>CM077673.1:318971787-320221787 GCA_039707655.1 Elymus sibiricus
CGATTCCTGCTCTACTCTAGAGTCTCGTGGGACGAAGCGTCTGGGACAGGAGTCTCGTGGGTCGAAGGCTCGTCGACCCGAGGCTCGTGGACAGGAGTCCGCGTAGCCTCCACCTCAGACGGGTCCACCCTAGCAGTCTTGTGCTCGGGTGAATCAGCTTGGGGTGGCGGCGAGGAAGGCGTAGCAGCCTGCGTACCTCTCCCCGTCTCCCGCGGGCACGTGTACCTCTACCTCCTCCTCTCTTCTTCCCCCGACCTCCTCTCCCGGTGGTTGTCGGTGCCGATGAAGAAGTGCCCGCCTGTGTCTGCAAACTGTCGAGTAACGCTCTCCGGAGAGAATCGGGTGGAATGGAAGTACCCCTCCCACCACGCGCCGACGAAGAAGCCGCGGATCGCTCTGGACCCACACCCACCATCTTTCAACACCTGCCATGACAAAGAGTAAATGAAATTAGTACAACATAAAAAAACTAAATACCGACATGAATAATAATATATGAATAATAATATGTATATAATTTAAGTGTATCATCATCATGTATATAATAAAAATTGAATACCTGACATGAACTAATAATAATCTTGATCGTATATATATATATGCTCCGGGATCAATAAATGCATCATCATCATCACTATCATCAATAAATGCATCATCATCATCACTATCGGGAACAACATGAGAAAGGCCTCCTTTATGTAATCGGTCAAGCATTGACAAGTCATCCATAGCAGTAACCTCTTCTTCTTCCGGCTCTTCTTGTTTCGGCCCAAGGGTGAAGTCGGATTCACTATCGCTGTCTACTTCAATGTTCTGGGGTGAAGTAGAGCGGTTCTTGAAACGTTTTTTGGAAAGACGTGTTTCTTGGAAGAATTCTCCTTCATATGTGTCTGGGTTAATGTGAGGTTCATAATCCTCTTCATTGAGGGGAGGTGGTCTAAAACGTGGCGGCACTTCATAAACGACATCCCAACCATTCAGATTTGGATCAGTTTGGCAGGCCCACGGTAGATAGAAAACTTGGGTCGCCTGTTGAGCCGTAATATAGACATCGGGAACATCTAAATGGGTGCTTTGTTTGATTTCGACTAGCCCTATATATTCATGAGTCCTTCTAGTCTCCTTCGGCTGGAACCAATAACATTTGAAGACTACGACATTCGGTGGGTTTTCACCATAGAATAGAAGTTCATAAATTGCTTCAACTCTTCCATAATACTCGGTACCTCCTTCGCCGATAGCAGAAACACAACAATTTGTAGACTTTCGGCCGGCCATAGATAGCTCTTTGCCAAAGGTACGAAAGCGATACCCGTTGATGTCGTATTTGTCAAATGAACGGACCTTATAGTCAAAACCATTAGCGACTTGTCTCAATTCGGCGTCCATAGACTCTGAATTAGCCTACACGTTTAATACGAAAGGATTGTTGCATTTGTTGGAAATATGCCCTAGAGGCAATAATAAATTGGTTATTATTATATTTCCTTGTTCATGATAATCGTTTATTATCCATGCTATAATTGTATTGATTGGAAACTCAAATACATGTGTGGGTACATAGACAACACTGTGTCCCTAGTAAGCCTCTAGTTAACTAGCCTGTTGATCAAAGATGGTTAAGGTTTCCTAGCCATAGATATGAGATGTCATTTGATAACGGGATCACATCATTAGGAGAATGATGTGATGGACAAGACCCAAACTATAAACGTAGCATATGATCGTGTCAGTTTATTGCTATTGTTTTCTGCATGTCAAGTATCTGTTCCTATGACCATGAGATCATGCAACTCACTGACACCAGAGGAATACCTTGTGTGTATCAAACGTCACAACGTAACTGGGTGGCTATAAAGGTGCTCTACAGGTATCTCCGAGGGTGTCTGTTGGGTTAGCATGGATCAAGACTGGGATTTGTTACTCCGTGTGACGGAGAGGTATCTCAGGGCCCACTCGGTAATACAACATCACAATGAGCCTTGCAAGCAATGTGACTAAAGTGTTAGCCAAGAGATCTTGTATTACGGAACGAGTAAAGAGACTTGCCGGTAACGAGATTGAACTAGGTATAGAGATACCGACGATCGAATCTCGGGCAAGTAACATACCGAAGAACAAAGGGAACAGTATACGGGATTAACTGAATCCTTGACATAGAGGTTCAACCGATGAAGATCTTCGTAGAATATGTAGGAACCAATATGGGCATCCAGGTCCCGCTATTGGTTATTGGCCGTAGAGGTGTCTCGGTCATGTCTGCATAGTTCTTGAACCCACAGGGTCTACACACTTAATGTTTGGTGACGATTAGTATAGTTGAGTTATTGTGTTGGTGACCGAAGGTTGTTCGGAGTCCCGGATAAGATCCCGGACATGACAAGGATCTCCGGAAGAGTTCGGAGGTAAAGATTGATATATGTGATAATAGTGTTTTGATCTCCGGAAGGGTTCCGGAATTCACCGGAAGGGGTTCCGGGTGTTTACCGAAGTGTTCGGGTGCAGCAACACTTTATATGGGCCAAAGGGGTAAATCCCACGAGGTATTGGAAAGTGCAAAAGGAAGTTTTGCTGCTGCCTTAAGCGGTACTACCGCTCGTGAGCGGTACTACCGCTTGTACGCGGTACTGCTGGAATCCGAGTTGGACTCTTTCCGTGCGGGCCAAACCGACCTTGTGCGGGCAAAACCGACCTTGTGGAGGCTTTCTCTCCAAGTTTAGACCCCAGGGCTCAACATATAAATAGAGGGGCAGGGCTAGCACACGAGACAGATCAAGATTTCCCAAGCCGTGTGCCGGCAACCCTAACCCTCTAGTTCCTCCCGTCATAATCTCCGTAGTGCTTGGCGAAGCCCTGCAGAGACTGTTCCTCACCACCATCACCACGCCGTCGTGCTGCCAGAACTCATCCACTACTTCACCATCGCTCGCTGGATCGAGGAGGTGAAGGCGTCATCAAGCCGTACGTGTGTTGAACGCGGAGGTGCCGTCCGTTCGGCGCTAGATCGTGTTTGGATCGAGGGACGACTTGCGATTTGGATCGCGAAGACGTTCGACTACATCAATCGCGTTTCTTAACGCTTCCGCTTAGCGATCTACAAGGGTATGTAGATTCACTCTCCCTCTCGTAGATGCTCATCACCATGGATAGATCTTGCGTGTGCGTAGGAAATTTTTTGTTTCCCATGCAACGTTCCCCAACAGTGGCATCAGAGCTAGGTCTATGTGTAGATGAGATCTCGAGTAGAACACAAACGAGTTGTGGGCGTGGGTGTATACATATTGCTTGCCATTACTAGTTGATACTTGATTCGGCGGTATTGTGAGATGAAGCGGCCCGGACCGACATTACGCGTACGCTTACGCGAGATAGGTTTCACCGCTACGTGCACTCGTTGCATAAAGGTGACTGGAGGGTGTCTGTCTCTCTCACTTTAGTTGATTCAATTTCAATGAAGAGGGTTCTTTTAGAAGATCAAAAAGCAATCAGTACACCACGTTGTGGTTTTGCGTAGGTAAGAACGGTTCTTGCAAACCCGTAGCAGCCACGTAAAATTTGCAAGAACAAATTAGAGGACGTCTAACTTGTTTTTGCAGGGTATGTTGTGATGTGATGTGGCCAATTACATGATGTGATATATGTGATGTATGAGATGATCATGTGTTGTATAGAATATCACGGCTTGCATGTCGATGAGTACGGCAACTGGCAGGAGCCATAGAGTTGTCTTTAATTATTTTCGCCGTTTTTGTTTACTTTATCGCTATAAGTTAGCAATAGTCGTGGAAGCAACAGTCGGCGCGACAACCTCATGGCGACACGTTGATGGAGATCAAGATGATGGAGATCATGGTGTCATGCCGGTGACGATGGAGATCATGCCGGTGCTTTGGAGATGGAGATCAAAAGCACAAGTTCATGGCCATATCATGTCACTTATGATTTGCATGTGATGTTAATCCTTTTATGCATCTTGTTTTGCTTAGGACGATGGTAGCATTATAAGGTGATCCCTCAATTAAATTTCAAGATAAATTGTGTTCTCCCCGAGTGTGCACCGTTGCGAAAGTTCGTCGTTTCGAGACACCACGTGATGATCGGGTGTGATAGACTCTACGTTCACATACAACGGGTGCAAGCCAGTGTTGCACATGCGGAACACTCGGGTTAAACTTGACGAGCCTAGCATGTACAGACATGGCCTCGGAACACAAGAGACCGAAAGGTCAAACATGAGTCATATAGTAGATATGATCAACATAAAGATGTTCACCATTGAAAACACCTCAACTCACGTGATGATCGGACTTGAGTTGGTGGATTTGGATCATGTTACACTCGAATGACCGGAGGGATGTCAATCTGAGTGGGAGTTTTAAGTAATATGATTAACTAAACTCATTATCTTGAACAATAGTCTAAATTGTCTTTGCAATATTTATGTTGTAGATCCTGGCTCGCACAGTAGCACCCCTGAATTTTAATGCGTTCCTAGAGAAAGCTAAGTTGAAAGATGATGGAAGTAACTTTGTGGACTGGGCCCGTAATCTAAGGATTATCCTTACGGCTTCCCAGAAGGCTTATGTCCTTGATGCACCGCTTGGTGATCCACCCGCTCCAGTTGAGTCTCTAGACGTTGTGAACGCCTGGCAGGCTCGTTCTGAAGATTACTCAATAGTTCAATGTGCAATATTGTATGGCTTAGAACCGGGACTTCAAAGACGTTTTGAACGTCATGGAGCATATGAGATGTTCCAGGAGTTGAAGTTTATCTTTCAGAAGAATGCCCGGATCGAGAGGTATGAGATCTCCGATATGTTATATGCTTGCAAGATGGAGGAGAACGGGTCTATCAATGATCACGTACTCAGAATGTCTGGGTACTCCACCCGTCTGGCTGAATTGGGGATGCCCCTTCCGCCAGAGGCTATCACTGACAGAGTTCTTCAATCATTGCCACCAAGCTACAAGAGCTTCGTGTTGAACTATAACATGCTCGGGATGAACAAGTCAGTCGCCGATCTGTTTGCGATGCTGAAAGCCGCTGAGTCTGAAATTCAGAAGGAGCATCAAGTGTTGATGGTCAATAAAACCACTAGTTTCAAGAAAAATGGCAAGGGTAAGAAGGGTAACTCCAAAAAGAGTGGCAAAGCAGTTGCTCCTCCCGTGAAGAAACCCAAGGCTGTACCCAAACCAGAAACTGTGTGCTTTCATTGCAAGGGAACTGGACACTGGAAGCGGAACTGCCCCAAGTATTTGGCTGACAAGAAGGCGGCCAACAACAAACAAGGTATATATGATATACATGTTATTGATGTGTACCTTAACAACTCTCGTTGTAGTGCCTGGGTATTTGATACCGGTGCGGTTGCTCATATTTGCAACTCAAAATAGGAACTGCGGAATAGACAGAGGCTGGCAAAGGATGAAGTGACGATGCGCGTGGGAAATGGTTCCAAGGTTGATGTGATCGCCGTCGGCACGCTCGCTCTTCGATTACCATCGGGATTAGTGATGAACCTGAATAAATGTTATTTGGTGCCTGCGTTAAGCATGAACATTATATCTGGATCTTGTTTATTGCGAGACGGTTACTCATTTAAATTACAGAATAATGGTTGTTCTATTTATATGAGTAATATCTTTTATGGTCATGCACCCGATGTGATGGGTTTATTCTTATTGAATCTCGATAGTAATGATACACATGTTCATAACATTGATGCCAAAAGATGTAGAATTGATAATGATAATACCACTTTCTTGTGGCACTGCCGTTTAGGTCATATTGGCGTAAAACGCATGAGGAAGCTCCATGCTGATGGACTTTTGGAGTCACTTGATTTTGAATCACTTGACACATGTGAGCCATGCCTCATGGGCAAGATGACTAAAACGCCGTTCTCTGGAACAATGGAACGGGCAAGTGACTTGTTGGAAATCATACATACTGATGTGTGCGGTCCGATGAGCATTGAGGCGCGCGGTGGTTATCGTTACTTTCTCACCTTCACTGATGACTTAAGTAGATATGGGTATATTTACTTAATGAAACACAAATCTGAAACATTTGAAAAGTACAAACAATTTCAGAGTGAAGTTGAGAATCATCGTAACAAGAAGATCAAATTCCTACGATCTGATCGAGGAGGAGAATATCTGAGTTATGAGTTTGGCAGTCACTTAAGACAATGTGGAATTGTTTCACAACTGACACCGCCTGGAACACCACAGCGTAATGGTGTGTCCGAACGTCGTAATCGAACCTTATTGGATATGGTGCGATCTATGATGTCTCTTGCCGATTTGCCACTATCATTTTGGGGTTATGCATTAGAGACAGCTGCATTCACTTTAAATAGGACACCATCGAAATCCGTTGAGACGACGCCATATGAACATTGGTTTGGCAAGAAGCCAAAGCTGTCGTTTCTTAAAGTTTGGGGATGTGATGCTTATGTCAAAAAGCTTCAGCCTGAAAAGCTGGAACCCAAAGCGGAGAAATGCGTCTTCATAGGATACCCAAAAGAGACAGTTGGGTATACCTTCTACCTCAGATCCGAAGGCAAAGTGTTTGTCGCTAAAAACAGAACATTTCTTGAGAAAGAGTTTCTCTCGAAAGAATTGAGTGGGAGGAAGATAGAACTTGATGAGGTTATTGAACATTTACTTCAACCTGAGAGTAGTGCAGCGCAGAAAGATGTTTCTGTAGAGCCTACATCAGCTGAAGAGGAAGTTGATGATGATCATAAAGCTTCGGATCAAGTTGCTATCGAACCTCGTAGGTTGACAAGGACGCGTACTGCTCCTCAGTGGTACAGCAACCCTGTCTTAGAGGTCATGTTGTTGGACAACGATGAACCTACGAGCTATGGAGAAGCGATGATGGGCCAATTTTCCGAGAAGTGGTTAGAGGCCATGAAATCCGAGATGGGATCCATGTATGAAAACAAAGTATGGACTTTGGAAGTATTACCTGAAGGGCGTAAGGCCATTCAGAACAAATGGATCTTTAAGAGGAAGACGGACGCGGACGATAATGTCACCGTCTATAAAGCTCGACTTGTGGCAAAAGGTTTTTCACAAGTTCAAGGAGTTGACTACGATGAGACCTTCTCACCCGTAGCGATGCTTAAGTCCGTCAGAATCATGTTAGCAATAGCTGCCTTTTTCGATTATGAAATTTGGCAGATGGATGTCAAAACAGCGTTCCTTAACGGTTTCCTTAAGGAAGAGTTGTATATGATGCAACCAGAAGGTTTTGTCGATCCAGAGAATGCTGACAAAGTTTGCAAACTCCAGCGATCCATTTATGGACTGGTGCAAGCATCTCGGAGTTGGAATCTTCGCTTTGATGAGGTCAAAGCGTTCGAGTTTATACAAGTTTACGGAGAAGCTTGTATTTACAAGAAACTGAGTGGGAGCTCTATAGCGTTTCTAATATTATATGTGGATGACATATTACTGATTGGAAACAATATAGAAATGTTGGAAAGCGTGAAGGAATATTTGAACAAGAGTTTTTCAATGAAGGACCTAGGAGAAGCTGCTTTCATATTAGGCATCAAGATCTATAGAGATAGATCAAGACGTTTAATAGGACTTTCACAAAGCACATACCTTGATAAGATTTTGAAGAAGTTCAAAATGGATCAGTCCAAGAAGGGGTTCTTGCCTGTTTTGCAAGGTGTGAAGTTGAGTAAGACTCAATGCCCAGTGACTGCAGGAGATAGAGAAAAGATGAGTGTCATCCCCTATGCTTCAGCCATAGGCTCTATCATGTATGCAATGCTGTGCACAAGACCCGATGTCAGCCTTGCCATAAGTATGGTCGGAAGGTTTCAAAGTGATCCAGGAATGGAACACTGGACGGCGGTCAAGAATATCCTGAAGTACCTGAAAAGGACTAAGGACATGTTTCTCGTTTATGGAGGTGATCAAGAGCTCGTCGTAAAGGGTTACGTCGATGCAAGCTTTGACACTGATCCGGATGACTCTAAGTCGCAAACCGGATACGTATTTATTCTTAATGGGGGTGCGGTTTGCTGGTGCAGTTCCAAGCAAAGCGTGGTAGCTGATTCTACATGCGAAGCGGAGTACATCGCTGCCTCAGAGGCGGTGAAGGAAGGTGTCTGGATGAAGGAGTTCATGACAGATCTTGGAGTAGTGCCTAGTGCACTTAACCCAATGACTCTGTTTTGTGATAATACTGGTGCCATTGCTCTAGCCAAGGAACCAAGATTTCACAAGAGGACCAGACACATAAAGCGACATTTCAATTCCATCCGCGATTACATCAAGGAGGACGACATAAATATTTGCAAAGTACACACGGATCTGAATGTTGCAGATCCGATGACTAAACCTCTTCCAAAGGCTAAACATGAACAACACCAGAACTGCATGGGTGTTCGATTCATTACAATGTAAATCACATAGTGATGTGAACTAGATTATTGACTCTAGTGCAAGTGGGAGACTGTTGGAAATATGCCCTAGAGGCAATAATAAATTGGTTATTATTATATTTCCTTGTTCATGATAATCGTTTATTATCCATGCTATAATTGTATTGATTGGAAACTCAAATACATGTGTGGGTACATAGACAACACTGTGTCCCTAGTAAGCCTCTAGTTAACTAGCTTGTTGATCAAAGATGGTTAAGGTTTCCTAGCCATAGACATGAGATGTCATTTGATAACGGGATCACATCATTAGGAGAATGATGTGATGGACAAGACCCAAACTATAAACGTAGCTTATGATCGTGTCAGTTTATTGCTATTGTTTTCTGCATGTCAAGTATCTGTTCCTATGACCATGAGATCATGCAACTCACTGACACCGGAGGAATACCTTGTGTGTATCAAACGTCACAACGTAACTGGGTGGCTATAAAGGTGCTCTACAGGTATCTCCGAGGGTGTCTGTTGGGTTGGCATGGATCAAGACTGGGATTTGTTACTCCGTGTGACGGAGAGGTATCTCAGGGCCCACTCGGTAATACAACATCACAATGAGCCTTGCAAGCAATGTGACTAAAGTGTTAGCCACGAGATCTTGTATTACGGAACGAGTAAAGAGACTTGCCGGTAACGAGATTGAACTAGGTATAGAGATACCGACGATCGAATCTCGGGCAATTAACATACCGAAGAACAAAGGGAACAGTATACGGGATTAACTGAATCCTTGACATAGAGGTTCAACCGATGAAGATCTTCGTAGAATATGTAGGAACCAATATGGGCATCCAGGTCCCGCTATTGGTTATTGGCCGTAGAGGTGTCTCGGTCATGTCTGCATAGTTCTCGAACCCGCAGGGTCTACACACTTAATGTTTGGTGACGATTAGTATAGTTGAGTTATTGTGTTGGTGACCGAAGGTTGTTCGGAGTCCCGGATAAGATCCCAGACATGACAAGGATCTCCGGAAGAGTCCGGAGGTAAAGATTGATATATGTGATAATAGTGTTTTGATCTCCGGAAGGGTTCCGGAATTCACCGGAAGGGGTTCCGGGTGTTTACCGAAGTGTTCGGGTGCAGCAACACTTTATATGGGCCAAAGGGGTAAAGCCCACGAGGTATTGGAAAGTGCAAAAGGAAGTTATGCTGCTGCCTTAAGCGGTACTACCGCTCGTGAGCGGTACTACCGCTTGTACGCGGTACTGCTGGAATCCGAGTTGGACTCTTTCCGTGCGGGCCAAACCGACCTTGTGCGGGCAAAACCGACCTTGTGGAGGCTTTCTCTCCAAGTTTAGACCCCAGGGCTCAACATATAAATAGAGGGGCAGGGCTAGCACACGAGACAGATCAAGATTTCCCAAGCCGTGTGCCGGCAACCCTAACCCTCTAGTTCCTCCCGTCATAATCTCCGTAGTGCTTGGCGAAGCCCTGCAGAGATTGTTCCTCACCACCATCACCACGCCGTCGTGCTGCCGAAACTCATCCACTACTTCACCATCGCTCGCTGGATCGAGGAGGTGAAGGCGTCATCAAGCCGTACGTGTGTTGAACGCGGAGGTGCCGTCCGTTCGGCGCTAGATCGTGTTTGGATCGAGGGACGACTTGCGATTTGGATCGCGAAGACGTTCGACTACATCAACCGCGTTTCTTAACGCTTCCGCTTAGCGATCTACAAGGGTATGTAGAATCACTCTCCCTCTCGTAGATGCTCATCACCATGGATAGATCTTGCGTGTGCGTAGGAATTTTTTTGTTTCCCATGCAACGTTCCCCAACAGCATTAGCCACAAATTAGACGAAGAAATGAAATGGTCTAATGGAAATTACCGTTTGTTTGAACCAATAGATGAAACCGGGATAGCCGCCTCCATGCTTTGCCAGAAGCTCATACTCTTCGATGGAATCCTTTTGGATCACCGCTCCATCCAAGAATTTGGCGACGTATCGACTGTATCAAATATCCGGGAATAAGAGCAGTTCAAAGGAATTAGAAGTTGCAAAACAATGTACCAAGAACTTACTCGATGTACGGCCCCACTTCTGTTAGGTTGTTGAAGATATACAACGAAATGGTCCGCCATTCTTCAACATCCAATGCTATTGCTTTCGAAGCACCGGCTGGTGCGATCTTCCCTTTGAATAGGCTGAGGTTGGATCGACCTTTTTTAGGGTCGCCAGCATTGTACCTAGGCTTCGGATTATGCAAATGACGATTTTTGGCTTCATAGTGTGCTGTCACGAAGTTTGCCGCCTCCTCAGTAATGAATGCCTCGGCCATCGATGCTTCAACTCTACGTTTATTTTTACATTTTGCTCGAAGCGTCTTTTGCATCCTCTCAGTTGCATAGCACCAACGATTTTGCACGCCCCCCCCCCCCCCCAATCTTGCCTCGGTTGGGAGATGCAAAATCAAATGCTACATTGGATTAAAGAAGCCCGGTGGAAAGATCTTCTCTAACTTGCAAATCAACTCCGACACCAACTCTTCCATTTCATCTAGCACGTCAGACGATAGTTCTTTCGCACAAAGAGAACGGAAGAAATAGCTCAGCTCTGCGAGTACTAGCCATTCATCCTCAGGGATAAAGCCATGCAACATCACCAGCATTACCCGCTCAAGCCATATGTGCCAATCATGACTCTTGAGACCAAATATTTTCAATTTGTTAAGACTCGCTCCCCTCTTTAGATTCGCTGCATACCCATCGGGGAACATCAACTGCATTTTCACCCACAAGATCATTTCCCTCATAGCTGGCCTTCCAAGATTGAACCATGCCTTTGGCTTCGTCCAATTCTGCTTTCCTTTCGGTTGTCGCATGTTTTGTAACGATCTATCACATAGAGCCTCCTGATCGACTCTAGCCTTAGGATTATCCTTTGACTTCCCCTTTATGCCGAACAATGTACCAAAAAGGGCCTCGGCGATATTCTTTTCAGTGTGCATCATGTCGATGTTGTGTGGGCAAAGGAGGTCTTTGAAGTAAGGCAGATCCCATAAGCATGTCTTGTGAGTCCAGGCGTGTTCTGAATTATACCCTTTGAAATACCCTGGACGCTCTGGATCAGGCTCGAGAGCGTTTAACCGATCCAGAGTCTGTTGGCCTATCAACGCAGGTGGTGCAGAGTTTTTGACAACTCTACCTTTGATGAAATTCTTTTTGTCTTTTCTGAACTTATGGCGAGGATCCAGGAACTGTCTATGCAAGTCAAAGCAAGAAAACTTGCGACCCGCCTGCAGCCAACAGAACTGAAGAGCTACCTTGCATGTGGGGCATGGGAACCTTCCATGCACACACCAGCCAACGAATAGCGCATACGCCGGCAAGTCATGCATCGAGTACATGTACCACACATGCATTGAGAAGTTTTGTTTTGTAGCGGCATCGTATGTCTTGATCCCATTATCCCAAGCTTCTTGCAATTCATCCTTAAGCGGCTGCATGTACACATTCATATTCTTCCCCAGATAGTTGGGCCTTGGAATTATCAACGTCAGGAAAATGTTCTTTCTTTGCATAATCTGTCCGGGGGGGGGGGAGATTGAGTGGAATGACAAATACATGCCAACAACTGTACTGGGTTGCCATCATACCAAACACATTGAACCCATCCGTGATGATGGCGACTCGAGGATGCCTTGGATCTGCCGCTTTATCCTTATGTAATGCATCGAAGTTCCACGCAAAAGCGTCTGAAGTGTGTACCAACATCTGATTCCCATCTACATCTAGTTCGGTTCTTTTGCCCAATTTGTGCCATGTCATCTGTCTGGCCGTCTCTTCGACCATGAAAAGACGTTGAAGTCTTGGTATGATTGGCATATACCGAAGAACATTAACGGGGATTTTGGTCTGAATCTTCTCACCCATACCGTTGTCTACCACAACATACCTGGAAGGCTTGCAACTGGGACAATAGTTCAAGTCCGCATACTCAAGCCTAAATAAGGCACATCCATTCTCACAGGCATCTATCTTCTCATAGGGCATCTTAAGTACATGGAGGATTTTGTCCGACCGGTATAGGTTTGCAAGCAGTACATGGCCTTTGGGTAGAAAGCATCCAAATATTGCCATCATCGCGTCGTAGCATTCTCTGCCCAGGTTGAATTGAGCCTTCAGAGCCATTACTTGCGCGATGGCATCCAGCTGACAAAGCTCAGTGTGCTCGTGGAGAGGACGTTTTGAAGACTCCAACATTTCATAGAAGGCCTTTGCATATTCCTCCAACTCATCGTCCGAATCCCGAGCATCATCAAAGTCTTGCACCATGTCTTTGATCCCGATACCATGCTCATCGGTGCGACGACGAACCACCTCAGCTCTGGCACGTTGGGCAGACTCACCATGAAATGTCCACACCGTATAATCAGGCATAAAACCCCACTTCTGCAGGTGTTTACCCATTTCACCCGATGTCCTCTTTTTAAAGTTGTCGCACCGGACACAGGGGCACCAGGTTTTTTCCTGGCCATTTGCAAATGCGGCTCTCACAAACCCCTTGGTTTTTGTTAACCATTCATTGGTCATGTCTTCCTGACTAGTGTGACCGGTGTACATCCATGCACAATCACTCATCTTGCCTACCTACTAAACACACAAGAAATATATATATAATTCATCATATATATTCATCAGTTAATTAAGTTTGTCAATTTTATTACGCCCATGCAACCTACACGCTAATAGGTAAAAGATATGTCCTAATCCCACCCGAGTATGTGTAGTTTGGGTTCGTTTTCCCATGCTCTGCTCCGAATCCGACGCAGAATTTCGGCAGCACCTCCCTGCCGTTCTCTTGATATACGTCTCGGCAATAAACAGAGAGGATGTGTACCCGGAGAACAACTGGGAGGCACTGACGAAATTCTGCATTGGATCCAGAGCAGAGCATATGGGAAAACGAACCCAATCTACACATACTCGGGCTGTCCATGGATAACGTTGGACAATTCGAAAGGATGGCGGTTATAAATATGCAAAGACATGCATATTTATAGATGCCTCCCTTTCGAACGGGAGACGCATACTGGTCACGCATACCGATGATTGAAGACACGTATAGCTAGCAAGTTTCATCGGCACGAAGACCGGAACAGAGCAAATTAAGGGGGGGGGAGATGTCATTTGTGCTCACCCACGAACGCAGGGGCGGAGCTCGTCGAACACCAGACCCTCGCAGCAACGAAAACAACTGCACATTTAAATCCAAAGATGAGTAACATAGCATTATTGTTTTTTCCGCCAACCTAACTAAATATTTACAACAGGATGCCACCGCCAAGTTGTAAAAAAACAACTCACACTGCTCGTTCCGTCCACGCGGAGGCACCCCTACCCGAAATATATGTCATTTAGGGTTCTGTCGACGTCGAGGCACCCCTAACCTATATAGATGTCATTTAGGGTTCCATCGACGCCGAGGAACCCCCTAACCCGCTCGTCCCCGGCGCCCTCAGGTATGACGACACACGGTCGACGGGCAGCACGACATCTCTTCCGGTTCCGGAGACCTCTCCTCTCTGCCTCTCCTCTCCTCTCCGAGGATGCTCCTGATGAGGTCCGCCGCCGCCCCCTGCTCCTTCACCTTCATGCTCCTCCGCCACTTCACCTCCTCCTCCTCCGCTTCATACGCCATCCGCCGACAGGCCACCCTGGCCCTCTCTTCCCTATCCTCCTCCTCCTCCTCTTCCTCCTCTGCTCACCACCTGGTCCCCTCCCCCTCTTTCCGGCAGCACCCAGACCGGGGGATTTTCAGGCTGGGCGTCAGCGCCGGGACCGACGGGACCCACCACCATCACTATCTATCCTATCTACCTGGTCCCCTCCACCTCTTTCCGGTAGCACCCGGACCGGGTGATTCTCGTCATGGGCGTCGGCGCTGGGACCGGCGGGACCCACCACTATACATCTATCTATCTATACATCTATCTATCTATACTATCCACCCCACCATATACTATCTATCTATACTATTTATACTATACTATCTATACATCTATTAAAAAAATAGAAAAAAGAGGGGGGAGAGCCCTCTCGGGGCAGGAGCTCACCAGAGGGGGGGCTGGGCAGGGGGCGTCGGGCGACCGGCGTCGGGGCGGCGGGGCAGAGGGCGCCGCGGCGGGGCGTCGGGGTAGAGGGCGCGGGGCGGCGGCGGCGACGGGGGAGCGGCAGGGCGGGGGCGCGAGCGGAGCAGGGCGGGGGCGCGGGGCGGCGGCGGCGACGGTGACGGGGGCGGCGGTGAGAGGGAGAGGGAGAGAGAGATGAGCGCGCGAGGGGTGGAAGAGTGGGGAGCGGTGGGGCGCGGGGTGACCGTTAAGGGCAATGCCCTCTTTGCCGTCTGCTAGCAGTGGAAGAGGGTCATCCGTTAGCTTAGTCAACGGCGTGCTCCGGTGGCCCCCCCTCCCCTCTTTGTCGTCTACCTTGCCTTTATTTTCCGTCTGCTAGCAGACGACAAAGAGAAAGCAAAAGGCAAAGAGGTGACCTAGCCAACGCCGTGGCCCCGTGGGGCCCACCATCCTCTTTGCCATTTGCCATTGGCCTCAGCTAGCTGACGGCAAAGAAAGAACAGACGACATAATTGAATTTTGCCATGAGTCCTTTATTTGCCGTCTGCTTTGGAAAAGCAGACGGCAAAGTCTGTCATTGCCGTTAGCTGGCAGACGTCAAAGAGGCAGCAGATGGCTGATACGTCTCCAACGTATCTATAATTTTTACTTGTTCCATGCTGTTATATTATCATTCTTGGATGTTTTACAATCTTTTTACTACAACTTTATATTATTTTTGGGACTAACCTATTAACCTAGAGCCCAGTGCCAGTTCCTGTTTTTCCGTGTTTTTGAGTTTTACAGAAAAGGAATATCAAACGGAGCCCAAATGGAATAAAAATCTACGGTGAATTTTTGTGGACCAGAAGAAGCCCAGGGAGAGTTGGAGTTGGGCCAGGGGAGCCACGAGGCCACCACAAGCCTGGGGGCGCGCCCCCTAGGGCGCCCCCCTAGCTTGTCGTCACCTCGTGGCCCATCCTGACTTGTTTCCACCGCCATAAATTCCTATAAATATAGAAACCTCCGAAAATAAACCTAGATCGGGAGTTCCGCCGCCGCAAGCCTCCAGAGCCATGAAAAACCAATCGGGAGCCCGTTCCGGCACCCTGCCGGAGGGGGAAACCATCACCGGAGGCCATCTTCATCATCCCGGCGATCTCCATGACGAGGAGGGAGTAGTTCACCCTCGGGGCTGAGGGTATGTACCAGTAGCTATGTGTTTGATCTCTCTCTCTCTCGTGTTCTTGAGATGGCACGATCTTGATGTACCGCGAGCTTTATTGATATAGATGAATCATATGGAGTTTTCCCCTCTCTATCTTCTTGTGATGAATTGAGTTTTCCCTTTGAAGTTTTCTTATCGGATTGAGTCTTTAAGGATTTGAGAACACTTGATGTATGTCTTGCGATGGGATATCCGTGGTGACAATGGGATGTTCTATTGATTCACTTGATGTATGTTTTGGTGATCAACTTACGGGTTACGTGACCTTAGGAATCTATGCATAGGGGTTGGCACATGTTTTTGTCTTGACTCTCCGGTAGAAACTTTGGGGCTCTCTTTGAAGTTCTTTGTGTTGGATTGAATAGATGAATCTAAAATTATGTGATGCATATCGTATAATCAAACCCACGGGTACTCAAGGTGACATTGGGGTATCTAGGTGACATTAGGGTTTTGGTTGATGTGTATCTTAAGGTATTATTTTAGTACGAACTCTAGGGCTGTTCGTGACACTTATAGGGATAGCTCATAAGATTGATCGGAAAAGATAACTTTGAGGTGGTTTCGTACCCTACAATAATCTCTTCGTTTGTTCTCCACTATTTGTGACTTTGGAGTGAACTCTTTGTCGCGTGTGAGAGATTTACATATGATTCAACTATGTTAGTATTGTTGAGAGAAATTGCACTAGTGAAAGTATGAACCCTAGGCCTTGTTTTCAAGCATTGCAATACCGTTTGTGCTCACTTTTGTTACTTGTTACCTTGCTGTTTTTATATTTTCAGATTACAAAAACCTATATCTACCATCCATATTGCACTTGTATCACCATCTCTTCGCCGAACTAGTGCACCTATACAATTTACTATTGTATTGGGTGTGTTGGGGACACAAGAGACTCTTTGTTATTTGATTGCAGGGTTGTTCGAGAGAGCCCATCTTCATCCTACACCTCCCACGGATTGTTAAACCTTAGGTCATCCACTTGAGGGAAAATTGCCACTGTCCTACAAAACTCTGCGCTTGGAGGCCCAACACGAATTTACAAGAAGAAGGTTGCGTAGTAGACATCAAGCTCTTTTCTGGCGCCGTTGCCGGGGAGGTGAGTGCTTGAAGGTATATCTTTAGATCTTGCAATTGAATCTTTTAGTTTCTTGTTTTATGACTAGTTTAGTCTATAAAAGAAAACTACAAAAAAATGGAATTGAGGTTGCCTCATATGCTTCATCTTTTTAATGTCTTTCGTGAAAATGATGGAAAAGAAAATTGTGCTCAAGTGTTAGAAGAAGAAGTTATTAAAATGTTTGGTACTAAATCTTTGAGTGATGAGCATGATTGCAATGTTGTTAGTATGAATTCTTTGAATATCCATAGTACTAATGATGATTGCACTAGTCATGATAAAAATATTTCTTATAAGCATGTCAATTTTTGTGGAGTGCATAGAGTTTGTGAAGACATGCCTAAAAGGGAAGGTAAATTTTGTAAGAGGCATAAGTATTTGGAAACTAAATGGTTGCAAGAAAGGCTATATGTTTGTGCTGAAAGACTTAATATTTCTCGCCGTCCTTATGAACTTTGCAATGAAAGTGTTCATTTTAATTTCCAATGTGAATTATTTCATGATCGAATTGTGTCCAAAAATTGTGATAACCTCATTACCCTTGAGCATCATAATGAACTTAGTCTATTTTTGGGGTATGAAGAAATGAAACATAAAACTAAGGATGTTCCAGCTTGGGTTCTCATGAAAATGATTGAGTTTGATATAAATGAAATCTATATGTATTGCGTGGTAAATTGCATTGAGAATCCTTATATTGCCAATTACTTAAAGACAAGAAAACAAATAGAAGATGAAGAGAATACTAATGAAGGGGAAGAGGTTTCCCAATATCCTCCTACTTTCTCTTATGATGAATCAGGTAACGAGGAGGAGCTTTTTATTCAACCAATCTCTTCGAAAAGAAGCTTGGAGGAATTAAATAAACCCACACATAATGTGGTGAAGAAGAAGAAAAGAAGGAAAAGTAAAGGTAAAGAGGTATCTCTCCCAAATAATGACACCAACTTAGAAAATTGTGATGATAATAATTGTTATACGATTGGTGCTATTATACTATTAATGATGAGAGTGATTATGCTTATTTTATGCAAAGCCACAAGCTTGGGGATGCTATGTTTGATGAGAATGACATGTTTGAGAATTTATTTGCTGCAATTAATGTTTGTCCCAAGCTTGGGGATGCTATGTTTAATGAAGACGATGCTTTTAGTCCCCCAAGTTTTGATGTGCAAATTTATTATGATGATAGCATACCCCCTACTTATGATGATTATTGTGATGATACTTATGTTATAAAGAGTAGTGATAATTATTGTCATAATTTTGAATATCCTTTTACTGAACATTAATCTTTTAATGTGGAAACAATTTTTAGTAGTCGAGCTTCATATGATACTCCCACTATTATGAATGAGAAGAAAATTGCTTATGTGGAGAGTGACAAAATTTCTATGCTTATAGATCATGAAAAGAATGATTTATGTGCTGGTTATATTGTGAAATTCCTTCATGATGCTACTGAAAATTATTATGAGGGAGGAACATATGCCTGTAGGAATTGCAATAATATCAACTTTTCTCTCTATGTGTTCAAAGTTTTGAAGTTATGCTTGTTTTGCCTTCCTATGTTAGTTGATTCTTGCTACCATAAATTGTTTGCTCACAAAATCCCTATGCATAGGAAGTGGGTTAGACTTAAATGTGCTTGTCATGAGATTCATGATGCTCTTTTGCATGTTTCAATTATTATTCCTACGCGAGCCTCATTGAAATCATCATGCCTAGCTAAAAGGCTTTAAAGAAAAGCGCATGTTGGGAGACAACCCAACACTTTTACTTTCTGTTTTTGTGTGTTCACATGATTAATCTACTGTAGTAATCATGTTTTATAGCTTTTGTTTCAATAAAGTGCCAAGTAAAGCCTTTGGGATAGTGTGGATGATAGTTGACTTGATTCTGTGCAAAAAACAGAAACTTTTGCTCTCAGTCCAGGAATTTTGTAAATTCACTGGAACGTGCTTTTGATCTGAATTGTTTACACAGTCTTGATATACAAATTTCCTAGATTGTCCTAATTTTTCAGAAGTTTTGGAGACAGGGAAGTATGGCTACACTACAGATCTTCACAGACTGTTCTGTTTTTGACAGATTCTGTTTTGCATGCATAGTTTGCTTGTTTTAGTGTTCCCATAGCTTATATTCAGTGATATAAATTATGGGAATGATAGAATACAGTAGGTATTATGTGATAACAATTATGAATCTTGTCTTGACAGTACCTAAGTGAATGATCTTTGTTTATTATACTAACCCTTCTCACGAAGTTCCGTTAAGTTTTGTGTGATTGAAGTTTTCAAGTTTTGGGTGAGACACCGATATGAGGAGAATAAGGAGTGACAAGAACCTAAGCTTGGGGATGCCCAAGGCACCCCCAGGGTAATATCCAAGGAAGACTCAAGCGCCTAAGCTTGGGGATGCCCCGAAAGGCATCCCCTCTTTCGTCTTCAACACTATCGGTATATCTTACTTGGAGCTATATTTTTATTCGTCACACAATATGAGTTTTGCTTGGAGCGTCATATTATTTTGTTGTTCTCTGTTAGGTGTTATTTATAATCTTGTTTTTCAATAAAAAGTTCCAAGAATTGCATTAGGATGCTTGCATTACATGTTTTGATATGTGCTGTGTAAAAACAGAAACTTATGCTGTAGTGTATGAATTTTCATATTTTACTGGAAAGTGGAAAGTTTCTGAAATTTTTACACAGTGTTTTCATATAAATTTTATAGCATGTCCTAAAGTTTCATAATTTTTTGAGTTATAGAAGTACACTGTTTTCATGAATTGCTACAGACTGTTCTGTTTGGACAGATTGCTGTCATAAGTTTTGTTATCTACTTATCCTCTAGTTTCCATAGCCTATATTGGTAGATATAAATTGTGGAAATGATAGTAAACAGTAGATTATGTCTGAAAATTATTATGCAACTTGTCTTGGCAGTACATAAAGAGTTGATTTATTATTATGTGTACTAACCTATCTCACGAGTTCTTTTCGAGTTTTGTGTGGATGAAGTTTTTGAGAATAGGTGAAACCGTGATATGAGAGGATTGAACGAGATACAAAAGCTCAAGCTTGGGGATGCCCAAGGCACCCCAAGTAAATATTTCAAGAAGTCTCAAGCATCTAAGCTTGGGGATGCTACGCATCCCACCTCTCTTCATCAACAATTATCGGTTAGCCTATGTTGAGCCTAAATTTTTGTTCATTCACATGATGCGTGCTATTCTTGGAGTGCTATTTTTCTTTTGCTTGCTGTTGAATAAAATACTCAGATATGAAAATATTTATTGAGGTAGAGAGAGTCCTCACATAGCTACTTAATTGTTTGACTACTCATTAATCTTCACTAATATCTTTTGAGAGTAGCTTGTCATTTGCTCATGTGCTTCATCTAAATTTGTTTGAGCTTGCCAAAAAGCAATGGCAATATATGAAACTAGCCCCAAAGTGATAGTTATCCAAGGAGGATATAATAAAAACTTTCATGAAGATCATTGGACAAATTAAACTTGATTCTTTGTAATAGTTTTGAAACATGATGATAGTAATATGTGAGTCATGTTAGTGAGTAATTATGCTTTAGTAGGAATATTGGTGTTAAGGTTTGTGATTCCCTATGCATGCACGAAAGTCAATAGTTATGCAATGAAGTTACATCCTACTTGTGGTGCATTATTCGGTGTTAGTTATGACTCAATGCTCACTTATGAGATTTTTCGTTCCTTGGTTTGGTTGCTTCCCAATCTATTTGCTAGCCTCCATTTGTACTAAGTAGAAATACTACTTGTGCATCCAAAATCCTTAAACCAAGTTTTGCCTTATGAGTCCACCATACCTACCTATATGCGGTATTTCCATGCCGTTCCAAGCAAATTTGTATGTGCCATCTCTAAATCTTCAAAATAAATTTTCTCTTTTGTGTGCCCGTACCGCTCATGAAACGGTGGGGACTATCCAATATTTTTCCATGCTAGGTGGGTTATTCTCACGATATGTGTTGATTCACTATCATTCACGAGAAAATGGCCGATATTCGGGATGCCCAGTCCCATGCTCAAAAATCAAATCAAAAAAATAATGAAACAAAACTCCCCCAGGAATGTTGTTTGTATGGACGGTACCCGTGGATTCGGCTCGCCGTGGAGTGTGATTGATTGGTGGAGGGGGAGTAAAAAAACTTTACCATTCTGTTTGGGAACCGCCTATGATGTATCTAGCATGGAAAGTATTGTGAGCTACTTTGTCGTTTTCGTTGACAGGAAAAGCATGCCACTCAA
Organism: Elymus sibiricus; assembly: GCA_039707655.1. Taxonomy (NCBI): domain Eukaryota; kingdom Viridiplantae; phylum Streptophyta; class Magnoliopsida; order Poales; family Poaceae; genus Elymus; species Elymus sibiricus. Next base: position 318,992,942 of record CM077673.1, read on the forward strand.
AATATTTTTCTCTCTCAATTTAAACCTTGAGCTCTGGCACCTCTACAAATCCCTACTTCCCTCTGCGAAGGGCCTATCTATTTACTTTATGCAATTTTTATTTTTTGCTTTGAGTCTCCATCTTCTCTTATAAGCACCAACTAGGGGGCACTATGATCGTACTTGAGCATTGGGCATAGCTAATATTTGAGTGTGTCTCATGAATGGATCAATGATTGAGCATGATGGGCTAGGGATAACTTTCTTTAGTGTTGATATTTTGAAAGACATGGTTGCTTGTTGACATGCTTGAGTATTGAAGTCATTATGTTAAAACTAGACTATTGCCTTGAATCATTTACAAGTCCAAATGTCCATGCTATACAAAGAAGAAAAAATATGATGAACATGTTGGGCAGCATTCCACATCAAAAATTCTGTTTTTATCATTTACCTACTCGAGGACGAGCAGGAATTAAGCTTGGGGATGCTGATACGTCTCCAACGTATCTATAATTTTTGCTTGTTCCATGCTGTTATATTATCATTCTTGGATGTTTTACAACCTTTTTACTACAACTTTATATTATTTTTGGGACTAACCTATTAACCTAGAGCCCAGTGCCAGTTCCTGTTTTTCCGTGTTTTTGAGTTTTACAGAAAAGGAATATCAAACGGAGCCCAAATGGAATAAAAATCTACGGTGAATTTTTGTGGACCAGAAGAAGCCCAGGGAGAGTTGGAGTTGGGCCAAGGGAGCCACGAGGCCACCACAAGCCTGGGGGGCGCGCCCCCCCTAGGGCACCCCCCCCTAGCTTGTCGTCACCTCGTGGCCCATCCTGACTTGTTTCCACCGCCATAAATTCCTATAAATATAGAAACCTCCGAAAATAAACCTAGATCGGGAGTTCCGCCGCCGCAAGCCTCCAGAGCCATGAAAAACCAATCGGGAGCCCGTTTCGGCACCCTGCCGGAGGGGGAAACCATCACCGGAGGCCATCTTCATCATCCCGGCGATCTCCATGACGAGGAGGGAGTAGTTCACCCTCGGGGCTGAGGGTATGTACCAGTAGCTATGTGTTTGATCTCTCTCTCTCGTGTTCTTGAGATGGCACGATCTTGATGTACCGCGAGCTTTATTGATATAGATGAATCATATGGAGTTTTCCCCTCTCTATCTTCTTGTGATGAATTGAGTTTTCCCTTTGAAGTTTTCTTATCGGATTGAGTCTTTAAGGATTTGAGAACACTTGATGTATGTCTTGCGATGGGATATCCGTGGTGACAATGGGATGTTCTATTGATCCACTTGATGTATGTTTTGGTGATCAACTTACGGGTTCCGTGACCTTAGGAATCTATGCATAGGGGTTGGCACATGTTTTTGTCTTGACTCTCCGGTAGAAACTTTGGGGCACTCTTTGAAGTTCTTTGTGTTGGATTGAATAGATGAATCTAAAATTATGTGATGCATATCGTATAATCAAACCCACGGGTACTCAAGGTGACATTGGGGTATCTAGGTGACATTAGGGTTTTGGTTGATGTGTATCTTAAGGTATTATTTTAGTACGAACTCTAGGGCTGTTCGTGACACTTATAGGGATAGCTCATAAGATTGATCGGAAAAGATAACTTTGAGGTGGTTTCGTACCCTACAATAATCTCTTCGTTTGTTCTCCGCTATTTGTGACTTTGGAGTGAACTCTTTGTCGCGTGTGAGAGATTTACATATGATTCAACTATGTTAGTATTGTTGAGAGAAATTGCACTAGTGAAAGTATGAACCCTAGGCCTTGTTTTCAAGCATTGCAATACCGTTTGTGCTCACTTTTGTTACTTGTTACCTTGCTGTTTTTATATTTTCAGATTACAAAAACCTATATCTACCATCCATATTGCACTTGTATCACCATCTCTTCGCCGAACTAGTGCACCTATACAATTTACTATTGTATTGGGTGTGTTGGGGACACAAGAGACTCTTTGTTATTTGATTGCAGGGTTGTTCGAGAGAGCCCATCTTCATCCTACACCTCCCACGGATTGATAAACCTTAGGTCATCCACTTGAGGGAAAATTGCCATTGTCCTACAAAACTCTGCGCTTGGAGGCCCAACACGAATTTACAAGAAGAAGGTTGCGTAGTAGACATCAATGGCAATTATCAGATTCCAGTAGTGAGCATCTTGTTAAGGTGAGATAGTTCTTCGGAGTTCATTGCCTGGCTATAAGCGGAGCTGACTCGAAGTGTGCCCGGTGTATAGCTTGACGCGTTTCCGGCGTGCAGGGGATCCAAAGGTGTTTCTAGATCCTGTGGCGGGGTTGGCTCAAGATCCAACGTAGCTTCAGGGATAGGGGCGGGGACTGGTTCCAGGCCGAGGTTCGAGGGGAGGTCGCCTAGAGTTGCTACGGGGATCTCTGGCGACACCAAGGCTTCTGGCCGGACGTCCTCGAAAGAGGTCGGTTCCGAAGTCGATGCTCTCGTGCCAGGTAGCCCCTACATCCAACCGGGCATACAACCTGACAGGGCGAGTTCTCCACGGGAATCCGCGGTGTATTCCAGGCCTCCAAAGGTCACGATCTGATCTGGGCGTAGTTCTCGCCGGAGGCTAGATGGCCGGTCGAATCGGCGCAGAACATCATGCTGCCGAATACGAAAAGTTGGACGGGACGTAAACGTTCCCGTTGCTATTGTTGCAGTTGATCTGCAAATGAGCCATCGATCCTTCTGTCGATCTCACGGCGGAACTCTCAATGAAAGCATTAGTGTCGGTGTGAAAACCGGCAGACCTCGGGGTAGGGGGTCCCGAGCTGTGGATCTCGGACGAATGGTAACAAGAACAAGGGATACGATGTTTACCTATATTCAGACCCTCTTGATGGAGGTAATACCCTACGTTCTGCTCTTATTTATATTGATGAAGAAGTATCCAGTACATAGTTGATCTATCTCGAGATCGTCAGATGTGTTCTAACTCTAGGTCTAGGTGAATGATATTGTGTCGGTGTCCCCTCTACGGGCTAAACCCTACGGCTTATATACACGTCAGGTAGGGTACCTAGGGTTACAAGATCGGTATCTTGACGTAGAGACGGTAGGAGAAGTCTTGGAGTATACGTCAAGTCTTCGGCGGATGCAATCTTGTACAGCCTCCAGAGTCCACCTTGGAAAGAATGAATACCCATCGGTCCGATCCGAGGAGCATAGACCGACTAGGCTAGTAACCTCTAGTCCAGGACATCGTCATCCGATTTATTCAAACATTGTTTGAAATGTATACGGACGACATTGGATGGCCGGCTTCCGCATCGGTGTCCGCAGACCGGTACTTATGCGGACAAATGCAAAAGCAAATTCGTGGGTTAGCTTGCAGATGCTCTTGCAGAGAGGGAGTATCCGACACAATATCGGCCCTGTTTGGATACTCTAACTAGTTAGAGGTTAGAGTTAGAATCTAACCCAATCTAACTCAAATAAGCACCTCTCCTATGGGCTAGTTGGGTTAGAGCAAACTAACCCAATCTAACTCATCCTGTTTGGCTGGGTTAGAGTTAGTTGAGCCCCAATCTAACTCAAACTAACGGCTCAACTAACTCAAACTAACTCTAACCCATGGATCCAAACAGGGCCATCGTCGAATTTGACTTGGTAAAAGCACGTGAACGCATGCGATAAATCTCCACATGTTGACACCGGAGCAGTTTACACTGTCACCACAAAAGAAATAAAGCCACTCTCGAAAAACGTCGGGCGATTCACATGGGATGCTTCCTCGTCCCCGTTGCAAACTGTAATCTTCTCCCCTCCCCCGTCGCCTTTGCCCTCGCGTCGCTGCACTTTCGAAACACCCGCTCCACCGAGGAGAGTCGAGGAGCCCACCGTCCAGTAGCCGTCCCAGTTCAAAGCCGGCCCCGCCAAACCCATCCAATTTGCGGAGCCGAGCGCCCTCCTCTCCTCGGTGAAGCAGCTGCAGAGTCCCGTCCGCCGTAATTAACCCCGACCGGGGTAGGCGATTCCCAGGGCGCAACGTTGACCCCCGTCCCGCCCTCCCACCCCACCCCACCCCACCCACCATCCCCCGTCCCTCCACGTCACGGGTCTCGCTCCCTCCGCCCTGCCGCCGCGCCGCTCGTCCTGGCCTGCTCCACGGCGCGCCAGGCGCGGACAAAACCCGCCCACTCCGCCATACCGGCACCACTTGACAGGTTCCTCCCCCGCCCCAGCCCCGGACGTTTTTCCGGCCCGACCCCTGGAGGAGCGCCGGAGCGGGCGGACGGGTCCTCGTGACACGCGGTCGCTGCCAAATTCGGATGTCAAATTTGCGTTTTTCGCACTTACGCCAACGCTAAGTCTCCTCCCCCCCTCCACCTCTACCCTCGCCTCGGCCTCGGCCTCGGCCTCGCCTTTGTTAGTGTGCACATCACTGACAGGAGTGAGCATAGAAAACTCCCTCCCTCCCTCCCTCCCTTCCCCTCTCTCTCTTCTCAACGTTCTGCCCCAATCCCCCACCCCACCTCCGGCCCGGCCACCCCCAATCTCGCCTCCCTCGCCCCCAATCCCTCCCCGCTCCGGCCGGATCCTGCGCCTCCCCCGCGCCCCCGCTGGATCCCGCCCCGGCGAGATCCCGCCCCCGCGAGATCCCGCGGTCGCAGCTCCACGCCCGCCGCCGCCCCACTGCGATGTGCGGGTAAATAAGGTCTGCTCCTCCTTTCTCCCTCACGTCGCCGCCTCGCCTTTCCTCTGACCGGGCCGCGGCCAGCGTCGGATGCCATGGGCAGCGGCGCGTCACGGCTGCTCACCGCGTGCGCGTGCTCGCGGCCGGCGCCGGCGTCCGTCGACGCGGAGCCCTGCCTGGACGACGCGCTCGGACACTCCTTCTGCTACGCGTCCGCCGCCGCCTACTCCTCCTCCTTCCGCCACGGCATCTCCGGCGCCGCGCTCTCCGCCAACTCCTCCGTGCCCGTGCCGCTCTACCTCTCCTCCGCCGCCGCCGGCGCGGGCTCCATGCCGCAGAACTACTCCTCTGCGTTCCACACGTCCTCCTCCTTCTCCTCCGCGCCGCTGCAGCTCTCCAACCTCTCCTCGGGGCCCCTGTTCCTCTCCGGGCCCATCGACCGCGGCGCCCAGCTCTCCGGCCCGCTCGACGCCGCCGTGCCCTTCTCCGGCCCGCTCCCCACCAAGCCCACCAAGCGCACCTCCTCCTCGTCCAGAGGGCTCTCCAGCAGGTTCCGGAAGCCAGTATTCGGCAGCCTGCGCCGGAGCGTGTCGGAAAAGCACCAGCCGGCGCTCATGGTGCCACTCCGCCAAGACGACGGCGTGCAATGGGCGCACGGGCGCGCAGGGGAGGACCGCGTCCACGTGGTTGTCTCCGAGGATCAGCGTTGGCTATTCGTCGGCATTTACGACGGCTTCAATGGCCCTGAGGCCCCCGACTTCCTTGTTGCCAACCTCTACCGCTTCCTCCTACGCGAGCTTCGTGGGATATTCTACGAAGAGGCAGACAGGGATAGCAAGCGGCTGTGGCAGTTCCTCGCCGACGGTGACGACGATGACAATGAACTTGACTTTTCAGGTTCCGGACGGTTTGCAATGTCGCTTGCCAGGCTCAAGGAGCGGCGGTTTAACATGTGGGCACATGCAGCGGCTGTGGGTGATGATGAAATCAGCAGGGAATGGGGTCCCAAGAAGTTGGAGGCAGCGCCGGCAGTGAGGGATCATGGAGCTGTGCTTGATGCGCTCACTCGGGCGCTGGCCTCGGCAGAGGCAGCATACCTCGACATGACTGACCAATCAATGGGATCCCACCCGGAGTTGGCGGTGACCGGGGCATGCCTGCTTGTGGCTTTGGTGAGGGATGACGACGTGTATGTAATGAATCTTGGGGACAGCCGTGCCATTGTGGCACAACGAGCAGATGATGACCCTGGTTGCGGGCTTGGAGCCATGCGGATGGATGACATCGGCGTGGGATTGGAGATCGAGTCAAGGCCTGTTGGATATCCCATGACTGGGCTCGAGGCATTGCAATTGTCTGTTGATCATAGCACCAGCATCGAAGAGGTAACTTTGTGCTGACACTGCTCTGCATAAGCAAATCTGCTGACATAACTTACAATGAGCTTGTAGCTTATATACATTTATGTCCTATTGACCTGCTGTTCCACTGTTTATTATGTGTGTGCCAGAGCTTCTGTCATTGTTTGTGAGCAATCTGCTCGCATCTCTAAATGCAAAATGTGCGTGCCTCTGTCAGCAGTAAGGCACTCTAAATGATCAAATTATCGCATCATTATTCTTTTCTGGCTTTGCATTCATATTTCGAAGAACTAACCATGGAAATCATTTTATTGTAAATACCTGAAAGCTTTAAAGTTGAAACACCAAGGCAATAAAAAGTTTCATGTCTTTATGAAAAGATCATGTAGAACACTTGTTATCCTTGATGTCTTAGTTTCAGTTGGTCAGAGTCACACCCATTTCTTTCATCATTTGGTCATTTGCTGTTAGGTTCCATTTCCATTGCCCTTATTTCTCTTCCAAATTTTTCAATGAAAGCAGTTGGTCATTTTAGCCCTCGCACTGTTTATGCCTATAAATTCATAGTATTTGTTTTGATATGCAGGAAGTCCAGAGGATCAAACGCGAGCATCCAGATGATGATCAGTGTATCGTAAATGACAGAGTAAAGGGCCGTTTAAAAGTTACCCGAGCATTTGGCGCCGGGTATCTCAAACAGGTAATTGTATGGCTTGGTTGGGTGTTTACTAAGATCTTTAACCCTACTCTCATTGTTCAAAGTCTGTTCAATCCTGTTAGCAGTTTATTTTTTCGGCTAGAAAACTTATTTTCGAATGAGTATGAATTTGTTACCAATAGTTAGTAATTTTTATTCTGAATTAATATAGAAACTACTTTTAGAAGCTGCAATTGGTCGAATGTAATAGAAAACCTAGATAAAGCTTACCTAGAATTTGTGTATGTTGTACAGGCAAAGTTAAACAATGGATTGCTGGAGATGTTCCGCAATGAGTACATAGGTGATGCACCATACATCTCATGCATACCTTCTCTTTGCCATCACAAGCTCACTTCAAGGGACCAGTTTTTGGTTCTTTCTTCCGATGGCTTATATCAGTACCTGAGCAATGAGGAGGTAGTTCTGCATGTTGAGAATTTCATGGAGAGATTTCCTGAAGGTGATCCAGCACAGAGTCTAATTGAGGAACTTCTTTCGCGTGCAGCAAAGAAAGCTGGTAAGCTTTGCCTGTCATGCCTGTTCTTTCATACCATTTCAGTTTTGATTTGTTTGTATGTGACCATTCCTTGTTGTAATCAGTGTTACACATGTACATAAATGACATGGTCAGGTGCAAATTCATGTACACAAATGACATGCCCATCGCCAAATTGACTCTGCCCTTGACATATTATTCCAAATAATAGAATGCTGTTAAGTTATCTTCACCAGACAGCAGTCAAAATTCCTAGCTAGGCTACCCAAATTTAGACTGTCTCTGTGAAGGACCTCGCATCATTTGATCATTTTCTTCCAACCGTATGCTATCTCACATTAATACAATCATCAATATTTCGGTCAGTGGCTTATTGCTATGTGTTGATGCATTACGTCATACATCTAAGCTGGTTTGAGTTATCTTGAACGTCAAATGTGTTTTGATCTGTTTTTGCCCCTTTTCTTCTTTGGCTTTTCCAGGCATGGATTTCTACGAGCTACTAGATATACCTCAAGGGGACCGGAGGAAATACCACGACGACGTCACCGTCATGGTTGTTTCCCTAGAAGGTAGAATATGGAAATCGTCTGGAACTTATGTGTGATGTTCAGCCGGAACAATGTCAGCATCAACATTTATGGTGCGGCTCCTGCGGCTGGTCAGCGCCTCCGAGCAAGTTCGTGCACGCTCATCAAGACAGAAATATCCCCACACTTGACAGCTTGGCAGACAGATGATGTGCTCCATGCATTTCTGATAGCTGTATTCTCCGATCGGAGATCGTCGTGGCTGGTCCAGATCTCAGGTTCAGCACAAAACAGAGCCCGTGAGTCAGATTTAACACCGCGGAGAAGCGGCAGAAAAAGGGGGAGCAATCCCTGGCAAGTTAGGGTTAGAATTCGCCTTGTCCGGCCACCCGCAGCGTTAATTGGTCACGGTACTCGCCCGTGACAATTTTCCCCTACCTCGCTGTGGTGTTGTAGAAGGTTTGCTTCTTTTCTCTCCTTGATTGAGGGGAGGAAGAAGAGTAGAAGACCTTCGGGGCAGGCAATTTTTCTCGGTCATCTAGGGGGTGTCATGAGGCTGTACGGGGCTCGAACTGTTCTTCAGAAAGAAAAATGACCGTTCGCTCCTCATTTTGTGCTTCATGTTGTCTTCCTCGACCCTGATTCTTGGGAAATTCTCATTCCGCGCGAGCGACGATGATGAGACGGCGGCGAGGCATAGGTTGTGGTGTACGGACGGCGGAGGATCCAGCCTGAGCCGGCGACGATGCGGCAACGCAACGCAGCTGTAGGCGAGGATGAAACGGCTGTCGGAGAAAGTGGGTTAGAGGGAAGGACGAGACGGCGGTGAGGGCAGGGGTAGCGAGGCCGCGGTTGACGGGAGAGGGCAGTTTGGCAGAGGCTGCGGTTGTACATCCTGCGTGGCGACAAATGGATTTTCACCGAGGCTCAGATCGAACTATTCGAGGCCCACCTTTCTTCAAGATTCGGCCGATGCTCAGCTTCGCCTGCTTCGAAGACAGTTGGGACCTGCGAAGATTACCGCGAGAGCTATGTCTCGCATTAAGCTAGACAGCAGCAGCTCTCGCTGGAAACGTTATCTTCTGCTCCCGAGCTCATTTGAGCTCGCGAAGAACCGTAACATCCCTAAAAAATTAAAAAAATTCTGAGTTTTTTATGCAAACATTGACAAAAGTTTTCAGTGCTCACAAACTTTCATCGCAAATGACATTCTTAGAAGTGATGGCAAAAAAGACAAAATCAGCACTCAAAAATGTTTTAAAAAATAACACTTTGGAGTATCAATTTTTTTTTTTGCTTCGGCTTCTACAAATGCTATTTCGTGATGAAATTTTTTGAGCACTGATAACTTTTGCCAATGTTTGCATTAAAAAATACCAGGATTTTTTGAATGTTTTTTCATTTTTTTTTGAATTTACTGTTTGTCCGAGCACAAAAAAGGGAGAAGAAAAAAGAAAAGAAACATAAGAAAACAGAAAAACAAAAAGAAATAAAGAAAACCGGATCGAATCGCCTTAAGTAGGACGCGTCCCTATCACTTACCTCGAATGCGAACGAGGCGGTGTAGATAGCAGCGCCTGGGTTCTCGCGGGAGAGCCGGGATCGATCCCCACTTCTCCCATTTCGTATGAGCTATTTTTTAATACATGGTCAACATTTTTTATATACATTTTAAACATTTATTAACATGCTTGATTAAAAGTTTTCAAACAAAAATATTAACATTTGTTGAATACATGGTTAACATTTTTTATATACAAATTTAACATTTTCCAAACTGCTGACATACATTTTTCAAACACTTGTTTAACATTTTTTCAAATGCTTGATAAACACTTTTATATACATGATAAAAAAATGATATTTTTTTAATACATGGTCAACAATTTTCCTATATAGATTAATTTTTTTCCAAATGCATGATTAACATTTTTCAAATACCTGTTCAATTTTTTTTCAAATGCTTGATTAACATTTTTATATACATGATCAAATTTTTTCACATTTTCTTAATACACGGTCCACTTTTTTTCTATACATATTTAACATTTCCCAATGCTTGATTAATATTTTTGAAATATTTGATCAACATTTGTTTTTAAAAATGCTTGATTAACATTTTTATACACATGATCAAAATATTTCTTCATTTTAAATACACGATCAACAAAATGTTTCTATACACATTCAATTTTTATATGGAATGCTTGATTAACATTTTTTGAATACTTGTTCAGCATTTTTCAAATACTTGTTCAACATTTTTTAAAATGTATTTGTATAATGTTTTTTTCAATATATATATTTAGAATATTTAAAGTATAAACAAAAGTTCAAAATAAAGCAAAAAACGAAAATAGAAAAAACAGGAAAAAGTGGTTGTGGCCTGCCGCGCACGTGGGCCGACCCATCTCGGTTGCCCCTTCCGCGAGTCCGAAGGTGGACTCGCTGAAGGCTAGACATAGAGGCGCCCGACGATTACGGCATGGTGAAAATATTTAGGGTTCCCGAAGTGCTATTTTTTAGAACAAGTAACCCATTGTCTTCTTGGAGTGGAGCACAGAGCCTTTTATTGCTTCATGTCGTTTTGTTCATACATGTTCTAGCGTCCTTGACGTAGAAGTCTTAGCATGTGCAGAAGGCATTGCCCTTTCCTTGGAGTGGAGCACATAGCCTTTTACCGTTGAAACAAATTGTTTTGTGGCTGCTCAAATGCCCACGAACGACATGCCAAATAGATATCGAGTGGCTGATTTAGTTGAGGAAGGAAAACAACTCCTTACGTCTGGGCGTGATTACTCTATAGCATATGTAAGGAGAAGCCAAAACAATGTAGCTCGTGCTTTAGCATAGACTAGAAGGACTGGGCGCGCTTTGCTGCGTTGTTAGATTAAAAAAACCTAATCACTCTGTTTCAAAATACAATGTGTATTACTTTTTAAAAATGTCAAACCTTTTAAATTTGATTAAATATATCAAATTGTTGTGATTAGATTCATCGTAAATGAATTTTCATATTTTTTATTTAATATTGTGGATGTCGATATTTTTGCTCTCAACTTGGTCAAAGTTGAAGAATTTGACTTTCCAAAAAACTAATACCCCTTATATTTTGAAACTAATGGAATATTCTGTTTGATGTGTGGGGAGATGACATAGTATGTTTTATTTTTATTTATAATTCGGTAATTTGATGGGCCTTTCCTATTGTGATTCTATATTATATGATAACCAAACTTATATATGTGGGAAAATTTCTACGTCAACGGCTGCATGGGCATGATTGATATGTTTTTATAGACCGGTTGTTGTTGATTCGAAAAACTATTGGTTCGGTCAAGATCGTAAACCAAACCCATTAGGAAGCATAGTGTATTTGTGTAAACAATTGAACGAGTGAGTTTTGAGAAATTGTTGACACGGTCAAAATCGGGTGACCCAATTTTAATTGGAGTCTTGGAGATCTCAATTGAATGTGGACTCTTTAAAACTAAGGAGTATAGTGTTATAAAGGTATAAATAAAATAATTAAATGAGAGAGCTTTGAAAAATTGTTGACCAAGTCAAAATCGGGTGTCACAATGTCAATTGGAGACCTCAATTAAATGTGGGCTCTCCAATTCTAGAAAGATTAGTGTTATAGTATATGAGTAGATCGTCTAATCATATGGCCGTGTGGCTCCACCATGGCCCAGAGGAGATTGACACTCTTCGCAAAGAGGATTTTAATGAACCACCTTGATTGAAATAAATTTATATTTCCCCTACAAACCATTGTTGTTTTTCATGTTCATTGAGAGGGATAGTTAGTTACAAACTATGAGTGCAAAGAACTTACCTTGCCGCCCAAAGGAGAAAACACACCGAAACCATGCACCGCAAGTCCAATGGTTGACACTGAAAAAGTGTATCATCCCTCCCCCGCGTCGTCCGCTCGTGGGCAACACTGGGGTGAATCCCTAGCTCCGCCTCCATCCAACCCCACCCCTCCTTCCTCCTCCCTTTATCGTTGCTGGCGGTCGTCCTGGGTTGTTGTTGGCGAGGGGGGGGGGGGGGGGGGGGGGGGGGGGGGGGGGGGGGGGGGATCCCCACGTACTCCCCTCTCTAGGACACGAGCCCCCGTCCTCCGCTCTCATCGACAACCCTCCTCCCTACCAGCTTCACCTGCAACGATGTTGACCCCCGAATCCGGTCACTGCAGGATCGGCCATGGCGGCCGCCGTCCTTGTCGGGCTCCGGAAGAGGTTTAGGCTCCGACTCCTGCTTGGTCGCCACGGTTCCCACCCTCCTCATATCTAGGTTCGTGTCGTCCTCTGCTCTCTGCTCTGGCCAACGGGAGGCTGGCTAGCGGATGTGGCCCTTTTTTGACCTGGGCTTGTTGCTCTTGCTCCCGAGCTATCAGATCTGGCATTTTAGGGGTTCTTGTTTGGCTCCCAGCCGGATCTGGCATGTTTGAGCGCCGCAAGCGCCTCCTTCTTTTTCCTTGGGGTTGTCATGGTGGATCAGGTGTTGTCGAATTGGTGTGGTGCCAGAGCTTACTTGCTGAGTTGGTGGAGATGCTCATGTGGGTGGATGCCGGGGCGACGACCTCGGGTTGGGCGGACGATACCGTCTTTGCAGCGAGTTGTGGCCGTGAGTGTTGTACCACAACTTCGGCTGTGCGGAAGACGAGGTTGCGGCGGGCGTACTCTGGTTCCAATGAAGATTGCTTCCCTTCGCTCGTGGATCCTCCCACCAGTCTTATCCGGCCATGGCAGCTTCACTTCGATGGCTCGTGCTCTGGGGTCCGGGTGGTTGGGCGTGGTGAGTGGTACCGGGGGAAACCCTTGGCCATCGGTGGCCAGAGCGAGCCTGGCTCCATTGTCCTGGAGTCATTCCCCTTCTTGGATGCCTCGTCGACATCCCTTGCCACCTCTTTCTTCCTCGCACCTACTTGGGGAGAAAGCCATGGTTCCCCTTGTGGAGGGCGACGACATGTCTGCGTCATTCCCCTCCTTGGAGGCGTTGTCTGGGGTACGTGGTGTTGGGGAACGTTGCATGGGAAACAATTTTTTTTCCTACGAACACCTAAGATCTATCTATGGAGATCAACAGCTACGAGAGGGGGAGTGCATCTACATACCCTTGTAGACCGCTAAGCGGGAAGCATTAAGAAACGCGGTTGATGTAGTCGAACGTCTTCGCGATCCAATCACGATCCGTCCCGCGATCCAATCACGATCTAGTGCCGAATGGACGACACCTCCGCGTTCAGCACATGTACAGCTCGATGACGTCTCCGCCTCCTTGATCCAACAAGCGAGGGCGGAGAGGTAGATGAGTTCTCCGGCAGCACAACGGCGTGGTGGCGGTGGTGGTGGAGCTGTCCCGGCAGGGCTTCGCCAAGCGCTCCCCCGACGAACTAGAGGAGAAAACGATATAGGGGAGAGGGAGGGCTGCGCCGTGGCTTGTGGTGTGGCTGCCCTCCCTCTCCTCTCATATATATAGGGGGAGGGGGAGATGGGCGCCAGCCCTAGGGCCTCCCTCAAGGGGGGGCGGCGGCCAAGGGGGAAACTTGGCCCCCAAGCCAGGTGGGGCGCCCCCCTTAGGGTTTCCCTAAACCCTAGGGCGCCTTGGGCCCTTGGGGGGAGTGGCGCCCAGCCCATCAGGTGCTGGTGCACCACCTCTCTCAGCCCATGGGGCCCTCGGGGCAGGTGGACCCTCCCGGTGGACCCCCGGAACCCCTTCCGGCACTCCCGATGGAATCCGGCAAACCCCGAAACTATTCCGGTGCCCGAATACCAACTTCCCATATATGAATCTTTACCTTCGGACCACTCCGGAACTCCTCGTGACATCCGGGATCTCATCCGAGACTTCGAACAACCTTCGGTCACCAACATATATAACTCAACAATACCGAATCGTCACCGAACGTTAAGTGTGCAGACCCTGCGGGTTCGAGAACTATGCAGACATGACCGAGACACCTCTACGGTCAATAACCAAGAGCGGGACCTGGATGCCCATATTGGTTCCTACATATTCTACGAAGATCTTTATCGGTCGAACCACGATGTCAAGGATTCAATCAATCCCGTATACAGTTCCCTTTGTCCATCGGTATGTTACTTGCCCGAGATTCGATCGTCGGTATCTCCATACCTAGTTCAATCTCGTTACCGGCAAGTCTCTGTACCCGGTCCGTAATACAAGATCCCATGACTAACTCCTTAGTTACATTGCTTGCAAGCTTCTTGTGATGCTGTATTACCGAGTGGGCCTAGAGATACCTCTTCGTCATACAGAGTGACAAATCCCAGTCTCGATCCACGCCAACCCAACATACACCCTCGGAGATACCTGTAGAGCACCTTTATAGTCACCCAGTTATGTTGTGACGTTTGATACACACAAGGCATTCCTCCGGTGTCAGGGAGTTGCATGATCTCATGGTCGTAGGAACAGATACTTGACATGGATAAAGCAGTAGCAATAAACTAACACGATCAAATGCTATGCTTATGGTTGGGTCTTGTCCATCACATCATTCTCCTAATGATGTGATCTCGTTATCAAATGACAACTCATGTCTATTGTCAGGAAACCTTGACCATCTTTGATGAACGAGCTAGTCTAGTAGAGGCTCACTAGGGACATAGTGTTGTCTATGTATCCACACATGCATCTGAGTTTCCGATCAATACAATTATAGCATGGATAATAAACGATTATCATGAACAAGGAAATATGATAATAACCAATTTATTATTGCCTCTAGGGCATATTTCCAACAGTCTCCCACTTGCACTAGAGTCAATAGTCTAGTTCACATCACCATGTGATTAACACCCAATGAGTTCTGGCGTTTGATCATGTTTTGCTTGAGAGAGAGGTTTTTTAGTCAATGGGCCTGCAACACTCAGATCCGTGTATACTTTGCAAATCTCTATGTCATATTGTAGATGTTGCTACTACGCCCCACTTGGAGCTATTCCAAATGTCTGCTCCACTATACGTAGCCGGTTTGCTACTCAGAGTCATCCGGATCGGTGTCAAAGCTTGGATCGACGTAACCCTTTACGACAAACTCTTTATCACCTCCATAATCAAGAAACATTTCCTTAGTCCTGCAATTACTAAGGATAATTTTGACCGTTGTCCAGTGATCTACTCCCGGATCACTCTTGTACCCCCTTGCCAGACACACGGCAAGGCACACATCAGGTGCGGTACACAGCATGTCATACCGTATAGAGCCTATGGCATAGGGGACGACCTTCGTCCTTTCTCTTTATGCTGTCGTGGTCGAGCTTTGAGTCTTACTGAACTTCACACCTTACAAATCAGGCAAGAACTCCTTCTTTGACCGATCCATTTTGAACTCTTTCAAAATCATGTCAAGGTATGTACTCATTGAAAATCTTATCATGCGTCTTGATCTATCTCTATAGATCTTGATGCCCAATATTTAAGTAGCTTTATACATGTCTTCCTTTTAAAAACTCCTTTCAAATAACCCTTTATGCTTTCCAGAAATTCTACATTATTTCCGATCAACAATATGTCATCCACATATACTTATCAGAAATTCTATAGTGCTCCCACTCACTTTCTTGTAAACACAAGTTTCTTATAAACTTTGTATAAACCCAAAAACTTTGATTACCTCATCAAAGCATATATTCCAACTCCGAGATGCTTGCTCCAGTCCATAGAAGGATCGCTAGAGCTTGCATACCTTTTAACATCCTTAGGACCGAGAAAACCTTCTGGTTGTATCACATACAACCTTTCCTCACGGAAACCGTTAAGGAAACTTTGTTTTGACATCCATCTGCCAGATTTCATAATTGAAAAATGCAGTGATACGTCTCCAACGTATCTATAATTTTTGCTTTTTCCATGCTGTTATATTATCATTCTTGGATGTTTTGCAATAATTTTATAAACAACTTTATATCATTTTTGGGACTAACCTATTGACATAGTGCCAAAGTGCCAGTTGCTGTTTTTGCTTGTTTTTTACTTCGCAGAATATCAATACCAAACGGTGTCCAATCGCGACAAAACTTTTTGGAGATTTTTTCTGGACCAAAAGACACCCAGTGGGCCAAAGAAGTGCCGGAGAGGTGGGCCGTGGAGACCACAACCCACCAGGGCGCCCTGATGAGTTGTGCCCTCCTCGGGGCCCCTCTCCACCGCCTCTGATGCCTATAAATTCCCAAATATTCCAAAAACCCTAGGGGAGTCGACGAAACACAATTCCAGCCGCCGCAAGTTCCAGAACCTTGAGATCCAATCTAAACACCATCACGGAGGGGTTCATCTTCTTCATAGGTGCCTCCCCAATGATGCGTGAGTAGTCCACCATAGACCTACGGGTCCGTAGGCAGTAGCTAGATGGCTTCATCTCTATCTCTTATGATTCTCAATACAATGGTCTCTTGGAGATCTATTTGATGTAAACTTTTGCGGTGTGTTTGTTGGGATCCGATGAATTTTGAGTTCATGATCAGTTTCTATCCATGAATATTATTTGAGTCTTCTTTGATCTCTTATATGCATGATTACTTATAGCCTCGTATTTATTATTCGAATCTTTGGTTTAGTTAGGCCGACTAGATCGATTTTTCTTGCCATGGGAAGAGGTGCTTTGTGATGGGTTCGATCTTGCGGTGTTCTTTCCCAGTGACAGAAGGGACAACAAGACACGCATGTATCGTTGCCATTAAGGATAACAAGATGGGGTCTATTCCTACATGAATAGATCTTGTCTACATCATGTCATCGTTCTTATTGCATTACTCCATTTTTCCATGAACTTAATACACTAGATGCATGCTGGATAGCGGTCGATGTGTGGAGTAACAGAGGTAGATGCAGGCAGGAGTCGGTCTACCTATCTTGGACGTGATGCCTATATACTGATCATCGCCTTGGATATCGTCATGACTATTCGATTTTCTATCAATTGTCCAACAGTAATTTGTTCACCCACCATGCGCTACACTCATGAGAGAAGCCACTAGTGAACCCTACGGCCCCCGGGTCTACTTTTCCAACATATTGCTTTCCGATCTATCTTTTTGCCTCTTTGTTTTCAGATCTACAAAACCAAAAACCCAAAAACATATTGCTGCATATTTTATTTGCCTTTTCTATTTTGTGTTCTTGAGAGATCTATCTCTCCTATCTATCACTACCTAATCTATCTTTTTACCGTAGAGAGATTGACAACCTCTCTTTCGCGACGGGTTGCAAGTATTTGTTGTTTGTGTGCAGGTGCTGCTTATTGGGTGGTGGTGATCCTCCTACTGGTTCGATAACCTTGGTTTCATAACTGAGGAAAATACTTACCGTCGCTGTGCTGCATCAGCCCTTCCTCTTTGGGGAAATACCGACGCAATCTCAAGCCACGTCAAAGGAATTTCTGGCGCCGTTGCCGGGGAGGAAGCGGTCTCTTCTACGTGCCAATCTCAGGCGCCGAGGAGACTCGATCATCATCTACCAGGTTCCTAATTACATTATTTGCCATTTGCTACTCGTTTTCCTCTCCCCCACTTCACCAATTTGCCGTTTTATCCGTCCTCTTTTCTGTTTTCCTTTTTGTTTGCTATCTTTGCTTGTGTTGCCATGTGCCTTCTATTTTGCTTGCATCTTCGCTTGCTAAAAATATATTGATATGGATCCTCATCCACTTTCTAATCTTTTCAAAAAGCCAAATTATGATGAACCAATTGCTAGTGAGTTGAGTGCACTTGATTATCTCTATGAAGTTTTGTTTGAAAATCATGAATCTGAAAATTTTGATGAAGTGTTGAAAGAAGAAATTTATAAGGTGATTCATGATAGTTCCTTGAATGATGAGCATGATTGCAATGTTGCTTGTATGAATTCTCTAAATATCCATGATGCTAATGATATGCAAAGCCACAAGCTTGGGGATGCTATGTTTGATGAAGATGATATATCTAGTCCCCCAAGTTTTGATGAGCAAATTTATTATGATGATTGCATGCCTCCTATTTATTATGATGGTGATGACACGTATGCTATAATGAGTAATGATAACCATGAAACTAATCATCATGGTTTTAATTTGCAATGTGGTTATGTCAATCAAGTGTCTCGTGATAGTTATTTTGTTGAGTTTGCTCCCACTACCATGGATGATAAGTAATTTTCTTATGAGGAGAGTAATGAAAATTCTATGCTTGTGCATCATGAAAAGAATTATTTATGTGATAGCTATATTGTTGAATTACTTCATGATGCTATTGAAATTTATTATGAGGGAGGAACATATGCTTGTAGGAATTGCAATAATATCAAGTTTCCTCTCTATGTGTTCAAAGTTTTGAAGTTATGCTTGTTTTGCCTTCCTATGCTAGTTGATTCTTGTTCCCATAAATTGTTTGCTCACAAAATCCCTATGCATAGGAAGTGGGTTAGTCTTAAATGTGTTTGTCATGCGATTCATGATGCTCTTTTGCATATTTAAATTATTACTTTTTATATGAGCATCATTGAAATCATCATGCCTAGCTAGGGGCGTAAAACGATAGCACTTGTTGGGAGGCAACCCAATGAATAAATAAATTTTTGCTTTTTTCCTTTCTGTTTTTGAGTGTTGACACAATTATGCCTCTGTTATGATTGTGTTTTTATGGTTTATTTAGTGTTTGTGCCAAGTAGAGCCTTTAGCATGATTCATAAGATGAGTATTTTCATTTTTTACTGGTACGTGATCTTGAGCTGAAATTTTAACACAGTGTTTCTATACAAATTCTTTACGTTGTCCTAATTTTTCAGAATTTTTAGAGTTACAGAAGTATGGTTAGAGTACAGATTACTACCGACTGTTGTGTTTAAGACAGATTCTGTTTTCGTTGCATTGTGTGCTTGTTTTGATGAATCTATGGGTTATATTGAAGGGTATGAGCCATGGTAAAGTTAAAATACAATAGGTATAATGCAATAATAAAATATGAATGGGTTTGCAATAGCACCTAAAGTAGTGATTTGCTTTATTATACTAACGGATCTCACGAAGATTTTGTTGAGTTTTGTGTGATTGAAGTTTTCAAGTTTTGGGTGAGATCACGATGTATGAAGGAATAAGGAGGGAAAAGAGCCTAAGCTTGGGGATGCTACCGCACCCCCAATATATATCCACAGAGAAACAAGCAACTAAGCTTGGGGATGCCCCCGAGTGGCATCCCCTCTTTCTTCTAACGACCATCGGTATTTGACTTGGAGCTATATTTTTATTCGTCACATATCATGAGTTTTGCTTGGAGCGTCTTGTATCTTTGCTTGCTTTGTTTGTTAGTTTGTCATTTGTATCCTTTCTGGACACACCTATTTGAGAGAACCAAAATTATGCTATGATTTGTTAGAATTGCTCTATGTGCTTCACTTAAACTTTTTGAGCTATAGAATTGCTCTAGTGCTTCACTTATATCTTTTTGAGCACGGTGTGCTTGGAGATTTTTGTAGAAATACTCTCATGCTTCACTTAGATTAATTTGAGAGTTAGTAAATTTTGAAGAAATCCTCTCATGCTTCACTTATACCATTTTGAGAGATGAAATCTTTATGCTCATGTGCTTCGCTTAAATTTGTTTGAGCTTACTACTAGGTTGGATCGGATGTCAACCTGTGGAGGCCTTTTCGGCGGCATCCTTTCGCATTGGCGGCGAGTGGAGTGCCACAATCCCATTCATCATTTTTGATCTACATAACCCAAATCCCATAGCACTGGCAAAAGGTGCTGAGTTGGAATCCCATTCTAAGGATTCTTGTGGTTCCGGGGAATCCAGTGCGCTCCTTTAGTTGAAGTATCGGGCCCCTTTTTTGTTGCCTAGGTTACACCTTCGGAATACCCCAGACGGGGATTTCACTCTATTCCCCCCAATCTTCACTTTACGCCACGCCGACTCTCCGTCGTGGAATTAGACCAAGGGTCGAAGACCCATACCATAGGACCCCGTCTCCCGTATCTTTTCTTTCGCGCATAGGAGATCGAGACACAACCTTCCTTCTTCTTTCTCATTTGCCTCTTTCCCTCTCTCCTGCCTCCGTAAGATCCCTTAGAGTGGAAATGGAATCAGAACGACGAGATTTAGTATCCTTTCTTGCATTTTCTTAACTCGTACGCTTAAGGGAAGAAATGTTCTTGGTGGATGCAGGCCCTGGTTACTTTTCCTTGATAATATATAGGAAGAAGGGGTCATCTTTTTATTTTTTAGGGATAGGACAATTTCGGAAAATTTCGTCGATTATGGTTCAGTTTATATATAGCATAACAATCTCGCCGGCCCGAACGAAAGGCTCTTTAAGGAAGTAGTCCCATCACTCTCGGGCCCGGCACTCA
This sequence comes from Elymus sibiricus, assembly GCA_039707655.1. Taxonomy (NCBI): domain Eukaryota; kingdom Viridiplantae; phylum Streptophyta; class Magnoliopsida; order Poales; family Poaceae; genus Elymus; species Elymus sibiricus. Next base: position 319,013,045 of record CM077673.1, read on the forward strand.
ACAAGCACCCTTGTCTATCGACCAGGTTTCTTGCCAAAAAGCAATGGCAATATATGAAACTAGTCCCAAAGTGATAGATATACAAGGAGGATATAATAAAAACTTTCATGAAGATCATTGGGCAAATTAAACTTGATTCTCTGTAATAGTTTTGAAACATGATGATAGTAATATGTGGGTTATGCTAGTGAGTAATTATGCTTACTAGGAATATTGGTGTTAAGGTTTGTGATTCCCTATGCATGCACGAAAGTCAATAGTTATGCAATGAAGTTACATCCTACTTGTGGTGCATTATTCGGTGTTAGTTATGCTCTATGCTCGCTTATGTGAATTTTTGTTTCTTGGTTTGGTTGCTTCTCAATCTATTTGCTAGCCTCCATTTGTACTAAGTAGAAATACTACTTGTGCATCCAAAATCCTTAAACGAAGTTTTGCCTTATGAGTCTGTCGGCGTTCTGGGAACGGGGGTACCCAGACCTGCCTTCCTGCGGCCCAGGGCAGGGCCCACCTCACGAGCCAAGCATGGCCTGGCGCGGCCCCACTCAAGGCAAGGCCCTCGCGAGGACCCGAGCTCGCGAGGGAAGAAGCACCAAGGCCGGCAAGGATGGGCCTCCTCAATCCCCCTCCGGAGCGGCGGAGATCTCTATGCAGAACCCAGCCTCAGGAGTCGAGGATGACGCAAGGAGGGACAGGCGGGCGCCAGCGTGCCAGGCGGTGCAGTTTCCCCTTTGGTGCAAAGGGAGCAAGGACGTACGCGGGTTCCCAAAGCGCCACCCAAAGGTTTCAATTCCGGTGCAACAAGACCACGACCACGAGCCCCGCAGGACGGATGTCATCGCCAAGCCCACCTCTGCATCATCAACAGCTACTTTGCAGGCGAAGACCACCTTTGGACAGGGCAGGGATGTACTCCTGTCCCCCTTCGAATTTGGCCGTTGTGGGATCCCTTCCCGCCATTGCGATAAGGGAAGAGGACCCGGGCCACTGCTATATATAGAGGCTGGGTAGCACCGTAGAGGGGAGAGAAAAAAGAATGGAGAGACAACGAGAAAGGCAGAGAGCCAAGAAGACCACTCGAGCGCCCTCACGAGGCTCCTCACCACTGTACTAGTTCATCCACCACACCTCCTCGTGAGGCAATCCACCAAAGCAGGAGTAGGGTATTACGCTTCGCAGCGGCCCGAACCTGGGTAAACCATCGTGTGCATCTGCTTCCTCGTCATCGTGCGAGTTCGTCGTAGAAATCATCGAGTAGCGAGATAGGTAGGGCGAAGCTGCAGGGGATCTACGCACACGCCCCTGTGTTCGAACTTCTTGGGGTTTTGCGGAGCCCGAAATCCAACATTTGGCGCGCCAGGTAGGGGGCGTGTCGAAGTCTTCTTCAAGCCTCGCTATTTCCCCGCTTCACCGCTCCGATGGCCGGCGCCCGACAAGCTTCCTCCGGCCATGGCGGATCCGTCTTCACCAACCCCACCGCTGCAGACCGAGACCCATGCCCCAGCGGCACGACGCTGGGCGGTCAGTATCAAGCCGCCAGTGTCGTCTCTACCATCGTCGCCCCTCGCGCCACCCAAGCGCACGGCGGACGGGCGGCGCCCTCGGCACCGACATAGCGCTGCACCTACGTAAGAGACCTTGACGCGCACGATGCGTTGCTGATGGCAAGCGAGATGCTTGGCCACCGCCCGACACACGGGGGATTCGACGCATGGGCCGACCACATCGATGAGCTGGTCGCCATCGCGTGGAGGGCCATGCCCCCCGTTCTTCTTCACAACCGCAGGCGTCAGGCGTCGGGGGCTTGCTCGCCACACCTGTCACCCCGCCTGCCGGCGGCGTGCCCCCTCGGGCCCCGGACAGACCTGAGAAAGGCCCGCCGCACGCCGTGCTCCTTCTCCTCCGAATTCCAGTCACGGGTTTCGGGGCGCAGCCCAGCCCCGACGATGGAGCCTACGGAGGGAACAATGGGCGCCCCGCATGCGCACCGACTAGCACTCTCGTACCCCTGCGGATCGTCAACAACCTGGGCTGACCAGGCGGGAGAGCGCCAACCTGCGCAGGGAGAAGGCGGCTCAGGCGTCCGGACAAGCAAGCAACCACGGCGAAGGCACATCGGATCGCCAAGGGAACAATCCACGTCAAGAAACGCGTGGCCCACCCAACGGCGGTGGCAAAGGTAAGCAACTTCGGGCTGAGGCTCGCCGCAGGAGGGTCTGCGGGCTGCGCGCTCAGGGCGGTCCCCGGCGCCCCCCGGACGGCTCAGAAGGAGAACAGGGCCCTTATGTAGAGCCCTATGTACCAAGCTACGTCGTACCTCCGGACGATGAGATGGAACAGGCGCCTGCCGCAGGCGCCGGCACCCCCCAGGAGTAGGGGGCACCCTGGGCATCCTCCCCGAGCCCGGCCTGGGGGCTTCCGTCGATGGAGCACCTGGTCTGGACAACGCGAGCGGGAGGAAGAGGGAGGACGCCCCCGGGCCCGCGGGGCACGGCGCAAGCCGTCGCCCTCGCGAGCAAGCAACACCGAGCCAAGCCCCGAGGCCTCAGAAGTAACGGCCTGGGGGGAGCAGCAAGGCACAAGTAGCGCGGGCACCCGCGGCAACTGGAGCGCCGATGCAGCCACGGGAGGCTAGGCCTCGGGGGCTCCGCCCACGGCCCGACGCTCCATCTCGGAGCCTCTGGGGGTTCGCCCTCCCGAGGCAGGAAAATAATTTTTGTTTGGGGGAGCCGCTTGAGCGTCAAGGGGGGCTCCTGAGCAATGCGCCTCAGGAGCCTCACCGGTCATATAGCCACTCGCCCCTTGATGTCGTCCTCGCGATCCGGTCGGCATCAAGGGTGTCGAGGCCTCACCCCGTAGTTGCGTCCTGGTGATCCGGACGCCCCTAACGGTGGTCGAGGAATGTGCGGGACTGGGACCTGCCGACGTAGAGCTACTTGCGCATCAAAGGGGGCTCCTGAGCACCGCACTTCAGGAGCCTTACCGGTCGTATAGCCACTCGCCCCTCGATGTCGTCCTGGCGATCCGGTCGGCATCGAGGGTGTCGAGGCCTCACCCCGTAGTTGCGTCCTGGTGATCCGGACGCCGCTTACGGTGGTCGAGGAATGTGAGGGACTGGGCCCTACAGACGCAGAGTGCCGAAAGGGCTCCCAACCCTCCTTGCTCGTGAGAAGAAGAAGCCCCCCGGGACCCCAGGTCCCTCAAGACACTGTTCGGCCAACGCCCCGACACCTCGCGAGGCGGCTTCATCGACAAAACACCTCTATGGCTGCGCCGGGTGCGTTGTGCTCATGTTTGGGCCGCGGGAGCACAATCCCGTGGCTACACGGGGAACAATGCATTCGGGTTTGGGTCATAGAGGCGTGCAACCGAGTAGAAATGCACGGGATGGTTCTTGACGGAGTTGGGAGCAACCGGGCCGTGCGCCCGGGGGCTTGCCCAGCTATCTACGGCCGTGACACTCTCACGTAATAATGAGTGGGCTGTATACGCTCGGAGCCCCCCGAGGACGCAGAGGGGTTCCTTCCCACGCAATGTGGAAGCCCCATGCTCCGCGCTGGCGGACAACACTGCCCACCAATGGCTATGCCCACGCAACGTGGATGCCCTACGCTCCGCGCTGGGGGAAGACGAAGACGAAGACTAGCCTATGTGCCAGACGCGGCAGTTGCTTGCTTCTTTTTGGTGTTCGAATTACCACTTTTTGGAATGAAGTTTGAGAATTTCGAAACTCTATTTTTAAAAGAAAAAGGGACGGGGACTTTTCTCTCATCGTTCTCTCGTCTTTCCGGTCTTGGAGTCTCTTTCTCTGAATTGGTGTTTCGCAAGGGCCCGTGTGCTCCGGCCCTCCCCGAGGCTCCTCGGAGCTGGATAGCAAGGCCCTGTCGCATCAGGGACTTGCATCTTTTGGCGGTCGACCCCCACTCAGGGGCTCCGACCACAGCGCGGCACAGCAGCATGGAGCCTCGGGAGGCCCCAGTGCCTCCTGAGGCAGCAGCCGGCAGGACGGAATGGGGGTCGCTCGAGCGTCAAGGGGGGCTCCTGAGCAACGCGCCTCAGGAGCCTTACCGGTCATATAGCCACTCACCCCTTGATGTCGTCCTGGCGATCCTGTCGGCGTCAAGGGTGTCGAGGCCTCACCCCGTAGTCGCGTCCTGGTGATCCGGACATCGCTTACGGGGGACAAGGAAATGTGCGGGACTGGGACCTACCGACGTAGAGCTGCTTGAGCGTCAAAGGGGGCTCCTAAGCAGCGCGCCTTAGGAGCCTTACCGGTCATATAGCCACTCGCCCCTTGATGTCGTCCTGGTGATCCGGTCGGCATCAAGGGTGTCGAGGCCTCACCTCGTAGTTGCGTCCTGGTGATCCGGACGTACATTACGGTGGTCGAGAAATGTGCGGGACTGGGGCCTGCAGACACAGAGCACCGAAAGGGGCCCCCGAACCGTCCCACAAACAAGGAGAAAGCGTCCCAGGTGGAATCGCGGACTATCTGGACAACCCGGCCGCACCTCGCGACGCACGAGATCGTCACCGCCCTACAAGCTAAGTACACTACCGAACCAAGCAAGAGCCTCCTGATCTAATGGCGGCCCGAGGACGGGATAAGGGTTGTGTGCACTAATGTGAAGATGCAGGTACTGCGGGCCACCACGCGCGACTACCGAGGTCCTAGAGGCCTAAGGCGCCAGGAAAAACAATGCGAGGGGAGGGACCCTGGCGCGACGAGCAGCAAGGCCACGAACCCGGGAAGTGGCAGCCGCGAGCAGCCCCTCAGGAGAGAACGCCTCATGAGGGACCAGCCGGCCGCCGTCACCGGGCCGCATCGGCATCGGCGCCAAGCCCCGCGCAAAGAAACTAAGTCACGTCACGGCAAGCAGGCGACCGGCGATTTAAGAAAAGGAAGGACGGAGACAAAGGTAATACGCAAAAGACTAACGCCCATAGGGGCCGAGTTCTTCTTAAAATATTACAGGTACCAGGAAAGGAAGACAGGGGATGCCTAGAGGGAGGAGTCGTTGTCACCGCCCGCGCTGCCGGCCGCCTCGGCATCAGAATCATCCTCCCCGCTGGAGGCGGGCACCTGGATGAACCGCTCCACCAGGGACTCCACGTGCGGGCGCACCTCATCCCGGAGGGGCGTCTGGAGCTCGTCAGGCACCCGCTCCCCGACGCGTCGGAGGTCAAGCTCCGGGACATGGCGGTGCAGGTTGGAGAAGACGCACGTCAAGGCAAGGTCCAGGAGGTCGCGCGCGTCGGACTCGTTGTCCGCGTTCACGCGGGAGATGCCGATCTCCAGCGCCTCCACCACCCTCCGGAAGAAGTCAAGATAGCCCCCGTCGCCGTGCGCACATGGCAGCGCGGGGCTTCCCCGACGAACCGGCTCACCGCGCCGGCCACGCGGCGGGCGATGTCAAGATACTGCTTGGCACGCTAGGACTCCAGCATCTTGGCATGCGGCGCCTCGTCCTGGGCGGCCCGCATGGCGTCGCCTGCCCCCTTAACCTGGGCCTGGAGGGACGCCAGCTCCGCCCTGGCCTCCGCTTCACCCCTGAGGGCGGCTTGGAAGGCGGCCTCGGCGGTCGTCAGCTGGGCCCGCAGCGCGTCCACCTCCTCCTGGAGTTCGCCGAGCCTGCATTTCTTGGCCGCAGGCGCCCTGGAAGAAGGAGAGGATCAGGTCCAGTGCACTAGATGAGACAGCTAAGAAAGAAGGAGGCGGCGGAGCACTCACTCGTCGACCATGGCCCAGCGCTGGCAAACTTGCGTCGACCCCGAGGCCCCCCCGCCGCTGCCTCTCGAGGAGGGCGAGGAAGCTGACGGCCCCGCGCGCTTCGCTGCGCCGACAGCGCTTCCTCCAGACGCCATGGGGAAAGGGAGAAGCTGAGGAGAGGAGAGGGTTTTCTCTGGAGCTACGGGAGCAGACGAGCGCTTCGAGTTGGCAAGACCCCCCGGGGGAGGGCGGATTTATAGGCATAACCGCGGCCACGAGGCGTCATGGGAAAGCAGGCGTCGTGCGCCCCTCGGGCGTCGAAGGGCTGGCTCGGTCGATGCGCAACCCTGCTTCGCGTCGCCTCACCTGCCTTCGTCGGGTCACATCCGCATGGCCCGAGGAGTGGAAGCCCAAGGGAGCAACAACATTCAAGGAAGGGTAATGATGGCCGGCGCAGTGCACGGCTGTCGCGTCAGTTTGACTTGGGGCGGTTCGTGACGCCCTCGGGGAACGGCGGCGTCGGCGCCCTGACGCGCGACGCGAGTCGAGCCTGGCCCGCAGGCGTTTGGGGCCCGCGGCGCTCCTGGCCATCCTCAAGGGCTTCGCCCGGAAGCCAGCTCGAGCGCGCCTTGGGCCCGGGGGCTGCTGTCGGCGTTCTGGGAATGGGGGTACCTAGACCTGCCTGCCTGCGGCCCAGGGCAGGGCCCACCTCACGAGCCAAGCATGGCCTGGCGCAGCCCCACTCAAGGCAAGGCCCTCGCGAGGACCCGAGCTTGCGAGGGAAGCAGCACCAAGGCCGGCAAGGATGGGCCTCCTCAGGCCCCCTCCGGAGCGGCGGAGATCTCTATGCAGAACCCGGCCTCAGGAGTCGAGGATGACGCAAGGAGGGACAGGCGGGCGCCAGCGTGCCAGGCGGTGCAGTTTCCCCTTTGGTGCAAAGGGAGCAAGGACGTACGCAGGTTCCCAAAGCGCCACCCAAAGGTTTCCATTCCGGTGCAACAAGACCACGAGCCCCGCAGGATGGATGTCATCGCCGAGCCCACCTCTGCATCATCAACAGCTACTTTGCAGGCGAAGACCACCTTTGGACAGGGCGGGGATGTACTCCTATCCCCCTTCGAATTTGGTCGTTGTGGGATCCCTTCCCGCCGTTGCGATAAGTGAAGAGGACCCGGGCCGCTGCTATATATAGATGCTAGGTAGCACCGTAGAGGGGAGAAAAAAAAGAATGGAGAGACAACGAGAAAGGCAGAGAGCCAAGAACACCACTCGAGCGCCCTCACGAGGCTCCTCACCACTGTACTAGTTCATCCACCACACCTCCTCGTGAGGCAATCCACCAAAGCAGGAGTAGGGTATTACGCTTCGCAGCGGCCCGAACCTAGGTAAACCATCATGTGCATCTGCTTCCTCGTCATCGTGCGAGTTCGTCATAGAAATCATCGAGTAGCGAGCTAGGTAGGGCGAGGCTGTAGGGGATCTTCGCACACGCCCCTGTGTTCGAACTTCTTGTGGTTTTGCGGAGCCCGAAATCCTACAGAGTCCATCATACCTACCTATATGCGGTATTTCCATGCCGTTCCAAGCAAATTTGTATGTGCCATCTCTAAATTTTCAATATAAATTTTCTCTTTTGTGTGCTCGTACCGCTCATGAAACGGTGGGGAGTGTCCAATATTTTTCCATGCTAGATGTGTTATTATCAAGATGAGTGTTTATTCACTTGTCATTGCACGAGAGTGCGGCGGTAATAGGGATGCCCATTCCCGAAATGAAAATAATAATATTTACTTTATGTTGTCAAATAATAAATTCATTGGAAAGTGTTGGTATGGAAGGCAACCGTGGATACGGCCCGCCATGGAAAGTGAAAGTTTGGTGGAAAAAAGGAATAAACTTTATTTTCTGTTTGGGAACCGCCTATGATATATCTAGCATGGAAAGTATTGTGAGCTACTTTGTCGTTTTCGTTGACAGGAAAGGCATGCCACCCAAAATATTTTTCTCTCTCAATTTAAACCTTGAGCTCTAGCACCTCTACAAATCCCTACTTCCCTCTGCGAAGGGCCTATCTATTTACTTTATGCAATTTTTATTTTTACTTTGAGCCTCCATCTTCTCTTATAAAGCACCAACTAGGGGGCACTATGATTGTACTTGAGCATTGGGCATAGCTAATATTTGAGTGTGTTTCATGAATGGATCAATGATTGAGCATGATGGGCTAGGGATAACTTTCTTTAGTGTTGATATTTTGAAAGACATGGTTGCTTGTTGACATGCTTGAGTATTGAAGTCATTATGTTAAAACTAGACTATTGCTTTGAATCATTTACAAGTCCAAATGTCCATGCTATACAAAAGAAAAGAATATGAGATGAACATGTTAGGCAACATTCCACATCAAAAATTCTGTTTTTATCATTTACCTACTCGAGGACGAGTAGGAATTAAGCTTGGGGATGCTGATACATCTCCAACGTATCTATAATTTTTGCTTGTTCCATGCTATTATATTATCATTCTTGGATATTTTACAATCATTTTATAACAACTTTATATCATTTTTTGGGAGTAACCTATTGACATAGTGCCAAAGTGCCAGTTGTTGTTTTTGCTTGTTTCTTACTTCACAGAGTATCAATACCAAACGGAGTCCAATCGTGACGAAACTTTTTGTAGATTTTTTCTGGACCAGAATACACCCAGTGGGCCAATGAAGTGCCGGAGAGGTGGGCCGTGGAGACCACAACCCACCAGGGCGCGCCAGGGGGGCCCTGGCGCGCCCTGATGGGTTGTGCCCTCCTTGGGGCCCCTCTCCACCGCCTCTGATGCCTATAAATTCCCAAATATTCCAAAAACCCTAGGGGAGTCGACGAAACACAATTCCACCCACCACAAGTTCGAGAACCTTGAGATCCAATCTAAACACCATCACGGAGGGGTTCATCTTCTTCATAGGTGCCTCTCCGATGATGCGTGAGTAGTCCACCATAGACCTACGGGTCCGTAGGCAGTAGCTAGATGGCTTCCTCTCTCTCTCTCTTATGATTCTCAATACAATGGTCTCTTGGAGATCTATTTGATGTAAACTTTTGCGGTGTGTTTGTTGGGATCCGATGAATTTTGAGTTCATGATCATTTTCTATCCATGAATATTATTTGAGTATTCTTTGATCTCTTATATGCATGATTACTTATAGCCTCGCATTTCTTCTTCGAATCTTTGGTTTAGTTAGGCCGACTAGATCGATTTTTCTTGCCATGGGAAGAGGTGCTTTGTGATGGGTTCGATCTTGCGGTGTTCTTTCCCAGTGACAGAAGGGGCAGCAAGACACACATGTATCGTTGCCATTAAGGATAACAAGATGGGGTGTTGGTGCACTAGAACAGGGGTATCCAGTGCCCCTTAACTTATGCACAGGCGGTAGTGGCAAAACCCGTTGGGAAGGCTACCACATCACTAAGCAAGCATTCAAGAACCAGCATACGGCAGCAACAACCTGCAGAAGGCCCAGCAAGCACCGGCAACACCAACACAACGACCCAGGAGGGGCCCAAAACGTGCCAGCCACGCCCCCAGAGCCTGCCGGGGGCGAGGCACGCACATCTCCGGAAGACCCGGCAAGCCGTCTCCTGCCAGTCACTTGTCAATCCGGTGTCGAGCCCTCAAGCGGCTAACAACTCTTGCTAAGCACGTGGCGGCGCGCCGGAAGGCAAGTTATGCCTAGTTGACACCCGCCCTGCAGCGCGTCAAGAACATAAGCAACGGCTAGCCAAGCGGTGGTAAGAGCTTGCCGGGGATGCACCCCCGAGCGCCACCTAGACTAGTAATCATGGTATTTTGTCCTAAATGCCAGAGTTAGGTATGATAGCTCTGCTAGGCTATCTAATCGATAGATAATGACTGTTTTGCCATTGTTGTAACTCCTTGCACTATAAAAGGAGGCCCAAGGCAACCTAGCTCAAGGGTCGGACCTTTGGACACTTGTACTCGCGTAGTAGCTCACCCCGACAGCAGCTCTTGCCGGGGTTAAGCGCTGCGCGTTCTTCGTGTTCCTCTGATCAATCCACCAAAAGCAGGAGTAGGGTTTTATGCTTAGCAGCGGCCTGAACCTGGGTAAAATGCCTATGTCCTGATCGCCGCGCCGTCTCACGCTCTTCGCTCTTTGTGCAACGTGACCCCCCTTGCCGAACCACAAAGGGGCCTCTGGTCCCATAGGTGATCGTGAGCATCCGTGCCCTGACATCTTTGGCATTCCATGTAGGGGGGCGTGCATCATTTGCGCGAACCCGAGATCATCTTCTTCATCCATGGCTCCCAAGAAGAAGCCCAGCGCGACCGCACATCCCTCCACTTCGAAGGCCCCCTCGCATGCAGCCACGGGCACAATGTGCGTCACGGCGGCTGTGAGTGGGGAAGGCATCGTGGGCGACGCGGCTGGCGCAGGCGGCGCCACCGTTATGCCCCCCACGGCCGAGGTTGGAGCCGGGAACGCGGGAGAAGAGCGACAACAGCAACACCCTGGCGAACGCGCCCCTAGCGCCGCGAACGGAGGGGACGACCGATCACCACCTCCCCACCGTGCGGATGGCCGTGGTCATCACGGCGGTGCGCGGTTCGGAATAAGCCACGACCCCCCGTTCGCGCCCGTTACCAACGCGGCTACTGGGCGCACGCCCCGTCCAGAACAAGACGGAGCGCCGAGCGGAGCCGCGAACCCGCGGGCTCGGCCTCCCCCACGTCAGACCGCCCCGACGAGAGGCGCACGGCGTCAAGAGCCCGATGACGCCCCTCTTGGTTCCATCAGGAGCCAGGCGACGTTTCGGTCCGCCTCTTTTGCCATGCCGGACACAGCGTCGGAAGCAATGGCACGAGCCCAGCTCCTGCTTAACTTCCCGCCGGCGGATGACAAAATGGATGAGTGGAGAGCTACCATCCAGAGTCTGATATCTTTCATCGAAGCTAATAAATCTCAGCGAGCGGAGCCATCACAGCATGCGCGTACGGCCACGGCGGCTCGGGCCGGCGATCGTGTCGAGGGGGCACACCAACGGTGCAGTCCCCTTCGCGACAACAAACCTAAGAGCAACCGAGGCGAGCTTCACGTGCTGACGAGTTTGACGAAGCCTCTATGGCCTCGTCCGGCCCACGCGATCGCCGGGACCAGCGGCTTGTCCTGGAGGATCGGCGGAAAGAAGACGCGCGCATCACCATCGAGTGGCGTCGAGAAGCACGCCGTCAGTCTGACAGGCATAATGCCCTAGACGCTGGCGACCCTGCGCCCAGTGCTGGCGGGTACCTGCCTTATGAGGTGAGATGCCCTGCCTTCACTCGCGAGCTGCGACAGGTCCGCTAGTCGTCGGACCGAGCCTTCAAGCCGGAGCTGACGGAGAAATATGATGGAAAGCTGAACCCGGTGGAGTTCCTGGGCATCTATACGATAGCCGTCCAGGCTGCCGGAGGGAGAGATGAGAAAGTGCTCGCCAACTACTTCCCTTTGGCACTTAAGCCAAATGTGAGGTCGTGGTTGATGCTCCTGCCAGAAAACTCCATCTCATCCTGGGCTGATCTGTGCAACGAATTCGTCGGTGCCTTCACAGGCGGCCACCACGAGCCAGGACAGCCCAGCGATTTGCAAGTCTTGCCGCAAAAGGAAGGAGAAACCTTGTGGAAGAACATTCAGAGATTCAGTCAGGTGCACCGCAACATCCCAGAAATACACCCCGCAACCGTGATTGCTGCGTTCCATTCGAACGTGCGCAACAGGAGGATGCAGGCCAAGATGAATGTGAAACTCCCCAAGACTGTCAACGAGCTGTACACAATGGCGGACAAATGTGCCCGTGCTGAGGATGGGAGGCGACTCCCTGGAGAGGAGGCTGGCGTCGAAGTCGACTCAGACGACGACGACGCCGCCCCCGGCTCGAAGGGGAGGAACCGAAAGCGCAACAATAAGCGCAAAGGAAAGGCGGTATTGGCCGTGGAGGGTTCTGGTAATCTTACTGCTGGCAAGAAGGCCAAGGCCGAGACCCCCAGCAAGGAAGCTGTCGCGTGCGCTGATTGCCGGGAGGCCGCAGCAGTAGAGAAAACTGGGAAGTCCGATGGGCCGTACTGCAAGATCCACCGCACCAAGGGCCATGCCCTCCAAGAGTGTCGCCAGGTTGAGCAGCTTGTTGAAAAGCAGAAGGCGGAGTACGAGAAGCGTGACAAGGAGAAAGGCCAAGATGCTGCTGCCGGGAAGGGCCGTGGCGGCAAAGGAGGCCACCGCGGCAAGACCCCACAGCAGAAGGAAAAGCCGGCCAGAGGCCGAGGGAAGAAAGCAACAGAGGATATGAGTGAGGATGAGGATGATGAGGAGGATTCCAGTGACCAAGAATTCCAGAGGGCAACAGAAGCCATGTGCGTTGACGGGGGTGCATCTTTGCACACCTCTCACCGGCAGCTCAAGCAGTGGGCGCGTGAGGTCAACGCTGTGGAACCTGCCGCAGAGTCCAAAAAGCCACTCAGATGGTCCCGCACGCCTATCATCTTTCATGAAGAGGATCACCCTGATCGCACCACCGCAGTCGGGTGTTTTCCATTGTTGGTCTCTCCAACGATCCGCAACCTCAAAGTCACCAAGATGTTAGTTGACGGCGGGGCAGGATTGAACTTGATCTCCCCAAAGGTGATCGAGAGGCTGCAAATCCCTGACGAGGAGCTTGAGGCTACTGGCACTTTCCAAGGGGTTAACCCCGGCAGGAGCCAACCCAAGGGGAAGATCACTTTGCCTGTGACGTTTGGCGGGGAATTAAACTACCGGACCGAAAAGGTGGTGTTCAATGTGGTTGAGCTCCCCCTACCTCACAACGGAATTCTCGGTCACCCAGCCTTGGCAAAATTCATGGCAGCATCCCACTATGATTATAACACCTTGAAGATGCCAGGACCCATTGAAATCATCTTTGTCCCCTCCGACAAGAAAGATGCAGTCATATGCGTGGATAAGATGTAGCGAGACGCGGTAGCAGCTGAGGCCGCGGAAGCGCCGGCTCCCGCCAAGGAATCAAGGAAAGAAAGGAAGTCTAGCAGAGACACCGACAGGGACTCCGGGAAGCGCGCCTCTTCAGAGTGTGCTGCGCCCGTCGAGGATCTGCCGGAGAGTTCCACTGGTAAGAAGGCCAAGGTTACCTATCCTGAAACAAAGAAGGTCCCAGCAGGGCAGGATGGCGCCGGTGGCACGTTCACCATCAGCGCCACCCTTACTGACAAATAGGAAAGCGCGCTCGTTGCCTTCCTGCAGGCGAATGTTGATGTGTTTGCCTGGCAACCATCTGACATCCCCGGTGTTCCCAGGGAGGTAATCGAACACCACCTTGCTGTCTGCCCCCACGCCAGGCCCGTCAAGCAAAAGGTTAGGAAGCAAGCCTTGGAGCGGCAACAGTTCATCGCCGAAGAAATCAAGAAACTTGAAGCAGCTGGTTTGGTCAGAGGAGTGTTTCACCCAACTTGGTTAGCCAACCCGGTGGTGGTGCGCAAGGCGAATGGGAAATGGAGGCTTTGCATAGATTTCACCGACTTGAACAAATCATGCCCGAAGGACCCCTTTCCTTTGCCGCACATCGACCAGATTGTTGATTCCACTTCCGGGTGTGACTTACTTTCCTTCTTGGACGCTTACTCCGGATACCACCAGATCTTCATGGCTAAGGAAGATGAGGAGAAGACCGCGTTCATAACTCCGTGCGGCATGTACTGTTTTGTACGGATGCCCTTCGGGTTAAAAAGCGCTGGTTCTACCTTTGCCAGAGCCGTGCAGACTTGACTTGGACCACAATTGCACAAGAATATAGAAGCCTACATGGATGATATAGTTGTCAAAACCAAGGATGAAGCAACTCTCATACAAGACTTGCAAGAGACTTTTGCAAACCTGCGCAAGATCAACCTGAAGCTCAACCCCAAAAAATGTGTATTTGGCGTCCCGTCCGGCAAGCTACTTGGGTTCTTTGTATCTCAGCGGGGGATAGAAGCAAATCCCGGCAAGATAAAGGCAATTGAACAGATACAGGCACCCAAGACCATCAAGGATATCAGACGTTTGACTGGGTGCGTTGCCGCATTAAGTAGGTTCATTTCCAAGTCCGCCGAACGTGCACTGCCGTTCTTCAAAATCCTGAAGAAGGCAGGCCCGGTAAGGTGGACCCCGGAAGCAGAAGCAGCGCTGCAAGATCTGAAAACTTACCTTTCTTCCGCTCCCACCCTGGTCGCTCCTAAACCACAAGAACCGTTGCTGCTATACTTGGCAGCAATGAATCAAGTGGTTAGGGCATCGCTGGTGGCACAGCGGGAAGTGGATGAGGATGCAACCGCTGCGGCCGATGCTGCCAGGGATAAAACCGAAGATCCTGCGGCAGGACCCAATGCATAACCAGAGAGATCTCGGCAAGCTGACGAAGGCAATTCTAAGGAGGTGGCAAAAAGGAAAGTGGTGCAGCGACTGGTGTACTTTGTCAGCTCCCTGTTGCAGGGGGCTAGGTCAAGGTACTCTGGAGTGCAAAAGCTGATCTTCGGCCTCATCATGGTCTCGAGGAAACTGCGCCACTACTTCCAAGCCCATGAGATCACTGTCGTCACTCGCTTCCCGCTGCAGTGCATATTGAGGAACCCCGAAGCTACCGGCAGGATAGTTGAATGGGCCCTTGAGTTGTCAAGTTTTGGCTTAAAGTATGAGAGCACTTCCACAGTTCAGATCAGAGCATTGGCGGATTTCATTGCAGAATGGACACCAACGCCAGATGAAGAAATCCCAGAGACAGTCCTCCCTGGCAAAGAAGTACCCAAAGATTAGGTCATGTACTTTGACGGTGCTTTCTCACTCCAGGGTGCCGGAGAAGGCGTGCTCCTCGTCGCCCCCACCGAAGAACACCTCAGGTATGTGGTCCAGATGCACTTTCCCCGGGAGGAAGCTACCAACAATACTGCCGAATATGAGGGGCTCCTTGCCGGACTCAGAATCGTGGTGGAGTTGGGAATCAAGAGACTGATCATCCGAGGGGATTCACAGCTCGTGGTGAAGCAAGTCAACAAAGACTATCAGAGCTCGTTGATGGAAGCATACATAGAAGAAGTGAGGAAACTGGAGGAGCGCTTTGATGGATTGCAAGCAGAGCATGTACCCCGTGCAGAAAATACCATTGCTGATCATCTGTCAAAGTGCGCTGCGCAAAAGCTCCCTATGGAACCAGGAACCTTTATCCTCCACCTCACTCAACCTTCGGTATCCCCTTCAAAGATGGCCAGGAAAAGAAGAAAACTAAACTCCGGCAAGCATTTCCCGGCAGAGCTTCCCGAAGCCGCTGGTAGAGAAGCTACCGGAGACAGTCTCGTTCCGCCTGGTGAGCAGCTGTCTTCTGCGGAACCCCAGGTTCTCATGGTCAAGACAAGCACTCCCACAGACGAGGAAATGCCTTTAGTCCTAGTTGTCGAGCCCCAGGCTCCAACTTGGGCACAACACATAGTCCGTTTCCTTCAAACGGGAGAACTCCCCGAAGAGCAAGAAGAGGCCGAAAAAGTAGCCCGTCGGTCGAGTATGTACCAGTTTGTCGATGACACTCTATACAGAAAAAGACCCAACAACGTGAAATTGAAGTGCATTTGCCGGGAGGACGGACTAGGGCTGTTGGCGGAGATTCACGGAGGTGTATGCGGCTCGCACATTGGATCTAGAGCCCTTGCCGGAAAAGCCTTCCGGCAGGGTTTCTATTGGCCCACTGCCCTCCAAGATGCAACTGAATTGTTCACCAAGTGTGAGGCCTGTCAGTTCCACTCCAAGAACATCCATCAACCAGTGCAAGCTCTCCAGACGATCCCTTTATCCTGGCCCTTCTCGGTCTGGGGGCTCGATATTTTGGGCCCCTTCCCCCGCGCTGTCGGGGGATTTGAGTTCTTGTTCGTGTTAACCGACATGTTCACAAAGTGGCCTGAGGTGGAACCGGTGAGGAAGGTGACCGTGTAGGCAGCTATCAAGTTCATGAAAGGGCTGGTGTGTCGTTTTGTAATACCCAATAGAGTGATCACCGATAACGGCACCCAGTTCACGAGCCGCGCCTTCATGCAATACATCCAAAGCCTTGGAAGCAAGGTCTCCTTCGCCTCTGTTGCCCATCCAAGGAGCAATGAGCAAGTCGAGAGGATGAATGCTGAAGTGCTGCGGGGACTCAAGACAAGAACTTTCGATAGGCTGCGGAGGAGCGGCACGCGCTGGATAGATGAGCTGCCGGTGGTTCTTTGGTCCCTCGGAACAACACCGAATCGAGCTACCGGCCAGACTCCCTTCTCCCTGGTTTACGGGGCGGAAGCAGTGCTCCATACGGAACTCATATATGGGTCGCCTCGAGTACTTGCCTACGATGAAGTAGATCAAGAGCAGCTGTGGCATGACGATGCCACGCTCCTTGAGGAAGATCGTCTCCGGGCTGCTGTGCGTGCTGCATGCTACCAGCAAACCCTGCATAGCTATCATAGCTGCAGGGTACATGCCCGGAGCCTTGAGAAAGGCGACCTTGTCCTTAGGCGCATTCAGTCCGCCAAGGGTACCAACAAGTTGACGCCGAAGTGGGAAGGCCCTTACCGGGTAGCATGAGTCACCAGACCTGGCGTAGTCCGTCTGGAGACCGAAGATGGCACCAAAGTGCTTAACTCATGGAATATTGAGCATCTTCCTAAGTTCTACCCATAAGGTGCGCGCCCGGCAGCCACCTTTTGTACAAGCCTTGCCGAAGTTGCATGTAACCCTTTGTACAAAGCCAGGCGCAGACCCTGAGCAACAATAATAAAGCTAGGCATTGAATCATATCATGGCATCGCACAATCATTCTGCATCCTTTATGATCGCAATATCATTGCCTATTTACTAAGAGATTTGCTAGAGTACTTGTTGAGTCTATAATCCTTGCTACTGCACTCTCTCCTGAAGGGATAGAGACCTCTTGCCCTGTGTGTTTTGGCACCAGATAAAAATGGAAGGAGGACGAAGGAACGAGGATGGCGGCCCAGCATGCTCCGGAAGGGGATACTTCCTAGAAACGAGATAAGTCTAATAACGTATCCCAAGTTTATGCTCCCTAAAAGGAATCCTTACCCTCTTTTCGAACATGTTCGGTGGAGTTCCCCTCACGCGGTAGAAACCTTTGTCGGGACGAGCTGCTCCTCAGCTTCTGGTACTTACCAGCCCTGAGGAGTCGCGCCGATATCGACAAGGACCCCTGCCGGAGAACAACACCAGGCTGCTGCTGGGGGCTCGCTCCCCTCTCTGGCGCTCGCGGTTAAGAGTGACCCGTCAGGCGGTCCCGTGTGGAGAGGACGAATGCATTGACACAGTAGAAACAAAAGATAGAAGGGGATAGCACTCAGGGAAGTAAAATAACATTCATTCATTCGTTCGTTCATACAAAATGGATCAGGATACATTGGGGAGCTCCTTCCTAATAAAATATTTATTTGACTTTCTCCCCTAGGAGCAGGTTACAAAGATAAAAAGATCGGAGGGGTACCCAAGCAGAAGCCTAGCCTGACCCCGTCGAGGCTGTCGGTGAACGGCTCGGCAGGACCACCGGCAAGGAAGACGAAGCCGAAGTCCACGAGCCTGCTGGGGTCCAGCTGAGAAGGAGAGGCGGCGCCCCAGTCAAGAACCCCTGGCAAATCGCTCTGCCGGGAGGAGGAGGAGGAGCTCGATGACGGTGATGGTGCGGCCGACGATCAGCTGGAGCCCAGGTCGTCGTACTCCGACTTGACGGCCCGGAGCTCGCTGTCGCCGTCTTCACCGACACTGTCATCCTCGTGTCTATCGCTCGAGGAGGAGCTTTCGTCACCACTCGAGCTCTCTTCACAGCAGCCAAGACGAGCACCCGAGCGCTCATAGATCTTAACGAAGAGCATGTCGGCCTCCACCAGCTTGAAGTGGAGGACGTACCCACCGATAAAGTTGTGTGCACGGGCGAAGGTCTTCCACCCACGCATGAAGAACATAACGCGGGGCGCCGGAAACTCAACGTCGACCCGCACGGCGCCGTTGCAGCAGCCATGCACACGCAACCACAATGCTTGCGGGTTGTCGACCTCCATCACCCTGGCAAAAGGACGAGGGAGCCACAGGCGACTGCGAGGAGCACCGCATAGCCCGACGACGAACTCCAACGCTGTGCTATCGGTGTGCTCTGCCACAAAGGGAGGAAGCCACCGCCGGCGTGGGGTCGGGGGCGACACTCCGTCTCCCCCAACCACGACCCCCGCGCTGGCCTCGACCCCTTCCAGCCCTCCTGCCACGCACACTGGAACTGCCTCCCGTCACTACGGCTGATGCGGCGGCATGATCCCGAGGGGAAACTCTCGCCACTCCGGCGGAAGCCGAGGATCGTGCTCTCCCTCGAGTCATGGCAAGAGCGACTCAAGGATGGACCAGGAGTGAAGGACGAGCAATGAGGATTTGGGTGTAAGGAGGAGATGGAGCTGGATGAGCATCGCCGCCATGACCCCCTAATTTATAGGGGAGAGCACGGGGGCTGGCTCTCCCCCGCTCCAGAGCGGCCCCCATCTCCACCAATCCCACTACCTACAACTCACGAGCGAACAGGTAACCGCCCCATTGCTCCAATCCATGGCGCTGCGGTTTCTGCCACGATCGGGTCTTTAAGTCACGAGCACCCACCGCATGCTCCTCGCTATGCATGCGGCGCGCGTGGCAGAAATGGCCTAAGGTGGTGGGGCAGTGCTGACCAGTAAATTGGCAGTTACCTCCTCACATTACGCACCTATGCATAAATTTTGGGCCTGACCCAATGACACTAAGCAAGCGCGTGTGGGCCAGACCCGAGGGCTCCTGTCGGTGCACTAGAACAGGGGTATCCAGTGCCCCTTAACTTATGCACATGCGGTAGTGGCAAAACCCGTTGGAAAGGCTACCACATCACCAAGCAAGCATTCAAGAACCAGTATCTGGCAGCAACAACCTATAGAAGGCCCAGCAAGCACCGGCAACACCAACACAACGGCCCAGGAGGGGCCCAAAACGCGCCAGCCACGCCCCCAGAGCCTGTCGGGGGCGAGGCACGCACATCTCCGGAAGACCCGACAAGCCGTCTCCCGGCAGGCACGAGCTAAACAGCCACCGCTCCACCGCATCGCTATGCCAGTCACTTGTCAATGCGGTGTCGAGCCCTCAAGCGGCTAACAGCTCTCGCTAAGCACATGGCGGCGCGCCGGAAGGCAAGTTATGCCCAGTTAACACCCGCCCTGCAGCATGTCAAGACCATAAGCATCGGCTAGCTTGTCGGGGATGCACCCCCGAGCGCCACCTAGACTAGTAATCATGGTATTTTGTCCTAAATGCTAGAGTTAGGTATGATAGTTCTACTAGGCTATCTAATCGATAGATAATGACTGTTTTGCCATTGTGGTAACCCCTTGCACTATAAAAGGAGGCCCAAGGCAACCTAGCTCAAGGGTCGGACCTTTGGACACTTGTACTCACGTAGTAGCTCACCCCGACAGCAGCTCTTGCCAGGGTTAAGCGCTGCGCATTCTTTGTGTTCCTCTGATCAATCCACCAAAAGCAGGAGTAGGGTTTTACGCTTAGCAGCGGCCCAAACCTGGGTAAAATGCATGTGTCCTGATCGTCGCGCCATCTCACGCTCTCCGCTCTTTGTGCAACGTGACCCCCCTTGCCGAACCACAAAGGGGCCTCTGGTCCCATAGGTGATCGTGAGCATCCGTGCCGCGACATGGGGTCTATTCCTACATGAATAGATCTTGTCTAGATCATGTCATCGTTCTTATTGCATTACTTTGTTTTTCCATGAACTTAATACACTAGATGCATGCTGGATAGCGGTCGATGTGTGGAGTAATAGAGGTAGATGCAGGCAGGAGTCGGTCTACCTATCTTTGACGTGATGCCTATATAATGATCATCGCCTTGGATATCGTCATGACTATTCGATTTTCTATCAATTGCCCAACAGTAATTTGTTCACCCACCGTGCGCCATACTCATGAGAGAAGCCACTAGTGAACCCTACGCCCCCGAGTCTAGTTTTCCAACATATTGCTTTCCGATCTATCTTTTTGCCTCTTTGTTTTCAGATCTACAAAACCCAAAACCCAAAAACATATTGCTGCATATTTTATTTGCCTTTTCTATTTTGTGTTCTTGAGAGATCTATCTCTCCTATCTATCACTACCTAATCTATCTTTTTACCGTAGAGAGATTGACAACCTCTCTTTCGCGTCGGGTTGCAAGTACTTGTTGTTTGTGTGCATGTGCTGCTTATTGGGTGGTGGTGATCCTCCTACTGGTTCGATAACCTTGATTTCATAACTGAGGGAAATACTTACCATCACTGTGCTGCATCATCCCTTCCTCTTTGGGGAAATACCGACACAGTCTCAAGCCACGTCATGCAGCAACTGCTAAAATAATTCGAACAGACTTTAGCATCGCTACGGGTGAGAAAGTCTCATCGTAGTCAACTCCTTAAACTTGTCGGAAACCTCTTTGCAACAAGTCGAGCTTTATAAATGGTGACATTTACCATCAGCGTTTGTCTTTTCTTAAAGATCCATTTGTACTTAACGGCCAGCCGTTCATCAGGCAAGTCTACCAAAGTCCATACTTTTCATACATGGATCCTATCTCGGATTTCATGGCTCCTAGCCATTTGTTGGAATCCGGGCCCACCATCGCTTCTTCATAGCTCATAGGTTCACTGTTGTCTGACAACATGACCTCCAAGACAGGATCACCGTATCGCTCGGGGTAGTACGTGTCCTTGTCGACCTGCGAGGTTTGGTAGTAACTTGATCCGAAGTATCATGATAATAATCATTAGCTTCCTCTTCAATTGGTTTACGCATCATAGGAAAACCTTTCTGTGTTTCCCTACTTTTCCAATTCAAGTGATGGTTCGACAACCTTATCAAGTTCTACCTTCCTCCCACTCACTTCTTTCGAGAGAACATCCTTCTTTGGAAAGGATCCATTCTTGGCAACAAAGACCTTGCCTTCGGATCTGTGATAGGAGGTATACCCAATTGTTGCTTTAGGGTATCTTATGAAGATGCACTTTTCTGCTTTGGGTTCGAGCTTATCAGACATAAGTGTCGCATTCCCAAACTCTAAGAAACGACAACTTAGGTTTCTGCCAAACCATAATTCATAAGGTGTCATGTCAACGGATTTAGATGGTTCCCTATTAAAGTGAATGTAGTTGTCTCTAATGCATAACCCCAAAATGATAGTGGCAAATTGGTAAGAGACATCATAGAACGCACGATATCCAATAGAGCACGACTACGATGTTCGGACACACCATCACACTATGGTGTTCCAGGCGGCGTGAGTTGTGAAACAATTTCCACATTGTCCTAAGTTGCATACCAAACTCGTAACTCAGATATTCACCTCCACGATCATATCGTAGACATTTTATCTTCTTGTCACGATGATCTTCAACTTCACTCTGAAATTGCTTGAACTTTTCAAATGTTTCAGACTTGTGTTTCATTAAGTAAATATACCCATATCTACTCAAATCTTCAGTGAAGGTAAGAAAATAACGATATCCACCGCATGCTTCAACACTCATTTGGACCGCATACGTCAACATGTATTATTTCCAATAAGTCACTTGCCCGCTCCATCATATTGGAAAACGAGGTCTTAGTCATCTCGCCTATGAGGCATGGTCCGCATGTCTCAACCGATTCGAAATCGAGTGAGTCCAAAGATCCATCAGCATGGAGTTTCTTCATGCGCTTTACACCAATATGACCTTAGCGGTAGTGCCAAAAGTATGTGGTACTATCATTATTAACTTTGCATCTTTTGGCATCAATATTATGAACATGTGTATCACTACGATCGAGATTCAATAAACCATTCACATTGGGTGCATGACCATTGAAGGTATTATTCATGTAAACAGAATAACCATTATTCTCTGACTTAAATGAATAACTGTATTGCAATAAACACGATCTAATCATGTTCATGCTCTACGCAAACACCAAATAACATTTATTCAGGTTTAACACTAATCCCGAAGGTAGAGGGAGCGTGCGTTGGTGATCACATCAACCTTGGAAACACTTCCAAGACACATCGTCACCTCGCCCTTATAGCTAGTCTCCGTTTATTCCGTAGCTTTTATTTCGAGTTACCAATATTAGCAACTGAACCGGTATGTAATACCCAGGTGCTACTAGGAGTACTAGTAAGGTACACGTCAATAACATGTATATCAAATATACTTTTGTTGACGTTGCCATCCTTCTTATCTACCAAGTATTTGTGGTAGTTCCGCTGTTAGTGACCATTCCCCTTACAATAGAAGCACTTAGTCTCGGGTTTGGGTTCAATCTTGGGTTTCTTCACTGGAGCGGCAACTGTTTTGCCATTCTTGAAGTTTCCCTTCTTGCCCTTACCCTTCTCGAAACTAGTGGTTTTACTAACCATCAACACTTGATGCTCCTTCTTGATTTCTACCTTCGCGTCGTAAAACATCGCGAATATCCCAGGGATCATCTTCTCTATCCCTTGCATGTTATAGTTTATCACGAAGCTCTAGTAGCTTGGTGGCAGTGACTTGGAGAACTCTGTCAATCACTATCTTGTCTGGAAGATGAACTCCCATTTGATTCAAGCGATTGTAGCACCCAGACATTCTGAGCACATGCTCTGTGACACCCAGGGTTTAAGCTACAGTGATCATTGTAATTAAGCACAGTAATGCCCATGAACAGTGCCTAATCATTTTGCTAAGTGGGGCTTGATCAAGTTGGGATTCAAATTCCAATTCAAATTTCAATTCAAAATGCCCTATGAAAATTTGTGACAAATTTAAATCCTCAAACAACATAAATAAAATGTTGCATAATTGAGATAAAATCCAAGATAAATAATGTTGAGGAAAACAACATCACCTAGCTCATGGTGTGGACCCCACCCTTGAAAACGGAAACTAAATGCATTTTAAAAGCAATTTAAAATCAAGTTGAAAATACAAACATTTTCTAAAAATCCCCAAAGTTGCTGTGGACTTATGAAATATTGCAAGATAATATTTGGGACATGTCTCACATTTTGTGGTAAGGGGATATGCCAAAAATAAAATAAAACAGGAATTACAAAAAAGAAAACAGAAAAGAAATAAAAGAAAAAGGAAAAAGGCCCACTCACCTGGCCTCTGGGCCGCAGGCACAGTGCGGCCCAGCCCACCAGGGCCTCCTCCTACCTGCTCCCTCCCCCGTGTCGACGCCACCGTGGGCAGCGCCACGCCGCGCCGTCGCCGCTCGCCACGCCGACGGGAGCAGGTGGGCGAGGGGATAAGGGTGCCCTCGTCCACCTCCCCTGGACGCCCTCCCCCATTCGCCCCCTCTCCCTCGCTCTCCTCCTCCAGATCTCGCTTGCGCCCGCGCCGCCGTCGCCATGGCCGTCGGCTAGGCGCGGCCACCGCCTCCCGTTCGCCTCCCCGTCGCGTCCACGAGCTCCGCCGCGACGAGCCCGTCCTCCCCGACCACGCGCGCGAGACCCTGGAGCTCTGCATCGCCCGAACGCCGTCGTCTTCCACCTTCGGCCGCCGCCCGCCGTCGTCGAATTCCGACCGCCCCAGGCCCTCTCCGAGCCCACTTTGAACGGCTACACCCCGCTGTGAGCTCCGCCTCCCTCTCCCTCTCTTCCCCGTGCGTTTGCGCCGCCGTAGCACCGTCCCCCTCGAGCTCCTGTACGCGCCGCCGCCTTCGCTCGTCGCCGACGAGCCTCCGGTGACCAAATGGTCCCGGGCGTGCCACCGTCGTACTCGCCGTGTCGCGTAGGTTCAAATCGCACCGTTGGTTCGATCGCTGCTGCATTGCTTCGCCGTTTGCCATCGCCGGCCGAGGTTTTCTTCCGCCGCCGTCGACGTGCTGCTCACCACAGGCCACCGCAGCTCGCCCCGATGGGCGGAATGGAACGGCGGCAGCCTTGGCTTTCGAACGCCACCGGCCGCGCTCGATTTGGTGCCCTGTAGGCGATTTCCGACGCTGGCCCGTGCCCTCCGCCGCGTTTTGGCATCGCCGGCGTCGAGCCGCCGGCCGCCGCTGACGTGGCTGGGTAAGGGCCACCCCCCAGTGTCACTGCCAACGGGCCCCACGGGCCCCGTTGACTGGGTTGACCCAGTCAACGTGCTGAATGGGCACCCGTGTGCCACTGACATGTGGGGCCCCTCCCCCAGTGTCTATGACATATGGGCCCCCACTGTCAGTTGCCTAATTACTAATTAGGATAATTAAAATAATTAATTTAAGCTAATCTGTCACTGACATGTGGACCCCATTGATAATTAACTCTGTTTAGTTTAAACTAATAAACTGAAATAGACCAGAGTCTATGACAGGTGGGGCCCACTGGTCAGGTTTGACCTGGCCAGCCCCCTGTTGACTGCTGATGCAATGATTGTGTCATGCTGACGTCATCATTCACTATTCTGGATAATGTTGGATTTAATTAATTAAAATAATTCCAGAAAATCAATAAAACTTTAGAAAATTATATCTTTTAAACCGTAACTCGGATGAAAATAATTTATATATTAAAGTTGATCAGAAAAATCCCACGAATCCAAATATGCCATCCGTTCATCTGTCACATGCTCCTAGCATGATGAACATGGAACTTTCCCCTCCGATTCGTCTGTTCGATAAATCCACATACCCGGGAAATATCGTCAGATATTCTCCCGCTTCGTCTGCAACGCGTAGTACTACGTTAGTGCATACCTAGCCCTGCGCATTGCCACGTCATGCATCATGTTGCATCTGTGTGCTTTATATTTATTGTTTCTTCCCCCTCTTCACTCCGGTAGACCCCGAGACGGACGCTGCTGCCGAGTACGACTACGCCCCTGACGTTCAGCCCTTTGCCATAGAGCAGCAAGGCAAGCAAAACCCCCTTGAGCATTCCGATATCACCCATCTCTCTCCCTCTTATGCTTGCATTAGATTTTTGCTATTGTATTATTTAGCTCCTATTCTGATGCATAGCCTGTTTTTGATGAACAGCTACTACACATGTTATCATATCAACTGCTTAGCATAGGTTGATCAGTGAACCCCTAAGACCCCCCCCTTAGTCCCAGTTGCCCCTGCTTTCATCGACGACACCGAGGACTTGAAGACAGAAGACTCAGTCGTCATGACTGACAAGCCGTTACCGACACATCACCACACATCCCTTAAGTATGGCACTGCAGAGCTACTACCGAGTGCCGAGGGTGATACCTCACTTAGCACTCCCGGTGTTAATTCTGTAGCGTAGCTATCGGTCATGGTTATCGAGGGTGATTCCTCCTTCCCATTTCTCGGTAGTGACTCTTGCCTTACTCATACCTCGAGTGGGATCCATCGAGGGTGATTCCTCGGATATCCACTTGGGGTATAGACACACAGTTACTATGACCTGGTTACAGAAACATGTTGAAGACGGGTCGGCCCCAAGGGTACCCGCGAGAGTGATATGTGGTGGGGTGCGCCGGTAAGGCACCCGAGTGTTATTGGCGGGGCGACGGACTGCATGTCATGGTTCGCGCTTGCCCCGCACTAATAAAATGCTAATGGGTTGGGTACTTGATCTGAGTTAGGTCGTTGGCCTTAATACACACTAACCTTCACGTGGGGAAGTTATGGGCACTCAGGTCGTTGTATCAGCCGAAGCTCTTCGGACGTCAGCAATGGAGCGGCGCGCGACGGATTGGTCTGGAACGCATCGCGCTTGTTACTAAGGGGTGCTAGGACTGCTTCCGGCCGCGTACGCATCGTGCAGGAGCGCAAGGGCAAGTGGGCCCACGAACCTGCGCGCTTAGGATTTAGACCGGCAGGCTGGCCTCTTCGTTGAGCCTAGGTGGGGCGACGACGTGCTGATATCCCGAGGCCGGGCATGACCCAGGAAAGTGTGTCCGGCCGGAGGTGACTCAGGCGTGTTGGGGAATATGTGGTGCACCCCTGCAGGGATGAATAATCTATTCGAATAGCCGTGTCCACGGTAACAGGACGACTTGGAATTGTGCCTTGACCTTATACAACTATAATTGTAATTTAAATTAAAATGAATTGTGGCTCCGGGATTGCTTCCTCGCAGGGAGTCGAGGAAGGATCTCTGGGCGTGGTTACTTAATTAAAATTGCTACAACAATATGACTATATGTGAGATACCAATCTACACTCTCCTAATGCTGCAAGATGTTGAAGATGCTAGTCTTCGATAGGACTAGGCCTTCTCCCTATTCTTGCTTTCTGCAGTCAGTCCAGATATAACCCCTCCCTTTGATAATGATGCATATCTAGCATAGTTCTGATGTAAGTCTTGCGAGTACTTTGGATGAGTACTCACGCTGCTATGCCTTTCTCTTTCCCCCTTGATACGTTGCTGCGTTCAGTTGATGGAGCCCAGGTGTTGGAGTGCGCTGGAGATGTCGACTACTACTACCCCGTCGGAGGCCCCTACCAGCCGGATGGCGCTTACTACGTTGTAGACTTCTCCGACGTCCAGGAGTAGTTAGGAGGTTCCCAGGCAGGAGGCCTCGCCTCTTTCGATCCGTTGCTTATGTTTGTGCTAGCCTTCTTAAGGCAAAACTTGTCTAACTTATGTCTGTACTCAGATATATTTGCTTCCGCTGTCTCGTGTTTATGTCGATCTTTGTATTCGAGCCCTCGAGGCCCCTGGCTTGTAATATGGAGTTGTATGACTTTGTATTTGTGTCTAGTGTTGTGTTGTGATATCGATCAGTGAGTCCCTAATCTTGGTCGTACGCATTGTGTGTATGATTAGCGTACGGACGAGATCGGGGGCGTCACAAGTTGGTATCAGAGCCGACTGCCTGTAGGTAGCCCCCTTTCCAACTCCTTGGACGAAGTTGAGTCTAGTCATTGAAAAACTTTTACTAACACTGATGCTGTGGCTTACGGGCCCACATCTCAATCGGGTGGTATTAGGATCTTTTATTCCTCGTCTATACTCTGGGTTCTAATCTCTCTTCTCTTTCGGGTTAAAGATTTTACTAAATCTAACATTAGGTTCTCGTGATCACATCCACCGGAGAATTGTTTCGTCGAAAATTGTCTTATTTGAAGTTATGATGCACACACTGTCATTTGACATCTTGAATCTCCTTGTTACAGATGCGTCCCGATAGGCAGATCGTTCGTCTGACCTACGCGCACGATACGACTGGGTTCCCGGCCATTCTGATCGGCCTTTTGAAGAAGCTGGGATGTCGCTTGTACCCCGAGTACACTGTGTATGAGGACTACCGCGAGTTCAACCAGGAACAGTATGAGGCTGTGATGGTTATCTGGGATCGACAGGACCGCTCCATCACTGAGCTGCACACCTTCCGTGGCATTGGAGTGACTGTTGAGATGGCAGTACATGATGCTGCCTATGCTGCTATTGTTCGTCTCCGTGCAGCGAACCCCTGTTTGGAGGAGACAACATACAGGTACATCCCGTATGTCCCTGCTGGAGTTGATACTGCCGCCGACACTGAGGTCTTGACCCCTTTTGCACAGCAGCGTACCGATTGATCCTACACTGCTATCTGCGCCCCCTACGTGAGTCGTCGTTACGACCCACAGGTTCTTGTTCAGTACACTGAGGCTCTGGATCGCACTGTCAGGGCTCTTAACTTTGAGCTGTACGCCACCCGTGTTCGCCTTTACTGGGCTTTGGAGCAGTTGAGGCCAGCAGTCGTTGCGGGAATGCATACGGAGTTTGTTCTTCACCCGCGTCCGACTGAGTTTCTTCCAGGTCTTGAGTGGCCTGCTATTGGAGGTCGTGCCCCCGCACTTGGGCCTAGGCTCCCGGTTGATATGCAGATACTGCATCAGGGTGTGCACGGTTTGCAGTACTCCTTCACCAGATTTAAGAGTCACCTGCAGTTCCCCGGCTACTTTCGTTGTCCCCGACGCTGATGCGTTGTTGTATCCCTCCACCGCGTGCCTGCATGCCGCTTAGTTGTCTAGGTTAATTTCATGCCGGATCTATCGTCTATTTTGTAACGAACTTATGGTTTGTAATAGACTCATGTATGGATCTGTATGTTGAAATTTGAACTACTATGTCGTAATTATTGCACTTCCTTCTTTGTGCAATTTACTTCATGAATGATTCCTTGATTTTGCAATTACCAAATGCTAAACTACCACTGTTAAATTTGACAGAATGGTTAGGCCAGCTGGTCGTGGTCGTGGTACGCCTGAGCCACCACCACCACCTGACTACATGGCTGGTATGATGCAACAGTTTGAGCTGAATCGCCAGTTTATGCAAGGGCTTATGGACCATTTCCCAAGGCCGAATATGAATCAGCAGCCAGCCCCAATAACTCTGCAAGACTTCATGCGCCTCAACCCTACGTCCTACCACAGCTCAACTCAGCCGCTTGACGCAGATGACTGGCTCCGTGACATCACTTATGAGCTGGAATCTTCAGGCGCCCCAGTGGCTAGCTATGTCACCTTCGCCTCGTACTTTCTGAAGGGTCCCGCTGCTCAATGGTGGGACAGCCACAGGCGCTCTCGGCCTGTTGGAACAATCATCACCTGGCCGGAGTTCCAAGCTGCTTTCCGTGCTTGCCACATTCCTCAGGGAATGATGGACAAGAAGAAGCGTGAATTCCGCAACCTAGTCCAGGGCAACAAGACTGTGGATGCTTATCAGCGGGAATTTCTGGACTTATCTCGCTATGCTGAGGAAGACATTGCAACTGATGCTCGCAGGCAGGAGAAATTCCGTGAAGGACTTCACCCGGATATTCACCTTGCTCTTCTAGCTCACGACTTCCCTGATTTTGCCACCTTGGTGAATAAGGCTATCCAGATTGAGACAGGTCTGCAGAGGTACAAGGATCACACTAAGCGCAAAATTGACGTGGGTCCATCTTCGGGCCCACATCCTCAGAAGCAAAGGATCTGGATCCCCAACAACTATCGTCCACCTGCATATGCCCCGAGGCCATCCTATGTGGCGCCTCGTCTGCCCCCTCCACCGCCAAGACAGCCAAAAGCTATACCGCCAAGAGCACCTCAGCCTCCGCCTTCCCGTCCTAAGGATGGGATGTGCTTCAAGTGTGGTCGCCCAGGATACCGTGCTAGAGACTGCAGGCAGGGTCAGAATCAACTTGCGCTACCTACCAACCAGCCCCGCAACAACCATGCCAGGCCAGCTCAGGGACGTGCTCAGGCTAACAATATTGATCTGAATCAAGTTCAAGACCAGCCTGCTACTGTGATGGGTACACTTCTCGTCAACTCAGTACCGGCTTCTGTATTGTTTGATACAGGAGCATCGCATTCTTTTATGTCTGAAGATTTTGCATACATGCATGACATTAAGTGCGAAGAGATGAGCGTCCCAATAGTGGTAAACACCCCCGCAGGCCAATGTCAGACTTCCATTATTAGTCACAATGTCCCCGTTGAAATTGAAGGGTTGGAATTCCATGCCTCCCCCATAATGTTGAAGTCTTCCAATATCGATCTCATTCTCGGAATGGATTGGTTGAAGGCACATACCGCTTCAATTGTTTGTGACACCAAAACCGTCCACCTCCTGCATCCTTCGAAGGAGATTGTAAGCTACCATGCTCATCTTGTTCGGAATGCTGAAGCCTGGCTATATGCCTTGAATGCATTAAACGAGTCACCTCTTGAAGGGATTGAAAACATTCCAGTTGTCCGGGATTTCCAAGATGTCTTTCCGGAAGAACTTCCAGGGATTCCCCCTGCTAGAGCCGTTGAGTTTGTCATCGACTTGGTACCTGGTACCACTCCCATAGCCAAGCGTCCATATAAAATGCCTCCCCATGAACTCCTTGAACTTAAACAAGAACTAGACAATTCGCTTCGTCTGGGTTTCATCCGTCCAAGTTCCTCTGCTTGGGGAGCACCTTCTCTCTTTGTCAAGAAGAAGGATGGTACAAATCGGTTGGTCCAAGATTACCGACCCATCAACCAAGCAACGATTCAAAACAAATATCCGCTTCCATGGATCAACGATCTGTATGATCAACTGGCTGGATCATCAGTATTTTCTAAACTCGACTTGAGGTTGGGTTACCATCAGATCCGGGTTCGTGAAGAGGATATTCCCAAGACTGCATTTGTTACTCGCTATGGTTCATACGAGTACACCGTCATGTCCTTCGGCTTAACCAATGCTCCAGCAACCTTCTCTCGGTTGACGAATTATATTTTTATGGACTACCTCGATAAATTCGTCGTGGTTTATCTGGATGATATTCTGGTATTCTCCAAGAATAGAGAAGAACATGTTGAACAACTTCGTCTTATACTGGAGAGGCTTCGAGAACATCAACTCTATGCTAAGTATTCAAAGTGTGAGTTCTGGATGGACGAAGTAACCTACCTTGGTCATGTGATCTCCAAGGATGGTATTGCGGTCAACGCTAAACGAGTCCAGGCTATTCTTGACTGGACTCCCCTGAAGAATGTCAAGCAAGTCAGAAGTTTTCTCGGTCTCGCCAGCTATTGCCGTCGATTCGTCGAGAACTTCTCCAAGATTGCAAAGCCCTTAACCAATTTGCTTCACAAAGGTGTTAAATATGAGTGGACAGAAAAATGTCAGGAGAGCTTTCAGGCACTTAAGGACAAGTTGACCTCTGCTCCAGTGCTTGCTCCTCCGAATACTCGTAAGGACTTTACCATTTATTGTGATGCTTCACGTCAAGGAATGGGTTGTGTCCTAATGCAAGAACGCGGAGTGGTTGCTTATGCATCCCGTCAATTGCGTCCCCATGAAGAGAACTACCCAGTTCATGATCTTGAACTTGCCGCAGTAATTCATGCACTGAAAGAGTGGCGGCAATACCTTGTTGGGAACCGTTGCGAGATCTACACCGATCATCAAAGCCTGAAGTATCTGTTTACTCAGCCAGATCTGAACCTCCGTCAACAGAGATGGATGGAGCGCATAGCAGATTATAATGTGGGTATTTCTTATACCCCAGGCAAGGCTAATGTGATGGCAGACGCTTTGAGTCGCAAGTCATACTGCAACTACCTCCAGGTTCACAAGGTTCACCCCCTGCTTCAAGAAGAGTTTCGCAAGCTGAACCTCCATATTGTTCCTCAGGGTTATCTCGTTCCCCCTCCACCGGAATTTCGCAAGATGAACCTTCGTGTTGTTGACCAGGGTTCTTTGAGTAACCTGGTTGTTGAACCAGATCTCGTGGGCAGCGTCAAAACTATGCAACTTTACTACAGTGAAGTTGAATGGATTAAATGCTATCTGTCGGAAGGTAGATCCTCATTCTTCACTGTGGCTGATGATGGCGCCTTGTACTTCAAGGGTCGATTATTCGTCCCCACAAAGAAGAAATACCTGAATATGATGGCTAAAATATTGAAAGAAGCTCATGATACACCTCTTTCTATTCATCCGGGTAGTACCAAGATGTACCAGGACATCCGTCAAAGGTTCTGGTGGCCAAACATGAAGCAAGACATTGCACATTATGTTTCAGAATGCGACATTTGCCATCGGATCAAAGCAGAACATCAAAAGCCTGCTGGAACTCTGCAACCTATTTCTATTCCTGAGTGGAAATGGGATCATGTTGAAATGGACTTCATTACTGGTTTTCCCAGATTGCAGAAAGGTAATGATGCTATTCTGGTCATCATTGACCGGTTATCCAAAGTCGCGCATTTTCTGGCTGTCAAGGAAACTATTACTGCTAGTTAGCTGGCAGATCTGTATATGTCCAGAATTGTTTCGCTCCACGGTATTCCACTGGTTATCAGTTCAGACTGTGGCAGTTTATTCACTTCAAGGTTCTGGGCAAGTTTCCAGGAAGCTATGGGAACTCACTTGTCATTCAGCACCGCTTTTCACCCTTAGTCTCAGGGACAAGTCGAGCGAGTCAACCAGATTCTCGAAGACATGCTTCGAGCTTGTGTCATTTCTTTCGGCAAGAAATGGGAGGAATCTCTTCCGTATGCTGAGTTCTCCTACAACAATAGCTATCAAGCCAGTCTGAAGATGGCTCCCTTTGAAGTGTTGTATGGACGTAAGTGTCGAACTCTTCTGAATTGGTCAGAAACTGGGGAACATACACTTATCGGTCCGGATATTATCCAACATGCTGAAGATCAAGTCCGCATTATACATGCAAATCTGAAGGCTGCTCAGTCTCGTCAGAAGAGTCAGTATGACCGTCATCACAAAGATATGGTCTATCAACCTGGCGAAAAGGCTTATCTTCGAGTCACGCCAATGAGAGGAACACACCGATTTGGAATCAAAGGCAAGCTGGCTCCTCGTTATATTGGTCCTTTCACTGTTCTCGAAAGGCGTGGTAAAGTGGCATATCAATTGGAACTACCACCAAACCTTTCTCAGGTTCACGATGTGTTCCATGTGTCACAGCTTCGTCGCTGCTTCAAGGATCCTATCCGAGCAGTGGATCATGATATGCTCGAGCTGCAGCAAGACCTCTCTTACAAGGAGCAACCAGTCCGCATTCTCGATGAAACTGAACGTCGGACTCGTCAGAAGGTTACCAAGTTCTCCAAAGTGCAGTGGGCAAATCATTCTGAAGATGAAGCCACTTGGGAACGCGAAGATCATCTTCGTGCAGAATACCCCGGGCTCTTTCCTTCTACTTCTTAATTCTCGGGACGAGAATTCTTGTTAGTAGGGGAGAATTGTGACACCCTGGGTTTAAGCTACAGTGATCATTGTAATTAAGCACAGTAATGCCCATGAACAGTGCCTAATCATTTTGCTAAGTGGGGCTTGATCAAGTTGGGATTCAAATTCCAATTCAAATTTCAATTCAGAATGCCCTATGAAAATTTGTGACAAATTTAAATCCTCAAACAGCATAAATAAAATGTTGCATAATTGAGATAAAATCCAAGATAAATAATGTTGAGGAAAACAACATCACCTAGCTCATGGTGTGGACCCCACCCTTGAAAACAGAAACTAAATGCATTTTTAAAGCAATTTAAAATCAAGTTGGAAATACAAACATTTTCTAAAAATCCCCAAAGTTGCTGTGGACTTATGAAATATTGCAAGATAATATTTGGGACATGTCTCACATTTTGTGGTAACGGGATATGCCAAAAATAAAATAAAACAGGAATTACAAAAAAGAAAACAGAAAAGAAATAAAAGAAAAAGGAAAAAGGTCCACTCACCTGGCCTCTGGGCCGCAGGCACAGTGCGGCCCAGCCCACGAGGGCCTCCTCCTACCTGCTCCCTCCCCCGTGTCGACGCCGCCGTGGGCAGGGCCGCGCCGCGCCGTCGCCGCTCGCCATGCCGACGGGAGCAGGTGGGCGAGGGGATAAGGGCGCCCTCGTCCACCACCCCTGGACGCCCTCCCCCATTCGCCCCCTCTCCCTCGCTCTCCTCCTCCTCCAGATCTCGCTCGCGCCCGCGCCGCCGTCGCCATGGCCGTCGGCTAGGCGCGGCCACCGCCTCCCGTTTGCCTCCCCGTCGCGTCCACGAGCTCCGCCGCGACGAGCCCGTCCTCCCCGACAACGCACGCGAGCCCCTGGAGCCCTGCATTGCCCGAACGCCGTCGTCTTCCACCTTCAGCCGCCGCCCGCCATCGTCGAATTCCGACCGCCCCAGGCCCTCTCCGAGCCCACTTTGAACGGCTACACCCCGCTGTGAGCTCCGCCTCCCTCTCCCTCTCTTCCCCGTGCGTTTGCGCCACCGTAGCACCGTCCCCCTCGAGCTCCCATACGCGCCGTCGCCTTCGCTCGTCGCCGACGAGCCTCCGGTGACCAAATGGTCCCGGGCGTGCCACCGTCGTACTCGCCGCGTCGCGTAGGTTCACATCGCACCGTTGGTTCGATCGCTGCTGCGTTGCTTCGCCATTTGCCATCGCCGGCCGAGGTTTGCTTCCGCCGCCGTCGACGTGCTGCTCACCACAGGCCACCGCAGCTCGCCCTGATGGCCGGAATGGAACGGCGGCAGCCTTGGCTTTCGAACGCCACCGGCCGCGCTCGAATTGGTGCCCCGTAGGCGATTTGCGACGCTGGCCCGTGCCCTCCGCCGCGTTTTGGCATTGCCGGCGTCGAGCCGCCGGCCGCCGCCGACGTGGCTGGGTCGGGGCCACCCCCAGTGTCACTGCCAATGGGCCCCACGGGCCCCGTTGACTGGGTTGACCCAGTCAACGTGCTGACTGGGCACCCGTGTGCCACTGACATGTGGGGCCCCTCCCCTAGTGTCTATGACATATGGGCCCCCACTGTCAGTTGTCTAATTACTAATTAGGATAATTAAAATAATTAATTTAAGCTAATCTGTCACTGACATGTGGACCCCACTGATAATTAACCCTGTTTAGTTTAAACTAATAAACTGAAATAGACCAGAGTCTATGACAGGTGGGGCCCACTGGTCAGGTTTGACCTGGCCAGCCCCCTGTTGACTGCTGATGCAATGATTGTGTCATGCTGACGTAATCATTCACTATTCTGGATAATGTTGGATTTAATTAATTAAAATAATTCCAGAAAATCAATAAAACTTTAGAAAATTATATCTTTTAAACCGTAACTCGGATGAAAATAATTTATATATGAAAGTTGATCAGGAAAATCCCACGAATCCAAATATGCCATCCGTTCATCTGTCATATGCTCCTAGCATGATGAACATGGAACTTTCCCCTCCGATTCGTCTGTTCGATAAATCCACATACCCAGGAAATATCGTCAGATATTCTCCCGCTTCGTCTGCAACGCGTAGTACTGCGTTAATGCATACCTAGCCCTGCGCATTGCCACGTCATGCATCATGTTGCATCTGTGTGCTTTATATTTATAATTTCTTCCCCCTCTTCTCTCCGGTAGACCCCGAGACGGACGCTGCCGCCGAGTACAACTACGCCCCTGACGTTCAGCCCTTTGCCATAGAGCAGCAAGGCAAGCAAAACCCCCTTGAGCATTCCGATATCACCCATCTCTCTCCCTCTTATGCTTGCATTAGATTTTTGCTATTGTATTATTTAGCTCCTATTCTGATGCATAGCCTGTTTTTGATGAACAGCTACTACACATGTTATCATATCAACTGCTTAGCATAGGTTGATCAGTGAACCCCTAAGACCCCCCCCCTTAGTCCCACTTGCCCCTGCTTTCATCGACGACACCGAGGACTTGAAGACAGAAGACTCAGTCATCATGACTGACAAGCCGTTACCGACACATCACCACACATCCCTTAAGTATGGCACTGCGGAGCTACTACCGAGTGCCGAGGGTGATACCTCACTTAGCACTCCCGGTGTTAATTCTGTAGCGTAGCTATCGGCCATGGTTATCGAGGGTGATTCCTCCTTCCCATTTCTCGGTAGTGATTCTTGCCTTACTCATACCTCGAGTGGGATCCATCGAGGGTGATTCCTCGGATATCTACTTGGGGTATAGACACATAGTTACTATGACCTGGTTACAGAAACATGTTGAAGACGGGTCAGCCCCAAGGGTACCCGCGAGAGTGATATGTGGTGGGGTGCGCCGGTAAGGCACCCGAGTGTTATTGGCGGGGCGACGGACTGCATGTCATGGTTCGCGCTTGCCCCGCACTAATAAAATGCTAATGGGTTGGGTACTTGATCTGAGTTAGGTCGTTGGCCTTAATACGCACTAACCTTCACGTGGGGAAGTTATGGGCACTCAGCGTCGTTGTATCAGCCGAAGCACTTCGGACGTCAGCAATGGAGCGGCGCGCGACGGATTGGTCTGGAACGCATCGCGCTTGTTACTAAGGGGTGCTAGGACTGCTTCCGGCCGCGTACGCATCGTGCAAGAGCGCAAGGGCAAGTGGGCCCACGAACCTGCGCGCTTAGGATTTAGACCGGCGGGCTGGCCTCTTCGTTGAGCCTAGGTGGGGCGACGACGTGCTGATATCCCGAGGCCGGGCATGACCCAGGAAAGTGTGTCCGGCCGGAGGTGACTCAGGCGTGGTGGGGAATATGTGGTGCACCCCTGCAGGGATGAATAATCTATTCGAATAGCCGTGTCCACGGTAACAGGACGACTTGGAATTGTGCCTTGACCTTATACAACTATAATTGAAATTTAAATTAAAATGAATTGTGGCTCCGGGATTGCTTCCTCGCAGGGAGTCGAGGAAGGATCTCTGGGCGTGGTTACTTAATTAAAATTGCTACAACAATATGACTATATGTGAGATACCAATCTGCACTCTCCTAATGCTGCAAGATGTTGAAGATGCTAGTCTTCGATAGGACTAGGCCTTCTCCCTATTCTTGTTTTCTGCAGTCAGTCCAGATATAACCCCTCCCTTTGATAATGATGCATATCTAGCATAGTTCTGATGTAAGTCTTGCGAGTACTTTGGATGAGTACTCACGCTGCTATGCCTTTCTCTTTCCCCCTCGATACGTTGCTGCGTTCAGTTGATGGAGCCCAGGAGTTGGAGTGCGCTGGAGATGTCGACTACTACTACCCCGTCGGAGGCCCCTACCAGCCGGATGGCGCTTACTACGACGTAGACTTCTCCGACGTCCAGGAGTAGTTAGGAGGTTCCCAGGCAGGGGGCCTCGCCTCTTTCGATCCGTTGCTTATGTTTGTGCTAGCCTTCTTAAGGCAAAACTTGTCTAACTTATGTCTGTACTCAGATATATTTGCTTCCACTGTCTCGTGTTTATGTCGAGCTTTGTATTCGAGCCCTCGAGGCCCCTGGCTTGTAATATGGAGTTGTATGACTTTGTATTTGTGTCTAGTGTTGTGTTGTGATATCGATCAGTGAGTCCCTAATCTTGGTCGTACGCATTGTGTGTATGATTAGCGTACGGACGAGATCGGGGGCGTCACATGCTCACTGACTGAGTTATTCTCCTCCATCTTGTAGGCAAAGAACATGTGAGAGGTCTCATACCTCTCAACATGGGCGTGAGCATGAAATACCAATTTCAGCTCTTGGAACATCTCATATGATCCATGGCGTTCAAAACGTCTTTGGAGCCCCAGTTCTAAGCCGTAAAGCATGGCGCACTAAACTATCAAGTAGTCATC
This sequence comes from Elymus sibiricus, assembly GCA_039707655.1. Lineage (NCBI taxonomy): Eukaryota > Viridiplantae > Streptophyta > Magnoliopsida > Poales > Poaceae > Elymus > Elymus sibiricus. Next base: position 319,049,852 of record CM077673.1, read on the forward strand.
AAAACGTGTCTACCAGACGTTCACAACATCCACAGACGACGCTTGAGGGGTGGCGCACCGAGCAGTGCATCGAGGACATAAGCCTTCTGTGCAGCAATGAGGACAATCGTCAGATCATGGACCCAGTCTGCATAATTGCTACCATCATCTTTCAACTTACTTTTTCTCTAGGAACGTATCAAAATACTGGGAAGCTACATCGCGAGATATTGATCTACAACATAATTTGCAAAGACATTTTGACTATGTTCATGATAATTAGTTCAATTAATCATATTACTAAAGAACTCCCACTCAAATCAACATCCCTCAGGTTGTCTAAGTGTGACAAGATCCAAATCCACCAACCCAAGTCCGATCATCACGTGAGATGAGGTGGTTTCAATGGTGAAAATCTCAATGTTGATCATATCTACTATATGACTCATGTTCGACCTTTCGGTCTCCTGTCTTCCGAGGCCATGTCTATACATGCTAGGCTCGTCAAGTTTAACCCAAGTATTCCGCGTGTGTAAATCTGGCTTACACCCATTGTATGCGAACGTAGAGTCTATCACACCCGATCATCACGAGGTGCTTCGAAACGATGAACCTTCGCAATGGTGCATACTCGGGGAGAACACAATTTATCTTGAAATTTTAGTGAAGGACCATCTTATAATGCTACCGTCATTCTAAGCAAAATAAGATGAATAAATAGGATAAACATCACATGCAAATCATGTAAGTGACATGATATGGCCATCATCATCTTGTGCTTTTGATCTCCATCTCCAAAACACCGACATGATCTCCATCGTCACCGGCATGACACCATGATCTCCATCATCGTGTCGTCATGTGGTTGTCGCGCCAACTATTGCTTCTACAACTATTGCTAACTCATAGCGATAAAGTAAAGCAAAAATGGCAAAAATAATTAAAGACAACCCTATGGCTCCTGCCGGTTGTCGTACTCATCGACATGCAAGTCATGATAATCTATACAAAAACATGATCATCTTGTACATCACATATATCACATCATGTCTTTGGCCATATCACATCACAACATGCCCTGCAAAAACAAGTTAGACGTCCTCTACTTTGTTGTTGCAAGTTTTACGTGGTTGCTATGGGCAACTAGTAGAACCGTTCTTACCTACGCAAATCCACAACGGTGATATTCAAGTTGCTATTTAACCTTCTACAAGGACCGCCTCTGTCGAATCCGATTCAACTAAAGTGGGAGAGATAGACACCCGCCAGCCACCTTTATGCAACTAGGTTACATGTCAGTCGGTGGAACCGGTCTTTCGTACGTGGACGAGTAAGGTTGGTCCGGGCTGCTTCATCCCACAATACCGCCAAATCAAGATAAGACTAAGGAAGTAAGCAATCTGAACATCAACGCCCACAAACTCTTTTGTGTTCTAATCGTGCATGTTATCTACGCATAGACCTAGCTCATGATGCCACTGTTGGGGAACGTTGCATGACATTTTTTTCCTATGAACACCCAAGATCTATCTATGGAGATTAACAATGATGAGAGGGGGAGTGCATCTACATACCCTTGTAGACCGCTAAGCGGAAAGTGTTAATAAACGCGGTTGATGTAGTCGAACGTCTTCGTGATCCAATCACAATCCGTCCCGCGATCCAATCACGATCTAGTGCCAAACGGACGGCACCCCCGCGTTCAACACATGTACAGCTCGATGACGTCTCTACCTCCTTGATCCAGCAAGCGAGGGCGGAGAGGTAGATGAGTTCTCCGGTAGCACGACGGCGTGGTGGCGGTGGTGGTGGAGCTGTCCCGGCAGGGCTTCGCCAAGCGCTGTCGCGACGAACTAGAGGAGAAAACGATCTAGGGGAGAGGGAGGGCGGCGCCATGGCTTGTGGTGTGGCTGCCCTCCCTCTCCTGTCATATATATAGGGGTAGGGGGAGATTGGCACCGGCCCTAGGGCCTCCCTCAAGGCGAGGCGGCGGCCAAGGGGGAAACTTGGCCCCCAAGCCAAGTGGGGCGCCCCCCTTAGGGTTTCCCTAAACCCTAGGGCGCCTTGGGCCCTTAGGGGGAGTGGCGCACAGCCCATCAGGGGCTGGTGCACGTCCTTTCTCAGCCCATGCCCCCCCGGGGCAGGTGGACCCTCCCGGTGGACCCCCGGAACCCCTTCCGGCACTCCCGATGGAATCCGTCAAACCCCGAAACTATTCCGGTGCCCGAATACCAACTTCCCATATATGAATCTTTACCTCCAGACCATTTCAGAACTCCTCGTGACATCCGGGATCTCATCCGGGACTCCGAACAACCTTCGGTCACCAACATATATAACTCAACAATACCGAATCATCACCGAACGTTAAGTGTGCAGACCCTGCGGGTTCGAGAACTATGCAGACATGACCGAGACACCTCTACGGCCAATAACCAATAGCGGGACCTGGATTCCCATATTGGTTCCTACATATTCTATGAAGATCTTTATCGGTCGAACCACGATGTCAAGGATTCAATCAATCCCGTATACAGTTCCCTTTGTCCATCGGTATGTTACTTGCCTAAGATTCGACCTTCGGTATCTCCATACCTAGTTCAATCTTGTTACCGGCAAGTCTCTTTACTCATTCCGTAATACAAGATCCCATGACTAAGTCATTAGTCACATTGCTTGCAAGCTTCTTGTGATGCTGTATTACCGAGTGGGCCCAAAGATACCTCTCCGTCATACGGAGTGACAAATCCCAGTCTCGATCCACGCCAACCCAACAGACACCCTCGGAGATACCTGTAGAGCACCTTTATTGTCACCCAGTTACGTTGTGACATTTGACACACACAAGGCATTCCTCCGGTGTCAGGGAGTTGCATGATCTCATGGTCGTAGGAACAGATACTTGACATGGATAAAGAAGTAGCAATAAACTAACACGATCAAATGCTATGCTTATGGTTGGGTCTTGTCCATCACATCATTCTCCTAATGATGTGATACCGTTATAAAGTGACAACTCATGTCTATGGTCAGGAAACCTTGGGCATCTTTGATCAACGAGCTAGTCTAGTAGAGGCTCACTAGGGACATAGTGTTGTCTATGTATCCACACAGTTTCTGATCAATACCATTATAGCATGGATAATAAATGATTATCATGAACAAGGAAATATGATAATAACCAATTTATTATTTCCTCTAGGGCATATTTCTAACACGTGGAGCTGTGGATGGTCCCTATGTTCTTGTTGAGGGCAAATGGTGGTGGTGGCTTGTTCGATGTTCTTCATGTTCTCTATGCGGTCTTCGGCTTCTGGTGGCACTCTTCAGCTTGCGTATGGATGTGTGGTTACCCAGGTGGTGATGAGGTAGTGGGAACCCAATGGAGGTGGTGCTCTACTCGCTCATGCCTGGGCCATCCATCGACATTGTCCATTTGGCTCTAGGGTGAGCACTCTACCTTCCGACGGTACGCCGCCTCCTACTCCCACATGAGGTGTTGAATTTCCCATAACAGGAAGGGTGATGTAGCACACTAGCAGAAAGTATTTCCCTCATTTAGGAAGCAAGGTTTATCGAACCAGTAGGAGGCACCACACCAACAACGTTATCAGCACCTGCACACAAACACAATAAAGGCTTGCACCCAACAAAGGCAAGGGGGTCGTCACTCCTCTTGTTCCTGCCATTCACAAGATAAAAAGCAGATGGTGATAATGATATCAAATATAATGATAGCAATTGCAGGAATTGTAGGAACTTTCAAATTAATCGGGAATGGACCCGGGGGCCATAAGTTCACTAGTTTCATCTCTCTTGAAAGCAAGGTAGCGAAGGGTAAACAAATTATTGTTGGGAAATTGACATAATTACACATATTTATAACTGTGATCATTGATGGCGTAATAAAACATTGGCATTACTTTTGGGATAAGTAGACCGTTAATCCAAGTGCATCTACTACTATTACTCCACCCCAAGACCGCTATCAAGCATGCATCTCAAAGTATTAAGTTCATAACAAACATAGTAATGCAATAAGCAAGATGACATAATGTAGACACAATAGGATCAATCAATATGATTAAACCCCATCGTTTTATCCTTGGTAGCAAAAATACAAATACGTGCCCTTACCCTTTATGTCACTGGACATGATCACCGCATGATTGAACATACTACAAAGCACCTCTCCAGCTGAAGATAAATCAATCAAACTTGGCCAAAGTAGATCAATAGATCAGAGAGAAATACAAAGCTACAAAATTATGCGACAAACAAGGCTCAAGAAACTCATATAAACTAGATGATATCCCGCACGTTGTTGCGGGAATATTTCGCAACATATTTTAATGTGATTTGTTGTGTGAAACATCAATATTTGTTGTAAAATGTTTATTAAATATATAGCATAATAGAATAAAAATTCTCATGTATTTTTCATATGTTATTATGGGTCTTTTTTCCATGCATGTGTCATGATGGAGTAGCATGCTTGCATGTTGAGAGACATATGGTAGTGGGAGTGGGCCTTTTCTTATGCATCTTGTGCGATGATGTGGCCTGCTTGCATGTTGGGAGAAATAGTTACTGGGGGCTAGCTATTTAGATATAGAATATTCAATGAATTATCTGATCATAGACCCACAATTCATCAGATTCCAACAAACACATCGCAAAATATTATAGCAGATTGATCTTAGAGAAGATCATTGTATTGAAGATCAAGATCAAGAGAGAGAGAGAGAGAGAGAGAGAGAGAGAGAGCCATCTAGCTACTAGTATGGACCCTTAGGCTCTGAAGGGACTACTCGCACGTCATCATGGAGGCAATTGATGAAGATGGCCTCCCCAATGATTCCACCCTCACACAGTGTACCGAAAAATATCTCAAGAAGGGATCATGACGAACAGTTGCTTGCGACGGCGATCAAGTTGTTTCGGGCCTCGCTTCGAGGGTTTCGGAATATGTGAAAAATTTATAGGCCAAGAACTAGGGAAAACAGAGCACTAGCTGGTCTACAAGCCACCAATGAGCGCCTACCCCCCGCTCCCCACTGGCATGTGGGTCTTTTCGCCTCCTCCCGAAGCTTCTAGGGTCTCTTATGTTCCGAAAAAATCGTTAAAAAGTTCGTCGTATTTGGACTTTTACAGGTATATTTTTCCTACAAAACAAAAAATATATACAAAACAGGAGGGCACTAAATTAATAGGTTAATCCATAAAAATAATATAAAATGACATGTAAAGCATATAAACGTGATAACATAATAGCATTGAACAATAAATAATTATGAATACGTTGGAGACGTATCAGCATCCCCAAGCTTAATTTTTACTCGTCCTCGAGGAGGGAAATGATAACAACATTATTTTTAGGGTCTTTTACATTTGTGTCCCTAACTCGAACCCACTACTCAGATTTACCCCTAGTTTCGAAGCATGCTCAAATTTGCCCCTCTGCCGTTTGGTGACTTTATAGAAATGCCGTTCCGTCTCGTTACCGTCCGGTCAAAGGCCTTTGACCGTCTACCGGATGTTTCCTGGACATTTTACCCCTGCCTCCATGTGTCACTTACATGTGGGACCCACTAAGAAAAAATAAAACTCTTTCTCTCACCTCTCTCTCTCTCTCTCACTTAAATGTGGGCCCCAACTAATAAAATTAAAAATAAAACTAGATACGGACCGGTCAAAGTATATATAGGGCCCATATGTCATTGTCTTATTTGTTGGAAATATGCCCTAGAGGCAATAATAAATTGGTTATTATCATATTTCCTTGTTCATGATAATTGGTTATTATCCATGCTAGAATTGTATTGATCGGAAACTCAGATACATGTGTGGATACATAGACAACACTGTGTCCCTAGTGAGCCTCTACTAGACTAGCTCGTTGATCAAAGATGGTTAAGGTTTCCTAACCATAGACATGAGTTGTCATTCGATAATGGGGTCACATCATTAGGAGAATGATGTGATGGACATGGCCCAACCGTAAGCATAGCATTTGATTGTATCACTAAGTTTATTGCTACTGCTTTCTTCATGTCATGTATCTGTTCCTAAGACCATGAGATCATGTAACTCCCTGACACCGGTGGAATGCCTTGTGTGTATCAAACGTCACTTCATAACTGGGTGATCATAAAGGTACTCTACAGGTATCTCTGAGGTCGTCTGTTGGGTTGGCATGGATTGAGACTGGGATTTGTCACTCCGTTTGACGGAGAGGTATCTCTAGGCCCTCTCGGTAATACAACATCACAAGAAGCTTGCAAGCAATGTGACTAAGAAGTTAGTCACGGGATCTTGTATTACGGAACGAGTAAAGAGACTTGCCGGTAACGAAATTGAACTAGGTATGGAGATACCGACCATCGAATCTCGGGCAAGTAACATACCGATGGACAAAGGGAACTGCATACGGGATTAACTGAATCCTTGACATCGTGGTTCGACCGATGAAGATCTTTGTGGAATATGTAGGAGCCACTATGGGCATCCAAGTCCCGCTATTGGTTATTGGCTAGAGAGGTGTCTCGGTCATGTCTACATGATTCTCGAACCCGCAGGGTCCGCACGCTTAACGTTTGGTGACGCTAGAGTAGTATTGGGATATGTACGTTGGTGACAGAATGTTGTTCGGAGTCCCGGATGAGATCCTGGATGTCACGAGGAGCTTCAGAATGGTCCAGAGGTAAAAATTTATATATGGAATATCATATTTTGGCTACCGGATAAGTTTTGTGTTGTGCCGGTATTGTACCAGGAAGCTTTTGGTGGGTTCTAGAGGAGTCTGGCGATGACCCACAAGTATAGGGTATCAATCGTAGTCCTTTCGATAAGTAAGAGTGTCGAACCCAACGAGGAGCAGGAGGAAATGACAAGAGGTTTTCAACAAGGTAATTTCTGGAAGCACTGAAATTGTAGGTAATAGATAGTTTGATAGCAAGATAATTGGTAACGAGCAAGTAACGGTAACGGTAAATAAGGTGCAGCAAGGTAGCCCAATCCTTTTGTGGCAAAGGACAGGCCAGAACAGTCTCTAGTAATAGGCAAAGTGTTCTTGAGGGTACACGGGAATTTCATCTAGTCACTTTTATATGTTGGTTTGATTTGTGTTCGCTACTTTGATAATTTGATATGTGGGTGGACCGGTGCTTGCGTGCTGTTCTTACTTGAACAACCTCCCACTTATGATTAACCCCCTCGCAAGCATCCGCAACTACGAGAAAAGTATTAAGATAAAATCTAACCACAGCATTAAACGTTTGGATCCAAATCAGCCCCTTACGAAGTAGCGCATAAACTACGGTTTAAGCTTCTGTGACGCTAGCAACCCATCATCTAATAACTACTCCACAATGCATTCCCTTAGGCCCAAGGATGGTGAAGTGTCATGTAGTCAACATTCACATGACACCACTAAGGGAATCACAACATACATATCATCAAAATATCGAACACATATCAAATTCACATGATTACTTGCAACATGACTTCTCCCGCGACCTCAAGAACAAAGGTAACTACTCACAAATAATATCCATGCTCAAGATCAGAGGGGTATTGAATAGCATAATGGATCTGAACATATAATCTTCCACCAAATAAACCATATAGTAATCAACTACAAGATGTAATCAACACTACTAGTCACCCACAGGTACCAATCAGAGGTTCCGGTACAAAGAGTGAACACAAGAGATGAACTAGGGTTTGAAAGGAGATGGTGCTGTTGAAGATGTTGATGAAGATTGGCCTCCCAAAGCTGAGAGGGGTGTTGGTGATGATGATGGCTTCGATTTCCCCCTCCGGGAGGGAAGTTCCCCCGGCGGAATCGCTCCGCCGGAGGGCAAAAGTGCTCCTGCCCAAGTTCCGCCTCGAGACGGTGGCGTTCCATCCCGAAAGTCCCCTCCTTATTTTTTCTAGGACAAAAGACCTTATATACCAGAAGATGGGCACCGGAGGTGGGCCGAGGAGGGCACAACCCACCAGGGCGCGCCTGGGGGCTTGGCGCCCCCTGGTGTCTTATGCCAACCAGGGTGGCCCCCTCCGGTAGTTCTTTGTTCCAGTATTTTTTATTAAATCAAAAAATATCCTCCATAAAGTTTCAGCTTCATTGGAGATGTACAGAATAGTTTTCTCTGATGTGCTTTTTCAGGTCCAGAATTCCAGCTGCCGGTATTCTCCATCTTTGTGTAAACCTTGCATTATTCAACAAAACATAATAAATAACAGAAGGAAATCATGATGCAAAATGGACGTATCAAGTCCCCCAAGCTTATACCTCACTTGTCCTCAAGCGAAAAGCCGAAATTGAAAAGCATGTCCACATGGTTTGAGAGAGAGGTGTCGATAAAAACAAAATACGGACATGGTAGCATCATGCTTATTATCATAACAACAATAAACTCTATCATAAAACTTATTCATATAACTTTCATCATATAACTTCTCATGAATAAGTAACAATTCATCACAACATAGAAGTATAAAGCATAAACCTTATTGAAAACCAACAAACTATGTTCTCAGTCAACTTTGCAACTACAATTCATCATATTTTAAGGAAGGGTCTCATGTCGGAGCCATTTGGCAAGTCCACATACTCAACCATCATTTAGTCTTCTATGATTGCTAACACTCACAGCATACCCATGAGCAAAAAGTTTCAACCGGACACATAGAAAGATAGGGGCTTATAGTTTTGCCTCCCAATGTATTCACCTCAAGGGTGATGTCAACAATAATAACTCATGCCCACTCACATCCAACTGGATATATGTGCCTAGATCTTTCCTCACCACATGATGCTTGCAAAAGAAAAAGTAAAAAGGAATAGGGAAGAATACTTGACTCTTGCATAAAAGTAAATACATGAAAGTAAGAGATAGGGCCTTCGCAGAGGGAAGCATAGGTTGTCATGCGCTTTTTGGTTTGTATGCCCAATCCCTTAATGTAAAAGAACATCACGCTATATTGCCCCCTATGATATCAACCTTTATTATGCAGTCCGTTGCTTTTATTGCTTTGCCATCATAAGTTCGTATAACGCTCAATTTTCTCTTACACTAATTGATCAAACACATTTATAAGCAATTTTTATTGCCTTAGTGCACCGATGACAACTTACTTGAAGGATCTTACTCGATCCGTAGGTAGGTATGGTGGACTCTCAAAGAGTGAATTTGGGTTTTGGGTTTTTGGATGCACAAGTAGTATCTCTACCTAGTGCGGAATTTTTGGCTAGCAAAGATATTGAGCAAGCACCACATATTGAAGGATCTATGACAATATAACTTCTATGTGGATAAGAACAAACATAAATCATTACGTTGTCTTCCTTGTCCAACGTCAACAATTTTGACATATAATATTTAATGGGGGCTCACAATCAAGATTGTGTATTTGCATGTGAATCTTCTCTTCCCTATTAATTTTTTCATGAATTGCATTATTGACCAATGCTCTGTTTGTCAATCTCCAACAAATTTTACAACTTATACTTTTCCTTATGTGATGTCATTACCTACCATAAGATTAGCATATGATTCTTTTCATCTATTTCTCTTTCCTTTTATTTTGATTGCAACAAGAAAGTAGAGAAGCAAAAGCTCAAACTAAACTTTATTATATAACTCTCACTCGATTACATAGATAGATAGACCACGAAACTAACACATGAAAATAGATCATACTAAACTTTTGTTCAACTAAATCAAAGGGAAACTAAAGATAGAACTAAAATAGGTAAAGGTGGATAAAAGTGATGGTGATACGATACCGGGGCACCTCCCCCAAGCTTGGCTCAATCCAGGGGGAGTGCCCATACCCGTGTGCTCAAGTCTCCTTTGGTGGTGGTGATGAAGAAGGTGGTGGTGATGAAGTGGTCTTCTTCTTCAACTTAAATTTAAGCATAAAGTTTTCTTCCCTTAGATCATCATTCTCCAACCCGAGTTGTAATATCTTTTTGCATAATGTCGCCTTGCTCTCCTGCAGAAAACGAGATGGAATAAATTGAACCTCAGGTTTGTATCCTTTAGGGAGGCTTGACTTCTTTAAATCCACTTGCATGTCTCCGGGTTGAGGAAGCGGGTCATCCTCTTCCTCAGAGCTATCATCCTTTGTTTCCTTCATGGCAGCGTCTTCCTCCTCGTCTGAGGTCCATCCATAGTGCTCCACTTCTCGATAGATCTTGGGGTTTGCAATATAGTCAGCAACATAGCTCTCCCCCTCTGAATCTTGAGACGACATATTTTCAGATCTGCCAGGAAAACAACACGAAGCAAGAACAGGGGATTTTTTTTGCGATGCGGTCGTCAAAACAGTCGGGGGGTATATATAGAGAATTTTTATTCTTGGGAAACAAGCATATGGAAGGAAAACGGAGTCGGGAAGGTGTCCGAGGTGGGCACAACCCACCAGGGCGCGCCTGGCAGGGCTGGCGCGCCCTGGTGTATCGTGCTCACCTCGATCGCCTTCTGGTTTATTTCTTATTTTCCAAAATTTTCTAATATTCCAAAACTGACAGATAATATTTTTGCAGATTTTTCGGAGTCCATGTACTTATCGTATCACGTACCTCCTATTTTTCAGAATTCTGGAGTGTTCCGGAAGGTTTCTTTTATGTGCTCCGCCGGTGTCATGGTTTGGATAACATTGCTTTCAACATTAATAGGCATACCTGAGATATAGTGCTTAATTCTTTGTCCATTGACCACCTTTGGGTTAGTACCTTTGGCATTATTAATCTTGATAGCTCCAGAACGATTAAGCTCTTTCATAATATAAGGTCCTTCCCATTTGGAGAGAAGTTTACCTGCAAAAAATCTTAAACGAGAGTTGAACAAAAGAACATAGTCTCCTATTTTGAATTCCCGCTTTTGGATTCTTTTGTCATGCCATCTTTTTACTTTTTCTTTGAATAGTTTGGCATTTTCGTAGGCTTGGGTTCTCCATTCATCTAGTGAGCTAATATCAAATAGCCTCTTCTCACTGGCAAGTTTGAAATCATAATTGAGTTCTTTAATTGCCCAAAATGCTTTATGTTCTAACTCTAGAGGCAAATGACAAGCTTTTCCATATACCATTTTGTATGGAGACATACCCATAGGATTTTTATAAGCTGTTCTATAGGCCCAAAGTGCATCATCTAGTTTCTTAGACCAATTCTTTCGAGACCTATTGACAGTTTTTTGTAATATTAATTTTATTTCTCTATTGCTAAGTTCAACTTGACCACTAGATTGAGGATGATAGGGTGATGCAATTCTATGGTTAACATCATATTTAGCAAGCATCTTACGGAAGGCACCATGAATAAAGTGTGAACCACCATCAGTCATTAAGTATCTAGGGACTCCAAACCTCGGGAAGATAACTTCTTTAAGCATTTTAATAGAGGTGTTGTGATCAGCACTACTAGTTGGAATAGCTTCTACCCACTTAGTGACATAATCAACATCAACCAAAATATGAGTGTACCCGTTAGAGGAAGGAAAAGGTCTCATATAATCAAAACACCAAACATCAAATGGTTCAACAACAAGTGAATAGTTCATAGGCATTTCCTGACGCTTACCGATATTACCAATTCGTTGACATTCATCACAAGACAAAACAAACTTACGGGCATCCTTGAAGAGAGTAGGCCAATAAAAACCAGATTGCAATACCTTGTGAGCAGTTCTATCTCCCGCATGATGTCCTCCATATGCTTCGGAATGACATTTCCATAGGATTTGTTCCTGTTCATGCTCAGGTACACAACGTCTAATAATACCATATACTCCTTCTTTATAAAGATGTGGGTCATCCCAAAAGTAATGTCTTAAATCATAGAATAATTTTTCTTTTGCTGGTATGTGAAGCTAGGTGGTATATATTTAGCGACAATGTAATTAGCATAATCAGCATACCAAGGAGTATTTTGAGAAACATTTATTACAGCTAATTGTTCATCAGGGAAACTATCATCAATAGGTAGTGGGTCATCACGAATATTTTCTAACCTAGACAAGTTGTCAGCTACGGGGTTCTCAGCTCCCTTCCTATCAACGATATGTATGTCAAATTCTTGAAGCAAGAGAACCCACCTAATAAGTCTAGGTTCAACATCTTTATTTTCCATAAGATATTTTATAGCAGCATGATCTGTGTGAACTATAACCTTGGAATCAACAATATAGGATCCAAATTTATCACAAGCAAACACGACTGCTAAAAATTCTTTTTCAGTAGTAGCATAATTGCGTTGAGCACTGTCTAGAGTTTTACTAGCATAATGAATAACATTCAATTTCTTATCAACTCTTTGTCCTAGAACAGCGCCAACAACATAGTCACTAGCATCACACATAATTTCAAAAGGCAAGTTCCAATCAGGTGGTTGAACGATAGGTGCAGAGGTTAAGGCTTTTTTGAGTGTTTCAAAGGCTTCCACACAATCATCATCAAAAACAAAAGGAATATCCCTTTGCAAAAGATTAGTAAGAGGCCTAGAAAGTTTAGAGAAGTTTTTAATGAACCTCCTATAGAAACAAGCATGACCAAGGAAACTTCGAATACCTCTAATATCTTTAGGACATGGCATTTTCTCAATTGCATCAACTTTAGCTTTATCCACCTCAATACCTCGTTCGGATATTTTATGCCCCAAGACAATACCTTCATTAACCATAAAGTGGCACTTATCCCAATTCAAGACAAGATTTGTTTGTTCACATCTCTGCAAAACTCGATCAAGGTTGCTTAAGCAATCATCAAAACAAGTTCCGTAAACGAAAAAATCGTCCATGAAAACCTCCACAATATTTTCACAAAAGTCAGAGAATATAGCAGTCATACATCTTTGAAAGGTAGCAGGTGCATTGCATAAACCAAAAGGCATACGTCTATAAGCATAAGTTCCAAAAGGGCAAGTAAAGGTGGTTTTCTCTTGATTAGATTGCGACACATGTATTTGAGAGAAACCAGAATATCCGTCCAGAAAACAAAAGTGTGTGTGCTTAGATAATCTTTCTAGCATTTGATCAATGAAAGGCAGAGGGTAATGATCCTTTCTAGTAGCTTTATTTAATTTTCTAAAATCAATTACAATTCTATAGCCAGTGACAATTCTTTGCGGAATGAGTTCATTTTTATCATTAGGAACAACGGTAATACCTCCTTTCTTAGGGACACAATGAACGGGACTTACCCATCTACTATCAGCAATGGGATAGATTATACCTGCTTCCAGAAGCTTTAATATTTCAGTTCTTACCACTTCTTCCATCCTAGGATTCAATCGCCGTTGGTGATCAACAACGGGTTTAGAATCAGGTTCCATATTAATCTTGTGCTGACATAGAGTGGGACTAATGCCCTTAAGATCATCAAGAGTATTTCAAATAGCAGCCCTGTGCTTCCTCAGAACTTTTAATAATCTTTCTTCTTCATGTCTGAAAGGTTAGCACTAATAATAACATGATATTTTTTTCTCATCAAGATTAGCATACTTCAAAGTGTCAAGCAATTGATTTAATTCAAACACAGGATAACTTTTAGGTGGAGGAGGACCTCCAAGAGTTTCAATAGGCAAATTGTGTTTCAGGAGAGGTTGTTGTTCAAAGAAATTTTTATCTATTTCATTTCTTTCACGCAAGTGCATATCATTTTCACGGTCAAGGAAATATTGTTCTAATGGATCAGTAGGAGGCATGGAAATAGAAGCAAGACCAATTATTTCATCCTTACTAGATAATGCTCTATCACGAGGTTGTCTACTAAACTTGGAAAAATTAAAATCATGAGACACACCACCAAAACTGACATCGACAGTTTGTTTTTCACAATCAATCTTAGCATTGACGGTGCTCAAGAAAGGTCTACCAAAGATAATGGGACAAAAGTCATCTTGTGGGGAACCAAGAACTAGAAAATTAGTAGGGTATTTTACTTTCCCACACAAGACTTCAACATCTCTAACAATCCCAAGTGGTGTGATGGTGTCTCTATTAGCAAGTTTAATAGTAACATCAATGTCTTCTATTTCAGTAGGTGCTATTTCAGTAGGCACCCAAATCACATAAACCGTGATAGCAATGATCTCCTATTTTGACTGAGACAACAGGCATGCCCACTACGGGTGTATGTTTATCTTTTTCATCTGGTATAGCAATTCTAGCAGCTTCATCACAGAAGTAAATAACATGCCCATCCATATTTTCTACCAAGAGATCTTTAACCATAGCAACACTAGGTTCTACTTTAATTTGCTCAGGGGGTTTAGGTGCTCTAATATTACTCTTGCGAACCATAGCTGATACCTCAGCATGTTCCTTTATCCTTAGAGGCAAAGGTGGTTTTTCAATATAAGCAGTAGGCACAATTGGATCAACATTGTAAATGATGGTTTCATCTTTAGCTATGACCGGTTCTTTAATTTCTTCTTTAATAGGGGGATGATATTTAAACCACTTCTCCTTAGGGAGATCAACGTTAATAGCAAAAGCTTCACAGAAAGAGGCTACTATCTCAGAGTCAAGGCCATATTTAGTGCTAAACTTGTGGAAAGCATTGGTATTCATAAAAGATTTAACACAATCAAACTTACGCTTTATACCTAACTCAATACCTTCGTCGAGTTCCCAATCTTCAGAGTTGCGTTTAATTCTTTCTAAGAGATCCCACTTGAATTCAATAGTCTTCTTCATAAAAGAACCAGCACAAGAAGTATCGAGCATGGATTGATCATTATGAGAAAGCCGAGCATAAAAATTCTGAATAATAACTTCTCTCGGGATATCATGATTGGGGCATGCATATAACATTGACTTAAGCCTCCCCCAAGCTAGAGCGATGCTTTCTCCTTCACGAGGCCAAAAAGTATACATATAATTCCGATCACTATGAACTAGATGCATGGGATAAAACTTTTGATGGAATTCCAATTGCAATCGATTCCAGTTCCATGATCCAAGATCATCACATAGCCTATACCATGTCAATGCTTTTCCCTTAAAGGATAAAGGGAAAACCTTCTTATTAGCTTCATCTCCGGGTAGACCTGCACGCTTAAATAATCCACAAATTTTGTTCACATATAATAGGTGCATATCAGGATGTTCAGTTCCATCTCCTGCATAAGGTTTAGCAAGCAGTTGTTCTACCATACCAGAAGGAATTTCATAACCAATATTTTCAGTAGGTGCAGTAGGTTGAGGGGCAACTAATTGTGGTTCTGGTCGAGGTGAAGATACCCCGAACAAACCCCTCAAAGGATTGTTTTCCATAGTAGCAAGTAACAATAAATTTCAGCACGTTGTATAAGTTTTTCCTTACCGATTTCCACTTACCAAGAGCGCTTCACTCCCCGGCAACGGTGCCAGAAAAGAGTCTTGATGACCCACAAGTATAGGGGATCAATCGTAGTCCTTTCGATAAGTAAGAGTGTCGAACCCAATGAGGAGCAGAAGGAAATGACAAGCGGTTTTCAGCAAGGTAATTTCTGCAAGCACTGAAATTGTAGGTAATAGATAGTTTGATAGCAAGATAATTGGTAACGAGTAAGTAACATTAATGGTAAATAAGGTGTAGCAAGGTAGCCCAATACTTTTGTGGCAAAGGACAGGCTAGAACAGTCTCTAGTAATAGGCAAAGTGTTCTTGAGGGTACACGGGAATTTCATCTAGTCACTTTTATCATGTTGGTTTGATTTGTGTTCCCTACTTTGATAATTTGATATGTGGGTGGACCGGTGCTTGGGTGCAGTTCTTACTTGAACAACCTCCCACTTATGATTAATCCCCTCGCAAGCATCCGCAACTACGAGAAAAGTATTAAGATAAAATCTAACCATAGCATTAAACGTTTGGATCCAAATCAGCTCCTTACGAAGTAGCGCATAAACTACGGTTTAAGCTTCTGTCACTCTAGCAACCCATCATCTAAAAACTACTCTACAATGCATTCCCTTAGGCCCAAGGATGGTGAAGTGTCATGTAGTCGATGTTCACATGACACCACTAAGGGAATCACAACATATATATCATCAAAATATCGAACACATATCAAATTCACATGATTACTTGCAACATGACTTCTCCCGTGACCTCAAGAACAAAGGTAACTACTCACAAATAATATTCATGCTCAAGATCAGAGGGGTATTGAATAGCATAATGGATCTGAACATATAATCTTCCACCAAATAAACCATATAGTAATCAACTACAAGATGTAATCAACACTACTAGTAACCGACAGGTACCAATCTGAGGTTCCGGTACAAAGAGTGAACACAAGATATGAACTAGGGTTTGAGAGGAGATGGTGCTGTTGAAGATGTTGATGAAGATTGGCCTCCCAAAGCTGAGAGGGGTGTTGGTGATGATGATGGCTTCGATTTCCTCCTCCGGGAGGGAAGTTCCCCCGGCGGAATCGCTCCGCCGGAGGGCAAAAGTGCTCCTGCCCAAGTTCCGCCTCAAGACGGCGGCGTTCCGTCCCGAAAGTCCCCTCCTTATTTTTTCTAGGACAAAAGACCTTATATACCAGAAGATGGGCACCGGAGGTGGGCCGAGGAGGGCATAACCCACCAGGGCGCGCATGGGGGCTTGGCGCCCCTGGTGTCTTGTGCCAACCAGGGTGGCCCCCTCCGGTAGTTCTTTGTTCCAGTATTTTTTATTAAATCCAAAAATATTCTCCGTAAAGTTTCAGCTTCATTGGAGATGTGCGGAATAGGTATCTCTGATGTGCTTTTTCAGGTCCAGAATTCCAGCTGCCGGTATTCTCCCTCTTTGTGCAAACCTTGCATATTGTGAGAGAAAAGGCATTAGAATCACTCCTTAAAGCATCATTATTCAACAAAACATAATAAATAATAGTAGGAAATCATGATGCAAAATGGACGCATCATCCGGAAGGGTCCCTCCAGCCCCTAGGACGTGCATGAGCTGTAAGGGGGCGCCCTAGCCTTGTTGGGACAGCCCTCAAAGGCCCATGCGGTTGAGAGGGAAGAGTCCCTAAAGGGGAAGGCACACCGGAGGTGCCTTGGGGAGGTGGGACTCCTCCCTTAGGGTGCCACACCCCTCTCTTGGAGGAGGTGTCAAGGTTGCACCCCCTCTCTCCCTTGCCTCCTATAAATAGTGGAGGGGAGGGGAGGTATGAACACAACAAGTCCTCTTCCTTGGGGCAGCCCTCTCCCTCCTGTTTCTCCCGTTCTTCCTCGTTCGTAGTTCCGGAGGCGCTTGGCGAAGCCCTGCTCGCACTACTCTACCACCATCTCCACCATGCCATCATGCCGATCAAGATCCCATCTACTTATTTGCCCTCGCTTGCTGGATCAAGGAGGTGGAGACGTCATCGAGCCGCACGTGTGCTGAACGTGGAGGTGTCGTCCGTTCGACGCTGGATCGGATTGGATTGTGAAGAGTACGACTACATCAACCATGTAATATACACTTCCTATTAACGGTTTATGAGGATACGTAGACACACTCTCTCCTCTTGTTGCTATGTATCTTCATGGATAGATCTTGCATGTGCGTAGGAAATTTTTTGTTTCCCATGCAATGTTCCCCAACATTATTATTATTTTCTAAACTATAGGGCCCACATGTCATTGTTCTATTCTTTTTCGAAACGTTATTTACTGATTTATTTGACGGATGGACCAACTGGTCAGCTTCTGTAAAATGGGTGTTAATTGGAACTGATAAGGGTTTAGGATAATGTGGGATTAGGTTAAAAACACACCGGCACCCACGCACGAATACACGACAACGATGTACGGGAGGCCGCCGGAGTAGTCGAGTGGCTGCAAGATCAGGCTTGCGAGGATGCGGGAGAGAAGCTTGAGTGGCTTGAGTAGGCCAGAGAACCTGGGGTGCCCGGGAGGATGGGCATCAACGAGCTTGACGGTCGGAGACAGAAGGCGCTCGCCGATAGAGGTGCTAGGGGAAGCGAGGATAACCGGGAGGTGGCGGAGGATGTTCAGGACGAGATTTCGGAGCTCGAGAACCCAAGTTAAGCCGACAATGCTCATGGGTGGAGGAGATCAGGCAGAGGCGGCGTGACACCGGAGCTGGGGAAGACGAGGACAGATCCGTCAATATGGGGCACCTCAGTCCAATTAATCACCTAGGAAGATGAATCGGATGGCGGTGAGGCTATTGGACATTTTTTTGGGTCTCTGCGTTGTGGTTTGCCGTGTGTGCGAGTCAACGCTGATGATGGCTACTTTTCCATTCCTAGGAAAGAGAGAGAGAGAGAGAGAGAGAGAGAGAGAGAGAGAGAGAGAGAGAGAGAGAGAGAGAGAGAGAGAGAGAGAGAGAGAGAGAGGGCGGCGGAGCGCAGCGAGCTGGCGGCGGAGCACGGTGAGGTGGCAGAGGAGCGTGGCGAGCCAGCGGCAGTGGCGGCACGAGGACCGGGCCACCGGCCGTCACATATAGGTCGCCGGAGATGGGAGAGATCGTGAGGTCGGGAGAGAGATATAGCTTTTTTATTTTCTTTTTCTGGGCCCACATGTAAGTGATACAGAAGAGAGGTGAGAGAAAGCATTTATTTTATTTTATTCTAAGAGGGTCCCACATGTAAGTGACACATGGAGGCATGGGTAAAATGCCCAGGAAACGTCCGGTAGACGGTCAAAGGCCTTCGACCGGACGGTAAGGGCGCGAATGGGCATTTCTATAAGGCCACCTAACGGCAGAGGGGCAAATTTGAGCATGCTTCAAAATTAGGGGTAAATCCGAGTAGTGGGTTCGAGTTAGGGACACAAATGTAAAAGACCCTAAATTTTATGTTGAATGCTACCTAACATGTTCTCGATCATGTGATGTAAATACCGAATGAATATTGAGACATGAATGATTCAAGGCAATAGTCTATCCATTTGACATTAAAATAATAACGCACAAATATGCAAGCAAACAATTATCAATTTTCGAAATATTGATGCTAAAGAAAGTGACATCTTCACGCTTAATCACGATAAGCATGTCATGGTTAGTCTTCCTAGCATAGAGATATCAAATCAAGAACAAACCCGGTGCCAAACCAAGCAATTAAATCATATTTTTCTCTGTTCAACTTTTTTGAACTTTTACGCAATACTTGAGTGTGTGCCGAGGTCTTTAGCACTTAGGATGGCAAACATAATTATTATAGGGGTTTATAAGGGAAGACAAAAGGTGTAAGAAAGTCTCAAATCAATGATGCTAGATCGTTAGGCAATAAAGAGGCCTTACAATCGATGTTGATACAATAGATGTACTAGAGCTATAAGTGTATGAATGCACTCTATATGAAACTAAGTGGGTGTGCATCCAACTTACTTGCTCATGAAGACCTCGAGCATTTGAGGAAGCTTGTCATCGGAATATGAATGTCCATTTCTATGTAAAGTTCCCACTAATAATATGAAAATGAAGATCATGATGACTCTCTATATGAAATGCAAATTGCTACTTTGAAGCACATGTATGGTAAGAGGATAGTGATGCACCCCCTTTCTCTTTTTCTCTCATTTATTATTATTATTTCCTTTTTCTTTTTTCATTTTTTTGTTGGGATCTCTTTGACCAATTTTTCCTTTTTATCCTCACAGGTAGGGGCACACCCTAATATTGCATCACACTTTATTTTATTTACAACTCAAAAGATATGAAAAAAATGATGACTGAAAATGAATGCCTGTGGCAGTGTACCAGGATGTGCAATCATCTAGCGTAACGTGTATTATAATGACAAGCGATGGCTTTGCCACAATATCATGGCAACTCTATATGTTCATGCAAAGCAATATGGTGATTAATGCTCAAGTCATATGAATAGTAACAATGGAAGTTTCATGGCAACATACCTTGGAATGACTATGGAAATGCCATGATAGGTAGGTATGATGAATTTTTTGAGGAAGGATATAAGGATGCTTATGTGTGAGAGAGTGTATTATCTCACGAGGTTTGGATGCACTGGCAAAGTTTGCACCATGTCTCGAGGTGAGAGTGGGCAATGCACAATACCGAAGAGGCTATCAATATTTGGATAGGTGCAAGTGCTTTCACACCAAAGTCTCACATTAAACATACAGAACTCAAGTAGTTATTGCAAAATTTATTTAGCCATTGAAGCAAAGTATAACTTGCATGCTCCTATGGAGGAGGTTAGGAGGAGTTAACCATCATGCACACCCGGTCCGAACACGCAAAGTTCATTCAATCAATGATAAATTATACTCTGACTTCACCGCTAATGCCAGCGGCCACCACTTTCATGTATAAGGATTCTTGAACTCTAATACCAATATTAATACTTAGCTTTAATTATCCACTAACATGCTCACATACTACCACCTCAATATCGCAAAACTATTGCAAGGAATCAAACTTATCATATTCAATCATCTTACAAATCCGTGCTAGTTTTTATTATACCACCTCTATATACCTATCATTTTTGGACCAACCATATAACTCATGCAAATTAACACTTCCTATTCAACTCTAATTAAAGGTATAAGTGAAGCAAAGAGAGTGCAAATAATCTATACAAACATATCGCCATGCTCAAACAAGTATAAGTGAAGAACTAGAGCAATTGCCTCATCAGAAAAAAAATAAGTGAAGTACGAATGAGCATTCTATAAATTTAAGATGAATGTGTGTCTCTCATAAAAAATAGGTTCAGGAAACGATGATTGCATGGATCGGCTAGCAAAACAAAAATTAATCAAAAGACGCTCCAAGCAAAACACATATCATGTGAAGAATAAAAATGTAGCTCCGAGTAAGATATACTTATAATTTGAAGATGAAAGAGGGGTTGCCATCCAGGGCATCCCCAAGCTTAGATGCTTGCTCTTCCATGAATATTACCTTGTTGTTCCTTGGGCATCCCCAAGCTTAGGTTCTTGTCACTCCTTGTTCTTTTTCATAACACTATCTCACCCACAAGTTGAAAAATTCATTCACACAAAACTTAACGGAACTTTGTGAAATAGGTTAGTATAATAAAATAATCATTCACTTTTGGCACTGTCAAGACAATATTCATAATTATTTCTAATCAATTTCTACTGTATTTTAACACTTCTACAATTTATACCCCCTTATATAAACCATAGAGACTTTAAAACAGGCAAACAACAAAAACAAAACAAAATATGTCAAAAACAGAACAATATGTAAAGATTTAGTTTGTGATCATACTTCTGTAACTCCTAAAATTCCAAAAAATTAGGATACTATAGAAAATTTATAATTTAGTACCTTCAAAAAATTTCAGCAATTGATCACGCCCATCACAGAGAAACAATTCAATCACTGGACGCAAAGCTTTTGCTCATGCACAAAACCCAATAAACAAATGTTTTTCAATATCCCAAAGATTCAACTTGGCCCAAAAGCAAAATAAATATACAAAAAAAATAACTACACAGGAAATAATCATGTTGACACACACAAAGCAGAAAATAAAGGATAACTATTGGGTTGCCTGCCAAAAAGTGCTATTGCTCAATGCCCTTAGCTAGGCATAAAGTAATCTATATTATTTCATAAAAAAAAGGTGATTCTCACCCTCTAATGTTCCCTCCTTTTAGCAACAAGTTTCATAATAGGCAAGCACAAATAATTGAAGGTACTATATTTAGTAAGTTCAACATCCATTAGATCAATTTTAGGTGGATGAGATTCATCATTAGGCCCTTCATAAGCAATAGTTACCTCCTCCTTATACAGATTCCTATGGATGTGATTAGACAATTTCATCTCAAATTCATAATCTAAACCCAGATTCTCCAAAGCAAAGTTACCATTAGTGTGCTCAAAAAGTTTTTCAACCAAAATCGAGGGTGGAACCTTTTTTCTAAGGTTTTCATCATAAGCTTAATAATCTATAGATTTGGACTTTCTTATAGCATCTTGTTCATAAAGGACTTCTTCTATAGGAGGGCACTCACGATTTACCCCATAACAAGCAAACCATTTAATAGCCCATTTCATGATAAAACAAAATTCATGCATTAAGAAAACAGTAGCTATTCGTTTAGCCTTAGGCTCACGAATATTGGGAAGTTCAAGAAACACTCTTTGCACGACATGATGCATATGTAAAAAAATTCTTTCAAGTTCAATCACAAGTAAAATTATAGCTTACAGATAACTAGTAGTTTTTGCAACGATAAAACCCCCAAATGCCGGTATAGTTCCCACACAAGTGAAAAATTCCCGAAAAAAACTTTTTCCAATAATATCACCACTTCCTATACAAAACCTTTTCTTTGCAAAGTAGAAGGCGCATGAGAATCTTTAACATGAATAGGATCCTTTAGGGTCTCCTCATGAATTTGAGGAAGACTAGAAATTTTATCTCTTTTAGGTATTTTATCCCTCACAAGTTCAGTTGTGGGAGCTTTAAAATCAAAAGGTGCCCACTAGTGGCGGGAGGAGAATTAGGAGTACTAATAAAATCATTTTTTATTAGTACTTGAGAAATCACAAAGCTTGCTATTTTCAGGAGTGGACGTAGTGGCAACACAAGTAGAGATAGCAAAACAAGATTTTGCATGTATTTTAAAAAAAATTGGCGACCAAGAAGATGACAAATAAAAAGGCAAAAAGAAAGTGTTTGTGCAAATGCATCTCGCTTAGTAGATGATGTCTCCCCGGCAGCGGCGCCAAAAATTCTTCTACTGCTCCCGCATGAGGTGTTGGATTTCCCCGAAGACGAAGGGAGATGTAGCATAGTAGCAAAAAAGCATTTCCCTCAGTTATGAACCAAGGTTTATTGAACCAGTAGGAGGCACCACACTAACAACGTTAGCAGCAGCACACAAACACAATAAATGCTTGTACCCAAGAAGGACAAGGGGGTCGTCACTCCCCTTATTCTTGCCTCTTACAAGATTAAAAGCAGATAGTGCTAACGATATAAAGATAGTGATAACAATTGTAGGAACTTGTAAATTAATTGAGAATGGACCCGGGGGCCATAGGTTCATGATACGTCTCCAACGTATCTACTTTTCCTCACTCGTTTGCCCTTGTTTTGGACTCTAATTTGCATGATTTGAATGGAACTAACCCGGACTAACGCTGTTTTCAGCAGAACTACCATGGTGTTGTTTTTGTGCAGAAATAAAAGTTCTCGCAATGGAACGAAACTTATTGGAGAATTATTTCAGAATATATAAGAATTATTGGAGCCAAAATCCACCAAAGAGGGGGGCCAGGGTCAGCAGCACACACCAGGGCGCACCCTGGTGGGTTGTGCCCACCTCGTGGCCCCACTGACACTAATTCCGCCACTATAAATTCCTATTTTTGGAGAAAAAAATCAGAGAGAAAGTTTCATCGCGTTTTACGATACGGAGCCGCCGCCACCTCCTGTTCTTCATCGGGAGGCCAGATCTGGAGCCCGTTTGGGGCTCCGGAGAGGGGAATCTTCGGTCTTCGTCATCACCAACCCTTCTCCATCGCCAATTGCATGATGCTCCCCATTGGGAGTGAGTAATTCCTTCGTAGTCTTGCTGGTCGGTGAGGAGTTGGATGAGATTCATCATGTAATCGAGTTAGTTTTGTTAGGGCTTGATCCCTAGTATCCACTATGTTCTGAGATTGATGTTGCTATGACTTTGCTATGCCTAATGCTTGTCACTAGGGCCCGAGTGCCATGATTTCAG
The DNA here is from genome assembly GCA_039707655.1 of Elymus sibiricus. Lineage (NCBI taxonomy): Eukaryota > Viridiplantae > Streptophyta > Magnoliopsida > Poales > Poaceae > Elymus > Elymus sibiricus. The sequence continues at coordinate 319,073,505 of CM077673.1, forward strand.
ATCTGAACCGTTTATGTTATCATCTCTATATCCATGTTCTTGATCCGATCTTGCCTAGTCATATGCACCTATTACGTGTTATGATCCGTCAACCCCATAGTGACAATATTTGGGATACTTTACGGTGATGATCGTAGTTTGAGGAGTTCATGTATTCACCATGTGTTAATGCTTTGTTCCGGTTCTCTATTAAAATGAGGCCTTAATATCCCTTAGTTCCCTTATGAACCCCGCTGCCACGGGAGGGTAGGACAAAAGATGTCATGCAAGTTCTTTTCCATAATCACGTATGACTATTTATGGAATACATGCCTACATTACATTGATGAACTGGAGCTAATTCTGTAACGCCCTAGGTTATGACTATTATATGATGAATATCATTCAACGAGTTCACCGATCCAGTGCCTATGAGCTTTCCACTTATTGTTCTTGCTAAGTTACTATTGCTGCTGCTACTGTTTCCACTGCTACAAAACTATTGCTACTACTGTTACCGCTACTGTTACTGTTGCTACTGCTATCAAACTATCATATTACTATGCTACAGATCACCTTGCTGCAGATATTTAATCTCCAGGTGTGGTTGAATTGACAACTCAACTGCTAATACTCTCAAGTATTCTTTGGCTCCCCTTGTGTCAAATCTATAAATTTGGGTTGAATACTCTACCCTCGAAAACCGTTGCGATCCCCTATACTTGTGGGTTATCAAGACCTTTTTCTGGCGCCGTTGCCGGGGAGCATAGCTATATTTGTTGAGTCACTTGGGATTTATATCAATTGATCACTATGAAGAATCTGAAGGATCCAAAGACTAAGATTTTTCCCTCTAAGACGAGGGGAGGTAAGGAACTGCCATCTAGCTCTGCACTTGATTCACCTTCTCTTATGAGTAAGCTTGCAACACCACCACATGCTAGTAATCCTGATATGTCGCAAGTTATTGATGATGCTACCTCTGCTATGAATTATGCTATTGATGATGCTAGTACCATGCTTGATGATAATGTGCCTCTAGGAGAATTTCTTGATGAACAAATTGCTAGAGCTAAAGAGAATGAAACTACTGAAATTGATGAAATTGCTGAAACTGATGAAGCCAATGAAACTGATGATGACAATGAAACACCTACTAGTCCTAGCTCTCCAAAGTTTGAAATGCCGAAGATACCAGAAGGTTATGTTATGGACGAAGAGGTAACTAGAGAAATTCTTTCTTGCAAGGATATAAACGATCTTAAGAAATTGCTACACAAATATAAGGAAAAGACTTTGAATGCTAGAATGAAATGTGATCCTAAGTTTGCTACTTCACCTATCTTTGTTACCGATAAGGATTATGAGTTCTCTGTCGACCCAGAGTTAATTACTTTGGTTGAATCTGATCCTTTCCATGGCTATGAAACTGAAACTGTAGTGGCACACCTTACTAAGCTAAATGATATAGCCACCCTCTTTGCTCATGATGAGAAGATTCGCTACTATTACATCCTTAAGTTATTTCCGTTCTCATTAAAGGGTGATGCTAAGACATGGTACAATACTCTTACTCCTGGTTGTGTGCGTAGTCCCCAGGATATGATTTACTACTTTTCTGAAAAATATTTTCCTGCTCATAAGAAACAAGCTGCCTTACAGGAAATATTTAACTTTGTGCAAATTGAAGAAGAGAGTCTCCCACAAGCTTGGGGGAGGCTTCTCCAGTTGCTTAATGCTTTCCCTGATCATCCTCTTAAGAAAAATGAAATACTTGATATCTTTTATAATGGACTAACCGATGCTTCTAGGGACTTCCTAGATAGTTGTGCTGGTTGTGTTTTTACGGAGCGAACTGTTGAACAAGCTGAGGAATTATTGAATAATATATTGAAGAATTATGATGATTGGACTCCTCCTGAACCACCGCCTAAGCTCACTCCGAAGAAGAGGGGTATCTTATTTCTCAGTCCTGAAGATATGCAAGAGGCAAAGAAATCTATGAAGGAAAAAGGTATTAAAGCTGAGGATGTTAAGAATTTGCCACCTATTGAAGAAATACATGGCCTTGACACACCATGACCTCCACAGGTGGTAGAGGTAAATTCTCTATTAAAGTTTGATGAAAGTGACATCCCTCACAATAAACATCCTAGTCAATGCTTATATGAGTTTGACAACTATATTATGAAGCAAGATCATTTCAATGCTCATGTTCTGAAACAATTGAAATATAACTCTGATACGATTGCTCGCTTGAGTGACTTGCTATTTAGAATCAGTAATGATGTTAGAGGTGTAGGAAAACATGCCTCTATGGCTCAAACTCAGTTAGAACAAGTTCTTAAGTCCCAAAAAGAATTGCTTGATGAAATGAATAATAATATGAATGATTTTGCTGCTAGAGTAGTAACTAGAGGAGGTAGAATGACCCAAGAACCACTCTATCCTGAGGGTCACCCTAAAAGAATTGAACAAGACTCTCAGAGAATTAGTATTGATGCACCTAGTCCTTCTAAGAAGAAAAAGAAAAAGAAAAATGATAGGACTTTGCATACCTGTAGTGAACCTGAGACACAAAAACCTAATAATAATGATGATGTCTCTATTTCTGATGCTGAAACTCAGTCTGGTAATGAACATTCACCTAGTGATAATGAAAATGATAATGACGATGTTCATGAAGATGCTCAACCTAATAATAATAAAGAACCAGATAATGATGTTGAAATAGAGCCTACTTCTGATCTTGATAACCCACAACCTAAAAATAAACGTTATGATAAAAGAGACTTTGTGGCTAGGAAACATGGTAAAGAAAGAGAGCCATGGGTTCAGAAACTTATGCCATTCCCACCTAAGCCATCTAAGAAAAAGGATGATGAAGAATTTGAGCGCTTTGCTGAAATGATTAGGCCAGTCTTTTTGCGTACCCGCTTAACCGATATCCTAAAGATGGCCCCTTATGAAAGATACCTGAAGCTAAAATCTCCACCATGCTTGCGAATTATTCTTTTAAGGATGGAGTACCTAAAAAACTTGGAGATTCTGGAATACCAACTATACCTTGCTCCATTAAAAGAAACTATGTCAAAACTGCTTTGTGTGATTTGGGAGCTGGTGTTAGTGTTATGCCTTTCTCCTTATATAAAAGACTTGATTTGAATAAACTCACACCTACCGAGATATCATTGCAAATGGCTGACAAATCAACTGCCATACCTATCGGTATTTGTGAGGATGTGCCCGTTGTTGTTGCAAATGTTACTATCTTAACGGACTTTGTTATTCTTGAGATGCCCGAGGACGACAACATGTCGATTATCCTTGGTAGACCCTTTTTGAATACTGCAGGGGCTGTTATTGATTGCAACAAAAGCAAAGTCACTTTTCATATCAATGGTAATGAGCATACGGTGCACTTTCCGAAGAAACAGTTCCAAGTGAATGGTATAAATGTTATTGAAGAATCTCCGACCATCACTATTGGAAGTTTTCAATTACCTATACCTACTGCTAAAAAGAAATATGATATACTTATTGTTGGGGATATGCACATCCCCATTGAGGTAACTTAGTGTTTTACGAAAGTTCTTCGGTTTCATGCTAATCGGAAGTGGTTGTTAATAAGACTTGATCAACCTTATTAATGAATCATTTTTGAGAGGTATGAAATCGATGAATCTAGTAAGCACAACTCTCTGCTCCCACCTTTTATTTTCTGTTTTAGTTAGCTAAATAAAATAAAATGTCATGATTATCATGTTTTCTGTTTTCTCCGCGCAATAAAAAAATGACCCAAAAATAAAAGTTTTCAGAAAGTCCTAAAAATTTGATACGATTTTTTTCTGAATATTTATGAATTTCTGGTGCAAATAATACCAGAGGGGGTGCACCTGGTGTCCACAAGACACCAGGGTGCGCCAGCACCCCCAGGCGCGCCCTGGTGGGTTGTGGTCCCCACGTGGGTCCCCTCACTTATCTCTTTAGCCCACATCATCCCCCACCTCCAGAAAAATCACCACAGCCACCATTCCCGTGTTCTTGCTCTCAAACTCGCGGATTTCGATCTCTTAGCTCGAAGCTCCGTTTCTGAAACAGTTTGGAGGGATTGCTACGTGGTATGTGACTCCTCCATTGCTCCAATTAGTTTTTGATTTAGTGGGTTATTTTTAGAGTCATTAGCTGCTCTTGGTTCTGCTATAGATGAGCTTGCATGTTGAATTCTTAGAGTTCGAAGTAGTTTGAATGCTCAATATGGCCTCTATGCATGCTTGGGAGTAGTTGCTAACAATCTTACGAAGTTTGGTTGATAAATTTTGGTGGATTAAAAAATTTCAGAATTTTTATAGGAATAAAATGCAAATCTTTAGGAAGTTCTCTTCCAAGAAAAATGCCAAGGGAGTCATTAGGGAGTCATCGGACAATGACCTTCACACCCCAAGAAGGGCGGAGGTGCGGCCGTGCGAATGGCCGCATGATGCCTTCATGGAGGAGGCCGGGTTCCATCAAGAGTTCGCTCAGTTTGTTGCAAACGCCGGGTTGACCGAGTTCCTCGTAGCTAAGTGAGACCAATATCACATCCTTACAAATTCCTTTGTGCAAGGCTTTTATTATCTAGGGAGAAACAATCCTCCTGAAGTGCAGTTTAATCTTTATGCTAAAACTTACAAAATGCCGCTAACTGACTCTGCAACATATGCTTGATCCCTTCTGATGGGGGAATTGAGAGAACCTAGGCCATCTGAGTTTGAGGATTTTCTCCTCACTTTAAAAATGGGTGAAGATAGAGGCGTGTCAAACACCACTACTACCAGCTTGCAGTTTCCCTCAGTGCATTACTTCGCTTTGGTCATCGGTAAGTGTTTAACCGCTAGGGAGAAGGTCGGCGCACTCAGTGCCCCTGACCTTGCTATTTTACGTCGTGCACTTTATGATGATCACACCTTTAATATGGGGGTTATTATTGCTCATCGCTTACATCTTAACAAAACAAAGGGAAAGATACATGGTGGTATTTATGCTACTCGCTTAGCGAGACACTTTAATGTTCAGTTTCGCCCTCATGATTATCTCTTGTCCCGAGTTTATCTTGATCACAAGTCACTGCAAGATCACCAATTCCTCGATGTAACTGATTCTCCCCGTGACATTCATTACAACCTAGTGTTCAGTAAAGAAACCCGTGATGTTATTTCGTTGCCTGCACCTGCCCTGTTTGATTCTATTGCTAGGAACGGATACAGGATCATGCCAGATGACATTACAGCCTACCGGAACAACCTAGCAGCTGCTGAGGAGGAGCCCCAGGGGTGGGATGCTCAGGTGCCGCCTCCACCTCACTACAACTTGGGACCGGACAGCTACTACGGATGGTGATTACCAAGCTAGGCCAAAAGCCTAAGCTTGGGGGAGTACGTATTTCCACCGACATTACATTCATGTTCACACATTCCATTCCAGTTGTCGGTGTTCATATTTTTTCATTGTAATATCCATGCTAGATTTATTTTCCCGCTTTCTTCTTGTGTGTTTAAAAAACTTTGAGAAAATCCAAAAATATTTCCTACTTCTTTTTAGTTTTTATTCTAGCTTAGTTTAGTTGTTGCATCAAAAGAAAACCCAAAAAGATTTCTCGCTTCTTCTTTTACTTGTTGGGAGTGTAAATAGTTTTTCTCATTTTTGTTTTTCCTCTTTAATTTGCTTTCTTCAAGAAAAACCAAAAACTCCAAAAATATTTCAGTGTGTTTCTCTGAAATTCTCTTCCTTTTATTTGAGTTGTACCAAGGAGAAGACCACAATGAAATTGTTGAGTGGCTCTCATCTGCATTATTGTTTGTATGACAAAGAACCCATATTACTTTGTATTCTCCTCTTGAATAAAATGTTTGCAGATTCCAGCTTAGTCCACGGCACTCTTGCACTATTATTATTTTCCCATCATTCGGCCGTACAAGTGAAAGGCAATAATGATGATATTTGATGAATTGACTGTGGCAGAGAAAAGCGGGTATGAACTCAACTTGTTTTTGTTTTTGTTTTTGTAAATATGTTTAACCTAGTATCCTTGATTCAGCATATTATGATCAAACATGCTTGCAATGACCATTATAGATTATAGTTGTTCATTCCATGCTTAAGTAGCTAGGAGTGGATAATGATTTATCTTGGGTGTCAACATGCATTAAAATGGTTGTGATGCGGTATGATGATATGGTATCCTCCTTTGAATGTTTCAAGTGGCTTGACATGGCACATGTTCACGCATGTAGTTGAATCAAAGCCAACATAGCCTTCATGATATTTATGTTCATGGTGTCCATATCCTACTCATGCTAGTATTCAATGTTGATTATGTGTAATGCATGTTCATGACCGTTTTCGCTCTCTAGCTGGCCGCTTCTCAATCTAATTACTAGCCTTCGCCTGTACTAAGCGGGAATACTGCTTGTGCATCAAAACCTTTAAACCAAGTTGTGCCAGATGAGTCCACTATATCTACCTATATGCGGTATTACCCTGCCGTTCCAAAGTAAATTTGCATGTGCCATCTCTAAAAATTCAAATGAACATATGTTTTGTGTGCCTGGACCGCTCATGGAGCGACAGAGGGCAGTCAGTATCTTCCATGCTAAGCGGGTTATTCTCATGATGAGTGTTTACTCACTTGTCCTTACACGAGAGGGGCGGTAATAGGGATTCCCAGTCCCGAAATCAAAAATCAAAAATAATTAAACAAAACTCCCCCAGGAATGTTGTTGGTTTGGACGGTACCCGTGGATGCGGCTAGCCGTGGAGTGTGATTCTTGGTGGAGGGGGAGTAAACCTTTACTTTTACCGCTTGGGAACCGCAGCTAATTTGTTTAGCATGGAAGATATTGATAACTCTTGGTCGTGACATTGACAGGAAGGGTGTACCTCCCAAAATTATATCTATCTCTGTTTTAAACTTTGAGCTCTGTCACCGCTGCAAATCCATGCTTCCCTCTGCGAAGGGACTATCTATTTACTTTTATGTTGTCATCTTCTCAAATAAGCGCCAGACCTGAGAGCACTATTGTCATCCTCATGCATTGTGTATAGTTGATGTTGGGTGCAGCATGACTGGATCTTTTCTACCATGAATTATAATGTTTAGTCGCTGCTTGAACTTTGGAGGTGCTCTGCATTTATGTTTTGCGGTCTCGGAAAGGGCTAGCGAGATACCACTATTGTCATATTGTATCATGATTGTTTTGACGAAGTGTTGGCGCTTGAGATATCTTATTATTGCTCGCTAGTTGCTTATGTTATTGGTATGAGTTAATATAATCTTTGCTGAAAACCTGGGTGATACTTAAGCATATATATGTAAACAAGAACAAAAGAGTTCATAAAAGTTTTTCTTTATCACTTTCAGTTTGTCAGCTGAATTGCTTGAGGACAAGCAAAGGTTTAAGCTTGGGGGAGTTGATACGTCTCCAACGTATCTACTTTTCCTCACTCTTTTGCCCTTGTTTTGGACTCTAATTTGCATGATTTGAATGGAACTAACCCGGACTAACGATGTTTTCAGCAGAACTACCATGGTGTTGTTCTTGTGCAGAAATAAAATTTCTCCGAATGGAACGAAACTTTGTGGAGAATTATTTCAGAATATATAAGAATTATTGGAGCCAAAATCCACCAAAGAGGGGGGCCAGGGTGAGCAGCACCCACCAGGGCGCGCCAGGCCCCTTGGGCGCGCCCTGGTGGGTTGTGCCCACCTCGTGGCCCCACTGACCCCAATTCCGCCACTATAAATTCCTATTTTCGGAGAAAAAATCAGAGAGAAAGTTTCATCGCGTTTTATGATACGGAGCCGCCGCCTCCTCCTGTTCTTCATCGGGAGGCCAGATCTGGAGCCCGTTTGGGGCTCCGGAGAGGGGAATCTTCGGTCTTCGTCATCACCAACCCTTCTCCATCGCCAATTCCATGATGCTCCCCACCAGGAGTGAGTAATTCCTTCGTAGGCTTGCTGGTCGGTGAGGAGTTGGATGAGATTCATCATGTAATTGAGTTAGTTTTGTTAGGGCTTGATCCCTAGTATCCACTATGTTCTGAGATTGATGTTGCTATGACTTTGCTATGCCCAATGCTTGTCACTAGGGCCCGAGTGCCATGATTTCAGATCTGAACCGTTTATGTTATCATCTCTATATCCATGTTCTTGATCCGATCTTGCCTAGTCATATGCACCTATTGTGTGTAATGATCCGTCAACCCCATAGTGACAAAATTTGGGATACTTCGCTGTGATGACCGTAGTTTAAGGAGTTCAGGTATTCACCATGTGTTAATGCTTTGTTCCGGTTCTCTATTAAAAGGAGGCCTTAATATCCCTTAGTTTCCTTATGGACTCCGCATCCACGGGAGGGGAGGACAAAAGATGTCATGCAAGTTCTTTTCCATAAGCACGTATGACTATTTATGGAATACATGCCTACATTACATTGATGAACTGGAGCTAGTTCTGTATCGCCCTAGGTTATGACTGTTATATGATGAATATCATCCAACGAGTTCACCGATCCAGTGCCTACGAGCTTTCCACTTATTGTTCTTGATAAGTTACTATTGCTGCTGCTACTGTTTCCACTGCTATAAAACTATTGCTACTACTATCACCGCTACTGTTACTGTTGCTACTGCTATCAAGCTATCATATTACTGTGCTACTGATCACCTTGCTGCAGATAATTAATATCCAGGTGTGGTTGAATTGACAACTCAACTGCTAATACTCTCAAGTATTCTTTGTCTCCCCTTGTATCGAATCTATAAATTTGGGTTGAATACTCTACCCTCGAAAACTGTTGCGATCCCCTATACTTGTGGGTTATCAGTTCACTAGTGGCATCTCTCTTGAAAGCCATGTAGTGAAGGGTAAACAAATTGCTGTTAGGCAATTGACAAAATTGTGCATAGTTATAATTGTGATCATTCATGGCATAATCAAACATAAGCATTACGTTTGTGATAAGTAGTCTGTTAATCCAACTGCATCCACTACTATTACTCCACCCCAAGACCGCTATCCAGCATGCATATCAAAGTATTAAGTTCATAACAAACAGAGTAACACAATAAGCAAGATGACATAATGAATAAGATCAATCAATATGACCAAACCCCATTGTGTTATCCTTAGCAACAATACAAATACATGCCCTTATCCTTTTAGTCACTGGACAGGATCATCACAAGATTGAACCTACCACAAAGCACCTCTCTCGCTGAAGATAAATAAATCAAACTTGGTTAAACTAGACCGATAGACCAGAGAGAAATATAAAGCTATAAAATTATGCAGCCAAGAAGGCTAAAGAAACTCATATAAATTCAATGAATAATATGATCGTAAACCCACAATTCATCGGATCCCAACAAACACGTCGCAAAAGATTACGTCGGATTGATCTTAGAGAAGATCATTGTATTGAAGATTAAGAGAGAGAGAGAGAGAGAGAGAGAGAGAGAACCATCTAGCTACTACTAGGACCCGTAGGTCCTGAAGGGACTACTCAAACATCATCATGGAGGCAGCAAGGTGGCCTCCCCAATGATTTCCTCCTCATGTAGAGTATCGGAAAAGAGCTCCAGATGGGATCACAACAGAACAAAGGCTTGTAGTGGTGATAAAATTATTTCGGATCTCGCTTTGAGGGTTTCAAAATATGTGGGAATTTATAGACCAATAATTAGGGAAAACCGAGGACAAGGGCGCCTACCCCCAGGGCGCACTCACTGGCTTGTGCGTCCCTTGTGGGTCCTCTCATCTACTTCTGAAACTTCTAGGGTCTCTTATGTTCCAGAAAAAATTGTCGAAAAGTTTCATCGCGTTTGGACTTCTGTAGATACGTTTTTTTTGTGAAACAAGAAACATGCAAAAAATAAGAACTAACATTGGGCACTAAATTAATACGTTAGTCCATAAAAATAATATAAAATGGCATTTAAAGCATATAGAAGTGATAAAATAATTGCAATTTACAATAAAAATATATAGATAGGTTGGAGACGCATCAGCGCCCTTCGAGCAAGGGCGAGATGATAGCGGTCATCTTCGAAGGTAGAAGCGATTGGCTTGTCGGTCTTGGCATGTTCTGCAGGAGTAGTAGAGACGGTGTTGGTTACCAATGCTGGTGTCTTGCTGCGCCTCACCCTGCTACTAGTGTGGCTACTGCTCTTGGCGTTTAGCCTTGTCATTTTGGCTAGGCTCTTTTTTCTATCTTGTGTTTGCATGTATCCCTACTAGGTTGTAAGATGCTACAACTCTGTGTATCTGTGTTGTTTCTTGTTGCTTTACTTTGTAATTGCTTCATTGTAATCTTGGCCGGTTGATGGCTTTATTAATTCAAAGTTGGGCTAGGTTCGAGCCTTTTTTCGGGCTCGGTCGATGCCTTTTCTCTAAAAACCATCCACCATAGGGAACTAAGTTGCTCGTCTCTAAAAAGAAAAAAAAGGTGCTCCTCTCTAATGTCGGCCTCCTTCCACCTAGCTAGCATCCACTGCTTGTGCTTGTCTACCACTAAGCTTACAACTCTCTGTATCGTCGATGCCTTACCATCGAGCACTCTAGCGCTCCTTTCTAGAAAAACCTTGTGGAACCCCACAATTAAGATGAAAACCAATTCTCTCAACTTAGCACATGGGAATTTATTACCTATTGAGAACCACCATTCTCTCGCACTGATGTTCTTATTTGAAGTTATGCTCCCAAGTCTGAAGCCAGAGAGGAAGAGAAACCAAAATTGCCTGGAAAACGAGCATTGCACCATCAGATGGTCGATTGTCTCCAGGGCAAGATCGCAGGGCAGGCTGGCTGTGTGTTGCATACCTCGTCGCGCGAGTCGATCTTCCGTTCAGGATCGATATCTTGTCACAAGCCATGTGAAGAACTGTTCCTTTGGAGGAGCCTCATTATTCGAAAGATCACTGGCATAGTCCACATTCTTGGTACCGAAGAAGTACACTTGATAGGCCGAGCTAGCAATGTAAACACCGGACGTCGTCAGCCTCCATGTGAAGCTATCCTCCACATCATTCAACGGCAGTACCCTTTCTATAAGCCATCACAACTCCGTAAATTCAACGATCGAATCTAAGAAAAGAGCCCCTCTAATATCTTTAACCCACTTGCCCTCCGCTAGGGCATCCGCCACAAATCACCATTTACCACCTCTAGCCCTTGGAACGGATATAAACTAGGTGTGATGTCGTGGGCACTTCGTCCCTCAGTCCACCTGTCATGCCAAAAGCTCACCCTATCACCTCTCCAATAGTGCACTTGGTCGCCACGAGAAATAGCTGTGTGGCCTCCTTGTAGATAGAGGGCGAAAGTGTTAACAAATCTAGCATATCATCTTTTTTTTGCGGGAGAAATACTTGTATTACTCAATCACAAAGTCATTACAATCAACTTGAGTAAGCAACTACTGGGCCAGACCCAAGCCAAGTCATTGTCCTCCCCTCAACTCTAGCAAAACTAGCTAGACTATCACTAACTTTATTTTGAGTTCTAGAAACATGAGTAATAGAAGTACGTTGAAGTTTAAGAATAAGTATGATTTCATTCACCAAGGATGCATAGACTGACCGGTCAAGGTCGCCACAGGAATCATAGACACGGCCGTGCTCGAATCCATCTCAATGGGAATAGGAAGATCAGACCGCTGTAGTGCCAAAGACAATCCTTCCATACACACACAAAGCTCCGCCTCCAACGCATCTCTACAGGACCATAATGCTCTGCACGCCGAAAAAATGATGGAGCCTGTGTTATCCCGCAGAACCATCCCTGCCCCTGCAGATGAATTTGACACAAAGGAGCCATCTGTACTTAATTTGGCCCAACCTTCCAATAGAGGAACCCAAGTCAATTCCTTCACTGGCGCAGCAACACACGGTTGTCTGGTGACCCGATCGAAGTGATAACTGACTTCCCCTTAACTGGATCCACATGTGAGTTAAGCTTGATGCACAACAGCTCATCTCTGTACCTCTGCAGAAAGCTAATTGACACTTGCATGGGAGGCGTTGGCTTGTAGTGAACTAATCATTTCGGATGTACCAGCACCTCTAGAAAATTAGCAGCATCATATCTCGTTCAAACACACCAAGTGGTGCTAAAGCATGCAGGAGCCATTCTTTCCCATTAGGTGTGATGATTCAATTGCCGGCAGACTCCACTCGTTGGCCATAGCTAGATACAGGTCACGATCAAACTCACATCTCAAGAACAGATGGTAATTGTCCTCCTCCTCCAAACCACAAACCGGGCATCTGCTGGTAGTCTCCACGCCTATCTTATTTTTATTTTCCACGTTGAAATCTGTAGGATCGAAAGTATGTCTAGAGGGGGGATTAGACTTCTTGACCAAATAAAAATCTAACCTTTTCCCAATTTTAGTTGTTGGCAGATTTTAGCAATTGTAACAAGTCAAGTTCACCCTACACATGCATGTCTATGTGTATTGCAGCGGAAAGTAAAGACACGCATATGTAAGAGGGTAGGGATAAGAAGATCAAACGCAATTTGGAGACACGAATATTTTTCCCGTGGTTCTGATAGGTGGTGCTATCGTACGTCCATGTTTATGGAGACTTCAACCGACGGAGGGTAACGGCCGCGAGAGTCCACAGAGGGCTCCACCCACGAAGGGTCCATGAAGTAGCAACCTCGTCTATTCCATGAGGGCCTACGTCCACAGAGGACTAGCCTTACTCGGGGTAAACCTTCACGAAGTAGGCAATCTCCTTGTCCTTACAAACTCCTTGGTTCAACTCCACAATCACGAAGAAGGAGGCTCCCAAGCGACACCTAACCAATCTAGGAGGAACCACCCTCCAAAAGGTAATAGATGTGGTAGTATGATGAACTCCTTGCTCTTGTGCTTCAAAAGATAGTCTCCTCAACACTCAATCACTCTCTCACAGATTTGGCATAGGTAGAAGAGATTGATAGGATGGAAAGCAACTTGGGGTGGCTAGAAATCAAGATCCATATGGTTGGAGTGGATTATCTTGACCTCAACACAAGGGTAGGTGGTTCTCTCTCAGAAAATTGGATATGGCAAGTGGGTGTATGTTCTGAGTGCTTCTCTTGCGAGTGAGAGGTGGTGGAGGGGTATATATAGGCTTGTACAAAAATCCAACCGTTACAACATTATTGCCCAACTCGGTGAAACCGAAGTGAAAACTCGGTTGCACCGACTAGTGCAAAATGTGGCAACTTTGGCGTTTTCGGTGAGACCGATATATGAATCTCGGTGGTACCGATATGGGTGACCTAGGCAGTTACCAAAACTCGGTGAGACCGATTCCTCAAACTCGGTGGGACTGATTTTAAGAAATTGGTTAACAGAGAATTGGTCACTAGTTTCGATTGCACCAAATGGAATGTTGGTAGTACCGAGATGCTAGGGTTTGGTTTGGTTTCTGTCTAGGGTAAAACTCGGTGGATCCGAATTGGAAATGTTGGTGTCACCGAATTTTGACTTTTGGCTTTGGACAAAAGATTTATGTGGGAAAGTGGGTGAGTATTTTTGGTGGCTAATCTCTAAGCACTTGAGCAACCAGATCATCATATTTACCTCATCCCCTTTTAATAGTATTGGCTTTCTTATGGACTCAAAAGTTATTTCTCACAAAATGTATAATGTAGAGTCCTCAATCTTGAAGCATGGCCAATTCTATTCCTTCCTTTCCTTGGGGAGGTTCTCCACACAATCCTTAGCCAATCCTCATCATTGAACTTTTTCCTGAGATACACTTGGTGGAAACATTAGTCCAATGAAATATATGTTGTTATTAATTACCAAAACCACCTAGGGATAAGTTGTGCTTTCAATCCCCCCCTTTTTGGTAATTGATGACAACATATAGATCAAAGCTTCGATAAGAGATATAATCAATGAATAGCATCGTCGCTTTGAGAAGTATGTGATAAGCAAGAGCTCTCCCTAAATTTGTGCATTATTTTAAGTTTGCCCTTGAATGCAAATGCACAATCAATTAGTATCATGGGTCACTCTTCCATGTCACATACAACTTTGTGGTGCGCAAAAATTAATATGATTGAATTGCATAAGCACATCACACCAATCATTAAGTGAATGATCATCATGTAGACATCTCACATATAGCAAAGTGGTAGCATCACACAAAAGTATATGATCAAACACCAACAAAGTTTTTGAATGATAAACATAAACCAAAAGTTTTAAACTGCAGAGAGGAACCAAAATGCAACACACACTCTCTCAAAGCCCTATGATCTATAACCTCTCCCTCTTTGGCAACAAGTTACTAAAAAGTTCAAAGCTATGGAGCTAATTGTCGTTGTGGGCATGATCTCCTCCATGAGACGATGAAGCTCCTCCTGTGGATGTCGAAGGAGTTGAGAGAAGAGCATCCGCAAACGCTTTAGCTGAAGTCCTCTGAGGTGGTGGAGTAGACACTGGAGGTGCAAGAGGAACTGATGGAGCTGTGGCAGGTGCTGATGAGGTAGGCCTCATCTCTGGAGTTGGCACAGTAGGAGTCCTGGACTGGGTCTTGAACTGGTGCTGGTCTTGAGAGGTGGACTGCCATCATCATTAGAGGAATGAGGGCTAGGCACTGCATCCACTTCCTTCTTGAGCTCAGCCACAGCCGTCGTCAGCTCATCCACCTTGTTGTTCAATGTAGTGAACTTATCTTCCACTATCCTCTCAAGGCTTTCTTGATTGAGCAAGATGTTCTTGATATCCTTCTGCATACCCTGGATGGTGCTAATGAGAAGATCCATTTGCTCACTCTTAGTTCTTGGAACCTGAGCACTAGTGGCTCTAGCTGCCTATGCCTCTGCCTGTGCAGTAGATGAAGTGGGATGACTGGGATCCATCACCACAACATTATCCTCAAAGTCTGGCTGAAGTGGCATATGAGGACGATCAAGTGCATATGCATTCTTCTCCAGCTTGGAGTTGACGAGCATCTGAATGTAAGGAGCATATCCACAAGATCGTTTCTGATTGGCAGCTGTCCTCTTGATTGTCTCAACAATCAAATCCATCACTCTAATCCTGGTGTTGGTGTCTATGTGGTGCAGCATGTTAATGGAGTACCCCCTAATCATCTTATCATCTCCAGACTTGGGCATCAAGGTATACCTAAAGATAGTGTTGTGTAATAGCACGAGACCGACGCTCCAGAAGATTCCCCTTTTATTTCCATTCTCGTCGTGTGATTCATTTGGTTGTCACATTCATCATCGCATCATTCGCATCATCTGCATAGTATCGTCACTCATTTTTGAAAAATTGCATCCGTTCGTAGTCGCCGGTTCTCTCCGTTCGTGTCATCGACCGTTTCGAGACCAACCACACACGCACGCGCCCGCGGCATCGATAAAATATTGTTTTTAAAAGTGCGTATAAAATATTCTTGGATTGCGAGAAAGTTGGCGTGCGGTCTTGTTTTATTGTAGGAAGACCGCCTGCCAAATTTCGTCGCAATCGTAGGTTGTTTGGTACCCTAACGTGCAACTGTAGCGACACCGTCATCAGTTTAATAGCGGACGTTTTTAGTTTTCTAAAAAACTCTGTCACGGGCCGCAAACATTCCCTCTCATCCCCACCTAGCCCACTACACAGCCCACCATCACCAAACCCTAACCCCGCCTTCCGATCGGAGCCATCGAATCGTGATCGGAGGGTCGAAAGCGGTGCAAACCCCTCAAACCCTAAACCCCCTGCCTATTTAAACCACCCCTAGTCCATTTTTGGACCTAACACTAGCCTCCACCTCAAATTCCCCGCAGCCAGCCTCCTCCACGCAGCCAGCCGCCGCCACCATCGTTTTCCGTGCCGACCGAACCCTCCGCCGCCACTTGTCGCGCCACCAACAGCCCCGCCGCCACCTGCGCAGCGCTGCCCACCAATGGGAGCGTGCCACGTCACCCGAGACGCCGCCCGCAGCCATTCCCGCGAGGCCAAGCGTCGCCTGGATCTCCCCGCGCCGCCGCGGCCCGCCCGGCCCGGCGCGCCCGCCCCCGCGCCCGAGCGCCCCCTCTGCGCGAACCCTAGCGCCGCCCGGCTCCCGGCCGCCGCCCTGCCTCGGCCCCGTCGGCGACCCCGTGCCACCAGCCCCCGACCACCTGCCCGCCGGAGTGCGTCGCCGCGCCTTGGCCTGCCGGCGTCCTGAGCCGCTGCCCCGCCACGGAGCCGACCCCGCGCCGCCACCCGCGTCGTCGTCGCGCCGGCAGTCCCGCCGCCGTCCGCCCGGAGGCCCGAGCTCGCTCCGCCCCGGAGGTCCGCCACCCGCAGCTCCTCGCCCCTCCGACGCCCCGCCAGCAGCCACCGCTCCGGATCCGGTGTCGCGCCGGCTGGATCCGGCCGACCCCGGCGTCCCCAACCGTCCTCGCCGGCGCCAGGCCCGGCGAGCGCCGCTGCCCCTCCGGATCGCCATGGCCGACCTCGGCCTCGACCCTACCCGCGGGACCGCCCCGTCCCGGTACCGCGACGTCCCGCCAACCAAACGGCCGGACCCCTCCACCCCGTTCGACTCCATCCCGTTTCCCTGAGGTTGCCTTTTTTTTTCTAAGTCCCTAGTCTGTGCATTTTATCCATGTAGGCATTTTGTGATGATGATAACTTTTAAACCGTGCATCGTATGAATAAGTCTAAAATATGAAAGTTCATCTACTCAATGTGCTCTACACCATGGGTGCATTTCCATGCATGATAGGATTCATCTACTTGCTGTAAACTTTGTTGCAAAGGTGCATCCCGTCGTAGTGCGATAACATGTTATTTTATTCATTCTTGCGCGGATGATTGCCACCAAACCGTAGGACTTTTGCATATGGTGTCTTCATGAGTATTGCTCTAGGATATGTCTACTTTGATGCCATGCCTATGGTTGCTAGGTAGTACATCATCATCATGTTCATTTGTTGATCTCAAGCAGCCATCGCGTTAAAACTGAAATCTATTAACGTTAAGTTCCATTTTGCGGTGCTCGTATTAAGCAATCCATGCCTCCTTTTAGATGTGTCTTTGGGGTGTGTTGTAGCATGCCATGTCTACTTGCTGTTGATAGGGTTGCCATGCCATGAATCTTATGCTTAGCTGTAGTTTTCACCATGCGGACATGCTTAATCAATGTTGCTGTTTTGAGATGCTAACATATTTCTAAGTCTGAAATCTGTGTTATTTTGTTGCTGTCTTGCCATGTGGTTTGCTATTGATCTATAGCTCCTTTGATGTTGCCACAACAGGATGTATTGTAAAGCATTTTATGCTCTATCATGTTGTGCCAATAGTTTGCATGAATAGGTTTAGCATCATAATTAATTATGCTGTCCAATATGTCAATCTGTTAAAAACTGATGCTCATGTCTACTCTAATTTTCACCAAGTCTGAGAATCTGGTTATTTCAGAATGCCATGTTGTGTTGATGTTTGCCATGAATCTGTGCATAATTTTATGTTGCCATAATGGAATGAATTGTAGTGCATCATGTCCTCTACCATGCGGTTAAGTTTCATGCCAAGATATGACCTGTAGCATATAGTTTTGCTGCTGCCAATATGCCTCCGTGATAAAACTGCTCTGCTAAAAAACTATGATTTTCATTAAGTCCCTAAAGCTGTATTTTGTTGCCATGTTGCGAGCTTCCTACCATGTGTTCCATGA
Source organism: Elymus sibiricus (assembly GCA_039707655.1). Classification (NCBI taxonomy): domain Eukaryota; kingdom Viridiplantae; phylum Streptophyta; class Magnoliopsida; order Poales; family Poaceae; genus Elymus; species Elymus sibiricus. Next base: position 319,091,181 of record CM077673.1, read on the forward strand.
TTCTTTTGAGTATGATATGTGAAGATGAAATGATGTGTGTGTTATATGCTACTGCCCCATGCTTACTTTTGCATTTTAGAATCTTGTAGCGTGTTGTTTTCATGTATGCAAAATGCTATGTTGCTGTTTTGGACAGATTTTAAATAAAACTTGTGTTGGTTGTTGTGGTTGAACCGTAGCTCCGTTTTGGACATGCCATATATGAATCTTGCCTAGAATTGCACGTAGTATCATATTATCATGTTGCATCCATGTTTTGAAGTGCTTGTGGTTGTCTTTTTCATGCATTTTGCATTCGTGACTTGTTCATCTTGTGTGTGTCGTAACTTCTAGACCGTAGCTCCGTTTCGTATGATCCATATATGTAAATCGACTAGAATGACGTGTAGAATCTCATGGAGCACTTTATTTTGCTGTTTAATAAACATAAATCATGGTTATTTCAGATCTGGACCAATTTCTAAATTTGCATATGAGGTCGCTTCGGGAATACTATAAGTTGTTTCCGACCTCATTTAAGATGCCTAGATAGTGTAGTTTAATTATGCTTCACCTCTTGCCATGTTTAACAACATTTAATATGGTCGTGTACCTAAACGGGAGTGAACTAAATAATTTGAATGTGGAGTTTCGTCAATATGCTACCCGTTGCATATTGAGCTTCATTTAATGTGTAGACGTGATTGTTGTGCTTGCCATGTCATGCATAACATGCATCATAATTGATGTGCATCATGTTATGCATATGTTGTGGTGTTTATCATGTGTTGATTGTTGTTTCCGGATTGCTTCTTATCGATAGAGTTCCGAAAGCGTTCGGAGTGTGAGGATTCGTTCGACTACGTTGGTTCGTCTTCATCATGGACTCGATCTTCTTCCAAGCGGGATCTCAGGCAAGATGACCATTTCCCTGGATACCATTACTATCATTGCCATGCAAGATGTCTCATTTCTATCGCTTGTCTAGCTACCTACCACTTGTTTGTCAAGCCTCCCAAAATGCCATGATAAGCCTCTAACCCCCCCACATCCCAGCAAACCATTGTTTGGCTTTGTTACCGTTTGCTCAGCCCTTCTTATAGCGTTGCTAGTTGCAGGTGCAAATTGTTTTCCATGTGCCAACATGGATATTTTGTTATATCACCATAATTATTGCTATTTAATTTATTGCACATATACACTTGGTAAAAGGTGGAAGGCTTGGCCTTGTGCTCAGTGTTTTGTTCCACTTTTGCCGCCCTAGTTACTTGTGTACCGGTGTTATGTTCCATATTGAGCGCTCCTAACATGCTCGGGGTTGTTATGGGGACCCCCTTGACTTTTGTTTTGGGATAAAACTCGTCTGGCAAGGCCCAACATTGGCACTACATTTGCCTAATAACTAATAAAATGCATAGGGACCCGCCGGCACCCGCGATTAATTAATTAACAACCCGGGCCAGTGCTCCTCATGAGCGTTGGTCCAAAATAGAGAACTGCGCGGGGCCAACCCGGGGCAACTCGGGAGATTTCTATCAGGCCACTGTACGCGTCGCTCATCTGCCGTGCCCTGAGAACGAGATACACGGCTCCTATCGGGATTGTCAGCACGTCGGGCGGTCTTGCTGGATTTGTTTACCTTTCTCGAACGTCTTGTGTGAGGGATTCCGAGGATACTTTGGGCTATCTCGAGGTTGAGGTTTTCCAACAGAATTTCCAAGGAGATCACGGGTTTTTCGTGGTCGAGGTTATTCGATGCAGCGTGTGGTTAGTTTGTGATGGATGAGTTGGAGCACCCCTGCAGGGTTAAATCTTTCGGAAAGCCGTGCCCGCGGTTACGTGGCAACTTGGAAACTTTGTTTAACACCCGGTCATAGCAAACTTAAAGTAAACTCAAATAAAATACACCAACCGTGTGCGTAACCGTGACTGTCTCTTCTCGTGAATTTCTGATCCGAGAGAGAACACGGTGGGGTTATGTTTGACCGTAAGTAGGTGTTCAGGATCACTTAGTGATCATTACTAGTTCACGTCCGTTTATTCGACAATCACCCTCCCTTATTCTTGTACTCGTAAGTTAGCCACTCAAATAATGCTTAGTGCTTGCGGCAGCCTCACCACTAAACCATACCTCACCCATTAAGCTTTGCTAGTCTTGATACCCTTGGAAATGAGATTGCTGAGTCCCTGTGGCTCACAGATTACTACAACAACAGTTGCAGGTACATGTAATGCGATGCTTTTACGTGAGCGCGATGCTTGTTTGATTTGGAGTTCTTCTTCTTCTTCATCGATCATAGGATTGGTTCCAGGCCGGCAGCCTGGGATAGCAAGGATGGATGTCATTTTATCATTTGATTTCGTCCGTAGTCGGACCCTGCTCTTCTATATGATGATTGTTATGTTGTTGTATTGATGTGATATTGATGTAGCTTGTGGCGAGTGTAAGCCAATTCCATATACTCATCTCTTCTTTGCATGTACTTGTAATGATATCCATTCTTGCGAAACGATGAGATGCGCTTCTATCCCTGTCGAGGCCCTCATGCCAAAATAAGGATAGGATCGCATCTTGGGCGTTACATGTTGGTGGTGGGTAGTCCTGCTTGCAAATGATAGAGAGAGCCAAACTTATGTGAATGCACATGAGTGGCTGGGATTTCCTTGTACATATTGGCCATTGAGTTGCGATTCATCTTGGCCTCAGCATACACATCCAAGTCTCCTTTTTCTACCTGTGGGGCTCCTAAGATGGTAGCCCACTCATCAACAGTGGATTGGTACCTAACTCCCTCAGTCATCCATATGATGCGGCCATCTGGATAAAAATGACCAGTAGAGTAGAACTGCCTAATCATCTCATCATTCCACGCAGTGAACTCTCTCCCAACAAAGTTCTCAATGTCAATGCACTTGAAGTTGTCTTGCACACTGGGAAAGTAATCCTCATTTTCCTTGATATAGGCCCAGTCAACATACCTCATGTCACTGACAGCTGGGCTCTTGTCCAATAGGACAGTCTCATAGAAATCCTGTTGTTCCTTGGTGTAGAATCTGTCATCTACATCACTCTTTCTTCTGGAGGCATAGGGGTCATTTGCTCTCCACATCCTCAGTCCTGCATCATTTCTCTTCTTCATGTCTTCAGCTACTGGGTGAGCATCATTGTGTACTGGCAAATGTGGTCTCAGCTTTCTCAAAACTGAAATGTCATCCTCTTCTTCCATGGTGGAAGATCTCTTGTTCTTTGCTGCAAGAGGAATGTACCTGGTAGTCTTCTTAGACTTAGAAGTTGCTGGCTTCTTGGGTGCAGACTGCTTGCTCTTTGATGGAGCTTGCTTGGGCATAGCATCTGCAAGCAGTTTGTTCTTCCTGGAAGGAGGAGCTTTGGCAGCTGGCCCTTCCTCCTCTTCCTCTTCCTCTTCCTCAGCCTCAGCTGGGTCTTCAAACATGGAAGTGGGCCTGCCAATGACACGTACAATTCTCCTCCTAGCTCTCTTCTTCTCACCTGCCTTCTTAGGCATAGAGCACTTTGAAGGCTCAACAGATAGTGATGTGTTTGCCCTGGCACTCTCAGGTGCTCTCATAGTCTCAGAGCTAGCATATTCTTTCCTGATTGTCCTCTTAGCTGAAGTGGCCTCTGTAGCAGATGTCTTAGCAGCCCTCTCTTTCTTGTCTTGCTGCTTCTTGGCTAGCACTTGCTCTGGCACAAAGTCTGAATCCTCCTCATCAGAATTCAACTTTCTCCTTGCTCTGGTGGCAGCCTTGGGCAGCCAATGAGAACTTGGGGTGCCTGGATCTTCTGAAGAAGAACTGGCATCTGGGCTTGTGCCTGAACTCATGTCAACTTCCCTCTCCCTGAAGTCATTCTGGCTATCATCACACCCTGACATGCTTACCCTGTGAATAGAGTATAGAAGAGCAGAGGGGTTGAGCATCACAAAACACAGAAAGTTTTAGCAAATTTGAACTCAGACTCTTAAGTTTAATCTTCTGCAAAAAGGATTTCGGTTCCACCGAGTCCAATATTTCGGAGCCACTGAGACATACAACTTCCTTAATAGAAACTTGACAGCCTCTTCGGTTTCACCGAAAAGAGCCACTCGGTTTCACCGAAGTTGTTCTCAGTAGCCCTAAAACCAAAATCGGTAGAACCGATTTTTCTGACTCGGTGACACCGAGATTCGATTTTGCGGACGGTTAAACCTAAAAATTCATCCTTCTCTAATCTAATGGAATTTCTCGAGGATGGAACTTGTTCACACAGTGGGAAGATAAGAAAAGTGATCTTTTGCACAAGAATCAGACGGGGAGTGCAAAGAATTTGAGGCATTACCCTAACTCGATGACGACCTCCTACGGCGGCGACAGCGGGGGCGATTTCCATCGACGATGAGGACCTCCTGTGGTGCAGACGCACGGGAGCGAGGGAGAAGTCTGAAGACGTTGGAGCGACAGCTAGGGTTTTGCGGGGACCACGAGTTTGAAGAAGTAATTTCAAAATCGGTTCTGCTGAGTATATATATCCCATAGCTGTCGGTGGCACCGGTTCTAAAATATCGGTGCCACCGAATTCCTCTACTGTTAGTTGACAGGGACACTCAGTGAAGCCGAGATTATGGAATTGGTGCTATCGAGATTCATAAATCCAGATCAACCCTAGGCTTCGGTGGAACTGAGATTTTGAGGTTGGTTACACCGAGATTACACTGGGGAGGTTTTGGAAGTCAGCTCTTAACGAAATGGAACTCCGAGTGCTCCTCACACAGAGGGTTCGAGAAGTGCTTGCTCAAATTTTGTGATGAAGCATGAATAGAATTTGAGACGAGAAAGCATAGCTAGCTAGAGGGAGGTACTTAGGCATTCTTGCATATCCAATTAGCCAAAGAAAAATGAAAGCCAAATAACAACAACTATATATCCTCGAATGAGAAAAGATATGCATACCAACATGCTCACACAATAAATTGTCAAATGAAATATGGCAAACATGCAAAACCACTCTAGTATCTACCAAGCAATTTGGTGATGACGGAGTCATCTATATATGAGTATATTGACTTAGGAGCCAAGCAAGAATACTTGATCATATGTCATACTCATCGTTTAAGCACAAGTTGGGTTGCCACTTTTACATAAAGCATTTAATGTGTTCACATCTTTAAGAGATGCTTTAACTCAGTATTAGAGTAAAGCTCCCCCTAGATGTGACATCCCCCCTAAGAGGGATAAACTAACCTTGGGTTTTGTCGTAGAAGACTTCATGTGGGTGAGGTAGTAGTGGATGCTCATTGTTGATGAAGATCATCTTGAGTTGGGAGCAATCCTGCTTGTTTTCTTACTCTTCTCACCTACATGGGTTAGTCCCACACAAGAGACAAATACAAGGATATCTATGGACATGGAATGCAATTTATACATGATGATGTCCATGGATTCATTAATTACCTTCTCCCTTGCTTACCTTTGAGGGAATGTGTGACTCCTTGAACTACTGCATAAAGTTGGAGTTGATTGCAAATAGTCCTTGCCAATAATGAATATGAGTGAATTTCATTGGCGGAGTCACCCCTCAAGAACTTCTCTAGTTCTTCCTCTTGGGGACCCACATCAAGTTGATGGGAATCCTTGGGGTTGAAGTAGCACTAGTTGAAGTAGAACTTGTAGTAGCCTTGGGAACCCACTCGACCATGGCTTGGGACTCTTCTTCATATGAGTCAATCTCCTCTTGAAGCTTGTCCTTGCCCTTGAGTTTGTGGTCTTGTGGTGGAAGGTCATCTTGAGCTTTTGTTCCCTTGGGAAGAGCATGTTCATACTTCTCCTTTTGGGGAACAAACTTTGGCTTGGGGTATTGACCTTCTTCCCATTCAACTCCATTGGCCTTGAAGTAGCCAATGCCTTGGTTCTTTCGGTAACCTCCATGCTTGCGTACAATCTCCTCGAATTGCTTACATCCGGCAAGACTTTTGTAGATACCTTTTTCTATAATCCCTTTTAATAGATCATTTCTTTCTCAAGATTAACTTGGCTAAGAGAATCATTAGTGGAATCAATGGAACTACTAGAAGAAATATCATTGGATTTATAATTTTAATTGCTACTAGTTGAAGAACCTTTCTTGCCTTTGTTACTAGTTTGCTTAGTCTTAACTTGTGGAATGAATGTAGACAAGAGTAGACGTTTGGCTAGATAAGAAGAAGTCTTCTTTCGGAGATCGTCATTGATAGCTTTAAGAAACTCATGTTCTTGCTCCTAATTGAGCTTCTCGAAGCGTAGCTTCCCATGAGTTCTTACAAGCTCTCTATGATCTTCTAGAGTAGATTCATGGGCTAACTTAAGAGTGTTTAATTCTTTAGTTAGTCGCTCTATTTCCTTCTTATCATCACCATACGACTTATCTTGACTAGCATGATTATTTTCTAGTTCATTTTGATTAATATCACTAGTTTTTTCAAATAGCAAGCCATCATCTCCAAGTAAGTCATCCTCATCACTATTAAAGTCAATGTATTCGGGGTGTGATACCTTGGGGCCTTTAGCCATGAAGCAACTTCCACTCCCTTCATTTGGTGAGTCAAATATGTCATAGGAGTTGGAGGAAACGAGTGCAAGTCCGGCAACACCTCCATCTTGACTATATTCGGAGTCGGAGTAATAGCTTCTCTCGGAGTGATTGTCGGATTTGGAGCCGGAAACCCATTCACCAACATGAGCTTGATGTCTTCTTCTTGTGTAGCTCTTGGTGTACTTGTCTTTCTTCTCCGAGTCCCTACTTCTCCTTGAGGGTCTTCGTTCATAACGATCATCTCTACTCCTTCTCTCTCTTCGAGGTGACTCATCTCTTGAGCTCTTTCTTCTAGGTGACTCTTCTCTTCTTTTGTGTGGGGGGGGGCGTGCACTCATTGGAGTAGTGCTCGGGCCCACAATTGTAACAATTCCGGTCACGACTAGATGAACGCTTTTCTTCGTATCTTGAATTGGAGCTTCTTTCTTTACCTCTACTTTTGTAGAACTTGTTGAATTTATTCACCATGAGGCTTATCTCTTCATTGGTTACAAGGTTGTCACTTGATGTAGAAAGAGTGTCACTTGAAGCTTTGTAAGCACTGCTTGACTTGGTGTGAAGTTCTTCTTTGTCCTTGAGTGACATCTCATGAGAAACAATCCTTCCAATGACTTCCGTAGGCTTGAGATCTTTGTAGTTTGGCATCATTTGGATCAATGTGCACACGGTGTCGTACTTTCCATCCAAGGCTCTAAGGATCTTCTTTATGATGAATTTCTCGGTCATCTCTTCACTTCCTAAGCCGGCAATCTCATTTGTGATGAGAGCAAGCCTAGAGTACATTTCGGCGACTCCTTCACCATCCTTCATCTTGAACTTGTCAAGTTGACTTTGTAGCACATCCAACTTAGATTCCCTAACGGATTCGGTACCTTCGTGCATATCAACCAAAGTATCCCAAATTTCCTTTGCATTCTCAAGACGGCTAATCTTGTTGAATTCTTCGGGGCATAGGCAGTTGAATAGAATGTCACGTGCTTGAGCATTGTATTGCAACATCTTTAATTCTTCCGTGGTCGCTTCACGATCCGGTTCCTTTCCATCACCAAAGAATTCACCTTGCAAGCCAATACGAACAACAACCCACACGGCAGGGTTATGACCAAGAATATGCATTTTCATCTTATGCTTCCAATTAGCAAAGTTTGTACCATCAAAGTATGGGCCTCTACGGTGATAATTTCCCTCACTAGACGCCATACTATCCTAGGTTGTGAGACCAATGCAATGGAGACCAAAGCTCTGATACCACTTGTAGGATCGAAAGTATGTCTAGAGGGGGGGATTAGACTACTTGACCAAATAAAAATCTAACCTTTTCCCAATTTTAGTTGTTGGCAGATTTTAGCAATTGTAACAAGTCAAGTTCACCCTACACATGCATGTCTACGAGTATTGCAGCGGAAAGTAAACACACACATATGTAAGAGGGTAGGGATAAGAAGATCAAACGCAATTTGGAGACACGAAGATTTTTCCCATGGTTCCGATAGGTGGTGCTATCGTACATCCACGTTTATGGAGACTTCAACCCACGGAGGGTAACGGTCGCGAGAGTCCACGGAGGGCTCCACCCACGAAGGGTCCATAAAGTAGCAACCTCGTCTATTCCATGATGGCCTACGTCCACGGAGGACTAGCCTTACTCGGGGTAGATCTTCACGAAGTTGGCGATCTCCTTGTCCTTACAAACTCCTTGGTTCAACTCCACAATCACGAAGAAGGAGGCTCCCAAGCGACACCTAACCAATCTAGGAGGCACCACCCTCCAAAAGGTAATAGATGTGGTAGTATGATGAACTCCTTTCTCTTGTGCTTCAAAAGATAGTCTCCTCAACACTCAATCACTCTCTCACAGATTTGGCATGGGTAGAAGAGATTGATAGGATGAAAAGCAACTTGGGGAGGCTAGAAATCAAGATCCATATGGTTGGAGTGGATGATCTTGACCTCAACACAAGGGTAGGTGGTTCTCTCTCAGAAAATTGGATATGGCAAGTGGGTGTATGTTCTGAGTGCTTCTCTTGCGAGTGAGAGGTGGTGGAGGGGTATATATAGGCTTGTCCAAAAATCTAACCGTTACAACATTATTGCCCAACTCGGTGAAACCGAAGTGAAAACTCGGTTGCACCGACTAGTGAAAAATGTGGCAACTTTGGCGTTTTCGGTGAGACCGATATATGAATCTCGGTGGTACCGATATGGGTGACCTAGGCAGTTACCAAAACTCGGTGAGACCGATTTCTCAAACTCGGTGGGACTGATTTTAAGAAATTGGTTAACAGAGAGTTGGTCACTGGTTTCGATTGCATCGAATGGAATGTTGGTAGTACCGAGATGCTAGGTTTTGGTTTGGCTTCTGTCTAGGGTAAAACTCGGTGGATCCTAATGGGAAATGCTGGTGTCACCAAATTTTGACTTTTGGCTTTGGACAGAAGATTTGTGTGGGAAAGTGGGTGAGTATTTTTGGTGGCTAATCTCTAAGCACTTGAGCAACCAGATCATCATATTTACCTCATCCCCTTTTAATAGTATTGGCTTTCCTATGGACTCAAAAGTGATTTCTCACAAAATGTAAAATGTAGAGTCCTCAATCTTGAAGCATGGCCAATTCTATTCCTTCCTTTCCTTGGGGAGGTTCTCCACACAATCCTTAGCCAATCCTCATCATTGAACTTTTTCCTGAGATACACTTGGTGGAAACATTAGTCCAATGAAATATATCTTGTTATTAATTACCAAAACCACCTAGGAAGAAGTTGTAATTTCAGAAGCGTGTTGCTTGCCAATCTCCATGCAAAGTTATGATCAGTGGACGGCATCCCGCTCTTCCATATATACTGCTAGCAGTGTCTACTACCATTTGCCACGTGTACTGGAAGCAATCGCCGTACTCCTATGAGCCTCCTCAAAAGCCAATGTATATGCCAATTTCACTGTGAAGACGCCCAGCTTAGCAGGACCCCAAGCAATCACATCCTCGCCCAACCTGGGGGAAGCCCGTATCTTTAAAATTTCATCAACATCCGCCGGACATAAATATTGATTTAACAATGCATAATTCCATGAGCCGTTATCGTGTAGGAGTTCTGAAACAAACTGAATACGGCAAGTCCCCCGCTGAGATATTGGTTTGTAAGAGAACGGACAGGGTATCCAGTTATCTCTCCACACCCTGATGCTTTTTCCATTGCCAACCCTCCATATGAGACCTTTTTTAGGAGCTCAAGTCCATGAGTTATAGCCTGCCAAGTAGATGACACATTGCCCGTAAAAACCGTATCCTCCAAATTACCAAGCGGATAGTATCTTGCTTTGAGCACTTGAGCACACGAACTATCAGGTTTGGACAGGAGCCGCCAAGCTTGCCGGGCCAGCAAAGCTTGATTGAACAACCCGTAGTCATAGAATCCAACACCCCCTTATCTTTGGGCTGCAATAAATAATCCCAGCCCCTCCAATGAACTTTTCTTTTCCCTCTTTTGGAGCTCCAGTAGAAGCTCCTCACCATCCTTGTAAGATCATCACATACTGAGTAAGGTAGATTGAAAACACCCATAATATATGTTGGCAGCGCTTGGGCTACCGACTTGATAAGAGCTTCCCTCCCAGGTTGGGCAAGAAAACCGTCACCCCACTGAATTAGGCGCGTCGTCAAACTTGCCTAGAGGTTCTGAAACCTTCCCTTCGACATACATCCCTCCGGTGTTGGGAGGCCAAGATACTTCTCCTCAAACACTAAACTAGTGACATTCAGAGCGTCCCTAACTTGCTCTTGTACCACAACCGGGCAGGCCGCCCCAAATAATATCGAGTACTTGTTGTAATTCATGCTTTGACCAGTCGCCACTCCATAGAAATCCAATGCTGCTTTTACCTGCTTTGCTTGTACTCTAGAAGCCTCAAAAAATAACAAAGTGTCATCAACAAATAGCAAGTGTGATATACCAGGAGCTCTTCTACATACCCTGATCGAGCAATCTGACCATTACCAACTTTACTTTTTAAAATAGCTGACAAGCCATCCGCCACAAACAAGAATAAGAAAGGTGAAAGGGGGTCACCCTGCCAAAGACCGCGCGTCGGTGCAAATGAATCCAAGAGAGTTCCATTTAATTAAACCGAATATCTCACTGATGTGACACATGTCATTATCCAGTCAATCCATCGGTAAGAGAAACCCAACTTTTGCATCACCTGCTTCAAGAAGCCCCAATCCACTCTATCATAAGCCTTTGACAGCTCTAGCTTGTACACACAAAAACTTTTTGTAGGATCCTTCTCCTGCTTGATAAAGTGAATGCACTCGAAAGCCACTAGTGCATTATCAGTGATCATCCTCCCTGGAATAAATGCACTTTGCTCTGGAGAAATTAAGTCATCTAGAAGGGGTCTCAAACGGTTAACTAGGCACTTTGAAATAACTTTATATATCACATTACAAAGGCTCATGGGTCTATAGTCGGATAACTTTTCAAGGTTGGAGATTTTGGAATAAGAACAATGCTCGTGGCATTTACCCCCCTCCGGCATAGTAACCGTACTGAAAATATCCTTAACTGCAACAATAACCCCATCCTTTAACGTACTCCAATTCCGCTGAAAGAACCTCGCGGATACCCGTTGGGTCCCGGCGCTTTTAGCGGCCCAATCTAAAATAAAGCGTCCGCAATTTCTTTATTTGTAAAAGGTGCACAAAGTTTAAAATTATCATCATCCGAAACCTGTCGTTTTTTAAGGTAAGTAGGCAGGGGTGTCTTGATCGAAACCGAACTTCAATTCCACCCAGCTCAGATTCTACGCAGCAGTGGGGAAGACCTGTTTATACTTTTTTTGAGAATTCCATTTCTTCCTACCGCACCCCAATTCTTTCCCAGCAGTTTAAAATTGATATGAGATACTAAAGAAGATCAAGTACTGTAGAAGCATCAAGCGAGGGATCCGCCGAGAATATCCTGGAAGTACTCATTGGCAAGTTTCCCCATCGAAGCAAAATCTGAGTGCACCACTCCTATACTATCCTTCAACTCACGAATTTTGTTTTTCCGTGCTCTCCAAACAGCCTTGTTATGAAAAAACCTTGTGTTTTTATCGCCCTCCTTTAGCCATGTAACACGAGACCGTTGTAGCCACATCATCTCCTCTTGATAAAGTAACTCATTCATTTTGTCTGTGACCCTTCTAATATCCTGCTGATCTGCATTCATGTGCATCGGCTCTTCCAACTATGTTCGAGACTTGGCAAGTTCCCTGGTTACATTACCAATTTTTTGCTCCAAGAGCCTAGGGTCACCATAGTCTTAGTGAGGGCATCTCGGAGTTGGCCCTGCACGCCCCCTACAGCCTCCCATGCATCTTTGATCACATCCGGCAGCGATGCGTCTCTCTCCCAGAACAGCTCGTAGCTCCTGCACTTAGGTCCTAAAGGACCCGGGTCAGCTGACCCCTTCACCAACACAGCCACGTGATCAGAACACGGTGAGGAGACATGCAAAACTGATGTGTGCGCGAATAAATTCTTCCATGAATTGGTCGCGATTGCTCTGTCCAGCCGCACCTTCACGTTACTTCCACCACTGCATTTGTTGTCATATGTAAATGTGATGCCAGCAAATCCCAAGTCTATAAGCCCGCAAATTTCCGAAGTGTCACGGAAGGCCACCGTTTGAGATTCTGCTCTAGGAGTAGCATATCATCTATCTAAAATAAATAAAAACCTAGCATCATGTTTTTGCCGGTGGCGGTGGGTCAACCTCGTGTGTGCATCGTCTGGCCGTCTTGTCTATCTTCTTCTGCTTGGAGGGAGTACTTGCAAATGGTAGTACACGTTTGCCGATTCGGTCAACGATATTGCACTGTCAACCAACGCATTTCCGTCCGTCATTAGAGCTGATCAGCAAAACTAGAACAGAAGCAAACGCATTCTAAAGACGAGTTAATTGCATTTCGGTACTCTAGAGTCTAGAGACTGAAACTGCATTCGTGTAATCTGCCCACCTCCACTCACCATCCGATCTAAAATGAACGGTTGGAATCGAGATGTCAACTGCGTCAGAACATGCGACAAGGTCACTTGGCTTCCTATTTTTCCTATGAGACGGTCACTCGGACTCCATGCAAACCTTGTACTCAGAAAACCCCCAGCTGAACATATCAAGTCTCAGTGATACGCTTGTCTGTGGCAGGAGCTGGAGTATCATGTAAAAGGAAACTCACAGAACGAATCGCCCGCAGGACTTTCTGCGATCTCACAGCAGGTTAGTGGCATGCAGCGGACGAGTATTATAATGCCTTGCGGTCGGTGATAATTCTCCGGGTCGGTTTTGTATTTGGTTAGTCAACGGTTGGGGATGATTCCCTGTGATCATGGGCTGCGTTTTGATGCATATATAGTACGTATACTCAAAAGAGTTTAATGGCCGGTCAAATTTACAGATCTGGAAAGCGTCCGTTTGTGATGTGCTGTGTGTCGAAATTGTACGTCGGAGATGGTGGATTGAGGAGGACATATGAGGTAGGCTTGCGTGCAAAAGTAGGATGTGTGTGTGTTTCCATAGGCTGGAAGCAAAATTGGCAAGTGACATTATGGGTGTAGCACCACCAGCATTGGATTCCTCTTGCACCTTCCGTGTGTTACTAGCAGAGAATTTTGAATACCTCCAGAAATAAACAGGGCCTAATAGATCAGTGAATCCCGGGAACTCGATTTTTGCTCGGTTTTTCGTTAATTAACTGACTAATTTTCTTCTTCTCAATTAATCGACAAAGCTTGCTTCCGTTTAAATTTTACTGAATCCGAGGAACTCGGTCCGATCGTTCAGTTTAGCCACAACCAAGTTCCAGGTGTCATTCTCAGGCTCTCTTTTGACAGTCTTTTTCTTAGCCCATTGGTTCAGGAGCCACCAACCCAATTGCAACGAATGCTACTAGTAGTACTTCTTTTTCCCCTGGAACAAGAACGGAAGTTACTTGAGTGAAGATCACTCTCTCCACTACCTCTAGTAGTCTAGTAGTACCTGAAACGGAACACCGAATGGTATCTTCATCTTAACTTTGAATGTAAAACCAAAACTTTCGGCATTGACCTGGAACAAGTGGCGCCCCATATCCCACTTGTTTTCTCCCTGAAAATCTCATAGCGCGTCCCACGTTGAGGATAGGGAATACGCTGCGAACCATCGTCGTGCTGGGCACTCAACCGCCGGCAACCAAAACCAGTATGAACAGAGATAGAATGAAACCAGGGCTAACAATCCAATAAAATAAGGTTTAGATCAGTATGAATCTCGCCCCAAATTAAGCTTCCTCGGCACTAATTGTCAGCATCTCTTTCAATTATGACCCCTTTGACCATTCGCTCGCAGAATTGCCGGCCTATATGTTGTACTAGTTGTAGTACATATAGCCTCGTCGCGTCATTCTACTCCTACTTCATATAGACTTCGAATTGGTGTGGTGTGCATCGCGATCTATGGACATGGAGGAGCCTCCCCACCTGTTCCTGTGCCCCATCTCCATGGAGCTCATGGAGGAGCCCGTCACGGTGTCCACCGGCGTCACCTACGACCGCCGCAGCATCGAGCGCTGGCTCTTCACGTACGGCCGGGCCACCTGCCCGGCCACGATGCAGCCGCTCGCCAACCTTGACCTCACCCCGAACCACACCCTCGCGCGCGTCATCTCCTCCTGGCTCGACCGCGGCTCCCCTTCCTCGTCGTCTTCGTCGTCGCCGTCTACGTCGTCTTTGTCGAGTCCGGTGCACGAGCTGGGGACGCCGCTGACGAGGATGCTGGAGGAGGAGCGGCTGCGGTCGGCGCTGGGCGACCTCGAGGAGACGCCGTTCAAGGTGACCGCGCTCAAGAGCATGCGAAGTTGCATGGCGGGCGACGTGGCCATGCAGATCATCTTCGTCGCCTCGGGCGGCGTTGAGGCGGTCGGCCGCGTGATGGCGCAGGCGCTGGCGGAGAGCGGCGCGGGAGGCGACTTCTCCGCGTTCACGGTGTGCGAGGAGGCCGCCGCGGTGCTCGCCGCGCTCCCGCTCTCCGACGAGGCGTCGGTGCGGCTCGTTCTTGCGCCGGAGTGCCTGAGGCCCGTCATGGCGTTGCTCCAACGCGGCAGCGCGGAGGCGAGGCTGCACGCCATGGACATCCTCACCAAGATCTCTAATGCCGGCGCCGGTGACCACTGGACTACCGGCATCGATGTCGACGACGTGCTCAAGTCCCTCCTCGAGCTCCTGTCCGACGAGGTCTCCGCGCGCCTAAGCTCGCGCGCGCTCGACGTGCTCCTGGACGTCGTGGAGCTGTCGCCGAGCGGGCGCGCCAAGGCCGTGGAGGTCGGCGCGGTGCACGTCCTCGTCGAGCTCCTCGTCGTGGACGCCGACGACCGCCACGTAGCCGAGCGGATACTGCTGCTTCTCAAGCGGCTGTGCAAGTGCCCCGAGGGGCGCCTCGCCTTCGCCGAGCACGACCTGTCGGTGGCAGCCGTGGCGAGGACAATGCTGCGGGTGTCGGATCTGGCCACGCAGCTGGCCGTCAAGGTGTTGTGGCTCGTGTCCATGGTGGCGCAGTCGGAGAAGGTGCTCGAGGATATGGTGCTCACCGGCGCCGTGGCGAAGCTGCTGGGGTTGCTGCACGTCGAGAGCTCGCCGTCCACGAAGCAAAAGACGGTGAGGATGGTGAGGATCCACGGCGTGTTCTGGAGGCAGTACCCTTGCTTCCCCACCGACCTCAAGGATTACTTGAGGTTGCTAGATTGATTTGTTCCTTGGTTTCAGGTAATCTGCAAGAAAGTGAACGAAAACCATGAATTTCTTGTACCTCCGAATCCGAATGGATTGTTGCAGACTCTGGGAGTAGAAAAGTTTTGGAACTAATCTATTTGTGATTATGATGTAAATACATATGGTATGTATCTAAAAAATTATGGAACATGTACATGAAACACCAAGAGCATGAGTCCCTCTTACGTCCATCTTAATGGTTTCATATGACATTCCTTCCCAATTTTCTTCAACAAATTGGCAGTTGTGCTTAGGACTTGATAGCTCAAGATTGGGATTTACTCTTTCGATGATGTAGAGATATTGTTTGGGCCCTCTTGGTGTTAGTGTATCCATCATCGTCTGGTCAGACACATCGTGATTTGATCGCGGAGATGCTGGAACGCGGGAATGAGAAAAAAGAATAAAACAGGTAACGAAGAAACTGGCAGAGTGAACAAGTTATTGATTCACGGAAAAGCAATTAAATCTCATCTCGGGTATTTGTAACATATCACGAAGCAACAAGTACAACATTTGGCAATTGCAAGTTCGCTCGAATATTCATTTGTGTGGGTACATGGATCGATATGGATGTCCTCGATTCCGCTATTGATCATTGACCAGACAGAGTTTCGATCATGTCTATACTTCATCGAACCTACAAAGTCACACACTTAAGGTTCATCTGTCTGTTAAGTAATAGACGGGGTGTTTGAGATATTGTTGCCGGAAAAGTTTCAGGACGACAACAAAGTTTCAAAGAGAAAACCAGAAATGTTTCGAAGACAAAACTTCATAAAAGACTATACGATAATTGTTCATCTCTTTGTGTTCGATGGATGTTGTTTGTTCTAAAAATATACCTTGAGTATTAGCAATCATAAAAAACTATATGATAATTGAGTATGTGGAGCTCTTACTTAGACTTGATGATGTATTGAAATTGTTTGGTGACCAAGAATATAGATTGTTAAGTTTCAATAGAAAGCATTGTTTGAACCATGACATATTAATTGATTGCTACTCTATCATGATGATTTTTATGAGAAAAAGTTGCTGGTTATGATGCTAGAAAAGTGACTGAAATTATGAATGATCAAAACTATTCACTAAACTAGCATTCACACTTCATAAATTATTTCTTTTATCATTTACCTAATCGAGGACGAGCAGGAATTAAGCTTGGGGATACTGATACGTCTCCAACGTATTGATAATTTATGAAGTATTCATGCCATATTCACATGTGTTTACAATACTTTTATATGCTTTTGATGCATTTTATATGATTTATTTAGAACTAACCCGGACTGACGTTGTTTTCAGCAGAATTACCGTGGCGTTATTTTTGTGCAGAAAATGAAAGTTCCCGGAATCGCCCGAAACTTTTTTGTGATTTTTTCTGGAGGAAATAAGCAACATTGGAGCGAAGACCTGCCGGAGGGGGTGTGCCAGTGGGCCACCACGCAACAGGCCGCGCCCCCCTAGGGGCGCGGTGAGATATGTGGTGAGGCCCACGTGGCTCCGTTTGGCTTGATTCCAATGCTGAAAAATCTCATAAATACCAGAAGCCCCAGAAATAAAGAGAGACTCCTCATTCCGCCGCCGCAACTCTCTGTATCGACGAAAAACCAATCTGGAGGCATTCCAGTACCCTGACGGAGAGGGTAGAGCATCTCCGGTGGCCATCTTCATCATCCCGGCAGAGGCCATGACGAGGAGGGAGTAGTCCACCCTCAGGGCTGACGGTTTGTACCAGTAGCTATGTGTTCAATCTCTCTCTCTCTCTCTCTCTCTCTCTCTCTCTCTCTCTCTCTCGTGTTCTTGAGATGGCACGATATTGATGTATCATGGGCTTTGTTAATATAGTCGGATCATATGATGTTATTCCCTTGCTACCTTGTTGTGATGAATTGAATCTTTACCTTTGAGATCTCGTTATGTTGGATTGAATATTATGGTTTGAGAACACTTGATGTACGTCTTGCGTGGGATACCCATAGTGACATTGGGGTATTCTATAGATTAACTTGATACATGTTGATGTAGGGTAACGCAGCAGAAAACAAAAAATTTCCGACCTACGTACCAGCCCAGGATCACTATGGAGACTGCATACAAGGTTTGATCTGTTTCGTTACCGACTCGTAGCGAAGCGGAAGTAGAGTCGATGACGATCGGCGGTGCAGATCCCCGCAGCTAGGATTTTACAACCTCCCAACCGCGAGGATGTACTCCCTCGTCAGCTCACCGGACGGATCTCCGGGCAGCCCATCGAGAGGCCTCGGGACAGTCCCTCGGATAGTCCCACCGGACGGATCCTCGGATAGCCCTCCGGGAGGCCTCTGGACAGTCTTTCGGATAGTCCCACCGGACGGATCCTCGAACAGCCCTCCGGGAGGCCTCTGGACAGTCTTTCGGATAGTCCCACCGGACGGATCCTCGGACAGCCCTCCGGGAGGCCTCACGGACAGCCCTTCAGGAGGACCCCCGAAACTCGGACAGAAACTCGGACAGCCCTTCGGGAGGACCCACGAACAGCCCCTCGGGCAAAAAGATCGAACCTATGACCTCTCTACGGGGTTGCACACATACGGTGTCATCTATCCGGCAGGGCTTCGCCGTCCAGAACTAGTCCCCACCGGAACCCAGACAGCCTTTCGGCTCTACGAAACTATTTCGCTGGGAGGGAGAGAGAAGCCAGAAATGTCATGGCACTTGTATGTGAGAAGGAGTGAGTGTGGAGGCAGCCCCTCCACCTCTATTTATAGGAAATCCAAGGGGTAGGGTTTCTTGGCCCCCAAGCCTTCTAGAAACCTTTTGGAAAAATATCCCAAAAGGTGACTTTTCCATAAATATCCCAAAAAGCACTTTCACTATTCACGACGACATTTTTCAGCGTCTGATCGAACTGAAAATATTCATGTGGGCTTTAGAACATTTCCAGTACCCACCAAAATAATTTTCAACGCGAGCCGGAACAATTCCGGTTTAGTGTTTTTCATCTGCGAAAAGCATCTGAAGCGGTTTCGGCAGCTCCGGAACATTTCCGGTTTTCATCCCGGAAAATTCCAGAAAGTTTCCAGAACGATTCTGGCACCCTCCAAGAATTATCAGGCATGTGCCGAAACCATTTTGACTTTATGGTGTACTCCGAAACAACTTTTCGGTTTCACCGGAACTATTCCGATATCCTCTCCGGAACGTTTCCGTTTCGTCCGAAACTTTTTCGGTGATTTTCTCTCAGACTCCCCGTCTAGTATTCAGCAGATAGATGACCCTTAAGTATGTGACCCTATAGGTTCGGTGAAGCATAGACATGACCCGGAACCCCTTCCGATCAATTATCAACATCGGAGCCGTGGACACCCATATTGACCCCTATACCCACACGAATGAATATTCGAGTGAACCTCCAGTTGCCGTGTGCTATTCCTATTGCTTCGCGATATGTTACAAATACCCGAGGTGAGACATGTAGGCATCCCCGTGGATCAACAACTTGTCCACTATGCCAGTTACCTCGTTACCGGTATTGTTCTCTTTTCTCGTTCCCGTGTTCCGGCATCCCCATGATCAAATCACAAAGTGTCTGGCCAGACGATGATGGATACCGTAACACCGAGAGGGCCCAGAGATATCTCTCCATCGTCGGAGGAGCAAATCCCAATCTTGAGCTATCAAGTTACTTGACATACTTTTCCATGAACCCGTAAGCCGCCGTAATAGCCACCCATTTACGGATGACGTTTAACAAACCCCAAAGTTCATGAAGCAAGCATGAAGAAACTCGATACTCTCATGGTCTAAGGAATCATCCAAACATTAACCATCTCTGTGTTATTAACCATTAACTAATGACGAATGTATCTCATAGCATAACATCAATTCGGGTCGATTCAACACAAGTGTTCTACCAACAATTGTGCCCTCAAAATTGCCGGCATAGTCATGCCCATGATCAGGAAAACAGGATCATCATGCAATACTTGAGCCAGTCATAGAGGCTTGACTAGGAATACTTTTTACCGTTTATTATCCCACACGTGCACATGAGTTTCCCTCCAAGCCTCGTTTTATTTGCAGACTCGAGAATCATTGCAGTTATAGCATGGAACATAAACATAATTATGAACAGGGAGATAATCAATAACATTTATTATTGCCTCTAGGGCATATCTCCTACAGTTGAGGCATCAACTTGCGGATTCCGGTGACCTAGGGAATCTATGCATAGGGGTTGATTGCACGTTTTCATACCACGTTCTCCGATAGAAATCTTGGGGTGCTCCTTGAAGTTCTCCGTGTTGGATTGAATATGATAGATCTGAAATTGTTTGATGCATGTCGCATAATTTATCCACGGATACTTGAGGTGACATTGGAGTATCTAGGTGACATTAGGGTTGATTGATATGTATCATTGGTGTTATTCTAGTAGGAACTCTAGGGCTGTTTGTGACACTTATAGGAATATCCCAATAGATTGATCGAAAAGAATAACTTTGAGGTGGTTCTGCTACCTACACCAATTTCATATTATTGTTCTCCGCTAGATAGGAACTTTGGAGTGATTCTTTGTTGCACGTTGAGGGATGATCATATGATTCAAATATGTTAGCATTGTTGGGAGATTGCACTAGCAAAAGTGTGAACCCTAGGCCTTATTTCCAAGCATTTATACACCGTTTTGCTCACTGTTTTACACTTGCTACCTTGCTGTTTTTATATTTTCAGATTACAAAAACCTATATCTATCATCCATATTGCACTTGTATCACCATCTCTTCGCCGAACTAGTGCACCTATACAATTTGCCATTGTATTGGGTGTGTTGGGGACACAAGAGATTTCTTGTATTTGATTGCAGGGTTGTTTGAGAGAGACCATCTTCATCCTACACCTCCCACGGATTGATAAACCTTAGGTCATCCACTTGAGGGAAAATTGCTACTGTCCTACAAAACTCTACGCTTGGAGGCCCAAGACGAGTCTACAAGAATAAAGTTCCGTAGTAGACATCAAGCTCTTTTCTGGCGCCGTTGCCGGGGAGGTGAGTGCTTGAAGGTATATATTTAGATCTTACAATTAAATCTTTTTGTTTCTTGTTTTTCACTAGTTTGGTTTTATAAAAGAAAATGACAAAATAAAGATAAATGGATCCTCATCCACTTGCTAATCTTTTCCAAAGACCAGATTATGTTGGAACAATTGCTAGTGAGAGTTCACTAGATTATCTTTATGAGGTCTTGCTTGAAAATCATGAATCTAAAAATTGTGAAATTTATAAAGTGAATCATGATAGTTCCTTGAATGATGAGCATGATTGCAATGTTGCTAGTATGAATTCTCTGAATATCCATGATGCTAATGATATGCGAAGCCACAAGCTTGGGGATGCTATGTTTGATGAAGATGATATTTTTAGTCCCCCAAGTTTTGATGAGCAAATTTATTATGATGATGGCATGCCACCTATCTATGATGATTATGATGATGACATGTATGCTATAAATAATAATTATAACTATGAAATTTGTCATCATGTTTTGAATTTTCAATTTGGTTATGTCAATCATGTATCTCATGATAGTTATTTTCTTGAGTTTGCTCCCACTATTATGAATGAGAAGAAATATGCTTATGTGGAGAGTAATAAATTTGCTATGCTTGTAGATCATGAAAATAATTCTTTATGTGATATTTATATTGTTGAATTCCTTCATGATGCTACTGAAAACTATTATGAGAGAGGAACATATGCTTGTAGGAATTGCAATAATATCAAGTTTCCTCTATATGTGTTCAAAGTTTTGAAGTTATGCTTGTTTTGCCTTCCTATGCTAGTTGATTCTTGTTCCCATAAATTGTTTGCTCACAAAATCCCTATGCATAGGAAGTGGGTTAGACTTGTGCTTGTCATGAGATTCATGATGCCCTCTTG
This sequence comes from Elymus sibiricus, assembly GCA_039707655.1. Taxonomy (NCBI): domain Eukaryota; kingdom Viridiplantae; phylum Streptophyta; class Magnoliopsida; order Poales; family Poaceae; genus Elymus; species Elymus sibiricus. The sequence continues at coordinate 319,112,433 of CM077673.1, forward strand.
CATGTTTCAATTACTATTCCTATGTGAGCATCATTGAAATCATCATGCCTAGCTAAAAGACATTAAAGAAAAGCGCTTGTTGGGAGACAACCCTTCACTTTTCATTTCTTTTTTTGAGTGTTCACATGATTAAGATCCTGTAGTAATCATGTTTTGTGTCTTTTATTTCAATAATGTGCCAAGTAAAGCCTTTGGGATGACTCACAAGATGAGTAGATTTGATTCTGTGCAAAAAACAGAAACTTTTGCCTCCAGTAAAGAATTTCTCTGATTTTACTGGAGCGTCAAAAAATTCTAAAAATTTTACACAGTATTTACATGAAAATTCTGTAAGTTTTCCTAGTTTTTCAGAATTTTTAGAGATAGGTAAGTATGGGTATACTACAAATCTTCGCAGATTGTTCTGTTTTTGACAGATTCTGTTTTGCATGCATAGTTTGCTTGTTTTAGTGTTTCCATAGCTTATATTTAGTGATATAAATTATGGGAATGGTAAAATACAGTAGGTATTATGTGAGAACAATAATGAATCTTGTTTTGACAGTACCTAAGTGAATGATATTTATTTATTACACTAACCCATCTCACGAAGTTCCGTTAAGTTTTGTGTGATTGAAGTTTTCAAGTTTTGGGTGAGACACCGATATGAGGAGAATAAGGAGTGACAAGAACCTAAGATTGGGGATTACCAAGGCACCCCCAAGGTAATATCCAAGGAAGACTCAATCGCCTAAGCTTGGGCATGCCCCGGAAGGCATCCCCTCTTTTGTCTTCAACACTATCGGTATATCTTACTTAGAGCTATATTTTTATTCGTCACATAATATGTGTTTTGCTTTGAGCATCATTTTATTTTGTTGTTCTCTGTTAGATGTTATTTATAATCTTGTTTTTAAATAAAAAGTCCCAAGAATTTCCTTTAGGATGCTTGAATTGCATGTTTGATGTTTGCTGTGTAAAAACAGAAACTTTTGCTATAGTGTTTAAATTTTTGTATTTTACTCGAACGTGGAAAGTTTCTGAAATTTTTACACAGTATTTTCATATAAATCCTTTATCACGTCCTAAATTTTCACAATTTTTTGAGTTAGAGAAGTACACTGTTTTCATAAATTGCTACAGACTTTTCTGTTTGGACAGATTGATGTCATAGTTTTCTACTTATCCTATAGTTTCCATATCCTATATTGGTAGATATAAATTGTGGAAATGATAGTAATAGTAAACATTAGATGATGTTTGAAAATTATTTTGCAACTTGTCTTGGCATTACATGAAGTGTGGATTTATTCTTATGTGTACTAACCTATCTCACGAGTTCTTTTCAAGTTTTGTGTGGATGAAGTTTTTGAGAATAGGTGAAACCATGATATGAGAGGATTGAACGAGATACAAAAGCTCAAGATTTGGGATGCCCAAGGCACCGCAAGTAAATATTTCATGAATTCTCAAGCATCTAAGCTTGGGGATGCTACGCATCCCACCTCTCTTCATCAACAATTATCGGTTAGCCTATGTTGAGCCTAAATTTTTATTTGTCCACATGATATGTGCTATTCTTAGAGTCTTATTTTTCTTTTGCTCGCTGTTTAAATAAAATACTCAGATCTGAAAATCTTTATTGAGAGTGAGTACTCACATAGCTACTTTATTGTTTGACTACTCATTGATCTTCACTTATATATTTTGAAGAGTAGTTTGATGTTTACTCTTGTGATTCACTTATATCCTATGAGTAAATTGTGAATCAATGAAATATCATAAATATGAAATTATCAATGTGCTTTATGCTTAGTAGTAGCTTCATATCTGATTTATAAAGTAAAATCTATTGAAGTTTGGTAATCATCAAATTGGCCATACAAGCAATTCATGAATGATTAGTATAAGAAAGAGAACTTTCACGTACAAATATATTATCTTGGACATCTTTTATGATTGTGAATACCCATCAATTATTTTCAAACTTGATCAAATAGTTGAAGTTGAACAAGGAAGACAACGTAATGGTTATGTTTGGGTATATTTGCATAGAAGTTATATTGTTATGGATCCTCCAACATGTGGTGCTTATTTAGAACCGTCTGCCAGCGAAAACTTCGTACTAAGTAGAGATATTACTTGTGCATCCAAATCCTTGAGCCAAGTTTCTTCCATGAGTCCACCATACCTACCTATATATGGTATTTCACTGCCATTCCAAGTAAATTTGCATGTGCCACCTCTAAACATTCAAATAAACATCTGTTTTGTGTGCTCGTACCGCTCATGGAGCGATGGGGCAGTAATTATCTTCCATGCTAAGCGAGTTCTTCTCAAGATGAGTGTTTATTCACTTGTCATTGCACGAGATAGGATGGTAAAAAGGATTCCCAGTCCTGCATGGAATGTGTTTGCAGGGCAAAAACTCCCCCTAGAAAGTTGATTGTTTGGAGGGCAACCGTGGATTCGGCCAGCCATGGAATGTGTTTCAATGGTGGAGGGGGAGTAAAAATTTAAATTCTGTCTGGGAACCGCCAATAATGTGATTAACATGGAAGATATTGAATACTCTGTTGTGACATTGACAGGAAAGGCACACCACTCAAAATTACATATTCATCTCTGTTTTAAACAATGAGCTCTGGCACATATGCAAATCCCTGCTTCCCTCTGCGAAGGGACAATCTATTTATTTTCATGTTGAGTCAACTTCTTATTCCAACCTCAATCTATTAGTTGGCAAGCACCATGTGGTGGGGAAAGACCCGAACATATATATCCACTTAAATATATTTGATCATGGTTCATTATTGTTGACAATTATCTTTATGATAAGTGTGTTGGGAGGCGAAACATCAAGCCCCTATCTTTCTCTGTGTTCGATGGATGTTGTTTGTTCTAAAAATATGCCTTGAGTATTAGCAATCATAAAAGATTATATGATAATTGAGTATGTGGAGCTCTTACTTAGACTTGATGATGTATTGAAATTGTTTGGTGACCAAGAACATAGATTGTTAAGTTTCAATAGAATGCATTGTTTGAACCATGACATGTGAATTGATTGCTACTCTATCATGATGATTTTTATGAGAAAAAGTTGCTGGTTATGATGCTAGAAAAGTGACTGAAATTATCAATGATCAAAACTATTCACTAAGCTAGCATTCACACTTCATAAATTATTTCTTTTATCATTTACCTACTCGAGGACGAGCAGGAACTAAGCTTGGGGATGCTGATACGTCTCCAACGTATCGATAATTTCTGAAGTATTCATGCCATATTCACCTATGTTTACAATACTTTTATATGGTTTTGATGCACTTTATATGATTTATTTAGAACTAACCCGGACTGACGCTGTTTTCAGCAGAATTACTTTGGTGTTGTTTTTGTGCAGAGAATGAAAGTTCTCAGAATTGCCCAAAACTTTTTTGTGATTTTTTCTAGAGGAAATAAGCAACATTGGAGCGAAGACCTGCCAGAGGGGGTGTGCCAGTGGGCCACCACGCAACAGGCCGCCCCCCTAGGGGCACGGTGAGATATGTGGTGGGGCCCACGTGGCTCCATTTGGCTTGATTCCAACGTTGAAAAATCCCATAAATACCAGAAACCCCAGAAATAAAGAGCGACTCCTCGTTCTGCCGCCACAACTCTCGGTATCGACAAAAACCAATCTGGAGGCGTTCCAGTACCCTGCCGGAGAGGGTAGATCATCTCCGATGGCCATCTTCATCATCCAGGCGAAGGCCATGACGAGGAGGGAGTAGTCAACCCTAGGGGCTGACGGTTTGTACCAGTAGCTATGTCTTCAATCTCTCTCTCTCGTGTTCTTGAGATGGCACGATCTTGATGTATCACGGGCTTTGTTAATATAGTCGGATCATATGATGTTATTCCCTTGCTTCCTTGTTGTGATGAATTGAATCTTTACCTTTGAGATCTCGTTATGTTGGATTGAATATTATGGTTTGAGAACACTTGATGTACGTCTTGCGTGGGATACCCGTAGTGACATTGGGGTATTCTATTGATTAACTTGATATATGTTGAGGCATCAACTTGCGGATTCCAGTGGCCTAGGGGATCTATGCATAGGGGTTGATTGCACGTTTTCATACCACGTTCTCCGATAGAAATCTTGGGGTGCTCCTTGAAGTTCTTTGTGTTGGATTGAATATGATAGATCTGAAATTGTTTGATGCATGTCGCATAATTTATCCACGGATACTTGAGGTGACATTGGAGTATCTAGGTGACATTAGGGTTGATTGATATGTATCATTGGTGTTATTCTAGTAGGAACTCTAGGGCTGTTTGTGACACTTATAGGAATATCCCAATAGATTGATCGGAAAGAATAACTTTGAGGTGGTTCTACTACCTACACCAAATTCATCTTATTGTTCTCCGCTAGATAGGAACTTTGGAGTGATTCTTTGTTGCACGTTGAGGGATGATCATATGATTCAACTATGTTAGCATTGTTGGGAGATTGCACTAGCAAAAGTATGAACCCTAGGCCTTATTTCCAAGCATTTATACACCGTTTTTCTCGCTGTTTTACACTTGCTACCTTGTTGTTTTTATATTTTCAGATTACAAAAATCTATATCTATCATCCATATTGCACTTGTATCACCATCTCTTCGTCGAACTAGTGCACCTATACAATTTGCCATTGTATTGGGTGTGTTGGGGACACAAGAGATTTCTTGTATTTGATTACAGGGTTGTTTGAGAGAGACCATCTTCATCCTACACCTCCCACGGATTGATAAACCTTAGGTCATCCACTTGAGGGAAAATTGCTACTGTCTTAAAAAACTCTGCGCTTGGAGGCCCAACACGAGTCTACAAGAATAAAGTTGCGTAGTAGACATCACTCAACCACACTTGGATAGATAACTTTCTTGCAACAATTTATTAGTAGCACAGTAATACGATAGCAGTAGTGATATAGTAACAGTAGCAGTTACTAGAACAGTATTGCGGAGTAGTAGCAGAGTGCAACAGTAGTAACTTTAGAGGGAGCAGTAGTAATGAAAACGTAGGCATGGACATAGATAGTGGTTTTTTTTCGGATGATATTCAATATGTAACAGTCATAACATAGAGCAACAAAAAACTAGCTTTAATTCACAAATCATATGTAGGCATGCATTCCATAAAATAGTTGTGTGTGCTTGCGGTAAGAACTTGCACAACATCTTTTGTCCTACCCTTCCGTAGCAGCGGGATCCTAATGGAAATTATGGGTAATTAAGGCGCTCCTTTTAATAGAGAATCGAAACAAATCATTAACACACAATGTATACATGTAATCCTCGAGGTAAATTCATCCCCATCTGTATCCAGTGGCGGAGGACGGAATTTTTTTAAGGTGGGGCGACGTCTAAAGCAAGAGCATTTCCGGAGTCCGCGCTGCTGCGCCATCGCTACCGCCCCCACTAGGCCCTAGCCATAGCGGCTGCTTGCTGTGCCTTAATGCATCCTACAGTCTGCACTCTGCATGACAATGCCCTTCCGCCCCGCTTGCTCGACCCCCAAAACCACCCTCTCAGAGTCTTAGTCCGCCGTTGACGGTCGTCCACCTCTTCGTGCCCAGCCGCCGCCGCGCTTGCTAGGTATGTTGCGTCTGCATGTGTGCGTGTGGTGTGAGTGGGCGAGTGGCGTCTCGGTTTGGGGGCGTATGTGTGTGTCCGTCAACGATGAGTTGGTGGCTGACTGCTGAATCGGTTAGTGCTTTGTCGATCAGCTGCGTGTGCATCCCTATTTTCCCAGCGAGGGAGCGACAAGAGGAGCTAGACAACCGAAAGAGCATATATGTGTAGGTATAAAAATGTTTTGGACCAAATCAAGTGTGGCGGCTGCCACACCATGCCCACCGGGGGCCTCCGCCACTATATGTATCCAAATTATTGTCACTTTGAGGTCCAGGGTTCAAAACGATAACAGGTGCATACAACTTGCACATAAGATCAAGAACGCAAATATTCATAAAAGTATAGAGTTTAGATCTAAAATCATGGCACTCAGGCCCTAGTGTCAAGGATTAAGCATAGCAAAGTCATATCAACATTAATCTCAGAACATAGTGGTGATACATCTCAAATGTATCTATAATTTGTATTATTCCATGCTATTATATTATTATTTTCATATACTTTTTATACCGATTTATATAGTTTTTGTACTAACCTATTTTTTAGTGTCTAATGCTAGTTCCTGTTTTCTGCTTGTTTTTGGTTCTAGAGGAAATCAATATCTACGGATGTCAAAATAACTTAACGATTTTGTTCGGGCAACGAAGGACCCACGAAGCTTCAGAGGAGATGGAGAGAAGCTACAGGGGGCCCACACGACCACCCGACGCGCCATGGGGGCCTGGCATGCCCCTCGGCTGGGGGGCCCACCTGCACGTGTTGGAAATATGCCCTGGCGGCAATAATGTTGCATTATTATATTTTTGGATTTATAGATTTTAGGGTTAATTAGACAAATGCCACTCCAATTCTGGCGATTCAGAAAAATGCCACTACAATTAACAAACTCCGAAAAATGCCACTTCAATGTTGAAGTGCCATTTTATGGAGTTTGTTAATTGTAGTGGCATTTTTCTGAATCGCCAGAATTGGATTGAAGTGACATTTTTCAGAGTTTGTAAATTGTAGTGGCATTTTTCTGAATCGCCAGAATTGGAGTGGCATTTATCTAATTAACCCTAGATTTTATATTCAATGCTACAACTGCTATGATCCTGGAACATTTGATTCAATGGAAAACTCATATGCTTGTGTGGAAAAATAAATAGTAAAATAAGATTCCCATTCTTGTGTGTGAGACTGGCTCAAGTGTTGTTGGTGATCATGTTTTCCGGATCTTTGGATATCATTAAGTGTAACAATAGTCCTAAAACAACATTGAGAGTATGACATTAGAAGAACGATCGTATTGAATCGACTCAAACTTGTTTGTTATACTTTGAAATGATATCATCACAAGTCAACTGTTATAAACTGGAGTGTTGATGTGTGATTTAGTTCCTTAGACAATGAGAGTATCGTAGTCACTTCTTACCATACGATGAACTTTGTGATTGCTCAAGTGTCATATGTAACACGGTGATCATAACGACAACTTACAGGTTCATCAGAATGTTTGACAATGGACTCAATAGCTCGAGAGTGCAATTTGCTCCTTCGACAATGGAGAGATATTCTTGGGGCCCTCTCGCACTACAAAATTTGCTCTGTTTAGTGACAAAAACCCTGGTGACGAAACAAGAAACATCGCTTAAAATTATTTTATGTGATGGTCCTGTAGGAGATATGCCCTAGAGGCAATAATAAATGTTATTGATTATCTCCCTGTTCATAATTAGGTTTATGTTCCATGCTATAACTGCTATGGTTCTCGAGTCTACAATAACCACGAGGCTCGGAGGAAGACTCATATGCACGTGTGGAATAATAAACGGTAAAATGTATTCCTAGTCTGGCCTCTAAGACTAGCTCAAGTGTTGCATGATGGTTCTGTTTTCCTGATCATGGGCATGTCTATGCCAGCAACTTTGAGGGCACAATGTTGGAAGAACATTTGTGTTGAATCGACCCGTATTGATGTTATGCTATGAGATACATTCGTCATAAGTTAATGGTTAATAACACAGAGATGGTTAACGTTTGCATGATTCCTTAGACCATGAGAGTATCGAGTTTCTTCATGCTTGCTTCATGAACTTTCGGCTTTGTTAAACGTCATCCGTAAATGGGTGGCTATTACGGCGGCTTACGGGTTCATGGAAAAGTATGTCAAGTAACTTGATAGCTCAAGATTGGGATTTGCTCCTCCGACGATGGAGAGATATCTCTGGGCCCTCTCGGTGTTACGGTATCCATCATCGTCTGGCCAAACACTTTGTGATTTGACCACGGGGATGCCGGAACACGGGAACGAGAAAAGAGAACAATACCGGCAACGAGGTAACTTGCATAGTGGACAAGTTGTTGATCCACGAGGATGCCAACATGTCTCACCTCGGGTAATTGTAACATATCGCGAAGCAACAGGAATAGCACACGGCAACTGGAGGTTCACTCGAATATTCATTCGTGTGGGTATAGGGGTCAATATGGGTGTCCACGGCTCCGATGTTGATCATTGATCGGAAGGGGTTCCGGGTCATGTCTATACTTCACCCAACCTATAGGGTCACACGCTTAAGGGTCATCTATCTGCTGAATACTAGACAGGGAGTCTGAGAGAAAATCACCGAAAAAGTTTCGGACACCGGAAAAGTTTCGGACAGCGGAAAAGTTCCGCAGAGAGAACACCGGAACAGTTTCGGTAAAACTGAAAAGTTGTTTCAGGGGATACCATTAAGTCAAATTGGTTTCGGCACATGCCTGATAATTCTTGGAGGGTGCCAGAATCATTCTGGAAACTTCTGGGAATTTTCCGGAAGAAAAACCAGAAATGTTCCGGAGCTGCCGGAACCGCCTCGGATGCTTTTCGCAGATGAAAATCACTAATCCGGAATTGTTCCGGATCGCATTGAAAATTATTTTAGTGGGTACTGGAAATGTTCTAAGCCCACATAAATATTTTCAGTTCGACCGGACGCTGAAAAATGTCGTCGTGAATAGTGAAAGTGCTTTTTGGGATATTTTTGGAAAGTCACCTTTTGGGATATTTCCAAAAGGCTTCTAGAAGGGCTTGGGGGACAAGGAAGCCCCTCATGGGGGGGGGGCCAAGGGCTGGCCGGCCAAGGGTGGAGCTCCTCCATGGAGCTCCACATGGCACCCATTTTTCCCTCTTATGGCCTTTATGTGTGACATAAAGTGAGGGTACTTTGGTACTTTGTGTGACCATCCTACCCCTTGGCTTTCCTATAAATAGAGGAGGTGTGGGCTGCCATATCTTCATCCTTGCTCTCATACACAAGCCATGCATGATCTGGCCTTCTCTCTCCCTCCCAGCGAAATAGTTTCGTAGAGCCGAAAGGCTGTCTGGGTTCCGGCAGGAACTAGTTCTGGACGGCGAAGCCCTGCCGGATAGATGACACCGTATGTGTGCAACTCTGTAGAGAGATCGTAGTTTCGGTCTTAGTTCGAGAGTGCCTCCCGAAGGGCTGTCCGTGTGACCGTCCGAGTTCCGAAGGTTCTCCCGAAGGGCTGTCCGGGTGACCGTTCGAGTTTCGGAGGTCCTCCCGAAGGGCTGTCCGCGACACAGTCCGGGGGACTGTCCGACCGCCTCCCGGAGGGCTGTCCGAGGGGCAGATGAGGGTATACATCCTCGCGGTTGGGAGGTTGTAAATCCTAGCTGCGGGGATCTGCACCGCCGATCGTCATCGACTCTACTTCCGCTGCGCTACGAGTCGGTAACGAAAATGATCAAACCTTGTATGCAGTCTCCATAGTGGTCCTGGCTGGTGCGTAGGTCAGAAATTTTTGTTTTCTGCTGCGTTACCCTACGGTGGCATCAAGAGCCGTGCTATGCGTAGATGCAGGTTGCGATCTAGAATACATAGAGATGTATGGGTGTTGCACAATATAATTAGGTAGTAGATGAGTTCTATTACTGAAAATTATTTGTGCGGGTAGCAGATGAAATCTGTTACCCGATGTTCTTATTGCTTCCGTGGAATTTTCATATTTCTGATCTTGATAACAGCATGGTGGAGTTTCAATGTTCTGGCAATCCGCGATCCTGATTGATCAACGAAGTGCTAACAGTTCATTGAATTCCACCGTAGTTAAAAAGAAAGATGAAATTTCGCAGACGAAAGGGCAATGCAGATATGATCTGCACGGGGGTCACGCGTATGACGAAGTTTAGTATGGGGCTCGAGATTTTATTATCTCGTGTTTCATACACCCCGTAATGTTAATCTAGCGACTTGGATTATCATGCTTGATGATGGACGTTGGTAGCTTCGGTTTGTTTCGAAACCTTAGAAGCCACGAAAAACAAGTTTTTGCATGAACCTTTTAGAGACGTCTAACTTCGTTTTGCAGGATGGTTTGCATGTGCATATGATGTGGTATAGCATTGCTCATATTAATTTGATTATTTATGAGATGACTATATGATGTAATATTAACATGACCTGCATGTCATGATTCGGCATGATGGCTGGAGCCATATGATTGTCACTTTAATGACCTGCGTGTCAACCTTAAGTAATGCACTTATTTTATTAGCTATAGAGATAGCAATATTATCTGGTGCATCGACAAGGTGGTGGCAATCTTCGCGAAGGTGAACACCGACGCGAATGCCGAAGACGAAGAAATACAAGACTTCTCCGTGAGAAAGGTCTATACCATATCATGCTATTATGAATTGCTTGGGATGTTTATCCCTTATGATGCACCCTTCTTGATTGCGCGGTAGTCGCTTTTTATTAGGGTGATCTCTCACAAAAATATCAAGTAGTTAGTGTTCTCCCAAGTGTAGCACCGTCACGGCACCTATCTCTTCGGGGCATCACATGATCTCTATGGGTGCGAATGATTAGAGAAGTGTGAGGTGGGTGAGTTGAGACCTCGCAGCGAGATCACTTGGTTGTCTTGACGTTCAGGCAGGACAGTCCTGAGCTCGGAACACACGCATCGAAAGATGAACAAGAATCACATAGAGATGTGATCGGCAAGTTCGCCTACCGATTGAAGTTCGCGCCATTTGAGTTCATCTCGAACCGTGGCGTTGAATTTAAATGCGGGTCTTGTATCACTCACAATCAATTATGAGAGATATTGATTTGAGTGGGAGCGCACTGTAGAATTAACTTGTTTAAATTCTCAGTGCAATTAATTATGAACACTGTCTAAGTGTTATTTGCATAATAGTTGTAGAATAATGGCTCGCGTTTCCACCTTCCCAATTAAAATTGAATAAGCTGTTAAATATCTGGTTAAAACTTTACGGTTGGTAACGTAATGTGAGGATTGTCCTCAAAGAGTGCCGAGAAGGACTTTGTCCTATCGCATGCTTTCGGTATTCTCCCGCTAATGCTATGGATCATGTGACTCTCGTCCTTCGATCCAAAAGCTAGAATTCCTTTTCAGTCAAAGTGCAATATGTTTGCTTCCATGAGACCCGAACTTCGAAAGTTTGGATAGTTATGTGATATTCATGGAATCTGAAAATCATTTTCAGAGAAAGACAAAGGCTAAAAGATATGAGATATCCAAAGCAATGTTTGTTTGCAAACTGTTAGTAAAGGAGTTTACTATGCATTAGACTGATAAGAGAGGGATCCAGGAGAACGCCTGTCATATGATGAAAGGTGAATAAAACAACAACTTAAAGAGAAAGGAAGTGTCCGAAGGGTGTTAGTAAGATTTTCACGCCTAGGACGTCCGGGGCTAACGCCACTCTTAAGTTGGGTGCTTCTTCTGAGAGTAGGAGAAATACTGAAAGTTAAACTGTTAGAAGTATGAAGGCGGAAAGAAAGAAGACTGGAATATCCAGCTCATGTATGAATGTCATACAAGTTTTTGATGTATAGAAGGCTGGTCAAAGATATAGTTCTTGGGAATTATGGTTAAACATGTTGATCATTAATTCTTGGGTATTGTGAGTTGATCACAAAGATACCCGCTTGATTGCATTCTGTTGCAACTCGATGTAAGAACTACTATGGCCTGAAAGACTAGCCAGGAATGAGGTTAAGATACACACAGGGAACATAGTAAATGTTACTATACCTTCCATCGGTGTATTACCTATGTATTTATTTTCATAATTCTTTTGGAGTTTCACGCTCCAGCCCTTTGCATAAGGTATCTTGCAAGAAGGTTGTTCATAAAAGAACTTTTGATGTTCGGTGTTATGAATAACATAAGGGGCCATACTTTCATTATGAATGAGATGTATGTTATGAATAATGATATTAATATATTACCTATGTGTTTACTTTCATAATTCATTTTAGAGTTTCATACACTCTAGCCCATTGCACAATGTTTGTTGCAAAAGAGTTGTTCATAAAAACAACAATTGTTGTTCAGTATTATGAATAACATGAAGGGACATGCTTCCATCCTAGATGGGATGTATGTTATGAATATTGATGGAAATATGATACATCCATAACACTGACGCTAAATGTCGCAAGACTAAAAGAATACCACACAAGTGTGGCACTGCATTTGGTCACATTGGAGAAACCCGCATGGAAAATTCCATTATGATGGATTTTGAAGTCGTTTGATTTTGAATCATCTGACACTTGCAACTTTCCTCTGAAAAGTGAAGTGACTGAAATACCGTTCACAGGCCATAAGGAACGAGCATAGAACATATTGGTGATCATACATTATGATGTGTGTAGTCCAATAAATGTTGTTGCAAGTAGTGGATTTATCTATCTTCAGAAATGACTCAAGTAGATATATGGATATTTACTTGATGAGACGTGAGTCTGGATCTTTTGAAATCATTCGAAAGGTTTTCAAAATGAAGAAGAAAATATTGTAACAAGAAAATTATGTTTCTACAATTCGATTGCAGAAAGGAATATTTGAGTTACAAGTTTAGCGAATGTCTGATGAGTTGTGAAAGGGGTTTCATAACTTGCACCTCCCGGAACACCACTGCAAGTGGAAAGTCCGTGAAGATGTAATCGAATCATTTATGACATGGTAAGATCAAAGATGACATAAATAGATTTGCCATTATCCCTTTTAAAGTGATGCTTTAGAGACTGCGGCTTTTACACTGAAAAGAGCTCCATCGGGTCTGTTGAAATGACGCCATGGTATGGTACGCCCAACCATGTTATATCTTTTCTTAACATTTGGAATATGGGGCTTGTGTAAAAGGTTACAAACCTATTCCAAATCAGACAAGTGCTACTTTGTAAGGTTATCCCAAGTCATTGGGTATTCCCCCACCACTATACCGAGGCAAAGGATTTTGCCGCAAAACGGTATGCTTTTAAAGAGAATAGTTCTTACAAAAGGTGAGTGGGAGGACAGTGCAACTCGACGAGATAAACAGTATCTTCGTCATCAGGTCAAAGGAAAGGAACCTTGGAAGTGATTCCGGAGTTTCCTACTGCGACTGATACCGAAGTCTCTACAATAAAATGTATGGACTTCGGTCGAACTTGCAGCTGAACCACGTAGGCAAAGCTCATGCAAACCTATCAGGTGCGGAAATGAGATATTGTTGTTAGACAACAGTATACCTACAATACACAAGGAAGCGTTGATGGGCCCTGACTCCAGAATTGGCTAAATGCCAATACAATCCGAGATAGTTTCCATATAAGTGATTCAAGATTAAAATCTTGATACACCTTTCGGAAGACTTAGAGTCTAACGAATATTTATGGAACTAAAAACTGATACGGATAAAATCTATTATCCATAAAGCTCGACTTGTTGCAATAGCAAGTTCAAGGAGTTGACTACGATGAGATTGTCTCACCGTAGCGATGCTTAAAGTCGGTTCGGGTTGAACTAGCAATTAATACATATTTCAATCATGAGATATGAAACATGGATGACAAAAGGATTTCCATCTGATGGAAATGAAACCTAGGACTTGTATGTGATACAGTCCAAAGTAATTTGTCGATCCAGAGGATGCTAGTAAGTATGCAAACTTCAGAGTTCCAGCAATGGACAGAAGAGAGCAAAATGGAGTTGGAAGCTTCGTTTTTGATGAAATGGTCAAAAGAGTTTGACTTCATCAAATGGGTATCGAAGATGCTTGTGATTCAAGAAAATAAGTGGGAGCATAATAATATTTCTAAAAACCTTGTGTGCTTGACACATTGTTAATTGGAAATAAAATTTCTTGACACGAATTATTACTTCATTTGAAAATAGTTTTTCGATGAAGTACTTAGGCTAAATAGCCTCAATATTAGGCATGATGATCTATGGAGATAGATTTACCTAATGGGGCTAAGCAATGAATACATATTGACAAGGTGCTAAAACCTTTTAGCATTTAAAACGCCAAGGAGTGATTCTTGCCGAAGTCACATGGAAAGAGTTTTGCAAGACTCGGTGTCTCAAAACACTAATGAGTAAAATACATGATGGAGATTCCACACACTCTTGTGTTTGGATTAATCATGTATTCCATGGTATGTAAAACAACCAGATATGTCCGATACTCCAAAAGTTGTTGCGAGTATGGATACCAAAGTGATCAAAGCACTGATCATAGGACAACAGTGAAAGATGTCATTGAGTACAAGAGTAGTAGTGATGACATGTTTTCTCGCAAGCAGAGATTATGAAGTGCTCGTTGTAAGTAATTACATCGATACAGTCTTCATCAATGCTCCATGCGATTTTCGATTTAAAGTTAAGGGTTTTGTGTAATACACAATATGGTGGCATGGTAGTTGGAAATTGTTCCAAACAAGATACTGTGGCGAATTCTATAACAAAGGCTAAGTATGTTGACGCTTAAGAAGCGACAAAGAAGTTGTTGAATCATATAGTTCATTCATGAACTTAGTATGGTTCCAAGATGGCTTTGGTCTATGGGACACTATTGCAGATAGTTGCTCCATAGCTCAGTCTGAGGAATCAGGTTTCGACCAATGATTCACACATATGCAAAGCCAAGTCCACACAAAATATGAATTTTGTGAAAGCGTGAAAACGCGAGGATATGCAAAGTTACACACGGAGCTGAAGTCGTCAGATCCGTTGGACATCAGGCTATACCACATGCGAAGCATATTTTACACCAGTATGCCATAGGTGTAAAGTGCATTAGCATTGACTAGATTATTGACTCTAGTGCAAGTGGGAGTCTATAGGAGATATGCCCTAGAGGCAATAATAAATGTTATTGATTATCTCCCTGTTCATAATTAGGTTTATGTTCCATGCTATAACTGCTATGGTTCTCGAGTCTACAATAACCACGAGGCTCGGAGGAAGACTCATATGCACGTGTGGAATAATAAACGGTAAAATGTATTCCTAGTCTGGCCTCTAAGACTAGCTCAAGTGTTGCATGATGGTTCTGTTTTCCTGATCATGGGCATGTCTATGCCAGCAACTTTGAGGGCACAATGTTGGAAGAACATTTGTGTTGAATTGACCCATATTGATGTTATGCTATGAGATACATTCGTCATAAGTTAATGGTTAATAACACAGAGATGGTTAACGTTTGCATGATTCCTTAGACCATGAGAGTATCGAGTTTCTTCATGCTTGCTTCATGAACTTTGGGGTTTGTTAAACGTCATCCGTAAATGATTGGCTATTACGGCGGCTTACGGGTTCATGGAAAAGTATGTCAAGTAACTTGATAGCTCAAGATTGGGATTTGCTCCTCCGATGATGGAGAGATATCTCTGGGCCCTCTCGGTGTTACGGTATCCATCATCGTCTGGCCAGACACTTTGTGATTTGATCACGGGGATGCCGGAACACGGGAACGAGAAAAGAGAACAATACCGGCAACGTGGTAACTGGCATAGTGGACAAGTTATAGATCCATGAGGATGCCAACATGTCTCACCTCGGGTAATTGTAACATATCGCGAAGCAACAGGAATAGCACACGGCAACTGGAGGTTCACTCGAATATTCACTCGTGTGGGTATAGGGGTCAATATGGGTGTCCACGGCTCCGATATTGATCATTGATCGGAAGGGGTTCCGGGTCATGTCTATACTTCACCGAACCTATAGGGTCACACGCTTAAGGGTCATCTATCTGCTGAATACTAGACAGGGAGTCTGAGAGAAAATCACCGAAAAAGTTTCGGATAGCAGAAAAGTTCCGCAGAGAGAACACCGGAACAGTTTCGGTAAAACTGAAAAGTTGTTTCAGGGGATACCATTAAGTCAAATTGGTTTCAGCACATGTTTGATAATTCTTGGAGGGTGCCAGAATCATTCTGGAAACTTCTGGGAATTTTTCGGAAGAAAAAACGGAAATGTTCCGGAGCTGCCGGAACCGCTTCGGATGCTTTTCGCAGATGAAAATCACTAATCCGGAATTGTTCCGGATCGCATTGAAAACTATTTTAGTGGGTACTGGAAATGTTCTAAGCCCACATAAATATTTTCAGTTCGACCGGACGCTGAAAAATGTCGTCGTGAATAGTGAAAGTGCTTTTTGGGATATTTTTGGAAAGTCACCTTTTGGGATATTTCCAAAAGGCTTCTAGAAGGGCTTGGGGGCCAAGGAAGCCCCTCATGGGGGGGGGGGGCAAGGGGTGGCCGGCCAAGGGTGGAGCTCCTCCATGGAGCTCCACATGGCACCCATTTTTCCCTCTTATGGCCTTTATGTGTGACATAAAGTGGGGGTACTTTGGTACTTTGTGTGACCATCCTACCCCTTGGCTTTCCTATAAATAGAGGAGGTGTGGGCTGCCATATCTTCATCCTTGCTCTCATACACAAGCCATGCATGATCTGGCCTTCTCTCTCCCTCCCAGCGAAATAGTTTCGTAGAGCCGAAAGGCTGTCTGGGTTCCGGCAGGAACTAGTTCTGGACGGCAAAGCCCTGCCGGATAGATGACACCGTATGTGTGCAACTCTGTAGAGAGATCGTAGTTTCGGTCTTAGTTCGAGAGTGCCTCCCGAAGGGCTGTCCGTGTGACCGTCCGAGTTCCGAAGGTTCTCCCGAAGGGCTGTCCGGATGGCCGTTCGAGTTTCGGAGGTCCTCCCGAAGGGCTGTCCGTGACACCGTCCGGGGGACTGTCCGACCGCCTCCCGGAGGGCTGTCCGAGGGGCAGATGAGGGTATACATCCTCGCGGTTGGGAGGTTGTAAATCTTAGCTACGGGGATCTGCACCGCCGATCGTCATCGACTCTACTTCCGCTGCGCTACGAGTCGGTAACGAAAATGATCAAACCTTGTATGCAGTCTCCATAGTGGTCCTGGGCTGGTGCGTAGGTCGGAAATTTTTGTTTTCTGCTGTGTTACCCTACAGGTCCACCATCACGAGGTGTTTTCCTCCTGGGGCAGCGCCCTCGGCAACTTTTGCGATCTTATGGCCTGATTTTGGGCAACGATATTGGGCGTTGCTAGGCATGTCAATTTTCACAGACAGTTTGTACTGTCACAGAAAATGTTTGGTGTCACAAAAAATCTTGATGGCTTACAAAAATAATTAAAAAATGGCATGTTATTAGCAGAATTTATAATGTATTAGAATCAAATTTTCAGGGTATAAGTTGAGATGTTCGACGGTTTGGAAAGGGAAAAAATATTGCGGTGGGCTTGAAAAACAAAGTTTTGGGTTTATCAAATGGATATTAGAGATGATCATAATGAAATCCATTAAAAAAACCGTGTATGCTATCATTTTACTGTTCTATGAGATGACATATTAATTCTTTACCAAAGCATGAACAGAAAAATATGATCACATAGACTAATATAGCACTACAAGCATCAACAACATCATTCACAAAAGTATCTCACATCACGAGTAGGAGTGTTTGAGCATCAACAAGAAGTGCAGCAACAACATAGAACTACTCTTCATCAGATTACACAGATTGCCAAGGCATGAGTCTGACAAAGAGGATAACCTCATCACCTCCGTGGTGGATCAGGAAGAGCACCCTATCTCCAAATGCCATTTTGTACAACAAAAGTAAACCCTTCCACCCATCCAGTACGATGAGGCGTCCATGTTTTTTTTTACATCGAGTATATCGACCATATGTTGGCTTCAGGAAACATAATATTTCTCATTTCACCATGTCGCTTCATCTGATCAAGAATAACACGACTAGGGAATCTCTGTTGCAATAATACAATTGTTACATGGTATAATGGATAATTTTAAATAACAATGACTATACTATGAACACTGAAACAAATAAAATTATTACAAACTATTTCTTATTAATGTTGGTCTTGGTCAGAGTGTGTATCATTAACTTGTACAGTCCAGAACTTGGTTCATATGCGTATATTCGCACAAGTGTTTTAATATTGTTAGCAAAAATGACGACATGCCGCATATATTTCCACATACATGTGGTTCCAGCAGTGAGGTCCACGTTGTCAACTATCTCTTGTGTTTCTTTCGACATCGTGTAGTAAGCTGAGCAGATATACATAAACAAGATTGAGAACATGTGGAGATATTTATATTAAGAAAACGCAAGTAAATGCAAGTGTATGTAAGCAAGGTATGTATGTTTGAGAACACTTGTTGAAGACATTGTTTTGAGAGTGCAACAATTGTCCAGGGTGAAAACCTAAAATCTATGATCGGGCGATGACGGCGTCTGTGCACTGTTTCCTTCTTGGAGGCGTCGGTTTTGGAGAATTTGGACTTTGGGTGTTGTCCAGGTGGTGGTTCGTGCTGCAGCTACAAGGAATTGATCACTGTAGCGGGATCTTTTTCTTCTTCTTCTTCTTCTTCTTCTTCTTCTTCTGTTATCTTTTGGTTGTGTGCATCCGTAATGTCTTTACAACATTGCGTTGTTGCAGAGGCTGGGTGTAATTGGTATCTCCGCGATATTAATATATTCCCCTTGTAAAAAAATGATTGAGAAAACTTACATGGATGAACCATTGAAACATTCACCAAATCCACATCGATTTGAGGTCCATGTCTGCTAATATCGAAGTATAACTTCACACCAACTTGGAATTTGTATACTTTGGCAAATTCCCTCCAAGTTGGTCCAGTGAAAAATGTTTTTCCATCATAGTTTATGAGAGAACAGTAGAAAAGAAAGCCATGCGTTGTTTTAAGCTAAGGTTTAGCAGAGGAATTTTGAAATGAATAAAAAGGGACCAGTTTATGTAGGACTTGTTTTATTGTAAAGCATGTGATGAACTGTGGATAAATGGAAGGATTATAATACTTATGCTTGCAAGTCGTAAATAAGTACATATACTAATTGTCCATTAATTCACGGTGGCTTATGTCAGCATGTTTACAAATTTAACAATTGCTCAAGTGCTTAGAGATATTGCTCCAAAACCCTTAGACACACGCTCACATTAATCTACTCCAAAATGCTAAAGTCAATATCGGTCCCACCGAAACACTCTCATCCGGACTCATCGAGAAACACTTGACATAGCCACTTCATAAACCCTAGAAACTCGGTCTCACCGAGATGACCCTTCGGTCCCACCGAAGAGCACTTTCCAACATTCTGTTACCTATTGATTTCACTTGGGAATTTTTTAGTGGTTTCAATCGGTCTTATGGAAGTGTGGAAAGTGATTAGGTTATCATCATTCGGTCCCACCGAGCTGTTTCATCCGGTCTCACTGAAAATCCTAAAGTTCATATCTTTTGTACTAATCGGTCTCACCGAATAGTTTCACCCGGTCCCATCGAGTAGTGCATAAAGTTGTGTAACATTCAGATTTTTGGTGCTGACTATATATAGGCCCACCCATTCCACCAACTCTCACAGAGCAACCAAGACGAAGCTACCACTTACCATATCCAATTTCCGAGAGAGAACCACCTACTCTTGTGTTGAAATCAAGAGGATTCCATTCTAACATTTGATCCTTGATTTCTAGCCTCCCCAAGTTGCTTTCCACTCCAATGCCTCTCCTACCACATAGCCAAAATTATGTAAGGGAGTGTTTGAGTGTTGAGGAGACTATCTTTTGAAGCACAAGAGCAAGGAGTTCCTCATTAACAACAACATATATTACCTTATGGAGAGTGGTGTCTCCTAAATTGGTTAGGTGTCACTTGGGAGCCTAGTTAAACCAAGGAGTTCGTAAGGGTATGGAGATCACCTACTTCATGAAGATATACCCCAAGTCAGGCTAGTCCTTAGTGGACGTAATCCATGATGGCGTAGAAAAGGTTGCTTCTTCGTGAACCCTTCGTGGGTGGAGCCCTTCATGGACTTGCACAACCGTTACCCTTAGTGGGTTGAAGTCTTTATCAACGTGGATGTACGATAGCACCACTATCGGAACCATGCCAAAAATCTCTATATCTACATTGCAAAACTCTACCGTTACTTTCTTGCACTTGCATGTCATTTAATTTCTGCAACCCATACTCTAAATCATTATTGAGGAAATCGTTAATTGGTAGCTGCTCGGTTGGCTGGCGAGTAGGATATTAATAGGCTAATCAAACATTTAATCAATTAATCGACCGATTTATCAGTTTATCGGCTACTCGGTAACCCTAAGAGTAGGGATTAATCGACAAGTTAGTTGGTTAATCAAACGAATTCTTGAACTGGGATCTAGATATGCATGTGTTGATTGTATTGCTTGTCACTTAACTTGTGCTAAAATATGCCTAAAAACCAAGGAAAGAAAAAATTACACCGTTTTCCTTGTTAGTGCCTATTCACTCCCCCTCTAAACCTATCGTTTAGATCCTACAGAAATGGAGCTTCACGCACACTTGGGGAGACTAGTTAAGTGGAAAGACATTCCTTGATGCCACCTATGAGTTCTACAAGACCCCACTACAACAGGCATTAGTGTTTAAATAATTGACCAGTTCAGTTAGGTCCTGAACAACAAGTAAGCAAACGAAGCAATTCTAGTATGGATGATGCAAACAACAAATTGAACACGTCTGTGAGCAAATCTTTCACACCACTGAATTACATACCAAGACTACAAGCATAGAAGCAGGCCTAAAGAACATCATTGGCCTGGCAAGATTTAGGAGCATGTAAACATCATGTGCATCGTATGAAATATCATGATCATTGTGTATTCTAGATCCTATAAATTATATGGAGCGTAATGAAATGCACATGTATTGGTTATGCCATGTGTGACGTCTAAATCTCCACTACATGGTGTGCCCCGTATGAAGTAGCCGGACCATCATGTACTTAAGATCATTGAACAAACAAATGGATTGCAGGTCGAAAACCCTGACCAATCATAATGCCAGATAAATAGCATGTCATAGTAATTGAAATGAAGTGACTTACCATAACACGTTGTACAAGCTCAACGTTGCCCCTCCTTTTGTCACGATGTTCCATGAAGGTGCCCCCTCGATCTTATATACTTGGAGATCTTTTACTTCTTCATTGTTGCACACTCTCTTGATGTTGACACGACTCTTAGGTCTCCTAAATGACAGTACATTTTATATCACTTGCACATTAAACCACCATTTAGTGATTGTGTGCCTTGTATAAACTAACCACAAGGCACTCTTAGGGATCCTAATGAAGTGCACTATGCCACCTATGACTTTGTATAATGCATGACATCTAGATCTTTGATTTAGCAGGAAAGAGTGATAATCATTGGCTACACAACTGGATTACATGTTGAAAAGCCTAACAAAGTACGCCGCCAGGTACACAAGAATACAAGAGAAAGACACACTGACAAGATCATAGCTATGCTTCAGTCCACGATTTTGGTTGGTCAAGGTGATAGCTCCAGAAGAAATATCTTCCTTGTTGCAATTGCCAACTCCATAATATGTAACAACGACCGGTTAGTATATTAGAAGGATAGCCGGGAGGTGACGATGGACGGGTTTAAAGCTGTAAAATACCTAGGTCGCGGCGGTGTCTTGGCATCATGGGAGATAGTGGGAATCAGGTTAGAGTAGTCGAAGGCGTTGCCACTGCGGTGGATGTTGGGGTCCGGGAAGGAGATCTAGGGTCGTAGACGAGGGCGTCGGTGAAGCGGCTCTGGTAGGATGGACGATGTTGTCGACGAAGCTGATCTGAGGTCGTGGACGAGGGTGCGGTGAAGTGGCTCCGGTAGGTTGGACGATGGTGTCGACGAAACATATATGTGCCGTGGACGAGGACTTTGGTGAAGCGGCTCTAGTGGGGTGGACAATGGTGTCCACGAAGCGGCTCTGGCGCGGTGTAGGAAGGCGCCCGTGCATATGCGTAGTGGTGTACGAGAACTCCGACGAAGTAGATCCGACGCGGTGGACAAGTCCGGAACTGAATGAGATGTGGTACAGTCGTGGATTGTCATTGTATCACATCTTATTTCATATCTAATTCAACTTATTTTAGACAACGATACAACGGGAACGACGTGATGGATTCTTGTGTGCGTGGACCACACATCAGCAATAACGTACTTTTCTAGGCGATGTAGAAAAATCGGTCATAAGTAAAATAATGCTTCATGTAAAGAATAACAATTAGTCTATTACTTCCTCCGTCTCATAATATAAGAGCGTTTCTGATACTGCACTAGTGTCAAAAACGCTTTTATATTATGAGACGGGAAAAATATTACAGTGCAGTGTCAAAAACGTTCTTATATTATGAGATGAGGAAATATTAATCATTTTATTTAAAATAAAAGTATAAAGACAATTACTTCATCGTAGTCATGAAAAGAGCCTAACCGAAAACTAAGTACGTACATCATCCTTTTCAACATAATGAAAACACCGGAGCAAAAACTAGGCACACCTTCTTCAATTCATACGGGGAAATATAGCGGAAATCCAATTCGGCTTCCGGGAGCACGCGCTCCTGCACGCGAAAAATAGTTTTTCAAATGTCAAAAAAATCCCAACAAAATTTGTATGTATTTGTAGTCACATTCAAATGTCACCTGCGAAGTTTTAGGCAAAAAGGTTAAACATTGTGGCCTATGCAAAAACAACAAATTTGAACATCAAATGTTACCCCAAAATGTCATCCAAATTTGTTTTTTCATTGATGAAATGCTACTGCTTGGTTTCGTATGAAAATTGTCAAGCATGTTTGTGACACTGACACGAACATCTACAAAAAAATTCAGAATTTTTCAAAAACATTTTGTGACATTTTTTTACGATACTATTCATCCGGGAGCAAATGCTTCCGGGAGCCAAAACGTCCCTCCCCAAATATAGGGCAATATGGAGGAGATGACGTGATGAACACGTAAACTCTGGCCGTACCTAGATTGTAAGCTGGCGAGATAAATATAGGGCAATATGGAGTAGATGGAGAGGCCTTGATCTTGGACAATTCTGCTTAAAAGGAAGCGCAACAACTCAATCACCGCATAAAAAGGAAGCGTCAAGACAGGTTCCTCCCAGCGTAGATAATGACCAATGCCCCGGCGCCCCGCTGACTTGAGGTGCTCCATGACTCCAAGCTCTGCTTTAGCTATTCAAGCCATTAAGAGCATCTACATCCGGATTTGGCAAATTCGCCCCCCTTATACGGCCGCGGGCGTTTCCGCAAACAACATCCGTCGGCCCCTCATATGTTGCGGCGCACATTCATGTATCTCAAATGTCAATCCTCAAATCCATGTAATTCATGCACGTCGATCATACAATACAAATTGTTTGAATTCAACAGTGACCCAGTTGGAATGTCCGAATTCAACAATCCATGTACGTCAACAATGATCCATGCAATCCATGCACGTTGATCATCCAATCTAGAATGGTCCAGCTGACCGTCGAATCCTTCTCTGTCCCAAGGGTCTCGGACGGCGTAAACCGCGTCGGTGTCGGTGCTCGTATGGACGGGGTGCGGGGCACCGGGCGTGGCGGGGGAGACAGCTCCTCGAGCATGTCCGCACCTCCCTGCGACGTCGCCGCCTCCCTCTCTCGCTGTCGGTGACGCCGCAACTTTCGGGTGACGTTCTCCGCCTTGCAAGACGGAGCGGAGGAAGGGACGCCGACGGATGAGGCGGACTGCGTCTCCATCGCGGCGGTCGGGGACGGGCTGGAAGACATCTACGGCGGCGGATCCGGACCAGTGGTGAGGATGGGCTTAACAGATTGCTCTCAGCTAGCACATGGTATTCCCACAATCTCATTTACGCACTGTCCCAGGGAAGCCAAATTGCATGTTACTGCCACACTCTCCCAGGGAAGCCAAATTGCATGTTACTGCCACACTAAAAAGGGAAAAACAGAAGGAGCACCCGTAGGGAAAAAGAGAAAGGAGATGCAATTAGGATTCAGCCAGTGTATATACATGTTCCCAAATGGGAGAAAAAGAATGATTTATCCACAAGAAGAGCGTACTAACTATACATGTTGTCCAATGGGGAGAAAAGGAATGCTGACCATGTATTGCATGACCTGAAACTTCTATCATCCTTTCACTATTATAAGGGGGCAGCAAAACGCCATTCTATACACTATAGGGTCCTTGTCGGGGATATACCCCGCGGTATGACCCGGCCGGAAGTATGACCCGGCCAGGACTTGGCGACTCACTGGAGCCCTGGCCGAACTTGACGATTCATTGGTGACCCGGCCGGAGGCATGACCCAGCTCATCGATATGGCGGCTCATACGTCACCTCTACTACCGGGTCACAGGACGACCCGGCCCATGGCCCAGCATGCGAGCCAGTGCAAGGCGGCTCGGGGACGGGCCTGGATGGGCGGCTCACAAGAGAAGGCCCAAGGAGAGAAATGATTCCCTCACAAAGGAAACAAGACCCGGATTAGGATTCAAGAGAGACTAGTCCTAATCCTACTTCTAGTAGGACTCTACGTGTAAACCTACCCTCTCCACTTATATAAGGAGGGGTAAGGCACCCCTAGAGGGACAAGTTAAGACAGACACAAGTCATTAGAGATAGACAGATTAGAGGCTCTCGAGATTAGAGGTAGCAAGACAGCACCCTTGTAATCGAGGTCGCCCTCATCATCATTATAGACACAAAGCAGGACGTAGGCTTTTACCTCCATCGGAGGGGCCGAACCTGGGTAAACTCGCGTCTCCCGATTCCGATCAACCCCTCTCAAGCCGCCACATAGTTGCGATGGTCTCACATCTAAGTCCGTTAACCCGGACATCTTGCCGTGACAAAACCACGACAGTTGGCGCCCACCGTGAGGCTCACGCACGGGGATATTGTGTTCTTGGAGAGAGCTATTCCAGGGATCGAGAAGATGATGATTGAACGGATGAAAAGTACCGGCGTGGAAGGATTCACATCATCTCCATGACGAGTTGTCAAAACAGCATCTACATTCAATCAGGCCTAGAAAATTTAGGGCGACACAAGCCGCCGAGATCAACAGGAGCCTTTTTTTTCGAGAGTCAAAGCATACCACAACAGTTCAACCGGAGTCTGTGATTTCGTCCGGGTCCGAGTACTACTATGTCAACATCAGCGATTTCGTCCGGGTCCGAGTATTACTATGTCAACATCAGCGAGGCCCAACGCAAATCCTGGCTACGATGTGGCTACTACTTCCCATCAAGCCAACAACAATATTATTACTCAGTGACATGAAGAGTTTCATCCGCACACACGAGAAGGCGTACTATTGAGTACCAGTAGATCAGATCTGGATGATAATACAAGAGAAAAAAGAAAAGGAGAGGGAGTCGGAGACAGGAAGCAATACGGCCAGCCCGGAAGCAGGTTGACCACGGATTCGACCCGCAAGCGCCTGCACGCCGGCTTGCCGCGCCCCGCCACGTTGTCCGGCCCCGTCGCGCGCTGATCTGCTCAGTCGCCGCGCTTGCACGCCGGCACGCCGCACCTCGCCTCCTACGCTGACCCTGCCGCGCGCTGTTTTCGCCCCCGCAGGCCGGCTTGCTACTGCTCGCCTTCAAGTCGCCGTCGACCGCGGTTTCGCTTGCCTCCGCCACGCGTTCACTTGCTGACCCACGCGCCGCGCCACTCCGCCTCGCTCCGCCCTGCCTCGCCCTGCCGCTGGTGCCGAGCCGAGCCGCCGCTCGCCCCTCCATGCTCGCGCAACTCGCCGGTCTCCAATCGCCGTGAGTCGCCCGCTCCTCCCGCGCGCCGCCTGCGTCGCCCCGCCTCGCCTTCGGCCGGCTCCGCCGCGCCCGCTCCACTCCGGCGCGCTGGCTCCGTCCCCGGCTCGGACTCGCCACACCGCGCCGTGGCCGCCTCCGCCTCGCCGGTGCCACACCCGAGCTCCTCCTCCTCGCGCCTCCGCACGGCCTGCCGTCGAGCCGCCAGCGCCTTGTTTGGCCTCCGCCTTGGGTCAGCCCGCCGCCGCAGCCTCCACCTCGCGTTGCCCTCGCGTCCGCGTACCCCGCTCTCAGCTGCGCCTCGCGGGCTCAGCCGCACAAGCCGCCCGTGTCCGCGCCCTCGCGAGCTCGCCGGCTTGCCGATCCTCCTGCGCCTACCTTGCCGAGCTGCCCCAGTAAGCCGCCGCGCCAGCTGCTGCTTTCCAGCCCCCGCGCGGGCGTCTCTAGCACCGCGCCCGCAGGTCGTTGCTGGGCCCCGCCCCGCCGGACTCCGCCTTGGAGCCGCCGTCGCTTCTGGGCCGCCTTGCCACGCCGAGCCGCCCGGGCCGCAGCCGCTGCCGCGACCCTCGCCTCTGTCACCACCCCATCACCTTGCAGCAGCATCTTCCCCGATGCCGCAACTTTGCCTCTGTATGTACGTGCCTGCGCGAGGCCGTGCCTGCTGCCCACCGCGCCATGGCCGGCTCGGCCTCGCCGCCCGCATCCCCATCGCGCGCCTTGCCCCTGGCCGCCGGTCCCGTCCGCCGCGATCGCCACACCTCGATTGCCCCCGGCTCACCGCTCATCGCGTCCCAGCCGCCGCGGCTGTCCCCGCCTCCGCCGTGACTCGACTCCGGTTCGGCCACCTCCACCACACCTCGGCCGCCTCCACAGCCGGCCTCCCCATCAAGCTGGCCGGCCGCCGCTGCCGTGCTTCCGCCTCTGCCGAAGGCCGGCGCCTCCAAGCCGCCCTGGCCGCGCCCCGCCGTCTCCTTGGCCGCGCCCCACCCCCGCCATGGCTGCACCGCCCCCCATCGCGCGCCCCCGTCCGCCGGCTCCGCCAGCTCCCCAGCTATTGCGGTGGCTGTCCACGCGAAAAAGGCTCTGAGACCCGGTTAGAAAAGAGAGAGAAGTGGGCTTGCTGCCCAAAAGAAAAGGGGATCGGTTGAAAAAAAAAAGAAAAGAAAGATCCGCGTCATCACCGCCGAGCCGCCCACGCCAGCTGTCTGCTAGCTTCCCGCGCTTCAGCCGCCCACCGGCTTGCGCCTCCTCTGGTCCGGTGCCGTCTCTGAGCCACCATGGTCGAGTCGCCGCCCCCGCCGTATCTGGACTCGAGCCTATGCCGCCGAGCCACCCCGGCCCGACGCCGTCTGAGCCGCCGAGGCCAGACTGCCGCCTGTCCTCCACGGCGCTCGACTCATCATTACCACCGCCTCGTCATTACGGCTGGACAAAAGTGGTACCATGCCACGGATACGAAGAGCGTGCTGTTGGCGTCTTTCTGCACCAACGACCGTCCGTGCCGGCTTACAACGCCGCGGCCGACTCACCTTTCGTGCCGGCTTACAAATGCCGAGGCCGACTCACCGACCACGTCGGCTTAACAACACCACGGCGACTCGCCGTTCGTGCTGGCCTCCAACGCCCCGGGCGGCTCACTGTTTGCGCCGACCTACAACGCCGCGGCCGCCTCTCGCGACCGCACCGGCTTACAATGCCGCGGCCGTCTCTCGCGACCGCACCGGCTTACAATGCCGCAGCCGTCTCTCGCGACCGCACTGGCTTACAACGTTGCGGCCGTCTCTCACAACCGCGCCGTCTTCAAACGCGCGGCTGACTTCCACATCTACATCGACATGCTGGTGCTGTGCTTGCTTGTTCAAGCCGCCCAATGGACGCTCATGAGTCGCCGCCCTGCGATCCGGTCTATTCCAACAATCCTAAAGCAAGTCATGATATATTATCAGCATCTGCCTCCACCGGATAGTTCACTGGACAGGCGCACAAGTCGCCGCCACTGCAGTTTGGTTAACTTCAACAACCAGCCGGGACGAACTGTCGACCGGATTATCGAAACAATTCATACGGGATCGTCTATAACCCACCACGGTCAACCTCAACCTTCAGTAGAGATTCTCAAGTCGCCTCTTCGAGTCAACTTAAGACTCGGGGGCTACAGACATGATTGTGCAAAGGTGGATACTTCTACATGGTCATTTGGGGGCTTCCAACCCATCGGGTTTAGCTTACACACCCTCTTGATCGGCTCTTCAGCCAAAATAGCACCATTGTATGGCGGCTTACAGGACGGCGGCTTACAAGTTGGTGGTCCACATGACGGCGGCTTTCAAGATGGTGCATCAATGTTGATACTTCAACAAGGTCATTTGGGGGCTTCCAACCCGCCGGGTTTAGCTTACACACCCTCTTGATCGGCTCTTCAGCCACCGTAAGGCCGGGTTATATACCCAAAAAGTTGACTCCGTCAACGAGGTCATTTGGGGGCTTCCAACCCACCAGGTTTAGCTTACACACCCTCTTGATCGGCTCTTCATCCATCGCAAGTTCGAGTTAAATCTGCATGTATGCTGCTGCTGCTCCGCTAAGTGACCCGCCGAACTCTTGCCAGTTAATCTCGATTAGAGACCCTGAGCTGTTCAAAGTATTTGACAGTCACTCTCACTAGAGACCCTGTACTGGTCAAGGTTAAACCGGCGGCTCTTGTCACGTGAGGGCCGGCTTACGGAAAGCGAGGATAAACTCACCCATCTGCTGCCGACTCTTCGCTATGTGGCCCATTCGTACTCTTAAACATTTACTCTTTTAAAGACCCTGCACTGTTTAAGGTTCAAACGACGGATTTATGTCACGTGAGAGGTAGCTTATGGGCCCTGGGGGTACTCATGCCCTGCTGTGTCTCTCTCTGGTTCGTTGCGCTCTTATCAGTTAATCTCGCCTAGAGACCCTGAGCCGCTCAAAGCAATTGACGGTCACTCTCACTAGAGACCCTGTACTGTTAAGAGTTCAAGTAGCGAGTCCACCCAGAAGAACCGGCATATGAGTTTTTGAAAAACAAAAAAGGAAGAAAAAGCAAGGTCATCAAAGATTTAACATCTTTGGGTTGTGCTTCTCAAGCCGCCCTCAAAACGATACAGAATATACTCTGTCTTGTTTATTTTTGCAGGTCTTGTCTCCTAAGATAAGCTGCTATTAAGTGTGAAGAAAGATGGCTATGGCCATACATTGCATCTTGCATTACATCATCCTGCATTGCATCATCACATCATGCATCATCATACATGCATATCCATATTTGTTTATGCTGCGGAAAACCAGTCACCAAACTGGGTTACATCGTACCCTCTGCAAGGAACAAATAGATCTTTCAAAGCCAACATGGCTGGATCTTCATCGTGGTTTATCATAACCAGTATTAAATGATTGGGGTTTTTTCAAGCCAGCTTGGAAAATTGATTATTCTTGAAGAGCCGCCCTATCAGATATAATGCCGTGTCATTTAATTGACCGGCTATTGGATTTCTTCAACCAGTGCTCTGTAGTATACTACAGCACTCATGGATTTCTCAAACATATATTTGCCGGGTTGCACCGCAACCACGAGCAGGGATTTCATTTCAAAGACAAAGGAATTATTCCGGGATATTCATACCGGGTTATATTGCAACCATGGTCAAGGATTCATTTCAAATCAGATCAAATATCCGTTCAAGAGAACTTCTGAAGTGCATTATGATGGGCTATTCTCATACAGTCCCAAGTTGCTGCAGGCGTGCGACCCAGCACTTGGGGGCTACATCATGTGATGTTTTTCTTTTCAAAGGAGAAGTGGATATAAGTCCCGAGTCGCCGCAGGCATGCAACCCGGCCCTTGGGGGCTACACTACTCAGATCAAAATTGCTAAAGTCCCAAGTCACCGCAGGCGTGCGACCCGGCACTTGGGGGCTACAGTATTCAGCTGTTCAAGCAGATTATAAGGTCCAAATTGAAAGACCCGGCCCATCACACGCTGATGAGCCGGCCCTTGGGGGCTACACTTGTGAAATACAAGACACTCAGTATATACCTGGCGACTCAGATGACAACCCAGATTTCTCAAACGTCCAACACCAAGTTCAAAAGTCCCAGGTTGTTGCACGCAAAACAACCCGGTCCTTGGGGGCTACACCGGCCGAAGCTTTATAAAGTATAAGACAGTTACAAGTCCCAGGCTGCTGCAGGCAAGACAACCTGGTACTTGGGGGCTGCACAATCAAAGATATTATTGCAAAGCGCCAAGTCATCATGGATAAACTTGGAGCTTGGGGGCTACAGGTAATATGGAGATAAAAATAGCAGGACATTTTTAAGCTATCAAATTTTGAGTGAGCTAGGTCTCATTTCTTCATGGAGCTGAAGCGTTGGAAGACCGACTCTACATCAGATGGATTTTCATCCCAATATTTTTCTCAAGTCAGCTGGAGTCTAGTTATTTGACCCGGCGTCACCAACAATCATGACCCGACATTTTCAAAAGATCATAACCCGGCACCGTCAATGATTATGACCCGGCGAAGATGACCCGCCAAGAACATTGGAGGCCGACGAAGAAACCCGGATTTTTGAGGATCCGCTTCAGTGAAATAAGCCGGCCAGGGGAGTGAGCCGGTCACTTAACATATTTATTATTCTTATTTCAGGAGCTTACCATGAATAAATTCAAGCTAACCTGGGGGCTAGTGTCGGGGATATACCCCGCGGTATGACCCGGTCGGAAGTATGACCCGGCCAGGACTTGGCGACTCACTGGAGCCCTGGCCGAACTTGACGATTCATTGGTGACCCGGCCGGAGGCATGACCCGGCTCATCGGTATGGCGGCTCATACGTCACCTCTACTACCGGGTCACAGGACGACCTGGCCCATGGCCCAGCATGCGAGCCAGTGCAAGGCGGCTCGGGGACGGGCCTGGATGGGCGGCTCACAAGAGAAGGCCCAAGGAGAGAAAGGATTCCCTCACAAAGGAAACAAGACCCGGATTAGGATTCAAGAGATACTAGTCCTAATCCTACTTCTAGTAGGACTCTACATGTAAACCTACCCTCTCCACTTATATAAGGAGGGGTAAGGCACCCCTAGAGGGACAAGTTAAGACAGACACAAGTCATTAGAGATAGACAGATTAGAGGCTCTCGAGATTAGAGGTAGCAAGACAGCACCCTTGTAATCGAGGTCGCCCTCATCATCAATATAGACACAAAGCAGGACGTAGGCTTTTACCTCCATTGGAGGGGCCGAACCTGGGTAAATTCGCGTCTCCTGATTCCGATCAACCCCTCTCAAGCCGCCACATAGTTACGATGGTCTCACACCTAAGTCCGTTAACCCGGACATCTTGCCGTGACAAAACCACGACAGTCCTTCCGTTAGTACGTACGAGTATATGACAATCAGCAGAGCCTCCTTGTCCTGGACATCACTGTCAGGGCTCTCTCGACACAAGCTATCTGACACTTGCTTCTTATCAGCTTTCCTCTCTGCGGTTATCTTCACTACGGCTTCAGCTCTCCTCTTCTGCAACTTCTGCTGCATTCAGTTGAGACACAAACGGAAATGTGAAACTGCAGGTGCAATGCTATCAAATGCAAATATTCAAATGCAGTGAACTGAAGTATTCTTCTACCATTGATCGATCTTGGCTTCTTTCTGATTCAGCCTAGTTGATTGAAGTAACATCATAAGTGCTCTGTCCAGATATGTTACAAAGAACAGTATCTTATATGAACAATTCTTGATTCTGAGCAATTCCCTAGTTAACTGCCAACAAATGCATGTTAAGAGGTAATCATAAGAGGGATTACTTGTCGATGAGTTTTGCAACCTGTGCCTCCTTCCAGGAAACCAACTTGGCGTGGACAGCACTTTTCTTCTGTTTCATCAAAGAGCCCTGGAGCCGTCTCACCATCCTTTGAACTGCAGCTGCATAATCCTCGACCGCTGAATGGTCAAAAGCACGACCGTCATGATTGCTTCCCTCATAGACACTATCAGACTCGAAATTCCAATCACGAGCTGCAACACACAGAGTAATCTCAAATTCATGTTTTGCTGAAAAACTGACAGGTCGCAAGAGATTTAGCACTATCAGACTCGAAGTTCCCAATCACAAGCTAAAACATACAGAGTTATCTCAAATTCATGTTTTGCTGAAAAGCTAACAGGTCTCAACAGATTTAGCACTATCAGATTCGAAGTTCCAATCACCAGTGCAAGGGTTTTGAAGCCAATACCTGAGAATACACGAGATGACAAAGTATCATCTTGCCAGTCCTTCTGATCCACTGCCCGATCTTCCTCTTCACTTACTTTAGGCAATCTCCATTCATTGACAGCATCAATGGCTCTCGTTGGTAACCTCCCTTGCTCTTGTTCCTGACATAGGTTGGTTTATTAGTATCTCCCAATTACTTATGTGCCGTGAAAGACCAAATGGACAGAAAGCATAACTAGGTGGATACAAAACTGGAAGCAACATGTAGTAATTGAATGGAACAAGACACCAAATCATCCTAATCTGGTTGGTTGGTACTAGTAACAATTAACAAATAAACGCGACATTGGTATGATTGAAATAAGACTACTCCAGTCTTTGTCCAATTCAAGACTAGCAAGCATATAAATTTAACAACACACCGAAATCGTTAGTATGCAGCCTGTGCTGCTTGGCAGTTACTGTACAAGTTTCATTAGGAATTACCAATCGATTCCTAGAACATCTATCAAGAATCCAATGAAACTTGAACAGAATGGGTAGAGATTGAGGCATTTGTTCCTGTGAGTTAACCTACGACGACCACATCTGCTCCATGAAATTAACATAGGGAATCGATGGATTAATGGCAGGAAAAATTAAGAACCAAAGTTGAATTATGTCCTTTTCAAGCCAGAACTTATCAGGAACAACGCGCCAGAGCACCCAGAAGACGGAAACTGACCTGCTGTGGCGTCACGAGCGAGGAAGACGAGGAGGCCAAGCGGTGCGCGGTGAGGGAGCCGAAGTTCCAGGCGGCGCAGTTGCCATAGGACAATCCCGGGCCACCGCGTCCGCCAATGGCGGCCACGGCGAGCACTATCTTCCTGCTCCTCCCAGCGGACACCTCGGGCTCGTCGTCCGCGGCGGCGCCCTCGGAGGCGTCGGAGCGGGTGGGGGAGGAGCCCGGCGAGACGTGGGAGACGGCCATTGGTGCGCCGACGCAAGGGGGGCGGGAGGAGGTGGTCGATGCTTCCCCAGGAGGAGAAGCCGTTGAGGACGGCGACCATCTTCTTGGCTTCTTGCCCTTCTCCACTGGGGCTTTCCTGGCAGAGAAACCAAATCCATAAGTGCTCCCCCGCCCAAAAGAACCCCAGAACGGCAAGAACCTAGCTCACCTCGCCCCGCGAATTCAGGCACGGGACCGGCGGTTCGCGCCGGAGGGCGCTGCGCGAGCCGCCGCCTCCGCCGTTTACCGGCGGTGGGGCAGCCCCAGTAGGACGGCCAATGCCGCTACTCCCACGATCACGCACAGGAGCTCCAGCGGGGAGAGACGGGGAGGGGGTATCATGAACAAAAAGCTGTAGTGCGTCATCTCGGGGAGGAGTGCGAGGAGGAGAGCAGACGCGAGGGTGCGCCATGGGTGCATAGCGAAGCAGAAGCGGACGCGAGGAATGAGGAGGTGGTGTCGCCGTGGGCTTTGGGAGGGTCTCGGGTGGGGCTTCTTCGCCGCCGGGGGACCCGCCTATTTAAAGGCCGCCACCCACACACTTCCCCGGCGTGTTGGGCCGTTGGGTTTTTTCTGTTTATTTTTATTTTCTTTTTCCTATGTTTTATTTTTCACTTCTATTTCAATTTTTATTGTTTTATATTTATTTTCAGAAAATAGGGTCGCAATATGAACATTTAATCCATATTTAAGCAACTTTATGTTACAACGCATATGAACAATTTTTTAAAGTATATGTTGTCCTGGATATAATTCTGACAATACTACGGGTGTGTGAATGTAGAGGCAATCGTATATACCGATCAATGCAAATGGGAGTATGCTCAAGGATGTACACATGTTCGGGTCCTCGACAGTGGAGCAAACACTATACTCCTATGTGGTGTTCTTACTTTGGCATAGGTTACAATATGAGAGAGTTCAACCCTCGGCCCGGTGCCATCCTCATGCACTAGGAGGGGTGTAATAACGGGCTGGTAATATATGCTATTGATGGTCTAAGACAAGATCGACTATTTCGTGGCTTACTACTAGTAATTGTCGTATTTAACTAGATAATGATGTTATTGAGTAACTACAACATTCATGACATATCCTAGGACGCAACTCACTGTAGGAAGACTGGCTGCTCCTATCTTGGTGAAGACCGACTATTGGTGTTTGTCCATTAGGGGATGTAGCATCTGACATTATGATGGTGATGAACAACCTTATCTTCAACCTCCTGGGCTATAACATTCTTGGACTTGATGTAGAGCCCCTTAGCCCATAGTCATCCGGGTCGTATCATGGGCCTTTTGTTGGGCCATATGTGTCGATGGGCCTACCCGTTGGTATTCCCATGTTAGTAGACCCCCGAGCGTGCTGAGGTCTTGCATGAGGTAACCGACTATGCCCAAACGAACAAGATTCTGAATGCTCGCCGGACAAAAGGTGCCACTGGTTGGTTAGCTGAGAGACCTTGGCGGCCTCAAATGTGCATGCCTACGGGAGGCGAAAGGTGAGCAATCAATTAGAGAAACTTGGTGATACCTAATTCTATCTATGTTGGAGAGGATGTGATATGTCTCCAACATATCTATAATTTATATGAAGTATTCATGCCATGTTTACAATAGTTTTATATGGTTTTGGTGCACTTTTATATTATTTTTATGGACTAACTTATTAAAATAGTGCCTAGTGTCAGTTCTTGTTTTATACATGTTTTTTCGTACAAAAACCATACCAAACGAAGTCCAAACGCGATAAAATTTTACGGAGTTTTTTTTAGAATATATGTGATTTTTAGGAAGAAGAATCAATGCAAGGCGATGCTCGAGGGCCCCACAAGGCAACAGGGCGCGCCCACCCCCCTGGGCATGCCGGGTTGCCTTGTGGGCACCTCGTAAGGCGGTTGGAGCCCTTCTTTCGCTGCAAGAAAGATAATTTCGAGATACAAATCCCCTCAGAATTTCAGCCCTATCGGAGTTGCGGATCTCCAGGAATATAAGAAACGGTGAAAGGCCAGAAAACAGACGAAACCAAAGAATAAAATAGAGAGAGAGAGATCCAATCTCGGAGGGGCTCTTGCCCCTTCGGGCGCTATGGAGGCCAAGAACCAAAGGGGAAGAACCTCTCCCCATCTAGGGGGAGGCCATGGAGGAGGAATCCCGAGGGGGAGACTCTCCCCCTCTCTCTCGGTGGCGCCGGAGTGCCACCGGGGGAACCATCACCGCGGTGATCATCTTCATTAACATTACCGTCTTCATCACCTCCCTCATCTCTTTTCAGCGTTCCACTCTCCTGCATCCTGTTGTAATCCCCTACTTGAACATGGTGCTTTATGCCACATATTATTATATAATGATGTGTTGCCATCCTATGATGTTTGATTAGATTTATTTTGTCCTTTGGGTTGATTGATGATCTTGACTGGTTTGAGTTATATGTTTTATTTCGGTGTTGTCCTATGGTGCCTTCCGTGCCACGCACACGCGAGGAATTCCCGTTGTAGGGTGTTGCAATACGTTCATAATTCGCTTATAGTGGGTAGCTAGAGTGACAGAAGGTTACACCTGAGTAAGGGGGTTGTTGAGTATGGGAGTAAAGGGAACATGAAACTTAATGGTATGGTAGGGTTTACCTTAATGATTTCTAGTAGTTGCAGATGCTTGCTAGAGGTCCAGTCATAAGTTCATATGACCCAAGTATGAAAAATATGTTAGCTCATGCCTCTCCCTCATATAAAATTGCAATAATGATCACCGATCTTGTTTCCGCACACCATACCATCATTATTCCACACTCGCCATTTGTAATATATTGTAATATATTCTAACTTTATTTAGGCAGCAGATTTTCATAATTTAGTTCTCCGATATCATGCAAATCTATCCTCTTTGTATCCACAACGTAGTTTTATTTTTTGTATCTATATAAAAGAAAACGCTTGGTGTACGTAGAGTCGTATCAGTGGCAGATAGGACTTGAGAGATTGTTGATCTTACCTTTAGCTCCTTGTGGGTTCGACACTCCATACTTACCACTTTCATCTTTGGAAAGTGCTATGATGATTCCTCGCATTTGGGGATTATCAAGCTCTTTTCTGCCATCGTTGCCGGGGAGCAATAGCGTGGGGTTAATATTTTCGTGTATGCTTGTTTGCTTTCTTCACTAAGTATATTTTATTTTTTTTCCTTTTTTTGTTTTCTTTATTTAGTTGTGGGTGAAACGAAAAAATAAAATAAAAATGCAAAATACAAAAAAAATACTTGCATGTATGCCTAGCTAAAAAGAAAGCGCTGCTTGGGACACAACCCGGAAGTTTTAGAGAGTGTTTTTATTATTTTTGTAATATAAACTTTTTTATGTGTGCCATTCAATTATTTAAAAACAAATAAAAAATAAAAATAAAGAGGCGAAGCTAATTTTTTTCAAAAGGAGAAGCAATTGGAAAGTTTTGCACTGAAGAATTGAGGGTCGACCTTGAACACTTGTGTTCATGCTCATAGAAACAATGTAAAAAAATTCATGAAAGTTTCTCATAAAAATAATTATCCAAGATTTACCTTTAAATGAGTATCATTAAAATATCAATGCCTAGCTAAAAGGCATTTAAGAAGAGCGCTTTTTGGAAGACAACCCAATACTTATACCTACTGTTTTTGTGTGTTCATATGATTAAGCTATTGTAGTAATCATGGTTTGTGTCTTTTATTTCAACTAGACGAATGCCTGTGCGTTGCTGCGGTAGCTTGTATGAAATAAAAACTGTGCGGACTAATCAACCCAGCTAATGTCTTTATGGTTTCTCTTGTAGCAAGATAATTAGTTTATCAATATTTTTAAAATAAGTAAATGTACATCTCTATGTATAAATGCAAAATTGGATGAAAATAAAACAAAATATGCATGCATGGTGACTTTCTTTCATACAACATAGGAGTATGAGTTGCATGCATGCATTCATGTATTTTCTTGATTATAAAAAACCCTTTTGGTATCAACGAGTTACTGCATGCATTTGCATGCATGCATCACTTACTACTCGTGGATGGTGGAGTGGATCTCATTGTGTATATCTGATGGTTATTATAGACTAATCTAGTACATCCAACGACCAAATTAATTTGGATGATGTGGCTCAAGGAGAAGCAGGAGAATTCCTATTAGTGGGGGACTAGCTATTTAGATATAGTAAATAAAACACCCTTTAGGCATCCGTGAGTTACTGCATGCATTTGCATGCATGCATTAGTTACTACACGTGGGTGGTGGAGTGGATCTCATTGTGTAGATCTGATGGCTATTGTAGACTAATCTAGTACATCCAAGGGCCAAATTAATTTGAATGATGTGGCTCAAGGAGAAGCGGGATAATTCCTAGTAGTGGGGGCTAACTATTTAGATATAGTAGATAATGAGCCAAGTAAAGCCTTTGGGATAGTGTGGATACTTGTTATTTTGATTCTGTGCAAAAACAGAAACTTTTGTGTCCGGTATAAAAATTATCAGATTTTACTGCAACATCAAAATATTCTGAAATTTTTACACGCTATTTCTCTGCAAATTGCCTACGTTGTCCGATTTTTTCAGAATTTTCAGAGATAGGGAAGTATGGTTTTAGTTCAGCTCTTTAGAGATTGTTCTGTTTTTGAGAGATTCTATTGTGCATGCATAGTTTGCTTGTTTTAGTGTCTCGATAGCTTATATTTAGTGATATAAATTATGGGAATGATAGAATATAGTTGGAATTATGTGAGAACAATTTTGAATCTTGTCTTGACAGTACCTAAGTGAATGATTTATCTTTATTACACTAGTTTTGTGTGATTGAAGGTTTCAAGTTTTGGGTGAGATACCCATATGAGGAGAATAAATAGCAGTAATACCCTAAGCTTGGGGATGCCCAAGGCACCCCCGAGGTAATATCCAAGGAATACTCAAGCGTATAAGCTTTGGGATGCCTTCTGGGCATCCCCTCTTTCGTCTTCAATACTATCGGTATATCTTACTTGGAGCTATATTTTTATTCGTCACATAATATGTGTTTTGCTTGGAGCATCATGTTATTTTGTCAAAATTTACTTGGTGTTATCTATAATCATGTTTTTCAATAAAAGTAACAAGGATTGCCTTTAGGATGATTGAATTGCATGTTTGATGGGTGATGTACAAAAACAAAAAAAATTGCTGCAGTGGTTGAATTTATTTATTTTACTGAACTGTGGAAACTTACTGAAATTTTTACACAGTACTGTCATACAAATTAATTATCATTTCCTAAATTGTCATATTTTTTGGAGATACATAAGTACACTTTTTAAATTAATTGCTACAGACTGTTCTGTTTGGGCAAATTGCTGTCATAGTTTTGTTATCTACTTATCCTAGAGTTTTCATGGCTTATATTGGTTGATATAAATTGTGGAAATTATAGTGTAATAGTACCTAATTTTTGAATATTATTATGCAACTTGTCTTGGCAGTACATGAAGTGTTGATTTATTCTTATGTGTACTAGCCTATCTCACGAGTTCTTTTCAAGTTTTGTGTGGATGAAGATTTTGAGACTTCGGTGAAACCGGGATATGAGAGTAATTAAAAAGACACAAAATCTCAAGCTTGGGGATACAAAAGGCTCCCTAAGTCAATATTACAAGAAGTCTCAAGCATCTAAGCTTGGGGATGTTATGCATCCCACCTCTCTTCGTCAACAACTATCAGTTAGCCTATGTTGATCCTAAGTTTCTATTTGTTCACATGATATGTGCTATACTTGGAATGTCCTTTGTTTTTTTGCGGTTTGAAATAAATCTCAGATCTGAAAGTATTTATTGAGAGAGAGTCCTCACGTAGCTACCTGATTGTTTGACTACTCATTGATCTTCACTTATATCTTTTGAGAGTAGTTTGATGTTTACTCTTGTTCTTCACATATATCCTAAGAGTAAATTTTTGAATGAAACAAATATCATAAAGTTGAAATTATATGTGCTTCATATGCTTGTCCCATGGGGAGTAATGACTTCACATATAAGAAGTACAAGTGGTAAAATTTATTGAAATTTAGCAAGCATAGCATCGGTCACTTGAACAATTCATGAAGGAATGTTGAAGGAAGAGAGATTTCACATATAAATATACTATCTTGGACATCTTCTATGATTGTGAGCCCTCATTAATTATTTTCAAGCTTGATCAAGTAGTTGATGTTGGACAAGGAAGACAACGTAATGGGTTATGTTTGTTTATATTCACATAGAAGTTATATTGTCATGAATCCTCTAACATGTGGTGCTTGCTCATAATATTTTGCTAGAAAAAATTTCGTACTAAGTAGAGATACTACTTGTGCATCCAAAAACCCTTAAACTCATTTTATTGCCATGAGAGTCCACCATATCTATCTATGGATTGAATAAGATCCTTCAAGGAAGTTGTCATCGATGCAAAAAAGCAATAAGAATTGCTCCTAAAAATGTATGATCTTTTATTGCAAGGGAAAATAAGCTTTGTTTGAACTTGTGATGGTAAAGAAATAAAAGCAACGGACTGCATAATAAAGGTTGCTATCACAAGGGGCAATATAAAGTGATGTTCCTTTGCATTAAGAGATTGCACATCCAAAAATCAAAAGTGCATGACAACCTCTGCTTCCCTCTATGAAGTGCCTATCTTTTACTTTTCAGTTTTTACTTTTATGCAAGAGTCATTAGTTTTCATTATTATTTTCAACCTTAATTATTCTCCACTTGGCAAGCGTCAATCCAGGCACATATATCCAGTTGAATATCGGTAATCATGAGTTACTATTGCTGACATTATCCGTGAGATAAATTAGTTGGGAGGCGAAACATTAAGCCCCTATCTTCCTATGTGTTTGAGTGAAACGGTTTGTTCTAAAAATATGCTTTGTGTGTTAGAAATCATGGAAACTAAATGATAGTTGAGTACGTGGAACTTGCTAAATCAAAGCTCTTACATCGACCCTTCTTGAAAATAAGATGAATTGTAATTGTTTGATGACTAAAAACATAGTTTGTTGGTTTTCAAGAAAGTTTATGGTCTATACTTTAACATGTGAATAGCTTGCTACTATATCATGAGAAGTTTTATGAGAAATGAGCTACTGGTTATGATATATATAATGATGCTAGAAAAGGTGATTGAAATTATCATTGATAAAACTTATGCAGTATGCTAGCATTCACACTTTATAATTATATCTTTTATCATTTGCCTACTCGAGGACGAGCAAGAATTAAGCTTGGGGATGCTGATACGTATCCAACGTATTTATAATTTATGAAGTATTCATGCCATGTTTACAATAGTTTTATATGGTTTTGGTGCACTTTTATATTATTTTTTGTAGACTAACTTATTAATCTAGTGCCTAGTGCCACTTTCTATTTTCTGCATGTTTTTTGTTTCATAGAAAAACCATACAAAACGAAGTCCAAACACGATAAATTTTTACGGAGAATTATTTTGGAATATATGTGATTTTTAGGAAGAACAATCAACGCAAGGCGATGCTCGAGGGGCCCACAAGGCAACAGGGCACGCCAGGTTGCCTTGTGGGCACCTCGTAATGCGATTGGAGCCCTTCTTCGCCGCAAGAAAGATAATTTCCAGATAAAAATCTTCTCAAAATTTCAGACCGATCGGAGTTACGGATGTCCGAGAATATAAGAAACGGTGAAAGGCCAGAAAAACAAATGAAACCAGAGAAGAAAACAGAGAGAGACAGATCCGATCTCGGAGGGGCTCTCGCCCCTCCAGACGCCATGGAGGCCAAGGACCAGAGGGGAGAACCTCTCCCCATCTTGGGGGGCATGAAGGAGGAAGCCCGAGGGGGAGACTCTCTCCCCCTCTCTCTCGGTGGAACTGGAGTGCTGCCGGGGGAACCATCGCCGCGGTGATCGTCTTCATTAACATCAGCGTCTTCACCACCTTCCTCATCTCTTTTCAGCAGTCCACTCTCCCACATCCCCTTGTAATCCCCTACTTGAACATGGTGCTTTATGCCACATATTTTCATCCAATGATGTGTTGCCATCCTATGATGTTTGATTAGATTTCTTTTGTCATTTGGGTTGATTGATGATCTTGATTGGTTTGAGTTGTATGTTTTATTTTGGTGATGTTCTATGGTGCCTTCCATGCCATGTACACGCGAGGGATTCCCGTTGTAGGGTGTTGCAATACGTTCATAATTCACTTATAGTGGGTGGCTAGAGTGACAGAAGCTTACACCCGAGTAAGGGGGTTGTTGCGTATGAGAGTAAAGGGGATTTGATACTTAATGCTATGGTTGAGTTTACCTTAATGATTTCTAGTAGTCGCGGATGCTTACTAGAGGTCCAATCATAAGTTCATATGATCCAAGTACGGAAAGTATGTTAGCTCAAGCATCTCCCTCATATAAAATCGCAATAATGATTACCGATCTTGTTATCAATTGCCTAGGACAATTCCGCACACCATACCATCATTATTTCACACTCGCTATTTTAATATATTGTAATACATTCTAAGTTTATTTAGGCAGCATATTTTCATATTTTAGTTCTCCGATATCATGCAAAGCTATCCTGTTTGTACCCACAACGTAGTTTTATTTCTTGTTTATAGATAAAACCAAATGCTCGGTGTACGTAGAGTCGTATTACTGGCAAATAGGACTTGAGAGAATATTGATCTTACCTTTAGCTCCTTGTGGGTTCGACACTCCATACTTACCAATTCCATCTTTGGAAAGTGCTACGATGATTCCTTGCACTTGGGGATAATCAGGATGGCATGTGGCCCGACTATGGGCATATCTACAAATTCCAAGTGCTTGTATGAGACGCCTCTGCTTGGAATTACTGAGTGCCTCCACTAAACATCCATTACTTGGAGTGTTAATTAGGCACCATTCTCAAGAACCAAGTTTGTGTAACCGTATGTTTGGCTTTACTGAGAAACTCCAACTCGTGCCGCAGGAGATATTGTGGGAACTCCTTGCTCCTTATACAGAACAGGCCTGTAACGAGCTTTGCTTCACTCAGTTTTAGTCGAGGGGGTTGCCCTTGGATTTTCACCATGTTGTGGGCATGGATCTCTTGGATCGGGGTTGACCCTGGGCAGCCTAATGGACGTGACGTCCTTCAATCCAACTAGAAGGTGAACCATTAAATGCCATCATTGTGAATCTTGTTGTATTGTCACATAAAAACATTTTTCGTGTCGTCAGACCTCCCTTTGACTTGTTTCTCAGCGAGGACTCATCGACTTCTATGATATGAATGACATCACCGGTTGTTGCTTCACGTGCTAGTAGGTTTTAAATGTTGACTGTATGGAATCTCGCCATGCGCAATTGACATCCCGGCTTCCTGTAACGACGTGTGTCATGCGGGTTGTTGAGAAACGTATAGAAAACAAAAGAATCACCCTGCAATCAAGATCCCAGATCACTATGAAGATGCATACAAGGTTAGATTGGATCGTTAACAACTTCGAGTTGCAGTGGAAGAAGAGTTGTTGTAGATTGTTGATTAAGTCCCTTGAAATATTTATGAACGATCCCTCAAACTGAAGACAAAAAGCATGGCCTCTCTACAGATTGCACGCGTGTGAGCTTCACGATCGATAGTGCTTCGCCGTGCAGAGCTTTGCGTCCGGGGAGAACTAGAGGGAGGAAGAGAACCACACGGGGCCTCTCTATTATGAGGACAAGATAAAACTAGAACTAGATTAAAGATCTAGATCAAACTAGAGAGTAAGGATGTCAATGGGTAGGGTATAGGACGGGTACAATAATCCCATACCCATGCCCATGTGGCCGATGGGCACAAAACCACACCCATACCCATGCCCACGGGCACAAAACCCTGCCCATACACATACCCATTGGGTACCCATACCCGATGGGTACCCATCGGGAACCTCAACAATACGCATATTATACCATCACTAGTAGAAAATTCAACAAAATATAATTGTCTTAATTCACCGTAAACAAGCTGACAGATGACAATCATACACATAACTAAAAAAACATGACTATGTTCACAAAACCAATGGTCTGACAATCACATGCAACAGTAAATAACCTTATTACATGAATAGCCAACAATAGCAGTGCAAAATTATGTAAAGCAAAGTACATCTCCAAGTCTTGAAACATGATTTTATTAAATAACAAGTGTGCTTTCTATCGCAGTCACCAACCAGTAGCTCCAAGTCTTCATTCTTTAGTGATAATTGAAGTAGATTCATCCTTCACACAATACAGAGCAAAAGAACATGATTTAATTACGAAGCGATAATCTTACAATTTAAGAGCAATCTCTTGAAGTGCAAAAACAAGGTTGCAACAAAAGTATTTACCATCTCTTCTTCATTATCCTCAAGAACACTTTGAAATGTTGCAAAGAGAGTGGAATTCCAACCACCTAATGAAGAACCAGCAATTAGTATGTAAACAACAAGCTATTTGGAATATCCTTCACACAAGATATTTGGAAAATAAGAATAAGACACAAGTACAAACATTGAGTACCTAATAGATCAGCACGAGACCAAGCTTGCATGCACATGAGAGCTTTAGCCAAATTGGGAGTAAGTCTACTACGATGTGCACTAAGTACTCTACCACTAGTACTGAATGCACATTCTGAAGCCATGGATGTTATAGGAATAGGCAATATATCACGAGCAAGTTTCTGTAAGGTAGGATACTGGACGGCCCCAAGCTTCCACCAATCAATGATGTCCAAGTCATGTGTTCTAGGCAGAGCAGCTTCCTCCAAATAAAATTCCAATTTTGTATGGGCCGAAGAAGAAGAATAAGGTGTAACGACGCGATTGGACATGTAAAGATCCAAGAGTTTTATGGCTTCATCCTCTTCTCCAGTTGGGATTGAACTAGCAGACGCACCCCATGTATCCTCATGATATGTCTCCGTCGTATCTACTTTGCCTCACACTTTTGCCCTTGTTTTGGACTCTAATTTGCATGATTTGAATGAAACTAACCCGGACTGACGCTGTTTTCAGCAGATCTACCATGGTGTTGTTTTTGTGTAGAAATAAAAGTTCTCAGAACTGGACGAAACTTTTTGGAGATTTATTTTAGAATAAATAAAAAATACTGGAGCTAGTTCTGTATCGCCCTAGGTTATGACTGTTATATGATGAATATCATCCAACGAGTTCACCGATCCAGTGCCTACGAGCTTTCCACTTATTGTTCTTGCTAAGTTACTATTGCTG
This sequence comes from Elymus sibiricus, assembly GCA_039707655.1. Taxonomy (NCBI): domain Eukaryota; kingdom Viridiplantae; phylum Streptophyta; class Magnoliopsida; order Poales; family Poaceae; genus Elymus; species Elymus sibiricus. The sequence continues at coordinate 319,156,546 of CM077673.1, forward strand.
CTGCTACTGTTCCAACAACTACAAAACTATTGCTCTCACTGTTACCGTTACTGTTACTGTTACCACTGCTATCAAACTATCATACTACCGTGCTACTGATCACTCTGCTGTAGATATTTAATCTTCGGGTGTGGTTGAATTGACAACTCAGCTGCTAATACTCTCAAATATTCTTTGGCTCCCCTTGTGTCGAATCTATAAATTTGGGTTGAATACTCTACCCTCGAAAACTATTGCGATCCCCTATACTTGTGGGTTATCAAGACCTTTTTCTGGCGCCGTTGCCGGGGAGCATAACTATATTTGTTGAGTCACTTGGTATTTATATCAATTGATCACTATGAAGAATATGAAGGATCCAAAGACCAAGATTTTTCCCTCTAAGACGAGGGGAGGTAAGGAACTGCCATCTAGCTCTGCACTTGATTCACCTTCTGTTATGAGTAAGCTTGCAACACCACCACATGCTAGTAATCCTGATATGTCACAAGTTATTGATGATGCTACTTCTGCTATGAATGATGCTTATGATGATGCTAGTACCATGCTTGATGATAATGTGCCACTAGGAGAATTTCTTGATGAACAAATTGCTAGAGCTAAAGAGAATGAAACTACTGAAACTGATGAGATTGCTGAAACTGATGAAGCCTATGAAACTGATGACGACTATGAAACACCTATAATCCTAGTTCTCATAGATTTGAAATGCCTAAGATACCTGAAGGTTATGTTTTAGATGAGGAGGTAACTAGAGAAATTCTTTCTTGCAATGATAGAAACGATCTTAAGAAATTGCTACGCAAGTATAAGGAAAAGACTTTGAATGCTAGAATGAAATGTGATCCTAAGTTTGCTACTTCACCTATCTTTGTTACCGATAAGGATTATGAATTCTCTGTCGACCCAGAGTTAATAACTTTGGTTGAATCTGATCCTTTCCATGGCTATGAAACTGAAACTGTAGTGGCACACCTTACTAAGCTGAATGATATAGCCACCCTCTTTGCTCATGATGAGAAGATTCGCTACTATTACATTCTCAAGTTATTTCTGTTCTCATTAAAGGGTGATGCTAAGACATGGTACAATACTCTTACTCCTGGTTGTGTGCGTAGTCCCCAGGATATGATCTACAATTTCTCTGAAAAATATTTTCCTACTCATAAGAAACAAGCTGCCTTACAGGAAATATTTAACTTTGTGCAAATTGAAGAAGAGAGTCTCCCACAAGCTTGGGGGAGACTTGTCCAGTTGCTTAATGCTTTGCCTGATCACCCTCTCAAGAAAAATGAAATACTTGATATCTTCTATAATGGACTAACCGATGCTTCTAGAGACTTCCTAGATAGTTGTGTTGGTTGTGTTTTCAGGGAACGAACTATTGAACAAGCTGAGGAATTATTGAATAACATATTGAAGAATTATGATGATTGGACTCTTCCTGAACCACCGCTCAAACCCACTTTGAAGAAGAGGGGTATCTTATTTCTTAGTCCTGAAGATATGCAAGAGGCAAAGAAATCTATGAAAGAAAAAAGTATTAAAGTTGAGGATGTTAAGAACTTACCACCTATTGAAGAAATACATGGCCTTGACACACCACCACCTCCACAGGTGGTAGAGGTAAATTCTTTATTAAAGTTTGATGAAGGTGATATCCCTTACAATAAACATCCTAGTCAGTGCCTATATGAGTTTGACAACTATATTATGAAGCAAGATTATTTCAATGCACATGTTCTGAAACAATTGAAATATAACTCTCATATGATTGCTCGCTTGAGTGACTTGCTATTTAGAATCAGTAATGATGTTAGAGGTGTAGGAAAGCATGCCTCTATGGTTCAAACTCAGTTAGAACAAGTTGCTAAGTCTCAAAAAGAATTGCTTGATGAAATGAATAATAATATGAATGATTTTGCTGCTAGAGTAGTAACTAGAGGAGGTAGAATGACCCAAGAACCACTTTATCCTGAAGGTCATCCTAAAATAATTGAACAAGACTCTCAGAGAATTAATACTGATGCACCTATTCCTTCTAAAAAGAAAAATAAAAATAAAAATGATAGGACTCTGCATACCTCTAGTGAACATGAGATACAAAAACCTCCCGATAATAATAATGTCTCTGTTTCCGATGTTGAAACTCAGTCTGGTAATGAACATTCACCTAGTGATAATGAAAATGATAATGATGATGTTCATGAAGATGCTCAACCTAGCAATGATAAAGAACCAGATAATGATGTTGAAATAGGGCCTGCTGCTGATCTTGATAACCCACAACCTAAAAATAAACGGTATGATAAAAGAGACTTTGTGGCTAGGAAACATGGTAAAGAAAGAGAGCCATGGGTTTAGAAACCCATGCCATTTCCACCTAAGCCATCTAAGAAAAAGGATGATGAAGAATTTGAGCGCTTTTCTGAAATGATTATGCCAGTCTTTTTGCGTACCCGCTTAACTGATATCTTAAAGATGGCCTCTTATGCAAAATATATGAAAGACATCATCACTAATAAAAGAAAGATACCTGAAGCTGAAATCTCCACCATGCTTGCTAATTATTCTTTTAAGGATGGAGTACCTAAAAAACTTGGAGATCCTGGAATACCAACTATACCTTGCTCTATTAAAAGAAATTATGTCAAAACTGCTTTGTGTGATTTGGGAGCCGGTGTTAGTGTTATGCCTTTCTCCTTATATAAAAGACTTGATTTGAATAAACTCACACCTACTGAAATATCATTGCAAATGGCTTACAAATCAACTGCCATACCTATCAGTATTTGTGAGGATGTGCCCGTCGTTGTTGCGAATGTTACTATCTTAACGGACTTTGTTATTCTTGAGATGCCCGAGGACGACAACATGTCGATTATCCTTGGTAGACCCTTTTTGAATGCTGCAGGAGCTATTATTGATTGCAATAAAAGCAAAGTCACTTTGCATATCAATGGTAATGAGCATACGATGCACTTTCCGAAGAAACAATTCCAAGTGAATGGTATAAATGTTATTGAAGAATCTCTGACTATTACTATTGGAAGTTTTCAATTACCTCTACCTACTGCCAAAAACAAATATGATATACTTATTCTTGGGGATATGCACATCCCCATTGAGGTAACCTAGTGCTTTACGAAAGTTCATCGGTTTCATGCTAATCGGAAGTGGGTGTTAATAAGACTTGATCAACCTTATTAATGGATCATTTTTGAGAGGTATGAAGTTGATGAATCTAGTAAGCACAACTCTCTGCCCCCATATTTTATTTTCTATTTTAGTTAGTCAAATAAAATAAAATGCCATGTTTATCATGTTTTCTATTTTCACCGTGCAATAAAAAATGACCCAAAAATAGAAGTTCTCGGAATAATCTGAAAATTTGACACGATTTTTTCCGAATATTTCTGAATTTCTGGTGCAAATAATACCAGAGGGGGGTGCACCTGGTGCCCACAAGACACCAGGGCGCGCCAGCACCCCCACGCGTGCCCTGGTGGGTTGTGGCCCCCACGTGGGCCCCCTCACTTATTTCTTTAGCCCACATCATCCCCTACCTCCAGAAAAAAATCACCATAGCCACCATTCCCATGTTCTTGCTCTCAAACCCGCGGATTTCGATCTTTTTGCTCGAAGCTCCATTTATGAAACTGTTTGGAGGGATTCCTACTTGGTATGTGACTCCTCCATTGCTCCAATTAGTTTTTTGAATTAGTGGGTTATCTTTAGAGTAATTAGCTACCCTTGGTGCTGCTATAGATGAGCTTGCATGTTGAATTCTTAGAGTTCTAAGTAGTTTGAATGCTCAATATGGCCTCTATGCATGCTTAGGAGTAGTTGCTGTCAATTCCACGAAGTTTGTTGACAAAAAAAAAATTAGGCTAATTTTTTTTAGAATTTTTATAGGAATAAGATGGATTTCTTTAGGAAGTTTTCCTCCAAGAAAAGTGCCAAAGGAGTCGTTGGGGAATCATCAGACAATAACCTACACACTCCAAGAAAGGTGGAGGTGCGGCCGTGTGAATGGCCGCATGATGCCTTCATGGAGGAGGCCGGGTTCCATCAAGAGTTCACTCAATTTGTTGCAAACGCTGGGCTGACTGAGTTCCTCACAGCTAAGTGTGACCAATATCACATCCTTACAAATTCCTTTGTGCAATGTTTTCATTTCCTGAGAAAGAATAATACTCCTGAAGTGCAGTTTAATCTTTGTGCTGAAACCCACAAAATGCCGCTAACTGACTTTTGCGACATATGCTTGATCCGCTCTGATGGGGAATGGAGAGAACCTAGACCAGCGAAGTTTGAGGATTTTCTCCTCACTTTAACGGAACGGATACAGGATCATGCCAGATGACATTACGGCCTACCAAAACAACCTAGCAGCTGCTGAGGAGGAGCCCCGGGGGTGGGACGCTCAGGTGCCGCCTCCACCTCACTTTGACTTGGGACCAGATGGCTTCTACGGGTGGTGATTACCAAGCTAGGCCAAAATCCTAAGCTTGGGGGAGTACGTATTTCCACCGACATTACATTCATGTTCACACATTTCATTCCAGTTGTTGGTGTTCACACTTTTTTATTGTATTATCCATGCTAGATTTATTTTCTCGCTTTCTTTTTGTGTGTTTGAAAAACTTTGAGAAAATCCAAAAATATTTCCTACTTCTTTTCAGTTTTTCTTTCTAGCCTAGTTTAATTGAAGTATCGAAAGAAAACCCAAAAAGATTTCTCATTTCTTCTTTTGCTTGTTGGGAGCTCTCCCGTGTAAATAGTTTTTCTCGTTTTTGTTTTTCCTCTTTAGTTTGCTTTCTTCAAGAAAAACCAAAAACTCCATAAATATTTCAGTGTGTTTCTCTGAAATTCTTTTCTTTTGTTTGAGTCGTACCGAGGAGAAGACCACGATGAAAATGTTGAGTGGCTCTCATTTGCACTATTGTTATCTAACAAAGAGCCCATGTTATCTTGTCTTCTCCTCTTGAATAAAATGTTGCAGATTCCAGCTTAGTCCATGGCACTCTTGCACTATTATTATTTTCCTATCATTCGGTCGTGCAAGTGAAAGGCAATAATGACGATATTTGATGAAGTGACTGTGGCAGAGAAAAGCGGGTATGAACTCAACTTGTTTTTGTTTTTGTAAATATGTTTAGCCTAGTATCCTTGATTCAGCATATTATGATCAAACATGTTTGCAATGACCATTAGAGATTATAGTTGTTCATGCCATGCTTAAGTAGCTAGGAGTGGATAATGATTTATCTTGGATGTCAACATGCATTAAAATGGTTGTGATGTGGTGTGTTGATATGGTATCCTCCTCTGAATGTTTCAAGTGGCTTGACTTGGCACATGTTCACACATGTAGTTGAATCAAAGCCAACATAGCCTTCATGATATTTATGTTCATGGTGTCCATATCCTACTCATGCTAGTAGTCAATGTTTATTATATGTAATGCATGTTCATGACCGTTTTCGCTCTCTAGCTGGCCGCTTCTCAATCTATTTGCTAGCCTTTGCCTGTACTAAGCGGGAATACTGCTTCTGCATCAAAATCCTTGAACCAAAGTTATTCCAGATGAGTCCACTATATCTACCTATATGCGGTATTACCCTGCCGTTCCAAAGTAAATTTGCATGTGCCATCTCTAAAATTCAAATGAACATCTGTTTTGTGCGCCTGGACCGCTCATGGAGCGACAGGGGGCGGTCAGTATCTTCCATGCTAAGCGGGTTATTCTCATGATGAGTGTTTATTCACTCGTCCTTACACGAGAGGGGCGGTAATAGGGATTCCCAGTCCCGAATTCAAAAATCAAAAATAATTAAACAAAACTCCCCCAGGAATGTTGTTGGTTTGGACGGTACCCGTGGATGTGGCTAGCCGTGGAGTGTGATTGTTGGTGGAGGGGGAGTAAACCTTTACTTTTACCGCTTGGGAACCGCCGCTAATTTGTTTAGCATGGAAGATATTGATAACTCTTGGTCGTAATGTTAACAGGAAGGGTGTACCTCCCAAAAACTATATCTATCTCTGTTTTAAAACTTGAGCTCTGGCACCGCTGCAAATTCATGCTTCCCTCTGCGAAGGGACTATCTATTTACTTTTATGTTGAGTCATCACCTTCTCAAATAAGCGCCAGACCTGAGAGCACTATTTTCATCCTCATGCATTGTGTATAGTTGATGTTGGGTGCAGCATGACTGGATCTTTTCTACCATGAATTACAATGTTTAGTCGCTGCTTGAACTTTGGAGGTGCTCTGCATTTATGTTTTGCGGTCTCAGAAAGGGCTAGCGAGATACCATTATTGTCATATTGTATCATGATTGTTTTGACAAAGTGTTGGTGTTTGAGATATCTTATTATTGCTCGCTAGTTGCTTATGTCATTGATATGAGTTAATATAATCTGTAAGAGTTATTGTAGGCATGGTTAGTCATAATCTTTGCTGAAAACTTGGGTGCTACTTAAGCATATATATATGTAAACAAGAACAAAAGAGTTCGTAAAAGTTTTTCTTTATCACTTTCAGTTTGTCAACTGAATTGCTTGAGGACAAGCAATGGGTTAAGCTTGGGGGAGTTGATACGTCTCCGTCGTATCTACTTTTCCTCACACTTTTGCCCTTGTTTTGGACTCTAATTTGCATGATTTGAATGAAACTAACCCGGACTGACGCTGTTTTCAGCAGATCTACCATGGTGTTGTTTTTGTGCAGAAATAAAAGTTCTCAGAACTGGACGAAACTTTTTGGAGATTTATTTTAGAATAACTAAAAAATACTAGAGCTAGTTCTGTATCGCCCTAGGTTATGACTGTTATATGATGAATATCATCCAACGAGTTCACCGATCTAATGCCTACGAGCTTTCCACTTATTGTTCTTGCTAAGTTACTATTGCTGCTGCTACGGTTCCAACTGCTACAAAACTATTGCTATCACTGTTACCATTACTGTTACGGTTACTGCTGCTATCAAACTATCATACTACTATGCTACTGATCACTCTGTTGTAGATATTTAATCTCCAGGTGTAGTTGAATTGACAACTCAGCTGCTAATACTCTCAAATATTCTTTGTCTCCCCTTGTGTCGAATCTATAAATTTGGGTTGAATACTCTACCCTCGAAAACTGTTGCGATCCCCTATACTTGTGGGTTATCACCTCACCTTCGGCTTCATCTTGGTATTGCTTTACCAAGTCAAACATTAGCTTCCTCGCTTTCTCTATTTCTTTGGATACATGATGTTTCCATAGAGAGGACCATAAAGAGCATTGAGAATATGCAGTTTGTACCTTGGATCAAGGATTGTTGCAACTGCCATAAGACCATGTATATCTTTCCAATACTTCTCAAATTTATCCTTCATTTCCTCAGACATTTTTTGTATAAGCTCATTTTCACTATTACCCCATTTCCTTATGGCCAAACGAATGGTAACTACTTTAGGGAAAAAGAGATTTGCTGTTACATACTTACTTCCCGAAAATGACTGAGTGATATCAAAGAAGAGCTTCAACCTATCACACATTTCCTTTGCAAACTTCCAATCATCTTTGGTTGGACAGCAATCAATTTTTTTTCACGTGCCTTCAATTTTTCAAATATCTCGATGTATTGTAGCGCAATGCTTATCATAAGGTAAGTTGAATTCCATCTAGTCTTACAATCAAGATTTAACCTTTTGTGATACTCAATGTTCAATGTTTTTGCCATCTTTTCAAACTTCTCGTGCCTTTTAGGAGTTGCCGACCAAAATGCAACACTATCACGTACTCTTTCTACACCTTCCTCTAAGATACTCATTCCATCTTTCACAATCAGGTTTAATATGTGAGCAGCACAACACATATGCAGAAATTTCCCTTCTAACATAAGAGAGCTAGTATCCAACTTATTTGGCAATATAGTCATAGCTTTCTCATTAGATGTGCATTTGTCGAAAGTGACAGTGGAAACCTTCCTCTCTAGGTGCCAGTCAATAAGACACTCATACAAGGCTTCACATATGACCTCAGATGTATGTGGACATGGCACATAAGCAAATCTAATACCACAACATAAATAAATCATGAAAGGCCACATAACCATGGTAATAATTGGAATTCTGGAATATTTAAAATTTTACCTTATAAGAAAGCGCTTCAAGTTCCAAGAATCATCTATGTAGTGTGCCGTAACAGCCATGTAACCTCTCTTTTGGTAGCCTGTTGTCCACAAATCTGTAGTGACAGCTACTCGGTGTTTGAAGCTTGCAAAGAAACTGACCATCTTCTCCTTCTGAGCAGAATGCATAGCTATAATGTCATTCCTAATAGTATTTCTGCTCACCATCTTGAACAATGGTTGCAAATAAGAACAAAATCTACGAAAACCATGGTGATCCACCATAGATAAAGGGTACTCATGTTCACAGATCATTAGTGCAAGCTCTCTCCTAGCCTTCTCTTGACCAAAAGTGTAATTTCCAATATTTACTTTTCCACCTTCAACCGTTGTCAACTTTAATTTTTGTTGCTTTGGACCCATAGGTGCATGCCTAGCAGGACAGGTGGCCAAATGGGAATGCAAGTGTTTGGTGCCATGTGTACCGAGAGCTCTAAGTTTTGTGTGACAATAGTTGCACTCAGCTTTCCATAATCCATCAACTAATTAACATTCTTTTCACCAAAAACATTGAACGGAAGAATCTTAATTGGATGTTTATAGAGATTAACGAGTTAATCACACGAGCAAACACAATAGTGCGCACAGTGCACACGGATACATCCATGTACGACATACACTAGTATACGAATATTAATCAGTTTGACGTACACTAGTACTGAACAAGAATCCATTCAATCTACACTATTACTAAATTAGTTCATACACATTTTGTACGAATAGGCAAGAATCATACCCTAAACGACGATAGTTTTGCCTGGACATCGGTGCGGCCCTGCTCCCGTACTGGCTCGTGGGCCGCCTCATCGTTGTGGCCTACCTCGCTATCGCCGCAGCCCCGTGCAGCCATGCTCCGCCTCGACGTGCTCCTTCTTGCATCCTTGCTGTCTCACTTGTGAAGCCCTGCTCCGCCTCGAAGCGCTCCTCGTTGCATCCTTGCCGGCTCACCATAGAATTTTGTGTCACCACGGACGGTGAGTTAGATGGCTCATCGCTAGAATAGATGGGGATTTGGGACGAGAAGGGAAGGTACTGGGAGGGAGACCAGGAGACGAGGAGACAAGGACGTCAAGTTGTCAACAATTCTATGGACAAAAATCATTTCCTAGCATCTGGGATGGTAGAGTAATTTACGGCAGAATAATTCCCTTCTAGTTTTTAGATAACAAATGTAAATTAGTACGTGGCTATAAGGAAGGAAGGTTATCAGACTATCGGGTCGGGTTCGGGTATACCCGCGGGTAGAGAATTGTGTCCATGCCCTACCCACGATTAATCGGGTCGGGTTCGGGCGCTACCGATGGGCACAAAACCATGCCCAGACCCTACCCACTCGGGTCGGGTGCCCATGGCCATGGGTAAAATTGCCGTGTATGTGTGTGTTTGTGTTTGTGTGTGTGTGTGTGTGTGTGTGTGTCAGCCAGAATAACTGTGTCGGATGAAGGCCTATCGCACGCGTTCTTCTTTGACCAACGTTTACGATGGTACACAGTTCAAAATACGAAATCATGTGTGATAAGGAGACTAACACAAACGCTGGTGTTGTTAATCTCACACGTTCTTTCTCTTCTGATCGTGCGCGAAGACGAGATTCATCGCACACGCCTCGAATGGAGAAACGTGTGTGATGTTGGAGTTGATCGCAGACGTTTTGCTTTCTCAAACTGTGTGCATTGTAATAGCCTGCAGAGCAGGATTTGTCCCTAATTAAATACCTTTGTTCATAATTCACATAATTTAAATTTGAAAGTAGGAATTCATGTATTTCATATCGAATCATGTTTAGGTTTAAGAACGAATGCATAATTCGATTAACATGTACATATACTCAAGAACTACATAAGCATCAATTATCAAAAAAAAGGAAAGTGCAGAAGGGACAAATAAAGAATGATGGAAGCACAGTTGTACTAAAGAAGGTAAAGAGAGAGCCGAAAGACATTTTGTATGCTGGAGAAGGTGAAGCGGAATGCCCATATTGTGCCCTCCTCCATGCCTAACGCACGAACAACTCTAGGCCAGCCCCTAGTGATGGCCGCCCGCCCATCCTTCACTGTCTTCATTACGACTTCTCAATGCTCATTGTAGTCTCGGTGATATATTTTAACCTTCATTGCATGTCCAGCAATCATGTACTTTGCGAGGTAATCTTGAGTAAACTGCTTTGGGAACCACTGCAAAAGAAAAAGATTCAGACAATGTTGTGTGACAACTCATTATGGGCAGTAGTAATAGAAGCCTATGGAGTTCGTAGTTACCATCCTACAACTCACTGTTGTGTTGGATAGAGCATAAACAAATAGCCTAATTGGCATTGTTCATCTCTTTTCCATAACAATCATTTTCAGTTTCCTCACTTGATGCTGGTTCATGAATATTTCATTACCCCACACGCAAAAAGGGTCCAGGAATGGATCTTTACCTAAGACATATGTACCTACAAGCAAGAAGCCAATATTAGAAGCTAAAATGCAGTTACAGAATGGTGTAATATATTACTCCATCAGTTCGACAATGTGTTGCATATAAACATTTTGAGAAGTCAACATTTACTTACTTTGACCAAGTTTGTAGAGAAAAACATTTACATCTAGAATTGCAATTCCATTTCATTAGATACATCACAAAATTTTATATTGTATACATTTTAGATGGTATATGTAGATACATCACAAAAATCTATATGCACTACATGATGGAACGGATGGAGTCTAAGCGGAGGGATGAAAAGAACCTCGTTGGAAAACGTTGGCCACTCCCATTGTTGTCCTGTGCAAGTACATGTAAAGTCATGATAAGTACATCAGGCTTAACATCAACCAAGTATACGAGGTATCTGCTTGAAATAAACAAGGCATATATGCTCACTATAACAACCAAATATAGCCATTTGATACTGGACAAATGCTCAATGGAACCAACCTAACAACCAGATAACGAAAAGCAAGGCGTCTGCTTGAAAACTAGACAAATGCTCACTGCAATCAACCTAACAACCAGATACAAAAAAGCAAGGCATCTGCTTGAAAACTAGACAAATGCTCACTGCAACCAACCTGGCAACCAAATTAAGAGAAACAAGGCATAAATGTTTAAAGCGGGAGTTAAGGGCACAGGTTAACAACACCAGGCATAACAAGTGGTATTGATGAAATTGAACTGCACAGTTCATACTTGCACATAATGAACATCACATTGTGAATAATTGAAAGAAACAAGGCATTCATGCTCACTGTAACAACCCACTATAGCCATTGAAAACTGGACAAATACTCAATGCAACCAACCTAACAACCAGATATAGAAAAACAAGGCATCTGCTTGACAACTGGACAATTGCTCAATTAAACACTGCATGATTATCGCATGGCAAAAGCTGCTACAACAGTGGGTACGAGACGGCTAGCTACAAAAGGTATGATTTGCTCACAGGATGTTGCCTCACTTGTCATGGATGGGCTCCTTCCACTTGGGATATGAGGTGACCAGGGTGCGCTCCCTGATGTCGCATATGGCACGTTTCCCCTTGTAACAACCGTAGTGTGTGCCATTATCTTGGTGGATGAGATCTGACTTTGAAGCTAAGGATCCCAAGCCACCGCCGTAGAACGTTTCCTTCAGAAATGACAAAAGGGTCTCGATGGCGTAGAAGGATCGCAAATCCATGACCGCGAGGCGGAGGAGATCAGCGGCGGGGCCTTTGGAGAGATCGACGGCGGTTGAACCAAAGGTGTTGCCGGTGATGTTGACGAGCTTGATGTCGTAGCCGGCTCTCCTGAGATACAGGAACACGCATTCCTTCAGAGTTGAAGCCTTCGGCATGGCAACGTAGGCAGCGTCCTCACCGGCTCCCGCGGCGAGGTGTTCGTCCGGGATCGAAGGGTCAACGCGAACGGCGCCCACCTCGATAGCTTACAGCGGAGAGGCCATGATAGACCTCTTTTTGATCGTACACTCCTCGAGGTCCATGGGAGATGTGGTCGGGCTGATTAGGCTGCAACTCTCTGGAGTACGGGATGGGGATCTGGGGGAAAGGGACACCGCCGGCCTCATCTAAAAACTCAGGGCGGCGATGGTGTATGTGGATCGGTGGGGACCCTGAACTTGTTTAGATATGAGGCACGGGCAGACCGGCTGAGGTTGGTGGTGGGAGGCGGCGGCGGGGGCGAGCTAGGGTTCAAGCGGGGGAGGAAGGGGGAGGGGGTGTTGTGCGGACGGGGGGGGGGGTGTTTGCGGATGTGCCGCTGTTGCTGAAAATTTTAGTAGTAATGGTGTGGGTGGAGATGGTGGTGGACGAGGGATGGCGACGGTTCAAATGCCTCGGCAGCTGAAATTTTACTATAGGGTTGGTGCGGTGGACGAGGAAAGGCGGCATGCAGTTGAAATACCGCTTCCAATTAAATTTTGGCAAACGAACTGGGCGGGAGCAACCAAGATCGCACATGGTCCAAACATAATAAAGTGTGTACGCTCTACGCTGTAACGAAATACCGTGCCGCGAAACCACGAATTTTTGCATCGCTCGAGGCGGGTAGCTCTTTCTGAGATTTCTCAAGGCGGGTTCATCTCACACGGTTCATCCTCAATTCCAGTCGCAGACGTCGAATTCATCCTAAATTTCCACATGCCCACAAACAGATGACACAAACATTTGGCAAATTTTCAACACAAAATGCCTTATTTTGTAGCGGATTAGTTGACATTAGTTCATACGCTCAGTAATTTACAAATAGTTCGTCAATTTACATGAAGATGAAGTGCACAAAATATTCACTACGCCATGGATGCATACAAACGCCGCGCCTCCACCGTCGTCATGACCTTCCTCGCCTCAGAACGAGTATTCAGAGGAGCTCGTCAAGTCGATGAGCTCCACTGGTTCCACGGCAGAGACCGGCGGGGGTACATCGGCCGGAGCGACCGCGACGCCTCTCGCCAGGTCTGCCGCTGTCGACGAAGATGTCGTGGCATCCAGGTGGGCCATCGGGATACAGACGGGCGCCGATCTCGCTAGAGCTGCTTCCCTGGTCGCCGTGGCCGCTGTTGCCAAGGCTGCCGCTGCAGCTACAAGGCCTGCACTGGCCTCCAACGCGGCTGAGAGGCATGCGGCGGCCTGCTCCGCCGCCTTCTGGTCCTGCTCCTGCCTCTTTTTGCCCTCTGCATCTGAGTTCCACTTCCTCTTCGCACTCTCCCGCCGTTTCTGCCGCTTCAGATCCCTAGCCACGTTGCGGATGGCATCCGCAGATGCGATAGATTGTTCCACACCGACACTGAGACGGCGCTCGTCCTCGTCGCGCAGGAACGCATCGAGGCCCGATTCACGGACGGACAGAGCGATGGCCATCTGCATCCGACGCTGAAACCCGGGGTCGTCGTCGTCGGCGGCCGCAGCAGATGACGGTTGACCGTTGACCGACATGGAGGACAGCGCGTCGGAATCCTCTATCCCGTCGTCATCGGCCGCGGCAGCTGGTTGTTTGCCGTTGCCCGCCATGGCGGCCAACGCGTCGGAATCCTCTATCACGTCGTCGTCCAACACTATCAGGACGACGCCATGCACATCCCCATGGTTGAGCAACGGTTCCATTTGGTGTGTGTGGTGGTGGTGGCGAGCTATCGGCGGAAAAAATAGCTGTTAGCCGCCGCTGGCGAGATCTTTTATAGGTCACTGTCGGATTTGGGTTTGTACTGTGCACATTACCCCTTTGCACTGGCTGACGCTTGCGGTTGGCACCACTAGGCAAGGCCGATTTTGCTGTGTACGGGCATCACACATGGTTAGGGTAGCACACTCGTGTCTGCTCAGGGTACAATCACATACGGTTGTTTCGTCTGTTTCGTTTGCTATTTTACATAATACTAGCATCTTTGAGATAAACGAAAAAAAACGCAAGAGAGGGTCAAAACACAACCACGCCCGTTAGTGACCCAAATATATACTCCCTCCGTTCCTAAATATATATGTAGTTCGTAGTGAAATTTGTAAAAAAGACTTGTAATTAGGTTCAGATGAAGTATGTATATGTACGAACATGGTGTTGTCATGTTTAATTTCGCAATGCGCAACTTTAATGTGTGGCACATGCTGCATATGTGCATGCCTAAAAGTGTCCAATGTGACACCAAAGGGTTTCATGACAAACATAATATAGGGTGTTGCCCCCTACACTATGTGCCGGAGGATATATGGGGTCCTATGAAGACATGACCTGGTTCAAACTTTGTCACACATTTATCCATGTCTGAATTTTCGTAAGACAACCAGGAGAATTTATACCTTAATATGGCCAAACCATCACATATTGTTGTTGGACAATAGGGATATATAGATCACGCGGTCCCATGACTTGGCGCGTCGTCGAAGATCAGTTGAGCGGGGCTAGAAGAACACCATCCCCCTGCATATGGGCAAATGTATATGCGAAAATGGTGTGGTCCGGTGTTTCAACAATTAATACACAATGGTACACTATCTATGATGTGGCATGCACCTAGCTGAGATAACTGGACATATATATATACATATATACCCCCCTTAAGATTGGTTATATATATCGTTCCCCTCCCCCACCCCCACCCCCACACACACATGACACGTAGCAGGGTGACATTCCAGCGTTGTCACTCAAATGGATGATATATAGAGGCCCATCGGTATATAAGTGTGTCGTTGAAAACCGCACAATGGACGCATGCATGGTCCACACACACACACACACACACACACACACACACACACACACACGCGCGCGCGCGCGCACGCATGCACGCGCGCACACACACACACACACAGAGAAAGAGAGAGAGAGAGAGAGAGAGGCACACACGCACACGCCGTCACCCATCCTTGGCCTTCCAGCGTTGTCAGTAAAAGGCATGACAAACCCTAAGGCCCCGCCGATAGGTTTGTTGTCGGAAACCGAACAATGTAGGTACATGGTCCACACACATGCATGGGTTCAAACACGCGCACGCGCGCACCCCCCCCCCCCCCCCAACACACACACCGTCACCCATCCTTTGCCTTCCAGCATTGTCAATAAAAGGCATGACACACCCTAAGGGGCCACTAATAGGTTTGTCATCGGAAACCGCACAATGTACACATGGTCCACACACAAGCATATGGGTTTACACACGCGCGCACACACACACACACACACACACACACACACATCGTCACCCATCGTTGCCCTTCCAGCGTTGTCAGTAAAAGGCATGGCAGATCCTAAGGGCCCACCGATAGGTTTGTCATCAGAAACCGCACAATGTAGGCACATGGTCCACACACAGGCATTGGTACACACACACAAACACACACACACACACACACACACACACACACACACACACACACACACACTCGATCCTTGACATTTTCAAAATAGGAAAAGAAGCAAAAGAAAATCATGGATATTTTCGAAACAAGGACCAGATTTATTTAGCGGGAATGACATATCACACACACACACACACACACACACACACACACACTCGATCCTTGACATTTTCAAAACAGCAAAAGAAGCAAAAAAAATCATGGATATTTTCAAAACAAGGATCTCAAGATTTATTTAGTCGGAATGACATATCACTACAGGCATTTTTATTTATGCTTATAGTGATCATATCACACCGCCTAAATGAACCTTGAAATCTAGCAACTTCCCAACCAGTCACCCATCCTTGACTACTCCACCAAAAGCACGCTTAACTTCCAAGTTCCATTCGAATGGGTTACGGGCTGGAAAGCCGCGTCTTGCTGGTAATGGTTGCCTCCTATCATATACAAGGCATGCCCCGATGGGCACCTGGTGGGACCAGACACGCATCGCAGACGTTTCTAGTAGTACTAGAAACCGTGTGCGATGGTGGCATGGGGGCTGATGATGACGTCTTGCTGATGCTCGATGGCGTGATGCCAATTTTGCCTGCTCTCCGGCATGCTCCGTCTCGTCCTCCTCGTCCAGTAGGTTGATGACGGGGCCGGCGCTTCGGCGGGAAACCGATTGGGGGAGTGGCGGGAGACCGATTGGGGGAGTGGCGGGGGAAGCGTGTTTGGATAGAACATCATTTTAATACAAATTGGATAACTTCTGAAAGAAGGAAGCTCGAGCTAGCACGACACGCGCACACCGTGCTTACACACTCACTAGCTTCAGACGGGCGTATAGAACTGCTTTAAATTATTCATGGTTCGTTTAGCTTTTTGTATACTACACTAATCAAGTTTGTAGACATTTAATGTGCATAATTCAAATTTGAACTAAAGGAACATGCTTCGTGTCACCAAAATGGGTTGAAAAAAGGCATTTGTGTCCTTGGGTTCCTTGTTTAGGTCCCATGCAAATGAATGTGAATGGATTGCAAACATCTCGAAGTCATGACGAGGCAACAAACATTGAGAAACTTGGCTATTAAATCATCATAAATCCACAACTCGTCTAAAATTCTTGAAACTTAATTACCCCGGTGTCATGACACGACACTTATACGACATGATAATTTTTTGTCCAATGTGGGACAAGTCTCTTGCACACCAAAACTTTTCTCAAGAACCATTGTGGCAACTCCCCAAAGGCACAGGGGCAAAAGAAGAAGGAAGAGGTTGAAGAAGGAAGACAAAGAAAACAATCTGGCCTGCTGCTATCTAATTCTTCATGGATTGCTGGGCGCGGAGTTCCTCAATCTCCTTCTTCATCGCCTCCATGACCTCCATCTCCTGTCGCCTCTCATCCGACATCTTCTGCATTGCGTCCATGGCGCTGGCTCTTTGCTTAAAAGCGTCGATGGCCTGCTTCGCGTACGCATGAAGTTCCTTCACACTCTCCACGGATTCCTTCAACAGCCCCTCCCGCTCGATGTAGAGCTTCGCCAATTCTTTCAAAAGTTCCTCGGAGAGTTCTTTCAGCCTCCCCTCTGAGGCACTTTTCTTCTCGAGGAGTTTCTTCCAGGCATCGTTCTCCCCCATAAGTTTCTCCACGAGGCCGGTTGCCCTGTCAACTGAGGCGTCGCTCTTCTCTAGCAGCTTCACCAGGTCATCGATCATGGCGTCCTTCCTATCGAGCTCAGCGCGCATGTCGTCGCTGGCCTTGGAGAGTTCTTTCAGCCTCCCCTCTGAGGCACTTTTCTTCTCGAGGAGTTTCTTCCAGGAGTCGTTCTCCTCCATAAGTTTCTCCACGAGGCCGGTTGCCCTGTCAACCGAGGCATCGCTCTTCTCCAGCACCTTCACCAGGTCATCGATCATGGTGGCCTTCCTATCGAGCTCAGCGCGCATGTCGTCGCTGGCTGAGGAATCAAAGACTGCCAAATCGTCCAGTCCGCCTCTGATGCGAATGCGCTTGTGACTGTGAGAGCCGTCGCCTCTCCGCGAAAGATCCTCCCGGGCGTCCACGGCGCCACCGGACATCTCTGCTGCGGCCAAAGCGGTGTGGCTGGAGCTCTCTCGCGCTTCCGCGGCACGGCGGCGGGACCTCTCAGTTGCTTCCGCGGCTTTGGTCTTTCTTCCCTGGTTATATCTCGACCCAGAAACCCCCCTACCGGCCATGGCAGATGGAATGAAGGACTAGCAAAGAAAGGCCTGTTTTTTGGTGGTGGGGGTGAAGAATGTGCGGTAATTTTCGAGTACGAGTTTGTGTTTTTATAGCCTACTACAGTAAATAGCTGCTAAGTGAGAACACGTTTAGGTTTGGTAGGTGTGAACTGATTTGCAAAAAAAATTAGCGCGTGGTAATTTGGAATGTGAAAGGAAACAAGCTCAATATTTATTGATGGTTTTAGTTCCCAAGCACGAAACGCTTTATGGTTTTTAGAAACCGTTTGGGAACGGGCTCATCGAGTAGACGCGTGGCCCTGCCTCTATGAGAGGTGGGCCCTGCCTGTGCTGTGGGTGCAGGTTTGATTAGACAGGACGCGTGCTAGGAGTCCGCCACGCAGGCTCAAAGGGATGCGTGCGAGCAATCCGCCGCGTAGGCGCAGCTGGGTCACCGGGAATCAAGCCCTTTGACCTAGGACTACCACACACAACCCTATTCTCTCCCAAGTTCTCCATTAGTGCTACACCTTCTCCTCCGGTCTTATCTATTTGGGCCACCGCCGCGGATCGCCTCCTTTTTCGAGGGACGACGAGGTGGCCAACAAGCGGGGGCGGGTGGAGGCTGAACCACACGAGCCTCCGGCGAGCGTGGACTTCATCAGCAGCATCCCCGACGAGATGTTGGTAACCATCATGTCTCTCCTCCCCATCAAATCTGCCGTGGAGACCACCATCCCCTCCAGGCGGTGGCGCCCTCCTATGGCACTCCACCCCCATTGACCTCCTCGATGACGACGAGCTCTGCAGCAGGGATCGCAAACGCTTGGACGCATTGTCCCACATCCTCGCCACACGCACTGCACCCGTCAGACGCCTCGCCATCGGCACTTTCCGTTCAAACTGCGAGGCCGAACCCAAGTTTCACGACTGGTTCTTATCTCCCGCCCTAGATTAGCTCGAGGAGCTCAACTTTGATGCTGGACACTGGCGCTCGCTGCCTCCGTCCGTCCTCCGCCTCGCGCCCATGCTGCGCCGTGCTAAGTTCATGCGGTGTCTTTTCCCCAAGATTAATGCCGCGCACGCTCTTCATCTCCCTAAACTGAAGCACCTCGAGCTCATTGGCGTCAGCATCTCGAAGTCGGATTTGGAGCGCCTGCTCGACGGTTGTACAACGCTCGAGTACCTTCGTCTTCAGATGATGTTTGGGTTCAGTAGCCTCCACATTGCTACGACGAATCTCCATACGATATATGTGCATGGCTGGTGCCGCAACACGCTGTCAGCTGGGGAGTTTCATGATATGGTCATTGAGAATGCGCCTTTCCTAGAGAGATTATTTGTACTTGATAAAGAAGGTCGAACAAGAATCAGGGTCATTGGCGCACCGAAATTGATAGTGTTGGGGTATTCGTGCGCTGAATTCTCTGAACTTGTTACAGCTGGATCCATACCCGTTCAGGTACACCAATCTTCTTCTCATTCTTATTATTGTACATCACATTTTATCTAGTTTTTGTTGATCTATGTTCGGCTGTCATCCAGAAAATGATTCCCACAAGCCTCGCAATGTCTCTGCGCACAGTGAAGATCTTGCCACTACAATCTATCGGCCCCAATCTGGATGAAGTTGTTAAGTTCCTTATATGCTTTCCGTGCATGGAGAAGCTATACGTCGAGGTGATGTTCCTTTCCTGTTAATTCTTAACCACAACGGAGTTCAATTTGTTGGTACTTTTACCCATGATTACAATGAAATGTGTACTATACATTTTTTTGAGATGTTAATCATGAACGATCGAAGATGGCATGTCAATCTATTAGTGTATTTTATAAATCATGCAAATCAAAGAGGCCCGTAGTGTTCGATACTGCATCTAAGCACTGATATGTTCTCTTCGTTTACAGATACAAGCAGGAGTTGGAGTGGAAAAGGTGGCGCAATATAACAATCCCATCGAATGCCTTGAATTCCATCTCACGGAAATTACTTTGAACGAGTACCGAGGCACCAATCCAGAGATTCAATTTGCCAGTTTCTTTGTTCAGAAAGCAAGGGTGCTCAAGGTAATGAGGTTTGCACTATATTTAGTGCGCCACAATGGATGGTTTACTGACCAGCGGATGCGTCTACAGCGGAATGGAAAAGGCTCTGCAGAAGCTGATTTTCACTTTGGAAGTTCATATGACAGATTATTCGGAAGCGATTCTATCGAGCCGATATATGACTTCTCGGTGGATGATCCCTTCGCAGAAATATTTCATCCCATGGATCCTGAAGATTGGATTTGATTTCTAATGTCAGTTTGTACCTTGTAATCTTTGAATTTGGGCCTTGTTATGCTGGAATTTGAACCTTGTAATATTGCTGGTATTTGTGATACAATATTTGAAATTGCATTGTGTTCTTTTTGTTTATGCAACCATGTTCTTATAAGTACATATGTTGTTGTTCTGTAGGCGCAACATTGATGTTGTGCAGACCGAGCAAATCACAGTACACACGGACTAAACTACGAAACCCGTCGGTGATGATTTCATCAATCGCTGACAGTTGTATACGAGCCAACGTTTCCCCACAACACACACAGGTTATTAGCACCAATCGTCTGTGTTATATCTGGTGTTCGCACACAATTCTCATTACTCACCTGTTTGCTGTATATCGCACACATCTTGTTATGCCGAATCGTTTGTGTTCTGTTGTATCGGCGCACACGGTTTATTCGAGTGAACTGTATGCCGTACTTCGCACACGTATGTAGTTTTGGTAACCGTTTCTGTTATAAGAACAAACGGTTCATAAGAACAAACTGTCTGCCGTAGATCGCACATGCAACTACTTTCTGAATCATATTTGATGGATCCACCTTCGCACACAGTTCGTGCCATTAGCGACGGAGCTTGAACTATACCGTTTGTGATTCATGCATCGCACATAGTTTCGTCGAAGGGTCTGTGATTGATGTCTCGTGTTTGGACCATGCATGCCGTAGCGACACGCCCTATCCGTTCGTGGTGTACACCAAACATCCGATCTGGATGGAGAACTCCAACGTCATGGACCTGTTACTTCACGAGGACAAGTACAAGGTGGTCTGGTTCAACCTCGCGCCCCACCGCGTGCTCTGCTCTCGCGTCCCTGCGCGTGCTCTGCTCTCGCGCCCCTCCGCGCGCGCTCTTCCAGCGGTTGGGGCCGGCCCACGATCACGTTCGGGGCTCCATATGCATGCAGTTGTGCCACGCGCGTCGCCCCATGCAGTTACGTGCTCCACGACTGAATCACGCGCTGCAAAAACTGCCATCCGGATGTGCCGGTTTTCCAGGATGTCTGGCCCCCATTTATACCCACGGCCATTAACCATAGTCTCTTCACGCTTTCGATCGCGTCCCACAACACAATAAGCGCACCCTGGACGACGCATACAGAGAGGATGTCCAGCGGCGCTCCAATGGAGTTCGGCGTGCATCATGTGGAGACCCACATGAGGAAGACGGACCTCACGGTGGTGTACACCAACGACCCGGGCATGGTGGAGGACTCCATCGACACCATGGAGCGGCTGCTTGATGCGGATGACAAGTACAAAGTGGTCGGTCTCGACCTCGCTTACACCGGCGGTCGTGCCGGGCATGATCAGAAGGTTGCCGTCGCCCAGTTGTGCGTCGGCCATCACGTCCTCCTCTACCACTACTGCCTGGCCATAGTGCCTTGCAAGCGTTTCACCAGGTTTGTCAACAGCCCCAACTACAGGATCGCTACGGTGGACACCACCAACGATCCAAAGGTGCTCAAGACTTCGGGCTTGGCCTGCCAGAAGCTTGTCGACATCTGCGGCCACTATAGGGTCTGGGGCCGCAAGAAGGACATGGACTCCCATGTTGACCTGGCCGAGGCCATCATCGACCCCTACTACGCTGACATGAAGGCTGAGTGCGACAAGAACAAGCCTGTCTGGCACAGGGGCTGGGTGAAGAAACCGGATGAATATCACCTCCAGACCGTGGCCAAGCAAGCGTACACATGCTACGAGATGTTCAGGCGGATCGTTGACATGAGGAAGTGCCTCCTACCTAAAGACAACGAGGGATCGAGCCACAAGCAGAGCACTGGTGGCAGGCGTAACAAGAAGTACATGATTTCATGATCGTTTCTCAATTCTCATACTCCCTCTATGCAGAAATATTCGTAGTTTTAGAGGGATAAGTTTATTATGCATGTAATAGTTTATTAAGGTGTGCGCCAATGTTATGTGTGTATTGGATGCTTAATTTGGTTATACAATCATGTTCTTCTAAATAGAGCATAGATGTTTGTGGGCAGATTGAGCAAATCACAGCGCATACGGAATAAACAACCAAAACCTTCAGTGATGATTTCATCAGTCCCTAACAGTTCTTTATCCAGAACCGTTTGCCCACAACACATCCGAGTGGCCTGCGTACATCACACACATCTTGATCTGAGAAACCGTTTGTGTTATTTTTGCTTATCGCACACAGTTCATCCCAGTGGCATGTATGCCGTCTATCACACACATCTTGATCTATGTAACCGTTTATGTTATTTTACCTCATCACAAACAGTTCATCCGAGTGACCTGTATGCCATCTATCGCACACGTGATCATCTGGACAATCGTTTGTGTTCTGCTTGATCAGCGCAAACAGTTTATCGGGGTGAATTGTATGCCGTACATCGCACACACTTGTATTTTTATAAGTGTTTGTGCTATATTATCCAATCTCAAACAGTTTATCTAGGCCAACTGTTTGCCAAACATCGCACACGCAACTATATTTTAGATCTTATTTGATGGATACGCCATCGCACACAGTTAACATCATTAGCGATGGAGTTATAACTATACCGTTTGCAATTTGATCATCGCACACAGTTTTTTTGAAGGGTTGCTGATTAATGTGTCGTGTTAGCAGCATCCTGCAGTAGTGATAGGTGGAGGGAGGGGAGGGGTGCTGACATGGGGAGGGGTTCTCAACACTACTACAGGAAGGTCCAAAGATGAAACACCAATCTGAGACCCTCGATCAAACTGTGTGCGAAGCATGAATCACAAACAGTATAGTTATAGCTCTGTCGCGAACAACGCGAACTGTGTGTGATAGCGGATCCATCAAATATGATTTAGAAAATAATTGCATGTGCGATATGTAGCAAACAGTTGATACAGACGAACAGTTTGCGATTAGCAAAATTAACACAAACGGTTGTACATATCCAGATGTGTGAAATAGGCGGCATACAGTTCACTCTGATAAAATGTTTGTAATGATCCAGTAGAACACAAATGACTGGTCTTAACAAGATGTGTGTGATACCTGGAAAACAGGTCTGTAATAAGAATTGTGTGAGAAGACCAATAATAACACAGATGTTTCCTCCTAATAAGTTGTGTGTGTTGTTGGCAAACGGTTGCTGGTACATAATTGTTAGCGATATATAGAAACATCATCGACGTGTTACTTAGTTTACTCATATGAGATGTGATTTGCTCTGTCTGCACAACATCTAAGCTCTGCAACATCGCGCACATAACTGCTTGGTGGCTCGAGGGACACTGGCAGCCTCAACCGTGAGCGTAGATCAGTTGAACACACAGGGACTGGCCATATACAATCCGTCCGGCGATAGCGAGCCTCCAGCATCCTGGAGAAATAACGACGTCGTAATAAAACGCAAATGTTTTTATTATTATTTTATCATTTGTGTAGTCATCATTTTTTCCTCTTCTGTCCCGTCCTGCCATCGCATTGCCGCCTGAGGATTGCAGAGCATGCTTCGGCACCACACAAGCGTTTCATTTGGGCACGTGATACGTCTCCAACGTATCTATAATTTTTGATTGTTCCATGCTGATATATTATCATTTTAGGATACTTTTTGGGTCTTTATTTACCAATTTATAATATTTTTGAGCACTAACCTATTGACCCAGTGCCCAGTGCCACTTGCTGTTTTATGCGTGTTTTTTCACTTTTCTCGTTTACAGTACCAAACGAAGTCCAATGGCCACAAAACTTTTTGATGATTTTTTCTGGACCAAAAGAAGACTTGGAAGCTTCGGAAGGAGGCCGGGGGCCGCACGAGGGCCGCACAAGCCAACAGGGCGCGCCTCGGGGGGGCGCCCTGATGGCTTGTGCCTCCCTCAGGCGTCTCCCGATGCCCCTATCTGGCTTATAAATTCTCATCTACCCTTAAAACACCAGAGGCAGTCCCGAAACCCTTTTTCCGCCGCCTCAAGTCTCTGTTCCGTCGCGAGGCCATCTGGAGCTTCATTACGGCACCCTGCCGGAGGGGGGATCGATCGCGGAGGGCCTCTACATCAACCTTGCTGCCCTCATGATGATGTGTGAGTAGTTCACCACAGACTTACGGGTCCATAGCTAGTACCTAGATGGCAATATCTCTATCTCTTGATCTTCAATACAATGATCATCGCATCTTCGCTTTGATCTATCCGATGTAATCCTATTGTGCGGTGTGTTTGTTGGGATCCGATGAATTCTAGGTTTATGTCTAGATTATTCATGAAAAGTATTTGAGTCACCTCTGAATATTAAGATTCTTATTTGCATGAGCATTATACCTTCATAATGCTCTCCGATTTATTGATGTGCTTTGGCCAAGTAGATTGATCTATCTTCAGTGGGAGGGGAGCGTTGTGGTAGATTCAACATGGCAAGTTTCTATATCCCAGTGACAAAGTAGGGGACAAGATGCGTCTTTGTGTTATTGCTACTAAGGATAACACGATGGGGTTCATTCATATTGCTTGAGTTTACTTTGCCTACATCATGTCATCGTTCTCCATGCATTACTCTGTTTTACTTAATACTCTAGATGCATGCTGGATAGCGGTCGATGAGTGGAGTAATAGTAATAGGTGCAGGCAGGAGTTGACCTATTTGTTTATGGACGTGATGCCTATATATACATGATCATTTCCGTGAAAATCGCATAACTATCCGATTTTCTATCAATTGCCCAACAGTAATTTGTTACCCACCGTATGCTGCCTACATGAGAGATGCCGATAGGGAAAACTATGGCTCCCGGGTCTATTCACTTATATATTTACAAATGCCACTATTACCTTGCTGCCTTTATTTACTTTTTATTTTATTTTGCAATTTGCAATTCTCTACAATTATCTACACAACTCATTTGCTTGCAAATAACGAGATCAAGGGGATTGACAACCCTCTTGCCCGCGTTTGGTGCAAGTTGTTTGTTCATTTGTGTGCAGCCGCTGAAGATGGTTGACGATTGATATTCCTATTGGTTCGATAAACCTTGGTTTCATAACTGAGGGAAATACTTACCCACTTTGTGCTGCAATAATCCGTTCCTCTTCATGGAAAACCCAACGCAGATCACAAGTATTAGGAAGGATTTCTGGTGCCGTTGCCGAGTAATATCATCATCAACTATCAAGTAACTCCACACAAATTTTCATTCACTTGTTCTTCTTTTTATTTTTTTATATTTAGTTTGTCTCATAAAAATCAAAAATACAAAAATATTTATCTTTGCTTGTTACTAGTTTACTTCTTCGCTTGCTAGTTTACTTGGCTTGCTTGTTACGTTGCTTGTTCGGTCACCATGTCTCAAGATACTACTAAGTTGTGTGACTTCTCAAATACTAATAATAATGATTTTATTAGTACACCTATACCACCTGCCACTAGTGCGGAGACTTTTGATATTACTGCTGCATTGCTAAATCTTGTCATGAATGATCAATTTTCGGGAAGTCCTAATGAGGATCCCGCGTCACATCTCAATACCTTTGTTGAATTATGTGATATGCTAAAGAAAAAGGATATGGATAATGATATTGTGAAATTAAAATTATTTCCTTTTTCACTATGAGATAAAGCTAAAGCTTGGTTTTCATCTTTACCTCGTAATAGTATTGGAACATGGGTAAGTGTAAAGATGCTTTTATTGCTAAGTATTTTCCTCCTGCTAAGATCATCTCCCTTAGAAATCAAATAATGAATTTTAAACAGCAAGATCAAGATCTTGTTGCACAAGCTTGGGAGAGAATGAAATTGATGATAAGAAATTGTCCAACTCATGGTTTAAACTTGTGGATGATTATCCAAAACTTCTATGCTAGACTAAACTCTAGAAATCTTCTAGATTCTGTTGCAGGTGGTACCTTTATGAATGTGACCTTAGGAGAGGCCACAAAACTTCTGGACAACATTATGACAAATTATTCTCAATGGCATACCGAAAGGGCTCCAACTGGTAAGAAGAAAAATTATGTTGAAGAAATCGCTACTTTGAGAGAAAAAGTGGATGCTCTTATGAATATGGTTGCTAGTAAAAATGCTCATGTTGATCGCAATGATATGCCCTTGTCTACTTTGATTGAGAAAAATAATGATGCTATTGATGTGAACTTTGTCTCGGAAAATAATTTCAACAATAATGCTTATAGAGGAAACTTCAATTCTAGACCATATCCCGGTAATTCTTCTAACAACTACGGAAATTCTTATGGAAATTCTTCTACAAATTCTAAAAGGATACCCTCTTATCTTTAGAACACAATTAAAGAATTTATTAATTCTCAAAAGGTTTTCAACACTATGGTAGAAGAAAAATTGCACGTAGTTGATACTTTGGCCAAAAACATGGATATAATTGCTCTTGATGTGGAAACTCTTAAAAGTAAAGCTTTGCCACCCAAGCATGATTTTAATGATGCTGCTAAATCTATCCAAATATCTATTAATGAAAGTAAGGAGAGGACCGCTAAATTGAGAGCTAAGCGGGAATTCTTAGAAAAAGCTCTTCCACCCGGTTTTTACCGGAATCATGATGAAGATCTTAAAATGATTGGTACCTATCCTATTGAATCTTTTTTTACTTCTCTGAATATAAATGATAAAGGGACTGTATATGAGTCAACTCTAATTGAGAAGTGCCCCGTTTTCTTGGAGGGTGATGATTTTGATGCCAAAACTGAAAAACGTGGGTTTGGAGAGGTCAAACTTTAACTAGTGATGTGCCCACTATTTTGGATTACAAGGACTTTGATTATGATAATTGCTCTTTAGTAGAATGCATTTCCTTGTTGCAATCCATTATTAGCTCACCCAATGCTTATGAACAAAATAAAGCTTTTACCGAACATATAGTAGAAGCTATGATAAAAGCTTATGATGAGAAACTTGAGCTTGAAGTTTCTATTCCTAGAAAATTGCATGATGAGTGGGAACCTACTATCAAAATAAGATAAATAAATATGAATGCAATGCCTTGTGTGACCTTGGTGCTAGTGTTTCAACTATTCCTAAGTCCCTTTGTGATGTGCTTGGTCTCACTAATATTGAAGATTGTTCCCTTAACTTGCATCTTGCGGATTCTACCAATAAGAAACCTCTAGGTAGAATTAATGATGTGCTTATTATTACAAATAAAAATTATGTGCCTGTAGATTTCATTGTGCTTGATATTGATTGCAATCCTACTTGTCCCATAATACTTGGAAGACCTGTCCTACGAACTATAGGTGCAATTATTGACATGAAAGAGGGAAACATAAGGTTCCAATTCCCATTAAAGAAAGGGATGGAACACTTACCTAGAAAGAGAATTAAACCACCTTATGAATCAATCGAGAGAGCTACTTATGGGTGGAGTGTCAAAGATGACAATACTTGAAACTATGCATTATGCCTAGCTAGGGGCATAAAACAATAACGCTTCTTGGGAGGCAACCAACTAGTTATCTTTAAATTTTTTCTATAAACTTTCTGTTTGTTTTTTATAACATGATTATTTCCTCTGTAATTATTATGTTTTTACTTTTAATTTAGTGTTTGTGCCAAGTAAATCCTTTGGGATGACTCACAAGATGAGTAGAATCGATGCTGAAACAAAACATAAACTTTTGACTCCAGTACATGAATTTTCATTTTTTACTGGAGCGTGATAATGATCTAAAATTTTACACAGTGTTGCTATACAAATTTTAGAGGTTTTTCCTAATTGTTAAGAATATTTAGAGTTACAGAAGTATAGGGTCTCTAGAGATTGCTACAGACTGTTCTGTTTTAGACAGATTCTGTTTTTGCTTGCATGGTTCCTTGTTTTGATTATATTATGGATTGTATCGGGGGGTATAAGCCATGGAGAAGTTATAATACAGTACCTATTATTCAATTATGAAATAATAATCAATTTATAACAGTACCTAAAGTATGCAATATGTTTCTTATACTAACGGATCTCATGAAGTTTTGTTGAGTTTTGTGTGATTGAAGTTTTCAAGTTTTGGGTGTTATCACGATGGACAAAGGAATAAGGAGTAGCAAGAGCGTAAGCTTGGGGATTCCCAGGGCACCCCAAGGTAATATTTTAAGGGATACTCAAGCGTCTAAGCTTGGGGATGCCCCAGAAGACATCCCCTCTTTCGTCTTAATCCATCGGTATGTCACTTGAAGCTACATTTTTATTCGTCACATGATATGAGTTTTGCTTTGAGCGTCGTTTGCTTTTGTTTTTCTTTTACTTTCAGTTTGCCACAATCATTGTTTTATGGACACACCTATTTAAAAGAGGCACACCTTCATCATAATTTGTTAGAATACTCTATGTGCTTCACTTATATCTTTTGAGCTTAGCAGTTGCTCTAGTACTTCACTTATATCTTTTTTAGCACGGTGGCGTGTAGATTTTATAGAAATAATTTCACTCTCGTTCTTCACTTATATTTGTTTGAGAGTATAAATAGTGATGGTAATTTGCATGGGTCATAAGACTAGTCCAAAAATATTAGGTATTCAATGAGTGATAATCAAAACCATCAAGTAGCACATATAGAGAAATTGTGGGTTAATGATATTGATGTGGTAATATAAAAAAGGTGTGAGTCCATAATTGTTGATCCGTAGAAGTGTCGATATTAAGAAAGGTTAACTTTTTGTTCATCTAAAAATTAAAGAGGCATGGTGATGATGTGTGAGCATTTCTATTCCTCGTTGAAATCCTAGTGTTGTTTCGGGTCGGAAGCGGGCGATGGTTTACTCCTACCAACTTCTTCCCTCGGGGCATGCGAGTAGTACTTTGATTTATGATAAAACTAATAAAACTTTGAAATAAGTATATGAGTTCTTTATGACTAATGTGAAACCATGGACATACGCAATCTCACCTCCTCATATTTGCTAGCCTCTTCGGTACCGTGCATAGCCCATTCTCACCTCGAGGATAGGTGCAACTTTCGTCGATGCATCCAAACCCCGTGACATGATACACTCTGTTGCACATAAGCCTCATTATATCTTCCTCAAAACAGCCACCATACCTACCTATCATGGCATTTCCATAGCCATTCCGAGATATATTCCCATGCAAATTCCATCGTCACTTCACATGACTAGTTCGTTCATCATCATATTGCTTTGCATGATCATATGGAGCTGACATAGTATTTGTGGCAAAGCCACTATTCATCATATTTTTGATACGTGTCACACTAGATCATTGCACATCTTGGTACACTGCCAGAGGCATTCATACAAAGTCATATCTTCATATTAGTTCTCCATATCGAGTTGTAAGTAAATAAAAGTGTGATGATCATCATTATTAGAGCATTGTCCCAATGAGGAAAGGATAATGGAGACTATGATTCCCCCACAAGTTGGGATGAGACTCCGGACGAAAAATAAAGATGGGGAGGCCAAATGGGCCCACCATTCAAAAAAAGATGAGAGAAAATGAGAGAAGGGACTTTGCTACTATCTTTTACCACACTTGTGCCTCAAAGTGGCACTATGCTCCTCATGTAGAGAGTCTCATGATATGTCATTTTCATATGCTAGCGGGAATTACCTATTCATTATTACAAACTTGGCTTGTATATTCCAATGACGGGCTTCCTCAAATGCCCGAGGTCTTCATGAGCAAGCAAGTTGGATGCACATCCCACTTAGCTTCAGTTGAGCTTCCATACACTTATAGCTCTAGTGCATCATTTGCATGTCAATCCCTACTCCTTGAATTGACATCTATCGATGGGCATCTTCATAGCCCGTTGGTACGCCTAGTTGATGTGAGACTATCTTCTCCACTTTTTGCCCCTTTGTTATCTACCACCATATTCTATTCCACCTAAATGCTATGTCCAACGGCTCACGCTCATGTACTGCGTGAAGAATAAAAAGTTGATGCATATTGAAAAGGTACAATCCAATTGCCTAACTTGGACACCGTGGTGCTTAACATTTGTATTAATGTGGTGAAGATGGAGCCATGCCTTACTAATATAATAAGATGAATGGGGGGTAAATATTCCTTCAGGATCGCACAATTTGAAAGATTGATGACTTTGTTTCTTACACTTTAAATATTTCTATGTTAATATTTGTTGATTCATCATTTCTCAATGAGCATACATGCATAAGATTACATAATGGATAGCATGTCACATCAAAAATTCTGTTTTTATCATTTACCTACTCGAGGACGAGCAGGAATTAAATTTGGGGGTGCTTGATACGTCTCCAACGTATCTATAATTTTTTTATTGTTCCATGCTGATATATTACCATTCTAGGATACTTTTTGGGTCTTTATTTACCAATTTATAATATTTTTGAGCACTAACCAATTGACCCAGTGCCCAGTGCCAGTTGTTGTTTTCTGTGTGTTTTTCACTTTTCAGGTTTACAGTACCAAACGAAGTCCAATTGCCACGAAACTTTTTGATGATTTTTTTAGGACCAAAAGAAGACCTGGAAGCTTCGGAAGGAGGTCGGGGGCCGCACGACGGCTGCACAAGCCAACAGGGCGGGCCCTAGGGGGGGAGGTCACGCCCTGATGGCTTGTGCCTCCCTCTGGCGTCTCCCGACGCCCCTCTCTGGCTTATAAATTCTCATCTACCGTAAAAACACCAGAGGCAGTCCCGAAACCCTTTTTCCGCCGCCGCAAGTCTCTGTTCCATCGCGAGGCCATCTGGAGCTCCGTTCCGGCACCCTGCCGGAGGGGGGATCGATCATGGAGGGCCTTTACATCAACCTTGCTGCCCTCATGATGATGTGTAAGTAGTTCACCACAAACCTATGGGTCCATAGCTAGTACCTAGATGGAAATCTCTCTATCTCTTGATCTTCAATACAATGATCATCACATCTTCGCTTTGATATATCCGATGTAATCCTATTGTGCGGTGTGTTTGTTGGGATCCGATGAATTGTGGGTTTATGTTCAGATTATTCATGAAAAGTATTTGAGTCACCTCTAAATATTTAGATTCTTATTTGCATGATCATTATAGCTAGCTTCGTAATGCTCTCCGATTTATTGATGTGCTTTGGCCAAGTAGATTGATCTATCTTCAGTGGGAGTGGTGTGTTGTGGTAGGTTCAACCTGGCGAGTTTCTATATCCCAGTGACAAAGTAGGGGACAAGATGCGCCTAAGTGTTGTTGCTACTAAGGATAACACAATGGGGTTCATTCATATTGCTTGAGTATACATTATCTACATCATGTCATCGTTCTCCATGCATTACTCTATTTTACTTAATACTCTATATGCATGCCGGATAGCGGTCGATGAGTGGAGTAATAGTAATAGGTGCAGGTAGGATTCGGCTTATTTGTTTATGGATGTGATGCCTATATATACAAAATCATTGCCGTGAAAATCGCATAACTATCCGCTCTATCAATTGCCCAACGGTAATTTGTTACCCACCGTATGCTGTCTACATGAGAGATGCCTCTAGGGAAAACTATGGCCCCCGGTTCTATTCACTTATATATTTACAAACACCATTATTACCTTGCTGCCTTTATTTACTTTTTATTTTATTTTGCAATTTACAATTCTAAACAATTATCTACACAACTCATTTGCTTGCAAATAACGAGATCATGGGGATTGACAACCCTTTTGCCCGCGTTGGGTGCAAGTTGTTTGTTCATTTGTGTGCAGCCGCTGAAGACGGTTGAGGATTGATATTCCTATTGGTTCGATAAACCTTGGTTTCATAACTGAGGGAAATACTTACCCACTTTGTGCTGCAATAACCCATTCCTCTTCACGGAAAACCCAATGCAGAGCACAAGTATCAGCACGCGCGAGCCCGTTCCCATGCTCACCGTGCAGGTTCCCACGCATTCCGCGCAAGCTTCGCGCCCGGCTCGATGAAATTCCACAAATTCCCAATGCTTATAGGCCTGCTGTAAAAAACCTCACGGTCGGCGATTCCACATCGCTTTCAGCCCCTCCCTCCCCGTAGCTTATCTAGTTTGCTTCTCCCCCAATTGCCAATGGCACCGTCCTATCGTCGTCGTCGCTCAGCCACTCCGCCAGAGGACAGCTCCAACTGGGAGGCTTCACCTCATAGGCACGACAGTCCTTTGAAGCGTGTAGTGCACATGGCGTCCCTGGTGGTTGTGCGCTCACCATCCACCACAAACTTTGCCTGCGTTGCCCGAAGGTAGCAGCTGTCGGTGGTCGTCGTGGCCACCACCGCACCGACGGCCGCTGATACTTGTGATCTGCGTTGGGTTTTCCATGAAGAGGAACAGGTAATTGCAGCACAAAGTGGGTAAGTATTTCCCTCAGTTATGAAACCAAGGTTTATCAAACCAATAGGAATATCAATCCTCAACCGTCTTCAGCGGCTGCACACAAATGAACAAACGACTTGCACCCAACGCGGGCAAGAGGGTTGTCAATCCCCTTGATCTCATTATTTGCAAGCAAATGAGTTGTGTAGATAATTTTTGATAAAAGCAAAATAAATAAAAAGTAAATAAAGGCAGCGAGGTAATAATAGCGTTTGCAAATATATAAGTGAATAGACCCGGGGCCATAGTGTTCCCTAGCGGCATCTCTCATGTAGGCAGCATACGTTGGGTAAACAAATTACTATTGGGCAATTGATAGAAAAGTGGATAGTTATGCGATTTTCACGGCAATGATCATGTGTATATAGGCTTCATGTCCATAAGCAAATAGGCCGACTCCTGCCTGCACCTATTACTATTACTCCACTCATCGACCGCTATCCAGCATGCATCTAGAGTATTAAGTAAAACAGAGTAATGCTTGGAGAACGATGACATGATGTAGATAAAGTAAACTCAAACAATATGAATGAACCCCGTCGTTTTATCCTTAGTAGCAACAACACAAAGACGCATCTTGCCCCCTACTTTGTCACTGGGATATGGAAACTCGCCAGGTTGAACCTACCACAACGCACCACTCCCACCGATGAAATATCAATCTACTTGGCCAAAGCACATCAATAGATCGGAGAGCATTACGAAGCTATAATGATCATGCACTTAAGAGATAATATAATTCAGAGGCATCTCAAATACTTTTCATGAGTAATCTAAACATAAACCCACAATTCATCGGATCCCAACAAACACACCGCACAATAGGATTACATCGGATAGATCAAAGCGAAGATCCGATGACCATTGTATTGAAGATCATAAGAGAGAGATTGCCATCTAGGTACTAGCTATGGACCTGTAGGTCTGTGGTGAACTACTCACACATCATCATGAGGGTAGCGAGGTTGAAGAAGACGCCCTCCGTGATAGATCCCCCCTCCGGCAGGGTGCCAGAACGGAGCTCCAGATGGCCTCGCGATAGAACAGAGACTCGCGGTGGCGGAAAAAGGGTTTTGGGACTGCTTCTAGGGATTTTAGGAAATTGGAGAATTTATAGGCCGAAGAGGGACGTCGGGAGAGCCACGAGGGGGCCACCACATATCAAGGCGCCCCCAGGGCGTGCCCTGACGTGTGGTGGGGCCCTCGTGCACCTCATGTCTTCCTTCCGAAGCTTCTAGGTCTTCATATAGTCCATAAAAAATCATCAAAAAGTTTCGTGGCAATTGGACTTCGTTTGGTATTGTAAACCTAAAAAGCAAAAAACTTGCAGAAAACAACAACTGGCACTGGGCTCTGGGTCAATAGGTTAGTGCTCAAAAATATTATAAATTCGTAAATAATGATCCAAAAAGTATCATAGAATGATAATATATCAGCACGGAACAATCGAAAATTATAGATACGTTGGAGACGTATCAGCCGCCACCCTAGAGGCGTCCGCCTTGGCCGTGACCCCATTGTTAGGCGTCGGGGCCATCACCCACTCTACCACTGTGGCCCGAATGCGGGAGTTGAAGGCCGCCAAAGGCCTGCCGCCGGGCTTTTGTGTCAGAGAGCTTGCACGCTACATCTACTTCCTTGAGAAGGAGGTGGAGCGCCAGGCCGCGCATGCAAATAAGCTCACCGACTTCGTGGCCGCAAGAGAAGCCACAGCGATGGTGCGGAATGCGGAAATCTACGTTGAGTCCCGCCGCTTCTAGGAGTCGTGTCTGGAGCGGCGGAGGGCAGCAGTGGCAGGCAACGGATTCGAGTCCACCGGCTCGTCGGTAGCCTCCTCCTCCTCCGTCTCTTACTTAGCGTGCTCGGCAGAGGAGAGGCTGCTGGAAGTAGTGCAAAGCCCCTTCCGTAGTAGTATTTAGGGGCTATTTTGTTCAGTTCATCTAACTATAGATATGGTTGAACTGTACCACGTATTTCAAATTAGCTAGTATATACAGTGAACTAGCTATTTGAGTACGTGGTTGGCAACAATTGGGGAGAAGTTTGTTCGTTTCAACTCTCGAGTTGAACTGTTTTGTATAAAGATCGACCACTTAATCTATGAATGGAATCTATGCTTTTCTGAATTTCGATTCAAAAAATTACACCATACTAGTGATTTTGTTCCTGCAAAATTTGAGAAATGTCAGTGTTACAATGATGACAAAAGCCAATGTTACTACATTCCAAATGCCAATGTTTCCAATTTAACAAATGGCAATTTACCCAATATGACATATGCTAATCTTAGCAAATCTTACCAAATTTCAAATTTCATTGTCGCCCATTGACAAAGAACACGGGTCGTCAGACAGAATCATTTGCGATGACACAATCCACCAATCCGTTCGTGCCAAATTTTCACTTTGCTTACTGGCGAAGGAAGCATAGCTCTCAATCTGCATACGGGTATTAAATCTGAAACATTTGCGATGAGTGTTTATTCAGAGAAAAACATTGATGTTTTTTTATTTACTTTGATTACTATGTGCATTCAGAGATAAATACTAAGTTGATCAAACCATAGATTTCATTCAATCAAACTTTGACTTTACATTCATACGATCGAGATACAATATAAATAAAACTAATTGCGGCGGCAGCGGCGGCCTGCGCTGG
The DNA here is from genome assembly GCA_039707655.1 of Elymus sibiricus. Lineage (NCBI taxonomy): Eukaryota > Viridiplantae > Streptophyta > Magnoliopsida > Poales > Poaceae > Elymus > Elymus sibiricus. The sequence goes on from CM077673.1 coordinate 319,191,542, forward strand.
CGGCGTCTTGCTTCGGGACGCCGTTGTTCAAGTTGTCAAACAAGACCAGAATGTTATGGACTTCACAATCAAACAGCCGGTCGTCGTGCGATCGATGGGCTGGGGCCTGGGGGGCGGCGACTAGCGGAGCTACAAGGAAGCGGTCGACGGTGGCGTCCCATGCCGTTGATGGAGCCGCCATGGGTGCAGTCACGCGCACGGGCACGGACGTGGTGGGTGCAGGCGCGCGCATGGGCACAGACGCGGTGGGTGTAGGCACGCGCACGGGGACCAGCGCGGCGGGTGCAGGGGCGCGCACGAGCATAGGCGCAGGAGGAGGCGCTGGCGCTTGCAAGTACACGAGCTCGCGTGGGTTCGCGGGGGCCTCTCTGACGCCCGCGGTTTCCAGCGCTGCGATGATGCTCGGCGACCAGTCCGTCAATGCCACGAGTATGGTTGATGGCGTGCGCGCGGGGATGGCTGCTGGCGAGTGCACAGGGGCATCATCCATTGTGGCCTGCAGCTCATCCAGGGTCATGTTCATGACGTCCCATTCATCTTTGTGTTCTATGTCCTCTGGCTCGGGGTCGATTTCTTCAAACCGTAAGAGTAGTGGCATATGATCCTTGTGCGCCATGGCATAGGTGGAGATCTGGATGATAGAGGGTAATGGGAGGTGAAGAGAGAGGATTGTGAGTGAGTGGGCAGTAAGGACGCGTATTAAACAATGACTCGAGCGCCATTGATGGACATGTTCGAAGTGAGGTGGGCGGATATGGAGGTCAAAGGGCTTTCTTCCTGGCGAGCCTGCAGCATACTGTTCACACGCCTCCCGGTGAGCCTGCACAGCGGAGGCCAGCTCGCATGCCTCCCGTCCACTCAAACAACTGCTCGCATGGCACATCCTAGCCAATAAAGAGTGTGACGCATGGCAGCACGTAAATGTGCAGTAGAACGCCCATGATCTATAAATAATACAACCGTTTGCGATGGTAACGTGACAGTTCTTTGTTCCAAAATGCTTTTGTTGGCTATTAATGTGTGCGCCTTTTCCCAAAGTGGACACTAAAATACCACAACCTATTTGTGCTATATCATGATGCCATGCCCAATTTTCTTGAATGTTGTGTTTGTTTTAGATTTACTATAATTTAAACCAATATTCTCAATGTTGGCTCCAAAAGAAAAAATATATCAAAAAATGTGTCTCAAATAGGAAAACAAAATCCTACGATGCCTTTATGTGCCATGTCTTAACAACATGCCAAGATTCATGAATTTCAGAGGAGTTTTGGATTTACAGTAATTTAAAAACCAAGTTTCTCAGTGTTTGTGGCCGAGCCAAGACCCCGAGATGTTTGAATTTCATTCCCATTTTCTTGCATGTGACCTAAAGATGCATCCAACTTATATCATTTTTCAACCCATTTTGATGCACCGTACCTTGTGATTGTAGTTCAAATTTGAATTATGCTCATTAAATGCCTATAAAACTCAATTAATGTACAAAAAAGGCCAAACGAACCATAAATAATTCCATATTTTAGCAGGACACTACTATTGGTCTCTATTCACTACAGATAAATTTTATTGCAACCCAAACACCGTTCTTTTCCATAGTAACCTCATTTTTTGTTTTAAAAATAATATGAAAATCAAGTATCTCACAAACAGTTCATGATCATAAATCATGTGTGATGCAGTACAAAATATCTTGGGCCAATCCTCATATATGGCTTAGGCCGGAAGCTTCGTCGGCTACAGTCCACCGCCGGCGAGTTAACCACACTGGCCCCCCAAGACCATTTTATTGTTCAATCGTCGCCGGTGAAATATGGGGACGTGGATCCTCGTCGTGAGGGCAACTTCGGCAACTGAAAGCACATTTGCTCCCTTGGTGGTTTTGGTAATTAATAACAACATATATCTCATTGGACTCATGTTTCCACTAAGTATATTTCAGGAAAAGTTCAATGATGGGATGGCTATAGATTGTGAGGAGACCCCAAGATGCAAGGAACGGAATTGGCAAAGCTTCAAGAAAGGAAACTCTACATTTTACTTTGTGAGGAATCACTTTGAGTCCATAAGAAAGCCAATACTATTAAAAGGGGGTGAGGTAATGTTGGTGAACAAATTGCTCCACGTGCACAAGTGCTAGCCACCAAAAACACCCACAAGCTCTCCCACAAAATACTCTGTCTCAACCCTACCATACAGAATCAGTGCCACCAAGTTTCCCACTCAGCCCAACCGATTTTCATCTCAGATAGAACCCAGCCAAACCCTAGCTTCTCGGTACAACCAAGTGCTACATCGGTGCAACCGAGTTTTGGTGACCAACATTCTGGTGTCCCATTTTATAAAATCGGAATTTCTGAGTTTTATGATTCGGTGTCACCAAGTTTGGAAACTGCCCTCGGCCACTCATATCGGTACTACCTAGAATCATATATCGGTCTCATCGAGATTCCTAAAGTTGCCACATTTTGAACAAATCGGTACGGCCGAGTTTTACTTCGGTTTCACCGAGTTGGTCAATAATGGTGTAACGGTTGGATTTTTGGAGATGCCTATATATACCCCTCCACCACATCCCACTCGTAAGAGAAGCACCTAGAACAGTTCCCCACTTCCCATATCCAAATTTCTAAGAGAGAACCACCTACCCTTGTGTTGAGATCAAGATCATCCACTCCAACCATATGGATCTTGATTTCTAGCCTCCCCAAGTTGCTTTCCACCCAATCAATCTCTTCTACCAAGCCAAATCTGTGAGAGAGTGATTGAGTGTTGAGGAGTCTATCATCTTGAAGCACAAGAGCAAGGAGTTCATCATCACTATCAAGCCTATTACCTTTTGGAGGGTGGTGCCTCCTAGATTGGTTAGGTGTCGCTTGGGAGCCTCCTACTTCGTGTTGTGGAGTTGAAACAAGAAGTTTGTAAGGGCAAGGAGATCGCCTACTTCGTGAATTTCTACCCATAGTGAGGCTAGTCCTTCGTGGACGGAAGCCGTTATGGAACAGTCAAGGTTGCTACTTCGTGGACCCTTATGGGTGGAGCCCACCGTGGACTCTCGCGACCATTACCCTCCGTGGGTTGAAGACTCCATAAACGTGGATGTACGATAGCGCCACCTATCGGAACCACGGGAAAAATCTTTTTGTCTACAATTGCGTTTGATCTCCTATCCCTACCCTCTACTACATGTGTTTGTCTTTACTTTCCGCTGCTATACTCTTAGACATGCATGTGTAGGGTGCGCTTGGCTTGCTATCACTGCTAAAATCTGCCCACAACTAAAATTGGGAAAAGGTAGAATTTTTATTTGGTCAAGTAGTCTAATCACCCCCTCAAGACATACTTTCGATCCTACAAGTGGTATCAGAGCTTTGGTCTCCATTGCATTGGTTTCACAACCTAGGAGAGTATGGCGTCTAGTGAGGGAAATTATCACCGTAGAGGTCTGTACTTTGATGGTACAAATTTTGCTAGTTGGAAGCATAAGATGAAAATGCATATTCTTGGTCATAACCCCGCCGTTTGGGCTGTTGTTCGTGTTGGCTTGCAAGGTGATTTCTTTGGTGATGGAAAGGAACCGGATCGTGAAGCGACTGCGGAAGAATTGAAGATGTTGCAATACAACGCTAAAGCATCTGACATTCTATTCAACTGCCTATGCCCCGAAGAATTCAACAAAATCAGCCGTCTTAAGAATGCAAAGGAAATTTGGGATACTTTGATTGATATGCACGAAGGTAACAAATCCGTCAAGGAATCTAAGTTGGATGTGCTTCAAAGTCAACTTGACTAGTTCAAGATGAAGGATGGTGAAGGAGTTGCGGAAATGTACTCTAGGCTTGCTCTCATCGCAAATGAGATTGCCGTATTAGGAAGCGAAGAAATGATCGACAAATTCATCATCAAGAAGATCCTTAGAGCCTTGGATGGAAAGTATGACACCGTCTGCACATTAATCCAAATGATGCCAAACTACAAAGATCTCAAGCCTACAGAAGTGATTGGAAGCATTGTTGCTCATGAGATGTCACTCAAGGACAAGGAAGAGCTTCACAACAAGTCAAGCAGTGCTTAAAAAGCCTCAAGTGATGCTCCCGCTACATCCAGTGACAACCTTGTAACCAATGAAGAGATAAGCCTCATGGTCAAGAAATTCAACAAGTTCTACAAGAGTAGAGGCAAAGAGAAAACTCCAACTCAAGATATGAAGAGAAGCGTTCATCTAGTCGTGACCGGAATTGTTACAATTGTGGAAGGCCCGGACACTACTCCAATGAGTGCACGGCCCCCCACAAAAGAATAGAAGAGTCACCTATAAGAAAGATCTCAAGAGATGAATCACCTCGAAGAGAGAGAAGGAGTAGAGATGATCGTTATGAACGAAGACCTTCAAGGAGAAGTAGAGACTCGGAGAAGAAGGACAAGTACACCAAGAGCTACTCAAGAAGAAGACATCAAGCTCATGTTGGTGAATGGGTTTCCGGCTCCGAATCCGACAACCACTCTGAGAGAAGTTATCACTCCGACTCCGACTATAGTCAAGATGAAGGTGTTGCCGGACTTGCACTTGTTTCCTCCAACTCCTACGACATATTTGATTCACCAAATGAAGGGAGTGCAAGTTGCTTCATGGCTAAAGGCCCCAAGGTATCACATCCTGAATACATTGACTTCAATAGTGATGAGGATGACTTACTTGGAGATGATGACTTGCTATTTGATAAAACTAGTGATATTAGTCAAAATGAGCTAGATAATGATCATGCTAGTCAAGATAAGTCGTGTGATGATAAGAAGGAAATAGAACGACTAACTAAAGAATTAAACAAACTTAAGTTAGCTCATGAATCTACTTTAGAAGATCATAGAGAGCTTGTATGGACTCATGAGAAGCTACGCTTCGAGAAGCTCAATTTGGAGCAAGAACATGAGTTTCTTAAAGCAATCAATGACGATCGCCGAAATAAGACTTCTTCTTATCTAGCCAAACGACTACTCTTGTCTACATTTATTCCACAAGTTAAGACTAAGCAATCTAGTAACAAAGGCAAGAAAGGTTCTTCATCTAGTAACAACAAAGCTAATGATAAATCAAATGATATTGTTTCTAGTAGCTCTATTGATTCCACTAACAATTCTCTTAGCCAAGTTACACTTGAGCAAGAAAACAATTTATTGAAAGGAATTATAGAGAAAGGTGTCTACAAAAGTCTTTCCGGATGTAAACAATTCGAAGAGATTGTACGCACGCATGAAGGATACCGGAAGAACCATGGCATTAGCTACTTGAACACCAATGGGGTTGAATGGGAAGAAGGTCAATACCCCAGGCCTAAGTTTGTTCCTCAAAGGGAGAAGTATGAACCTACTCCTCCCAAGGGAACAAGCTCTCAAGATGACCTTCCTCCACAAGACCACAAGGGCAAGGGCAAGCTTCATGATGACATTGACACACTTGAAGATGAGTCCCTAGCCATGGTGAAGTGGGTTCCCAAGGTACTCCAAGTTCTACTTCAACTAACACTACTTCAACACCAAGGATCCCCATCAAGTTGATGTGGATCCCAAAGAAGAAGAACTAGAGAAGTTCTTGAGGAGTGACTCCGCCAATGAAATTCACTCACATTCATTATTGGCAAGGACTAGTTGCAATCAACTTCAACATTATGCAATAGTTCAAGGAGTCACACATTCCCTCAAAGGTAAGCAAGGGACAAGGTAATTAATGAATCCATGGACATCATCATGTATGCTTTGCACTCCATGTCCATAGATATCATTGTATTTGTCTCTTGTGTTTGGTACTAACCCATATAGGTGAGGAGAGTAAGAAACAAAAAGGATTGCTCCCAACTCAAGATGATCTTCATCAACTATGAGCATCCACCACTACATCACCCACATGAAGTCTTCTATGACAAAACCCAAGGTTAGTTTATCCATCTTAGGGGGGATGTCACATCAAGGGGAGCTTTACTCTAAGACTTGAGTTAAAGAATCTCTTAGAATGTGACAACATTAACAAGCTTTATGTAAAAGTGTCAACCCCACTTGTGCTTAAACGATGAGTATGACCTATGATCAAGTATTCTTACTTGGCTCCTAATCCAACATTATTATGAGTGCTACCTCTACGAATGAGAGGTGGTGGAGGGGTATATATAGGCATCTCCAAAAATCCAACCGTTACAACATTATTGCCCAACTCGGTGAAACCGAAGTGAAAACTCGGTTGCACCGAATAGTGCAAAATGTGGCAACTTTAGGCTTTTCGGTGGTACCGATATACACAACTCGATCCTACCGATTTTGGTCTGACCAGGGCAGTTCCACATCTCGGTGACACCGATTCACCAAACTCGGAAATTCTGAGTTTAGGAATTAGCTAACCAAAGAGTTGGTCACTAATTCTCGGTCGTACCAAAACCAATGTTGGTTGTACCGAGTTACTAGCGTTTTGGCTAGGTTCTATCTCAAGGGAAAAATCGGTATGGCCGAGTGGGAAAACTTGGTGGGACCAATTTTGAACTTTAGGTATTGGACAGAGTATTTTGTGGGAGAATGGGTGAGTAATTTTGGTGGCTAATCTCCAAGCACTTGAGCAACCAGATCATCATAGATACCTCATCCCCTTTTAATAGTATCGGCTTTCATATGGACTCCGTTGTGATTTCTCACATAAAGTAAAATGTAGAGTCTTGTAGCTTGAAGCATGGCCAATCCTATTCCTTCCTTTCCTTGGGGAGGTTCTCCACACAGTCCTTTAGCCAACACTTCTCTGTGGACTATATCTGAAATAAGCTAGATCAAACTATTAGTCCAAGAGACAATGTATGTTGTCATGAATTATCAAACCACCAAGGGAGCATATGTGCTTTCAATCTCCCCCTTTTTGGTAATTTATGACAACATACAATCAAAGCTTCAATTTTAGATATGCAGAAATATGTGATAGCTTTGAAGGATACATGACTAATACAAGCTCCCCCTAAATGTGTGCAATTCCTTTTAAATGATAGTTGCTTTGGAATACATGAACACACACATAGTAGAAAGGGCATGAGAAGTCATGTATATCTTGGCTATATGCATCAAATATATGTGAATGAGGTGTCTGCATGTTCAAGACTTCACTCTTGCAAACAATATGTGCAAGAAGTAAGAGATCATCTTGACCAAGGATATGATGCATATACTTACCTTGAAGTTCTTGAGCATTCTAGTAGTATAAACACACTTGAGAAAACAAAGTTAGGAAACACAAGAGCATTCTTCAAACTAAATGCAATAGAACTCAACAATACTAAGATGTGGAAGACATATGAAAAGTAGCATTTGATGATTGATATGTCTCCCCCAAAAGAATATGCAGAACTTTCTCCCCTAAGTATGGATTTGGTACTTCCTCTCCCCCTGAATCTTAGCATGTAAATATTGAGAGTAGGTAGGGTAAGACAAGTCTAACATAAATTTGGTCTGTTCTCTCCCCCTTTGGATAATCATTAGCTTAGATATTCTCTTCCTATATATATTCTCCCCCTCTATACAAGCATAAGCTGTGATATTCTCCCCCTTTTGAGATTTCTCCCCCTTTTGTTAGCAAGCATAAGCTTTGATATTTCTCCCCCTTTGGCATTAATTTCCAAAAGGGTGACACAAGGGTCAGAGGAAATGGATCATTGAGAGGGAAGGGATCCTTGAGAATAAGGGTCATAGAAAGTGGGGCTCCTTGAGAGTAAGGGTCATAGAGAACAATTTAGACTAAGGGACCCTTGAGTACTTTTTCTCCCCCTTTTGACATAGGGATCCTAGAAGAAATTGAGATTTTGCAAATTTTGACAAAGAATGCGGAAGATAGCAAAATCGGTGGCTCCGTGGCAGAATGAGTCAGTGGAACCGATATGAGGTTGTGCAGCCTATGTGCATGATCGGTGACATCGAGTTATCTGGATCGGAGGGTCCGAAATGCAAAACAGAGACTTGGCAAAGTTTGTCAAAAGAAATTTTCATAAAGTCTCAATAGAATAAAATGATTTGCAGTGAATTTTCAGAAAGTTTTGCAAGGAATATTCAACTAGATGGAAATTGAGTGGTTCTAAGAAAGCATGCAACTATAAGATGAACCAAACAAGATATTTCATCTAGATGATGGGCGGTGACTAGGTCACCTATATTAGAGTATATTGACTTAATGAGCCAAGCAATAATACTTGATCATAGGACATACTCTACGTTATGCTCAAAATGGGGTTACCATTTTTTGATTAAGAATTTTAATGTTTTCATATCACTTGAGTTGCTTTAGCTCATGACTTGGAGTAAGGCTTCTTCCAGGATATGATCACATACCTTTGAGTGGTGTTGATGACGTAGCATGCATGTAGGAGAACTTGTTGTGGATGCCCATTGTTGATGAAGATCATCTTGAGTTGAGAGCTATCCTTGATCGTTTTGGTTCTGTTTTCACCTACATGGGTTAGTCATGCAAGGAAGAACAAGATATATCCAAATGACAAGAATGAAATTGGTTTATCAAGTGGTTATCAAGGATATCATTTGGATTGTATTCTTCCTTCCATCATCAAAGAGGAGTCGTGGATACTTGGCCATGATAAGATTGCTTGTGATGTGATTTGATGGAAATCTTGTGGAGTGTAGTTCTTACAAGTACCTACAACAAGGTTAGATGCAATACAAGGGAGCATATATTTCCAAGGTATAATATAATGTCATATCAAGTGTAACATGGAATAGTCATGTAAGCTCATACCCTTGCATGCATCCGAATGAGTCTAGCTTAAGTTCAAAGCATCAATAATGTTCAACTCACTCCTCAAGTGACAAAATACTTTCTCATCAAGTGGCTTAGTAAAGATATCGGCCAATTGCTTGTTGGTGCGAACATGTTTGAGATTAATGTCCCCTTTGGCAACATGATCACGAATGAAATGATGACGAACTTGAATATGTTTAGTTTGAGAATGTTGCATGGGATTATGAGCAATCTTAATAGCACTCTGATTGTCACACAACAATGTAACATGTCTCACATGGATTCCATAATCCTTAAGAGTTTGAGTCATCCATAGCAATTGCGCACAACATGATCCGGCGGCAATGTATTCCGCTTCGACGGTAGATAGAGATACCTAGTTTTGTTTCTTGGATGACCAAGACACAAGAGATCTACCAAGAAATTGACATGTACCTGAGGTGGATTTTCTATCAACCTTATCTCTGGCATAGTCCGAGTCGGAATAGCCAACAAGGTTAAAAGAAGAACCCTTGGGATACGAAATGCCAAAGTTTGGTGTATGTATCAAGTATCTCACAATTCTTTTCACGGCCTTAAGATGACACTCTTTAGGAGCGGCTTGATATCTAGCACGCATGCACACACTGAGCATAATATCGGAATGGGAGGCACATAGATATAGCAATGAACCAATCATTGATCGATAAACCTTTTGATCAACCGGTTTGTCCTCCTTGGTAAGGTCAACATGTATACTAGTACGCATAGGAGTTTTCATACCTTTACACTCTTGCATGTTGAACTTATTGATCAAGTCCTTGGTATACTTGGTTTCAGAGATGAAAGTTCCTTCTCTTGTTTGCTTGATTTGCAAACCAAGGAAAAATTTCAGCTTACACATCATGGACATCTCTTACTTCTCGGACATCAACCTTCCAAATTTCTCACTAAATTGTGGGTTAGTAGATCCAAAGATAATATCATCCACATAAATTTGGCACACAAATAATTCACCATTAACTCTCTTAGTGAATAAGGTTGCGTCAATTTTACCAATTTCAAAACCTTTTTCGATAAGAAACTTCGGTAAGAATTTGTACCAAGCTAGTGGAGCTTGCTTAAGACCATAGAGAGCTTTACGAAGCTTGTAAACATGGTTAGGTTTCTTAGGGTTTAAAAAACTAGGGGGTAGTTTAACATAGACCTCTTCCTCAATCTCACCATTTAAAAATGCACTTTTAATATCCATTTGATAAAGAGTGATATCATGGTGATTAGCATAAGCAAGAAGTATACGTATAGCTTCAAGTCTAGCAACGGGGGCATAGGTATCACTGTAGTCCATACCTTCGACTTGGGTGTAGCCTTGAGCCACGAGATGTGCCTTGTTGCGTACGACTTGACCGTCTTCCTCTTGTTTGTTCTGAAACACCCACTTGGTTCCGATGATGTTTTGCTCGTCTTTGGGCTTCTCCACTAGTGTCCACACTTCGTTCCTCTTGAAGTTGTGTAGCTCCTCGTGCATAGCATTCACCCAATCTGGGTCCTGAAGAGCTTCTTCCACCTTCAAAGGCTCAATACTAGAGATGAATGAATAATGCTCACAAAAGTTAGCTAATCGAGTTTTAGAGCGAGTTATCCTCCCGGTTTTTATGTCACCGAAGATTTGCTCCAAGGGATGATTTTTGTTCACTCTTGCTCGAACTTGAGGTAGCTTTTGCTTGTTGGATGGCGGAGCTTCTTCATCATCATCTTCTTCATTGTTGTTGAAGGTTTCTATGCCTTGAGGTGGTGGTGGAGGTGGTTGTGGTGGATCATCATGATGAACTTCTTGCTCCTCTTCATCTTGTCGTGTACCCCTTGTGGATGCCCCCATGTCGTGTTGAGGTTCACCATGACACGAAGTAGGGGCTTCCACTTGGGTTGATGAAGTACTCTCCTTCACCTCCATGGGACGAATCTTGCCGATGGACATGTCTTGGATGGCTTCCGAAGGTTCCTTATCTCCTACATCATTTGGCAATTGTTCGACTTGCGAACCATCAAACTTTACATCCACCGTCTCTTCAACTTTTCTAGTGAAGTTGTTGTAGACATGGTAAGTGTGAGAGTTTGATCCGTAACCGAGTAGGAAACCTTCATGAGATTTAGGAGCAAACTTAGAACGACAATGTTTATCAAGAATGTAACACTTGGAGCCGAATACCCGAAAGTATCCAACTTGGGGCTTGTTACCAGTGAGTAGCTCGTATGCCGTTTTACTGAGAAGCTTGTGTAGATAGAGTCGGTTCGTAGCATGACAAGCTGTTTCCACGGCTTCCACCCAAAAGTGTCTTGGCGTCTTGTATTCGTCGAGCATCGTTCTAGCCATCTCTATGAGAGTCCGGTTCTTCCTCTCAACAACTCCATTTTGTTGAGGTGTGTACGTAGCTGAGAACTCATGTGAAATCCCTTCTTCTTCAAGAAAGGAATCCACATTTGTGATCTTGAACTCTGATCCGTTGTCGCTCCGAACTTTCTTGATCTTCACTTCAAACTGATTTTGCGCTTTGCGAGCGAAGTTCTTGAAGATCTTTTGCACCTGCGACTTGTCATCAAGAAAGAATACCCACGTAAATCTGGAAAAATCATCAACTATAACTAGACCAAAGGAACTTCCATCGAGGCTCTTGTAAGCATTGGGACCAAAGAGATCCATATGAAGCAACTCGAGTGGTCTCCTAGTAGTCATGATATTCTTTACGGGGTGACTTCCACCTACTTGCTTTCCAGCTTGACAAGCACTACAAAGTCTATCTTTGTCAAAAATAACATCTTTAACACCAAGTATATGATCACCTTTGATGATCTTGTCTAGATTACGCATACCAACATGTCCTAGTCTTCTATGCCAAAGCCAACCTTTAGAATATTTTGCAATAAGAGAAGTGCGAGGTTTGGATCTCTTAGTGAAATCAACAATATATAGATCACCTCTACGGAAACTGGTAAAGACCATGCTGTGGTTGTCTCGACGAAACACTTGCCAATCTACTTTGGTAAATAGCACATTAAAACCGAAGTCGGCAAGTCTAGATACTGAAAGAAGATTGTAGCCGAGCGATTCAACAAGCATGACATTTTGAATGGAGCTATCATGAGATATGGCCACCTCACCAAGACCCAGTACCTTACCCTTGGAGTTGTCTCCAAAAGTCACATACCTTCGCAGTCCATGGTTTGGTGTGATCTCTTGAAACATGTCTCTATCTCCGATCATATGATCGGTGCATCCACTGTCGAGAATCCACTCTTTTCCTCCGTACATGTAATCCTTAAAGTTTGCCATGAGACTTAGATTCTTCATAGTCTTCTCATACTCAATGTTGAACAACTCATCTTCATCATAGTAGCCATGTTCCACATTGTCATCATCAAGTGGGAAATCCTCGTCATAAGAAACAAGAGATTCGTTAGTGTTGTGATCATGACAATGTTCAAGATTATAAATGCGAATGGCTTCAACAATGATGTTGTTGATAGTTATGACATCTCCTTTAGCACACATGAGGTCTCTAAGCTCAAATAGCTAGTCATCAAACTTAGGATCACTAAGCATCATTTTGTGAAAAGCAATAGTTTTATGAAGAATTTCATCAAGATTACTCAATGAATAATTTGGATATCATTTCTCCAAATCATTCCACAAAGTATAAGCACATTCAAAATCCTTCATTTGATCAAACACAATTCTAGGCAATCCTCTAATGACAAGATTACGAAGCATATCAATTTCCTCTTCGTGTGTGGGATGTAAAGGATCAATGGGAGGTACATAGGGGTTCTTAACATACTTGCTCAAATGGAATTCATTGAATAACTCAAGCATCTCATATTTCCATTGACTATAGATCTCCCCATCGAGAACGGGCACTCTACAACTATGACTCCCCAAACTAGACACATCCATCTTCCTCCAACGGTGATGAAACCGAAGCTATGGAGACCAATGCTTTGATACAAATTGTGGGATAACTAGAGGGGGGTGAATAGACTACTTGACAAAATTAAAAACATAACCATTTCCCAAGTTAATTGATTGGCCGATTAGCAATTCTAACAAGTCTAATGCACCCTACACATGCTAGTCAACAAGTATGGCAGCGGAAAGTAAAGAGAAACATATGTAAGAGAGTAGAGATAGGAGAATCAAACGCAATAGATGACACGAAGATTTTTCCCGTGGTTTCGATAGGTGGTGCTATCGTACGTCCACACTGATGGAGACTTCAACCCACAGAGGGTAGCGGTCGCGAGAGTCCACGGAGGGCTCCACCCGTTAGGGTCCACAAAGTAGCAACCTCGTCTCTTCCATCACGGCTTCCGTCCACGAAGGACTAGCTTCACTATGGGTAGATCTTCACGAAGTAGGATATCTCCTTGACTTTACAAACTTCTTGGTTCAACTCCACAATCACGAAGAAGGAGGCTCCCAAGCGACACCTAACCAATCTAGGAGGCACCACCCTCCAAAAGGTAATAGATGTGGTAGTATGATGAACTTTTTGCTCTTGTGCTTCAAAAGATAGTCTCCTCAACACTCAATCACTCTCTCACAGATTTGGCATGGGTAGAAGAGATTGATGGGATGGAAAGCAACTTGGGGAGGCTAGAAATCAAGATTCATATGGTTGGAATGGGATGTCTTGATCTGAACACATGAGTAGGTGGCTCTCTCCCAGAAAAATGGGTGGGGCAAGTGTAGATCTGTTCTGAGTGCTTCCCCTGCGAATGAGAGGTGGTGGAGGGGTATATATAGGCATCTCCAAAAATCCAACCATTACAACATTATTTTCCAAGTCGGTGAAACCGAAGTGAAAACTCAGTTGCACCGAATAGTGCAAAATGTGGCAACTTTAGGCTTTTCGGTGGTACCGATATACACAACACGGTCCTACCGATTTTGGTCTGACCAGGGCAGTTCCTCATCTCGGTGACACCGATTCACCAAACTCGGAAATTCCAACTTTAGGAATTAGCTAACTAGAGAGTTGGTCACTGATTCTCGGTCGTACCGAAACCAGTGTTGGTTGTATTGAGTTGCTAGCATTTTGGCTAGGTTCTGTCTCAAGGGAAAATCGGTATGGCCTAGTGGGAAAACTTGGTGGCACCGATTTTGAACTTTAGGTATTGGACAGAGTATTTTGTGGGAGAATGGGTGAGTAATTTTGGTGGCTAATCTCTAACCACTTGAGCAACCAGATCATCATAGATACCTCATCCCCTTTTAATAGTATTGGATTTCCTATGGACTCAATTGTGATTTCTCACATAAAGAAAAATGTAGAGTCTTGTAGCTTGAAGCATGGCCAATCCTATTGCTTCCTTTCCTTGGGGAGGTTCTCCACACAATCCTTTAGCCAACACTTCTCTGTGGACTATATCTGAAATAAGCTAGATCAAACTATTAGTCCAAGAGACAATGTATGTTGTCATGAATTATCAAACCACCAATGGAGCATATGTGCTTTGAGCTTCACTTATATCTTTTAGAGCACGGTGGCGTATAGGTTTTATAGAAATAATTGCACTCTTGTTCTTCACTTATATTTGTTTGAGAGTTAATAAATAGCGATGATAATTTGCATGGGTTATAAGACTAGTCCAAAAATAATAGGTATTCAATGAGTGCATAATCAAAACCACATGTAGCACATAAAATAGTAATCATAGTTAATGATATTAATGTGGTAATGTGAAAGAGCATGAGTGCATAATCATTGGTTAATAAGAGTATCGTGAATTAGAGGTTGTTAACTTGCTGTTCATCCAAATATTTTTAAAGCATGGTGATGATGTGTGAGCATACTTATTCCTCGTTGAAATCCTAGTGTTGTTTAAGTCGGAGGCGCACGATGGTTAACTCCTCTCAAACTCCTCCCTAGGGGCATGCGAGTAGTGCTTTGCTTCGCGAGAGCTAATAAAATATTGGAATAAGTATGTGAGTTCTTTATGGCTAATGTGAATCCATGTATATACGCACTCTCACCTTTACATATTTGCTAGCCTCTTCGGTACCATACATTGCCCATTCTCACCTCGAGGATCAGTGCAGCTTTCGCCGGCGCATCCATACCCCGTGACATGACATGCTCTGTTGCACATAAGCCTTATTATATCTTCCTCAAAATAGCCACCATACCTACCTACCATGGCATTTCCATAGCCATTCGAGATATATTGCCATGCAACTTCCATCGTCACATCATATGACTTGTACTTATATTGTCATATTACTTTGCATGATCATATAAGCTGACATAGTATTTGTGGCAAAGCCACCGTTCATCATTATCATACATGTTACACTTGATCATTGCACATCCTGGTACACTGCCAGAGGCATTCATATAGAGTCATACAATTTTTCATGTTGAGTTGTAAGTAAATAAAAGTGTGATGATCATCATTATTAGGGCACTGTCTCGGTGAGGAAAGGATGATGGAGACAATGATTCCCCCACAAGTCGGGATGAGACTCCGGAAAAAAATGGAGAAAAAGAAAAAGGAAAAAAAGAGAAAAACAAAGAGAAAAATAAATGAGAGAAAAGAGAGAAGGGATAGTGCTACTACCTCTTATTCCACACTTGTGCCTCAAAGTGGCACCATATTCTTCATATAGAGAGTCTCTTGTTTATCACTTCCATATGCTAGTGTGAATTTTTCATTATAGAACTTGGCTTGTATATTCCGATGACAGGCTTCCTCAAATGCTCGAGGTCTTCATGAGCAAGCAAGTTGGATGCACACCCACTTAGCTTCAGTTGAGCTTTCATACACTTATAGCTCTAGTTGATCCGTTGCATGGCAATCCCTACTCCTCGCATTGATATCTATTGATGGGCATGTCCTAGCCCGTTGATATGCCTAGTTGATGCGAGACTTCTTCTCCACTTTTTACCCCTTTGAAACCTACCACCATATTCTATTCCACCTTTATGCTATATCCATGGTTCACGCTCATATATTGCATGAGTAATAAAAAGCTGAAGCGCGTTAAAAAGTATGATCCAATTGCCTAACTTGACACTGTGGTGCTGGACATTTGTATTTATGTGGTGAAGACGAAGCCATGCTATTCTAATATGATAAAGTGAATAGGGGGTGAACATTATTTTCGGATCGTATACATTGAAACTTGATGATTATGTTTCTTATGTTTATAGATATTACTATGTTGATGTCTATTAATTCATCATTTATCGGTGAACAAACCTGCAATAGATTACATGTTGGGTAGCATGTCATATCAAATTTTTTGCTTTGATCATTTACCTACTCGAGGACGAGCAGGAATTAAACTTGGGGATGCTGATACGTCTCCAACGTATCTATAATTTTTTATTGTTCCATGCTATTATATTATCATTCTAGGATACTTTTTGGGTGTTTATTTACCAATTAATATTATTATTGAGAACTAACCTATTAACCCAGTGCTCAGTGCCAGTTGCTATTTTCTACATGTTTTTGGCTTTTCAAGTTTATAGTACCAAACGAATTCCAATTGCCATGAAACTTTAATATGATTTTTTAGACCAAAATAAGACCTGGAAGCTTCGGAAGTAGGTCGGGGGATCCACGAGGGAGGCACAAGCCAACAGGGCGCGCCTTGGGGGTGGGCTGTGCCCTATTGCCTCGTGCCCCCCTCGGGCGTCCTCCGATGCCCCTCTCTGGCCTATAAATTCTCTAAGATCTCAAAAACCCTAAGGAGCAACCCGAAACACTTTTTGCACCGCCGCAAGTCTCTGTTCCGCCATGTGGCCATCTGGAGCCCTGTTCTGATGCCCTGCCGGAGGGGGGATCGATCACAGAGGGTCTCTAAATCATTCTTGTTGATCCCATGGTGATGTGTGAGTAGCTTACCACAGACCTATGGGTCCGTAGTTAGTACCTAGATGGCTATCTCTCTCTTTATCTTCAATAAAATGATCATCGCATCTTTGCTTTGATCTATCCGATGTAATTCTTTTATGTGGTGTGTTTGTTGGGATCCGATGAATTGTGGGTTTATGTTCAGATTATTCATGAAAAAGATTTGAGTCTTCACTGAAATTTATTATGATTCTTATTTGCATGATCATTATAGCTTCGTAAATTGAAATAGTTTGGCCAACTAGTTGATATTTCTTCAGTGAGAGAGGTGTGTTGTAGTGGGTTCAATTTGGCGGTGCTCTATATCCCAGTGGCAGAAAAGTACAAGCACGTCTTTGTATTGTTTCCACTAAGGATAAAATGATGGAGTTAGTTCATATTAATTGAATTCTCTTTGTCTACATCATGTCATTGTTCTCCAAGCATTACTCCGTTTTACTTAATACTATAGATTCATGTTGGATAGCGGTCGATGGGTGGAGTAATAGTAATAGGTGCAGGCAGGAGTCGACCTATTCGCTTATGGACGTGATGCCTATATATACATGATCATTGTCGTGAATAAAGATTGCATAACTATGCACTTTTCTATCAATTGCCCAACAGTAATTTGTCTACCCACTGTATGTTTACTATATGAGAGATGCCACTAGGGAAAACTATGGCCCCAGCTATATTCACTTATAAATTTACAAAGCTTTCAATACCTTGCTGCCATTTATTATATTTTATTTTATTTTGCAATTTACAATTATCTACTATCATTTACACACTTCATTTGCTTGCAAATAACGAGACCAAGGGGATTGACAACCCTCTTGCCGCGTTGGGTGCAAGTGTTTGCTCTTTTGTGTGCAGTCGCTGAAGACGGTGGTTGGCTGTTACTCCTATTGGTTCGATAAACCTTGGTTCTCTATAGAGGGAAATACTTATCTGTATTGTGCTGCATCACCCGTTCCTCTTCATGGAAAACCCAACGCAGATCACATGTATCACTCCCCCTATTGGGACTCTAAGGCCCACTAGTGTTTCCCTCTTATGCCTTTAATTATTATTATTAGCCCATAGCCCCTAAATAAATCATAGAGGCTCCTGGAAATTACAGGGGCCCTCTATTATTTATACTAGATGAAGCACCGCACGTTGTTGCGGGAATATTTTTCAATATATTTTAAAGATATTGATTTTATGAAAATAAGAATATTCATCGAAATTATATGAGAGTTAAATCTAAAAACACATTTCCAATATATTTTAAAGATATTGATTTTATGAAAATAAGAATGTTCGTCGAAATAATATGAGAGCTAAATCTAAAAATACATATGATTTATTGTGTTTGATTATTGTATTTAAAAAAAATATGTATTAAATATATCATGCATGTTTGCTTGTTGAGGTGAACCTTTTCCTATGACTCATTGAATGTTGAGGTGGGTCTTTTCTAATGCATGTTGTTTGATGAGGTGTCATGCTTGCATGTTGAGAGAAATAGGTTAGTGGGGGCTAACTATTTAGATATAGAATATTAGGTCCCCAGAAACAATTTCCTCCTATATATCATTACCCTGTATTCCACGAAACACTTATGATAATCCCGAAACGCTTCAGGTTTCTCTCAAAAATAGTTTTTCTATTACCAAAATGTTTCTGGTAATATTTTCTCATATTCCTAACTCCTATAGAACTCAAAATATAGTAATTCACTTAAGTGTGTGACCCTGTAGGTTCGGTGAAATACAAACGTGAACAAAACTTACTTTTGTTCAATGATCAAAAATAGAACCGTGGACATCCATGTTGACCTTATACTCACATGAATGATATTCAAGTGAACCTTTGGTTATCATATGCATTCCTTTTGTTTAGAAATACTTTACAAAACCCGAGGTGGGATCTATCGGTATCCCCATGAGTCATGCACATGCTCACTATATAGGTCTCCTCATTACCGGTTTTGTTCTTCTTTCTCGCTGTCGTGTCCCGGTAACCCTGTGCACTTGCAGGCCATCAAGCTTCTCCTGGCACCGTTGGCGGGGAGCTAAGCGCTTTTGATCTTTGTTTTGAGTTTGGTTTTTATTTTGTGTACTAAGTTTTTTTCATATCTAAAGCAACAATGGCCGAGTATGGACACAATTATCAGTTATCAGCCATGCGTCTTACTGGACCACCTATGCAGGAAATGTACATGCCATTGGGTCCCAACCCCACTGGTGTAGCTTATGAGGTGAATCATAGTGTTCTAGAATTATTGCATAGTAAGAAGTTTAAAGGTAAGACAGGTGAAAATCATTGTCACCATTTGCAACTTTTTTAGGACATTTGTGGCACATTTAAATTAAATGCTTTTAGCCAAGATGATATGAAACTTAAAATATTTTCTCACACACTGGCTGGTGCAGCAAAAGATTGGTTAGTGTCTCATACTACAGGTACCTTTGATACTTGGGATAAGATCACAGATGCCTTCTTATCAGAGTACTATCCTGAAATGAAATCTTATGAGGTCAGGCGGAGGATATTGAATTTCCGCCATAGGCCAGGAGAAAGCTTGGTAAATGCATACCAAAGGTACAAAACTTTGTTAAATGATTGCCCTCGTCATAAACTCCCTGAATGGCTTGTCTTGAATCTCTTCCGTGGAGGACTTTGGCATGATTCCAAAGAGGAGCTAGATTTAGCTTCTACATGTTCTTTTATAACTAGCCTGGTTCCCGTGGCCTAGGAGTTGCTAGAAAGTAAGCTAGCAAATCACAAAGCTTGGGGGTGACGATGAAGAAGAGGGTAAAGTGGAAGTTGATTTTGATTGCATAAAATCTTATCTTAATTTCGGGACAGTTAATCAAGTTAGTGATGAACTTTATCTTGATCGTGACATTGTTTTGAGATTTGTTAAAAGCTACACAAAGCATATGGAGCTTCCCGAGAAGAATTGGAAGTGTTACACTGATGAGGACCCCGAGGAAGAGGTCATTGTGGAGACCTAGGAGGTGTAGGCATCAGTAACTCCCATAGAACATGACTATGAACCTGAAACAAGAACTACCCTTCCCCATTAGGAAGCCACAACTTGAGTACCTGAGCAAAGGGAGAAATTAGGAAGAATAAAAAGGTATATGCAATGTTCAGGTTAAGCCCCCTAAAAATAAGAAAAAGGAGAAGCCTATTTAAACCATGGATAAAGAGGTAACTTATTTTGTGAAAGGTTGCATCAAGGCAGCTGACACCGGTAAACCGGTAGTGCCTTGCTCATTTGGTAGTACTTCTTATTTTGGGCTTTGTGATATAGGTTCCTCTATGAATCTAATATCATACACTCTTTATGTTAAACTTCATGATGAAATTCATGCTTGTGATCTACAGCCTACAGACATGGAGATAAAACTAGCGAATGGCACATTAAGGAAACCTTGTGGGGTGGTGCCTAACGTTTATGTTATCCTAGGGACTTTCACTTACCAAGTAGACTTTGTTGTATGGAAATTCCTGAAGATGATTTTTTTCCTATAATTTTTGGGAGACCTTTTCTTAATACTACAGGTGCAAATATTGATTGTAAAAGGGAGGTTGTCTCTCTTAAGTATGGGGAGGAGGTAAGAGAGTTTAATTTTCAAGATTTAAGAATTGCCCCCAACCAAGAGAGCATGACAATAATGAAGAAAAGACTATTGCACAGTTGGCTGCTATCGACTTTGGTACTCCACAAGATAATCTAGAATGAACTTTAAAAGATTATGAAAAGGTCCCAGAAGAGTCTGTTAAGGAAGAAATTGATCACTACTTAAATGAAGCACCTGCACATGATGCAAGTGTTAGTGAGCAGTATGAGATACCGGAAAGGAAAGGAGGTGAAGAACTCCCACCTCCTGAATTAAAACCTCTACCAAAAGAGTTAAGGTATGAGTTTTTAGATGAAACAAATAAATATCCAATTATTATTAGTGCTAGTCTTTCAGGTAAAGAAAAGAAAGGCTAATAAAAACATTGAGAAAACATAGGAAGGCTTTTGGATATTCAATGGATGATTTGAAGGGAATAAGCCCTTCTATCTGCATGCATCACATATATATATGGAGGAAGGAGCTGAACTAGTACAAGAATTCCAAAGGGAGCTGGCCCCTAAAATGAAGGAAGTGGTAGGAAAAGGAATAGTTTGCCCCCTTGATGCAGGTATTATATACCCCGTTTTTGAGAGTAAGTGGATGAGCCCTATTCACTATGTACCTGAAAAGGGGGGATTTACTGTAGTGCCCAATAAGCATAATGAACTAATCCCCGCTAGAACAATAGTAGGGTATAGAATGTGCATTGATTTCAGGAGATTAAATAAGGAGACTTGTAAGGACCACTATCCTTTGCCATTTATTGTCAAATGCTGGAAAGGTTGGCCAAGCATACTCACTTTTGTTACTTGGACAGATATTTGGGTTTCTCGCAGATCGCATTGCATCCCGAGGATCAGGAGAAAACCGCATTCACTTGCCCCTTTGCTATGTACTCTTACCGCAGAATGCCATTCAGTTTATGCAATGCACCAGCTACTTTTCAAAGATGTATGAATGCTTTTTTTGCTAATTTTGTTGACGAAATCATGGATGATTTTTCTGTCTATGGAACTTCTTCTAATGATTGCCTTTACAATCTTGATAAAGTTTTGCAGAGATGTGAGGATACAAATCTTGTGTTGAATTGGGAAAAATGCCATTTCATGGTTAATGAAGGTATTGTCTTAGGGCATAAAATTTATGGAAAAGGTATTGAGGTAGATAAAGCGAAAATAGATGCAACAGAGAAACTTTCTTATCCAAGGGATATAAAAGGTATAAGGAGTTTTCTTGGACATGTTGGGTTCTATAGACACTTTATTAAGACTTTCTTTAGTATTTCCAAGCCCTTGACTAACATTTTGCAGAAAGACGTTCCCTTTGTATTCAACGAAGAGTGCAAGACTTCCTTTGAGAAGATAAAGGTGCATTACTTGTTGCGCCCATCATTACACCGCAAAATTGTGAAAAAACTTTTGAAGTAGTGCGTGAAATAGATAGCAATGCAGTAAGTGCAGTGTTAGGCCAGAAAGAAGGAAACAAGTTTAATATCATTTACTATCACAGACACACTCTTACAGAAGCTGAAAGGAATTATGCTAAAATGACAGAAAATTGTATGTTGTGATATTTGCATGTGAAAAGTTTAGACCTTACATTACACACACGAAGGTCATATTCTATACATATCATCAAGCAATTAAGGAGGTCCTCGATATTAAGGATACAAAACCTCGTTGGATGAGGTGGTATCTTCTTTTGCAGGAATCCGATAGTGAGATACTTGATCGCAAAGAGATAAGTGAAACTCTGACGGATGTCTCCATGCTGGAAGAAAAACATGAGCCTCAGGTGACAGAGATCTGTATCCCATATGGAATGGGATTGACCTTTGACAGGTCCACTACCCATATCTTCGGGGATACCGACCCTCCATTCATCGGGCTGGAGGAACCATTTGTGAAACTAAGAGTAAGGGAAGGAAATGATTTATTTGATTATACTAACCCTTACATCCCAGCAAATTCCAGAAGACATCGTCATCACTTCGTCCTAGAAGTGAGAAGAAACCTAAAATGAAGACATTCCTCAAAGAAAAGAGTTGGAAAAGGCATGGAAACTCGCACATGTTCGTCCAAACACCATAATTATAGTTTTCATTAGCTTCGTCTTATATTTTTGTATAAAATGTGATTTTCTACAAGTCATACGAGCACCCATACGATCACCACTGGTCGTGTGGAATGTCGTCTTTGAGTCTGTTTTCTCAGGAAGTTTTGGTGAGGAATCAAACGACCGCCCATGCGATGATCGACCGGTCGCATGAAAGGTCGTCGAACGATCTATCATATGGAGCTAACCTCTGTCTTTTTGACCCAAAAATATATATTTTCGTAGGAGCGCAAGGGGATAAACGGGCGGTCTTGACCATCTGGAACATCATCGAGTATTCGGGATACAAAGAATTCGACCGAAGGACTTTATGCAACTGGTCAAACGATCGGTCGCGCTAATATGGAAGGCCATCGATCGTGATTTCCTTCTGATTTTTAACAGAATTTCGCCCGATTTTGTTTGGTTTGTTTCCATATCTTTTTAACTTCCTTATCTCGTCAAAACCTGTGGCCCTAACCTCTTACTAGTAGAATGCCCGTGCGTTGCTATGGGCTAAAATGCATATAAATGAATCAAACAAATGATGAATGTCGTCTTTAAAGTCGAAGCTCATTTCTTTATCGTACATCCGGGCATGTTCGGATCAAATGGGAGCCTAGCAGGCTCCCCAAAATTCAATCGTCCGAACAGTTCGGGCTCTCCCAAATCCAGACCATATGTGGGGGAGACATGAGGTTCTCCGGACTATTCGTCATCTTATCTCCAAGTGGCGCGACACAAAAACCCCACCCCACGATGCACCCTTTCCTTTTCCATGCCGGACCCTCCCCTTCCCGCTTCATTTGCCCCCGTAGAGGGGCATTTCTCGCTGGTGCACTCTCCATTAAAACCGGATGACGCCCACCTCACCTTCGCCACCCTCTCTCCTTCACACCGTATTTCTCCATGGACCGCTAAGGAGGAGTCTCCCACCAACTGCCTTACTCTCCCCCTTGAGCCCCTCCCCCATGTTTGTGCCGATCCGCGACCCCCATCAAGGGTTAATAGGCTTGTGCCACCCTTGACGCCCGCGTATCTGATCCAAAAAGGTAGATCCAACATCTCCTGAGCCATTGCCATGTTGTAATAACATACAGTTGAACGCCATGCATTCCAAATAAATATTTTGTTTGTTGTTGGGTACACCTCATCTTCGCCAAGGCGCCCTCTCTCCTTCACACCATACTTCTGCTCGAACCACAAAGGAGGAGTCCCCCGCCTACAGCCCCGCTCTCCGCTATGATCCCCTCCCCTCGTGTTCGTGTCGATCGGCTACCCGCCCCGCTCTCTGCTCTGATCCCCTCCCCTCACGGGAATTGTGGTTGTTCGGACAATTCTTCATGTTCCAACATGTGGGCCCAACACAAAAAACCCACCCCACGAGGCACCTTCCCTTTTCCTGTCGGACCCTCCCCTTCTCGCTCATTTTCCCTCTATAGAGAGACATTTCTCACTGGAGCCATCTCCTTTAAAACCGGATGACGCCCACCACACCTTCGCCATGGCACCCTCTCTCCTTCACACCGTACTTCTCTACGAAGCGCCAAGGAGGAGTCCCCCACCAACCACCCCGCTCTCCACCCTAATCCCCTACCCCGTGTTTATACCGATCCGCCACCCCCATCAAGGGGTAAGAGGCGTGCGCCGCCCCCTAAACCAAGAAGGCAGATCCAATGTCTCCTGAGCCATTTCCACGTTGTAACATGCAATTGAATGTCGTGCATTTCAAAAGAAAATATGATGTCCATTCTTGGGCACACCTCATCTTCGCCATGGCGCCCTCTCTCCTTCACACGGTACTTCTCCTCGGACCGCCAAGGAGGAGTCCCCCACCAATCGCCACACACTCCGCCTTGATCGCCTCCCCTCATATTCGTGTCGATCACCACCGCCCCGCTCTCCACTCTTATCCCCTCCCCTCGCGGTAAATGTGGTTGTCCAGACTATCCATCATGTTATCTCCAACACATGGGCCCAACACAAAAACCTCATTCCACGGCGCACCCTTTCTTTTTCCTGCTGGACCCACCCCTTCCCGCTTGATTTCCCGCCATAGCGGGACATTTCTCGCTGGAGCCCTCTCCTTTAAAACCGGATGATGCCCACCTCACCTTCTCCATGCCGCCCTCTCTCCTTCACACCGTACTTCTCCATGGACTGCCAAGGAGGAGTCCCCCGCCAACCAACCACTCTCCGCCCCGAGCCCTTCTCCCGTGTTCATGCTGATCCACCACCCCCATCAAGGGGTAGAAAGTGTGGGACACCCGTGATACACCCGAGCAAAGAAGGCAGATCCAATGTCTCCCGATCCATTCCACGTTGTAACATACAGTTGGATGTCGTGCATTCCACAAAAATATCATGTTCGTTGTTGTGCATGCATGCCATTGTGTCCGTTATAAGCAACCAACCAATGCATTTAGCCTTCTATCCTAACTAAAAAATTGTCCGACTTGGTGAAAAACTATGAATTTCTCGCTCATGCAATTTGCTACAAATCCATCTCTAATGAAATGTAATTTGTCTCATTTTGAAAAGTAGGAAAATTATTCCGCTCAGACAGCCATAACTGAGAAGGACAACACCAAACCCCATCCAGATCCACATCCACATCTGTCGCATAATATAAGTAGGAGGCCCACATGTTTCCATATAATTTTTAACGGGACAAGTAGACATCCCACGTAATCTCACATCAATGATAGATTCAACTAAACTGTTGTACCAAAACATAATAATGACTCTTCAAGTAACCTAGCATTGATGCTAGTTAATTTCCCATGCATTGCAACAAGGGCATATATATTTTAGCAATTCAACATTAACTGTATCTAGCATACATATTCAAAATCTTTTTGCCACTACCTTGACATCTTCTTTTTTACCAGTAAATCACTCTCCTTTTATTCCTTTATTTTTTTATCCCGACGAAAAATGTTTCTCAGAGTGATATTGAATGAATATATCGACAACCATAATAAAATATCAAGAACTAAAAACTCTTTAATCAAAGAAATTAAGAATATATCCATGATGCATTTGACATCGATTCCTTTCCATAAATGTGCCTTATATTATCAAACATTCATTTCTTTCCATAGGTTTGGTCTTTAAAGATTGATTACGAATCACCGTGATTAATTTGTTTCCATGACAACATTACTAACTTGGCAGATAAAAAACCCGGATTAAATAGATCATTCGGCTAAAACAGTTTAAATAAATTAATGTGCATGAGCCGATCATGTGTCAGATGGGGAGGGAGCGAGCATCTTCCACAGCCACCATGGCATACAGGTCTGTGTAGATTCTAGTAATATGCCAAGCAAAAAACCAACCTATTGGCCATATAAAAAAATAAACCATAAAAAGGAAAACCAAAAAACGGAACATAGAAAAAAAAAGTAAAACGCGCGCACGCGTCAAATGGGTTGGCCAACTTTGATTATAGTTGATGTTTTGGTAATATTTGATTTGGTATGGGTATGAGTAGTGGATGGTAAGGAAAATTTGGAGTTAGTTAATATTATTTTTAAGATTTGATTTGAATGAGTTAATGCATGAAGTTGTTTTGGGAAAGTGTCGATTTGATTGAGTTAATGCACGCGTCAAATGGGCCCATCAAAATTGGTTGCGCTCGAGCAAAATGTCATCTCTAAGACACTCTTGGACGTAATATAGAGTTTGCCGAGGGGTTGGTGGGAGTGAGGCGAGACTACCAACTCCCCCTTAAGGAGTAGAGATATATAGAGCAAGAGCCTCCTTCTTCATCAAAGCTACCAAATCAATCTAGCCTAGGTCCTCTCTAGTTTTGTAGTGCAGGAAGCGATGGCTGGTTTGTGGGATGAGGCAAACCTCCTCTCAGTAGGACGATGATCTGGAGCAACAGGACTACTTCTCTCCAGCAAGCAAAGGGGAGAGGACCCGTCGCATGCGCGATTGGTCACCCTCCTCCGAGGAGCCGAAAGAGGACAAACCCTTTCAAGGTTAAGGACGAGGAAGAAGAGAAGAAGCCAAAGGCAATCCCCATTGAGTCCCTAAAGGTCATCACCACCGGCTACCGTCTCAAGTTCATAAAAGACACCACCATCACCAGGGGGAAATGTAGTTTCAACAACTGCAGTATCCATGAACCAATGGGGTAGTCCGGAGAGATCGACCCCAAGGCATGCAAGATGCACACTATCGGTGCAAGCATCTCGGTAGGAGGATAGAAGATAGGATGCTTCGTCAACCCTGCTTCATATGAATAAAATAAGGTACAAGGTGAAAACCCTGAATCTGAAAATAAAGTATTAAGTGAGAAAATCAGGAAGATGGTGGTGGTCCTTGCCGCCAAAACTCGTGATGCGTTGGATACGAGCCTCGGGATCATCGCCAACCAAGATGAAACATTGCGCATGTATCGCTCTCGCATCATGAGTTTGGAGGTCGCCAACAAGCTTCGAATAGATGCACTCAACCAACTTCACCAGCGCCTCAGTAGAGGAAAACACCGGTATCAATGAAAAGGAGACTAAATGAATCCAACTGGCTTAGCATGTTAAGCCAGGGGAGGATTTTGAGGCCCTTTTGTATCCCTTATTACTTTTCAAGTCTCGTTTTGAATGCATAGTTTCTTTTCTTAATTATGTTTGAATAAATGAGGACAATCATGCTTTCTTGATAGAGGGAAAAATCTTATACAATAGGTCATGGATGATTAGATGAATTCTCTACTGCGGTTTTGTTGCTTGAATTTGCTTACATGTAGACTCTAATTGTATGCCGATAGCCTGCAAGTGCACAAGGTTTAGTTGTAGCCTTCTCGAAGTAAGAGTATCGATCCCACATGGAGCACATGAATCAGGCGTTTGCCCCTTGTAGAGAATTATGTAACTTTATGCCTGCTGAAAGCACATATGCTCCCTTGGTGGTTTTGATAATTCATGATAACATACATTGTATCTTGGACTAATAGTTTGATCTAGCTTATTTCAGATATAGTCCACAAAGAAGTGTTGGCTAAAGGATTGTTTGGAGAACCTCCCCAAGGAAAGGAAGGAATAGGATTGGCCATGCTTCAAGCTACAAGACTCTACATTTTACTTTATGTGAGAAATCACAATTGAGTCCATAGGAAAGCCAATACTAGGGATGGGGTATCTATGATGATCCGGTTGCTCAAGTGCTTAGAGATTAGCCACCAAAATTACTCACCCATTTTCCCACAAAATACTCTGTCCTATACCTAAAGTTCAAAATCGGTGCCATCAATCCCACTCGGCCATACCGATTTTCCCTTGAGACAGAACCTAGCCAAAACCCTAGCAAATCGGTACAACCAACACTGGTTTTGGTACGACCGAGAATCAGTGACCAACTCTCTGGTTAGCTAATTCCTAAATTCGGAATTTCCGAGTTTGGTGAATCAGTGTCACCGAGATGAGGAACTGCCCTCGTCATACCAAAATCGGTAGGACCGAGTTGTGTATATCGGTACCACCGAAAAGCCTAAAGTTGCCACATTTTGCACTATTCAGTGCAACTGAGTTTTCACTTTGGTTTCACCGAGTTGGGCAATAATGTTGTAACAGTTGGATTTTTGGAGAGGCCTATGTATACCCCTCCACCACCTCTCATTCGCAGAGGAAGCACTCAGAACAGATCTACAGTTGCCCCATTCATTTTTCTGAGAGAGAGACACCTACTCATGTGTTGAGATCAAGACATTCCACTCCAACAATATGGATCTTGATTTCTAGCCTCCCCAAGTTTCTTTCCATCCAATCAATCTCTTCTACCCATGCCAAATCTGTGAGAGAGTGATTGAGTGTTGAGGAGACTATCTTTTGAAGCACAAGAGCAAGGAGTTCATCATACTACCACATCTATTACCTTTTTGAGGGTGGTTCCTCCTAGATTGGTTAGGTGTCGCTTGGGAGCCTCCTTATTCGTGATTGTGGAGTTGAACCAAGAAGTTTGTAAGGGCAAGGAGATCGCCTACTTCATGAAGATCTACCCATAGTGAGGCTAGTCCTTCGTGGACAGAAGCCGTGATGGAATAGACGAGGTTGCTACTTTGTGGACCCTAACGGGTGGAGCCCTCCGTGGACTCTCGCGACCGCTAACTTCCATGGGTTGAAGTCTCCATCAGCGTGGAAGTACGATAGCACCATCTAGCGAAACCACGGGAAAAATCTTCGTGTCATCTATTGCGTTTGATTCTCCTATCTCTACTCTCTTACATATGCTTGTATTTACTTTCCGCTGCCATACTTGTTGACTAGCATGTGTAGGGTGCATTAGACTTGTTAGAATGTCTAAAATCAGCCAACCAATTAACTTGGGAAAAGGTTAGGTTTTTAATTTTGTCAAGTGGTCTATTCACCCCCCCCCCTCTAGACGCCTCTTCTAGTGATCCCACAATTGGTATCAGAGCATTGGTCTCCATAGCTTCGGTTTCATCACCGTTGGAGGAAGATGGATGTGTCTAGTTTGGGGAGTCTTAGTTGTAGAGTGCCCGTTCTCTATGGGGAGTACTATAGTCAATGGAAATATGAGATGCTTGAGTTATTCAATGAATTCCATTTTAGCAAGTAAGTTAAGAACCCCTATGTACCTCCCATTGATCCTATACATCCCACACACGAAGAGGAAATTGATATGCTTCATAATCTTAGAACTGTTAATCTTATCATTAGAGGATTGCCTAGAATTGTGTTTGATCAAATGAAGAATTTTGAATGTGCTTATACTTTGTGGAATGATTTGGAGAAACGATATCCAAATTATTCATTTAGTAATCTTGATGAAATTATTCATAAAATTGTTGCTTTTCACAAAATGCCTAGTGATCCTAAGTTTGATGACTATCTATTTGAGCTTAGAGACCTCATGCGTGCTAAAGGAGATGTCATAACTATAAACAACATCATTGTTGAAGCCATTCACATTCATTATCTTGAACATTGTCATGATCACAACCTTAACGAATCTCTTGTTTCTTATGATGAGGATTTCCCACTTGATGATGACAATGTGGAACATGGCTACTATGATGAAGATGAGTTGTTCAACATCGAGTATGAGAAGACTATGAAGAATCAAAGTCTCATGGCAAACTTCAAGGATTACATGTTCGAAGGAAAAGAGTGGATTCTCGATAGTGGATGCACCGATCATATGACCGGAGATAGAGACATGTTTCAAGAGATCACACCAAACCATGGACCGCGAAGGTATGTGACTTTTGGAGACAACTCCAAGGGTAAGGTACTCGGTCTTGGTAAGGTGGCCATATCTCATGATAGCTCCATTCAAAATGTCATGCTTGTTGAATCGCTCAGCTACAATCTTCTTTCCGTATCTAGACTTGCCGACTTCGGTTTTAATGTGCTATTTACCAAAGTAGATTGGCAAGTGTTTCGTCAAGTCAATCATAGCATGGTCTTTACCGGTTTCTGTAGAGGTGATCTATACATTGTTGATTTCACCAAGAGATCCAAACCTCACACTTGTCTTATTGCAAAATCTTCTAAAGGTTGGCTTTGGCATAGAAGACTAGGACATGTTGGTATGCGTAATCTAGACAAGCTCATTAAAGGTGATCATATACTTGGTGTTAAAGATGTTATTTTTGACAAAGATAGACTTTGTAGTGCTTGTGAATCTAGAAAGCAAGTAGGTGGAAGTCATCCCGTATAGAATATCATGACTACTAGGAGACCACTCGAGTTGCTTCATATGGATCTCTTTGGTCCCAATGCTTACAAGAGCCTCGGTGGAAGTTCCTTTGGTCTAGTAATAGTTGATGATTTTTCCAGATTTACGTGGGTATTCTTTCTTGATGACAAGTCGCAGGTGCAAAAGATCTTCAAGAACTTCGATCGCAAAGCGCAAAATCAGTTTGAAGTGAAGATCAAGGAAGTTCAGAGCGACAATGGATCGGAGTTCAAGAAGACGGATGTGGATTCCTTTCTTGACGCAGAAGGGATTTCACATGAGTTCTCAGCTACGTACACGCCTCAACAAAATGGAGTTATTAAGAGGAAGAACCGGACTCTCATAGAGATGGCTAGAACGATGCTCGACGAATACAAGACGCCAAGACACTTTTGGGCAGAAGCCGTGGAAACAGCTTATCATGCTACGAACCGACTCTACCTTCACAAGCTTCTCGGTAAAACGGCATACGAGCTACTCACCGGTAACAAGCCCCAAGTTGGATACTTTCGGGTATTCGGCTCCAACTGTTACATTCTTGATAAGCATCGTCGTTCTAAATTTGCTCCTAAATCTTTTGAAGGTTTCCTACTCGGTTACGGATCAAACTCTCAAACTTACCGTGTCTACAACAACTTCACTCGAAAAGTTGAAGAGCCGGTAGATGTGAAGTTTGATGAATCTAATGGTTCGCAAGTCGAACAATTGCCAAATGATGTAGGAGATAAGGAACCTTCGGAAGCCGTCCAAGACTTGTCCATCGGCAAGATTTGTCCCATGGAGGTGAAGGAAATTACTTCATCGACCCAAGTGGAAGCCCCTACTTCACGTCAAGGCAAACCTCAACACGACATGGAGGCATCCACAAGCGGTACGCGACAAGATGAAGAGGAGGAAGAAGTACATCATGATGATCCACCACAACCACCTTCACCACCACCTCAAGGCAACAAAACCATCAACAATAATGAAGAAGAAGATGATGATGAGGAAGCTCCACGGCCCAACAAGCAAAAGCTACCTCGAGTGCGAGCAAGAGTGAAGAAAAATCATTGCTTAGAGAAAATCTTCGGTGACATACAAACCGGGAGAATAACTCGCTCTAGAACTCGATTGGATATTTTTTGTGAGCACTACTCATTTATCTCTAGTATTGAGCCCTTGAAGGTGGAAGAAGCACTTCAGGACCCAGATTCGATGAATGCTATGCACGAGGAGCTACACAACTTCGAGAAAAACGAAGTGTGGACACTAGTGGAGAAGCTCAAGGACGAGCAAAACATCATCGGAACCAAGTGGGTGTTTCGGAACAAACAAGACGAAGACGGTCAAGTCGTACACAACAAGGCACGTCTTGTGGCTCAAGGCTACACCCAAGTCGAAGGTATGGAGTACGGTACTACCTATGTCCCCGTTGCTAGACTTGAAGCTATACATATACTTCTTGCTTATGCTAATCACCATGATATCACTCTTTATCAAATGGATATTAAAAGTGCATTTTTAAATGGTGAGATTGAGGAAGAGGTCTA
The DNA here is from genome assembly GCA_039707655.1 of Elymus sibiricus. Classification (NCBI taxonomy): domain Eukaryota; kingdom Viridiplantae; phylum Streptophyta; class Magnoliopsida; order Poales; family Poaceae; genus Elymus; species Elymus sibiricus. The sequence goes on from CM077673.1 coordinate 319,223,146, forward strand.
TATTAAACAACCCCCTAGTTTTGTAAACCCTAAGAAACCTAACCATGTTTACAAGGTTCGTAAATCTATCTATGGTCTTAAGCAAGCTCCACGAGCTTGGTACGAATGCTTAACGAAGTTGCTTATCGAAAAAAGTTTTGAAATTGGTAAACTTGACGCAACCTTATTCACTAAGAGAGTTAATGGTGAATTATTTGTGTGACAAATTTATGAGGATGATATTATCTTTGGATCTACTAACCCACAATTTATTGAGAAATTTGGAAGGTTGATGTCCGAGAAGTATGAGATGTCCATGATGTGTGAGCTAAAAAAATTCCTTGGTTTTCAAATCAAGCAAACAAGAGAAGGAACTTTCATCTCTCAAACAAAGTATACCAAGGACTTGATCAAGAAGTTCAACATGCAAGAGTATAAGTTATGAAAACTCCTATGCCTACTAGTGGACATGTTGACCTTACCAAGGAGGACAAACCGGTTGATCAAAAGGTTTATCGATCAATGATTGGTTCATTGCTATATCTATGTGCCTCCCGTCCCGATATTATGCTCAGTGTGTGCATGTGTGCTATATATCAAGCCGCTCCTAAAGAGTGTCATCTTAAGGCCGTGAAAAGAATTGTGAGATACTTGATACATACACCAAACTTTGGCATTTGGTATCCCAAGGGATCTTCTTTTAACCTTGTTGGCTATTCCAACTCAGACTATGCCGGAGGTAAGGTTGATAGAAAATGCACATCGAGTACATGTCAATTTCTTCATAGATCTCTTGTGTCTTGGTCATCCAAGAAACAAAACTCAGTATCTCTATCTACCACCGAAGCGGAATACATTGCCGCCAGATCATGTTGTGCGCAATTGCTATGGATGACTCAAACTCTTAAGGATTATGGAATCCATGTGAGACATGTTCCATTGTTGTGTGACAATGAGAGTGCTATTAAGATTACTCATAATCCCGTGCAACATTCTCGAACTAAACATATTCAAGTTTGTCATCATTTCATTCGTGATCATGTTGCCAAAGGGGACATTAATCTCAAACATGTTCGCACCAACAAGCAATTGGCCGATATCTTTACTAAGCCACTTGATGAGAAAGTGTTTTGTCACTTGAGGAGTGAGTTTAACATTATTGATGCTTCAAACTTAAGCTAGACTCACTTGGATGCATGCAAGGGCATGAGCTTACATGACTATTCCATGTTACACTTGATATGACACTATCTTATACCTTGGAAATATATGCTCCCTTATATTGCATCTAACCTTGTTGTAGGTACTTGGAAGAACTACACTTCACAAGATTGCCATCAACTCACATCACAAACAATCTTGTCATGGCCAAGTATCCACAACTCTTCTTTTATGATGGAAGGAAGAAGACAATCCAAACCATATCCTTGATAACCACTTGATAAACAAATTTCTTTCTTGTCATTTGGATATATCTTGTTCTTCCTTGCATGACTAACCCATGTAGGTGAAAAGAGAACCAAAACGATCGAGGATAGCTCTCAACTCAAGATGATCTTCATCAAGAATGAGCATCCAAAACAAGTTCTCCTACATGCTAAGTCATCAACACCACTCAAAGGTATGTGATCATATCCTTGAAGAAGCCTTACTCCAAGTCATGAGCTAAAGCAACTCAAGTGATATGAAAACATTAAAATGCTTAATCGAAAAATGGTAACCCCATTTTGAGCTTAACGTAGAGTATGACCTATGATAAAGTATTCTTGCTTGGCTCCTTAAGTCAATATACTCTAGTATAGGTGACCTACTCACCGCCCATCATCTAGATGAAGTATCTTGTTTGGTTCATCTTATAGTTGCATGTTTTCTTGGAACCACTCAATTTCCATCTAGTTGAATATTCCTTGCAAAACTTTCTGAAAATTCACTTCAAATCATTTTATTCTATTGAGACTTTCTTAAAATTGCTTTTGAAAAACTTTGCCAAGTCTTTGTTTTGCATTTCGGACCCTCCGATCCAGATAACTCGGTCCCACCGATCATGCAGATAGGTTGCACAACCTCATATCGGCTCCACTGACCCATTCTGCCTCGGAGCCACCAATTTTGCTATCTTCCGCTTTCTTTGTCAAAATCAGCACTATCTAGGATCCCTATGTCAAAAGGGGGACAAAAAGTACTCAAGGGTCCCTTAGTCTAAATTGTTCTCAATGACCCTTACTCTCAAGGAGCCCCTCTTTCTATGACCCTTATTCTCAAGGATCCCTTCCCTCTCAATGATCCCTTTCCTCTGACCCTTTGTGTCACCCTTTTTGGAAATTAATGCCAAAGGGGGAGAAATATCAAAGCTTATACTTGCTGACAAAGGGGGAGAATCTCAAAAGGGGGAGAATATATATAGGAGGAGAATATCTAAGCTAATGTTTATCCAAAGGGGGAGAGAACAGACCAAATTTATGTTAGACTTGTCTCACCCTACCTACTCCCAATATCTACATGCTAAGATTCAGGGGGAGAGGAAGTACCAAATACATACTTAGGGGCGAAAGTTCTACATATTCTTTTGGGGGAGACATATCAATCATCAAATGCTACTTTTCATATGTCTACCACATCTTGGTATTGTTGGGTTCTATTGCATTTAGTTTGAAAAATACTCTTGTGTTTCCTAACATTGTTTTCTCAAGTGTGTTTCTACTACTAGAATGCTCAAGAACTTCAAGGTAAGTATATGCATCATATCCTTGGTCAAGATGATTCCTTGCTTCTTGCACATATTGTTTGCAATAGTAAAGTCTTGAACATGGAGACACCTCATTCACATGTATTTGATGCATATAGCCAAGATATACATGACTTCTCATGCCCTTTCTACTATGTGTGTGTTCATGTATTCCAAAGCAACTATCCTTTAAAAGGGATTGCACACATTTAGGGGGAGCTTGTATTAGTCATGTATAATTCAAAGCTGTCACATATTTCTGCATATCTAAAATTGAAGCTTTGATTGTATGTTGTCATCAATTACCAAAAAGGGGGAGATTGAAAGCACATATGCTCCCATTATGGTTTTGATAATTCGTGACAACATACATTCTCTCTTGGACTAAAAGTTTGATCTAGCTTATTTCAGATATAGTCCACAGAGAAGTGTTGGCTAAAGGATTGTGTGGAGAACCTCCCCAAGGAAATGGAGGAACAGGATTGGCCATGCTTCAAGCTACAAGACTCTACATTTTACTTTATGTGAGAAATCACAATTTAGTCCATAGGACAGCCAATACTATTAAAAGGGGATGAGGTATCTATGATGATCCGGTTACTATTAAAAGCTCTAAGACTCTATACCTAAAGTTCAAAATCGGTGCCACCAATCCCACTCGGCCATACCAATATTCCCTTGAGACAGAACCTAGCCAAAACCCTAGCAACTCGGTACAACCGACACTGGTTTCAGTACGACTGAGAATCAGTGACCAACTCTCTGGTTAGCTAATTCCTAAACTCGGAATTTCTGGGTTTGGTGAATCGGTGTCACCGAGATGAGGAACTGCCCTCGTCAGACCAAAATCGGTAGGACCGAGTTGTGTATATCGGTACCACCGAAAAACCTAAAGTTGCCACATTTTGCACTATTCGGTGCAACCGAGTTTTCACTTCGGTTTCACTGAGTTGGGCAATAATGTTGTAACCGTTGGATTTTTGGAGATGCCTGTATATACCCCTCCACCACCTCTTATTCGCAGAGGAAGCACTCAAAATAGATCTACACTTGCCCCATTCATTTTTCTGAGAGAGAGCCACCTACTCAAGTGTCGTGATCAAGACATTTCACTCCAACCATATGGATCTTGATTTCTAGCCTCCCCAAGTTGCTTTCCATCCAATCAATCTCTTCTACCCATGCCAAATATGTGAGAGAGTGATTGAGTGTTGAGGAGACTATCTTTTGAAGCACAAGAGCAAGGAGTTCATCATACTACCACATGTATTACCTTTTGGAGGGTGGTGCCTCCTAGATTGGTTAGGTGTCGCTTGGGAGCCTCCTTATTCGTGATTGTGGAGTTGAACCAAGAAGTTTGTAAGGGCAAGGAGATCGCCTACTTCATGAAGATCTACCCATAGTGAGGCTAGTCCTTCATGGACGGAAGCCGTGATGGAATAGACGAGGTTGCTACTTTGTGGACCCTAACGGGTGGAGCCCTCCGTGGACTCTCGCGACTGCTACCCTCCGTGGGTTGAAGTCTCCATTAGCATGGACGTACGATAGCACCACCTATCGGAACCACGGGAAAAATCTTCGTGTTATCTATTACGTTTGATTCTCCTATCTCTACTCTCTTACATATGCTTGTCTTTACTTTCCGCTGCCATACTTGTTGACTAGCATGTGTTGGGTGCATTAGACGTGTTAGAATTGCTAAAATCAGCCAACCAATTAACTTGGGAAAAGGTTAGGTTTTTAATTTTTGTCAAGTAGTCTATTCACCACCCCCCTCTAGACGCCTCTTCTAGTGATCCCACACCTGCAGATAATTGTAGACTTGAAGCAGAGTGAGGATGGATTTAAATAAGGTTTGAGTAAAATGGTGACTTGTAACTGAATAACATAAAAGTAAATAAAGGACAAGAATGGTAAATAACAGTGAAACAACCGAATTGAAAAGGCATTCTCATGGAGTCTGGAATCCCCATTGGTATGTTTCTAGTACTACTACGCATAAGCATGGCATGGAGCAAATACTTGAGCTACTGTTGACGATTATGCTGGGCGGAGTCGGGTACAGAACACGTTCTACTCGTGGTAGACTTCGTGCCACGCACACCACCATCATAGTCTCCCCTTGTGGGTTACAACTCATGACAATTAACTGTTTCCCCATGGACGTGGCCTCACTAAGGGTTCTCCGTAAATCGCCGGTCACTTGTAAAGGTTAGGAGCAGTAGGCTTTTACTGTCGCCTCGAATTACCTCCATATCCTAAACCTATGCAAAGACAGGGGTATACTTTGTGGCCAACAAAGGCACAAATGCTGAGTGGGGCCCCTTCACAACATTCACGAAGTTATTAAACTAAGCATTCAACAGAGGATCTCATATCCATAATAAACGTTTCAAAGCCTACACATACCAAGGTTCATCCATATCCCCGAGAACTAGGGGTTTTCTCACATATGGGAACAACAATCATCAAGGTAATGATAATGGAATACATGGACGAACGATTCAACCTATACACCAAAGGATCCAATAGGGTTCTTGATGTTGCAGATGATAAGGATGAGGATGATGATGATGATGATGGTGGTGATGTTGATGATGATGGCGTTCCTCTCACGGTGAGAGGAATCCCCTTCTTCTCACGGCCGATCCCCCCCTCCGAATAGGTTCCAAAGGCTAGGGTTCTGCCTTCCGGATGAGTTTCTGGAGTCTCTGTTCACCTCATTCACGATCCGCTTCGATGGGGTGAAAATAGTTGATCTCTCAGAGGCGTCGGTGCGCCAAATGACCGCTCATGCGAGCACGTGCGGTCGTATGGAACGTCGTCGTTCGCTCTGGAAGGGTGTGATTGCTGTTTCTTTGGCCTTCTTGCTTGATTTTTTATGGAAAGTGTTTACACTTTTAATACATGATTCCACTGCAATTTTTGGGGATTTTCTCCATTAAAGAATATTGCTCCAAAAGACATTACCTCAGGGATTATCAACAAAAAGAAGTGTGCGAACGCGGTAAAATTCCACAAAGCCCACCTTGTAGGCTCAAAATATATAGGAAAAATGTCAGTAAATTGGACTCGTCATATGCCAAATATTTTTGCTCATTGATGATGATTATAAGTCTTCTACATCGTTAGTATCGATCAGAAAGTAGAGGTCAACAACTTGACAGGATAAGTAACATTTATTTCATCTTTTAATGATTGCTTGGTGAAGAGCATAAACTGATGATCCATGGATGAGAGAGGACAAGTTCTATTCATGGTAAAAATAGTAGTAAAGAACTGAAAGAATTGTGAAAAATACCGATGTCAATAAAAAGGTTTCAAGCATATCTTTTCATGTCACGCCTCTAACACAGGGGAAAAGAAAAAAATACTGACATGGGATAGGTTTGAAACCACAAGAAAAAGGGGAAAATGAGAAAAAGTTTATTTTAAGTATAACACCATGAGAACTTGTTCAGATGAAAGTATGGGGATGATGTCGCTTAAAGTTGAAGGATGTCTTCTTAACGACAAATAGTAAGGTGTGGAAGCCTTCATGCTCATATGATTAGGCAAATATATGGTGGTGTACATAAATGTTGATCATATAATGCAAATTCTGAAATTCCGCAATGGACTCATTCATTTTAACTATTTGCATCCTATAATAGAGATGATCTCTTTATTACAAGCTGCAGTATTTGCTCGGGGACGAGCAAACCTTTAAGCTAGGGGGAGTTGATGAGTCCAATTTATGTGATATTTGTTATAGGTATTTTATGCCTACACGTTAGGCTTTGTGGAGTTTTATTGCGTTCTCGCACCTCTTTTTGTTGGTTTTCCTCAGGTAACGCTTTTTGGACCAGTTATCATAACATGGAGAAAATCCCCAGAAATGGTAGTGGAATCACGTATTTAAAGTGATGACCACCTACCATAAAAGAATCAAGCAAGAAGGCCAAAGGAAAAATCGTCACAAAACCTCCAGAGCAAAAGACGACCTTCCATACGACCACGCTCGCTCGTTTGGGCGGTCGTATGGCGTGCCGCCGCCACCGCCTAGTCGACTATTTTACCCCCACGAAGTCGGATCAGGTATCAGATGTCCACAGCCACCAAAAACTTGCCCAGAAGGAGGAACCCTAGCCTCCAGAAGGATCTGGAGGGAGGAATAGACAAGGAGGATGCCGCCGCCTTCACCACCATCATCGGGACGACTTCAACATCATCACCACTATCATCATCATCATCATCCATATCCAACCCATCGTAATCTTGGAGATCCATTGAGGATAACTCTTGTAATACATGTGTGATCTATTCATGTCCCATCACCAGTGATATGATGTTTGTTGCCTCCATGTGTGAGTAGTTCCCTTAGTTCTCGGGGATATGGATGAACCCTAGTGTGTGATAGATGGTTTGGTATTAGGATTTAATATCCTCTTTGCATGTTTATGTTAATGATCTTCTTGATGTTGGGTGAAGTCGACCATCAAATGTATGCCAATTTTGGATGGAAGGTTATTACTGTTGGCAACTTTGTGGTTGTAGAAGTGGGTGGCGTGAGAGAACCCATCTCTCTTCGTAGCTGATCGTTGCAGCAGGGGTAAAATAGAGACCACATATAGGATGCATCCACGTGGATCTTTTCTCCCCTTAATCAACGTTTGATAACCATAGTCGGGAAAATGGAGGTGGCGTATGTGATACGGGCCTGCCTAGTGTATGCACATATCTATAACGGCTCTTCCCACAAACAAAAAGATGCAAAGTTGCTTAGGAATCCGACGTAGCATTGTGTTTTTGCACGGCTATATAAGCACACTAGAGGGGATTCCGGACTCACCTGGAATGCCTTAGTCCTATTGATTTCCACTCTCGTTTACAATATTTAGTACTTGCTTTCCTTTAAATATTTACTTTCACACCAACTACACTTTTCATATTTTAGTATCATTGCTTTGGGATGCTCACAAGTTGTAGACATAGTATTTAAATCATCCAAGATACCAAAGATTGATTCATGGGCTCCCTGTGGGATTGATACTCTTACTTCGAAAAAGCTACAACTTAACCATGTGCACTTGCAGGCCATCTAGACCAGTGCACGAGAACAATAAACATTTTTTATGAAGGGAAGCATAGATAGGAAGGATCAAATCTATAGACGCAATACCGAAGACAGGATACAAACAAATCTACTAAAAACCAACACTGACCGAATCCCGCGAGATCAAATGGAGACACACCACCATACACCCTCAGACGATGCTAGACATATCATCGGGAGGGGGATCGGGTGTAGGAGACATTATTCCTACTAGAAAATATCACCCCACCACACAAAACCAATCAAGATACATAACCAAACAAGAGCGAGAGCGGGGGGCCTCTCGCCGGCGAGGGCAGGGTCCTCTGCACAAGCACGGCCCAAAGGCCATCGAGGCGGGGTGGACCAGTGACGAAATCGACAGGAGAAGAGGAAACCCTAGTCGCCTTAGGAGTTACTTATTGGGAAGGAGGAAAGCTCAATGAAGGTGTAGTATCTATATAGCAAAGAGTCAAGCACCGATTTGATGGTCGCCAGTCAAATCCGGCTGCCCACCAGCTTGCTAAGGAAGCACTAGACTTGAATGTTCATGTATCAAACTTTAATATAAGCCCAGCGCTAGGCGCCGGCCGGCCAGCCCAAAATTTCAGCCGTCGTGCGCTAGCCGTCGGATTGGCCCCGTCCGAGCCGTTCGATCCTTATCCCTTCAGGTCGTCTGCTTCCTATCCCCTACTTCGCTCCTCTTTCCCATCCTCCTGCACGCGTAGGTCATCGCACCCACCACATGTGCTCCACCCCCTCGATGCCGCTATTGCTGTCCCCTGGGCGGCACTCCGACCCACCTCACATCGCTTGCTGCATCCATCTTAGGCGCTCCCAACACCTCGATGTTGTCGCACCATCGCTGACATCTCGTTCCCGCCTAGTTATCTTGTTTCCAGCAAAAACATGGATCCAACAAAAAATTGACATGCTTCCAACAAAACATTGATATGGTTCTAGCAAAATGACATGTTCCCAACAAAAACATTGATATGCTTCTAGCTAAAAATTACATAATTCTAGTAAAACTGATATGGTTCCAGCTCAAAAAATAACATGGTTTCCAACCAAAATGAACAGCAGAAAAATGCGCCATGACATCGTTCTGTAGCACCTTCTCCTAGTCATCGTGATACTAGCGCGCCTTGCCCCGTGGTAACACCCCATCTTCCCAGTGGTAGCAAAAACAAAGTTCATCGTTCTATGGTCACATCGCCATCGTAGCCTATAGTGTGATGCCGTTCACCATTTGAGACTCCCCTGGATGCCGGTTGGAGCTCCCCAGGATGCTAATCGCAGCTCCCCGCCATCCACGGTTGCGGCTCGTGGTTCAATCGTGGCTCCCATGGACGCCGGTTGCAGCTTCCCTTGACACCGTATGCAGCATCCGCCATCCATGATTGCAGCTTGTCGTTCGTGTCATCGGGGCAGAAGAGGATGTACCTTCGCGTCCATTGATACAGCTCCCGCTCAGATCGACCCCATCACCCCCTCAACCGCAGTCACTGGCATTGGGGAATTTCGGAGATTCAGAGAGAGAGAGAGAACAGGGGTAAGGGACAAACTCGATAGGCACTTGCGTGCGGATGAGGATAAAGTTGTGTCGCAAGATGTGAGCAAGTGTTCACATGGGTCACCGGTACCCGTGCAAATTGCTCGGGGCAATCTCCACAACCTAATTGGAGGCCCCGACGCTTGCTCGGAGCTTTACACCACAATGATTGAGCTCTGAGACATCACCAACCGTCTAGGGCACCAAGGCACCCAAGAGGAACAAGCTCTAGGGTACTCAAACACCCCAAGAGTAATAAACTTCTCAAACTTCGCTTCCACGTATCACCGTGGAGAACTCAAACCTATGCACCAAATGCAATGGCAAGGGCACACGGAGTGCCCAAGTCGTTCTCTCCCAAATCCCACCACAACAACTAATGCTATGGAGGAAAATGAGAGGAAGAACACCAAAAACTCCAAGATCTAGATCCAAGGGGTTCCCCTCACATAGAGGAGAAAGTGATTGGTGGACATGTGGATCTAGATCTCCTCTCCCTTTTCCCTCAAGAACTAGCAAGAATCATTGGAGGGATTGAGAGATAGCAAGCTCAAAGAAGGTCAACAATGGGGGGGCAAAACGAGCTCAAGAGTTGAGGAACCATTGGGGAAGAAGACCCCCTTAAATAGGTCCCCACGAATCTGCCCGTTATGTGCAGAATAACACACGGGCGGTACAACCGGTGATGCGGGCGGTAGAACCGGGCTATAGTAATAAAGCGGTACAACCGGCCAACAACCGGCCAACAACCGCATCACAACAGAACCTGCGGTGGTGGTTCCTCCCCAGTGCAACCGCTCGGCTCGAGTGCTGGACAGGGCAAAGTCCCGAGCGGTACAACCGCTAGGGACACCGGTAGTACCGGGCTATAGTAATATAGCGGTACAACCGGCCCACGTCCGCCCAACGACCGCAGCTCAACAGAACCGTGTCCGGTTGAAGCCCGGTGCTGGGCCGGTTCAACCGCCCAGGGTTGCCACCTTGGATCACCCAGCTGTGGGCGGTACAACCGCCCGGGGGCAGCGGTACAACCGCTGGAGACCACTCAGTGGCAGCACCCCCAGGGTATCACCCCTGGAGTGGTGGCTAAACCGGATGACTGGAGCGAGCGGTGCAACCGGTCGGGACAGCGGTATAACCGCATCAAGAAAACAGGTAAGACCAGAACTGCCATAACTTCTGCAAATGAGCTCCGAATTGAGCAAACTCAAACTTGTTGGATTCAGGACGACAAGAGCTATCCAATAGCGACTGGTTATCTTAAGAAGAGGCAGTATGAAAATGCCAATGGTATAAAGATGTGAAACCTCTATGAATGAAGAACCGGCAAAAACTCCAACATCGAAAACATCATAGAAGATGCATATGGACTCCGTTTTTGATGAACTTGAGCTTGTCATGAAGCTGACCATAAGCTCAAGAACCCACATAGAGAAAAGTCAACCAAGAACCAAGAAAGATGATGATGCCAAGAATGCACTGGTTTGAGCTCTCAACGGACGATACGATCAAGCTACTCACTTGAGAGCCCCCCTTGATAGTACGGCTATCGATTCTATAACCCGGTCTCCCAACTACCACCATGAGACCGGTAAAATAGAAAACCTATCAAGGGCAAACCTATACCTTGCACATAGTCCACTTGAGCTAGATGATGATGATCTTGACTTCCTCAAGATGGACCACCTTTCTTGATTGAGTTGGCTCGATGAAGACTAGTTGATTGCTCCCCCATACTCCACTATGGGTGAGCCACTCTTCGTCACATCTTCACAAGTCCATTGTCACCACAATGGACGGCAAGCTTCAAGCATGATCTCTTCATGATGCTCCACTTGAACTTGCACACCGTAATCTTGATGACGATCACCACTTGATGTCATCCTCCATGGGTTGTATGAGATCTTCCACTTGACGCAAGCCCATGGAAACATACCTAACCCCACATAGAACTCTCATGTAGACCATGGGTTAGTACACAAAGCGTAATGGACAATACTTACCGTACCATGAGATCACCTGATCCCTCTTGGTACATCTTATACACTTTGTGTGTTGATCAGCTTGATTCACTCTTTGACTTAGTCTTGATCAACCTTGTATCATATCTTCTCTATGACCAATCTTTGGATAAAACCTTGAATACCACATTGGTCACCATATAAACTCCTTGAAACCAACAGATGGACTTCTAGAAGTGCCTATGGACAAATCCTTCGAATATAACTCAAGGCAACCATTAGTCCATAGGGATTGTCATCAATTACCAAAACCACACATGGAGAAATGTGCTCTGACAGTTGAAATGCTTACGTCAGTCTTTTTGCACACACGTTTGACTGGTATTCTGAAGATGCCTCCGTATGCAAAATATATGAAAGATATTGTCACTAATAAAAGAGAGATGCCTGAAACTGAGATTTTCACCATGCTTGCTAATTACTATTTTGAGGGGGGAGTACCAAAGTAATCGGGAGACCCCGGGATACCTACTATACCTTGCTCCATTAAACGAAGTTATGTTAAAACTGCTTTATGTGATTTAGGAGCCGGTGTTAGTGTTATGCCCTTTTCAATATATAGAAGACTTGATTTGAATAAGCTCACACCTACTGAAATATATTTACAAATGGCTGATAAATCTACTGCTATACCTATTGGGATGGGTGAGGATGTACCCGTTATTGTTGCAAATGTTAATATTTTGACAAACTTTCTTATTATTGAGATGCCCGAGGACGACAACATGTCGATTATCCTTGGTAGACACTTTTTGAATACTGCGGGGGTTGTTATTGATCACAACAAAAGCAATGTTACTTTTCATGTTAATGGAAATCAACACAAGGTGTACTTTCTGAAGAAACGATCTGTGGTTAATAATATCAATTCTATTGAGCAAGTGGCAACAATTACTTTCGGGGAGTTCAAATTCCCTCTACCTACTGCCAAGAAGAGATATGATTCCTCACATCTCTAACGTATCTACTTTTCCAAACACTTTTGCTCTGGTTTTGGACTCTAATTTGCATGATTTGAATGAAACTAACCTACACTGACGTTGTTTTCAGCAGAACTACCATGGTGTTGTTTTTATGCAGAAATAAAAGTTCTCGAATCGAACGAAGCTTTTTGGAGAATTTTTCTGAAATATATAAAAAATACTGGAGCGAAGACCTACCGAAGGGGGGCCACCAGTTGCCCACAAGGCAACTGGGCGCGACCACCCCCCTGGGCGCGCCGACCTGCCTTGTGGGGCCCATGTGGCTCCGCTGACACTAATTCCAAGCCTATAATTTCATATTCTCCGAGAAAAAAAATAGGAGAGAAGTTTTCATCGCGATCTACAAGACGGAGCCGCCGCCACCTCCTGTTCTTCCTCGGGAGGGCTGGTCTGGAGTCTGTTTGGGGCTCCAGAGAGTGGAATTCATCGCTGTCGTCATCATCAACCCTTCTCCATCAACAATTCCATGATGTTCACCACCGGGAGTGAGTAATTCATTTGTAGGTCTGCTGGATGGTGATGGGATTGGATTAGATTTATCATGTAATCGAGTTATTTTGATAGGGCTTGATCCCTAGTATCCACTATGTTCTGAGATTGATGTTGATATGCTTAATTCTTGTCACTAGGGCCTGAGTGGCATGATTTTAGATCTGAACTTATTATGTTTCCATGAATATGAGAGTGTTTTAGATCATATCTTGCAAGTTTTATGCACCTACTATGTGTTATGATCCGCATCCCCAAGGTGACAATAATTGGGATTCTTTCCGGTGATGATCGTAGTTTGAGGAGTTCATGTATTCACCATGTGTTAATGCTTTGTTCCGGTTCTCTATTAAAAGGAGGCCTTAATATCCCTTAGTTTCCATATGGACCCCGCTGCCACGGGAGGGTAGGACAAAAGATGGCATGCAAGTTCTTATTATAAGCACGTATGACTATATACAAAATAGATGCCTACATCATATTGATGAATTGAAGCTAGTTCTGTGTCGCTCTAATGTGTAACTGTTATATGATGAATGTCATCCATATCAATCCATCATTGATCCATGGCATATGCTTCTCGCTTATTGGTTTCCGTTAAGTTACTTTCGTTACTACTGTTGTGTTACAATCAATACAAATGTGCTTCCGTTATCGTTCCTATTGCTTTTGCTACTGTGCTACTGAAATTCCATGTGTGGTTGAATTGACAACTCAACTGCTAAGACCAACAAATATTCTCTAGCTCCCATTGTGTCGAATCAATAAATTTGGGTGAAACACTACCCTCGAAGACAGTTGCGATCCCCTATACTTGTGGGTTATCAACAGTTGCGCGTTCAAACGACACGACGGTAGTCCGTTCGTTCGTCTGCCGCCCATATTGATGGCACACGGTTGCCGCACGCCATTGCTATATAAACCGTTGCCCCGACCATAGCCGCAGTCATCAGCCTCTAACCCCTCTCCGCACCAATCCCACCATGGATTCGTCCCCCGCCAAAGCTCTCTGGGACGGCCTGACGCCAGATCAAAAGAAGGAGATGTCCGGCATTGCTGTCGGCTGGTTGGTCGACAGGCAGCCGAAGGACGTCGGCGACCCAATGAAGGACGCGGTCGGCGATGACCCGGTGCTACCCTCCTCTTCCTCCTCCACTGAGCCACCCTCCTCCACCGCACCTCCCTCGCCGGTGCACTGCACCATGTCCATCGGCAAGGATCGTGCCCATTACATGAAAATGGTGCGGGAGGAGCAGTTCCGGGAGGTGCAAGAGGCCGCCGCCTACAACCACCACCTCCGCCAGGAGCACCTGTAGGTGGAGGAGCAGCTCGGTGCCGACAGGGCGGTCGCGGCCGACGTGGACCTGGTGGAGCAGGAGGCTCTGCTCCAGTCCTACTGCTTCACACGCGAGATCTGCCTCGCCCGCTTGCGGTACCGACATCGGGTGACGGAGGTGGCAGCCGCGGCCAATGACGACAAGGCGTGCGACAAGGCGGGCTAGGCACTATTCGACGAGACCAATGACAAGGAGGAGGACAACGTCGAGGCTGCGCCCAACGAAGCGACACGTCCGCGGGCGCCGCCGGCAACGAGGAAGAGTAGTGCACATGAGGTCGCCGCCGCTCGGGTTTCAGGAAGGCTACCGCTCCTCCCCTCCCTTCGATGTTAAGCTTAGTGAGCTCAACATCGACGGCCGATTAGTCGCTTGGCGACGACATGGAGGCGGACTTCTGCGCTTGTCGGGTCTTCGGAGGCAGAGCTGGAGAGCGCCGAGGCGGAGCTGGAGAAGCCGAAGCTTCAATTCTCCGGGCTCATTGCCGGATACGGGGAACGGGTGCCCGCGACCATTTAGATTAGGTATTAATTATACCTCCAGAGCCGGACTAGGATGTAAATATAATGAAATATGTCGTGTTTATATGAAATCTGTCGTGTTTATAAGAAATCCGTCTGTGTTTGATCGAATTCCATGATGTTGGTTCAAATTGTTGACCGGATGTAAGCATATAACGTTGGATGACGGCCTCCGCATCCATGTCCATAGACAGATGCGGGAGAAAATTTACGGATAGTCGTTGAAAATGCGGCCTTTCCCTTCAATCATGTGTCGTCATGTGCGTTTGGAGCGACAGATCGATCGCTAGTATTCGCCGATGCCGCCTACGTGTTCATCTGTCTTCCATCCGGCGAGTAACCATCGGCTAGATACGGAACCAATCCCACAACCATTGGTTAACCAGCGTACGTGTGTATCCCCAAATTATTGAAGCCAGCCTCACCTAGGTACGTGCAATTACACTTGTATATATTTTCTCGATCAAAAGCATAGGCCGCTGATCCGTGTCGCACGAATACGATGGAAAGTGCCGAGCGTACAGGGAACACTCCTCATAACTCTCGATCCGTTATAGCGCCCCTTTTATCTCGATCAGTTATAACACCCCTTTTAAAGCTAGCATGTTTTTCAATTCATTTGATATTTTGATAAACCGATCAGCTAACCGTCCGGCTCATCTATGTTCCAAGCACATCCATGTATGACAAATATGATCCCGTAAACGTCCGCGGAACCTCATACTAGTTTTTTAAATTCATACAAAAGCATGCAGACTAAAAATCTATGTACTACGTAGAAACCTAACTACTACTCCTCGTCGGAGATCTTGACGATCTTCATGCCCGACTCTAGGTACATGGACGGCAACTGCAGCTCCGACACCTCCGGCTGCTTTGCTCCGGCCTCCTCCTCCATTATCTCCGCCTTGACTTCGACGAAGAGCGCGTCGGACGCCGCCTACTCTTGTCAGAGGAACTGCCGGTTGGCCTCCACATAGGCCTCATCTGGATGGACTCCAGGATGACCTACTGCTCCGCCATCTCCTCGGCTTGGGCGACGGCGAACTCTGCCTCCGCCTCCGCCTTGTTGAACCCTGGAGCAGGCTGCTCCGCCTCGTCCTCCTCCGGATCCGCCACCTCCAACGTCTCCGGCAGCTGCTCTCCCTCCTCCTCCTTTGGCTGCTCCTCCTCCGCCTTCGGCTCCGGCGAGTCCGGAGGTAGTCCGGCAGCGATGCGGGCGGCATGCCTAGTCTGGATCTCCTCCTCGATCTGCCTCTGGCGCTCTGGCGTGAGCATCAAGTGGGCGGTGATCTTTTGCTGGACCATGGCGATGCCGAAGAGCGTGGGAGAGCGGGCGAGAGGAGGTGGCCGTGCTAGGGCTGGGGACACCGGCCAACTTAAATAACCAGATCTAGCCTCCTACGCCACGCGGCGTTCACACTGCAACAACAGAGGAGGCGTCTGTCGGACCGCCCGGCTTCCGGGCGATTCCGCGTGGGACGCCATTGTCGGTCCTACGTGTTGGGCGCTCCCGAACACCCCATATCTGCCCCATATTTGGGCTGGATATAAGTGGTGCCGGTTAGCCCGGGTGTTTGAAGCGTCCGTCTGGGTCAGATTTTCGTGTTCGGTCAGTGACCTGACTGACCAACCAGGCGTTTAAGTCCAGTTGGGGCGCCCGGCTGTAGATGCTCTGACCGTAGTCTCCATAAGAGCATCTAGAGCCAGACTTATCAAATCGAAAAAAGTTGAAAATAAACCTTGAACTTGTAGACGAAACCTAAATCGAATCCTAAACTTCTAATCTCTGAAATTAGCACACCAAACTATCTGATCCTGGTCTATTTTAAACCTTAAGCGTGTTCTCAAGGGAATTGTCGACGTGGCAGGTAAGGCTGTTGGTAGACACAACTGGGCCGGCCCATGAGGCGCGAGCAATATTTGTATATTGTAATGCGTGACTTGAAAATACCAAAAAGATTAGACTCACGGATATGAGTGGTGCCCGGACACCCCATATATGTCCCATATTTGGGATGAATATGAGTGATGTCGGTCGGTCCAGGCGTTTGATGCATCCATCTGGTTTAAATTTTTGTGACAGGTCAGTGACCGGACTGGCCGCCGAGACGTTTAAGTCTGGTTGGGACGCCCAGCTGTAGATGCTCCAACCGTAGTCACCATAAGAGCATCTAGAGCCAGACTTATCAAATCGGAAAAAAGTTCAAAATAAACCTTGAACTTATAGACAAAAACTAAATCGAATCCTAAACTTTTAAACTCTGAAATTAGCACACCAAATTATCTGATACTGGTCTATTTTAAACTTTAAGCGTGTTCTCAAGGGAATTGTCGACGTGGCAGTAGACGCGACTAGGCCAGCCCATGAGTTACGAACAGTGTTTATTTATCGTAATGTGTGACTTTAAAATACCAAAAAGATTAGACTCACGAGGAATCGAACTTATCGGCTGACGCTTCCGAGCTTGAGCGAATTTTTGAAACATTTTTTGGAAAATTGGCAACAATTTTAAAATCCAAACATTATTAAAATAAAAAAATCAAACCTTTTTGCAAAAAAAGTGATTTTATTTGGAATTACGAACATGTTTTGAAAAATACTGAGAAATTTTTGGAATTATAAACATTTTTTGATTTTTTAAAATTGCGAACACTTTCTAACTTAAAAAAATGAAATTTCAAAAATAAATCGAATTTTGAAATTTTGTTCAAATTTCAAAATTGTTTCTTTTTTTTAAGTGTTCCTACTTAAACAAATCTTTCGGGTTTAAAAAATTGTTCGCGTTTTCAGAAAGGCTCATAATTCCAAAAAATCAATACAATCTTCGGATTTCATAATTTTTGATAATTTTCAAGAAGATGTTTTGAAATGTTTCAGAAATTTTCAAATCTGAACGTTGTGTTATGTGGTTAAATAAAATGGCGCTTCAGTTCTGTCAAATTCAGTCATTTGTTCTAGTGGCTAGTAGGACCTGCTTATGCCACTCCAGGTCACAAGTTCGATTCCTAGCAGGCTCTCCTTTGAGGGATTCGAAGTTTAGGGTTTGATTTAGTTGTCGTCTACTCCCTCCCTCCGGATTTATTAGGCCCCATCTTATTTTGTGTTAAACTTTAACCTACAAATTTAACTATTAAAATATACTATATCACTAATCCTTCTAGAATTGGAGGCCTCTCATTCAATTGAGGTTTCCAATTTGGAATTGGGTCATCGATTTTGACCGGGTAACAATTTTTTACTCACTTATTTTAATCATCTATAACACTAAGCTCTTTATTTATTTTAATGCCTCACAATCAATTGAAGTCTCAATTTGGAATTGGGTCATCCAATTTTGACCGAGTCAACAATTTCACAATGAACTCTCGCATTCATTTTTTTAATACACCATGCTCCCTAATTTTAAAGCTTCTCCCGTCAATCCTTGATTTTGACTCCGTCAATCCTTTGTTGTGGTAATGAAATATCTAACTTCATTAAGTTATCTCGTTTTAAAGCCTCTCATTCAACTCAACAATTTCACAATGAGCTCTCTCATTCATTTTTAATACACTATGCTCCCTAATTTGAAAGTTTCTCCCGTCAATCATTGATTTTGACTCCGTCAATCCTTTTTTGTGGCAATCAAATCTCTAACTTCGTTAAGCTATCCCATTTTAAAGCCCATCATTCAACTCTTCAATTTGGATTGGATATATAATTGACTGGGTTGTTCACTCTGGCTTCATGGTGGGATCTCTCGATGAATGGGTGACAATACGAAAGTGTCGTCCATGACACATTTAGCACCAGCGTAACACACGTGTCCAACAACGTAAGTAACTTTCTCATGTTTTTGTACTAATTAAAAGACATCCTCCAATCACACGGTCAAAAAAATCCACCCAAACACCACAATAAAAAAAATGATAATAAACTCACGAACGATTCGCTACCGATTGGTCATACCAAAGAATTTCCCGTCAATCACTTCCCTGATTTGCAACTTTGACCCACTTTTTCCCTAATCTTTGACCATAAATTGACACATCCATCTGTAAGCATGAATTTGTAAAGTATGTCTGTATGAGTAGCATATCTGATTAAAAAAATACACTTCATTGTATCCACGCATGCCAAACCAACTAATACGTAAATATTTTTCACAACTTCAAAAAAAATTACATAAAACATGTACAACCCCAAGAATATAAGCGGCGCGGCAAAGCGCGCACTGCCCTTCTAGTATTAACTATATGTCACAAAAATTATATTGCTGAAAAGCTCTTCCAAATACAAATCCATTGGTGTACTTTTTATATCATATATTTTATATATTTTTAGTAATATAGATGGTTAAAATCTGGCACAAAATACAATGGTGCCTAATAAACCCAGACGGAGGTAGTACAAGTTTAAGATTCATTTTAGACTTTTTTTTCTATCAAATCTGACCCACTAAATATCGGCGGATGCGTCCGGTCAGTGACCGGACGTCTCCTTTTTGAGTCCCTATTTGGCCGTCCATGTAACCATACTCTTTATTTTCTTTCCCGGTCGCTTGCACGTGATTGGTGGAGATTTAGAGAAAGAAGAAAAGGACAGAATAAAGAAAGAAAAAAGGTGATCGAGAGTGGGCCGCGCCTTACGTGGCGGACTGTCCGGGCGCGTCCGCGAGCCCTCATATCCTCCCTACATTTGTCTTCAATATGAGATTCGCGGACAGCCCAGACGTATAGGGATGATATGAAGGATCCGGTTGGATCACTTTTTTCCTTCTCTCTCATGTCCGGTCACTGACCGGTCGCGTCCGTGGACGTTTGAGGAGGATTTGAGGATGCCGGTTGTAGATGCTCTAGCTCTCGATCATCATGTATATGTGCTAAGCTCACAATTTTCTTTGGAAAAAATAGAGCCTAGGCGGGCCAAATGATAGTCTTCCACATAGCATGGAGCTCATCATTGTCCAAAAGGCCCTTGTGGGGAGAGAATTTGTGGCACGCAGGTGCAGGGGCATCTACAAAATCATATTTCTTGTAAAAAAATCGTTTAAAATTTCAACTCTGAAACTTGATACAAGCAACCAAGAAAATTACAAGTTTCAGATGCAAAATCGTAAGTTTCAAAGAATATTAAAACTTAAAATTTTATTACCTCACGCGGAATCCAATTACTTTACGGATAGCGTCGTAATCGGGTGGCCGGGAGGGCTTGTCAGGCACATGCATCCGCACCTCCGTGCCCCTGTGAATTTCCGGCCCTTGTATGTATAACACAGGTCATCCAATGTTAGATTCGCCCCTTGGTTGAGGTGCGGGCCCCTAACTGTTTTTTAGAAAAAAGTGTGGGTCCTTAAAAAACTTGTACATCGGCATCTTCCCTCTTAACGCTCATGGGCTTCATAGTCCCCGACGGCCACGATCAAGCCCTTATTGTCATAGTGGGGAAATAAAATCAAGCTTACACGTGATTTAACATTGACAAACTGACAATTGAGTATTCAAATAGGAGTTGTATTTGTTATATAGATAAAATAGGCTCAGCTGAGCTCGATATCATCACCTTACGTTCCGGGCTTGGGATTCGCGAAAAGAGGTCTGACAGGACTGACGCGGGATTTAGAAAATAGCACTGGAGGCGGAATACAGGACGGAACAGTGCGGCGTACGCGGGCCCTGTGTGTAGCGGACGGCCGATGGAGTCGACCGCGTGGTCTGGTCCGTGGACCAGAACGTGAAGGGTATTGCTGGGCCACGGTCTAGATGAGGGGAACGGGTCGTTCATTCTGGAAACACTTACCGGCCCGTGTGTTCTTCTTCCCCCCAACCACCCCTCCGGCGGCGCAGGATCTACATCGGCGATCGCTGTGCGCAAAAAATGGAGGATGGCGGCATGGAGTTCCTCTTGGATGCCGTTGATAGGTTAGGCATCTCGGATCTGCTTCTTTTTCTGTTTATTTTGACCAAGATTTATTGTTATGCCCACTAAAGGGGGCGCCGCCACCATTGCCATCTGTTACTCAGGTTCCCCCTGCGAGAGGAGTTTGCCGGCAGCCATGAACAACCAGATCCGGATGTGGCCCGCAAAACGCCGGGGAAGGCAATGACACCACATGAGCTGGGATCCGGCGAAGAATGGACTCGTCGCCGACGAGGTCCGTGCAGTCCACCGACAGGGTGAATCCACAAGCCTGGGTGGACAAAAAGGTACGCCCGCAGGATATTGGTGCTCTATGAATTATTTAACGTTTTATCTCTAGTACCTGCACATTACTGTACGTTGAAAATTTATTCAGTGCAAACCTCTGGTGCTGTGGGATTTTAACTTATATGTTCGGTGCCTGCACACTACTGGGTGCTGAAAAAAAGTTCAGAGGTAGTTTAGAATTTCTGGGTTTCAGTCATCGTAGGGGGGTAGTATAAAATGGATTGTGGGCATCTGAATCATTTGGAGCCTTGGGCTATCATTTAAATTCTGCCTTGTGGTGACATGGTTTCGGACATTTATTACCTATGAAACAGAAAATATCGCAACAAGACTGCTAATGGCGCTGTTGTGAAGTGCAGATTACGGCTGGGTAGTGCGCCACCAGATTGGCCACCATGCCCTTCCAGAATGAGCGCTATGGAACAGTCGATTGGCAAATACATGGAGGAGCCAACAAAAGAGTGTAATAAGGCCTGAACTTGGCCTGAGTTTTGATTCGTGGGTGAGGCATATGACTTCTATAATTTGTACTCTTGGGAGATTGACTTTGGTATTAGGTATGATAAGAGCAGATTGAACGCAGAAAGGACAAAATGCATGCAAGAAATTGTGTGCGGATGCTCGGTGAGTTTTAATTATCGTTTTTTTTTTGTTTTTTGTTTCGTGGAAAAACTTGACCGTATGTTTGCTGAACAACTTGCAGGGCAAGCCGAAGACTGAGAATAGTAGGTCCTGCAGATGTGAGTGCCCAGCCTTGATTAGGTTGTTACGAGCAGCAGACAACAGCTGGTATATCAAGGAGCACCGTGAAAGCCACAACCAGTCAATGCCATTGACAATGGGCGAAAAAGTGCACTGGCTGTCACACAAACACATTGATGTGTACACGAAGGTATTTGATAGAGCAGATGAGGGAGAATAATGTGAACCTTGGGAAGGTGTACGTTGGGTCAGTCGAGAAAGTGGCATTCACAAAGCGGACTTTAAGGAACATTTGCGGGAAGATACGGTGTTAGGAAGACTTTGGAGGTGTTTGCTGACATTGTGAATGGTGATCCTGGATTTACATACAAGGTTTTGGCGGATAGATCAAGTAAGGTGAAGAACCTTATGTGGACCAATGGTAGCAGCCGGATGCAATATCGGTTCTTTGGTGATGTGGTTACTTTAGATACAACATACAGAAAAACCTATATTTCATGCCTTTCGGTTTGTTTGTTGGGGACATGCCTTTCGGTTTGTTTGTTGGGGTAAACAATCAGTTTCAAAGCATTATACTTGCTGGTGTCTTAATGAGGGACGAACAGCAATAGAGTTTTGGATGGGTTTTTGCTGAATTCTTGCTAATGATGGGAGGGCCAGCTCCGAAGACTATTCTCACTGGTGAGTGGCAATCAGGCAATAGTCTATTGTTTGTACAAAATTGCAAAATGTATTTTGGAACGATCATAGATGTTAATTTAGTTTTCCTTGGCTCTAACTCTGAACTCGTTCTTTACAAACCAGAACAAGGCCATGGAGTTGGCAATCAAGAAGGTTTACCCTGGGACGGTGCACAGGTGGTGCAAATGGCATGTGTTGAAGAAATCCAAGGAGACACTAGGGCCACTGTCTACCAAGAAGTCTGACTTCCAGGCCGAATTTCATAAGGTTGCCAACCATATGATAACTGAGGACGAGTTTGAGGCGGCGTCAAACATGTTCTTAGATAAGTATAATTTGAGGGCACACATGTACATGGCCTAGTTGTCTGAAATCAGGGAAAAATGGGCAAAACCATACTTCAAAGGAGTT
This sequence comes from Elymus sibiricus, assembly GCA_039707655.1. Lineage (NCBI taxonomy): Eukaryota > Viridiplantae > Streptophyta > Magnoliopsida > Poales > Poaceae > Elymus > Elymus sibiricus. The sequence goes on from CM077673.1 coordinate 319,245,811, forward strand.
TTCTGCGCGAAGATGGCAAGCACACAGCGCAGCGAGAGTGCAAACCACATGCTGAAGACGTACATGCCTCCAAAGAGTCCAATGCACGTTTTTGTTAGGCAATACATGCGGTTACAGTTTGACCGCGAGCTTGATGAAAGCTATGAGGAGAAGATGATGATGATTGTAAGTAATTTCTTTCTTGGGTAGCGACTTTTTATGTTCCATGGAATGCATTTTTCTGGAAGAAATGAAAAAAAGTGATAATATTGGTACAGGGAGGAGCAGTGAGGAGAACAAACTTGGCGATAGAGCGGCATGCGAGTAAGGTATACACGAGGGTGATGTTTGAAGAGTTTGGACGGTTGCTAATTGAAGGGACGGCGTACAATGTCACGGAAATAAAGAATATGAGGAAGTATGTCATAGTTCACAACAACGCAACAAAATGAGAGAAGTGGAACAGGGTTGAGTACGAGATGAACATAAGTGAAGACCAACAAGAATTTATGTGTGAATGTGTACACACTGGAATGTTGTACTGCCATGTTCTAAGGGTAAATTTACTTATTGACTCCGTTCTCTTGAAAAGAAAATGTGTCCGCGAGCAAGACAATTAAAATGTTTTTGCACTGACGCAGGTGATGGAAATAATTCATCTCGAGGAGATTCCTGCCAAGCTTATGTTGGTGACGAAGTTGCAGAAAAATGCATTACCACTGGGAATTCTGTCAGTGTGAATGCTCTGCATGGGCTAACAGCACCAGAGGAGCATAGTGGGGTCGGGAGGCCGACAAATAGCAGGGAGAAGGCACCGTACGAGGGGCTGAGTAAGCGTACAATATTCTGCAGCATATGTTGTCGAGAAGGCCACAAGCGACTACGTGCCCTTTTTTTGAATTTTCTGACTACGTGCCCTGAAAGAGGGGATGCACCCAAAAAAAACCACGGAAGCCTGGGAAGTTCAAGAATTGTGGCATGGAAGGACATCGGCGGACCGCTTGCACTAGGTGCATGGGTGTTGCTGAAAAATGAAGTCTGAATTTAGAGAATTTGTATTATTGTAGTTCCGAGGATTTTCTAGTGTGTTTCAGTGAGTGTTGCTCCAGGCTTGCTCCTCAGTATGGAGAGACATGTGATAGACTATAAACTTAGGTTTGTTTCTTAATCATCTGTGACTTATGCATTTGGCAGACTGTAACGTAAGTTTGAATTTAAATTGTTTGCTAGGATCTCACTGGATCTGTAGGGCTATGGCAATGGTGGTTGCTAGGTATGAAATGGGGATATTTCTGTTGAGTGTGGCTGGATGTGGAGGACGAGAGGATGGGTGGGTGCATTTAAAGCCAGCGCGTTTACTCGCCGTATGAAGACCGGTGGATGGCTCAGCCTGACTCAGATAACACCCGATCCATCAGCCGCAGTCTGTTCCGCCTTCTAGCGTGTCGCGCCGTTGCAATGATTGCGCTGCAACGGTTGTGGGGGAAAATGAGAATACAACGGTGAAATACACTGAATGGCACAAATCCACATGTGAGTTGATGGTGTAGATTTCGGGATCATCTGAGCCCGGGTTCAGAAACTGATTTTCGCACGCATTGGCAGTTTTTTGTTTTGTGAAGTCACGCATTGGCAGTTTAATCTGAAGGAACCATAAAATTGGAACTTCCCTTCATGAATGAATTGATGAATAGATTCATGCAGAGCAGAACAGCCACTCTATTATTTACCATATAAAAGAAAAGTACAAAGACACCATCGTCAAAAAGTTTTAACGGAAAACTAAGCACATCCTTTCTCACATGATGAACGGGGAACATGAGAACTACGTACACACACCCTTTTTCAGCTCCTACGACGAAGACTGAGATTTTAAGTTGTACAGAGAGAGCACGATGACGAGAAAAATAAGGTCGAAGATGTAGTAGCTGGTGGAGATTCGGTTTTCCGCGAGTCCAATCCCTACAAGGATCTGCAAGCTCGCCAGCAACGAAAAAAAGAGAGCCTTCGCGATGACTTGCTTATGACGAAGACATTGAGCGATGCCCCCGCGCGCCGCTGCCTTGAGTTTCATCCCGAGGTGATCCATACGGGTCTTTGCCGTGTGCCGTCTCGCCCCTGCTCTTCGAAACTGGAAACCTTGAGACCCGAAGCAGACGAAACAGCCGCCGTGTCGTCGATTTGCGTTGTGCGAGTCGAAGCTCCAACCCCCACCTATTTATATATAGATGTACAAAAGGCCTACGACTGTCGGTTTTGGAAGCCGACACGGAAATGAACCAACAGAGGGATCATGTTCAAGGGAAAAACTAACAAGGGATCGACGCTGAATAAATTACGGAAACGATGCCGATCAGGCCGACTGGCGGACGCTCGGGCCGGTCTCACGCGAGCCGTCTGATCTCGCCGATCGAACACTTCCCACACGAGACTCGCTCTCGCATTGTACGCCAGCCAGGTAATCAATCCACGCGTCTCTTTTTTTTTGCGTCCCTTTTTTTTCTCAAAAAAAAATCCTTTAACTACGTATTAGTATATTATTTGCTCCGCTAAAAAAAAGGGGTTTCTAGCCGATCCCTCAAACTTAAATCCTAGAAAAGATTCGTCAAGTCTTCCTTACATATTGTACATATTTGCACACATATTAAATCCAAATATAATAATTAAGATTCACACAATTCATGAATATTGCAAATTCAGAGTTTACAAACCAAATTATTCAAAGTCAAAAACACGAAAGATTTTGCTTAATAATATGGCTACATGCATCATTAGATGCAGAGGCCATGGATGATCCTCCTTTTCAGGAAAAAAACACACACGAAAAGGTTTAAATAAAATAAAAAGTGTGATAAAAACACAACTATGAAGTGCTATGGAGTTGCCGCTGAGACTCAAGAAGATCATTTTGGAGCTGGGTATGAACCTCCTGGTTCTCGATGCTCGATGTGTTGCGTAGAATCTCTGTATCATGTTTGCATCGTTCTCCTACTCAACAGGATTCTCGTTGGAAATGTATCGAAAATTTTCTCGCGTACCTCTCTTATCTTCAACTAGATGAACCGTTACGTCAATTGGTGCAGAGACCGACTGTACCCCTGAAGTTAAGCGAACTATATGAAATATAAATTCGTAGTCAAATGAGGTAGGTGAAGAGCAAACTATTTGAAATGTTTTTTCTCGATTGTCTGCAAGGGATTATGCCCATACTGTATCATTATTCGATGATCATTCCCCATAGCTTTCCTAAACAGAAGTTGCGTGAACTGTTTGAAGAGACCAACTATAGCCATTGGCTCAAACACCAACTGCAACCAAGAAGAGAAACTACTAATAGAACCGAAAATTTAGGTGAACTATCTGAGTGATGTTTCTTGTGAATAGTCTGTAAGTGATTTTGTTCGTATGAACTGTTTGAAGAGACCAACTGCAACCATTAGCTCAAAGACCAACTGCAGCCAAAAATAAATGATAGACAACGACAATCGTTGCCCATGTGATTGGTTGATCGGCTAGGATAACCCAACGATGAATCGATAGAAACCCCGACCACATTCCCCACGACAAATGACCTGAGACATTGAAACCGTGCACCCCCACCCAAAACAACACGAGCAGAAGGAAACTAAGAGAACTGACCAAACGATTCACAGGCCGGGGAACTGCAAACATGCAGACACAGCGTCCCAAGGCCATGCAAAAATTGCAAAACACGTCATTCGGCCAGACGCAACGTCTAAAGATCGGGCAGGCAGTCAAAACACGCCATCCGGGCGAGATTGCAACGTCCAAAGTCCGTTATCATCTTTCTATCTAAGCAGGCACGTCACCCTATGTCTCTCACGCTTGCACTCTCTCTCTCTCTCTCTCTCTCTCTCTCTCTCTCTCTCTCTCTCTCTTCTATCCAGTTACTAAGCTCCCACGAATTGAGAGCTCCTAGTGCGTCGGGGCTGTAGTCAACATATGGCCCCCGTTGGTCAGTGTGAGGTGGATCGTGCGGTCAAAACTAGAAACCGACGGTCGCACTGATTCTCTCTCTCTCTCTCTCTCTTCTATCCAGTTACTAATCTCCCACGAATTGAGAGCTCCTAGTGCGTCAGGGCTGTAGTCAACATATGGCCCCCGTTGGTCTGTGTGAGGTGGATCGTGCGGTCAAAACTAGAAACCGACGGTCACACCGATTCGCGCGGCCTCCTTCACCCGAGACCCGAGCAAACGAATGAGCTCAAAAAACAAAACGTGAATGGCGAGAGGCGGCTAGGGTTCTTGGTGGTCAGCCGCCGCCCGCGACTAAAGCTTCATACCGCCGATTGCAAGCTCCATCAAACCACCCCAAGCCCGCACACGACCCACAAGCTCCGCTCCTCGCAGAAAAGTGGCGGCACACCGCGATGCTGCCGCCAAAAGCACGGCGGCAGCGACCAACAGCCGGTGCGCAGGGCGGCTCCCCTCGGCGCGGTGTGTGGTGGCACGCGTCCCTACTGCTTGGTGGTGATGGTAGTTCACGACGGTGCGGCCTCACGACGTGGTCCTCACTCCTCATCCTCAGGGTGGGTTCCCGCGGCACGGCGGCGGTGCCTCTCGGCCAAGACACAGAGGCGCTCCAAGAGGCGGGCTCGACCCCTGGCGTCCAACGACGTGCCTTGGCACCCCAATGCCTGCCCTCCTCCCTGCACGTCCCTTCGGCCTGTGGCTAGAGCAAAGGTCATCATCGTATTTTCTGTTTTGTCTCTCTTTCCTTCTCTCTCGGTAATGTTTGGTAGTAGGTAATTTCTTCGTCTTTTAGCTATTTGGTAATGTAAGTATGAGGCCATGAGCATAACCTAAAAAAAAACTATTTTAGAAATTCTGAAACTAATCAGGCTTATGGTGGGTGATTAAGTTTTACAGTTATTGGACCTACATGCCTTTTATATGTTATATTAATTTCAATTGTTGATGCCTTTAATTCCTATTTCGTTTATGACCCGAATATCCGCCTGCCATTGCCATCTAGCTATATTTCCTCTATGAATACACGTCTACCTTACAGAAACGGATGCTATAAAAAAGCAAGTAGGAGCTGCTTTCATTTTTATAAGCATTCGTGAGAAAATGTTGTATATAATTGGAGAATTGCAAGAAGTAATGAGTAGAAAAAATTAGTGGAGGCTTATAATTTGTTAGTGTCGTTAATGTTTATAGCATTTTTTATCTAATTACCCTTTAAATGAAAGGTGCATAAATTAATAATGAGGTGAAGGAATTCTACAGCTAGTCCATGTGGTGGTTATTCCTTGGGGTTCTATAATTGATAGAGCTGATGTTGTACTGATTCTAGAGAGTTTCAGTGTTGTATCATCTAGGGTTTTATTTTGAAGCTTTCTTGGAGGTAACAACAAAACGTTATCGACTGTTCTTGCATAACTTTTTTTTGTAGTTCTTGTGGAGGCCAATTGCCACTATTTTTACTGGCCTCTTATGTTGTCATGTTTAAACTCGGTTTATCTTTACTCGGTTTTTGCTTGATGCTTGCGATTGGAAATAGAAAGAGAACCTAAATTTTTGTTGTTTAATTGTGTGCACAACACAATGTTTCCTCATCATGTTGCTTTAATTTTGATTTATGGGGCACTTTCTATGATGTTGTAATTCTGATTTTTTAATGGTTATGTCTATGGAGCAGAATTAGCAGATGGAGAGGCAAATTATTGGTGTGATGGTGACAGTGAGTACCGGAAGCTAATCCAGAAGGCAACCCCTGAAGATGCCACCAATTCCTTAACAACAACAACAACAACAACAACAACAACAACAACAACAACAACAACAACAACAACAACAACAACAACAACAACAACAACAACAACAAAGCCTTTAGTCCCAAACAAGTTGGGGTAGGCTAGAGGTGAAACCCATAAGATCTCGCGACCAACTCATGGTTCTGGCACATGGATAGCAAGCTTCCACGCACCCCTGTCCATGGCTAGTTCTTTTGTGATGCTCCAATCCTTCAGGTCTCTCTTTACGGACTCTTCCCATGTCAAGTTCGGTCTACCCCGGCCTCTTTTGACATTATCAGCACGCTTTAGCCGTCCGCTATGTACTGGGGCTTCTGGAGGCCTGCGCTGAATATGTCCAAACCATCTCAGACGATGTTGGACAAGTTTCTCTTCAATTGGCGCTACCCCAACTCTATCTCGTATATCATCATTCCGGATTCGGTCCTTCCTTGTGTGGCCACACATCCATCTCAACATGCGCATCTCCGCCACACCTAACTGTTGCACATGTCGCCTTTTAGTCGGCCAACACTCAGCGCCATACAACATTGCGGGTCGAACCGCCGTCCTATAGAACTTGCCTTTTAGCTTTTGTGGCACCCTCTTGTCACAGAGAATGCTAGAAGCTTGGCGCCACTTCATCCATCCGGCTTTAATTCGATGGTTCACATCTTCATCGATATCCCCATCCTTCTGCAACATTGACCCCAAATATCGAAAGGTGTCCTTCTGCGGCACCACCTGCCCATCAAGGCTAACATCCTCCTCCTCCTCGTGCCTAGTAGTACCGAAAGCGCACCTCATGTACTCGGTTTTAGTCCTACTAAGTCTAAAACCTTTCGATTCCAAAGTTTGCCTCCATAACTCCAACTTCCTGTTGACCCCTGTCCGACTCTCATCGACTAGCACCACATCGTCCGCAAAGAGCATACACCATGGGATATCTCCTTGTATATCCCTTGTGACCTCATCCATCACCAAGGCAAAAAGATAAGGGCTCAAAGCTGACCCTTGATGCAGTCCTATCTTAATCGGGAAGTCATCAGTGTCGCCATCACTTGTTCGAACACTTGTCACAACATTATCGTACATGTCCTTGATGAGGGTAATGTACTTTGCTGGGACTTTGTGTTTCTCCAAGGCCCACCACATAACATTCCGCGGTATCTTATCATAGGCCTTCTCCAAGTCAATGAACACCATATGCAGGTCCTTCTTTTGCTCCCTATATCTCTCCATAAGTTGTCGTACCAAGAAAATGGCTTCCATGGTCGACCTCCCAGGCATGAAACCAAACTGATTTTTGGTCACGCTTGTCATTCTTCTTAAGCGGTGCTCAATGACTCTCTCCCATAGCTTCATTGTATGGCTCATCAGTTTAATTCCACGGTAATTAGTACAACTCTGAACATCCCCCTTGTTCTTGAAGATTGGTACTAATATACTCCATCTCCATTCTTCTGGCATCTTGTTTGCCCGAAAAATGAGGTTGAAAAGTTTGGTTAGCCATACTATCGCTATGTCCCCGAGGCCTCTCCACACCTCAATGGGGATACAATCAGGGCCCATCGCCTTGCCTCCTTTCATCCTCTTCAAAGCCTCCTTGACCTCCGACTCCTGGATTCGCCGCACAAAAAGCCTGCTAGTATCAGCAAAGGAGTCGTCCAGATCAATGGTAGAGCTCTCACTCTCCCCATTGAACAGCTTGTCAAAGTACTCCCGCCATCTATGCTTAATCTCCTCGTTCTTCACCAGGAGTTGATCTGCTCCGTCCTTGATGCACTTGATTTGGTCAACATCCCTCGTCTTCCTCTCTCGGATCTTGGCCATCTTATAGATGTCCCTTTCGCCTTCCTTCGTGTCTAACCGTTGGTAGAGGTCCTCATACGCCACCAATTCCTTAACACCCATAAATATCAACACTGCAAAGTTATTCGTGTACAAATTAGTAACAATGTTGTGCATATTCATAATCATGTTAACAATACATCTTGCGCAAATGCCACGGTTGATCGTGTAAGTGCCTGCCAAATGAAGGAGTCTTGTAGTGTATACATTTTTGGCTGGTTATTGGATACAATTTAGGAATTTTTTTATTGAATGTTGTAGGTTGACAATGCATACAAGTATAGAATTCTTCTGGAGGTAGTGCATGTCCCCACTGTTCTGAATCATGTGGTAAACAGGGCTTACATACCCTTGCAAGTCGGATGGTTCATGGATGTTGCGATGCTATTTTTTCGGACTATTAGCTAGCAAATATATATTCAGCTAGATGTGTTACTCTGATACACCTGTAAATGTACATTTCAATTCAAGGAACAACATAAATTTGTTTTGTTCTTCTTTCTTTCTTTAATCCACATATTTGTTTCTTTGTGGGATTGTGGTGCCCAAAACATCAATTTCATTGAAGTTTTGATCCAGTCGTGTTTGTTTTCTTGACTTATGCATCAGATCCAGGAATAGTTATGTTTGTTGGAAATATGCCCTAGAGGCAATAATAAATTGGTTATTATTATATTTCCTTGTTCATGATAATCGTTTATTATCCATGCTATAATTGTATTGATTGGAAACTCAAATACATGTGTGGGTACATAGACAACACTGTGTCCCTAGTAAGCCTCTAGTTAACTAGCTCGTTGATCAAAAGATGGTGAAGGTTTCCTAGCCATGGACATGAGATGTCATTTGATAACGGGATCACATCATTAGGAGAATGATGTGATGGACAAGACCCAAACTATAAACGTAGCCTATGATCGTGTCAGTTTATTGCTATTGTTTTCTGCATGTCAAGTATCTGTTCCTATGACCATGAGATCATGCAACTCACTGACACCGGAGGAATACCTTGTGTGTATCAAACGTCGCAACATTACTGGGTGACTATAAAGATGCTCTACAGGTATCTCCGAGGGTGTCTGTTGGGTTGGCATGGATCAAGACTGGGATTTGTTACTCCGTGTGACGGAGAGGTATCTCAGGGCCCACTCGGTAATACAACATCACAATGAGCCTTGCAAGCAATGTGACTAAAGTGTTAGCCACGAGATCTTGTATTACGGACCGAGTAAAGAGACTTGCCGATAACGAGATTGAACTAGGTATAGAGATACTGACGATCGAATCTCGGGCAAGTAACATACCGAAGAACAAAGGGAACAGCATACGGGATTAACTGAATCCTTGACATAGAGGTTCGACCGATATAGATCTTCGTAGAATATGTAGGAACCAATATGGGCATCCAGGTCCCGCTATTGGTTATTGACCGTAGAGGTGTCTCGGTCATGTCTACATAGTTCTCGAACCCGCAGGGTCTACACACTTAACGTTTGGTGACGATTAGTATAGTTGAGTTATTGTGATGGTGACCGAAGGTTGTTCGGAGTCCCGGATAAAATCCCGGACATGACGAGGATCTCCGGAAGAGTCCGGAGGTAAAGATTGATATATATGATAATGGTGTTTTGATCTCCGGAAGGGTTCCGGAATTCACCGGAAGGGGTTCCGGATGTTTACCGAAGTGTTCGGGTGCAGCAACACTTTATATGGACCAAAGGGGTAAAGCCCACGAGGTATTGGAAAGTGCAAAAGGAAGTTTTGCTGCTGCCTTAAGCGGTACTACCGCTGGTAAGGCAGTACTACCGCGTAAGCGGTACTACCGCTTGTGTGAAGCGGTACTACCGCTCATGAGCGGTACTACCGCTTGTACGCGGTACTGCTGGAATCCGAGTGGGACTCTTTCCGTGCGGGCCAAACCGACCTTGTGCGGGCAAAACCGACCTTGTGGAGGCTTTCTCTCCAAGTTTAGACCCCAGGGCTCTGTTGGAAATATGCCCTAGAGGCAATAATAAATTGGTTATTATTATATTTCCTTGTTAATGATAATCGTTTATTATCCATGCTATAATTGTATTGATTGGAAACTCAAATACATGTGTGGGTACATAGACAACACTGTGTCCCTAGTAAGCCTCTAGTTGACTAGCTCGTTGATCAAAGATGGTTAAGGTTTCCTAGCCATTGACATGAGATGTCATTTGATAACGGGATCACATCATTAGGAGAATGATGTGATGGACAAGACCCAAACTAAGAACGTAGCATTTGATCGTGTCAGTTTATTGCTATTGTTTTCTGCATGTCAAGTATCTGTTCCTTTGACCATGAGATCATGCAACTCACTGACACCGGAGGAATACCTTGTGTGTATCAAACGTCGCAACGTAACTGGGTGACTATAAAGGTGCTCTACAGGTATCTCCGAGGGTGTCTGTTGGGTTGGCATGGATCAAGACTGGGATTTGTTACTCCGTGTGACGGAGAGGTATCTCAGGGCCCACTCGGTAATACAACATCACATTGAGCCTTGCAAGCAAAGTGACTAAAGAGTTAGCCACAGGATCTTGTATTACGGAACGAGTAAAGAGACTTGCCGGTAACGAGATTGAACTAGGTATAGTGATACCGACGATCGAATCTCGGGCAAGTAACATACCGAAGAACAAAGGGAACAGCATACGGGATTAACTGAATCCTTGACATAGAGGTTCGACCGATAAAGATCTTCGTAGAATATGTAGGAGCCAATATGGGCATCCAGGTCCCGCTATTGGTTATTGGCCGTAGAGGTGTCTCGGTCATGTCTACATAGTTCTCGAACCCGCAGGGTCTACACACTTAACGTTTGGTGACGATTAGTATAATTGAGTTATTATGTTGGTGACCGAAAGTTGTTCGGAAGTCTCGGATAAGATCCCGGACATGACGAGGATCTCCGGAAGAGTCCGGAGGTAAAGATTGATATATGTGATAATAGTGTTTCGATCTCCGGAAGAGTTCCAGAGTTCACCGGAAGGGGTTCCGGATGTTTACCGAAGTGTTCGGGTGCGAGAACACTTTATATGGGCCAAGGGATAAAAGCCCACGAGGTATTGGAAAGTGCAAAAATAGTTTTGCTGCCGCGTAAGCGGTACTACCGCTTGTGTGAAGCGGTACTACCGCCCGAGCGGTACTACCGCTTGTGTGAAGCGGTACTACCGCCCAAGCGGTACTACCGCTTGTGAGCGGTACTACCGCTTGTGTGCGGCTGTGCACGATTCGGCAGGGGTCCGAATTGGACTCTTTCCCTACGGGCCAAACCGACCTTGTGCGGGCAAAACCGACCTGGAGGAGGCTTTTACTCCAAGTTTAGACCCCAAGGCTCAACATATAAATAGAGGGGCAGGGCTAGCACACGGGACACATCAAGATTTCCCCAAGCCGTGTGCGGCAACCCTAACCCTCTAGTTCCTCCGTCATAATCTCCGTAGCGCTTGGCGAAGCCCTGCAGAGATTGTTCCTCACCACCATCACCACGCCGTCGTGCTGCTGGAACTCAACCACTACTTCACCATCGCTCGCTGGATCGAGGAGGTGAAGGCGTCATCAAGCCGTACGTGTGTTGAACGCGGAGGTGCCGTCCGTTCGGCGCTAGTTCGTGATCGGATCGAGGGACGACGTGCGATTTGGATCGCGGAGACGTTCGACTACATCAACCGCGTTTCTTAAACGCTTCCGCTTAGCGATCTACAAGGGTATGTAGATTCACTCTCCCTCTCGTAGATGCTCATCACCATGGATAGATCTTGTGTGTGCGTAGGAAAATTTTTGTTTCCAATGCAACGTTCCCCAACAGTGGTATCATGAGCTAGGTCTATGCGTAGATGAGATCTCGAGTAGAACACAAACGAGTTGTGGGCGTGGGTGTATACATATTGCTTGCCATTACTAGTTGATATTTGATTCGGCGGTACTGTGAGATGAAGCGGCCCGGACCGACATTACGCGTACACTTACGCGAGACAGGTTCCTTCAACTGACATGTAACTTCGTTGCATAAAGATGGCTAGCGGGTGTCTGTCTCTCTCACTTTAGTTGAATCGATTTCAATGAAGAGGGTTCTTTTAGAAGATCAAAAAGCAATCACTACACCACGTTGTGGTTTTGCGTAGGTAAGAACGGTTCTTGCAAACCCGTAGCAGCCACGTAAAATTTGCAACAACAATTAGAGGACGTCTAACTTGTTTTTGCAGGGTATGATGTGATATGATATGGCCAATAACATGATGAGATATATGTGATGTATGAGATGATCATGTGTTGTATAGAATATCACGACTTGCATGTCGATGAGTACGGCAACTGGCAGGAGCCATAGAGTTGTCTTTAATTATTGTATGACCTGCGTGTCAATCATTAAGCGCTATGTAATGCTTTACTTTATCGCTAAACGTTAGCAATAGTCGTGGAAGCAACAGTCGGCGCGACAACCTTATGGCGACACGTTGATGGAGATCAAGATGATGGAGATCATGGTGTCATGCCGGTGACGATGGAGATCATGCCGGTGCTTTGGAGATGGAGATCAAAAGCACAAGTTCATGGCCATATCATGTCACTTATGATTTGCATGTGATGTTAATCCTTTTTTGCATCTTATTTTGCTTAGGACGACGGTAGCATTATAAGGTGATCCCTCACTTAAATTTCAAGATAAATTGTGTTCTCCCCAAGTGTGCACCGTTGCGAAAGTTCGTCGTTTCGAGACACGCCGTGATGATCGGGTGTGATAGACTCTACGTTCGCATACAACGGGTGTAAGCCATGTTGTACGTGCGGAACACTCGGGTTAAACTTGACGAGCCTAGCATGTACAGACATGGCCTCGGAACACAAGAGACCGAAAGGTCGAACATGAGTCATATAGTAGATATGATCAACATGAAGATGTTCACCATTGAAACCACCTCAACTCACGTGATGATCGGACTTGAGTTGGTGGATTTGGATCATGTTACACTCGAATGACCGGAGGGATGTCAATTTGAGTGGGAGTTTTTAAAGTAATATGATTAACTAAACTCATTATCTAAGAACAATAGTCTAAGTTGTCTTTGCTATATTTATGTTGTAGATCATGGCTCGCGCAGTAGCACCCCTGAATTTTAATGCGTTCCTAGAGAAAGCTAAGTTGAAAGATGATGGAAGTAACTTTGTGGACTGGGCCCGTAATCTAAGGATTATCCTTACGGCTTCCCAGAAGGCTTATGTCCTTGATGCACCGCTTGGTGATCCACCCGCTCCAGTTGAGTCTCTAGACGTTGTGAACGCCTGGCAGGCTCGTTCTGATGATTACTCAATAGTTCAATGTGCAATGTTGTATGGCTTAGAACCGGGACTTCAAAGACGTTTTGAACGTCATGGAGCATATGAGATGTTCCAGGAGTTGAAGTTTATCTTTCAGAAGAATGCCCGGATCGAGAGATATGAGATCTCCGACAAATTCTATGCTTGCAAGATGGAGGAGAACGGGTCTATCAGTGATCACGTGCTCAGAATGTCTGGGTACTCCACCCGTCTGGCTGAGTTAGGGATGCCCCTTCCGCCAGAGGCTATCACTGACAGAGTTCTTCAATCATTGCCACCTAGCTACAAGAGCTTCGTGTTGAACTATAACATGCACGGGATGAACAAGTCAGTCGCCGAGCTGTTTGCGATGCTGAAAGCCGCTGAGTCTGAAATTCAGAAGGAGCATCAAGTGTTGATGGTCAATAAAACCACTAGTTTCAAGAAAAATGGCAAGGGTAAGAAGGGTAACTCCAAGAAGAGTGGCAAAGCAGTTGCTCCTCTCGTGAAGAAACCCAAGGCTGGACCCAAACCAGAAACTGTGTGTTTTCATTGCAAGGGAACTGGACACTGGAAGCGGAATTGCCCCAAGTATTTGGCTGACAAGAAGGCGGCCAACAACAAACAAGGTATATATGATATACATGTTATTGATGTGTACCTTACCAACTCTCGTTGTAGTGCCTGGGTATTTGATACCGGTGCGGTTGCTCATATTTGCAACTCAAAATAGGAACTGCGGAATAGACGGAGGCTGGCAAAGGACGAAGTGACGATGCGCGTGGGAAATGGTTCCAAGGTTGATGTGATCGCCGTCGGCACGCTCGCTCTTCGATTACCGTCGGGTTAGAGATGAACCTAAATAAGTGTTATTTGGTGCCTGCGTTAAGCATGAACATTATATCTGGATCTTGTTTATTGCGAGACGGTTACTCATTTAAATCAGAGAATAATGGTTGTTCTATTTATATGAGTAATATCTTTTATGGTCATGCACCCAATGTGAGGGGTTTATTCTTATTGAATCTCGATAGTAATGATACACATGTTCATAACATTGATGCCAAAAGATGTAGAATTGATAATGATAATACCACTTTCTTGTGGCACTGCCGTTTAGGTCATATTGGCGTAAAACGCATGAAGAAGCTCCATGCTGATGGACTTTTGGAGTCACTTGATTTTGAATCACTTGACACATGTGAGCCATGCCTCATGGGCAAGATGACTAAAACGCCGTTCTCTAGAACAATGGAACGGGCAAGTGACTTATTGGAAATCATACATACTGATATGTGTGGTCCGATGAGTATTGAGGCGCGCGGTGGTTATCGTTACTTTCTCACCTTCACTGATGACTTAAGTAGATATGGGTATATTTACTTAATGAAACACAAGTCTGAAACATTTGAAAAGTTCAAACAATTTCAGAGTGAAGTTGAGAATCATCGTAACAAGAAGATTAAATTCCTACGATCTGATCGAGGAGGAGAATATCTGAGTTATGAGTTTGGCAGTCACTTAAGACAGTGTGGAATTGTTTCACAATTAACACCGCCTGGAACACCACAGCGTAATGGTGTGTCCGAACGTCGTAATCGAACCTTATTGGATATGGTGCGATCTATGATGTCTCTTGCCGATTTGCCACTATCGTTTTGGGGTTATGCATTAGAGACAGCTGCGTTCACTTTAAATAGGGCACCATCGAAATCCGTTGAGACGACACCATATGAACTTTGGTTTGGCAAGAAGCCAAAGCTGTCGTTTCTTAAAGTTTGGGGATGGGATGCTTATGTCAAAAAGCTTCAGCCTGAAAAGCTGGAACCCAAAGCGGAGAAATGCGTCTTCATAGGATACCCAAAAGAGACAGTTGGGTATACCTTCTATCTCAGATCCGAAGGCAAAGTGTTTGTCGCTAAAAACGGAACATTTCTTGAGAAAGAGTTTCTCTCGAAAGAATTGAGTGGGAGGAAGATAGAACTTGATGAGGTTGTTGAACCTTTACTTCAACCTGAGAGTAGCGCAGCGCAGAAAGTTGTTTCTGTGGAGCCTACATTAGCTGAAGAGGAAGTTAATGATGATGATCATGAAGCTTTGGATCAAGTTGCTATCGAACCTCGTAGGTCGACAAGGACGCGTACTGCTCCCGAGTGGTACGGCAACCCTGTCTTAGAGGTCATGTTGTTAGACAACGATGAACCTACGAGCTATGGAGAAGCGATGATGGGCCCGGATTCCGAGAAGTGGTTAGAGGCCATGAAATCCGAGATGGGATCCATGTATGAAAAACAAAGTATGGACTTTGGAAGTATTACCTGAAGGGCGTAAGGCCATTCAGAACAAATGGATCTTTAAGAGGAAGACGGACGCGGACGGTAATGTCACCGTCTATAAAGCTCGACTTGTGGCAAAGGGTTTTTCACAAGTTCAAGGAGTTGACTACGATGAGACCTTCTCACCCGTAGCGATGCTTAAGTCCGTCAGAATCATGTTAGCAATAGCTGCCTTTTTCGATTATGAGATTTGGCAGATGGATGTCAAAACAGCGTTCCTTAACGGTTACCTTAAGGAAGAGTTGTATATGATGCAACCAGAAGGTTTTGTTGATCTAGAGAATGCTGACAAAGTTTGCAAACTCCAGCGATCCATTTATGGACTGGTGCAAGCATCTCGGAGTTGGAATCTTCGTTTTGATGAGGTGATCAAAGCGTTCGAGTTTATACAAGTTTACGGAGAAGCTTGTATTTACAAGAAAGTGAGTGGGAGCTCTATAGCGTTTCTAATATTATATGTGGATGACATATTACTGATTGGAAACAATATAGAAATGCTGGAAAGCGTAAAGGAATATTTGAACAAGAGTTTTTCAATGAAGGACCTAGGAGAAGCTGCTTTCATATTAGGCATCAAGATCTATAGAGATAGATCAAGACGCTTAATAGGACTTTCACAAAGCACATACCTTGATAAGATTTTGAAGAAGTTCAAAATGGATCAGTCCAAGAAGGGGTTCTTGCCTGTTTTGCAAGGTGTGAAGTTGAGTAAGACTCAATGCCCAGTGACTGCAGAAGATAGAGAAAAGATGAGTGTCATCCCCTATGCTTCGGCCATAGGCTCTATCATGTATGCAATGCTGTGCACAAGACCCGATGTCAGCCTTGCCATAAATATGGTCGGAAGGTTTCAAAGTGATCCAGGAATGGAACACTGGACGGCGGTCAAGAATATCCTGAAGTACCTGAAAAGGACTAAGGACATGTTTCTCGTTTATGGAGGTGATCAAGAGCTCGTCGTAAAGGGTTACGTCGATGCAAGCTTTGACACTGATCCGGATGACTCTAAGTCGCAAACCGGATACGTATTTATTCTTAATGGGGGTGCGGTTAGCTGGTGCAGTACCAAGCAAAGCGTGGTAGCTGATTCTACATGCGAAGCGGAGTACATCGCTGCCTCGGAGGCGGCGAAGGAAGGTGTCTGGATGAAGGAGTTCATGACAGATCTTGGAGTAGTGCCAAGTGCACTTAACCCAATGACTCTGTTTTGTGATAATACTGGTGCCATTGCTCTAGCCAAGGAACCAAGATTTCACAAGAGGACCAGACACATAAAGCGACGTTTCAATTCCATCCGCGATTACATCAAGGAGGACGACATAAATATTTGCAAAGTACACACGGATCTGAATGTTGCAGATCCGATGACTAAACCTCTTCCAAGGGCTAAACATGAACAACACCAGAACTGCATGGGTGTTCGATTCATTACAATGTAAATCACATAGTGATGTGAACTAGATTATTGACTCTAGTGCAAGTGGGAGACTGTTGGAAATATGCCCTAGAGGCAATAATAAATTGGTTATTATTATATTTCCTTGTTAATGATAATCGTTTATTATCCATGCTATAATTGTATTGATTGGAAACTCAAATACATGTGTGGGTACATAGACAACACTGTGTCCCTAGTAAGCCTCTAGTTGACTAGCTCGTTGATCAAAGATGGTTAAGGTTTCCTAGCCATTGACATGAGATGTCATTTGATAACGGGATCACATCATTAGGAGAATGATGTGATGGACAAGACCCAAACTAAGAACGTAGCATTTGATCGTGTCAGTTTTTTGCTATTGTTTTCTGCATGTCAAGTATCTGTTCCTTTGACCATGAGATCATGCAACTCACTGACACCGGAGGAATACCTTGTGTGTATCAAACGTCGCAACGTAACTGGGTGACTATAAAGGTGCTCTACAGGTATCTCCGAGGGTGTCTGTTGGGTTGGCATGGATCAAGACTGGGATTTGTTACTCCGTGTGACGGAGAGGTATCTCAGGGCCCACTCGGTAATACAACATCACATTGAGCCTTGCAAGCAAAGTGACTAAAGAGTTAGCCACAGGATCTTGTATTACGGAACGAGTAAAGAGACTTGCCGGTAACGAGATTGAACTAGGTATAGTGATACCGACGATCGAATCTCGGGCAAGTAACATACCGAAGAACAAAGGGAACAGCATACGGGATTAACTGAATCCTTGACATAGAGGTTCGACCGATAAAGATCTTCGTAGAATATGTAGGAGCCAATATGGGCATCCAGGTCCCGCTATTGGTTATTGGCCGTAGAGGTGTCTCGGTCATGTCTACATAGTTCTCGAACCCGCAGGGTCTACACACTTAACGTTTGGTGACGATTAGTATAATTGAGTTATTATGTTGGTGACCGAAAGTTGTTCAGAAGTCTCGGATAAGATCCCGGACATGACGAGGATCTCCGGAAGAGTCCGGAGGTAAAGATTGATATATGTGATAATAGTGTTTCGATCTCCGGAAGAGTTCCCGAGTTCACCGGAAGGGGTTCCGGATGTTTACCGAAGTGTTCGGGTGCGAGAACACTTTATATGGGCCAAGGGATAAAAGCCCACGAGGTATTGGAAAGTGCAAAAATAGTTTTGCTGCCGCGTAAGCGGTACTACCGCTTGTGTGAAGCGGTACTACCGCTTGTGTGAAGCGGTACTACCGCCGGAGCGGTACTACCGCTTGTGTGAAGCGGTACTACCGCCCAAGCGGTACTACCGCTTGTGTGAAGCGGTACTACCGCTTGTGCGCGGCTGTGCACGGTTCGTCCGGGATCCGAGTTGGACTCTTTCCCTGCGGGCCAAACCGACCTTGTGCGGGCAAAACCGACCCGGAGGAGGCTTTTACTCCAAGTTTAGACCCCAAGGCTCAACATATAAATAGAGGGGCAGGGCTAGCACACGGGACACATCAAGATTTCCCCAAGCCGTGTGCGGCAACCCTAACCCTCTAGTTCCTCCGTCATAATCTCCGTAGCGCTTGGCGAAGCCCTGCAGAGATTGTTCCTCACCACCATCACCACGCCGTCGTGCTGCTGGAACTCAACCACTACTTCACCATCGCTCGCTGGATCGAGGAGGTGAAGGCGTCATCAAGCCGTACGTGTGTTGAACGCGGAGGTGCCGTCCGTTCGGCGCTAGTTCGTGATCGGATCGAGGGACGACGTGCGATTTGGATCGCGGAGACGTTCGACTACATCAACCGCGTTTCTTAAACGCTTCCGCTTAGCGATCTACAAGGGTATGTAGATTCACTCTCCCTCTCGTAGATGCTCATCACCATGGATAGATCTTGTGTGTGCGTAGGAAAATTTTTGTTTCCCATGCAACGTTCCCCAACAGGCTCAACATATAAATAGAGGGGCAGGGCTAGCACACGGGAGACATCAAGATTTCCCAAGCCGTGTGCCGGCAACCCTAACCCTCTAGTTCCTCCCGTCACAATCTCCGTAGTGCTTGGCGAAGCCCTGCAGAGATTGTTCCTCACCACCATCACCACGCCGTCGTGCTACCGGAACTCATCCACTACTTCACCATCGCTCGCTGGATCGAGGATGTGAAGGCGTCATCAAGCCGTACGTGTGTTGAACGCGGAGGTGCCGTCCGTTCGACGCTAGATCGTGTTTGGATCGAGGGACGACTTGCGATTTGGATCACGAAGACGTTCGACTACATCAACCGTGTTTCTTAACGCTTCCGCTTAGCGATCTACAAGGGTATGTAGATTCACTCTCCCTCTCGTAGATGCTCATCACCATGGATACATCTTGCGTGTGCGTAGGAAAAATTTTGTTTCCCATGCGACGTTCCCCAACAGTGGCATCTGAGCTAGGTCTATGTGTAGATGAGATCTCGAGTAGAACACAAAGGAGTTTGTGGGCGTTGATATTCAGATTGCTTCCTCCCTTGGTCTTTTCTTGTTTCGGTGGTATTGTGGGATGAAGCGGCTCGGACCAACATTACTCGTACGCTTACGAGAGACCGGTTCCATCAACTGACATGTAACTTCGTTGCATAAAGATGGCTGGCGGGTGTCTGTCTCTCCTACTTTAGTCGGATCGGATTTGACAAAGGCGGTCCTTGAGAAGGTTGAAAAGCATTTTTTTGTATCACCGTTGTGGTTTTTGCGTAGGTAAGAATTGTTCTTGCTAGATACCCGTAGCAGCCACATAAAACTTGCAACAACAATTAGAGGACGTCTAACTTGTTTTTGCAGGGTATGTTGTGATGTGATATGGCCAATTACATGATGAGATATATGTGATGTATGAGATGATCATGTGTTGTATGGAATATCATGACTTGCATGTCGATGAGTACGGCAACTGGCAGGAGCCATAGAGTTGTCTTTAATTATTTTCGCCGTTTTGCTTTACTTTATCGCTATGAGTTAGGAATAGTCATGGAAGCAACAGTCGGCGCGACAACCTCATGGCGACACGTTGATGGAGATCAAGATGATGGAGATCATGGTGTCATGCCGGTGACGATGGAGATCATGCCGGTGCTTTGGAGATGGAGATCAAAAGCACAAGTTCATTGCCATATCATGTCACTTATGATTTGCATGTGATGTTAATCCTTTTATGCATCTTATTTTGCTTAGGACGACGGTAGCATTATAAGGTGATCCCTCACTTAAATTTCAAGATAAAATTGTGTTCTCCCCGAGTGTGCACCGTTGCGAAAGTTCGTCGTTTCGAGACACCACGTGATGATCGGGTGTGATAGACTCTACGTTCGCATACAACGGGTGCAAGCCAGTGTTGCACGTGCGGAACACTCGGGTTAAACTTGACGAGCTAGCATGTACAGACATGGCCTCAGAACACAAGAGACCGAAAGGTCGAACATGAGTCATATAGTAGATATGATCAACATGAAGATGTTCACCATTGAAACCACCTCAACTCACGTGATGATCGGACTTGAGTTGGTGGATTTGGATCATGTGACACTCGAATGACCGGAGGGATGTCAATTTGAGTGGGAGTTTTTTAAGTAAATATGATTAACTAAACTCATTATCTTGAACAATAGTCTAAGTTGTCTTTGCTATATTTATGTTGTAGATCATGGCTCGCGCAGTAGCACCCCTGAATTTTAATGCGTTCCTAGAGAAAGCTAAGTTGAAAGATGATGGAAGTAACTTTGTGGACTGGGCCCGTAATCTAAGGATTATCCTTACGGCTTCCCAGAAGGCTTATGTCCTTGATGCACCGCTTGGTGATCCACCCGCTCCAGTTGAGTGTCTAGACGTTGTGAACGCCTGGCAGGCTCGCTCTGATGATTACTCAATAGTTCAATGTGCAATTTTGTATGGCTTAGAACCGGGACTTCAAAGACGTTTTGAACGTCATGGAGCATATGAGATGTTCCAGGAGTTGAGGTTTATCTTTCAGAAGAATGCCCGGATCGAGAGGTATGAGACCTCCGATAAGTTCTATACTTGCAAGATGGAGGAGAACGGGTCTGTTAGTGATCACATACTCAGAATGTCTGGGTACTCCACCCGTCTGGCTGAATTAGGGATGCCCCTTCCGCTAGAGGCAATCACTGACAGAGTTCTTCAATCATTGCCACCTAGCTACAAGAGCTTCGTGTTGAACTATAACATGCACGGGATGAACAAGTCAGTCGCCGAGCTGTTTGCAATGCTGAAAGTCGCTGAGTCTGAAATTCAGAAGGAGCATCAAGTGTTGATGGTCAATAAAACCACTAGTTTCAAGAAAAATGGCAAGGGTAAGAAGGGTAACTCCAAGAAGAGTGGCAAAGCAGTTGCTCCTCTCGTGAAGAAACCCAAGGCTGGACTCAAACCAGAAACTGTGTGCTTTCATTGCAAGGGAACTGGACACTGGAAGCAGAACTGCCCCAAGTATTTGGCTGACAAGAAGGCGGCCAACAACAAACAAGGTATATATGATATACATGTTATTGATGTGTACCTTACCAACTCTCGTTGTAGTGCCTGGGTATTTGATACCGGTGCGGTTGCTCACATTTGCAACTCTAAACAGGAACTGCGGAATCGACGGAGGCTGGCAAAGGATGAAGTGACGATGCGCGTGGGAAATGGTTCCAAGGTTGATGTGATCGCCGTCGGCACGCTCGCTCTTCAATTACCATCGGGATTAGTGATGAACCTGAATAATTGTTATTTAGTGCCTGCGTTAAGCATGAACATTATATCTGGATCTTGTTTATTGCGAGACGGTTACTCATTTAAATCAGAGAATAATGGTTGTTCTATTTATATGAGTAATATCTTTTATGGTCATGCACCCGAAGTGAGGGGTTTATTCTTATTGAATCTCGATAGTAATGATACACATGTTCATAACATTGATGCCAAAAGATGTAGAATTGATAATGATAATACCACTTTCTTATGGCACTGTCGTTTAGGTCATATTGGCGTAAAACGCACGAGGAAGCTCCATGCTGATGGACTTTTGGAGTCACTTGATTTTGAATCACTTAACACATGCGAGCCATGCCTCATGGGCAAGCTGACTAAAACGCCGTTCTTTGGAACAATGGAACGGGCAAGTGACTTGTTGGAAATCATACATACTGATGTGTGCGGTCCGATGAGTATTGAGGCGCGCGGTGGTTATCGTTACTTTCTCACCTTCACTGATGACTTAAGTAGATATGGGTATATTTACTTAATGAAACACAAGTCTGAAACGTTTGAAAAGTTCAAACAATTTCAGAGTGAAGTTGAGAATCATCGTAACAAGAAGATTAAATTCCTACGATCTGATCGAGGAGGAGAATATCTGAGTTACGAGTTTGGCAGTCACTTAAGACAATGTGGAATTGTTTCACAACTGACACCGCCTGGAACACCATAGCGTAATGGTGTGTCCGAACGTCGTAATCGAACCTTATTGGATATGGTGCGATCTATGATGTCTCTTGCCGATTTGCCACTATCGTTTTGGGGTTATGCATTAGAGACAGCTGCATTCACTTTAAATAGGGCACCATCGAAATCCGTTGAGACAACGCCATATGAACTTTGGTTTGGCAAAAAGCCAAAGCTGTCGTTTCTTAAAGTTTGGGGATGTGATGCTTATGTCAAAAAGCTTCAGCCTGAAAAGCTGGAACCCAAAGCGGAGAAATGCGTCTTCATAGGATACCCAAAAGAGACAGTTGGGTATACCTTCTACCTCAGATCCGAAGGCAAAGTGTTTGTCGCTAAAAACGGAACATTTCTTGAGAAAGAGTTTCTCTCGAAAGAATTGAGTGGGAGGAAGATAGAACTTGATGAGGTTGTTGAACCTTTACTTCAACCTGAGAGTAGCGCAGCGCAGAAAGATGTTTCTGTAGAGCCTACATCAGCTGAAGAGGAAGTTGATGATGATCATAAAGCTTCGGATCAAGTTGCTATCGAACCTCGTAGGTCGACAAGGACGCGTACTGCTCCTGAGTGGTACGGCAACCCTGTCTAAGAGGTCATGTTGTTGGACAACGATGAACCTACGAGCTATGGAGAAGCGATGATGGGCCCGGATTCCGAGAAGTGGTTAGAGGCCATGAAATCCGAGATGGGATCCATGTATGAAAACAAAGTGTGGACTTTGGAAGTATTACCTGAAGGGCGTAAGGCCATTCAGAACAAATGGATCTTTAAGAGGAAGACGGACGCGGACGGTAATGTCACCGTCTATAAAGCTCGACTTGTGGCAAAGGGTTTTTCACAAGTTCAAGGAGTTGACTACGATGAGACCTTCTCACCCGTAGCGATGCTTAAGTCCGTCAGAATCATGTTAGCAATAGCTGCCTTTTTCGATTATGAAATTTGGCAGATGGATGTCAAAACAGCGTTCCTTAATGGTTTCCTTAAGGAAGAGTTGTATATGATGCAACCAGAAGGTTTTGTCGATCCAGAGAATGCTGACAAAGTTTGCAAACTCCAGCGATCCATTTATGGACTGGTGCAAGCATCTCGGAGTTGGAATCTTCCCTTTGATGAGGTGATCAAAGCGTTCGAGTTTATATAAGTTTACGGAGAAGCTTGTATTTACAAGAAAGTGAGTGGGAGCTCTATAGCGTTTCTAATATTATATGTGGATGACATATTACTGATTGGAAACAATATAGAAATGTTGGAAAGCGTGAAGGATTATTTGAACAAGAGTTTTTCAATGAAGGACCTAGGAGAAGCTGCTTTCATATTAGGCATCAAGATCTATAGAGATAGATCAAGACGTTTAATAGGACTTTCACAAAGCACATACCTTGATAAGATTTTGAAGAAGTTCAAAATGGATCAGTCCAAGAAGGGGTTCTTGCCTGTTTTGCAAGGTGTGAAGTTGAGTAAGACTCAATGCCCAGTGACTGCAGAAGATAGAGAAAAGATGAGTGTCATCCCCTATGCTTCAGCCATAGGCTCTATCATGTATGCAATGCTGTGCACAAGACCCGATGTCAGCCTTGCCATAAGTATGGTCGGAAGGTTTCAAAGTGATCCAGGAATGGAACACTGGACGGCGGTCAAGAATATTCTGAAGTACCTGAAAAGGACTAAGGACATGTTTCTCGTTTATGGAGGTGATCAAGAGCTCGTCGTAAAAGGTTACGTCGATGCAAGCTTTGACACTGATCTGGATGACTCTAAGTCGCAAACCGGATACGTATTTATTCTTAATGGGGGTGCGGTTAGCTGGTGCAGTTCCAAGCAAAGTGTGGTAGCTGATTCTACATGCGAAGCGGGGTACATCGCTGCCTCGGAGGCGGCGAAGGAAGGTGTCTGGATGAAGGAGTTCATGACAGATCTTGGAGTAGTGCCTAGTGCGCTTAACCCAATGACTCTGTTTTGTGATAATACTGGTGCCATTGCTCTAGCCAAGGAACCAAGATTTCACAAGAGGACCAGACACATAAAGCGACGTTTCAATTCCATCCGCGATTACATCAAGGAGGACGACATAAATATTTGCAAAGTACACACGGATCTGAATATTGCAGATCCGATGACTAAACCTCTTCCAAGGGCTAAACATGAACAACACCAGAACTGCATGGGTGTTCGATTCATTACAATGTAAATCACATAGTGATGTGAACTAGATTATTGACTCTAGTGCAAATGGGAGACTGTTGGAAATATGCCCTAGAGGCAATAATAAATTGGTTATTATTATATTTACTTGTTCATGATAATCGTTTATTATCCATTCTATAATTGTATTGATTGGAAACTCAAATACATGTGTGGGTACATAGACAACACTGTGTCCCTAGTAAGCTTCTAGTTAACTAGCTCGTTGATCAAAAGATGGTGAAGGTTTCCTAGCCATGGACATGAGATGTCATTTGATAACGGGATCACATCATTAGGAGAATGATGTGATGGACAAGACCCAAACTATAAACGTAGCCTATGATCGTGTCAGTTTATTGCTATTGTTTTCTGCATGTCAAGTATCTGTTCCTATGACCATGAGATCATGCAACTCACTGACACCGGAGGAATACCTTGTGTGTATCAAACGTCGCAACGTTACTGGGTGACTATAAAGATGCTCTACAGGTATCTCCGAGGGTGTCTGTTGGGTTGGCATGGATCAAGACTGGGATTTGTTACTCCGTGTGACGGAGAGGTATCTCAGGGCCCACTCGGTAATACAACATCACAATGAGCCTTGCAAGCAATGTGACTAAAGTGTTAGCCACGAGATCTTGTATTACGGACCGAGTAAAGAGACTTGCCGATAACGAGATTGAACTAGGTATAGAGATACTGACGATCGAATCTCGGGCAAGTAACATACCGAAGAACAAAGGGAACAGCATACGGGATTAACTGAATCCTTGACATAGAGGTTCGACCGATATAGATCTTCATAGAATATGTAGGAACCAATATGGGCATCCAGGTCCCGCTATTGGTTATTGACCGTAGAGGTGTCTCGGTCATGTCTACATAGTTCTTGAACCCGCAGGGTCTACACACTTAACGTTTGGTGACGATTAGTATAGTTGAGTTATTGTGATGGTGACCGAAGGTTGTTCGGAGTCCCGGATAAAATCCCGGACATGACGAGGATCTCCGGAAGAGTCCGGAGGTAAAGATTGATATATGTGATAATGGTGTTTTGATCTCCGGAAGGGTTCCGGAATTCACCGGAAGGGGTTCCGGATGTTTACCGAAGTGTTCGGGTGCAGCAACACTTTATATGGACCAAAGGGGTAAAGCCCACGAGGTATTGGAAAGTGCAAAAGGAAGTTTTGCTGCTGCCTTAAGCGGTACTACCGCTGGTAAGGCAGTACTACCGCGTAAGCGGTACTACCGCTTGTGTGAAGCGGTACTACCGCTCATGAGCGGTACTACCGCTTGTACGCGGTACTGCTGGAATCCGAGTGGGACTCTTTCCGTGCGGGCCAAACCGACCTTGTGCGGGCAAAACCGACCTTGTGGAGGCTTTCTCTCCAAGTTTAGACCCCAGGGCTCAACATATAAATAGAGGGGCAGGGCTAGCACACGGGAGACATCAAGATTTCCCAAGCCGTGTGCCGGCAACCCTAACCCTCTAGTTCCTCCCGTCACAATCTCCGTAGTGCTTGGCGAAGCCCTGCAGAGATTGTTCCTCACCACCATCACCACGCCGTCGTGCTGCCAGAACTCATCCACTACTTCACCATCGCTCGCTGGATCGAGGAGGTGAAGGCGTCATCAAGCCGTACGTGTGTTGAACGCGGAGGTGCCGTCCGTTCGGCGCTAGATCGTGTTTGGATCGAGGGACGACTTGCGATTTGGATCGCGAAGACGTTCAACTACATCAACCGCGTTTCTTAACGCTTCCGCTTAGCGATCTACAAGGGTATGTAGATTCACTCTCCCTCTCGTAGATGCTCATCACCATGGATAGATCTTGCGTGTGCGTAGGAAAATTTTTGTTTCCCATGCGACGTTCCCCAACAATGTTCTCTTAGTTTCTTCAATGTTTCTTTTGTACTGCTGATTGTGTGATAGAATGGCGCTGGGAGATTTGGTTGTCATGACCTTCTCTCTTCCAATTTCTGGATTCTTTACTTTAATAGGTGCATGTCTTCCTTGAGTGTATGTATATATTGTTGGCCATTGTTTTTCATATCTCTCCATTAGTCTGGGATTTTTTCTTCTCTTCGCATCCTCTCTATTGGTTCTTATGTTTCTGCTCAATCTAAGATACGCTTCACTCATTCCATGCCATAGCCAGCCTCAGATTCACTGTGGTGCATCTTTGGGTCTAAACGTTCTTAGTGCTTTGGCCGATTATGCTAAAACTGCACAGAGATCTTTTGGTGCACTGGTATGATAAAATCTTCTGTTCTTTTAGCCCGCATCTTGCTTAATTTACTCATACTGAAGTTAACTAGCTAGAACATGTTGCTTTAGTTTTTTCTTATTGGTTCGTTTATGTGTACAGTAGCACTAGTGTGTTTTCATGGCTGGCATTAATTATAATGTTATATTCCTGAATGTATAGATTATATAAGCAAAAATCATTTATAGAGTAGCCGCTGACATCTTCATGCATTCTTATCCCAGTCAGGTACGGGATAGGAAATAAATCATGCACATGTAAATAATTAGTGTAATTTCTTTATCATATAGAAGTACATTTGGATTTGTTAGACATTATTTACATCACCAACAGTGTTCTATTCCGCCATCCACTTGCAAGAGACTTAGCATAGCCAGTTGATAGGACACTTAGTTGTTGGATTAGTCGTTTAGAGTTACCGAGTTCATTCACAAGCCAATAGTTTACCTGCTCAAAGTGCATTGTCTTCTTTGGAATTTTGACAATGTACAGTTTAGTAACCATTGGGTGTCACTTTGTAGGTTCTCTTCATTTTTCTTCTTTCAGGCTGCTCACATAAAGGGCAGATTCTTTCTAGGCATTTCAACAATATGTCAGACAATGAAAAATCTGGGGAGAGGGTTGTCATGTCGTTCAGCTCTTCATGTTCATATCGTTGCATGAGTCACATACTCATTTGTTCTCATAATTTTATTTCTTGGTTTCAATCGAATCAGTATGCATTGAAGCATGCGCTGATACAAAGTCACTACTAATTACACTAGATGGCATATCATATTGAAACAAATCTATATTTTCTGGAATATATAGGGATTGTGCTATTGTTTCAACTCTAATAGATTCACTATCAGTTTTTGTATTGCCTAAAACCCTGAATTTTCTTAATGTGATATTCCAACCTTATAAGAATGGGGTTCCATTATGTGCATAAGAAAAGTTGGAACATATCACTGCTGCATCTCCATGGGTACAATATAGTTTATTTGAATTACCCTTGTCTATTGCTCACCAGAGAATGAGTAAGTTATTATTGGTCGTAAAACAAGGACAACTATACTTCCATATGTTGTTGTTTCAGCAGAATATCAGGTCATGGTTGTGATACAGTGTCAGTCGGCATGTCTGTTGTGTTCTACCGTAGGTGCATCACATGCCAATTAAAATTTTCCTACGCGCAGAACATCCAAGAACATGCTACGGAGATGGATCACAGTTCGTTACCACTAGACACGCAGTGCCGTGCAGCAGAAGTAGAGTTGAGGCAGCGCGTTCGCGTGGTCCGTCTCCTCCTCGTCCGATCTCCCTTGAATGGTCGGTCCGATCTCCCTCGAACAGCCGGTCGCCGGAACCCACGTGCAGGTTCGCCGGAGCGGCGCAAGTGCACCGCCTCTAATGGTATCCGCGCGTGCAGGAGGAACACCGTGCGGCGGACTGCTAGGTCCGATCACACAGTCGGCGGCGGCAAGTGGAGGTGGCTAGCTGCAACACATGCAAAGCCCTAATGACGGCGCCGAAGCGATCAATCAGATAGGTGTGCCGCACCTCCACTATATATAGGCATCCGGCGCGGGCTCAACTCTTGGGCCTCGCACGGATCCTAAAGCCCACGTTTAGTTCCTTCCCTTAAGCGCGCGACCCCTAAGGTTCTCGTTCACTTGGTCGCGAGTCAGATTACATCCGACTCGACTAGTCGGTAGCGGCCTCTAGCAAAGCGTGCCGACTCCAAGTGTCTGATGAAGCTGGTTAGGCGAACCTGTACATCACACTTCCGTTCCCTTTGCCACACGATATATGTTGTCGGGCTCAAGGCGAGTCTGCCATCCTTGTGCTAGCCCGGCCTCTTTCTCATTCCAGTGATACCGACCACAAACCGGATTATCTTATAATCCTTGTCGCATGGCCATGCTTATCTTGGTCGTATCACACGAGGGGCCCAGAGCATATCTCACCTAACCGGAGGGGCAAATCCCATCTTGCTTGACCATGTCTCGCAACATGGGTCTGGACAAGCCCGAAACCTACCTTTGTAACTACCCAGTCACGGAGTAGCATTTGGTCGGCCCAAAGCAAGTCTGTCACCATCCCGAGTACATGCGCCAGCTCAGGTCTTAGGACATAGAACGTATGTTGTACTAGAGACTCACAGATGACCTATCGCTGCGTCTCATAGTTGGGTCTGTTCAACTCAGACCTTATCTCGACTCGGATCCGACTACGTCGAATCCGATCAGATCTTTCTGAGTCCATATTATCCGGCTAGCATCCAATGCTACATGGTCAGTGAGACCGAACCATCCACCGTGTCATATGCTAGTCTAATTGGCTGAGCGTCCACACAACTCTTTCGACTAGGGACCATTTAGGACAGTCATCATACAATGTATAGTCTCACAAACAAGTCACATACTTGCTAATACACATCAATGATAATGTCCAAGGACTATCTTTATTCATAAACACATAGGAAATATCATCATGCATGATTGCCTCTAGGGCATATCTCCAACAGTGTCACTCATGCTTGGGAAGGAGAAACCTAAAAGATTAGAAAACTTCTCTTGCTACCTGGGAGTTCTCTGTGGTCATCATCGTAGCTGATATGGTTGCATTTGTTCTTGCTTGGGTCTCAGAATGATGTTTTTGCATCCAATATGTCCAACGAGCTATTCACAAAAGAAAAACAGTGAAATTTACTGTTGGGTATCTAGGAATTTTGAGTATTTAGACATTAAGCATTGCAGATCGTTGCAATATTCAATTGATTTTATCATGTTATGCTGAGTGTTTACAGACTTGAAAGTAAATAGATGGTTATGTTGTTTCATCATGGTGTTTCCTTTACAAGACACACTTCATATAGATATCTCATTTGTGGTAGCTCCACATGTGTGTCTATGCATAATGGAAAATAAAACCAGCGCTATGTGCGAACCAACCTGTGCTTGGATGGCTAGAGGGATTGTGGTATCCTTAGCCCACCAGGGTTCAACTCTTGGTGCTCGCATTATTCCTGGATTTATTTCAGGATTTCCGGCGATGCACATTCAGTGGGTGGAGACGTTCCCATCGATGACGAGGCGTCTACAGTCACTTCATAATCTCAAGATGATATGTCGGCTCAATCTCTCAGAGGTGCTCATTGGGGTAGGGTGTGCGTGTGTGCGTTCATACGGGTGAGTGTATGCATGTATACATGAGCGCTTGCGTCTGTACTGTGTTTAAAAAAACAACGCTATGTGACGGTTACAAACAATGCTATCTTGTCATGTGTACGTGTTTATATCATTGAAGTCAATTTACCTTACCTTTATGATGTAAAAAATATGTTGTGTACCCCACAAATTTCTGCTTGATTTGTAAGTGTGGTACTTTTCATGTTTGCTTATTTGTATGGTGTTGCGAATTATTGGATGTTAATGATTTAATGTTGCCTGCAATCCTAAGTTTTGAAATCTGATGTATCATGCTTATACCACTCCTTAATTTTTTGTTTGAACATCATAGCATAATAACCTATATGTTGGTTCGCAAGGAAGAACTATATGTTGTCACAAGGCACTACCAGCAATCCACGACAATTGTTCCTGGCGCGGCAAAGCGCGCGTATCCATCTAGTCGATCCTAAACTCCAACATCGCCTGGCCTTTGGACGGTGCAAGGGTCTCAAGGTCTGGACAGTGCTCAAAAATGAAACCTAGACCTAAAACATGCCATTCGGTCAATGTGACACAACAGCGAGAAGCCACAGCAGAGTCCCGCAACCCGCATGTCGCCATCTCCCATCTGCATAAGGTTCTTAATAGAGGTAAACACTAGATATCTAAGCCAAAATAGGTTAATCATCGGCTTCCAAATAAGAACGGTAACAACCCTATCAAACTTTATGACCTCGGTCTCAATGGAATCATTTGATGATGCGGTGCATATACAATACGTGTAAAGCGAATCACACGTAATCGCACATGCAGTAAAAAATCAAACAAATACATAACCTACGGGAAGAGAAACATGGAACCCATGTTAGATTTGAATCGGTACAGGGACATGCATGATCTGAGCACCAGAGCTCACTGTCACGAACAATATCACTCCTGTAAGTAAACGGATTCTGAGAACTGTGTCGACACGAGGTGTCAAACTCGGAAGCCCTTGTCTCCCCTTAGTGCCTGGTCGATTTCCGGCGAGATACTTTTGACCTTCGGCCAAAGCATACGCATTGGGTGGGGCTGACCCCTGTCGTGGGATGGGATGGATAATGATTTCATATAGCACTACACACCGCACCGGCCAATTGACGTGGCTTGAGACTGCGTCGGTATTTCCCCAACGAGGAAGGGATGATGCAGCACAGCGACGGTAAGTATTTCCCTCAGTTATGAAACCAAGGTATCGAACCAGTAGGAGGATCACCACCACCCAATAAGCAGCACCTGTACACAAATAACAAATACTTGCAACCCGACGCGAAATAGAGGTTGTCAATCTTTGTACG
This sequence comes from Elymus sibiricus, assembly GCA_039707655.1. Lineage (NCBI taxonomy): Eukaryota > Viridiplantae > Streptophyta > Magnoliopsida > Poales > Poaceae > Elymus > Elymus sibiricus. The sequence goes on from CM077673.1 coordinate 319,276,900, forward strand.
GTAAAAAGATAGATTAGGTAGTGATAGATAGGAGAGATAGATCTCTCAAGAATACAAAATAAAAAGGGCAAATAAAAATGGCAGCAATATATTTTTGGTTTTTTGGTATAGTAGATCTGAAAACAAAGAGGCAAAAAGATAGATCGGAAAGCAATATGTTGGAAAAGTAGACCCGGGGGCCGTAGGATTCACTAGTGGCTTCTCTCATGAGTATAGCACACGGTGGGTGAACAAATTACTGTTGGGCAATTGATAGAAGATCAAATAATCATGACGATATCCAAGGCGATGATCATTATATAGGCATCACGTCCAAGATAAGTAGACCGAATCCTGCCTGCATCTACCACTATTACTCCACACATCGACCGCTATCCAGCATGCATCTAGTGTATTAAGTTCATGGAAAAACAGAGTAATGCAATAAGAACGATGACATGATGTAGACAAGATCTATTCATGTAGGAATAGACCCCATCTTGTTATCCTTAATGGCAACGATACATGCGTGCCTTGCTGCCCCTTCTGTCACTGGGAAAGGACACCGCAAGATCGAACCCATCACAAAGCACCTCTTCCCATGGCAAGAAAAATCGATCTAGTCGGCCTAACTAAACCAAAGATTCGAAGAAGAAATACGAGGCTATAAGTAATCATGCATATAAGAGATCAAAGAAGACTCAAATAATATTCATGGATAGAAACTGATCATGAACTCAAAATTCATCGGATCCCAACAAACACACCGCAAAAGTTTACATCAAATAGATCTCCAAGAGACCATTGTATTGAGAATCAAAAGAGAGAGAGGAAGCCATCTAGCTACTGCCTACGGACCCGTAGGTCTATGGTGGACTACTCACGCATCATCGGAGAGGCACCTATGAAGAAGATGAACCCCTCCGTGATGGTGTTTAGATTGGATCTCACGGTTCTGCAACTTGCGGCGGCTGGAATTGTGTTTCGTCGACTCCCCTAGAGTTTTCTGAATATTTCAGAATTCATAGGCATCAGAGCCGGTGGAGGGGGGCCTCGTGGAGGGCACAACCCATCAGGGCGCGCCGGGGGGCCCCTGGCGCGCCCTGGTGGGTTGTGCTCTCCACAGCCCACCTTCCTGGCTCTTCTTTGGCCCACTGGGTGTCTTCTGGTCCAGAAAAAATCTCCAAAAAGTTTCGTCGCGATTGGACTCCGTTTGGTACTGATATTCTGTGAAGTAAAAAAAAACAAGCAAAAACAACAACTGGCACTTTGGCACTATGTCAATAGGTTAGTCCCAAAAAATGATATAAATTTGTTATAAAATGATTGTAAAACATCCAAGAATGATAATATAACAACATGGAACAAGCAAAAATTATAGATACGTTGGAGACGTATTAGCATCCCCAAGCTTAATTCCTACTCGTCCTCGAGTAGGTAAATGATAAAAACAGAATTTTTGATGTGGAATGCTGCCTAACATGTTCATCTCATATTCTTTTCTTTTGTATAGCATGGACATTTGGACTTGTAGATGATTCAAAGCAATAGTCTAGTTTTAATATAATGACTTCGATATTCAAGCGTGCCAACAAGCAACCATGTTTTTCAAAATATCAACACTAAAGAAAGTTATCCCTAGCCCATCATGCTCAATCATTGATCCATTCATGAAACACACTCAAATATTAGCTATACCCAATGCTCAAGTACGATCATAGTGCCCCCTAGTTGGTGCTTTATAAGAGAAGATGGAGACTCAAAGTAAAAATAAAATTTGCATAAAGTAAATAGATAGGCCCTTCGCAGAGGGAAGTAGGGATTTGTAGAGGTGCCAGAGCTCAAAGTTTTAAATTGAGAGAGAAAAATATTTTGGGTGGCATGCTTTTCCTGTCAACGAAAACAATAAAGTAGCTCACAATACTTTCCACGCTAGATATATCATAGGCGGTTCCCAAACAGAAAATAAAGTTTATTCCTTTTTCCACCAAACTTTCACATTCTATGGCGGGCCGTATCCACGGTTGCCTTCCATACCAACACTTTCCAAGGAATTTATTATTTGACAACATAAAGTAAATATTTTTTCTTTTTCATTTGGGGAATGGGCATCCCTATTACCGCCGCACTCTCGTGCAATGACAAGTGAATAAACACTCATCTTGAGAATAACACATCTAGCATGGAAAAATATTGGACACTCCCCATCGTTTCATGAGCGGTATAAACACACAAAAGAGAAAATTTATTTTGAAAATTTAGAGATGGCACATACAAATTTGCTTGGAACGGCATGGAAATACCGCATATAGGTAGGTATGGTGGACTCATAAGGCAAAACTTTGTTTAAGGATTTTGGATAAATTCACATAAGTGAGCATTGAGCATAACTAACACCGAATAGTGCACCACAAGTAGGATGTAATTTCTTTGCATAACTATTGACTTTCGTACTTGCATAGGGAATCACAAACCTTAACACCAATATTCCTACTAAAGCATAATTACTCACGAACATGACTCACATATTACTATCATCATGTTTCAAAATTATTACAAGGAATCAAGTTTAATTTGTCCAATGATCTTCATGAAAGTTTTTATTATATCCTCCTTGGATATCTATCACTTTGGGACTAGTTTCATATATTGCCATTGCTTTTGACAAGCTCAAACAAATTTAAGTGAAGCACATGTGCATAAAGATTTCATCTCTCAAAAAGGTATAAGTGAAGCATGAGAGGATTTCTTCAAAATTTACTAACTCTCAAATTAATATAAGTGAAGCATCAGAGTATTTCTGCAAAAATTTCCAAGCACACCGTGCTCAAAAAGATATAAGTGAAGCACTAGAGCAATTCTATAGCTCAAAAAGTTTAAGTGAAGCATAGAGAGCAATTCTAACAAATCATAGCATAATTTTGGCTCTCCCAAATAGGTGTGTACAGCAAGGATACAAATGAAAAACTAACAAGCAAAGAAAGCAAAGATACAAGACGCTCCAAGCAAAAGTCATGATATGTGACGAATACAAATATAGCTCCAAGTAAAATACCGATGGTCGTTAGAAGAAAGAGGGGATGCCACTCGGGGGCATCCCCAAGCTTAGTTGCTTGTTACTCTTTGGATATATCTTGAGGGTGCTGTAGCATCCCCAAGCTTAAGCTCTTATCACTCCTTATTCCTTCATCCATCGTGATCTCGCCCAAAACTTGAAAACTTCAATCACACAAAACTCAACAAAAGCTTCATGAGATCCGTTAGTATAATAAAGCAAATCACTACTTTAGGTACTATTGTAAACCCATTCAAATTTTATAATTGCATTATACCTACTGTATTTTAACTTTACCATGGCTTATACCCCCCAATACAAACCATAGATTCATCAAAACAAGCACACAATGCAACGAAAACAGAATCTGTCTTAAACAGAACAGTCTGTAGTAATCTGTACTCTAGCCATACTTCTGTAACTCTACAAATTCTGAAAAATTAGGACAACGTAAATAATTTGTATAGCAACACTGTGTTAAAATTTCAGCACAAGATCACGTTCCAGAAAGAAATGAAAATTTAAATACGGGACGCAAAGTTTCTGTTTCAGATTCAGCATCGCTTCAACTCATCTTACGAATCATCATAAAGGCTCTACTTGGCACAAACACTAAATAAACCATAAAAACACAATCATAACACAGACATAATTGTGTCAACACTCAAAAACAGAAAGGAAAAAGCAAAAATAAATTTATTCATTGGGTTGCCTCCCAGCAAGCGCTATCGTTTTACGCCCCTAGCTAGGCATAACGCATAGATTCAAGTATTGTCATCTTTGGTTTTGGATCCATAGGATGCCCTTATGATTGATTCATATGGTGGCTTAATTCTTGTTCTAGGTAAGTGTTCCATACCCTTTCTTAGTGGAAATTGAAAACGAATATTGCCTTCTTTCATATCAATCACGGCACCTATAGTGCGTAAAAACGGTCTACCAAGTATAATGGGACAAGACGGATTGCAATCAATATAAAGCACAATAAAATCAATGGGCACATAGTTCCTATTTGCAAGAATAAGAACATCATTAATTCTTCCCAAAGGTTTTTTAATAGTAGAATCCGCCAAGTGCAAATTAAGAGAGCATTCTTCAATATTGGTGAGACAAAGCACATCACATAAAGATTTCGGAATCGTGGAAACACTAGCACTCAAATCACATAAAGCAAAGCACTCATAATTTTTAATCTTGACCTTAATGGTAGGTTCCCACTCATCATGCAATTTTCTAGGAATAGAAATCTCCAACGCCAACTTTTCTTCAAAAGATTTCATCATGGCATCAACGATATGTTTAGTAAAAGCTTTATTTTGCTCATAAGCATGGGGTGAATTCAACATGATTGTAGCAAAAAAATACATTCAATCAAGGAGCAACTATCATAATTAAAGTCTTTGCAATCCAAAATAGTGGTCACATCACTAGTTAAAGTTTTGACCTCTTCAAACCCACTTTCATCAAAATTTTCATCAAGATTTTCGCCCTCCAAATTATTGGGACGCCTTCTAGCTAAAGTTGACTCTACTTGAAAACGATTTTTCTAAGATTTCTCTCTTAGCTCTAAGCATAGCGGTTCTTTTCTTGCTTTCATCCATAGAGACATATAAAGCTTTAATTGATTCATCAATCTTAGGCACAAAATCTTTCAACTTGAGATTTTCAACATCATGAGAAATTCTATCAATGCTTCTAGACATATCATCAATCTTATTCAACTTTTCTTCTATCGTAGTATTGAAAGACTTTTGCGCATTGATAAATTCTTTAATATTGCTCTCAAGATCATAGGTGTTCCTATTATTATTATAAGAGGAATTACCATAGGAATTACCATAATTGTTAGAGGAATTTCCAGGAAAAGGCCTAGGATTAAAATTTCCTCTATAAGCATTGTTATTGAAATTGTTTCGCGAGACAAAGTTCACATCTACGGAATCACTATTTTGCTCAATCAAGGTAGAAAAAGGCACATCATTAAGATCAATAGGAGCATTTTTACTAGCAACCAATTTCATCAAAGCATCAACTTTATCACTCAAAGTACTAATTTCTTCAACCGAATTAACCTTTTTACTAGTAGGTGCTCTTTCGGTATGCCATTGTGAATAATTAGCCATAATATTGTCTAGCAATTTAGTAGCTTCACCCAAAGTAATTTCCATAAAAGTCCCACCCGCGGCGGAATCTAAAAGATTTCTAGAGACAAAATTCAATCCCGCATAAAATTTTTGTATGATCATCCAAAGATTCAAACCATGAGTAGGACAATTTCTTAGCATCAACTTCATTCTTTCCCAAGATTGTGCAACATGTTCATGCTCAAGTTCCTTAAAATTCATGATTTGCGTCCTAAGGGAAATAATTTTCGCGGGCGGAAAATACTTAGTGATAAAAGCATCTTTGCACTTATTCCAAGAATCGATACTATTGCGAGGCAAAGAAGAAAATCAAATTTTTGCACGATTCCGCAAGGAAAAAGAAAATAATTTCAACTTCACTATATCATTGTCCACATCTTTTTCCTTTTGCATACCACACAATTCTACGAACGTGTTTAGATGGGACACGGCATCCTCATTAGGAGTACCGGCAAATTGATCTTTCATGACAAGATTCAACAAAGCGGCATTAATATCACAAGACTTCGCATTAGTGGCGGGAGGAGCAATTGGGGTACTAATAAAATCATTGTTATTAGTATTGGAAAAATCACACAACTTGGTGTTTTCTTGAGTCATCGTGACTACGCAAACAAGATTGCAAGCAAGGACGAGATCTGGCGAGAAAAAGGCAAACGAAAAAAGGGCGAATAAAACGGCAAATTGGTGAAGTGGGGGAGAGGAAAACGAGAGGCAAATGGCAAATAATGTAATTGCAAGGAGATGAGATTTGTGATTAGGAACATGGTAGATGATGATGGAGTCTCCTCGGCGCCTGAGATTGGCACATAGAAGAGACCGCTTCCTCCCCGGCAACGGCGCCAGAAATTCCTTTGACGTGGCTTGAGACTGCGTCGGTATTTCCCCAAAGAGGAAGGGATGATGCAGCACGGCGACGGTAAGTATTTCCCTCGGTTATGAAACCAAGGTTATCGAACCAGTAGGAGGATCACCACCACCCAATAAGCAGCACCTGCACACAAATAACAAATACTTGCAACCCGACGCGAAATAGAGGTTGTCAATCTTTGTACGGTAAAAAGATAGATTAGGTAGTGATAGATAGGAGAGATAGATCTCTCAAGAACACAAAATAAAAAGGGCAAATAAAAAGTGCAGCAATATATTTTTGGTTTTTTTGGTATAGTAGATCTGAAAACAAAGAGGCAAAAAGATAGATCGGAAAGCAATATGTTGGAAAAGTAGACCCGGGGGCCGTAGGATTCACTAGTGGCTTCTCTCATGAGTATAGCACACGGTGGGTGAACAAATTACTGTTGGGCAATTGATAGAAGATCAAATAATCATGACGATATCCAAGGTGATGATCATTATATAGGCATCATGTCCAAGATAAGTAGACCGAATCCTGCCTGCATCTACCACTATTACTCCACACATTGACCGCTATCCAGCATGCAAGTGTATTAAGTTCATGGAAAAACGGAGTAATGCAATAAGAACGATGAAATGATGTAGACAAGATCTATTCATGTAGGAATAGACCCCATCTTGTTATCCTTAATGGCAATGATACATGTGTGCCTTGCTGCCCCTTCTGTCACTGGGAAAGGACACTGCAAGATTGAACCCATCACAAAGCACATCTTCCCATGGCAAGAAAAATCGATCTAGTCGGCCTAACTAAACCAAAGATTCGAAGAAGAAATACGAGGCTATAAGTAATCATGCATATAAGAGATCAAAGAAGACTCAAATAATATTCATGGATAGAAACTGATCATGAACTGAAAATTCATCGGATCCCAACAAACACACCGCAAAAGTTTACATCAAATAGATCTCCAAGAGACCATTGTATTGAGAATCAAAAGAGAGAGAGGAAGCCATCTAGCTACTGCCTACGGACCCGTAGGTCTATGGTGGACTACTCACACATCATCGGAGAGGCACCTATGAAGAAGATGAATCCCTCCGTGATGGTGTTTAGATTGGATCTCACGGTTCTGGAACTTGCAGCGGCTGGAATTGTGTTTCGTCGAATCCCCTAGGGTTTTCTAAATATTTGGGAATTTAAAGGCATCAGAGGCGGTGGAGGGGGGGGCCGTGGAGGGCACAACCCATCAGGACGCGCCGGGGCCCCCCTGGCGCGCCCTGGTGGGTTGTGCTCTCCACGGCCCACCTTCCTGGCTCTTCTTTGGCCTACTGGGTGTCTTCTGGTCCATAAAAAATCTCCAAAAAGTTTCATCGTGATTGGACTCTGTTTGGTACTGATATTCTGTGAAGTAAAAAACAAGCAAAAATAGCAACTGGCACTTTGGCACTATGTCAATAGGTTAGTCCCAAAAAATGATATAAAGTTGTTATAAAATGATTGTAAAACATCCAAGAATGATAATATAACAGCATGGAACAAGCAAAAATTATAGATACGTTGGAGACGTATCACCAATGGGCTCCGCAGCAACCACATCTCACGTTAGCCAGTTGGTCTGCTGTGTCTAATGGCCCGACAGACATAAGAAAGGGTGTAATCATCAATCCAATCGCGGTCAAACCCGTGCAGACCTCCCAGAATACGACATTCGGGTAGAACCTAGTGTTGAAAGACCGACTAGACCTCAGTACTAAAAGATCGGGCAGAGGAGCCGACCAAACTCCTAGGACGCGTTTGGTAGGCTGCATTAGATTGGTTCAGGCTCGCGCGGGAGGAATTTGGGCCGTTTGGTTACCCGCATTGACTGGTCGGCCTGCATAGCATGAACATTGAAGCACTTCTGGGCCTGCATCCACATGAACGCTCAAATCAGCCGTTTTTGTGGAGCCAGGCCCGAGCGGTGGAACCCTAGGCACGTGGGCGTGGGCGGTTCCATGCGTGGATGCTGTCTCGAGAAGTCGCGTTGTTTCCCGAAGCATCGTCATAAATTACCCTCACCGCTCTCTCCCCTCTTCCCCACTCACACCGGCGACGGCGACCACCGGAGCGACAGCACCAGGATCTACGATGGCGACGACCACCGCAGCGACTTCAGACCTCCACCGGAGCCCATCGGCAATGGCGGTAAGTTCTTTGACCTCTCTAGAGTAACTCCGTCAACTCGGGCTAGAGTTAATTGGAGAACGCGATAGGAGAGTGAGGGAGGGGATTGAACACATCGAGGATGGGGGGATTGAATACATCTTGAGTTCATGCCTCGGTCGATTATATCGGGGTGGGGATTGGGGTACTACCTATTTGTCTAGACGCGGCGACCCTGGAGTCGCGTCGAGCGGCGGAGGGGCATAGGCTTCTTCTTTTCTTCTTTGTTGTTGCCTTCTTCCTCATCGTCATGGTCAAGAATGATGGGTCTTGCACGGCCGCCTATTGGCGGTGCCCTGGCCACCATCTGCACCTCTTCATCTTCCTCCGCCAGATCCACCACAGTCCATGTCGTCCAGTACCCCATGACACGGTCGTCATTGGGACGCTTGTACTACATGTACTTGGCCCACTTAGCCCTCTGTTGAGTGTCGTCGGAGTAGGCCTGATTCATGGCCCAGCAAAGGATGTCGACTAACATAGCGCCCTTCACTGGGTCAGGAATCAGTGTCTTCAACTCCTTCGCCGTCGCCTTCTTCACCATAGCATCGGCCTCCTTGTGCACTTCAACCATGCTCGTGAAGTTTGATCACACTTCCATTGTGTCCTCGAACTTCGCGCGGTCACCGAGCGAGCACCCGAGGAAGAATGCCCTCCATCCCATGCCCCAGGGAAAGGGTTGGGGTTGGAGTTCATGGTGAGGGGGAGGTGGTGAAATAGAGAGGTTGAAGAAGATAGGGGGTGAAAATGAGAGGGGGGTTTAGTACGGAGCTGGGTAAGAAGTGTGGGTAAATAAAGGAGCGTTAGGGCGGTAGGAATGAATGCTGACCTTTGAACTACGTGTTGTTCATACTGCAGATGGACAAGGGCAAGGAGGTGGTTCCACCATTGGACGAGGGCAAGGAGGTCGTGCCGCCATTGGTGGACGTGCCGGTGCAGGATCACCCTAACGCCAAGCAGAGGAACTACATGCACTACCATGAGGAGGCAGGACCAACCCACTTCTGCAAAGTGATCTTTGCTCTGAAGCTAGAGGCTCTGCCTTTGCCTCTGGACTTCACAAAGTACTTCCCCGCCGTGCCTATAGAGTTCAGTCCAAAGACGAACACCTGCTGCTCATGGAGGGTCACGATGAAGGTGGTCAAAGGCAGGGTCACCCTTGATCAGGGTTGGGCCACCTTCGCCGCCGTTCACCAGGTCAGGATCGGGTACATGCTGACTTTCAAGTTGCTCACCCCGAACACCATGAAGGTGATCATCTCCAACAATGACGGCATGGAGGTGGTCACCAAATGCAAGAAGCACGACGAGGCCTTCGTCGTGACCGCGTAAACGACCTCTCGTTCCTAGTTAAGTTGTTGGTTGTTCGTCTAAGACTATGTGATGCGGTATCGTTTAAAACTTATCGTACTATGTTTAACTTTTGTGTGTGGTTAAACTTTGATGTGTGCTTAAGTTTGTTCTGGTTGCTCTATTTTTGTGCCTCTGGTAACCTCACCACATCCAGGAGGAGGTTACCACACTATTGCCCTGGATGTAACCAAACAACCGGACTTGTGTTTTGCCTCGAACCAGGCCACAACCAAACAACATGCCTTCCGTTTCGGCACATGCAGGCTAGAGGGGATGTAGGCAACCAATCAACACACAGATGTTGGTTTTTTTCCTGCAAATGCTCAGCCAGGCCCAACTGGGACAAGTATGCAAAGTGCCCCAAAACGATGCAGGTAACCAAACGCGCCTCTAGGCGCGCGGACCTGATGTTCACTAGGGTGGGCGGCCGCGGTGGCCGCTGGGACGATTAGGGTGCCGGGAAAGGAAATCTCGTGCACTTTTCCTGCACTGTTCATGAATGAAATTCCATGCACTTGATCGACCGTGGGATGGAAATGATAATGATTCCCATAGTACTACCTACCGCATCTCATGTCAGTAAGTCAGTTTGCAGCATCGATGGCCCAGCAGACATAAGAAAAGGTATCATCCATCCACGATGGTTAAACCCGTGGAGACATCCCAGAATACACCATCCGAGCAAAACCCAGTGCTAAAAAACCGAGCAGAGGAGCCATCCAGGTATCTGAGGTGCGTGGACATGGTGTTCACTAGGGTGGGTGGTTGTAGCGTTAGTGGCCGCAAGGCTGATTAGGGTGCCGGGGCGGGAAATCACGTGCGCTTTTCCACGTCATTCACGGGTCGATGGAGGGTCGTTGCTTTCCTGGTTCATTTGCCCACCACCTTGGTGTGCCATCGCTGACCGGTGCTCAGAGGTCATTTTCTCGCGTCATTGTGGTGTTGGTCCTATAGCACGCTATGCTCACACATCTTGCCACACTTCCTATCTCTAGTGGTGTTCGACCTCGAAGGGAGGAAGAAAAAAATAGTTGGTCCTGCTATCAGTTGTAACACGTGCAAAGGATGGACCGCGCAAGGCAAAATGGGAGAGGAAGGGCAATACGCGTGCCATTTAACTATCCAACTGTCAGCATGAAAAACCAAACTTACAGCAAGACATAACCGCTTAAAGGAAAATATGGAGCTGCACTCAGAACAACAATCGGATATTGATGAGCACCAAATAGCAGGCTCTGTCACCGCCGCACCCCTGTCCGGATGGTCCTCTCCGGCTCTGGCCGGACAACCCGACTTGCCGACTCGGTTTGGACGACGCGGTGTGTTGTCGCTGGCCTAGCGACCCTATCACCCACCGAAATGACTTCAATCGGATAAACCAAGGGTTGTCCTGGAGGTCGAACATGAGAAGGATAAACAGACATTCACAATAAACAATACAGCATAAGCAAGCCAATACAATGACTATTGATCATACAAGAACAAACTGCAGGAAATCAGTTAAAAGAATCTCATAAATCACCGGTATCAGCGGTTAAGAAATCGCAAAGTTTAGAAAATGAAACCAGTCAAACCCGCCAATAATATTACTATCCAGTACACAGACAACGTTAGGCAGACATTTAAGTCTCACCATGTCTATCTCCTTCGCCCCCTCCCAGTGCTCCTCAATGCTACATTGCAAAGAAACCCCCAACAAGAGTAGCTCAGCCAAAGACCACAAACACCACCAAATCCACGAAAATAAGAAACTAATGACCATCCATCAAGCAGATGCAGACGCTTTTCCTGCGTCGCCACTCTTCTTTCCTTTGCTCCTGAGAGCGTCCTCCACAATCTCTTTGCGAGATCCAAGGCTAGCCGCTTTCAAACGTTTGAGCAAGCTGTGAATCTCTATCCGAAATAGAATTTCATAGACCTTGTCCCGCACAGAAACCTGCCCAATGGTCTCGTGCGAGTGGGCGACCGCAACATAAGAACCTTCACACTTCACAAAGGCGAGCGACTGGGTAGGCCCCAAAGGATCAGGCGCCAACATACATACCGCCTCAATATCATCGGCCACAGGTACAACCGACACAAAGAACACATGTGTATCCAGTTGCTCACATGACAAAGGTGAATCCAACCCCTCACTGTCCACAACGACGAATGGCGGGCTTGCCTCCAACATCAACTCCGACGGCATCATGGGCATCACCATGACCACCTCCTTTGGAAGCACCATCGACAAGGGCAAAGAGGGCGCCTCACATAGCTCCTGCAACTCAGGCATTGTGGGATCACTAGAAGAGTGTCTAGAGGGGGGGGTGAATAGACTACTAGCAGGAATTTAAAACCTAACCTTTTCCCAAGTTAATTGGTTAGCAGATTTTAACAATTATAGCAAGTCTAACACACCCTACACATGCAAGTCAACAAGTATGGCAGCGGAAAGTAAAGACATTGCACATGAAGTAAAGAGTTGAGATAGGGAGATCAAACGCATGAGGGACACGAAGATTTTTCCCATGGTTCCGATAGGTGGTGCTATCGTACGTCCACGTTTATGGAGTCTTCAACCCACGGAGGGTAACGGTCGCGAGAGTCCACGGAGGGCTCCACCCATAAGGGTCCACGAAGTAGCAACCTTGACTATTCTATAACGGCTTCCGTCCACGAAGGACTAGCCTCACTATGGGTAGATCTTCACGAAGTAGGCGATCTCCTTGCCCGTACAAACTTCTTGGTTCAACTCCACAACACGAAGTAGGAGGCTCCCAAGCGACACCTAACCAATCTAGGAGGCACCACCCTCCAAAAGGTAAGGCTCAGCAATGTCGATGAACTCCTTGCTCTTGTGCTTCAAGATGATAGACTCCTCAACACACAATCACTCTCTCACAGATTTGGCTATGGTGGAAGAGATTGATTTGGTGGAAAGCAACTTGGGGAGGCTAGAGATCAAGATTCATATGGATGGAGTGGAATAGTTTGATCTCAACACAAGGGTAGGTGGCTCTCTCTCAGAAAATTGGATGGGGCAAGTATGGAATAGTTCTGAGTGATTCTCTTTCGAGTGGGTGGTGGTGAAGGGGTATATATAGGCATCCCCAAAAATCCAACCGTTACACCTAAAGTGACCAACTCGGTGACACCGATGTGTGAATCTCGGTGGTACCGAAGTGACCAAAAGGTGACAACTTTTGAATCTCGGTGAGACCGATATATAATTCTCGGTGGTACCGATTAGGTGACCAAAGGTCAGGTTGCGCAACTCGGTGACGCCGATTTTCATATCTCGGTGGTACCGATTCTTGACCATGGCTTACTAGAGAGTTGGTCCAGAAACTCGGTGGCGCCGATTCACAATTCTCGGTGGTACCGATTCTTGTGAATGGCTATCCAAAGAGTTGGTCCAGAAACTCAGTGAGACCGACTGGCAAGACTCGGTCGTACCAAAGACTGAAAATAGCTAAACAGAAAGTTGGCAACTGAACTCGGTGGCACCGATGCAGAATCGGTTGCACCGACTGGCTAGGGTTTGGCATGGGTCTGTCTGATTTGGGGAATCGGTGGCACCGAGTGGGAATTGTTGGTTGTGCCGATTTTGGATATTTGGCTTTGGACAGACTTTTGTGGAAGAGCTTGTGGGTGTTTTTGGTGACTATCTCTTGTGCACGTGGAGCATCTTGTTCACCAACAGTACCTTACCCCGTTTTAATAGTATTGGCTTTCTTATGGACTCAAAGTGATTTCTCACAAAGTAAAATGTAGAGTCCTCTTGCTTGAAGCTTTGCCAATCCATTTCCTTGCATCTTGGGGTATCTCCACAATCCTTTTGCCAACCCTCTCTGTGGACTTTATCTGAAATATACTAGGTGAAAGTATTAGTCCAAGAGACAATGTATGTTGTCATGAATTATCAAAACCACCAAGGGAGCACATTGTGCTTTCAATCTCCCCCTTTTTGGTAATTGATGACAACATACAATCAAAGCTTCAATTAAAGATATGCATAGATATTATGAAGACTTTGAGAGACACATGACTTAGATTTGCTCCCCCTAAATGTGTGCAATCCCTTTAAAGGATAGTTGCTTTCGAATGCATGGACACACATATAGTAGAAGGGATATAATGGGTCATGTGTATCTTGGCTATATGCATCAAATATATATATATGAATGAGATGTATCCTTGTTCAAGACTTCACTCTTGCAAACAATATGTGCAAGAAGCAAGAGATCATCTTGATCAAAGATATGATGCATATACTTACCTTGAGTCCTTGAGCATTCTTGTAGTAGAAACACACTCGAGAAAACAATGTTAGGGAGCACAAGAGTATTTTACTAATCAAAAGCGATAGAACTCAATAGTACCAAGATGTGGAGAACATATAGAACATAGTATTCCTTAAGATTGATATGTCTCCAAAAACATTTTAGAACATTCTCCCCTTAGATATGAAGATAGTAAATCATCCTCTCCCCCTGAATCTTAGCATGTAGATATTGGGATTGGATAGGGTGAGAAAAGTCTAAGATGAGTAGTCAAATGAAATAAACACATTTTTCTCCCAAACATATTTTCTCTCCCTACTTTGGTATTCTCGCCTTGTCTATATAGGTATAAACTTTGATATTCTCCTCTCCCCCTTGATTATATCTCCCCTTTGCATAAGCATGTATCTCCCCTTTTAGCATTGAAGCTTTGGTATTTCTCCCCCTTTGGCATTAATTTCCAAAAAGGTCATACATAGGGTCAGATACAGGGATCATCGATTAAGTAGGGATCCTTGAGAACAAGGGTCATTGAATGTAGGGTTCAGAGAAAAGAATGAAAATTATAGAGAGCATTAAAAACCGAGGGAATCATGGAAAATAATCTCTCTCCCTTTGGCTAAACTGAGAGCTTGTAAGACTTCTCCACCTTTGAGTTAGGGATCCTTGAATTGATTTCTCCCCCAATTTTTTTTATTTAAGGAAGGGGTCATCGAAGAAATGAAAATATCACAATAGGATCACTAAGGAAACACGGATTTACTGACATGAACACAAACTATGGAAGATATCAAATCAGTGGCTCCGAGACAAACAAGTTGGTGGTACCGAGATGTTGTTTTGCAGCTCATCTGCTAATTCGGTAGAACCGAGTTATTTGTATCAGTGACTCCGAGGCTAGAACAGAATCTTGGCAATATTTGAGAAACTTTGTAACAAAGCGTCAAAAGGATTTTTAAAGAAAATGCAAAAGACTTTACAAAGAGATATCAACTAGAGAAGATTTGAGTGGTTCCAAGAGATCTTGCAAAATAGAGAATGAACCAAACAAGATTCTTAACTAGATGATGGGCGGTGACTAGGTCACCTATATTAGAGTATATTGACTTAGGATCCAAGCAAGAATACTTGATCATAGGTCATACTCATCGTTAAGCTCAAAATGGGGTTACCATTTTTCGATTAAGCATTTTAATATTTTCATATCACTTGAGGTGCTTTAACTCATGTCTTGGAGTAAAGCTTTTTCAAGGATATGAGTACATACCTTCGAGTGATGTTGATGACGTGGCTTGTAGGTAAACTTGTTGAGGATGCTCGAGGTTGATGAAGATCATCTTGAGTTTGGAGCAATCCTTCTCGTTTTAGTACACTTGTCACCTACATCGGTTAGTCATGCAAGGAAGAACAATATATATCCATTTGACATGATACCAATTGAGAATTAGCAAATATGATCACATCAAATATATGTAAAGGATATGGTTGAGTTGTCTTCTTCCTTCCATCATCAAGAGGAGTTGTGGATACTTGGTCATGACAAGATTGCTTATGATTAGAGTTGTTGGCAATCTTGTGGAATGAAGTTCTTTCAAGTACCTACAAAAAGGTTAGATGCAATACAAGGGAGCATAGAATTCCATGGTATAAGATAACATGTCAAGAGTATCATGGAAGTATCATGTGAGCTCATGCCCTTGCATGCAATCGAGTGAGTCTAGTTCAAGTTTGAAGCATCAATGATGTTAACCTCACTCCTCAAATAACAAAATGTTTTCTCATCAAGTGGCTTAGTAAAGATGTTGGCCAATTGCTTGTTAGTGCGAACATGCTTAAGATCAATATCTCCTTTGGCAACATGATCACGAATGAAATGATGTCTAACTTGAATATGTTTAGTTCGAGAATGTTGCACAGGATTATGACCAATTTTAATAGCACTTTCATTGTCACAAAGTAATGGAACATTTTTAACATGGATTCCATAATCCTTAAGCGTTTGTGTCATCCATAGTAATTGAGCGTAACACGATCCGGCAGCAATATACTCAGCTTCGGCAGTAGATAGAGATACCGAGTTTTGTTTCTTGGAGGACCAAGATACAAGAGATCTACCCAAAAATTGACAAGTACCCGAGGTGGATTTTCTATCAACCTTGTCACCGGCATAGTCCGAATCGGAATAGCCAACAAGGTTAAAGGAAGATCCCTTGGGATACCAAATGCCAAAGTTTGGTGTTTGTATCAAATATCTCACAATACGTTTCACGGCCAAAAGATGACACTCTTTAGGTGCAGCTTGATATCTAGCACACATGCAAACACTAAGCATAATATCGGGACGCAAGGCACATAGATATAGCAATGAACCAATCATAGATCGATAAACCTTTTGATCAACCGGTTCGTCCTCCTTGGTAAGATCAACATGTCCACTAGTAGGCATAGGAGTTTTCATACCTTTGCATTCTTGCATGTTGAACTTCTTGATCAAGTCCTTGGTATACTTGGTTTGAGAGATGAAAGTTCCTTCTCTCGTTTGCCTGATTTGCAAACCAAGAAAGAATTTCAGCTCACACATCATGGACATCTCATACTTCTCGGACATCAACCTTCCAAATCTTTCACTAAATTGTGGGTTAGTAGATCCAAAGATAATACCATCCACATAGATTTGGCACACAAATAATTCACCGTTAACTCTCTTAGTGAATAAGGTTGCGTCAATTTTACCAATTTCAAAACCCTTTTCAATGAGAAACTTCGTTAAGTATTTGTACCAAGCGCGTGGGGCTTGCTTAAGACCATAAAGAGCTTTACGAAGCTTGTAAACATGATTAGGTTTCTTAGGATTCACAAAACCAGGTGGTTGCTTAACATAGACTTCTTCTTCAATATCACCATTTAAAAAGGCACTTTTAATGTCCATTTGATAAAGCGTGATATCATGGTGATTAGCATAAGCAAGGAGAATGCGAATAGCTTCAAGTCTAGCAACGGGGGCATAGGTCTCACCGTAGTCCATACCTTTGACTTGTGTATATCCTTGGGCTACGAGACGTGCCTTGTTGCATATGACTTGACCGTCTTCGTCTTGCTTGTTCCGAAACACCCATTTGGTTCCGATGATGTTGTGCTCATCCTCGGGCTTCTCCACAAGTGTCCACACTTCGTTCCTCTCGAAGTTGTGAAGCTCTTCATGCATTGCATTCACCCAATCTGGGTCTTCAAGAGCTTGTTCTACCTTCAAGGGTTCAATGCTAGAGATGAAAGAATAGTGCTCACAAAAATTTGCTAAGCGAGTTTTAGAGCGAGTGATTCTCCCAGTTTGTATGTCACCAAAGATTTGGTTTAGAGGATTGTTCTTGGTCACTCTTGCTCGAACTCGGGGTAGCTTAGGCTTGTTGGATGGCGGAGCTTCTTCATCATCATCATCATTATCTCCTTCATCTTCGTTGTTGTTAAAGGTGTCGTTTCCTTGAGGTGGTGGTGAAGGAGGTTGTGGTGGATCTTCATGATGTACTTCCTCTTCTTCATCATCTTGTCGTGTACCGCTTGTGGATGCCTCCATGTCGTGTTGAGGTTCACCTTGACGTGAAGTAGGGGCTTCCACTTGAGTCGATGAAGTACTTTCCTTCACCTCAATGGGACGAATCTTGCCGATGGACAAGTCTTGGATTGCTTCCGAAGGGTCCTTATCACCTACATCATTTGGCAATTGTTCGACTTGCGAACCATTAGATTCATCAAACTTCACATCTACCGTCTCTTCAACTTTTCGAGTGAAGTTGTTGTAGACCTGGTAAGTGTGAGAGTTCGATCTGTAACCAAGTAGGAATCCTTCATGAGATTTAGGAGCAAATTTAGTGCGACGATGCTTATCAAGAATGTAGCACTTTGAGCCGAATACCCAAAAGTATCCAACTTGGGGTTTGTTACCGGTGAGTAGCTCGTATGCCGTTTTACCGAGAAGCTTGTGAAGATAGAGTCGGTTTGTGGCATGACATGCTGTTTCCACGGCTTCTGCCCAAAAGTGTCTTGGCGTCTTGTATTCGTCAAGCATCGTTCTTGCCATCTCAATAAGAGTTTGGTTCTTCCTCTCAACAACTCCGTTTTGTTGAGGTGTGTACGTAGCCGAGAACTCATGTGAAACACCTTCTTCGTCAAGAAAGGTATCCACATGGGTGTTCTTGAACTCCGATCCGTTGTCGCTCCGAACCTTCTTGATCTTCACCTCAAACTGATTTTGCGCTTTGCGAGCGAAGTTCTTGAAGATGTTTTGTACTTGAGACTTATCATCAAGAAAGAATACCCACGTAAATCTGGAAAAATCATCAACTATAACTAGACCATAGGAATTTCCACCGAGACTCTTGTAAGCATTGGGACCAAAAAGATCCATGTGAAGTAACTCGAGTGGTCTCCTAGTAGTCATGATATTCTTTACGGGATGACTTCCACCTACTTGCTTTCCGGCTTGACAAGCATTACAAAGTCTATCTTTGTCAAAGATAACATCTTTAACACCAAGTATATGATCACCTTTGATAAGTTTGTCTAGATTACGCATGCCAAAGCCAACCTTTAGAAGATTTTGCAATAAGACAAGTACGAGGTTTGGATCTCTTAGTGAAATCGACAATGTATAGATCACCTCTACGGAAACCGGTAAAGACCATGTTATGATTATCTTGACGAAACACTTGGCAATCTACTTTCGTGAATAGCACATTAAAACCGAAGTCGGCAAGTCTAGATACGGAAAGAAGATTGTAGCCAAGAGATTCAACAAGCATGACGTTTTGAATAGAGCTATCATGGGATATGGCCACCTTACCAAGACCAAGTACCTTACCCTTGGAGTTGTCTCCAAATGTTACGTACCTTCGCGGTCCATGGTTTGGTGTGATCTCATCAAACATTTCTCTATCTCCGATCATATGATTGGTGCATCCGCTATCAAGAATCCACTCTTTTCCTCCGGACATGTAATCCTTGAAGTTTGCCATGAGACTTAGATTCTTCATGATCTTCTCATGCTCGATGTCGAACAACTCATCTTCATCATAGTAGCCATGTTCCTCATTGTCATCATCAAGTGGGAAATCCTCGTCACACAGTACAAGAGATTCGTTAAGGTTGTGATCATGACAATGTTCAAATTTATGAATGCGAAGGGCCTCTATAATGATGTTGTTGATAGTTATGACATCTCCTTTAGCACGCATAAGGTCTCTAAGCTCAAATAGATAGTCATCAAACTTGGGATCACTAGGCGTCATTTTGTGAAAGGCAATAGTTTTATGAAGAATTTCATCAAGGTTTCTCAATGAATAACTTGGATATCGTTTCTCCAAGTCATTCCACAAAGTATAAGCACATTCAAAATTCTTCATTTGATTAAGCACAATTCTAGGCAATCCTCTAACGATAAGATTAACAGTTCTAAGATTGCATAGCATATCAACTTCCTCTTCGTGTGTGGGATGTAAAGGATCAATGGGAGGTACATAGGGGTTCTTAACATACTTGCTTAATTGAAATTCATTAAATAGCTCAAGCATCATATGTTTCCATTGACTATAGTACTCCCCATCAAGAATAGGCACTCTACAACTCAAACTCCCTATACTAGACACATCCATCTTCCTCCACGGTGATGAAACCGAAGCAATGGAGACCAATGCTCTGATACCACTTGTGGGATCACTAGAAGAGTGTCTAGATGGGGGTGAATAGACTACTAGCAGGAATTTAAAACCTAACCTTTTCCCAAGTTAATTGGTTGGCAGATTTTAACAATTATAGCAAGTCTAACACACCCTACACATGCAAGTCAACAAGTATGGCAACGGAAAGTAAAGACATTGCACATGAAGTAAAGAGTTGAGATAGGGAGATCAAACGCATGAGGGACACGAAGATTTTTCCCGTGGTTCCGATAGGTGGTGCTATCGTACGTCCACGTTTATGGAGTCTTCAACCCACGGACGGTAACGGTCGCGAGAGTCCACGGAGGGCTCCACCCATAAGGGTCCACGAAGTAGCAACCTTGACTATTCCATAACGGCTTCCGTCCACGAAGGACTAGCCTCACTATGGGTAGATCTTCACGAAGTAGGCGAACTCCTTGCCCGTACAAACTTCTTGGTTCAACTCCACAACACGAAGTAGGAGGCTCCCAAGCGACACTGATGTCTACTACACAACTTTATTCTTGTAGACTCGTGTTGGGCCTCCAAGCGCAGAGTTTTGTAGGACAGTAGCAAATTTCCCTCAAGTGGATGACCTAAGGTTTATCAATCCGTGGGAGGCGTAGGATGAAGATGGTCTCTCTCAAACAACCCTGCAACCAAACAACAAAGAGTCTCTTGTGTCCCCAACACACCCAATACAATGGTAAATTGTATAGGTGCACTAGTTCGGCGAAGAGATGGTGATACAAGTGTAATATGGATGGTAGATATAGGTTTTTGTAATCTGAAAATATAAAAACAGCAAGGTAACTAATGATAAAAGTGAGCACAAACGGTATTGCAATGCTTAGAAACAAGGCCTAGGGTTCATACTTTCACTAGTGCAAGTTCTCTCAACAATACTGACATAGTTGAATCATATGTAAATCCCTCACGTGCGACAAAGAGTTCACTCCAAAGTCATAAATAGCGGATAACAAACGAAGAAATTATTTTAGGGTACGAAACCACCTCAAAGTTATCTTTGCCGATCAATCTTATGAGCTATCCCTACAAGTGTCACGAACAGCCCTAGAGTTCGTACTAAAATAACACCTTAAGATACACATCAACCAAAACCCTAATGTCACCTAGATACTCCAATGTCACCACGAGTAACCATGGGCTTGATTATACGATATGCATCACACAATTTCAGATTCATCATGTTCAATCCAACACAAAGAACTTCAAAGAGTGCCCCAAAGTTTCTACCGGAGAGTCAAGACGAAAACATGTGCCAACCCCTATGCATAGATTCCCAAGGTCACGGAACCCGCAAGTTGATCACCAAAACATACATCAAGTGGATCAATAGAACATCCCATAGTCACCACGGATATCCCATCGCAAGACATACATCAAGTGTTCTCAAATCCTTTAAAGACTCAATCCGATAAGAAAACTTCGAAGGGAAAACTCAATTCATCACAAGAAGATAGAGAGGGGAAAACTCCATATGATTCATCTATATTAATAAAGCTCGCGGTACATCAAGATCGTGCCATCTCAAGAACACGAGAGAGAGAGATCAAACACATAGCTACTGGTACATACCCTCAACCCCGAGGGTGAACTACTCCCTCCTCGACATGGAGACCGCCGGGATGATGAAGATGGCCTCCGGTGATGGTTTCCCTCTCCGGCAGGGTGCCGGAACGGGCTCCCGATTGGTTTTTCGTGGCTACAGAGGCTTGCAGCAGCGGAACTCCCGATCTAGGTTTCTTTCTGGGGGTTTTGGTATTTATAGGAATACTTGGCGTTGGAATCAAGTCAGGGGGACTCCCGAGGGGCCCACAATCCAGGGGGGCCTAGGGGGGCGCCCCCTAGGCTTGTGGCTGCCTCGGGACTCCTCTCCGGTATCTTTTTGCTCCAGTATTTTTTATATTTTCCAAAAATATTCTCTGTAAATTTTTAGCCCATTCCGAGAACTTTTATTTCTGCACAAAAAAACGACACCATGGTAGTTCTGCTGAAAACAGCGTCAGTCCGGGTTAGTTCTAATAAAATCATACCAAAATCATATAGAATTATTGTAAACATGGCATGAATACTTCATAAATTATAGATATGTTGGAAACGTATCAGCATCCCCAAGCTTAATTCCTGCTCGTCCTCGAGTAGGTAAATGATAAAAGAAATAATTTATGAAGTGCGAATGCTAGCAAGTGCACAAGTTTGATCAAGGATAATTCCAATCACTTTTTCTAGCATCAATATAAACCATAAATAGTAGCTCATATCATAAAACTTCTCATGATCAAGTAACAAGCTATTCACATGTTAAAGTATAGACCAGAAAGTTTCTTGAAAACTAACAAACCATATTCCTAGTCATCGAACAATTGCAATTCATCTTATTTTCAGGAAGGGTCTATGTAAGAGCTTTGATTTAGCAAATTCCACACACTCAACTATCATATAGTCTTCCATGATTATTGTCACTCAAAGCATATTTTTAGAACAAATAGCATCCATCGAACACAGAGAAAGATAGGGGCTTAATGTTTCGCCTCCCAACTTATTTATCATATAGATAATTGTCAACAATAATAATTCATGATCAAATATATTTGTGTGGATATATATGTCTAGACCATTCCCCAACACATGACGCTTGCCAAGAGAAAAAGGCGAAATATAGGAAGTGGTGAAGATCACCATGACTCTTGCATAAAGGTAAGTACTAGAAAGTAAAAGATAGGCCCTTCGCAGAGGGAAGCATTGATTTGCAAAGGTGCCAGAGCTCGAGCTTTTAAAACAGAGATGAATAATAATTTTGAGCGGTATGCTTTCATTGTCAACATAACAACCGAGAGATCTCGGTATCTTCCATGCTAGATACATTATAGGCGGTTCCCAAACAGAATGGTAAAGTTTTTACTCCCCCTCCACCAATCAATCACACTCCACGGCGAGCCGAATCCACGGGTACCGTCCATACAAACAACAATCTTGGGGGAGTTTTGTTTCATTATATTTTGATTTGATTTTTGAGCATGGAACTGGGCATCCCGAATACCAGCCACTTTCTCGTGAATGATAGTGAATCAACACATATCGTGAGAATAACCCACCTAGCATGGAAGATACTGATAGCCCCTAGTCACTATATGAGCGATTCGGGCATACAAAACAGAATATTATTTGAAGGTTTAGAGTTTGGCACATGCAAATTTACTTGGAACGGCAGGTAAATACCGCATATAGGTAGGTATGGTGGACTCATATGGAACAACTTTGGGTTTAAGGGTGTTTGGATGCACAAGTAGTATTTCTACTCGGTGCGGAAGTTTTGGCTAGTATGAGGTGGAAGCAAGCACCACATGTTGGAGGATCCATAACAATATAACTTCTATACAAATATACCCAAACATAACTCATTAAGTTGTCTTCCTTGTCCAATTTTAACTAATTTGCTCGAGTTTGAAAATAATTAATGAGCTCACAATCATAGAATATGTCCAAGATAGTATATTTATATGTGGAATCTCTCTTCCTTCAATATTCTTTCATGAATTGTTCAAGTGACCAATGCGGTGTTTGCTAACTTTCAATAAATTTTACCACCTATACTTATTATGTGTGAAGTCATTACTCCCCATGGGATAGGTATATGAATCATATTAAATTTCAGATTTATGATATTCAATTCATTCAACCATTTACTCATAGGATATAAGTGAAGCACGAGAGTGAATGACAAACTACTCCAAAAAAGATGTAAGTGAAGATCAATGCATAGTCAACAATTAAATAACTATGTGAAGACTCTCTCATCTAAGAATTTCAGATCTTAAGTATTTTATTAAACCGCAAGCAAAAGAAAAATAGCACTCCAAGAATAGCACGCATCATGTGAACGAATAAAAATTTAGGCTCAACATAGGCTAACCGATAATTGTTGATGAAGAGAGGTGGGATGCGTAGCATCCCCAAGCTTAGATGCTTGAGACTTCTTGAAATATTTACTTGGGGTGCCTTGGGCATCCCCAAGCTTGAGCTTTTGTATCTCGTTCAATCCTCTCATGTCCCGGTTTCACCTAGGTCTCAAAAACTTCATCCACACAGAACTCAAAAAGAACTCGTGAGATAGGTTAGTACACATAATAATAAATCAAATCTTCATGTACTGCCAAGACAAGTTGCACAATAATTATCAAACATCATCTAATGTTTACTATCATTTCCACAATTTATGTCTACCAATATAGGCTATGGAAACTATAGGATAAGTAGATAACAAAACTATGACAGCAATCTGTCCAAACAGAACAGTCTGTAGAAATTTATGAAAACAGTGTACTTCTGTAACTCAAAAAATTATGAAAATTTAGGAAAAGCTAAAAAAAAATATGACAACACTGTGTAAAAATTTCAAAAACTTTCCAGGTTCCAGTAAAATATGAAAATTCAAACACTACAGCAAAAGTTTCTGTTTTTTACACAACACACATCAAACATGCAATGCAAGCATCCTAAGGCAATTCTTGGAACTTTTTATTGAAAAACAAGTTTATAAATAACACCTAACAGAAAATAAAAAAATAAAATGACGTTCCAAGCAAAACACATATTATGTGACGAATAAAAATATAGCTCTAAGTAAGATATACCGATAAGGTTGAAGACGAAAGAGGGGATGCCTTCCGGGGCATCCCCAAGCTTAGGCGCTTGAGTATTCCTTGGATATTACCTTGGGGGTGTCTTGGGCATCCCCAAGCTTATATTCTTGTCACTCCTTATTCTTCTCATATCGGTGTCTCACCCAAAACTTGAAAACTTCAATCACACAAAACTTAACGGAACTTCGTGAGATGGGTTAGTATAATAAAGATAGATCATTCACTTAGGTACTGTCAAGACAAGATTCATAATTGTTCCCACATCATACCTACTGTATTCTATCATTCCCATAATTTATATCACTCAATATAAGCTATGGGAACACTAAAACAAGCAAACTATGCATGCAAAACAGAATCTGTCAAAAACAGAACAGTCTGTGAAGATCTGTAGTATATCCATACTTCCCTGTCTCAAACAATACTGAAAAATTAGTACAACCTGAAGAATTTGTATATCAAGACTGTGTAAAAATTTCAGATCATTATAATGCTCCAGTAAAAAATGTAAATTCCTGTACTGGAGTCAAAAGTTTTTGTTTTGGTTCAGCATCAATTCTACTCATCTTGTGAGTCATCCCAAAGGCTTTACTTGGCACTTTATTGAAATAAAAGACACAAAATATGATTACTACAGTAGCTTAATCATGTTATCACACAAAAACAGAAAGGAAAATTGTTGGGTTGTCTCCCAACAAGGGCTTTTCTTTAAAGCCTTTTAGCTAGGCATGATGATTTCAATGATGCTCAAGTAAAAAGTAGTAATTGGAACATGCAAGAGATCATCATGAATCATATGACAAGAACATTTAAGTCTAACCCACTTCCTATGCATAGGGATTTTGTGAGCAAACAATTTATGGGAGCAAGAATCAACTAGCATAGGAAGGCAAAACAAGCATAACTTCAAAACTTTGAACACATAGAGAGGAAACTTGATATTATTGCAATTCCTACAAGCATATGTTCCTCCCTCATAGTAATTTTCAGTAGCATCATGAAGGAATTTCACAACATAACTATCACATAAAGCATTATCTTCATGATCCACAAGCATAGAAAATTTGTCACTCTCCACATAAGCAATTTTCTTCTCATTCATAATAGTGGGAGCAAACTCAACAAAATAACTATCATGAGATACTTGATTGACATAACCACATTCAATATTAAAATCATGATGACAAGTTTCATGGTTATCATTATTCTTTATAGCATACATGTCATCACAATAATCATCATAAATAGGAGGCATGCTTCCATCATAATAAATTTGTTCATCAAAACTTGGGGGACTAAACATATCATCTTCATCAAACATAGCATCCCCAAGCTTGTAGCTTTGCATATCATTAGCATAATGAATATTCAAGGAATTCATACTAACAACATTGCAATCATGCTCATCATTCAAGGAATTCTCATTAAGTATTTTCATAAATTCTTCCTCTACCAATTGAGCACAATTTTCCAAACCATCATTTTCACGAAAGACATTAAAAAGACGAACCAATTGATGCAACCTAAACTCCATTTTTTGTAGTTTTCTTTTATAAAACCAAACTAGTGAAAAACAAGAAACTAAAAGATTTAATTGCAAGATCTAAAGATATACCTTCAAGCACTCACCTCCCCGGCAACGGCGCCAGAAAAGAGCTTGATGTCTACTACACAACTTTATTCTTGTAGACTCGTGTTGGGCCTCCAAGCGCAGAGTTTTGTAGGACAGTAGCAAATTTCCCTCAAGTGGATGACCTAAGGTTTATCAATCCATGGGAGGCGTAGGATGAAGATGGTCTCTCTCAAACAACCCTGCAACCAAACAACAAAGAGTCTCTTGTGTCCCCAACACACCCAATACAATGGTAAATTGTATAGGTGCACTAGTTCGGCGAAGAGATGGTGATACAAGTGTAATATGGATGGTAGATATAGGTTTTTGTAATCTAAAAAATATAAAAACAGCAAGGTAACTAATGATAAAAGTGAGCACAAACGGTATTGCAATGCTTAGAAACAAGGCCTAGGGTTCATACTTTCACTAGTGCAAGTTCTCTCAACAATACTGACATAGTTGAATCGTATGTAAATCCCTCACGTGCGACAAAGAGTTCACTCCAAAGTCATAAATAGCGAAGAACAAACGAAGAAATTATTTTAGGGTACGAAACCACCTCAAAGTTATCTTTTCCGATCAATCTTATGAGCTATCCCTACAAGTGTCATGAACAGCCCTAGAGTTCGTACTAAAATAACACCTTAAGATACACATCAACCAAAACCCTAATGTAACCTAGATACTCCAATGTCACCACGAGTACCCATGGGCTTGATTATACGATATGCATCACACAATTTCAGATTCATCATGTTCAATCCAACACAAAGAACTTCAAAGAGTGCCCCAAAGTTTCTACCGGAGAGTCAAGACGAAAACATGTGCCAACCCCTATGCATAGATTCCCAAGGTCACGGAACCCGCAAGTTGATCACCAAAACATACATCAAGTGGATCAATAGAACATCCCATAGTCACCACGGATATCCCATCGCAAGACATACATCAAGTGTTCTCAAATCCTTTAAAGACTCAATCCGATAAGAAAACTTCAAAGGGAAAACTCAATTCATCACAAGAAGATAGAGAGGGGAAAACTCCATATGATTCATCTATATAATTCTCGGTGGTACCGATTAGGTGACCAACGGTCAGGTTGCGCAACTCGGTGACGCCGATTTTCATATCTCGGTGGTACCGATTCTTGACCATGGCTTACTAGAGAGTTGGTCCAGAAACTCGGTGGCGCCGATTCACAATTCTCGGTGGTACCGATTCTTGTGAATGGCTATCCAGAGAGTTGGTCCAGAAACTCGGTGAGACCGACTGGCAAGACTCGGTGGTACCGAAGACTGAAAATAGCTAAACAGAAAGTTGGCAACTGAACTCGGTGGCACCGATGCAGAATCGGTTGCACCGACTGGCTAGGGTTTGGCATGGGTATGTCTGATTTGGGGAATCGGTGGCACCGAGTGGGAATTGTTGGTTGCACCGATTTTGGATATTTGGCTTTGGACAGACTTTTGTGGAAGAGCTTGTGGGTGTTTTTGGTGACTATCTCTTGTGCACGTGGAGCATCTTGTTCACCAACAGTACCTTACCCCCTTTTAATAGTATTGGCTTTCCTATGGACTCAAAGTGATTTCTCACAAAGTAAAATGTAGAGTCCTCTTGCTTGAAGCTTTGCCAATCCATTTCCTTGCATCTTGGGGTATCTCCACAATCCTTTTGCCAACCCTCTCTGTGGACTTTATCTGAAATATACTAGGTGAAAGTATTAGTCCAAGAGACAATGTATGTTGTCATGAATTATCAAAACCACCAAGGGAGCACATTGTGCTTTCAGGCATAATCTGCATTAGTGGAGTGGCAACCTCGATGATGTGACTACCACGAGGAGAGAAACAACCATAGGGGTCTGCTTCATCCTCGCCCACGGAATCAACCTGGAGCTCGGCCAGCGGAGGCACATCCGACTTGGTTGTGACTCTGCACATAACCGCCTCAACTCTTGCCAAAAAAACTCAACTCTCATCAGGCAGTCTTGCAGCCTAGCCTGCTCCGCGAGGACATACTACGACACCTCTACTAGAGTAGCATCCTTGGTAGGAGCAGGCGCTCGGGGGGGGGGGGGGGCGATGGAGTAGCACGTCGTAGCGGCGTCAACTGGTGGCTAGGGTGCTTTGCTCGGCAAAAGCGAGCAGTGTGGCCGAAATGGAGGCAGAATAGTGATGTGAGGCATGAGATCTGTCTAACTCTTGTATGATTAACTTTGAAGGAAAGTGTTCTCCTACAAAAAAACTCATAAGTGCATTGTCTATATAGAAGTCATTCTATGCCTTATATCTCATATTTGCATCAAGGTTCATGTGAAGTGTTGCCTATGAAGTTGTTTGACGAGGCAGTTGAATGGAGGTACTTATTAGTATGTCTAATAGTTGTGGCTTCATAGTTTTACCGTGTCACTGTGTCTGCCTTTTTCTTTCTTATTATGTTCCTACTCTTGGTACTTGCTCTCTCATGTTCACACTCTTAGTATTGAACTTGGTGTCGAGTGATTGCCTTTTGTGGTCTCATGAACGCCCTGAACTCGATGCTGCCATGTATCTAATGACTACATCGAACTCGATGATGTCTTGCTTCTATTACAAGTGAATGTTTCCTTCTTTTATTTTGTTGTCCTGTTTGAATATGTATGATAAACCAAGATTCCTACTAACTTGAGCATTACCTACTTGACCACATAGTTGAGACTAGCACCCTCACGCCAAGGCGTGCTGCCGATCTACTACATCTACACACGGGAGCAAAACATCACTTTCAGGGGATAGGTGCCCATCTGATATTCACGTCGATATCTTCCTTCTCTAATACTCCCTCCGTCCCGAATTACTTGTCATAGAAATTGATGTATCTAGACGTATTTTAGTTCTAGATACATTCATTTCTTTCCATTTTGGCGACAAGTAATTCCGGGCGGAGGGAGTATGTATTTGCTGTTACACGGTTATTTGGGTGGTTTCAGTTTTTCTATTTGAAATTACCCCACGGACATAGCATGTACATTAGCAAGAGTATTTATTTCAGTGTTTTAATTTTTTTCTGGGATATATTTCCTAGGTTGCGACAAGTGACCTTTGAAAGCTCCCGAAAAAGCGCTCTTCATATAATGGCTCCCATGAAAAGCACATAGATGGAGAAATTAGCATGTTTTGCTAACGAGCCAATGGCGGAGCTTCACTAGGACATCCTCGCCCACCATCCACCAGCCCATGCATGCAACCTAAGTGCACTATTTGTCCAAAAAAATAGCCCAGGTCACATTTTCTCGCCCCGCCCATTTGACGCCTCATGATTTCGGCCCAAGCTAAAAAAAAGCTAAAGCCTACCTTAAAAAAGGACTTAATGATACAAAATAATGATAATTATTATTTTTGGTTTTTTGAATAAAAATTAACGAATTTCATAAATTAAATTCATACTTTCTATATGCATAGAAACGCGGGTTGAAGAGAAACAAGCTACTACCCCTCGAGGTTGCTTTTTGAGCCGTACCTAATGTTTGAACTTGTGCTCATATTATTAATGCAGCCATGCTAAGCAATAGAAAAATCAATGCGGATATGCACGCTTCTCATGTGTCAGCCGAAGTCTCTAGTATGCATGGCCCATGTCGGGGATATACCTCGCGGTATTACCCGGACTGAAGTATGACCCGGCCGGGACTTGGCGCCTTATCGGTAACTCGCCCGGACCTGGTGGCTCATTGGTTATCTGGTCAGTGGGTCGGACAAGCGGCAAGGCCCAAGGCCTAGAAGGCGGCTCATGAGAGGGTCGGCTCAAGGAGAGGCCTGGACGGCCGGCTCACGGAGAAGGTCCAAGAAAACCAAGACCCGGCAAGGGAAGCAGGACCCGGACTTGTATCCGGTTTGTAATAGAAGATAGACTAGTCCTAATCCTACTAGGACTCTACATGTAAGCCAGCCCCTTCAAGTTATATAAGTAGGGGCAAGACACCCCAAGAGGGACAAGTTAAGTCGAGACATACAAGTCTTAGACAAGAGACAAGTAGAAGCTCTCGAGATTAGAGGTAGCAAAATAGCACACTTGTAATCGAGATCATCATCATCAATACACACAAAGTAGGACGTAGACTTTTACCTCCATCGAAGGGGCCGAACATGGGTAAAACCCGCGTCTCTCGATTCTGACCAACCCCGTTCAAGCCACCACCTAGTTGCGATGGCCTCACACCTAAGTTCTCTCATGAGGACATCTGCCGTGACAAAACCATAACAGTTGGTGCCCACCGTGGGTCTTGCGCACGGTGGTGTTGAGTTCTTGGAGGGAGATCTTCAGGCATCGACGAGCTCGCGACTGATTGGATGAAGAAAAGCCGGCGCAGAGCAACCGCGCGGGGTAACCCGGCAAATCCATCCGTCATCTGCAACACCTCATGGACAGGGAAAAAAAATTATCCCTGAGAATTGAGATCAAAGAAATTAGGATTTTTGTCTATACGCTCTATCGCTGCGTCGTGTGATCCACTTTCATCAAACAGCGGACGTACGGACCAAGTCCCATGGCGTAAGGGCCATAGTTTTTTGCGTCCACTTTAATCCGTATATGTGATTATTTCTGGAACCAGCCGATCTACACACAAAAGAAAAAGTAGAAATCCATCCGTACACGGATGGGTTCCGTGGCTGCCCGCCCTCAATTTGGATGAGTAAAGTTTAATTGTGCGAAGCATGAGGAAAGTCCACCTACGTCCCAGAAAGGAAAGAGATAAATCTCACATAGACATTACTACTTCATCTGCCATCAAAATTGATGAGTACTACTAGTACTGCTATGGGCTATCTTTTTTCATCCAAACGTCCAGCATTATCCGGCACCAGGGTATGCATTCATCCGATCAAAAAATAGGTGCTATCCTCCCTATCTATTTTTCAGTACACATTATTTATCCGAGGACAATTACTCTGCCATGCAATATATTTTGTGCAGGATAATTATTCAGTACAAAGGTGGCGTTATATTGCGCGCACAGAGCCCGGTCAACATCAACAACACCGCGGCTGCCTCGCGCGTCCGCACTGGCTTACAATGCCGCGTCCGACTCGCGCGTCCACACCAGCGTACAACGCCGTGGCCGACTCGCATCCGCACCGGTTTTCAATGCCCCAGTCAACTCGCGCATCTACATCAACACGCCAGGGCTGCGCCTTCTCGCTCGAGTCGCCCAACAGACGCGTGCGAGCCACCCCCACGGCCCGATCTCCATCAACAACGCCGCAGCCGCCTCTCGCGTCCGCACTGGCTTACAATGCCGCGGCCGACTCGTGTGTTCGCACCGGCTTACAACGTCGTGGCCGACTCGCGCGTCTGCGTCGGCTTACAACGTCGTGACCGATTCGCGCGGCCGCACGAGTTTACAACGCCATGGCGGACTCGCATCCGCACCGGCTTACAACGCCACGGCCGACTCCCATGTCCGCGCCAAGCTACCGGCCAACTCCCGCATCTACATCAGCACGCCGGGTCGTCCGATGGACGATCGCGTAAAATTCGCTGCCCTACGATTCGCATTGATTGATCATCAACTAAAAATACTACGACGTGTCTCATCAATTGAACATCCCTATGGAAGTTGCATATGGATCATCTGTCGTCCAAATAAATCAGGTGATATCCACCTGGTCTGGTTTATTAATACATATTTCTCTCGGAACAATTACTGCCTGCAATATTTTTATACACAGGACAAGTGCTCACTATAAAGGTGACATAATACCACGGATACGGAGCTCGCGCCAATATCATTCTGGACCGGTGTTCGCTCGTGCCGTGCTGCATGGCCGACTCACGCGTCCGCGCCGTCTTCAAACGCCACGGCCGACTTTCCCGTCGGCACCGGCTTACAAACACTGCGGCCGACATTCTCGTCTGCGCCGGCTTACAATGCCATGGTCGACTCTCCCGTCTGCGCCGGCTCACAACGTCGCGTCCGACTCGCGCGTCTGCGCCGACCTACAACGTCGCGGCCGACTCGCGCGTCCGCGCCGGCTTATAAACGCCACGGCCGACTCCCGCGTCTACATCAACACGTCGGCGCCGCGCCCGCCGTACGAGCCGCCATACGGACGCGCGCAAGCCGCTGTTGTCGCGGTCCAGTCTACATCAACACGCCAGCGCCGCACTCGCCGTACGAGCCGCCATACGGACGCGTGCAAGTCGCCGTCCCCGCAGTCCGGTCTACATCAATACACCGGGGCCACACCCGCCGTACGAGCCACCCAACGGACGCGCACAAGTCGCCGCCCCTGCGGTCCGGTCTGCATCAACACGCCAAGGCCACGTCCGCCCGCATGAGCCGCCAAACGGACGCGCGCAAGCCTCCGTCCCCGCGGTCCGGTGTACTCCAACAACGCCGGAGCAAGAAAGAAATATATATATATTAGCAGCCTTCACCTACGCCGGGTTGACCAATGGATAGACACACTGTCTTATCATTCCTAGGTCCGGTCTACTTCAAACATATCAAAAGAAACAGGAGAGCTTTTCATGAAGGAAACGTCCCTGGGAGAGCAAAGAGGGTCGGCCACAACTGAGCCGACAAATTCAAAGCCATCGGCAAAAAATAAAAAATGGCCCTGGTGAAAGGACGTGGATGTCGCCTAGAGGGGGGGTGAATAGGCGTTTTAAAATAATTACGGTTTAGGCTTGAACAAATGCGGAATAAAACTAACGTTTAATATGCCAAGCACAAAACCTAAAACAACTAGGCTCACCTATGTGCACCAACAACTTATGCTAAGCAAGATAAACAACTAAGTGATAGCAAGATATATAGCAACAAACAATATGGCTATCACAAAGTAAAGTGCATAAGTAAAGGGCTCGGGTAAGAGATAACCGAGGCACGAGGAGACGATGATGTATCCCGAAGTTCACACCCTTGCGGATGCTAATATCCGTTCGGAGCGGTGTGGAGGCACAATGCTCCCCAAGAAGCCACTAGGGCCACCGTAATCTCCTCACGCCCTCGCACAATGCAAGATGCCGTGATTCCACTAAGGGACCCTTGAGGGCGGTCACCGAACCCGTACAAATGGCAACCCTTGGGGGCGGTCACCGGTACCCGTACACTTTGGCAACCCTTGGGGGCGGTTCACCAGTACCCGTACAAATTGCTCGGGGCAATCTCCACAACCTAATTGGAGACCCCGACGCTTGCCCGGAGATTTACACCACAATGATTGAGCTTCGAGGCACCACCAACCGTCTAGGGCGCCAAGGCACCCAAGAGGAACAAGCTCTAGGGTGCTCAAACACCCAAGAGTAATAAGCTTCTCAACTTCTCACTTCCACGTATCACCGTGGAGAACTCAAACCTATGCACCAAATGCAATGGTAAGGGCACACGGAGTGCCCAAGTCCTTCTCTCCCAAATCCCACCAAAACAACAAATGTTATGGAGGAAATGAGAGGAAGAACGAAGAACAACACGAAGAACTCCAAGATCAAGATCCAAGGGGTTCCCCTCACAAAGAGGAGAAAGTGATTGGTGGAAATGTGGATCTAGATCTCCTCTCTCTTTTCCCTCAAGAACTAGCAAGAATCATTGGAGGGATTGAGAGTTAGCAAGCTCGAAGAAGGTCAACAAGGGGGGAAGAACACGAGCTCAAGAGTTAGGAAGCAATGGGGAAGAAGACCCCTTTTTATAGGTGGGGGAAAATCCAACCGTTACCCCCACAGCCCGCACACAAGCGGTAGTACCGCTCAAGGGAGCGGTACTTCCGCTTACACTCGTCCATGAACAACAGAGCGGTAGTACCGCTCTAGAGGGAGCGGTACTTCCGCTTGGGGCGGTAGTACCGCTCTGGAGGGAGCGGTACTTCCGCCCAGGAATCCCAGAAGCCAGAAGAAACACTTAGGCGGAAGTAGCCAAGGAACCTCAGGGCGGCAGTACCACTGGAGCGGTACTACCGCTCTGGGGAGAGCGGTACTTCCGCCTAAAATGGTAGTACCGCTCTGGGGGAGCGGTACTTCCGCCGAAAATGGCCAGAGGCCCCCGTGGGCACCAGAAGAAAAATATAAGCGGTAGTAGCAGCGGTAGTACATAGCGGAAGTACCGCCGGAGCGGTACTACCGTGGTACCGAGCGGTACTACCGCTAGTTCAGAGAAAAACTGCCCTGGCACTGAAACTGCCATAACTTCTGCAAATGAGCTCCGAATTGAGCAAACTTAAGAAGAGGCAGTATGAAAATGCCAATGGTATAGAGATGTGAAACCTCTATCAATGAAGAACCGGCAAAAACTCCAACATCGAAAACATCATAGAAGATGCATATGGACTCCGTTTTCGATGAACTTGAGCTTGTCATGAAGCTGACCATAAGCTCAAGAAACCTCAAAGAGAAAAACCAACCAAGAACCAAGAAAGATGATGATGCCAAGAATGCAATGGTTTGAGCTCTCAACGGACGATACGATCAAGCTACTCACTTGAGAGCCCCCCTTGATAGTACGGCTATCTATCCTATAACCCAGTCTCCCAACTACCACTATGAGACCGGTAAAATAGAAAACCCTATCAAGGTCAAACCTTAGCCTTGCACATAGTCCACTTGAGCTAGATGATGACGATCTTGACTTCCTCAAGATGGACCACCTTTCTTGATTGCGATGGCTCGATGAAGACTAGATGATTGCTCCCCCATACTCCACTATGGGTGAGCCACTCTTCGGCACATCTTCACAAGTCCATTGTCACCACAATGGACGGCAAGCTTCAAGCATGATCTCTCCGTGATGCTTCACTTGAACTTGCACACCGCAACCTTGATGACGATCACCACTTGATGTCATCCTCCATGGATTGTATGGGATCTTCTTATTGATGCTCGCCCATGGAAACATACCTAACCCCACAAAGAACACTCACAGGGAACATGGGTTAGTACACAAAGCGTAATGGACAATGCTTACCATACCATGGGATCACTTGATCCCTCTTGGTACATCTTGTACGCTTTGTGTGTTGATCAACTTGATTCACTCTTTGACTTAGTCTGGATCAACCTTGTATCTTATCTTCTCTATGACCAATCTTTGGATAAAACCTTGAATACACCTTGGTCACCATATAAACTCCTTGAAACCAACAGATGGACTTCAGGAAGTGCCTATGGACAAATCCTTCGAATATAACTTAAGGCAACCATTAGTCCATATGGATTGTCATCAATTACCCAAAACCACACATGGAGAAATGTGCTCTTACACCTGGAAGAGCCAGGAGAGCCGGACCAAGTAAGAGTAGCAAAGAAGGGGTCAAGAGGCATATGCACTCAATTTGGTCACGATATTTTCCAAAGACATACGGTGAGCATCACGAAGATCATCAGCTCACTACATCGTCTCCAGTTTGGATAAATTCCATCGTTCGGTCGTCAACCTTGTGCCGGCTTATGCCACAACAAAGTATGAAGACTCTCAAGCCGCCTCCTCAAGTCGACTTAAGACTCGTGGGCTACACAGACATGGCTTGACAGATTTAGTCGTTGTCAGCAAATAGAAGAACCCCGGGTCATTGCAAGGAAGATAACCCGGACCCGGGGGCTGCTGCCTTATTGGCGAAAAAATAAAAGTCGCCCAAGAGGACTAGCTGCCACGATGCACAGTTCAAACATGGGTGCCCTGCCTTATGGGCAAAAAAAATTAAAGGTTGCCAAAGAGAACCAGCTGCCATGATGCACTGTTCAAACATAGGTATCCTGCCTTATTGGATCATCATATTATCATTTTATGATCAATGGAATAAAACCGGCTTATCTGGACCCCGGATGTTTCGCAGTAGTAGCATTGTCTCCTGTATATCCTATGCTGAACTTTTCCATGATGATAGGTCACTTGGGGGCTTCCGACTCAACGAGTTAGCTTTTAACAACCCTCTTGACTTGGCTACAAGCCAATAAATATATGGTTAAACCTGCATGTTTGCTCGATGTGACTCCGATCAGGTGACCCAGTGTACTCTTGACAAGTCAATCCATCTGGACCCTGAACTTATCAAGGTTAAAGCACTGGCTTGAGTCACGTGAGAGCCGACATACAGAGAGCGAGGATAAACCATGGGTTATCACACCCGCTTCATTGAAGCAAGACTCGAGCCTCGAAAGCCAATCTTTATGTCAGGCCTCGAAAACTGGCATTTTTATACTCTGTTACCATACACATACATCATCCTGCATTGCATCATTGCACAATGCATCATACATACATATATATATTTGTTTATATTGCAGAAAGCCGGTTTTCAAACCGGGTTACATCGTAACTTCTGCAGGAACAAATAAATCTCTGATAGCCAAAATGGTCGGATCTTCATCATGGTTTATCATAACCAGTATTAAATAATTGGGGTTTCCAAGCCAGCTCAGAAGAAACAATTACTCTCGAAGAGCTGGTCTATACTGCTGAGCCAGCTTATCACATATAATGATGGGTCATCTAATTGACCGGTTCTTGGATTTTTTTTCAACTGGTGCTCTCTAGTAAACTACAACACTTGTGAATTTCTCGGACATATATTTGTCGGGTTGCACCGCAACCACGAGCAGGGATTTCATTTCAAGGACAAAGGCATTATTCAGGGATATTTGTACAAACGATAAAATACCGGGTTACGTTATAACCACGGGCAAGGATTCAATCAAGTCAGATCAATATCAGTTCAAGAGAACTTCTAAAGTATATTATGATGGGTTATATTATTCTCACACAGTCCTAAGTCGCTGCAGGTATACGACCCGTCACTTGGGGCTACATCATATGATGTTTTTCTTTCCAAAGGAGAAGTACATGTAAGTCCCGAGTCGCTGCAGGCAAACGACCCGGCACTTGGGGGCTACACTACTCAGATCAAATTTTCTGAAGTCCCAAGTCACCGCAGACAAACGACCCAGTACTTAGGGGCTACATTGTTCAATTTTCTGAAGTCCCGAGTCACCGTTGGCAAATGACCCAGCACTTGGGGGCTACATCAGTCAATTTTGGCCTACAAAACATCAAGTCCCATGTAGCTGTGAACACTCAACATGGCACTTGGGGGCTAATGCAAATCGCTTTTCAAATCATCACATTATCAGAAGACCCGGTTATCTCAAGAAGATGAGCCGACCCTTGAGGGCTACACATTGCTCCTCAAGTTTGCATAATCAGATCTACAAAGTCCCGAGTCGCCGCAGGCAATCGACCCGGCACTTGGGGGCTACACCGGCTGAAGTTTCATGAGCATAAGACAACTACAAGTCCAAGGTTGCTGTAGGCAAGACAACCCGGCACTTGGGGGCTACAACATTCAGTTGTTTCAACAGAACATAAGAACCAAATTGAAGACCCAACCCATCAAATATTGATGAGCCGGCCCTTGGGGGCTACACATGTGAAATACAAAACATTCAGTTTATGACTGGTGACTCGGATGAACAACCCGGATTTCTCCAAAGTTGCAATATTTATAGCAAGTCTTAAGTTATCACTATGTTCCCTCTTAAGACTTGGGGGGCTACAGGTAATATGGATATAAGGGAGGTACACCTTCAAGTTCTCAGTTTTGAGCAAACCGGGTATCATATTCTTAGTGGAGAAATTTGCAAAGTTTATCTCCTTCAAGCTATTCATAGAAAGTCCCGGAGAGCCGACTCAACGATCGGAAGCTATATTAAAAGAAGCAAGCACCAATTCATCACAAGGTATAAGGACTTGGCCTGGAGGACTCAGGAAGACCAATTATATGACCCGGCGTCTGTAACAATCATGACCCGGTATCCTCAATCTCTATAAACTCGGCAATTTCGATGATTGCAACGCGACAAGTTCTACATCCTCAAACCGGATGAACATCTGACGGGGGGATTACCCCCGGGTAGGCTCAAGGAGGCGACTCAACATTTTAAAACAACGGGGCGGCCAACGCCCCTCTGTCCGGCTTCTCCGGCTGGTACCCCGGTCTAGCCGGCTACGGAGTCCGGCCGGCTCCCTGCCCAGCCGGCTGCTCCAACCGACCTCTGTCCGGCTGCTCCAACCGGCCTGCTGCGCGAGGTCAACCACCACGTCCCGTCGGACACGATATGAAGACACTATAGCCTGCATCATGCGTCACTTCACTGCACCCCAATAGTGGTGCACTATAGCCTGCGTCATCGCGTCACCTCGCATGTCATCTCCAATAGTGGTGCACTATTGCCTGCATCATGCGTCATCTCACATGTCTTCTCCAATAGTAAATAGTTGGCCATGTGGGCCACCCCTTGTCCCCTGGGCCTCCCTTTATAAGAGGCACCAGGGGAGCTCACCCACGGCCAGGCTTCTCTCATTCTCTCATCCTCTCCCATTCTCTCATGCTCACACATACACACATATGAGGCCAAGGTAAGGAGCTCACAGCTCCCTCTTCCCCCTCAGATACAGCTCCAGGAGCAACCCTGTACTACATATATACTTCATATACAGACATGCATGAGTAGGGGTATTATCTCTCCGGAGAGCCCAGAACCTGGGTAAACCACCGCGTGCTACTACCCTATCCCGTCCCGGATCTTCCACGACAGCCTTGCTCTCACCTCGATTAGCCACCCCCTGGCATCTGTTGTGAGAAAACGACGATAGTTGGCGCCCACCGTGGGGCAAGCTGCTGCTGGAACGGCGGTCCGGGCAGGACCCTCTTCGTCATCATCACCGCGGCGCTGCCGCCGTCTCTCCGGTGGCGCTCGAGGGCTCGACACCAACATGCCCCCGGGGTTGCCGCACGGGACGGCGCGTCCCCGTCGTCGGCCTCGTCCACCTCCAGCTCGCTCCAACGTGCCACCGGGGCGACCGTGCAGGTCAGCGCGTCCTCGCTGCCGGCCTCGTACCGCTCCGGCCTCCCCTCGGCCACACCTCCGCGTGCAGGCAAGCTGGCCGCCTTCGTCGCTGTACGTACACACGGTTGCGCCTAGCTAGCTTGGCTAGCTAGCTCGGCTCGAGTGCACGCACGAGGCCGGCCGGCCGTATGAGCCTCGCCGTCGCCCCGGCCGGCAACTCCGTCTTGCGACGTCGCCTCGCGTGGCCTCTCCCCGGCCGATGGGCCCCTCGGCCAAGTCACCATTCGGCCGTCCCGGTCCTTTGTCGGCTTCGCTGGGCCCCTGGCGCGTCCGCGTGCCCATCGCGCCGCGCCCGGTTCCCGCATGCCCGTCCGCTCCGACCAGTTGCACGCCCGACCACCTGGTCGCCCTGCTCCGAGCGCAGCCGTGCCTAGCTAGCTAGCTAGCAGAGCCAATCGATTCAGCTGCGTGCCTGCTAACTTAGCTAGCTAGCTTCGCTCGTGTGCGCGCATGAGGCCAGAAGGACGTGTGTTCCTCGCCGTCGCTCCGACCGGCAACTCCGTCTGACAACGCCTCCGCCGTTTCCGTCGGGTGGTGAGGCGCAGCTCTGCTCCTCCGTGCGCCCGAGTCACCCATCCGCGCGTCCGCACGACCTCCGGCGCCGGCCCGTGCGGTCTCCGGCACCGACGCACGCACACGTGCCGGACCGCGCCCCGCGCGTCCGCGTCTGCATCGTCATATCCATGCGTCCAGGCCCGCCGGCTCCGCCACCTGCTGCAGTCCGCGCACAACGGCACGCCTGCCCCGTGGCCTCGCCCGCCAGCCTATCCGTGCCCCCGGCCCGGCCGCCGCCGGTTCCTCCTTACTGCCGGCCGCCGCAACGTTGGCTGGTTGCGGGGCCACAACGCTGGCCGGCTGCCGCCATGGCTTGGCCGCGTACACGCATGCATGCAGGCCCGGGCCGGCTGGCCTAGGCCACATGCACGCATGCCGTGCATGCATGCCCCGCAGGCTGCCGCGCGGCCAGCTGCTGTTGCCCTACCACGGCTGCACGTCCGGCTGCCCCCGACTCCGGACTGTTCGAGCACCTGCGCACCCACGCGTGCCGGCTCCGCCTCGCCACACCGGTCCATTGCGCCGGCCAGACTGCTCGTACACCCGCGCATCCGCGCGTGCCGGTTCTTCCTCGAGGCACCGGCCCGCCGCGCCGGCCGGACCGCTCGTGTGCTTGCGCGTTCGTAGGCGCCGGCCCTGCCTCGCTCCATCAACACTCCACGCTCATGACATGTGCCAGCTCCACCCCTACTCCAGCAGTTGTCCTTGTGGGCTGGCTGCTCTCAAAGAAGAGAATGAAGAGAGTCACGTACATGCATGCGTGCAATTGGTACGTGCATGCTGGCTGCACTACGCACGTGCATGCATAGCCGGCTGCATGGCCCCGGCCGGCTACGCTGCGAGCGTGCGTGCCTGGCCGGCTGCCCTGCATGCGTACATGCCTGACCGGCTGCGAGCCTGGCCGGCGGCATCGTGTACGTGCGCGGCCCGGCCGGCTGCCTACCTGGCTGCCAACGTGGTTGGCCGTCTGCCCCGGCCCGGTTGCCCGGCTCCCCGTCTGCCCCGGCCCGGTTGCCCGGCTCCCCGTTTGCCTGGCCGGCCTCCGGTTGCCGCCTTGCCAGTTGCCCACTGCTGGCCAACTACCCGGTCCGGCGCCCGAGGGAATCAAGTTGGCCGGCTACGTCCGGCTCCTCCTTTTCAGTCTTCATCCGGCACATCCGACTCCGTCCCGTCCCTCTCGACTCCGCAGACTCGGGCATAACCGCTCCAACGACACGAATTACATCTATCTCGGGCACAAACCAGCCTGCCCGCCTACTTCGACACCGGGCCGGCCCGGCTGCCCATCTGCTTCGACGCTGGCCGGTCGGTCCCGGCCGGCCGGCACCTCCATCAACCGCCCCGGAAGCCACACCCAGCGGGTGCGCCGGCACGCTCCGCTGGCAAAAAGCCACGCCGGCTGTCATCGACAACAACCACCTCGCCGGCGTCAAAAGCAATGTGAGCTCCCGTTCGCTCATCCTCTTGCCACGCACAAAAAACCGGATACCCCGAGCGACCCTCGGGGGCAATCTCCGCATTTATTCATCTGCCTTTACTGTTCACCCTGGCGCCAGCTAGTCTCGGCTAAGGGGTTGGTCGTGTGGCCCGATACGTTCATTCCCACAAAACGGCATAGTAGCGTGTACGGTACCAAGGCCCACTCTTTGTCTCAGCTATAGATCGCACCGCGATTGTCC
Organism: Elymus sibiricus; assembly: GCA_039707655.1. Taxonomy (NCBI): domain Eukaryota; kingdom Viridiplantae; phylum Streptophyta; class Magnoliopsida; order Poales; family Poaceae; genus Elymus; species Elymus sibiricus. The sequence goes on from CM077673.1 coordinate 319,317,842, forward strand.
GGCTAGCGAGAGCACAAGCTGGAGGTCACCCCATGCGAAAAACGTCCCGGGGGAAAACGGCTTGGGCAACCCGATCATTTCATTTGTGAGCATCTACTCGGTCGAGTCTGCTCCCAGAGTCCGAGTACTGTACGCTCCACTCCGCTGCCCACTCTTCGCCTCAGCCACAGACTGGCTCCCGGCTGTCCGACCGGCAAGAGCAAAAGCCAAAGAGCGGAGAGCACATGAAAAAGATTGAAGGGGGCTCGGACGAAGCCGAGTCGGCACCCTTTGCATAAAGCTTGAACTGCCAAAACTAGATATTTGACACGTCTGCATCGACTAAACTCGTCTTTTGCACGATCATTTCCATGAGGAACCCCCTCGCTTGGAGGCTTGGAAGCCACGCCAGGCAGCGCCCCGCGCTCAACAGCCGGCGGACCCCGCGTCCGCCCTCGGCAGCGCCTCGCGCTCAACAGTAGGCGGACCCCGCGTCCGCGCCCGGCAGGGCTCCACGCCCATCAGCCGGCGGATCCCGCGTCCGCGCCCTGCAGGGCTCCGCGCCCATCAGCCGGCGGACCTGCGCTCAACAGCCGGCGGACCCCGCGTCCGCCCTCGACAGGGCTCCGCGCCCATCAGCCGGCGGACCCCGTGTCCGCCCTCGGCAGCGCCCTGCGCTCAACAGCCGGCGGACCCCGCGTCCGCCCTCGACAGGGCTCCGCGCCCATCAGCCGGCAGACCCCGCGTCCGCGCCCGGCAGCACCTCGCGCTCGACAGTAGGCGGACCCCGCGTCCGCCCTCGACAGGGCTCCGTGCCCATCAGCCGGCGGATCCCGCGTCCGCCCCGGCTACGCCTCGCGCTCGACAGCCGGCGGACCCTGCGTCCATCCTCGGCAGGGCTCGGCGCCCATCAGCCGGTGGACCCTGCGTCCGTCCTCGGCAGGGCTCCGCGCCCATCAGCCCGTGGACCCCCCGCGCCCGCCCTCGGCAGGGCTCCACGCCCATCAGCCGGCGGACCCCGCGTCCGCCCTCGGCAGGGCTCCGCGCCCATCAGCCGGCGGACCCCGCGTCCGCCCTCGGCAGGGCTCCGCGCCCATCAGCCAGCGAACCCCGCGCCCGCGCCTGGCAGGGCCCCGCGCCCATCGGTCGGCGGACCCCGCGTCCGCACCGGGCGTCCTCAACGCCACTATCTGCTTCAGCAACAGCAAAGACCCTCCGCCCGACTCTTCGAGTCGCCCGGAGCAATTCCACCGAAGCAATCGTCAAAACGACGCTCGAGGAAACGGGGACAACGAACACAAATTCGCTGTCTAGAAAAAACTGTAATATGCAGACGAGCCATCGATCCTTCTAGCGATCCCACAGCGGAATTCTCAATGAAAGCACCAATGTCGGTGTCAAAACCGGCGGATCTCGGGTAGGGGGTCCCGAGTTGTGGGTCTTGGATCGATGGCTAACAGGAGACAAGGGAGACGGTGTTTACCCAGGTTCGGGCCCTCCTATGGAGGTAAAATCCTACGTCCTGCTTTGTTTGTATTGATGATGGTGTATCGAGTACAAAGTTGATCTACCACGAGATCGTATGTAGTGGTCTAAACCCTAAGAGCTATGCCCGTATGATGATATGATCTATGATGATCTGATCGTTCCTAATGACTAGCCTGGCCTCGGCTTATATAACACACCAGAGGCCTAGGATAACAAGAGTCCTAGTCGGCTACGTCGGTGGAGAGGAGTCCTTGTCTTGATCGCCAAGTCTTGCGGAATCTTCCTCGTATGCATCATGGCCTGTCCGAACTGGCCCATTAATGAACCGCCCTGGAGGTCCTCGGCCCGACCCACTGGTCGGGAGACGACGTGGTGAGTACCCCCTAGTCCAGGACACCGTCACATGTGACGAGTGTGTGGCGAAAAATGAAATTCTACTGTCAAAAAAACTTTGAAAACAAAAGGCATTGTGTAGACTCGATTTTTTGTTTTTTGGCCACAAGCTCCCCGGGTGTCATTTGACAATGAAAATTTACACGCGCATAGCGCATCCGAGCATCTTGGATGCCTAAAAATTTCAGAAGGTTTTGATTTACTTTATTGATTATTTGTTCAAATTTTCGAGAGAAGATGAGACTATGCTCATCTTTAGACTACCAATTTTTAGTCATTTTTCTTCAACTTCACAACATCTCTGACCAATCAATACTTGAGATAACATCTTCTTCCGTACCCATGAGCCAAAAATCTGTCCCCATACTGGAAAATGCACGAGAGCAATAAATGTATTCCCATAACAATTATACTACTACACTTCCTCGGTAAGTCAATTAATCGATCTACCCTTCATTTTTCTAGAGATTTTTTTTTGTGTTTTTAAATTTTGTATTCATATACTCCATGCGTCTCAGTTTACAGGGCATGCGCGTAGTTCTAGGCCATTGATTTGACTAACAAAATATGCGCTATATGTCACAAAAAGTATATCATTAGATTTTTAAGCGGATGTAGTTCCTAAACATATATTTTTCATTACATATGATACATATTTAGCTATGTAAATTGTCAACCTAGAACTACGCGCATGCCCTCTAAACTGAGATAGAGGGAGTATAAAAGTTTAAATGCGTTAACACCATAATTCTTAGTTCTCGTTGATGATCTCTTACATGTATTAAATGTTCCATCTTTTTCCGCACTAAAGTGTGTGAGGGCTCACTCACGTGATCTAAGGCTGGTTACAATGGACTGGTGCTTAGAGGGGGTGCTAAGTGTATTAAAAACCTTAGCAACTAGTCTTCCCAATGCATAGGTGCTTAGCTTTTGTTGTTAAGCTTCCTTCATGGAATTGTTTAATAATTAAACTTCTGCATGCATTTGTTGGTAGTCATTTTACATAGGTTCACGCACTTAGAACTGGTTCTTCCTGGGGTCACCATAATGCTCTCTCTCCTTTTTAATTGCTTTGCCACATCACCTTTTTGCCTATGTGGCATCTTTAGCACCGATGCACTCGGAAGGGCCTAAAACTCTCAACTACTCTAGGGTATCGCTTGTTTTGTTGCATGCCACAATTTATTTTGTTGTCTGCTTTGCTACAAATTATAGGCCCTTGTTGACTGGTATGTTATTGAATGAGATGACAACGTTATTTTATATGAAGAAAAAATACTATAGATCAACAACACACCCACAAACAATAAATATGATAATAACATCTTTGTTTATGTTTCCTTGTCTTATCTGTTACCATTTTGTTAACTCCTATTATTTTTCTCTTTTCAGCCCCCAATAGGACTATCGGTGATTGCATGTAAAACATTTAATATTTTTCTGACATTTCTGCCTAGTGTTTTTCAAGATATTAGAAGCTAGTGCCTCCCTTCCCGATTTCATCAAGAAGGTAAAAAAATACTATATCATGTTAAAAGGTAAGGGACTCCTTATGTGATTTCGTAAAAAAGGAAACATGGCAAAATCTTCAATTATTAATACCATCTTCAAATCATCCACTACAATCACCGAGAGATGTGAAGATTAGCCAATTAACCTGCGAGAATCACTGCACAAAATTTGTCATTGATTTTGTACAATAGAGAAGGTCTAGAGAGATGACATTGAGCAGTGTATGGGTGGGTACACCCTCTTCTGCGCAAACCCGTACCCACAACAATCTTTTATACCCACCTACTTCAATACTCGTGGACACAAACATGCACTCATGCCTCTATCCACTGGCGCAATATATATAGCCTTTTCACCATAAAAAAGTAGAGAAATCAGTCTAAATTCAACTGACGACGAGTGAGTAGTCTAGCGTTGATATGGCATCCTCCTGCAGGCATCTCGCTGGCGGCAGCAAGGGAGTATGTGCGACGGACGGTTGGAGCCTCGAGGTGTGACAAACGACGACATTGGAGTACGAGCGGCAGGTGGCTGGAGGGGCATGAGCTAGGAGATGATGAGTCGAGGTTTCGTTGTTTCGAGGAGTCATATAGGACTTATGAAGGGCGGGCTCGCAGCCGTGGACATATGGGTTACGACTGGTTTCAGGAGTCGAAGGTTCACGATAGTACCATAGGTTTGGATGTTGACCTCACATGTCATAGGAGTTATTATTCATTTTTTTTTAGATATTCATTCGGTTACCGACGGAACTTCATGCCCATTTCTCTACCTATATATATTTTACAGGTGTACCCATTTTTTTTGTTTTTGGGCAGGGTATCCACGAATACACAATATCCATGGGCAGAAATCATTTTGAATTAAAAAAATTCATTTTGCATGTCGTTTTGTGTACCACCAGCAGAGCAGTGGGACCAAGACGCAACGCAACACGAAGTCAGAAGTCGCCAACCGAAGGCAAACCATGCAAATACGGAAAATACGCCGTCCGGGGAGGTCCATTCTGGAAAACACACACGAAAAAGGGCTCCTGGACGGGGAAGACGACTTGGTGCTCGTCCCTCCCTTCCCCGAGATCTACCAAAAACCCGCGCCCCGTCAATCCCGTTCCTCCTCCTCACCGTCCGGCGAGCCCCGAGCGCACCAGATCGCCCGCTACGACCTGTAGCTGGCGGCGCACCGTGGAGCCGCGCGGCAGTTAAGGGCGGTGGTCCCAGGCGCTCGAGCGGGGTGCGGGCGACGCGGAGACGATGCCGGTGGCGGCGTCGGCCATCTACTTCCTCAACCTTCGGGGGGACGTCCTCATCAACCGCCTATACCGCGACGATGTCGGGTGCGTGTTGCCGGCCCCCCTCATCCCCTCCCTGGCTCCCTGGGTTTTGAGCGGTAGATCTGAGGCCCCAGGATCGACTGATTCCGGCCGTACCCTATAGTTATGTAGATCGCTAGAAGGGTGGCAGGTAGCTTGTGAATTCTGATCGCGTTCGTTGAGTGACAAGTGAAATTCTGCGGCGAGGAGTGCAGTTGACAGCCACTCTTCGGTGGTTGGCTCGTTGCGCGCTACAATTTGCCCATTGCGCGCTTCAGTTTGCCCATTGTCTTGGTTGTGGCGTTCCTAAGTGTTTTGAATTTGGAATGCGTGTTCCATCCTCTGCCCTGAGGTTGTGCCGCCTACATGATTCCAGCATGGAGTAAAGAGATTGCTCACTGAGTAGGGCATGTCGTTCGATTCCACCTAGGATGGTTCAAAGGATTTTATCCTCTAGTCATATATGATCATAGCAAGTCATCAACAATAAACAAGGGAATTCATACTAGTTTTATTTTTTCAGTTTGGACAATAAAATTGTTGCATAGTTCATTTCATCTTCTCCAGTGGGCTTTGACAGTTGTTAGTAGTCACATTCGTCTGTAGTCGTAATTTTACTTCTACTGCAGCATACGCGGCAAGACGGCTAACTTTGAAATAGTAACCGTCGGACCGAAATTAATTATAAACCATCGTTCCATAGATTTCCAAGAGGCCTTGGAAAAAACGGCAGAAGTTATTAAACATCTCTTAATATTCCCGAAAAATGCATTTTTGTATAATTGTACCAGCAAAGTGCCTGTGCGTTGCAACGGATCTACAATGGATTAATACATGTTCAAAAACTTAAAAAAATTACCCTGGTTTTGTTATATATCACTAAAAATATGTTAGGTTTCTTTCACCCAAAATCGGTGAAGGGGTTTTCTGAAATTTTGGAGCAGAGTGGCGAGGGTCTTGTTGCAAAAATGCTACCGCTTACCTTGCATGCATTAGACCCAGATCGAATGGTCAGAAATGACGGGGGCAGACACACCATCATCACCAACTGGGTCTTTTATAGGAGTAGAGATAGAGATATGGCATTGACACCCTTAGAAATCATAAATACGAGGAATGTTTTCATACAACCATTCAATAAACCCGCAGCAATACGCTGTAATCCTGTATGTACCGAGCCTATTTCGACATGTAGATTTACACTAGTTTAATACTATTGAGCAAGTACCATTCCATTTATACGATGTATTTTCAGTATTATAGTCATTGTTTTATTAAGGACACTAAAACATGCAAACCACGGCACCTACTGTTGAGTAATTCAAGCATTTTTTTCAAGCTCTGTTGATAAATGTAGATCATGGAAGTAAATTTAATGATGTTTGTTATGTTTTTGTTCTTTGGCGTGCATTTATTCATTGTCACCTAGACAACTGTCTCATCATTCCAAAGCGATCGCAAGAGGCTACTTAGGTCATTTCCTCTCATAGCCTTTCTCAGCTATCACCTTATTCAATAAGAAACAATCCTGCGTATTCATTTTGCATCTCTCACTTCCCATTCCCTGCTTATTGAGTTGCACATACCTTTACATTTAGTGACTAAGCCCTATCGTGTTCATGTATGGCTATGCAGGGGAAATATGGTTGATGCATTCAGGATGCACATTATGCAAACAAAAGAACTTGGTACATGCCCTGTTCGACCAATAGGAGGCTGTTCCTTCCTTTACATGAGGATCAGTAATGTTTACATTGTGATCGTTGTCAGCAGCAATGCTAATGTTTCTTGTGCTTTCAAGTTTGTTGTGGAGGTATGAAGTTTCTGTTGTCTTATGAGCATTTCCAAATAATTTCTTTATAACCCACACAGACATTATGATCTTGATTGATATAATATAAACTAAACAAGATAATGAGAGAAGCGCATATTTCAACCTCGAACGCATGCCCTAGTTTAATTTACAACCCCGAACTCCAATACTGTCAACATTACAACCCTAAACTCTCAAAACCAGACAACTTTCAACCCTGTGTCCCTCAAACCAGTTTTCTGGCCGGTTTTGACTGGTTTTGAAGAGTTGCCGCCTAGTCAGCCAAAATATTCTTATGTTTTGCAAAAAAGTTTCAAACTTTCCCATAATTATCAACACGGCAGTGCTCATTTTTGAGATTTTGTTTTTAATTTTTTCTGGAAAATTTATTTTTTGGGGTCAAATTTTGACAAAACATGGTCCTGAATTTGTATTTTTGTTGTATTTTTTATTCTGTTTGTCAAAAGAAACTCATTTTTTCTCAGAATTATCAGCATTGTACTGCTCATTTTTGAGAATTTTCCAGTTTTTACATTTTTTGTGATTTTTTTGTGACGTGGCGGCTGACTAGGTGGTCAACTCTTCAAAACAGACCAGAAAACTGGTTTGAATGACACAGGGTTGAAAGTTTTCTGGTTTTGAGAGCAAAAGAATGACACAGGGTTGAAAGTTATCTGGTTTTGAGAGTTTAGGGTTATAATGTAGACAGTATTAGAGTTCGGGGTTGTAAATTAAACTAGGGCTTGAGTTTGGGATTGAAGTATGCACTAAACTCCAAGATTATTGATGTTTTTCTTTTTCACTAGAAATATTTATGTTGTTTGTGTATTTGTTTATCCAGAGCAAAAGAACGTATTAGTTACTTAACAAGCCTGATGATTTTCTGAAGTTAACTATTTTGTTCTGTCAAATTGCACGATAATGTATCATCTCAATCCGAGAGGTTTAAATGATCATGTCATCTAGTAATGGTATCGATGTTTGGATAAGTTTGGTGACTGAAATTTTCTATTGCAAAAAGTAACTGGTGATGGTACATCAGAATCGCCAAACTCAACAGGGTCCAAGCTGGTGGTACTAAAAAGTAAAAAAATCCAATGCCTAGATGTCGTGATGTTCCATCTTCATCACTGCTGGGAATAGTTTGATATGACTAAATGAATAACAGAACCCTTTGTGCTCTATATGATTTCCTGAGGGCTTGTTGGAAGAGAGGGGTGGGGCTAGGAATTAGTTTAATTTGTATGTTAGGCCAAAGATGATTCAGTGATGAAACTACAGTTGCGAATTCAATGTAGAGATCCAACTCAATGTACACATCAGCTTTATGAGCAATTTAATATGTCCTATCTCATTCGCCGTTACTTCTGCTGAAGATTATTTGAAATTATCAGGCAGTGGCCCTCTTCAAGTCCTACTTTGGTGGAACTTTTGATGAAGATGCTATCAGGAATAACTTTGTGTTAATATACGAACTTCTTGATGGTAAGGGCACATCCTATTGACTTTGCTTGCTGCTTCAGTTTCCACCATGTACTTTTTTTTGCAATACTGACTCTGCAACTGTGCAGAGATTATGGACTTCGGTTATCCTCAGAATCTTTCACCTGAAATTTTGAAGTTATATATAACCCAGGAAGGCGTACGGTCACCATTTTCCTCCAAGGTCAGAAATATATGAAAAATGAAGTCTGCTGTAATACAAAAAATTATTATGTCGGTTCGTATTTATTTTCTAGGAAAGGAACTGAATCATATTTCCTTTTCTCTGCACTGATAGCCTTCGGATAAGCCTGTTCCAAATGCGACCCTGCAAGTTACCGGTGCTGTTGGTTGGAGAAGAGAGGGTCTTGTGTACAAGAAGAATGAGGTATTTGAATTAAATATGTAGGGACGCTTCAGCTGAATTCGAAAAAAGCAGAGCACTAACATTTATGATGGTCCTAGGTTCCTATCAGAGCGTGAGCTACTAGCAATGTCATCATCCTGCATACATTTTAAAATGCATCTCAGTTCTAATACATAGTGTACATGTACCAGCATTCCTCTTAGAACAATGGCCCTTACTTCCCTCTGTTTTCGTTTCTTTGTTGTCCTTAATGTCATCTCATTGTTTACTTCCATTTAGCAAGTGAAGTAACAGTAATAACTAATAAGTTCTTCTCGCATGTTAGGTTTTCTTGGACATCGTTGAGAGTGTAAACCTTCTTATGTCTTCTAAAGGTATTTTATGGACCATCAAATTTTAGTTATCTGGTCTGAGGTTTCCAATGTCTTTCCTGTTCAGCTATTTGATGTCCATTGTGTATATTTCTTACATCTCTGCAGGGAGTGTTCTACGATGTGACGTAACGGGAAAGATTCTTATGAAGTGTTTCCTTTCTGGAATGCCTGATCTGAAGTTGGGACTAAATGACAAGATTGGACTTGAAAAGGAAGCCCAACTGAAGTCCAGGCCTTCAAAGAGGTATCGCTTTACTGAGTCTTGACACATGATGACAAACTGTGTTCATATATATTAACTGTTTTGCTGTTTAACATTTTTTACTGGCTACCCAACTTTTGTTCCTTTGTGTAAATGATCTCTTGTTTGCTTGTGTTCTCTCCCTCTACAGTGGGAAGACCATAGAACTTGATGATGTCACGTTCCACCAGTGCGTCAACCTAACAAGATTTAACTCAGAAAAAACAGTCAGCTTTGTGCCACCAGATGGTGAATTCGAATTGATGAAGTAAATTTTAGATCCTTATTTATTCTTGCAATTATCAGTATATTTTACAAATGATTTTTCATTCACTAGCTGGATTTTGACGGACTTATTTGTTCTAGATATCGAATCACGGAGGGCGTAAATCTTCCTTTCCGGGTTCTGCCCACAATTAAGGAGTTGGGCCGAACACGCATGGAGATTAATGTGAAAGTGAGCAAATATATCTACATGGTGATATCATAAACTTATACATGTTTCCTGACATGGGGAACCTTTTGTTACGCAGGTTAAGAGTGTTTTTGGTGCTAAGATGTTTGCGCTTGGTGTTGTGGTCAAAGTTCCAGTTCCAAAGCAGACAGCAAAGACGAGTTTCCAAACAACATCTGGCAAAGCCAAATATAATGCTTCAATTGATTCCCTGGTGTGGAAGTAAGTGCAATCTTTTTGTCTTACATTTGCACTACACCAAAGCCAGTATGTGGGTCATATTTTAATGGGTTTGATAGTGTGAATTGTTCAGAATGGTGTTAACAAAATTTCCTAAATTATGCCCTGCCTACCGATTTGCAATTTTAAAGTATGTGCTGTTAGTGCATGTACTTGGCGTTCTTTTTCGTGCGGAGTTACCTCTTGCCAGTTATTGCACATTGACCAGCATCAACTCATAATACACATTTCAAACCATAGGATCAGGAAATTCCCTGGACAGACCGAGGCAACGATGAGTGCAGAAGTTGAACTGATCTCTACAATGGGGGAAAAGAAGTTAGCGAACAGGCCACCGATTCAGATGGAATTCCAGGTTACATTTAATCTTGTTAAGAATCTTATTGTTTCCTTGGCAAGATGGCTATGAGCTTTCCTCTACTCCATGTTATGTATTTGCTCTGCAGTTTATAACTGAGAATGACAATGTTAGTATAGTTCGTTAGCCACGTCATGTAGACCATGGAGAGATTCCAGGCTCGTAGTTAGCTGGGCGTGAGTGGCCGCATGGAGTTTGTTAGTGGGTGAATTAGTTGGCTAGTGAACAAGTCGTGTGGTGCATGGCATGAGAACCGGGCAGGTTGTTGCCCTGGCTACGTGTGAGTCTCTTGTACTGGGTATTTAAGTTGGATAGATGAATGAGAAAAAAGCCGTGAGGGCTGAGAAACAACGTAGTCCCTGTGGGTGCCAAGGGAGAGTCTCGGCAAAGCCTCTGTGTTCTTCCTTGGTGTACATCTGTGTGTGTGTGTGTGTGTGTGTGTGTGTGTGTGTGTGTGTTTGAGCTTTCACACGTGTGTGTGTTCATCAGAGTGTTCTTGTGAGGAAACATGAAAGAGAGAAGAGAGAGTTGTGTGAGACAAAGAAGTAGAGCGGCGCTGCGAGAGGCGGCGCCAACAAAGAAGCCCAGTATCTCATTGTTTATGAACAAAATTTGAGCATGTACAAGATAATTTGATACTTAATAATTGGTTGACCTTGGAGTATTTTTGTTCGAGGAGCCTTCATGTGGTCTTTTGAAAGTATCTTCTCATGCATATAATGTACCATATACCCTACTAATCCCCATATTGTCTGGACTGTTTCCTGCACTCTATCCTTCATATTCACTATGATATCTCTTTCCTGCAGGTTCCGATGTTCACTGCTTCTGGTTTACGTGTTCGGTTCCTCAAGGTATGTGGAGCAAGTACAATATGAAACATTGAAAATGTCTGGTACTTAAACCATCTCTTGATGCATTTTCAGGTGTGGGAGAAGAGTGGCTACAACACCGTTGAGTGGGTTCGCTACATCACAAGGGCTGGATCATACGAAATCAGGTGTTAGTGACCAAGAAAAACGGCGTGGGCTCCTTATTTCGTGGATTTGCGGAGCTCTTTTTGTGCGCATCATGATTGATCAGAAAGCACGTAAATTATGACCCAGTTCTCTGTGAGTTTGTACTCCAGCAGAGGGCAGATGAGAGCAGGCAGTTTTCCTATGTTCCTTATTTTCATGTTGACATGGGATATGTATTCTCCCCCCGTGTCCTGTTTGTGTCATAGGGCATATTTTTATTGTATATTTGATGGTAGCATTTGTTCTCGTTGATCAATACACCCCTTGCCAGTTCGTGCTGTTTTCTCCTTGAATGGGTGTCAAATCGCTTGCAAAACAGAGTATAAATATATGATGATAATGTTGTTGGCTTGCTGTGCCTGTGTTTGATGTAAAGTGGCCATGCCTTTCCATGAATGCTGATTGATGTCCTCTACATATGTGATGATTGGTGAAGGACTCCCTCTAGTTCACAGTTAAGTTGTAGGAGAACTCTTAAAACTTACTACTACTACTGAATCCGTTTTAAATATTGCTCCCTCCTTCCCAAAATCATGTCTATAGATTTGTCTTAAAATTTATTCACAGAATGTCTTAATAGACAGTATCAATATTTAAAATGTCCCTTATTATGTATTGGAAGGAGTTCCACAGCTCCAGCTAAAGGCCTCTTTGATTCACAGAATTCCAGGAACGCATTAGTAAGAAAAACATAGAGGTCCAATGTTAGTTTGCCCATTTGAATCCTACTCCCTCCGTTCCTAAATATAAGTCTTTTTAGAGATTTCACTAGGGGGCTACATACGGAGCAAAATGGATGAATCTATACTTTAAAATATTTCTATATACATCCATATGTAGTCCCCTAGTGAAACCTCTAAAAAGACTTATATTTAGGAACGGAGGGAGTATATGATTTGGTTTGTTTGATTGCCTCGCACGGAAACAAAGGATTCTTTTCAAGAGATTTGAGTGGATGCTAAAATTCTTATGAAATACAGTACAAAGAAATCCTCGGGAAAAATTTCTTTGAATTCCTCAATATTTCTATAAAATCATCTGAATTTCCACTTGGTCGAAGATGTTAGCTGCTGCAGATGAGTATAGTATTTCGCCAGCAAAAAGGAAGGAAAAACAACGAGCATAGGATAAACTAGCTAGTTCCATCATAGGCATTCTTGTTTCGATGCAATCAGTGTGCTTCTAGGTCGAGCTAGAGGCCATGTGTGGTTGGTGGATAATCCACCGGTGAACACCATACATGACATGTAAAACAGTGTACGGCGACTGGTGCCGTTGGTTGGGGTTTTGCCACCATTGACAATGGCAGCATGCACCACATGTCGATTAGCCAGTTTGCTGTCAGAGTAGCTTTGTCACTGGTTTCATAGGGAGTCATTTCTTCTTTTGCCCTTGCGTAGAGGGGGTAAATATGTTAAAAAATCAAATTGATAACTTAATAGATGCTCTTTGAAGTTATTGCAAGGCAGAACTTCTTGAGGGTATTGGTATTGCTTGAAAAAAGATTGACAAAACAAACCAATGTGACCACACAAAATAATAAGAAAAAGAACAAACATAAAATTCACACACACAACAGTGAAAATTGCACATACTGAAAACTTGCACACAACTTTTACTCTTGTGCAATATGCAAGAAAGAGTGTAAACACTTGTAACTTTAGTAACTATATTGTTATTTAAGCAAGGCAGATACACAAAAAAAAGTATGGCAGATGCAAAAATGAAATTTATTTTAAGTTCGTAAGACAAAACTAAGCAGCGCCACTATTTCATTTTAGTATTGTAGTTGTTGAACCAAAGGGAGTAGTATACTTTTCCTTAATGCAAGTCGTAAAAGCACTTTCACTTTAAGAGGAGACTTTTTTAAAATAAAAATAAACCCAAGCTTTATTCATTAGAGATAACCAATACATCGTTTGTAAGGATCGTTACAATTTCACATAAGGGTTCCTCAAACCACTCTGAAGTTAAAGAAAATCTAGCTAATCTAGCAAGTTCATGAGCTACTTTATTTGCTATTCTGTTACAATGTCCGAATCTCGAAATAGTGAAATCACATGCGTAATGAAAGCAATCATCGAAAATCGCCGCCGCCACTCCTGCCGACTGCCATCCATCCTGCATGGTTTCAATCACCTCTATGTTGTCGGAGTTAATAATGAGTCGATTACATCCTGCCCTCTGCGCCAATGTTAGACCAAATTTAAGAGCTAATGCTTCCGCCGTTAAAACATCCGCGCAATAGTCAATCTTCCCGTTTCCTCCCGCGATGAACCTACCTTTGTCATCTCTTAGAACAGCCCCCATCGTTCCCTTAAGGATGTCATGGTCAAAAGAAGCGTCAACATTAAGTTTAACAAACCCCCTAGGGGGACATGACCAAACCCCCTTTCTCACAGAGGCCTTTGTGGAGGATGCATTTACGTAGTTTGCCGTAAGGGCTAGAATCCCCATTGAAATCTGTTGGGCATTTTGCGCTATCTCGTTATACACCACTTTCCGTCTTTCCCACCAAAGGTACCATGCAGCGATAACAATCATCTCGCACATATTGTGATGATCGAGAATACACAATTCTTGATCTGGCATAAGCATTAAAAATGCCAACACCTCTTCTCCAGCTCGATCGATCTTACACGCTTTATCAATAATATCATCTAACCCTAACCTTTCCCAAACCTCATTGGCTTTACTGCATAGGAAAAGCATGTGTTTTGTGTCTTCTAAGCCCTCGGAACAAACAGGACAAAAGGGCGAGATCTTCATATGTCTGTTTGCAAGTGTAACCCGACATGGAAGCGTGCCATGGAGCGTTCGCCATATAAAGATTTTAACTTTTGCCGGGCAAGATAAATGCCATATTTTACTCCAAATAGGGTTTGTTGTGGTTCGTCCCATCCCAATAGAGTACCTTATTTTACTTCCATACTGGTAATCCCACTCCACTGAGTAGGCAGACCGAACAGAGAACATATCATTTTTTGTAAAGCTCCAAGCAATGAAATCTGGCATATCATATTGTGGGAGTGAAATTGAGAGAATCCGTTGTGCATCAATGGGCCACATTGTTTGACTAATGAGGTCTTCATCCCAACTGTTCGAAACATGATCGATCAGGTCACCTACCTTAGACAATAGTTGTCCCCCCTTAGGCGTTATAATTTTCCTTGTGGCACAGTTGGATATCCAGGCATCATCCCAAATGTTATTGTTCTGCCCATTCCCCACTCGCCAAATATATCCGCGCTTTAAAGATTCTGTTGGGGAACGTTGCATGGGAAACAAAAAATTTCCTACGCACACGCAAGATCTATCCATGGTGATGAGCATCTACGAGAGGGAGAGTGGATCTACATACCCTTGTAGATCGCTAAGCGGGAAGCGTTAAGAAACGCGGTTGATGTAGTCGAACGTCTTCGCGATCCAAATCGCCGAGCGTCCCGCGATCCAATCACGATCCATCTCGCGATCCAATCACGATCCGTCCCGCGATCCCATCACGATCCGTCCCGCAATCAAATCACGAATCGTCTCGCGATCCTGATCACGGTCCTTCCGATCTAGCGCCGAACGGACGGCACCTCCGCGTTCAGCACACGTACAGCTCGATGACGATCTCCGCCTTCTTGATCCAGCAAGAGGGAGCGGAGAGGTAGATGAGTTCTCCGGCAGCGCGATGGTGCGGCGGCGATGGTGGTGGAACTATTCCGGCAGGGCTTCACCTAAGCACCGCCGAAATTAGACTAGAGGAGAAAACGATCTAGAGGAAGTAGAGGGAGCACGTGGCAATTAGGGTTAGCTCTCGCCTCTAAATCCTCTAGCATATATAGGAGGGAGGGAGGGGAGGAGGCAGCCTCAAACCCTCAAGGGCTGGCCAAAATTGGAGGTGGATGAGTCCTACTCCAATCCTACTAGGAGTAGGATTCCTCCTCTCCACTTGGAAACCCTTTCCACCTTTCCACCTTTGGGTTTTTCCCACCCCTAGCCACATGGGCCTTAGTGGGGGGTTCGGCCAGCCCACTAGGGGCTGGTTTGACTCCTCCCACAGCCCATGAGGTCCTTTGGGTCGAGACACCCCTCCCGATGGCCCCCGGTACCCTCCCGGCACTCCCGGTACACTACCGAAGTACCCGAAACTTTTCCGGTGACCAAAACAGGACTTCCTATATATCAATCTTTACCTCCAAACCATTCCGGAGCTCCTCATGACGTCCATGATCTCATTCGGGACTCCAAACAACCTTCGGTCATCACCATACATAACTCTACTATACCGAAACGTCACCGAACCTTAAGTGTGCAGACCCTGCGGGTTCGAGAACTATGTAGACATGACCGAGACACCTCTACGGTCAATAACCAATAGCGGGACCTGGATGCCCATATTGGTTCCTACATATTCTACGAAGATCTTTATCGGTTGAACCTCTATGTCAAGGATTCAGTTAATCCCGTATGCTGTTCCCTTTGTTCTTCGGTATGTTACTTGCCCGAGATTCGATCGTCGGTATCTCTATACCTAGTTCAATCTCGTTACCGGCAAGTCTCTTTACTCGTTTCGTAATACAAGATCCCGTGGCTAACACTTTAGTCACATTGCTTGCAAGGCTTGTTGTGATGTTGTATTACCGAGTGGGCCCTGAGATACCTCTTCGTCACACGGAGTAACAAATCCCAGTCTTGATCCATGCCAACTCAACAGACACCCTCGGAGATACCTGTAGAGCATCTTTATAGTCACCCAGTTACGTTGCGACGTTTGATACACACAAGGTATTCTTCCGGTGTCAGTGATGAGGGATCACTAGAAGAGTGTCTAGAGGCGGGGTGAATAGACTACTAGCAGGAATTTAAAACCTAACCTTTTCCCAAGTTAATTGGTTGGCAGATTTTAACTGTTTTAGCAAGTCTAGCAAGTCTAACAGCCCTACACATGCATGTCAACAAACATGGCAGCGGAAAGTAAAGACATTGCACATGAAGTAGAGAGTAGAGATAGGTAGATCAAACGCAATTGGAGACGCAAAGATTTTTCCCGTGGTTCCGATAAGTGGTGCTATCGTACGTCCACGTTTATGGAGTCTTCAACCCACGGAGGGTAACGGTCGCGAGAGTCCACGGAGGGCTCCACCCATAAGGGTCCACAAAGTAGCAACCTTGACTATTCCATAACGGCTTCCGTCCACGAAGGACTAGCCTCACTATGGGTAGATCTTCACGAAGTAGGCGATCTTCTTGCCCTTACAAACTTCTTGGTTCAACTCCACAACACGAAGTAGGAGGCTCCCAAGCGACACCTAACCAATCTAGGAGGCACCACCCTCCAAAAGGTAATAGGCTCGGCAATGATGATGAACTCCTTGCTCTTGTGCTTCAAGATGATAGACTCCTCAACACACAATCACTCTCTCACAGATTTGGATTGGTGGAAAGCAACTTGGGGAGGCTAGAAATCAAGATCCATATGGTTGGAGTGGATGATCTTGACCTCAACACAAGGGTAGGTGGCTCTCTCTCAGAAAACTGGATGGGGCAAGTATGGAATAGTTCTGAGTGCTTCTCTTTCGAGTGGGTGGTGGTGAAGGGGTATATATAGGCATCCCCAAAAATCCAACCGTTACACACAAAATGACCAATTCGGTGACACCGATGTGATAATCTCGGTGGTACCGAAGTGACCAAAAGGTGGCAACTTTTGAATCTCGGTGAGACCGATATAGGAAACTCGGTTGCACCGATAAGGTGACCAACGGTCAGATTGCCCATTCTTGGTGACGCCGATCCAACAATCTTGGTGGTACCGATATTGTGAATTTGCGTAACAGAAAGTTGGCAACCTAAACTCGGTGGCACCGAAGCAGAATCGGTTGCACCGAAAGGCTAGGGTTTGGCTTAGGTCTGTCTGAGTTTGGGAATCGGTGGCACCGAGTGGAAAGTGTTGGTTGCACCGATTTTGGATATTTGACTTTGGACAGACTTTTGTGGAAGAGCTTGTGGGTGTTTTTGGTGACTATCACTTGTGCACGTATGAGCATTTTGTTCACCAACAAAACCTTATCCCCTTTTAATAGTATTGGCTTTCCTATGGACTCAAAGTGATTTCTCACAAAGTAAAATGTAGAGTCCTCTTGCTTGAAGCTTTGCCAATCCATTTCCTTACATCTTGGGGTAATTCCACAATCTCCACAATCCACCTAGCGGACGACACAATTTCTGGCCCAACGAACTCCGGCAAAGGGGTTCTTTGCCGTCTGCTTTGGCCCAGCGGACGGCAAAGATTCTTTGCCGTCAGCTTGCAGACTGCAAAGGACCTTGACGGCGTAGTACTGACGGCGTCACCGTTAGGTGGCTAACGGAACCCCACCCTTTGCCGTCTGCCTACCCCTACCCTTTGCCATCTGCCTCTGCCCCCCCTTTGCCGTCTGCCTTCCTCCCCCCTTTGCCGTCTGCCGCCGCCCCCCCTTTGCCGTTTGCCTCCCGCCCCCCTTTGCCGTCTGCCGCCCGCCCCCCTTTGTCGTCTGCCGCCTCCCCCTTTGCCGTCTGCCGCGGACGGCAAAGAGGCAAAATGGCCTCAGCCTGGTTTTCCCAGGTTTCACAGGTGGCCGCCATGTGGCAACTTTCCCGTCCGGGGTAGACGGCAAAGGGGCCTTTGCCGTCCGGGGCAGACGGCAAAGAGGCTGTATTGCCCCTTTTTTTGTTTTTGTTACATTCAACAATTTTCAAACAAACAATATATGATATATACATAAATATTTCACAGAAACAATGTGCAACAGCCATATATGATCAACCAACAATTATACCAAATTAAAAGTATCAAATGCCACATTGTTCGCCATATTACAATAGGTTCATCCATACATACATATAGTCTCATCGATACAAATGACTCAATACATGAAAACAGAAAGTAAACCTAGCACTACATCAAAGCAAGCTGCCGTGAACTCGTCTCAAATCTGCAAAATTGGAAATAAGAAAGTTAGAAAAATAATACTAGAATTAAGAAGTAGAAGAAGATCTAGAATTAGAAGAAGATGAAGGGGCTGTTTGGTTTCAAGACACAACTAGCCACACTTTGCCACAACTCAACTTAGGCAAGTTTGACCATGTTAGGTGTGTGTTTGGTTCTTGCCACAACTAAGGCAAGAATTTTTTTTATTAGCAGTAAGACCCACATGTCATAGATAGAAAAAGTGTGGCAAGATTCCCTTAGGCAAGCCAAAGTGTGGTAACTATTTGAGCACCTCAAGTAAAGCAAGTGTGGTAAAATTGTGGCAAGCCAAAGTGTGGTAAAATTGCGGCAAGCCAAATTGTGGCTAACTTTTTGAGCACCTAAAGCCAAAGTGTGGCAAGCCAAAGTGTGACAAGATTCTTTCTCTGTCTCCTCTCGTTTTTCTTCTTCTTATTGCTTATTTGTGTCATTTTAGAGCTAACCTAGGTAATTTTCATATTTTTTACCTAACTAAGCTTATTGTGTCATTTTGCAAGAAAATAATCTAAATCTGTGGCATCTATGAGGTTACCAAGTCTATTATGTCATTTTTGAGTTAACTAAGCTTATTATGTCAGTGTGGAGGAAACAATGCTAAGTATAGGTCATTTTAGAGCTAACTTAGGTACAATATGTCATTTTGGAGGTAAGTAAGCTTACTATGTCATTTTATAGGAAACAAAGCTAACTTAGGTAAAATATGACATTTGTCTAAGTGCTAAGTTTGTCATTGTGCTAAGTTTGTCTAAGTGCTATGTTTGTATTTGTTTGAGAAAATGAGCCAAGTAAGTGGCATATTAGGGCTTACCGTCCTCGTCATCACGGAGGTGAAGCACTGGGGTTGCTCGGGTCGTGCGATGCGGCTCGGGAGTTATGCTGTACCAAAGATCATTTGCGTTAGCATGATGACGCTGAAATGTTAAGACTAGTAACTAATGAACATTGAAATGAAACTCACCGTTCCAGCCGTGGTAATGACTGGCATCGGCGGAGGGGTCTGGCCGTTCTTCTCGCACAAAGTCTGCACATTTGGTTTTGCCAAGTCAATCATATTGGTTATTAATGAAAAGAACATGTAGTGCATGATTTGGCTAATATGAAGAAGAAACTTACCACGATGAGCTCGTACATGGCCCGGTTAGACGCATCGTTCCGTGCCCTCTCCTCCTCCAACAACCTAGCCGTCCTCTCCTCCAGATCCCTCTTCTCCTCCGCCGCCCGCCGGGCCTGTTCCGCCAGAAGCGCCTGGGTTGTCTCTCTCTCTTTCTGCAGAGCAGCCTGCAACACAACTCCTCGTTAGCATTGTAATCATCTTTGTTCTCACACACAATGTAATGGAGGAAACCTATCTGAGTCCGTATGACTAACCTCGATGGCGAGCTGGACTGGCCGTGGACGAGGCGACATCTCAGGACAGGAGCTCGTTTGGCGCGTTTTGATCTGCCGGAGAGTGCTCGAAGACCGTATATGTCCATCTCCAATGGCTATCGAGCCATGGGGCCTCTCGTGGCCAGCTATCATCACCAGGTCTGGATCAAGTGGATGCTGGCTCGGGTTGAAGTCCTCCCCATTCACCGCCTTCCCCACATCTCTGTACCTCATGAGCTTGTGGTGGGAGGAGATATTGGTGAAGTTGTCGGGATTATCGAAGTCAGACTCAGAGAATGCCTTGACCTTCTTGTATGAGGCAGTATGGGCCATGGCATAGAGGTCGTACACCGCTGGCACCTCCGTCTTATTGTGATGAGCCTACAAGAGAGGAACAAAGTATTAATAATGGGTAAACCTAGCACTACAAGAATGAATTGCAGGAATCATGAAGCAAACCACATACCCAGTTCCGCCCGAACTGATAAATGTTGGCGCTGCCTTGATGGTGTGGCACACCTTCCATTTGGGCACGCCGTGCCTTGGCATCGTCGTGGACGACTCGCCATTGGTCAGAGCACCATTCATTCACCAACGCCTCCCAACAACCCATCTTATCCGCACACCATCTAGGGGGCACCTAAGTTAATAAAGAGAAATTTGAGAGATATGCCTACGAATCAAAGCAAAGGAAACTAAGTACAAGGCCTTAAGAATAGGTAATTACCTTCATGTACTGCTCCTTGTCCAGAAACTTTCGGCGGGACGACGACTTGGCCTTCTTAATACGCTGCGAGGCGTAGTAGTCTCGAACAGCCTGTACCCGAGCCTCGTGCCGTAATTTCTGTAGTAGGCGCCTGCACTCGTAATCGATAAGCTTTGCCGCGGCCTCCTCGTATCCCTCCTCACACCTGTAGAAGGTCTGCAATCAAAAGAGACAACACTGATTAGTACAATAACTAGCTATTATTGATTTTTAATTGTGTAAAGGAGAAATTAATCAGAACTTCCTGATGACCATGTCGGCCCTCGTGTGGCACAACACACCGTCGATCATCTCCTCCGGCGGTGCAGGGGCAGACAAGTAGTGCTCCCATTTCAATCCTACCTCTTCATGCTGACCCTCGCCGGGCAACGTGACAAACCCCGAGAAGTTATGCCGTAAAATCACACCAAGGATGGAGTTGGGCCTGCGGACATCCTTGGCATGAATCCAACCCCTGCAGTATGACAAAGCCAACGCATTAGATATGTGAAGAAACATGAAGGCAAAAGGTTTAAAAAGAGTAAATGCACTTACTTCAGCGACTCAGGCTTAATCAGCCACCTCTGCTCGCGGGTCGCCGGCACGGGCGGGAGCCGTGTACACCCACGCTGGTAGACGGTGCCCTCAACCACCTCGTCCCCGCTATCAGAAAGCCGATCCCCGCCACCATCAGCATGGCCACTCGGCTCCGGCTGATGCAGATCCGGCCAGGTATCCCATCCGGTGGAAGCCTGTGGAGTCTTGTAGGACGAAGCGTCTGGCACAGGAGTCTCGCGGGACGAAGTGTCTGGCACAGGAGTCTCGCGGGAGGCCGCGTCTGAGACAGAAGGATCGTCGACCCGAGGCTCGTGGACAGGAGTCCTTGTAGCCTCCACCTCAGACGGGTCCACCGTAGCAGTCCTATGCTCGGGTGAATCAGCTGGGGGTGGCGGCGAGGAAGGCGTAGCAGCCTTCCTACCTCTCCCGCGGCCACCATGTGTAACTTTAGGAGCCTTCCTACCTCTCCCCCGACCTCCTCTCCCGGTCGGCAACTTCGTCGACGAAGAAGTGCCCTCGGGTGTCCCAATACTGTCGTACAACGCTCTCCGGAGAGTTTGGGGTGGAATGGAAGTACCCCTCCCACCACGCGCCGACGAAGGATCCTCGGATCGCTCTCGACCCGCGCCCACCATATTTCAACACCTGCCATGACAAAGAGTAAACGAAATTAGTACAACATAAAAAAATTGAATACCGACATGAATAATAATATGTATATATATAATTTGAGTGTATCATCATCATGTATACCTGACATGAACTAATAATAATCTTCATCGTCTATATATGCTCCGGGATCAATAAATGCATCATCATCATCACTATCATTAATAAATGCATCATCATCACTATCGGGAGCAACATGTGGAAGGCCTCCTTTATGTAATCGGTCAAGCATTGAGAGGTCATCCGCAGCAGTAACCTCTTCTTCTTCCGTCTCTTCTTGTTCCGGCTCAGGGGTGAAGTCGGATTCACTGTCGCTGTCTACCTCAATGTTCTGGGGTGAAGTAGAGCGGTTCTTGAAACATTTTTTGGAAAGACGTGTTTCTTGGAAGAATTCTCCTTCATATGTGTCTGGGTTAATGTGAGGTTCATAATCATCTTCATTGAGGGGAGGTGGTCTAAAATGTGGCGGCACATCATAAACGACATCCCAACCATTCAGATTTGGATCAGTTTGGCAGGCCCACAGTAGATAGAAAACTTGGGTCGCCTGTTGAGCCGTAATATAGACATCGGGAACATCTAAATGGGTGCTTTGTCTGATTTCGACTAGCCCTATATGTTCATGAGTCCTTCTAGTCTCCTTCGGTTGGAACCAATAACATTTGAAGACTATGACGTTTGGTGGGTTTTCACCAAAGAATATAAGTTCATAAATTGCTTCAACTCTTCCATAATACTCGACACCTCCTTCGCCGACAGCGGAGACACAACAATTTGTAGACTTTCGGTCGGCCATAGATAGCTCTTTGCCAAAAGTACGAAAGCGATACCCGTTGATGTCGTATTTGTCAAATGAACGGACCTTATAGTCAAAACCATTAGCGACTCATCTCAATTCGGAGTCCATAGACTCTGCATTAGCCTACAAGTTTAATACGAAAGGATTGTTGCATTAGCCGCAAACTAGACGAAGAAATGAAATGGTCTAATGGAAATTACCGTTTGTTTGAACCAAGATATGAAACCGGGATAGCCGCCTCCATGC
This sequence comes from Elymus sibiricus, assembly GCA_039707655.1. Lineage (NCBI taxonomy): Eukaryota > Viridiplantae > Streptophyta > Magnoliopsida > Poales > Poaceae > Elymus > Elymus sibiricus. Next base: position 319,340,256 of record CM077673.1, read on the forward strand.
TTTGCCAGAAGCTCATACTCTTCGATGGAATCCTTTTGGATCACCGCTCCATCCGAGAATTTGGCGACGTATCGACTGTATCACATATCCGGGAATAAGATCATTTCAAAGGAATTAGAAGTTGCGAAACAATGTACCGAGAACTTACTCGATGTACGGCCGCACTTCTGTTAGGTTGTTGAAGATATACAACGAAATGGTCCGCCATTCTTCGACATCCAACGCTATTGCTTTCGAAGCACCGGCTGGTGCGAGCTTCCCTTTGAATAGGCTGAGGTTGGATCGACCTTTTTCACGGTCGCCATCATTGTACCGAGGCTTCGGATTATGCAAATGACGATTCTTGGCTTTGTAGTGTGCTGTCACGAAGTTTGCCGCCTCCTCAGTAATGAATGCCTCGGCCATCGATGCTTCAATTCTACGTTTATTTTTACATTTTGCTCGAAGCGTCTTCTGCATCCTCTCAGTTGCGAAGCACCAACGATTTTGCACGGGCCCCCCCAATCTTGCCTCGGTCGGGAGATGCAAAATCAAATGCTGCATTGGATTAAAGAATCCCGGTGGAAAGATCTTTTCTAACTTGCAGATCAACTCCGGTGTCAACTCTTCCAGTTCGTCTAGCACGTCAGGCGATAGTTCTTTCGCACAAATAGCACGGAAGGAATAGCTCAGCTCTGCCAGTACTAGCCATTCATCCTCAGGGATAAAGCCACGCAACATCACCGGCATTACCCGCTCAAGCCATATGTGCCAATCATGACTCTTGAGACCAAATATTTTCAATTTGTCAAGACTCGCTCCCCTCTTTAGATTCGCTGCATACCCATTGGGGAACATCAACTGCATTTTCTCCCACAAGATCATTTCCCTCATAGCTGGCCTTCCAAGATTGAACCATGCCTTTGGCTTCCTCCAGTTCTTCTTTCCTTTCGGTTGTCGCATGTTTTGTAACGGTCTATCACATAGAGCCTCCTGATCGACTCTAGCCTTAGGATTATCCTTCGACTTCCCCTCTATGCCGAACAATGTACCAAAAAGGGCCTCGGCGATATTCTTTTCAGTGTGCATCACGTCGATGTTGTGTGGGCAAAGGAGGTCTTTAAAGTAAGGCAGATCCCACAAGCATATCTTGTGAGTCCAGGCGTGTTTCGAATTATACCCTTTGAAATACCCTGGACGATTTGGATCCGGCTCGAGAGTGTTTATCTGATCCAGGGTCTGTTGGCCTGTCAATGCAGGTGGTGCAGAGTTTTTGACAACTCTACCTTTCATGAAATTCTTCTTGTCTTTTTTGAACTTATGGCGAGGATCCAGGAACTGTCTATGCAAGTCGAAGCAAGAATACTTGCGACCCGCCTGCAGCCAACGGAACTCAAGAGCTGCCTTGCATGTGGGGCACGGGAACCTTCCATGCACACACCAGCCAATGAATAGCGCATACGCCGGCAAGTCATGCGACGAGTACATGTACCACACATGCATTTTGAAGTTTTTTTTGTAGCGCGTCATATGTCTTGATCCCATTATCCCAAGCTTCTTGCAATTCATCCTTAAGCGGCTGCATGTACACATTCATATTCTTCCCCGGATAGTTGGGCCCTGGAATTATCAACGTCAAGAAAATGTTCTTTCTTTTCATAATCTCTCCAGGGGAAAGATTGAGTGGAATGACAAATACAGGCCAGAAACTGTATTGGGTTGCCGTCATACCAAACACATTGAACCCATCCGTGCCGATGGCGACTCGAGGATGCCTTGGATCTGCCGCTTTATCCTTATGTAATGCATCGAAGTGCTTCCACGCAAAAGCGTCTGAAGTGTGTCCCAACATCGGATTCCCATCTGCATCTAGTTCGGTTCTTTTGCCCAATTTATGCCACGTCATCTGTCTGGCCGTCTCTTCGACCATGAAAAGACGTTGAAGTCTTGGTATGATTGGCATATACCGAAGAACATTAACTGGGATTTTGGTCTGACTCTTCTCACCCATACCGTTGTCTACCACAACATACCTGGAAGACTTGCAAATGGGACAATAGTTCAAGCCTGCATACTCAAGCCTAAATAAGGCACATCCATTCTCACAGGCATCTATCTTCTCATAGGGCATCTTAAGCGCACGTAGGATTTTGTCCGACTGGTACAGGTTTGCTGGCAATACATGGCCTTTGGGTAGAAAGCGTCCAAATATCGTCATCATCGCGTCGTAGCATTCTCTGCCCAGGTTGAACTGAGCCTTCAGAGCCATTACTTGCGCGATGGCATCCAGCTGACAAAGCTCAGTGTGCTCGTGGAGAGGACGTTTTGAAGACTCCAACATTTCATAGAAGGCCTTTGCAGATTCCTCCATCTCATCGTCCGAATCCCGAGCATCATCAAAGTATTGCACCATGTCTTCGATCCCGGTACCATGCTCGTCGGTGCAACGGCGAACCACCTCAGCTCTGGCACGTTGGGCAGACTCACCATGAAATCTCCACACCGTATAATCAGTCGTAAAACCCCACTTCTGCAAGTGTTTACCCATTTCATCCCGTGTCCACTTTTTATGGTTGTCGCACCGGACACAGGGGCACCAGGTTATTTCCTGGCCATTTGCAAATGCGGCGCTCAGAAACCCCTTGGTTTTTGTTAACCATTCAATGGTCATTTCTTTCTGACTAGGGTGACCGGTGTACATCCAAGCACGATCACTCATCTTGCCTACCTACTAAACACACAAGAAATATATATATAATTCATCATCTATATTCATCCGTTCATCAAGTTTGTCAGTTTTATTACGTCCATGCAACCTACATGCTAATAGGTAGAGATAGGTCCTAATCCCACCCGAGTATGTGTAGATTGGGTTCGTTTTCCCATGCTCTGCTCCGGATCCGACGCAGAATTTCGGCAGCACCTCCCCGCTGTTCTCCTGATACACGTCTCGGCAATAAGCAGAGAGGATGTGTACTCGGAGAACAACAGGGAGGCACTGACGAAATTCCGCATCGGATCCGGAGCAGAGCATACGGGAAAACGAACCCAATCTACACATACTCGGGCTGTCCATGGATAACGTTGGACAATTCGAAAGGATGGCGGTTATAAATATGCAAAGACATGCATATTTATAGATGCCGCCCTTTCGAACGGGAGACGCATACTGGTCACGCATACTGATGATTGAAGACACCTATAGCTAGCAAGTTTCATCGGCACGAAGACCGGAACCGAGCAAATTAAGGGGGCCGGGGGAGGAGATGTCATTTGTGCTCACCCACGAACGCAGCAGGGGAGCTCGTCCAACGCACGGGGAGGTCGTCGAACAACTGCACATTGAAATTCACCCGATCAACACAAATATGATGTTTTTTATAACAAAATCAGAAAATATGTGACCTAACTCATAATTTACAAAACTATGACCTCCTCGGCCTCTGGAAGCCCGAAGAGCACCTTTTCGGTCAACAGGAGGCAGAATAGGTGTCGGGGGTCGGGGGTCAGTGGCGTCGGGAGTCAGTGGCGTCGGGGGTCAGTGGCGTCGGCGGTCGGGGGTCGGTGGTGTCGGGGGTCGGTGGCGTCGGTGGTCGGGGGTCGATGGCGTCGGGGGTCGGGGGTCGGTGGCGTCGGGGGTAGGGGGTTAGTGGCGTCGGGGGTCGGTGGCGTCGGGGGTCGGGGGTCCATAGCGTCGGGGTTCAGTGGCATCGGGGTTCAGTGGGGTCAGTGCCGTCGGGGGTCGGTGGCGTCGGGGGTCAGTGGCGTCGGGGGTCGGGGGTCTTCTCTTCTTCTTCTTCTTCTTCTTCTTCTTCTTCTTCTTCTTTCCCTTCTTCTTCTTCTTCCTTCTTTTCCTTTTTCCTCTTCTTCTACTTATTGTTATTTTCTTCTTCATTTTTTTCTAACCTAACCTACCACTAACCTAATTGAACTAACCTAATTAACCCAGCCTATTCATCTCTAACAGCAAAAATTAAATGAAAACAAAAAAAATACAGAGAAAAGGAAAAAAAAGCTCACCGGAGGAAGGGAGGTTGCCGGGCGGCGAGGGCGGCGGGGAGGCGGGGCGCCGGGGCGGCGACGGGGCAATGTAGCCGCGGGGCGGTGGCAGGGCGGCGGGAGGTGGGGCGGCGGGGCGGTGGTCGCGATGGGCGGGGGCGGTGGGGCGGCGGGGCGGTGGTCGCGACGGGCGGGGGTGGTGGTGCGCGGAGGGGGTGGCGGGGAGAGGGCGGTGGTGCGGGGAGGAGGCGGTGGGAGGGGGCAGAGGTGCGGGGAGGGGGCGGCGGCGACAAGGCGGCGGGGAGGAGGCGGTGGCCGGAGGGGGCGGGAGGGGGCGTCGGCAGGGCTCTGCTACGGGGCGGCCACGGCGGGGCCGGGGCGGGAGGGGGCGGCGGCGGCCGGGGCGGGAGGGGGCAACGGGGGGAGAGGGAGAGGGAGTCGAGGGAGGGATAGATCGAGAGAGAGGAGTGGGTGGGGGCTGGGGGCTTACCGTTAGCCAGGCGTCTTCTTTGCCGTCCGCTAGCGGACGGCAAAGACAAGCAGGGCAGACGGCAAAGACAATGAGGACGGCATACCTCTTTGCCAGTGGACCAAGGTCCAGTGGGACCTACCTAGCCTCTTTGCCGTCTGCCTTTACGGTCTTTGCCGTCTGCTGGCAGACGGCAAAGGACCAGTAGATGGCAAACATAACCGTTGCCGTCAGCCAGATCTTTGTCGTCTGCTTTATGGCAGCAGACGGCAAAGACCTTCTTTGCCATCCGCCAGCAGACGGCAAAGATGGGGCAGACGGCAAATAACTGAATTCCAGTAGTGATTGATGACAACATACAATCAAAGCTTCAAATAAAGATATGCATGGATATAATGAAGACTTTGAGAGACACATGACTTAGATTTGCTCCCCCTGAATGTGTGATTCCTTTAAAGGATAGTTGCTTTGGAATGCATGGACACACATATAGTGGAAGGGATATAAGAAGTCATGTGTATCTTGGCTATATGCATCAAATGTGTGTGAATGAGATGTATCTTTGATCAAGACTTCACTATTGCAAACAATATGTGCAAGAAGCAAGAGATCATCTTGATCAAAGATATGATGCATATACTTACCTTGAGTTCTTGAGCATTCTAGTAGTAGAAACACACTTGAGAAAACAATGTTAGGAAACACAAGAGTATTCTACCAATCAACAAGGCAATAGAACTCAAAAAGCACCAAGATATGGAGAACATATAAAAGATAGTATTTCTTAGGATTGATATGTCTCCAAGATCATTTAGCAAAAAGCACCAAGATATGGAGAACATATAAAAGATAGTATTTCTTAGGAATTTAGAACTTTCTCCCCTTAGATATGAATATAGTAGATCACCCTCTCCCCCTGAATCTCAGCATGTAGATATTGGGATTGGATAGGGTGAGAAACATCTAAGATGATCACAAAACAAACATTTTTTCTCCAAATATTTTTTTCTCCCCCTACTTTGGTATTCTCACCTTGTTTATAAAAGCTTTGATATTCTCCCCCTTGATAATATCTCCCCCTTTGCATAAGCATGTATCTCCTCCTTTAGCATGAAGCTTTGTTATTCTCCCCCTTTGGCATTAATTTTCAAAAAGGTCAAACATAGGAACAGATACAGGGATCATTGACAGAGAAGGGATCCTTGAGAACAAGGGTCATTGAATGTAGGGTTCATAGAAATGAAAGCCGAGGGAATTTTGTAAGACTTCTCCTCCTTTGAGTTAGGGATCCTTGAATAAAAAATTTCTCCCCCTAAGTTTAGCTTTGTTATTCTCCTCCGATTTTTTTTTAAATAAGAAGGGATCATCGAAGTAATAAAATCATCACTTGTAAGATCACAGAAGAAACAAAGATTTGTAACTGCTAATGAAAACAAATCGGTGACTCCGAGACAGATAAATCGGTGGTACCGAGATTTTGTGGTGCAGCTTATCTGCAAATTCGGTAGAACCGAGATATATGTATCGGCGGCTCCAAGGCTAAAACAGAAAATTGGTAGAGGGATTTTTGAAATAACACAAAGTCAAAAGAAATTTTCAAGAAAAATATAAAAGTTTTTTTTTACAAACGGGATATCAACTAGAAAAGATTTGAGTGGTTCCAAGAAATCTTGCAAGAAGGAGAACCAATCAAAATTCTTAACTAGATGATGGGCGGTGACTAGGTCACCTATGTTAGAGTATATTGACTTAGGAGCCAAGCAAGAATACTTGATCATAGGTCATACTCTACGTTAAGCTCAAAATGGGGTTACCATTTTTCGATTAAGCATTTTAATGTCTTTCATATCACTTGAGTTGCTTTAGCTCATGACTTGGAGTAAAGCCTTTTCAAGGATATGAGTACATACCTTTGAGTGATGTTGATGACGTGGCTTGTAGGTGAACTTGTTAAGGATGCTCGAGGTTGATGAAGGTCATCTTGAGTTGGGAGCAATCCTTTTCGTTTTAGTTCACTTGTCACCTACATAGGTTAGTCATGCAAGGAAGAACAAAAGATATATCCATTTGACATGATACCAATTGAGATTTAGCAAATATGATCACATCAAGTATATGTCAAGGATATGGTTGAGTTGTCTTCTTCCTTCCATCATCAAGAGGGGTTGTGGATACTTGGTCATGACAAGATTGCTTATGATTTGAGTTGATGGCAATCTTGTGGAATGAAAATCTTCCAAGTACCTACAAAAGATTAGATGCAATACAAGGGAGCATAGAATTCCATGGCGTAAGATAACATGTTAGGAGTATCATGGAAATATCAAGAAAGCTCATGCCCTTGCATACAACCGAGTGAGTCTAGCTCAAGTTTGAAGCATCAATGATGTTCAACTCACTCCTCAAATAGCAAAATGTTTTCTCATCAAGTGGCTTAGTAAAGATATCGGCCAATTGCTTGTTAGTGCGAACATGCTTAAGATTGATATCTCCTTTGGCAACATGATCACGAATGAAATGATGTCTAACTTGAATATGTTTAGTTCGAGAATGTTGCACAGGATTATGACCAATTTTAATAGCACTTTCATTGTCACAAAGTAATGGAACATTTCTAACATGAATTCCATAATCCTTAAGCGTTTGTGTCATCCATAGTAATTGCGCACAACAAGATCCAGCAGCAATATACTCAGCTTCGGCAGTAGATAGAGATACCGAGTTTTGTTTCTTGGAGGACCAAGACACAAGAGATCTACCCAAAAATTGACAAGTACCCGAGGTGGATTTTCTATCAACCTTGTCACCGGCATAGTCCGAATCGGAATAGCCAACAAGGTTAAAGGAAGATCCCCTGGGATACCAAATGCCAAAGTTTGGTGTTTGTATCAAATATCTCACAATGCGTTTCACGGCCAAAAGATGACACTCTTTAGGTGCAGCTTGATATCTAGCACACATGCAAACACTAAGCATAATATCGGGACGAGATGCACATAGATATAGCAATGAACCAATCATAGATCGATAAACCTTTTGATCAATCGGTTCATCCGCCTTGGTAAGATCAACATGTCCACTAGTAGGCATGGGAGTTTTCATACCTTTGCACTCTTGCATGTTGAACTTCTTGATCAAGTCCTTGGTATACTTAGTTTGAGAGATGAAAGTTCCTTCTCTAGTTTGCTTGATTTGCAAACCAAGAAAGAATTTCAGCTCACACATCATGGACATCTCATACTTCTCGGACATCAACCTTCCAAATCTTTCACTAAATTGTGGGTTAGTAGATCCAAAGATAATATCATCCACATAGATTTGGCATACAAATAATTCACCATTAACTCTCTTAGTGAATAAGGTTGCGTCTATTTTACCAATTTCAAAACCTTTTTCAATGAGAAACTTTGTTAAGCATTTGTACCAAGCACGAGGGGCTTGCTTAAGACCATAAAGAGCTTTACGAAGCTTGTAAACATGATTAGGTTTCTTAGGATTTATAAAACCAGGTGGTTGCTTAACATAGACTTCTTCTTCAATCTCACCATTTAAAAAGGCACTTTTAATGTCCATTTGATAAAGCGTGATATCATGGTGATTAGCATAAGCAAGAAGAATGCGAATAGCTTCAAGTCTAGCGACGGGGGCGTAGGTCTCACCGTAGTCCATACCTTCGACTTGTGTATATCCTTGGGCTACGAGACGAGCCTTGTTCCGTACGACTTGACCGTCTTCGTCTTGCTTGTTCCGAAATACCCATTTTGTTCCGATGATGTTTTGCTCATCCTTGGGCTTCTCAACGAGTGTCCACACTTCATTCCTCTCGAAGTTGTGAAGCTCTTCATGCATCGCGTTCACCCAATCTGCGTCTTCAAGAGCTTGTTCTATCTTCAAGGGCTCAATGCTAGAGATGAAAGAATAATGCTCACAAAAGTTAGCTAGGCGGGTTTTAGAGCGAGTGATTCTCCCTGTTTGTATATCACCAAAGATTTGGTTTAGGGGATGGTTCTTGGTCACTTGTGCTCGAACTCGGGTCAGCTTCCGATTGTTGGATGGTGGAGCTTCTTCTTCATCATCATCTCCCTCATCATCGTTGTTGTTGAAGGTGTCGTTTCCTTGAGGTGGTGGTGAAGGAGGTTGTGGTGGATCTTCATGATGCACTTCCTCCTCTTCATCATCTTGTCGTGTACCGCTTGTGGATGCCTCCATGTCATGTTGTGGTTCACCTTGACGTGAAGTAGGGGCTTCCACTTGAGTTGATGAAGTACTTTCCTTCACCTCCATGGGACGAATCTTGCCGATGGACAAGTCTTGGATAGCTTCCGAAGGGTCCTTATCACCTACATCATTTGGCAATTGTTCGACTTGCGAACCATTAGATTCATCAAACTTCACATCTACCGTCTCTTCAACTTTTCGAGTGAAGTTGTTGTAGACATGGTAAGTGTGAGAGTTCGATCCATAACCAAGTAGGAATCCTTCATGAGATTTAGGAGCAAATTTAGTTCGACGATGCTTATCAAGAATGTAGCACTTTGAGCCGAATACCCGAAAGCATCCAACTTGGGGTTTGTTACCGGTGAGTAGCGCGTATGCCGTTTTACCGAGAAGCTTGTGCAAGTAAAGTCGGTTTGTGGCATGACACGCTGTTTCCACGGCTTCTGCCCAAAAGTGTCTTGGCGTCTTGTATTCGTCAAGCATCGTTCTTGCCATCTCAATAAGCGTCCGGTTCTTCCTCTCAACAACTCCATTTTATTGAGGTGTGTACGTAGCCGAGGACTCATGTGAGACACCTTCTTCGTCAAGAAAGGTATCCACATGGGTGTTCTTGAACTCCGATCCGTTATCGCTCTGAACCTTCTTGATCTTCACTTCAAACTGATTTTGCGCTTTGCGAACGAAGTTCTTGAAGATCTTTTGAACCTGCGACTTATCATCAAGAAAGAATACCCACGTAAATCTGGAAAAATCATCAACTATAACTAGACCATAGGAATTTCCACCGAGACTCTTGTAAGCATTGGGACCAAAAAGATCCATGTGAAGTAACTCAAGTGGTCTCCTAGTAGTCATGATATTCTTAACGGGATGACTTCCACCTACTTGCTTTCCAGCTTGACAAGCACTACAAAGTCTATCTTTGTCAAAGATAACATCTTTAACACCAAGTATATGATCACCTTTGATAAGCTTGTCTAGATTTCGCATGCCAACATGTCCTAGTCTCCTATGCCAAAGCCAACCTTTAGAAGATTTTGCAATAAGACAAGTACGAGGTTTGGATCTCTTAGTGAAATCTACAATGTATAGGTCACCTCTACGGAAACCGGTAAAGACCATTTTATGATTATCTTGACGAAGCACTTGGCAATCTACTTTCGTGAATAGCACATTAAAGCCAAAGTCGGCAAGTCTAGATACGGAAAGAAGATTGTAGCCAAGAGATTCAACAAGCATAACATTTTGAATAGAGCTATCATGGGACATGGCCACCTTACCAAGACCAAGTACCTTACCCTTGGAGTTGTCTCCAAACGTTACGTACCTTCGTGGTCCATGGTTTGGTGTGATCTCTTCAAACATTTCTCTATCTCCGGTCATATGATCGGTACATCCGCTATCGAGAATCCACTTTTTTCCTCCGGACATGTAGTCCTTGAAGTTTGCCATGAGACTTAGATTCTTCATGATCTTCTCATACTCGATGTCGGACAGCTCATCTTCATCATAGTAGCCATGTCCCACATTGTCATCATCAAGTGGGAAATCCTCGTCATAAAGAACAAGAGATTCGTTAGGGTTGTGATCATGACAATGTTCAAACTTGTGAATTCGAATGGCTTCTACAATGATGTTGTTGATAGTTGTGACATCTCCTTTAGCACGCATGAGATCTCTAAGCTCAAATAGACAATCATCAAACTTGGGATCACTAGGCGTCATTTTGTGGAAGGCAATAGTTTTATGAAGAATTTCATCAAGATTACTTAATGAATAACTTGGATATCGTTTCTCCAAGTCATTCCACAAAGTGTAAGCACATTCAAAATTCTTCATTTGATTAAGCACATTTCTAGGTAATGCTCTAACAATGAGATTGACAGTTCTAAGATTGCATAGCATATCAATTTCCTCTTCGTGTGTGGGATGTAAAGGATCAATGGGAGGTACATAGGGGCTCTTAACATACTTGCTCAATTGAAATTCATTAAACAACTCAAGCATCAAAGTTTTCCATTGGCTATAGTACTCTCCATCAAGATTAGGCACTCTACAACTCAAACTCCCTATACTAGACACATTCATCTTCCTCCTCGGTGATTAAACCGAAGCAATGGAGACCAATGCTCTGATACCAATTGAGGGATCACTAGAAGAGTGTCTAGAGGGGGGGTGAATAGACTACTAGCAGGAATTTAAAACCTAACCTTTTCCCAAGTTAATTGGTTGGCAGATTTTAACAGTTTTAGCAAGTCTAGCAAGTCTAACAGCCCTACACATGCATGTCAACAAATATGGCAGCGGAAAGTAAAGACATTGCACATGAAGTAGAGAGTAGAGATAGGTAGATCAAATGCAATTGGAGACGCAAAGATTTTTCCCGTGGTTCCGATAGGTGATGCTATCGTACGTCCACGTTTATGGAGTCTTCAACCCACGGAGGGTAACGGTCGCGAGAGTCCACGGAGGGCTCCACCCATAAGGGTCCACGAAGTAGCAACCTTGACTATTCCATAACGGCTTCCGTCCACGAAGGACTAGCCTCACTATGGGTAAATCTTCACGAAGTAGGCAATCTCCTTGCCCTTACAAACTTCTTGGTTCAACTCCACAACACGAAGTAGGAGGCTCCCAAGCGACACCTAACCAATCTAGGAGGCACCACCCTCCAAAAGGTAATAGGCTCGGCAATGATGATGAACTCCTTGCTCTTGTGCTTCAAGATGATAGACTCCTCAACACACAATCACTCTCTCACAGATTTGGCTTGGTGGAAGAGATGGGATTGGTGGAAAGCAACTTGGGGAGGCTAGAAATCAAGATCCATATGGTTGGAGTGGATGATCTTGACTTCAACACAAGGGTAGGTGGCTCTCTCTCAGAAAACTGGATGGGGCAAGTATGGAATAGTTCTGAGTGCTTCTCTTTTGAGTGGGTGGTGGTGAAGGGGTATATATAGGCATCCCCAAAAATCCAACCGTTACACACAAAATGACCAACTCGGTGACACCGATGTGATAATCTCGGTGGTACCGAAGTGACCAAAAGGTGGCAACTTTTGAATCTCGGTGAGACCGATATAGGAAACTCGGTTGCACCGATAAGGTGACCAACGGTCAGATTGCCCATTCTCGGTGACGCCGATCCAACAATCTCGGTGGTACCGATATTGTGAATTTGCGTAACAGAAAGTTGGCAACCTAAACTCGGTGGCACCGAAGCAGAATCGGTTGCACCGAAAGGCTAGGGTTTGGCTTAGGTCTGTCTGAGTTTGGGAATCGGTGGCACCGAGTGGAAAGTGTTGGTTGCACCGATTTTGGATATTTGACTTTGGACAGACTTTTGTGGAAGAGCTTGTGGGTGTTTTTGGTGACTATCACTTGTGCACGTATGAGCATTTTGTTCACCAACAAAACCTTACCCCCTTTTAATAGTATTGGCTTTCCTATGGACTCAAAGTGATTTCTCACAAAGTAAAATGTAGAGTCCTCTTGCTTGAAGCTTTGCCAATCCATTTCCTTGCATCTTGGGGTAATTCCACAATCTCCACAATCCTTTGCCAACCCTCTCTGTGGACTTTATCTGAAATACACTAGGTAAAAGTATTAGTCCAAGAGACAATGTATGTTGTCATGAATTATCAAAACCACCAAGGGAGCATGTTGTGCTTTCAAGTGAGTTGCATGATCTCATGGTCATAGGAACATATACTTGACATGCAGAAAACAATAGCAATAAACTGACATGATCATATGCTATGTTCATAGTTTTGGCCTTGTCCATCACATCATTCTCCTAATGATGTGATCCCGTTATCAAATGACATCTCATGTCTATGACTAGGAAACCTTGACCATCTTTGATCAACGAGCTAGTCTATTAGAGGCATACTAGGGACACAGTGTTGTATATGTACCCACACATGTATTTGAGTTTCCAATCAATACAATTATAGCATGGATAATAAACGATTATCATGAACAAGGAAATATGATAATAACTAAATTATTATTGCCTCTAGGGCATATTTCCAACTGATTCTGTACCTGCCATGATACTTTGCCAAGTAAAAGAAGAGCCTTTTTCAGTTTGGCTTTCAGCAAATCGCCGTCTGGATAGTACTTAGCTCTTAGGATTGTGGCACACAACGAATCCGGCTTATCAATAAGACGCCATGCCTGTTTGGCGAGTAATGCCAAGTTGAAGCAATGAATATCGCAAAATCCCATCCCTCCTTGATTTTTAGGTACACACATTTTCCACCAGGCCATCCAATGCATCATCCTCTGGTTCTCCTCGTCTTCCCACCAGAAATGCGCTATCGTGTCAATGATTCATTTACAATTTTTTTAGGAATTTTAAAGACTGACATTGCATAGGTGGGTATGGCTTGGATAACAACCTTGAGTAGGATCTCCTTCCCCCCAGCTGACAATAGTTTTTCCTTCCAACCACTTATTTTTTCACAATTCGTTCAATCAGAAATTGGAAACATTCTGTTTTATCTAATCCCACAATTGCTGGCAGACCCAAATATTTATCACCGAGGGCCTCGGTCATTATATTCAACGTTGTACACATTTGTTCTCTAATATCAACCCTCGTGTTTGGGCTAAAGAAAATACCGAACTTTTCAACACTTACCAATTGCCCCGATGCCGCACAGTATAAGTCTAGTGCAGATTTCAAAGCTCTAGCGTTGTGTTGGTTTGCTCTCATAAGAATCAAAGAGTCATCCGCAAAGAGAAGATTTGTGATGGACGGGGCATCTCTACATATTTTTACTCCTGAGATATTTCCATTTTCCTCTACATGCGTTAGTAAAGCATTCAACCCCTCTGTGCACAATAAAAATAGATATGGTGACAACGGATCTCCCTGCCTCAAACCCCTTGTAGGCCTGAACCTCTCACTCTCCTCCCCATTAATCCTTACTGTGTATTCGACAGTAGAGACACATTGCATAATAAGCTTCGCCCAATCTTGACGGAAACCCAATCTTAACATAATCTCCTTCAAGAAAGGCCATTCAACTCCGTCGTAAGCTTTGTGCATATCGAGTTTTATAGCACATAAACCCTCTCTACCTTCTCTTTTATTCTTGATGGTATGAAAGCACTCATAAGCCACTAGAATATTATCCATTATGAGTCTACCAGGCACGAAAGCGCTTTGAGTTGGACTAATAATATCTGGTAGAAAAACCTTTAAACGAGAAGCCACCATTTTTGCAATAATTTTATATACCACATTGCATAAACTGATCGGTCTAAATTGGGTCACCTTCGTTGGATTATTGACCTTTGGGATCATCACAATCGCAGTGTCATTCCACCCCGCAGGTATAGAGCATGTATTAATTGCTTGTCGAACCTCCTCAATTAGATCATCCCCTAACATAGGCCAAAACCTTTTATAGAAAATAGCATGGAGACAGACTTCACAAAACAAATAGGTTCAGTAGGATAGGCAATCTATTTAGCTTTTAAAGCAATATACATTGGAGTGCAAGGAGCCCGGTATTTTTTCGAAAATACATCAAAGGTGATATTTAAATGCTTCTATTTTTTTGAAATGTTTTATACAAATACACATGGATGTTCTCTATGTACCTTTGAAAATTCGTTAAATAATATTATAGATTATACAAGAAAAAATCCGGCCCAAAAAGAACAATATGCAAGCCCATTTTGGTTCACGTATTTGTCCTTTTGGTATATGTTGTGTATAAATGTGTATGTTTTGATGAAAATTTGTACACACATACAACACATCTATATATTATGCGTACAAAACTTCTAAAACCTTTTGAGGTATAAAATTTATGCTTTCGAAACTACAAAAGCACATTTTCGCATTGATTGAACATTAAAAATGAACAAGAAGTTCATTTGCGTATGTCCTTCTAATATGATAAGCCTTCTTAAACTAAAAAGAGAGAGAAGCTAACACAACTCTATCCGAAATATGAGACCGTCACACCGTCCTTGCCAGCAAGGCCACATGTCCGCTTCTTCTACGCCTCTCGCTTCGACCTCGTTGCGGCGCAACTGTGGGATCACTAGAAAGGATGTCTAGAGGGGGGTGAATAGACTGCTCGACAAGTTAAAAACCTAACCTTTTTCCAAGTTAATTGGTTGGCAGATTTTAGCAATTCTAACAAGTCTAGTGCACCCTACACATGCTAGTCAACAAGTATGGCAGCGGAAAGTAAAGACAAGCATATGTAAGAGAGCGGAGATAGGAAGATCAAACGCAATTTGGAGACACGAAGGTTTTTTCCGTGGTTCCGATAGGTGGTGCTATCGTACGTCCACGTTTATGGAGACTTCAACCCACGGAGGGTAACGGTCGCGAGAGTCCACGGAGGGCTCCACCCACGAAGGGTCCACGAAGTAGCAACCTCGTCTATTCCATAACGACTTCCGTCCACGAAGGGCTAGCCTCACTATGGGTAAATCTTCACAAAGTAGGCGATCTCCTTGCCCTTACAAACTCTCTTGGTTCAACTCCACAATCACGAAGAAGGAGGCTCCCAAGCGACACATAACCAATCTAGGAGGCACCACCCTCCAAAAGGTAATAGATGTGGTAGTATGATGAACTCCTTGCTCTTGTGCTTCAAAAGATAGTCTTCTCAACACTCAATCACTCTCTCACAGATTTGGCATGGGTAGAAGAGATTGATTGGATGGAAAGCAACTTGGGGAGGCTAGAAATCAAGATCCATATGGTTGGAGTGGATGATCTTGACCTCAACACAAGGGTAGGTGGTTCTCTCTCTCAGAAAATTAGATATGGCAAATGTAGATCTGTCCTGAGTGCTTCTTTTGCGAGTGAGTGGTGGTGGAGGGGTATATATAGGCATCTCCAAAAATCCAACCGTTACAACATTATTGCCCAACTCGGTGAAACCGAAGTGAAAATTCGGTTGCACCGACTAGTGCAAAATGTGGCAACTTTGGCGTTTTCGGTGAGACCGATATATGAATCTCGGTGGTACCGATATGGGTGACCTAGGCAGTTACCAAAACTCGGTGAGACCAAGTCCTAAAACTCGGTGGGACCGATTTCAAGAAACTGGTTAAGAGAGAGTTGGTCCAACACTCGGTGAGACCGATTCTCAAGACTCGGTGGGACCGATTCTTGAAAATGGCTATCAGAGTGTTGGTCACTGGTTTCGGTTACACCGAATGGAATGTTGGTAGTACCAAGATGCTAGGGTTTTGTTTGGCTTCTGTCTAGGGAAAACTCGGTGGGTCCGAATGGGAATGTTGGTGTCACCGAATTTTGACTTTAGGCTTTGGACAGAAGATATGTGTGGGAAAGTGGGTGAGTATTTTTGGTGGCTAATCTCTAAGCACTTGAGCAACCAGATCATCATATTTACCTCATCCCCTTTTAATAGTATTGGCTTTCCTATGGACTTAAAGTGATTTCTTACAAATGTAAAATGTAGAGTGCTCATTCTTGAAGCATGGCCAATTCTATTCCTTCATTTCCTTGGTGAGGTTCTCCACACAATCTTTAGCCAATCCTCTCTGTGGACTAAACCTGAAATGAACTAGATAAAACTATTAGTCCAAGAGACAATGTATGTTGTCATGAATTATCAAAACCACCAAGGGAGCATATGTGCTTTCAACAACTTAGTTTGGTCTGTTATAGTTTGATTCCCCGACGGCAACACTATGATGATGATAGCGGCGACGTGAGGAATACTTAAGGACAACGTTTTTCTTACTCATGTTCCACCTTGTCGGTGGTGTAGAGGATAAGGGGGTCATACGGTTGCTTCTCTTCTAGAGTTGCAAATATGGTTATGTCTTCGTGTTTTTCGGGTGGTCTTCGAAGGCATCGTCCCAATAGAGTGGATGGCAACCCTTCGTGTATTGGTCCGTTAGCTTCTCTTCGACCGATGAAGTTCGACCAACGTCGTCTTCGTCTTCACCGGGTGTGTTACTGCGGTTAGATCTCCCTGAATCTTTCTATCCGGGTCTGTTGCGGTCATCTAGCCCTTTTCATTGCCTTCTTTTTTGTGGCCATGATTGGTTTCTCAAATCCATGTGCATGCATCGTCTCAGTTCGTCCGCCGCGTCAACAACGTTTCCCTCACTTTAATGGTGTTTTTAGAGGTCTGGAGGTGACATCGAGCTTCGTTCGTAGCGCCCAGCCAACGAGAGTGCAAGAGGAAGACATGTCGATTTTTCCAACAATCTTGCGTGTAAACTTCTTGATTCTTTAAAGATGATTCTTCAAAGGAGTAATATATGTCATTTCTTCTTTTATAAAAATAGTTTTTTTAGGATAAAATAAAATGACGAGGTGTTGAATGAATAGAGAAGAGAAACAAAGAACCGCAGCGGCTACGGCACGCATCTCAGTGCCGTCGTCGACAGGGACACATCATATGCGCACATCGTACGTATACATCCAGTCCAGAGTTGCTCAAACACAGAGTTCCTCGACCTCGACTGGACAACCTTCGCTGTTGACCCAAATCCGCCGCCGCGTCTAAGATGGCATCTCCGACGCCGCCGCTCAAGGACGCCGTCGGAGGCCTGGACCGCGACCCCTTCGTCGTCCTCCTCGCCAAGCTCATCGGCGAGACCCAGCGCCTGCAGAACGACCCGCCGGCCCTCGTCCCGCAGGAGGACCTCGTGGCGCAGCACGTGGTCGACGCGCTCCGCCCGGTGTCGACGGACACCGGTGGCGGCCCGCTCGTCGTGCGGAAGGTGAGCTACACCGACGGCCGGAGCAACGTCATCGTCGAGTACCCCGGCACCGTCCCCGGCCGCGTCGTCTCCTTCGTCGGCATGCACATGGACGTCGTTCCGGCCAACCCTAGCGAATGGGTGAGTTTCTAGCAGATTTAATTGCTGATTTCGGGGCTTAGGGTTCCTGGACGAAGGATTGGAGGGTTTGCTTGATTTGGGGGACGTTTCTTCTGCCCGGAAAACTGGCACCTCGTTTTATCTAGATACCTTTCTTTCTAGCTGGTTGCCAAAATCGCACCCTTCCCCGATTTGTTAGTGGTTTCCGAGTGTTCTACCTTGGAATAGATGCATGTTTCGGTGTAGTGCTGCGTTGTGGGCTTGTGGAATGTTTTGATACAAGTTAGTACTTCAGTGGTTCATTGCTGTATCTACTGTTAAAGTTTCACATTTCCTCATTGGTGCTGTTTGATTTCGCTCATTTTATTTCTGTCGCATCATTAATTGATTAGTGGTTACTAACAAGTTGTACCTCAAAATTTACTCTTGGTTTGTTCCTCAATTTTCTGTTACTTTTGTTGGTTATAATCACTAATTACTGGACTGGGATCTTCTACTCCTGCAGGACTTCGATCCCTTCTCACTAACCTTCGAAGGTGATGACAAGGAAAAGCTTAGGGGCCGCGGGACGACGGACTGCCTTGGTCATGTGGCGCTAGTGACTCAGCTCATGCGGCGGCTCGGTGAGGTGAAACCACCATTGAAGCATTCTGTCATTGCGGTGTTCATTGCCAATGAAGAGAATTCATCGGTCACTGGCATTGGTGTTGATGGCCTTGTCAAGGATGGGTTGCTGGATAAGCTCAAGACTGGACCCTTGTGAGTATTGAACTTGTCCAACTAATGCGTCGTTCGTGAGGATTTTTTGCTGATTTAGTTGGTTATATGTGTGGTATTGTGAAGGTTTTGGATAGATACTGCGGATAAGCAGCCATGCATTGGTACCGGTGGGATGATCCCTTGGCATCTGAAGGCAACAGGGAAGCTGTTTCACAGCGGCCTCGCACATAAGGTACTCATTTGGACTCGTTAGAACAATGTTCAGTAATATAACTGTATACACACAAAATCTAAGATAGTTGATGAAAAATGACCATACTTAATAAGTGACATCATACAACCATATAACCTTCTCAACCTATTAAAGTAATAGGGTGAAAATATTGCATTACCTCTTGATTCCTTCAGTGGACATATTTTGAGACACTCTTCTTACACGGGGATAATTATAGTGAAGCGGAGGGAGTAGTAAATATTCTATAGGTGTGATCTGTTAAATAGTATAGTTACTAGAATAAGTTAGCATCCTTGCGATTGTTTGGTACCAAAGTATGAATAATGGGACCAAAAACAATGTAACACACGAAGTATAAAGCAAGTGATCGTTGATGCATGACTGGTATAACTTATTGCGTAATCAACTCTGCTGTTATACGATTGTTTTCTGCACATGTTTATTTGACATGTCTTTGTAATGTTATGGAAAGAGGTATTCCAGTATAGTTCACACGGCAAAAAAAGTCCAAATATAGCATTTTCACCTTTTCTTGCTGTCGGTGACAAAGTACAAAAGTGTTTTTGAATTTTGAAGACCCTGTATCTGTTTTTTTTTTGCCAAAGGCCATAAATTCGATGGAGTTAAATATGGATGCACTTAAAGAAATTCAAACTCGGTTTTACAATGACTTCCCTGCACACGAGAAAGAGAAGCTCTACAAGTTTGCTACTCCATCTACGATGAAGCCAACAAAGTGGAGTTGTAAGTCCCCTTGTACCTTTATTTTAAATATGTTCTAGAGACAGTGTATTTATAATATGTGGAAAAGAAAAAATCATTTGGTTGTGCTCCAAACATGTGATGCTTTGCAGATCCTGGTGGGGGTCTGAACCAAATTCCTGGTGAATGTACGATTTCAGGGGATATAAGGTTCAACTCTTGGCCTGAGGTTCTTAGATTCTCTTTAATTGCACTTGAGATGAAATGACTCAATTAAATTTAGTTTGATATGTGCTTTTTTTATGGTCTAGTTTGATATGTACTTACTAGTGCTGGAGGCATGTGGACCTACTGAAATTGAATGTTTTTGTTTGAACACTTGCTGAAATTGAATGTGGAATCCGTTATGGTCAGTAGAGTGTTTACATAAGAGTAAAGAAGGAAAGAAAATGTGATGGACTAGCACTGATCGCATATCTCTATGTTCGTAAGACTCCAGTAAAACAAATAAAATCCATGTTCACCTTTTTATTTTATTTTTGCTACTGTAGTAAGGTTGTCTATTTGTTTTTATTATTGAGACCCCATGGGTATTTGAGTGTTTCCTGACCATATGGTTCTTTCGATGTTGCAGGTTGACTCCTTTCTATAGGTAAGTCCATCTCTTATGTGTACAATATGTATTATTCCTTCTGTTGGATGGGCTTCTACGGCTATTAAATGATGTGTTAAATTCATAGTTGCTACTGTTATTATCATGCAGCACAAGTTTTGTAGTTCAGAAGTTAAAAGAGTATGTAGATGATATAAATGCTGGACTTGAAACAAAGCTGCCTACTCGTGGTCCAGTTTCGAAATATGTTCTTCCGGATGAAAATCTGCGAGGAAGGTGAATTAATCTTTCTTTACTGACTTTTACCAGTAATCTTTCATGATGGAGGGCATAGTTTTCATTGTTTACTGTTTGAATGTGCTAGGCTTGAAATCACTTTTGATGGAGATGTGATGAATGGCGTGGCCTGTAATCTCGAGTCTCGGGGCTTTCAAGCATTGTGCAAAGCAACCGAGGAAATAGTTGGATACGTAGAGCCATATTCCATCACCGGGAGTTTGCCTCTGATTCGTGAATTACAGGTTTGAGAGAAACTAGTTACACCCTTGTCTTTTTTATGCAATATTTGTGTGCTAAAGCAAATTCATGATGACACTTTACAGGATGAAGGATTTGATGTTCAAACTTCTGGATATGGTAAGCACTTGAGCACTAAATTGAGGTTCTTGGACTTCTGTTGGCCATGTTATCAGTCAGATACTATCATACCGTTTATGTTCCTAGATTTGCATTGGGTGTCCTAATTTATCGTTCGGTTATCTCATCCTAAGCGAGACAGCTGAACTCTTTTTAGTGAAGTGCTCATACAGTGCTACTGATTCGCTGCAGGTTTACTGAAGACGTACCACGCGAAGAACGAGTATTGTCTGTTTTCAGATATGGCCCAAGGCTTTCAAGTGTTTGTAAGCATCATTTCGCAGCTGGAAGAAGATGCTTAAGCCTTCTAGGGATGAAATATTACCTTATTAGACACCTATTCCTGCTACTCGGGGATCTAATAATAGTGTTTTGAGCTTGGGCTCAATCATATCTCATACCATGATATTCACGCACAATTTACCGCATAGAATCAGTTCTCGCTTGTATTGGAACGTTTAGATGTACGAGCTTGGGTTGTTTGGTGAACCATACATGAAGGCAAACACACCCTCAGTTTCTAAATATAAGACGTTTTGGCAGTACCATCTAGCTATGGATGAAGTCCATATAGCTGGACTGCTCGGCGTTATTAGAGTTTGGAGTTTACCGTTCTCGATGGAGAATTTAAAAGTGTGTTTGGTTTGGGGGCTATTATTTGATTGGCTAGGAAGAGTCACTTTGCACTTTGGCAAGCCAAAAAAGCATGTACTTATGACGGTATAAGCCAACAGCCAAAGCCAAAAGCTGTCATACGAGTCTGATGATAAATAAGTTGGTGAAAACGTTTTCAGGGTAGTAGAGAACAAATTTGAGCACCACGGCTGCAACAGATGATGTGAAAGTGGTGACCATATCTTTTTGCCCCCGTTCTCTTTTATATTACTTCACAACTGCTCATGCGTTGCAAGGACATACATATTCTAGTATATCTTCACCCACTATCTTCGTAATCATGACATAAATGCTTGCTACGAATTAAGGATTAGTTTCTATATTACTGCAAGATCCATGGTTAGGCACAGTGAAAAACAGCAAGCGAGCAAGTGAATTGAGGAAGGGAGTGGGTAGGACAAGGGAAAGAAAGTATGATTTGATTGGTTTTGTTTTGAGGAAATGAGAAAGAGAAAAAAAAGTACTGATTTGGTTTAGATGATTTCAAATTCAAGGTGGAAAGGAAAAAAGCAACGTATGGGATGGGATGTAAGTGATGGAAGCGAACATATGTACGAACTCCCTTTTTAATACTCCCTCTGTAAACTAATATAAGAGCGTTTAGATCACTACAAGTAGTGATCTAAACGCTCTTATATTTATAGTGATCTAAACGCTCTTATATTAGTTTACGGAGGGAGTATTAAAGATGTTGAAACAAAGTATGATATCTATACCTACTAATAAAGGGGGAGTACTTCTACCCGTCCGTCACACATTTTACGGAAACCCCTGCCTTTTTCTAGCAATTAATGCACAGTCCATTGTTAAGTGACGGGGAATCGGTTTTTGCATTTCACACAAAACATCTGCCTTTTATGCTAATTAACCCACGGCTCATCATAGGGATTTTTTTCCAGTTTTGCATAAACACCCCTAATATCTGTGTTAATTATCCCACAGTCCATTAAGAATAAATGTTTTTTAAATAACCATATCTTTTAAACCGTAACTTCAATTTTAACATGTTTGTAACACCCCGTTACGCCTGGCGGGATCTAGACTGGCCCCACAGACCAACACTAGTCTTTCCTGCGCACTTTGTCCTCACTCGTGCGCACCCGGGACTAACTTTTCGGTCGGTCACCCATCCTAGAATTGCTCCAAGCCAAGCACGCTTAACTTTGGAGTTCTTTTCGAATGGGCTTCCGGAAAAGAAGGAATTCCTTGTTGATATGAGTAGTCTATCATTCCTATTTAAGCCAGGTTCTCACAATGTTATGTATGGAATTTGATTAAAAAAAGTGTAGAATCTGAATATGACGTTATTTCGCATGTTAACTATTTTTAAAATGATATTTATGGTGCAACCTCGCACGATCTGTCTTTATTTTGTAACGACGCGAATCTGTATTGCAAATGAATATGTAACACACAATGTTGTGTGTTGGTTGGCAAGGAGCGAGCGAGGGAAATGATTATAGTGAATCCACTCTAATCCTTCGACATGTTGTACTTACACCAGGTTCTCTCTTTGTACATGTCCTATGATCTAAGACCCTGCGTACCTTTACTTACCGAAATCCACACCCGTATTTACCAATAGACTACGCAATTTTTTTATGAATACATAAACAATTTTTATAGGATGTACATACACTTATAAAATTCATGGACATTAGAAGTACATGAAGGTTTATTTTGAAAATATTCGAATAATTCTTGTGATAATCATGAAAGTTTATATTGGAACCGATAAGTACGATATTAATTTGTGTTCCACCCGCTGCATGTGATGGCGACACATATAGGCTTTCTTAAATATACTTAATTTATAGGTACGACCTCCTCAATGTTGAACGGCTCCATCCAGATGCTGCCTGAGTGTGGTCGTAGGTGCACGCCATCAATATGACGAGTCGGAATCAAAATTGAATCGAATTAAAAATAGTGGCTCAGATAAAAAAATGTTTACTCTCCTATTGCAATGCACGGCCATGTTTGCTAGTGATAATTAAAACTTTACAAGAACACAACACACATATCAAACAACATATCAAATTCAAGCCCACCGTATAAAAAACAAGCATTTTACATCAGAAATATCATTGCCTCCATCGCTTGCTTCCTCTACATCGTCAGCGACCTCTTCATGGTTGCTTCCACTCCATTGCCACCATTGTTTTCATTGCCATCCATGGCACCACTCATACCATCATCCATGTCGCACCCATGGCACTAGCCATTTCTCCCTGCCTCCCATGGCACCCATGACACCGCCCATGCCTCCCATGGAACCCATGACACCACCCATTCCTCCATGCCGCCCATAGCACCCATGAATCCTCCCATGGTAAACCCTACCATCATGTAGCCTTCCATAGACCTTGCCGCGAATACTTTATCGGTGGCACATCTCAAAGTATGATCTTGCCTTCTCATCAAATTTACTCATGTCCATCGCCATGAGTTTTGTTCATTTTCAATGCTCTTCAATCTTAGTTGTTACAATATGTTACAACATGCTCAATACAAATAATATCAAAATCATCTCAAATGAATTCAAAACAAATAGAACACATATAGTACTTACTTATTACAATGTAATACTTGCCATTACAATCTACTCTTATATCGCAAAAATAATAATGAGAAAACTATTTTTTAACTTAGAGACTTTTTGGTGAACACCTAGTGTGCAAGGAGAATTCCGGTCGGCTGCTTGTTTGGGCCGAGGTGATCGCATGGAAGGCTAAGAATGGCCTCGGGGTGGTCTCCATGACCCCTAGGAGCTGGGGTGGCAGCTGCCAGTGTCGCCGCACCTTTCGAAAGACGAGAGCTCTAAAGGAGCATTGGCTCGCCTCGGGGGCGGCGGTCACGTGTTGGTCGCGACGCATACTAGTTGAACTCAATGACGATCAAGGGTGCCGTGGCGGCCATTAATTGCGTGGAGGGGCGGCGAATGGCTGAAATCGGCACAAATCGAGGTTGCAGTGAATCCTGAATTAACGACGGTGGCGGGGCCAGTTACGATCGTATGAAGCGGCGTGATTGGGTGTCAGATTGGCAATTGGGCCATGGGTGGACAACAGACTCTTAGGACGTGTTTGGCAGCCGTAGCAGCTGGCCGTGGCTAGCTCAAGCCTACCTCACATGAGGCTGGTTGAGTAAATACAACCTCTAAACTAGTATCTGCAACTTGTTTGGTTGCCCGCATTTAGTTCTCACGTATTAGGGGCCAGTTTGGCGCACGGTGTTTGGTTGCCCGCATTGTCCGAACTCACACAAAAGCATGTTGTTTGGTTGCATACATGGTGCGAGGTGTGCTAACCTTGCACCCTATGTGGTGAGGTTACCTCACACATGATCACACCTAGCACACCAACGCCATAGCAGTGCGATGGCGACGAACTGCACGATGATGATGAAGTTCTTCACCGCAAGGCGTGGCGCCACCTTGCCAACTGCAGCGTTGCCAACTTCAACGACGCCAACTGTGTGCTTCCGCACATAGTTGGCGTAAGCTTCTTCTGCCGCCCACCTAGTCTTAAACCCTCTATGGCTGTTGTTGCTGACAGAGGCAACTTGTTCACTGCAATCTTCCTATGAACTGTGAACCCTAGGTACCTTCCCGACGAACACCGCATACCATTTGTCCTAGCAGTGCACAAGAGTAGGCGTTGAAGCAGCAAGCAAAAGAACAATCAAGGAGAAAGCAATGTAGCAGAAGTAGTAATCATGCATGATCATATGACATAGCAAGTTCAAACCTAGCACTACATTGGTGTCATCCTACCACCACATCCAAAAGAGGGTGTCATCCTACCACCGCAAGTTCACGATCATCATGAGGGGTTAGTATATACCACCTCAACAAAATATACAGACCATCCAACGGTTTTCAAGCCCTAGCTACACAAAATATACGTCGTCATCGTCATCGCCATCGCCATTGCCACCCAGGATCATGCAAACGGTAACAAGCAGCAAGCTCTAGTAGTAGTGCTTGCCCAGCCAGCTCCTAAGCCAGAGCACCCTGTGGGCGTCTGCCATGGCAACAAACCCAACACCCTGGTCCTTGTTGTCCAGCAGGTGGCTCAGAGCTGCCATGAGAGTCTCATCGTTGAAGCCACCTTGCTCCATGACGGTGCTATACATGTCAGGGTGGACGTCAAGGGACTTGCTCTCCCTAATGGCGGTTGCCACCTCCTTCACGGCCTCAGTCATGCTGCTGAAGACACTGATCTCCTCCTCCATCAGGCCGCCCCTCTTCCTCTTCCTATCAAGCACAGTGACAGGCTCAAATGGCTTCTCAGGGCCATCAAGCACTGCCTCTACATCCGGGGTGCCTGGGATGTTCGGGGGTTGCCAGGCCGCCGGAGAACTGAGAGGCTCACCGGAGCCCAACACATGCTTGCCGGTTGCCAGGCCGAAGGAGAAGTTGTGCTGCATCTGGTTGTAGTTCTGGATGGGTGTGTTGAGGAACTCAGCGTCCTTGGGGTGGTCCTAAGATAGAAGCACAAGTGTTGTTAGTTGCTAGAAGGCAATGGTTGACAGTGTGCAAAACAAGGGGACAACTAACCGCGACATGGCCGGTGTAGTGCTCTGCCTCCAGAATGATAGAGCAAGTGCTTTGATCCCAGGATGCGCCGCTAAGGTCTCTGAGCTTGGACACTTGAATCCATCGAGCTCTCCACTTCCTCAAGTGGTTGTACACCTGGGTGACGCTAACCTCCTGGCCACAGAACTCGAACACCTGCTTGGCAACGGTGTTCAAGTGCACCTCCTTGAAGCCCTTGTCAGTCCTAACCCCACTAGAGATGAGCTCGCACATCTTGTTCAGCACGAACGTGGACATGAACGGCTGCCACTTCATATTGTTCACCCTACCATCCTTCTTGGCCTTCGATGCACCGACAACAGAAGTGGCAGTTGGCTCAATGAGCACAACTGGCACAAAGATAGACGCACCAGGTGACACCTCGAACACGTCTGAATCAAGAGGCATGTTCTGATCGAGGAGGGGCTGCGAGTCCTCGACATAGGAGGCTACGAAGTGGCTCTCCGAGAGGACAAGGGACTGACTAAGATCTTGCGTCTGCGTGGTCATGTCCTACAATCGTATCACGCATAGACAGTAAGCATAGCACAAACAATACCACAACATCTAGCTATCTCAACATCAGAACTAGCTATCAGATCCAACACTATCAAACTACTCTAGCTACCAATATCCATACTGTTCATCCATGGTGTTCATCACTATCATACTACTCTAGTTACACAGATCCAGCACAAATACCTACCACAACATCAAAATCTAACATCTGCTAACAGATCACATCCTACCACATGCTTGCACATCTAACCCTATGACCATATCCTACCACATGCTTGCACATCTAACCTCTCAGATCTAGCTACAACGAACAATGAGAAAAGAGGTGATTCAACTCACAGAGGCCATGGCTGCAGCTCGGGAGGACGTGGGAGGGGTCGGAGAAGCTGAGGAGGGGAGTCGCCGCCGCCGTGGACCGCCGGCCGGTGAAGGAGCTCCGCTTACCTCATCGTCAGTGTTGATGTGCATCGGCGAGAAAGATCGAAAGGGGGGAGAAGGGTGGCGGGGCTTTGGGCGGTGAGAGGAGGGGGGCTAAATAGGGTAACCGAATCGACGGGAGGTGAGCCGAAATCCTCCTGTCGATTTTTTGGAGACGCGCGCGAGCTCGCGCCATCTCCTTGGTCGCACGAGCTCAGCGCCGCGTTCCCCTCCTCTGCCTCGTACGAGCCAGGCGCTGGAGAAACTGTCGATCTGAGCGTGGCTCGTGGGCCTGGCGTGAGGTGCTTTAAAGTCCGTGCTATGCAGGCCCAACAGTGAATGCAAGCAAACCAAACAGCCCGAATCCATCCCGCGCGGGCCTAGTTGGCCCATATGCGGGCAACCAAATGCGCCCTTAGTGGTGGCATGGAACGAGATCTCACCGGCGGTAGCCACGGGGAGAGGTGGGTGGGGCCGCATGAAGTTTTATCTTGGCAGTTGGTGTGCGCGCGTCTGCGTTTGGTTTTTGTGGCAACCTATAGGAGTGCTGCAAATATGGAACGTTTGTGGCAAAAATATTGGGGTGCCTTACTTGCTAGAGCACTTTTTGTGGGCCCAAATGACCTGAATAATGTTTTGGGCACTGTGCCTATTTTCCATCATCTGTTGGAGATGCTATAAGAGCATCTCCAGCAACTTCCCTTTCCCCAATAAAAAACAACTATAGGGGAAGTTGGCAAAAAAACGCACTCAAGTAGTTCCCTATATCCAATATTTTTTAGGATCTCACCCAGAGAACCCCCCTATATATAGGGGAACATTGATCTGCCGCTACATCTCAAGTCGCAGTGGCGGCAGCCAACCTCCTGAAGCTTCACCGGTCGGCACGCCAGAGTAGCAGTTGCTAGATGTCCCTATCATCACCAACGGTCGCTGGAGTCGTAGCACCACCTTCTAGTCCCTCTATCAGCCAGCCGCCACCACCATCGAACCCGCCATACCATCTTCCCTGCCATCGGGCATGTCGTGCGGGCTGTTGCCCGACCGCCCACCATGCCACTAGCCCACATTTTTACCGCCCGCCACCACCTCACCGCTTGCCTCCTTGCCTCATCGTTGCTCGCAACCACGTCGCAGCCGCTCGTCAGCACCTCCTTGCCGCCTACCAATTCCTCGCCACCACCGATGGTGTCTTCCATGCACGTGAAAGAGAAAGAGAGAGAGAGAGAGAGAGATATTACTATTGACAAGTGGGGCACATGTATCAGGCTCTATAGGGAGCTGCTATAGCAGTGCACCTGTGAAACCCAACAAATTTATTAGGACAACCCTATAAGCACTATAGGATAAATTTTATTGGATAGCGGCTAGAGATGCTTAAGATCTGAACATAAGTTGTGGGGGACGAAGACAAGTGCAGAAGAATAAGAACATATAATATTATATGACTGCTGTTTGATTTCAATGCAGCTGGTTAGTGATACTCAGTCAAGCATATATTTTAGCCCGAACGCCGTAGTGGAGGATAAAATATGGTTATATGGTTTGCCACAATTTGGTTATCAATACTGAGGCGCTTAATGATAAATACCTGGGGTTACCAGCCATGGTGGGAGTTGATAGGAGTGATTCATTTGAATACCTTAATGATCTTATCAACCAATTTGTGAATGGGTGGAAGAAGAAATTATTGTCTACATGAGGCAAGGAAACACTCATTAAGTCTGTCGTTCATGCCATGCTAGTGTTTGCTATGTCGGTGTTCAAAATCCAGAAAAAGTTTGCAAAGGGATGATGGATGTTATATCAAGATACTGTGGGGTGATGATGATAACCATACATGTATGCATTGGGCATCTTGGTGGAAACAATATGTCCCAAAGGAAAAAAGAAGGCTTGGGGTTCAGAGATTTGCATAGTTTTAATCTTGTCTTGCTTGCCAAGCAGGTATGGAGGTTGCTGGAGAATCATGACTCTCTCTGTGCACAAATTTTGAGGGCGAAGTATTATCTAGATGGGAGACTTTTAGATGCAAAAATGAAGAATGGAAGTTCTTATACGTGGCATAGTATATGTGCTGGGATAAACACTTTCAAGAGATGAGCAATATAGCACATAGGAGATGGATCAAAAGTGAATATTTGGTCAGATGCATGGATTGCCGATAATGCTACTGGTTTTGTAATTACGCCAAGAGGAGCAAACTTATTGACGAAAGTATCTGACATTATTGATCCGGTCACTGGGTTATGGGATCAAGAGGTAATTAATATTATGTTCTGGTAGGTGGATGCTCAAAGAATCTTATCTACTTCGTTAGCACCACATGGAATATTGGAGGATTATGTGGCATGAAGGTTTACAAGAAATCATATGTTCTCGGTTAGGTCAACGTACCACGCCGAATGGGACCCTCAGCTTGGTCGCTGGTATGAACGTACTAAAGGTGAACCCTCCCAGTGATATCCTGTTTGGGCAAAGTTATGGGGTACTCAGGTGTTAACCAAGATAAAGATTCATACCATGTATGGGCATCCTCGCAAACTGGGACATCGCCACATCGAGCAATTGTCTGATGTGTGCGGCTGCAACAACTACTAAAGCTTATGCATTATGACACAACCTATTACCAGCACAACAATTTGGAATCAACGACTTGGTGGTCAAGTCAGATTGCATGGATGTAATATCTATGATGAACAATGATGGCTTCATGGTGTCGGGTGTTGTGACAATTCATGCGGATTGTATGGTACTAGCTATTGGATATACTCCGGTTTCTTTTGTTCACTCTCTAGGGAGGCAAATTGTGTCTCTCATAAACTAGCTAGGTATGCGGTCTCGATCTCACCTTTAGTGTGGATTGAGTAGCCGCCGACATCAATTGTAAGGTGGATGGTGGATGATGTACTATTTTTTGATTTTATAAAGTTATCAAAGTTTTTTAAAGAACATATAATATAGGCTTTCATTTTAGTTGATTCCAAAAACGATACAACGTTGGGTTTATATTGGAAAGACAACTATCCTCGTACCACACCACCATTAAACTAATACCCTAACAACCCTCCTGTCAGTGATGACGTGTGTCTGACGGCGAGATTTGGTGGTAGATTGGGTGTGCACTTTTTCTCTTTGGGCTCTCCTCTCCTATTTGTAGTGAGCGGTGGCAGCGCAGAACGGCAAGTGTCCAGTTACCCCGAGCCAGCGACCAGGACCATCTTATAAGTTTACCGATTTCCCCTACAAATATGTGGTATAAACCCTAGACCTCAATCTAATTCGGTGTCGTATTGGTGATTTTCCCTTTCCAAATCTATCCATTCAAAAATACTACCTTTGTACCAAAATATAAGAAGTTTTTGCGGCTCGATTTGAACTGCAAAAACATCTTATATTTTGGTATGGAGGGAGTAGTATGCAGCGGCAGTTAGCCCATGAATAGGTGATTTCCCCTTCCCAAATCTGCCTATATGGCCGTGATATGAAGTTATACCCTTTTGTTTCTATCAAAATCAGTCTGTAGTGCTAACTGAATTACCCTTGAATTATATGGTGTGTCATGTTTAATTTATACTTATTCTTATTTTGATTTTGCATTTAGATAGACGATAGGACAAATATGCTAATTCATGGGGCAGTTGCATATATGTTTGTCTCCATGATGACATTTGATGTTTGTCTACAAAATGGGGAAAAGGAGAGAAAGCATTACACATGGTTAATATATGAGAAGGGTAGGATGGATTACCTAGACAATAAAGTAAGGAAGAATGATATAACTTGTGGGAGTCTGCTTTCAGCTTGGTAGGTCTTCTGATTTTGTAAACTCTTTGGGGGACTATGAATCGCTTGTAGACACGGTACATATGTGTGCTGAGCAACAAGTAGCTATGTGTTTTTAAACACTATTAGACACAACTTAGGAGTAGATTAATTGCCACAAATTGGTTGAACACCTTTCTTCCGATTTTGTAAACTCTATAGGGACTGTAAAGTTCTTGGAGAGACATGACACACATGTGTGTTATGCACTTAGTAGCGGTGTTTTTAAACATTGTTCGACATAACCTTAAGGATGGGTTAACTGCAACAAATTTGATGGGTCCCCTGAAGTCATTACTCGTTATTTTTAAAAAAATCCCTTGCAATTGGCAAGCTATGAGACAATCTTATTAGTAAGACTTCATTGCAAACCCCAACCAAAATAGAAGGGAGTCACAAGTGGGATCCATGCTTTAAGGTATGAGATTGAGAGACAACACTTTGTTTTTTAGGTACAATATTAGATCTTTTGCTTTTTATTTTTCACCAATTAGGATTGTATTGGACCTATTGATGGTAGGTGAGAAACAAGCTTATGGTAGGTGTGTTAGTCCACTTGCTCTTGGGCTATGTTTTTATGTCTATTATGCGTAAAATATTGCCTTGTTTTCGCATCTACCATTATATACAAAACATATGTGATTACGTGTGGTATTGTGCATGTGCCATTGAAAGGGGCACTTTTTTAGAATTTCACATAGCCATCTATATTCTACTTTCCTAAGGGGAGCCTTGGTGCAATGGTAAAGCTGAGATCATGGGTTTGAGTCGTGGAAACTGTCTGTTACAGAATTGTAGGGAAAGCCTGTGTATAGAAGACCCGACGTGGTCAAACCATTCCCCTGACCCTGCGCAACCGGGAGCTACGTGCACTGGGCTTCCCTTTATCCATATTATACTATTCAATGTGAAATTACAGTTAAGCATAATCAAGTATTATACCTGATTTGGTACATGCCCTTAGCATCACAACCCCCGCCTTCTCTAAATGCGGTTGGCCCTCTAGTCATGTGTTCTAAGAATACGTGAAGATGATCTTGTTGAAGTGTATATGTGGATTGTCTAGCCCTTTCAATAAGTTCGAACTTTTGGTTGTGTTATCTAGTGCATCAAGCTTAACATGGTATTAGAGCTAAGGTCTTGAGTTCAAGTCATATCTTTCGCAAATCTAAAAGTTGTTGGTGCCTAATACTTGTGATCTGCGTTGGGTTTTCAGTGAAGAGGAACGGGTAATTGCAGCACAAAGCGGATAAGTATTTCCCTCAGTTATGAAACCAAGGTTTATAGAACCAATAGGAATATCAATCCTCAAGCGTCTTCAACGACTGCTCACAAATGAACAAACGACTTGCACCCAACACGGGCAAAAGGGTTGTCAATCCCCTTGATCTCGTTATTTGCAAGCAAATGAGTTGTGTAGATAATTGTTGATAAATGCAAAATAAATAAAAAGTAAATAAAGGCAACAAGGTAATAATAGCGTTTGCAAATATATAAGTGAATAGACCGGGGGGCCATAGTGTTCTCTAGTGACATCTCTCATGTAGGCAACATACGGTGGGTAAACAAATTACTGTTGGGCAATTGATAGAAAAGCGGATAGTTATGCGATTTTCACGGCAATGATCATGTGTATATAGGCATCACGTCCATAAGCAAATAGGCCGACTCCTGCCGGCACCTATTACTATTACTCCACTCATCGACCGCTATCCAGCATGCATCTAGACTATTAAGTAAAACAGAGTAATGCTTGGAGAATGATGACATGATGTAGACAAAGTAAACTCAAACAATATGAATGAACCCCATCATTTTATCCTTAGTAGCAACAACACAAACACGCATCTTGTCCCCTACTTTGTCATTGGGATATAGAAACTCGCCAGGTTGAACCTACCACAACGCACCACTCCCACCAATGAAATATCAATCTACTTGGCCAAAGCACATCAATAGATCGGAGAGCATTACAAAGCTATAATGATCATGCACTTAAGAGATAATATAATTCAGAGGCATCTCAAATACTTTTCATGAATAATCTGAACATAAACCCAAATTCATCGGATCCCAACAACACACCGCACAATAGGATTACATCGGATAGATCAAAGTGAAGATGTGTTGACCATTGTATTGAAGATCATAAGAGAGAGAGATTGCCATCTAGGTACTAGCTATGGACCCATAGGTCTATGGTGAACTACTCACACATCATCATGAGGGCAGCAAGGTTGATGAAGAGGCCCTCCGTGATCGATCCCCCCTCGGCAGGGTGCCGGAACGAAGCTCCAGATGGCCTCGCGATGGAACAGAGACTAACGGTGGCGAAAAAAGGGTTTTGAGACTGCCTCCAGGGTTTTTAGGATATTAGAGAATTTATAGGCCGAAGAGGGACGTCGAGAGGCGGCTGAGGGGGCCACCACATATCAGGGCGCGCCCTGATGTGTGGTGGGGCCCTCGTGCATCTCCTGGCCTCCTTCCGAAGCTTCTAGGTCTTCATATAGTCCAGAAAAAATCATCAAAAAGTTTCATGGCAATTGGACTTCGTTTGGTACTGTAAACCTGAAAAGGCAAAAACATGCAGAAAATAACAACTGGCACTGGGCACTAGGTCAATAGGTTAGTGCTCAAAAATATTATAAATTTTTAAATAAAGACCCAAAAAGTATCCTAGAATGATAATATATCAGCATGGAACAATCAAAAATTATAGATATGTTGGAGACGTATCAAGCATCCCCAAGCTTAATTACTGCTCGTCCTTGAGTAGGTAAATGATAAAAATAGAATTTTTGATGTGACATGCTATCCATTATGTAATCTTATTCAGGTATGCTCATTGAGAAAAGATGAATCAACAAATATTAACATAGCAATAATTGAAATGTAAGAAACGGAATTGTTAACTCTTAAAAGTATACAATCCTTAAGAAATGTTTATCCCCCCCCCCATTCATCTTGTTATATTAGCAAGGCATGGGTCCATCTTCACCACATTAATACAAATATTAAACACCACGGTGTCCAAGTCAGGCAATTGGTTCGTACTTTTTCAATATGCATCAACTTTTTATTCTTCACGCAATACACGAGCGTGAACCATTGGACATAGCATTTAGGTGGAATAGAATATGGTGGTAGATATCAAAGGGGTTGGAAGTGGATAAGTGGTCTCACATCAACTAGGTGTACCAACGGGCTATGGAGATGCCCATCGATAGATGTCAATGCGAGGAGTAGGGATTGCCATGCAAATGATGCACTAGAGCTATAAGTGTATGAAAGCTCAAATGAAGCTAAGTGGGGTGTGCATCCAACTTGCTTGCTCATGAAGACCTCGGGCATTTGAGGAAGCCCGTCATAGGAATATACAAGACAAGTTTGTAATAATGAATAGGTAATTCCCACTAGCATATGAAAGTGATATATCATGAGGTTCTCTACATGAATAGCATGGTGCCACTTTGAGTCACAAGTGTGGTAAAGGATAGTAGCAAAGTCCCTTCTCCCATTTTCTCTCATTTTTTTGAATAGATGGTGGGCTCATTTGGCCTCCCCCATCTTTATTTTTGTCCGGAGTCTCACCTCGACATATGGGAGAATCATTGTCTCCATCATTCTTTCCTCACCGGGACAATGCTCTAATAATGATGATCATCACACTTTTATTTACTTACAACTCAATATGGAGAACTGATATGAAGATATGACTCTGTATGAATGCCTATGGCAGTGTACCAGGATGTGCAATGATCTAGCGTGACATGTATCAAAAAAATTATGAACAGTGGCTTTGCCACAAATACTATGTCATCTCTATATGATCATGCAAAGCAATATGACGATGAACGAACTAGTCATGTGAAGTGACGATGGAATTTGCATGGCAATATATCTCGGAATGGCTATGGACATGCCATGATAGGTAGGTATGGTGGCTGTTTTGAGGAAGATATAATAAGGCTTATGTGCAACAGAGAGTGTCATGTCATGGGGTTTGGATGCACCAGCGAAAGTTGCACCGATCCTCGAGGTGAGAACGGGCTATGCATGGTACCGAAGAGGCTAGCAATTTATGAAAATGTGAGATTGCGTATGTCCATGGTTTCACATTAGTCATAAAGAACTCATATAATTATTGCAATTTTTTATTAGTTTATCATAAATCAGAGTACTACTCACATGCCCCAAGGGAAGAGGTTGGTAGGAGTTAACCATCGCGCGCTTCCGACCTGAAACAACACTAGGATTTCAACGAGGAATAGAAATGCTCACACATCATCACCATGCCTCTTTAATTTTTAGATGAACAAAAGGGTCAATCTCTCTTAATATCGACACTTCTACGGTTTAACAATTATGAACTCACACCTATTTCATATTACTACATCAATATCATTGACCCATAATTTCTTTATATGTGCTACATGATGGTTTTGATTATCACTCATTGAATACCTAATATTCTTGGACTAGTATTTATGACCCATGTAAATTACCGTCACTATTTATTATATCTCAAACAAATATAAGTGAAGAACGAGAGTGAAATTATTTCTATAAAATCTACACACCACCGTGCTCAAAAAGATATAAGTGAAGTACTAGAGCAACTGCTAAGCTCAAAAGATATAAGTGAAGCACATAGAGTATTCTAACAAATTATGATGAAGGTGTGTCTCTCTTAAATAGGTGTGTCCGGCAAACAATGATTGTGGCAAACTGAAAGTAAAAGCAAACAAAAGCAGACGACGCTCCAAGCAAAACTCATATCATGTGACGAATAAAAATATAGCTTCAAGTGACATACCGATGGATTTGAGACGAAAGAGGGGATGCCTTCCGGGGTATCCCCAAGCTTAGACGCTTGAGTCTCCTTTAAAGTATTACCTTGGAGTGCCTTGGGCATCCCCAAGCTTAGGCTCTTGCTACTCCTTATTCCTTTTTCCATCAAGATAACACCCAAAACTTGAAACTTTCAATCACACAAAACTCAACAAAACCTCGTGAGATCCGTTAGTATAAGAAACATATTGCATACTTTAAGTACTCTTGTAAATTGATTCAAATTTAATAAATGCATAATAGGTACTGTATTCTAACTTCTCCATGGCTTATACCCCCTGATACAATCCATAGCATAATCAAAACAAGCAACTATGCAAGCAAAAACAGAATCTGTCTAAAACAGAACCATCTGTAGAAATCTGTAGAGAGACTATACTTATATAACTCTAAAAATTCTGAACAATTAGTACAACCTCGAAAATTTGTATAGCAACACTGTGTAAAAATGTCAGATCATTATCAAGCTCCAGTAAAAACTGAAAATGCCTGTACTGGAGTCAAAAGTTTCTGTTTTGTTTCAGCATCGATTCTACTCATCTTGTGAGTCATCCCAAAGGCTTTACTTGGCACAAACACTAATTTAAACTCAAAAACATAATCATTACATAGACAATAATAATGCTATTAAAAATAAACAGAAAGTTCTAAGCAAAAATATTAAGATAACTATTGGGTTGCCTCCCAACAAGCGCTATTGTTTTATGCCCCTAGCTAGGCATAATGCATAGTTTCAAGTATTGTCATCTTTGACATCGAGATCCTTAATAACACAACTATGGGTAATAGAGAAATAGGAGACTTGGTAATAGGATCTTTTATCAACTGTATAAAGTTGGGATGAACACTAATCATCTTTAGATCCTCATCCCTTTTGGTAGGAGGTGTACTCATATTTTTGGGAATGTATATGAACTTGGAATTTTTGTTGTGAGAGGTACTAGCATTAGCTTTAGAAGGTGTGAAGGCGGAGCCGACTTTGTCAATGACCTCTTCCATTTTATCAATTCTATTCAAACCTTGTTCTATCCTCTCATCAATAGTAGTGTCTTTTTCCTTCAAGGTTTTCAAAGTCATTCCTACTCGTGACCCAAGTTGAGTGATATGATTATGAAGTTTTTTATCCAACTCCTCAATTGGTTTGTTTGTAATCATATTCTTTTCAATAGCATCAAGCCTTTTCATAACATGTTCCAAGGTCAAATTTGTTTCATTGACAATAATGGGTGGTGTTCCTACAAGATTTTCAATTGCGGTGTAGGCATCCAAAGTGTGACACATTAAAACATTTCCACCGGTGATGGTGTGAAGTATGAACCTATACCAAGTGGTCACGCCAACATAAAAATTGTGAAGCAAAGTAGTGGTCGATAGCTTTTTAGTTGCTTTATTTTGAGCAAAGCAAATCCTACACCATGCATCTTTTAAGCTTTCTCCTCCCCTTTGTTTGAAATTCACTACATCATCATTGGGAGTAAAGCGAGCGGAAGAAGAACCAGCCATGACTTCAAACAAGAAAACTGGTAACAAGCAAAGATAAATATTTTTGTATTTTTTCTTTTTATGAGACAAGCTAAATATAACAGGAAATAAAAAGAAGAACAAGTGAATGAAAATTTGTGTGAAGTTACTTGGTAGTTGATGATGATATTCCCCGGCAACGGCGCCAGAAATCCTTCCTGATACTTGTGATTTGCGTTGGGTTTTCCGTGAAGAGGAATGGGTAATTGCAGCACAAAGCGGATAAGTATTTCCCTCAGTTATGAAACCAAGGTTTATCGAACCAATAGGAATATCAATACTCAACCGTCTTCAGCGGCTGCACACAAATAAACAAACGACTTGCACCCAACGCGGGCAAGAGGGTTGTCAATCCCCTTGATCTCGTTATTTGCAAGCAAATGAGTTGTGTAGATAATTGTTGATAAATGCAAAATAAATAAAAAGTAAATAAAGGCAATGATGTAATAATAGCGTTTGCAAATATATAAGCGAATAGACCCGGGGGCCATAGTGTTCTCTAGTGGCATCTCTCATGTCGGCAGCATACGGTGGGTAAACAAATTACTGTTGGGCAATTGATAGAAAAGTGGATAGTTATGCAATTTTCACGGCAATGATCATGTGTATATAGGCATCACGTCCATAAGCAAATAGGCCGAATCTGGCCTGCACCTATTACTATTACTCCACTCATCGACCACTGTCCAGCATGCATCTAAAATATTAAGTAAAATAGAGTAATGCTTGGAGAACGATGACATGATGTAGACAAAGTAAACTCAAACAATATGAATGAACCCCATCATTTTATCCTTGGTAGAAACAACACAAAGACGCATCTTGTCCCGTACTTTGTCACTGGGATATAGAAACTCGCCAGGTTGAACCTACCACAACGCATCACTCCCACCGATGAAATATCAATCTACTTGGCCAAAGCACATCAATAGATCGGAGAGCATTACGAAGCTATAATGATCATGCACTTAAGAGATAATATAATTCAGAGGCATCTCAAATACTTTTCATGAATAATCTGAACATAAACCCATAATTCATCGGATCCCAACAAACACACCGCACAATAGGATTACATCGGATAGATCAAGCGAAGATGCGATGATCATTGTACTGAAGATCATAAGAGAGAGATTGCCATGTAGGTACTAGCTATGGACCCATAGGTCTATGGTGAACTACTCACACATCATCATAAGGGCAGCAAGGTTGATGAAGAGGCCCTCCGTGATCGATCCCCCCTCCGGCAGGGTGCCGGAATGGAGCTCCAGATGGCCTTGCGACGGAACAGAGACTTGCGGCGGCATAAAAAGGGTTTCGGGACTGCCTCCAGGGTTTTTAGGATATTAGAGAATTTATAGGCCGAAGAGGGACGTCGGGAGGTGGCTGAGAGGGGCACCACATATCAGGGCGTGCCCCCCCAGGGCACGCCCTGGTGTGTGGTGGGGCCCTCGTGCACCTCCTGGCCTCCTTCTGAAGCTTCTAAGTCTTCATATAGTCCAGAAAAAATCATCAAAAAGTTTCGTGGCAATTGGACTTTGTTTGGTACTGTAAACCTGAAAAGGCAAAAACATGCAGAAAACAGCAACTAGCACTGGGCACTGGGTCAATAGGTTAGTGCTCAAAAATATTATAAATTGGTAAATAAAGACCCAAAAAGTATCCTAGAATGATAATATATCAGCATGGAACAATAAAAAAATATAGATATGCTGGAGACATATCAGTGCCCCCTTTGTGTCCACGTATAGGCTTCTTGAGACATACATGTGAGTCCATCCATGTGTTGACTTCCCGCGTCACACATGAGGGGGGGGGTGGTTAAGTGTATATGTGGATTGCCTTGCCCTTTTCTCCGGTTCGAACTTT
Source organism: Elymus sibiricus (assembly GCA_039707655.1). Classification (NCBI taxonomy): domain Eukaryota; kingdom Viridiplantae; phylum Streptophyta; class Magnoliopsida; order Poales; family Poaceae; genus Elymus; species Elymus sibiricus. The sequence goes on from CM077673.1 coordinate 319,378,920, forward strand.
TGGTTGTGTTGGCTAGTGCATGAAGCTTAACATGGTACCAGAGCCTAAACTCTTGAATTCAAGCCCTGGCTTTCACAATTTATCCAAAAATTGTTGTTGCTCCCCCATTGTGTCCATGTATAGGCCTCTTGAGCCACACCTCTGAGTCTATTCATGTGTTGACTTTCCACTTCACACATGAGTCTATTCATGTGTTGAATTTTCACTTCACACGTGAGAGGGGGTGTTGAAGTGTATATGTGGATTGCCTAGATCTTTGCATCAGTTCAGACTTTTGGTTGCGTTGTCTAGTGCATGAAGCTTAAGAGATCTTTTGTGTCTTCGCGTGTTTTGCTTCAAATTAAGGCTTTGCACTATAATTTACCCCCCCCCCCCCGCCACACACACACAATATAGCTTGCAAAACGCTCTTATATTGTGGGACGGAGGGAGTAGTTTCTTAATGGACCATGTGCAACTGCTTATTTGGTGTGGTGTATTTGTCTAGTCATCCACATTTAACAGGGTGCAATATTTATAAACAAGCAAGTTTTCCTCATCTGTCTATCAGCCAATTATGGTTGTTGTGAAATTTCTCAGTCATTCCTTGATTTTCGAGTTGATCTATGTCGTGAAATTTCTCAGTTATTCCCGGATTTTCGAGTTGATCTATTGATTGGCTGCCTAGTTGTAGTTAGCTAATTCTTCTAGGTTTTTTTATTAAACATCATAAAATTATTGTGAATTTGCAGGCCCATATTGCACTATCCCTCATCTGTCAAGGGGTACACCTGTAATTTGCTAACATAGTTGTTTGACCATGTAGTTGTTTGTAGGATCTGTAGTTGTGCATTGAGTATAGTTTGAAATTCCTGTTTGTTCAATGTTGTTTGTTCGTCCAAGACTTAACCAGTTATTACATATATTCCCAATGAGGCTAAAGATTGCACCTAGTAGATCTGCTAATATACTTGAATTGGGAGTTCTACTAAAATTTAGCACTGTGTGGTTTGTCAACCATTTGATTAGCTTATTTTAGGGGATTGTTAGTAACAATTTCATCTGTGATGTACTCCCTCCATCCCACAATGTAAGAAGTTTTTTTGCAAGCCATGTTATCTTGCAAAAACGTCTTATATTATGGGATGGAGGGGGTACATTGGTCATCTGGTTCTTGTGTTGTTTAATGTTCCTGAAGATTTCCTTTGTGTCATGCCTTACTCAGGGTTCTGTCCACTTTTTATTTACATATCCTTTGAGAAAAGAAGAAAAAAAATCTTCAAATCCAGGTTTGTTCTGTAGCCTTCATCAGATTAAAGGCATCCATTGCAGCGGCAGCCCACCCTTCCAAAACAAAGGTGTTGTCCCTCTTCCTGACCTTCATCCACACGGCAAGACAGTTCTCTGACTGCAACATCTGCGTGTACGAATGGGGATCCCCTGACGTGGGCTATACCTCCTTTGAGTCACTAACACGTGGTCCCACCAACCGTGGGGCCCACCTATTAGTGACCGAAAGGCAGGGATAGCTACGTCAGAGGATCATGTCCTCGCTAGTACACACGCCGCCACGCGACGGACTATTTTCGCAAGAACCATACCCTCTCTAATGTGTCGGCTGCGGCTGCGTGCTACTTGGTGTAGGCGTTGGGTTTTCCACGAAGAGGAAAGGATGAGGCTATATAGTAGCAGATAGTATTTCCCTCAGTTAAGAATCAAGGTTATCGAACCAATATGAGGCACCACTCAGATAACGTCAACAATACCTACACACACACAAAGCGAATGCTCGCACCCAACGAAGGAAAGAAGGTTGTCAATCCCCTTGTTCCCACCAACTGCGTGGATTAAATCTGGTAGTGATAGGTAGATAATAAAATAAAACAAAAATTAAATAAGAACAACAAGGAATTTGTGTTTTTGGTATTTAATAGGAAAGCGGACATGGGGGCCATAGCGTTCACTAGAGGCATCTCTCTCATAAGCATAATACAGTGGGTAGACAACTTACTGCGGGGCAATTGATAGAAACGCGCATAGTTATGATTATGATTCTTCGTGGCATAATTCATATATAGACATTCTTAATGGCATAATTCATATACTGACGCCTACTTCTATTACTCCACTCCTTGACCGCTATCTAGCATGCATCGCAAGGTATTAAGTTCATAACAAACAGGGTAATGCTTGGAGCAAGATGACATAATGCAGACAAGACACAAGATAAGATCAATTAATATGTTCAGATCCCCTTGTTTTATCCTTAGTGGCAACAATACAATATGTGCCTTGCAACCCCTCCTGTCACAGAGTAAGGACACCGCAAGATTGAACCCACTATTATGCACCGCTCCCTCTGAAGATCTACTCATTTACCTGGCCAAAGAAAGGTTATAGATCAGAAAAACATACATAGCTATCAAATTACACATGATAGATCAGATAAGTGCAATTATTTAAATAAAAAATCTAACCATAAACCCGTAGTTCATAGGATCCTTACAAGTGCACTATGATAATTACATCAAATAGGTCTCCGAAGAGATCATTGTATCGAAGATCATAAAGAGAGAGAGAGAGAGAGAGAGAGAGATAGATAGATTGAGAGAGAGAGACAGAGAGAGAGAGTGAGAGAGAGAGAGCCATCTAGCTACTGTTATGGACCCATAGGTCCTGTGGGGAACTACTCACACGTAATCATGGAGCCAGCAAGGTTGATGAACATGGCCTCCATGATGGATTTCCCCTCCAGCAACACTCCTGAAAAGGGCTCCAGATGGGATCACGGAGGAACAGATGCTTGCAGCGGCGATAAAATTCTTTCGGGTCTCACCCTGATGGTTTCCGGATATTAGAGTATATATGGCGCTGGAATTAGGTCAAACGGGGCCACATGGGACCCACAAGCTCATAGGGCGCACTCTCGCCCTGGGGCGCCCCCCTGAGCTTGTGCCTCCCTCGATCATAATCGGTGCATCCCTGAAGCTTCTAGGGTCTCATCTAGTATAGAAAAAATCACCGTAAAGTTTCATTGTGTTTGGACTTTGTTTGGTATGGTTTTTCGGCGAAACAAAAAATAGGCAAAAAAACAGAAACTGGCACTGGGCACTAAGTTAATAGGTTAGTCCACAAAAACAATATAAAATGGCATATAAAGCATATAAGATTGGTAATATAATAACATGAAACAGTAAAAAAATTATAGATACGCCGGAGACATATCAACACCCCAAGCTTAATTCCTACTCGTCTTCGAGCAGGTAAATGATAACAAGATTGTGGAAGTTTTATTAGCCCTCAAAGCAAAGTAATCTCACATGCTCCAAGGAGGGAGGTTGGGAGGAGTTAACCATCGCTCGCCCCCGATTCGGACAACACAAGAGATATCAATCAAGGACAAATTATGCTCAAACTTCCTGACCATGCCACGACCGATACTTTAATGAGTGGGACATCACAAACCTTAACATTGATATTTTTACTAGACCAAGATTATTTACTAGTAAGCCTTCATATTGTAACCTCAATACCGTTGATCAACCACACCTTATTGAATGATCTACATGCGAGTTTTTATTATACCACTGATGTATACCTATTGTTTTTGGACCAATCATATAACTAATGTAACTTATTACTTCCTATTCAACTCTCAAAAATATATAAGTGAAGTATGAGAGTGCAAATGAATTCTACAAAATATGAGTATCGCCGTGCTCTACAGATATAAGTGAAGCACATGAGCAAATTGCCTTAACTCAAAAGATATAAGTGAAGCATAATGAGCATTCTAAAATGATGATAGATATATGTTTCTAATAATATGTGCAATCAGGAGACAATGATTGTGGAAAAAAAGCAAGCAAATAAAACAAAAACACACGATGCTCCTAGCAAAACACATATCATGTGATGAATGACATATAGCTCCAAGTGATGTTACCGACAGATTGAAGATGAAAGACATGATGCCTTCCGGGGCATCCCCAAGCTTAGATGCTTGGATATTCCTTAAATATTACCTTGGGGTTCCTTGGGCATCCCCAAGCTTAAGGTCTTGCCTCTCCTTATTATTCTCTCCATCGTGATCTCGTTCAAAACTTGAAAACTTCAACCACACAAAACTCAACAGAACCTCGTGAAATGTGCTAGTATAACAAAAATAAATCATTGAATTTTTATATTGTTATAAATTGATTCATAATTGTTCTTGCATAATACCTACTTTATTTTACCACCTCCATGGCTTATACCCCTGATATAATCCATAACTACTCCAAAACAAGCACACTATGCAATAAAAATAGAATCTCTAAAACAGAACAATACGTAATGACAAAGTTTTTTTTACCATACTTCTCTAACTCTAAAAATTCTAAAAAAATAGGAAAACTTATACAATTTGTAGCCTAACATTGTCTATGATTTTGAGCAATTGATCACGCTCTAGTACAGAATGACAATTAAAATACTAGACACAAAAGTTTCTATTTTCCGCACAGGATCAAATCAACACATGTTCAAATTATCCCAAAGGCTCTACTCGACACAAAAATTAAAAGAAAAGATACAAACACAATTACGATTGTAGCAATAATAATGTTGAGACACAAAACAGAAAATAAAACAAAATATAACTATTGGGTTGCCTCCCAACAAGCACTATCGTTTAATACCCTAGCTAGGCATAACACGTAGTTTCACGTTTTATCATCCTTCATCTTAACTACTTTTGTGGTTTTTTTTTCAAATCCGGGTGACTCTCTATGCTTCCCGTTTGTCTCCCAATTTAGTTCTGAAAGAAAGCTACATGATTCTATCAAAGCAATTTTATTTTCAAGAACACTAAGCTTTTTGTTGCAAGTAGCAAGAAAGGAATTCATGCAGTCAAAATTCGGGATAAGGTTCCTAAGAGGTTCACTCAACTTTTGTAATTCAATTATACTTTTCTGCATATCACCTAGTTTCTCTAGAGTTTGATTCCCTTCTTTAACGTGTAGGGGCCCAAATTATATGGGGGCAGGGATATCCTTTCATCCCTTCTATTAATTCATAAGCAGTATTAGAATCTTTTTCGACAAAATTTCCTTTAGCGTTAAAATCCAATATTTGCCTATTACACATAGACCCCACATAGAAATTGTATAAGTAGATCTATTGTTAGCATTACAAATCCTATACTAAGCATCTTTTAAACTCTCTTCACCCCGTTGTTTAAAATTAAGCACTTCATTTTCAGGGGTAGAGGCAACAAGTGAAGAACTAACCATAATAGCAAGCAAGACAGTAACACAATTTTTTTTGGTATTTTGATTTTTGTATAAAGTAAACAAATAAAGCAAAAGGCGAGGAAAATAAAACAAGTAAATTGATAAATGTGTGTGAAGGTACCTAGGTTATTTGGTGAAGCCTTCCGGCAACAACTTCATAAATCCTTCTGCCACTTGGTGTAGGTCTTGTGTTTTCCCCGAAGAGGAAAGGATGAAGCATTACATTAGCAGATAGTATTTCCCTTAGTTAAGAAACACGGTTATCGAACCAATAGTAGACACCACTCAGATAATATCAACAGTACCTGCGCATACACAAAGCAAATGCTCGCACCCAAAGGCAAGATGGTTGTCAATTTCCTTGTTCCCGTCAATTGCGAGGATTAAATATGGTAGTGATAGGTAGATAATAAAATAAAACAAAAAGTAAATAAGAACAACAAGGAATTTTTGTTTTTGGTATTAAATAAGAAAAGTGGACCCTGGGGCCATAGCGTTCACTAGAGGCATCTCTCTCATAAGCATAATACGATGGGTAGACAAATTACTTTTGCATAGTTGATAGAAAAACCAAAGTTTTAAATAGCCGACTATAGCCCAGCTATAGCGGGGCTATAGCTGTTTGAGCAGGTGCCGCTATGTGGCACGGCCCGCTAAACTGACGAAATAGCGGGCTATAGTGGGCTATAGCCTCGCTATAGTTGATTTGGAGGGCCACCGCTATTTGGCATAGCCCGCTATTTAAAACACTGAGAAAAATGCATAGTTATGATTGTGATTCTTCATGGCTTAATTCGTATATAGGCATTATGTCTGTGATAAGTTGACCTCTTAAACTTACTGATGTCTGCTACTATTACTCCACCCCTTGACCACTATCCAGCATGCATCGCAAGGTATTAAGTTCATAACAAACAGAGTAATGCTTGGAGCAAGATGACATAATGTAGACAAGATAAGGTCAATTAATTTGTTCAAATCCCATCATTTTATCCTTAGTGGAAACAATACAATACGTGCCTTGCAACCCCTCCCGTCACATAGTAAGTACACTACAAGATTGAACCCACTACTATGCACCACCCCCTGTGAAGATCTACTCGTTTACTTGGCCAAAGAAAGCTAATAGATTGGAAAACATACATAGCTATTAAATTACACATAATAGATCAACGAATATGCAGTTACTTTCAATGAATAATCTGATGCTAACCCACAATTCATCGGATCCCATTGCGATAATTACATTGAATAGGTCTGCGAAGGGATCATTGTATTGAAGATCATAAAGAGAGAGAGAGAGAGAGAGAGAGAGAGAGAGAGAGATCCATCAAGCTACTGCTATGGACCCATAGGCCCTGTGAGGAACTGCTGACACATCACCATGGAGGCAACAAGGTTGATGAAGATGACCTCCGTGATGGACTTCCCCTCCGACAATACTCCGGAAAAGGGCTCCTGATGGGATCACGGAGGAACGGAGTCTTGCAGTGGCGATAAAATTCTTTCGGGTCTCGCTCTAGTGGTTTATCTATTTTAGAGAATATGTAGCGCTGAAATTAGGTTAAACAAGGCCACGTGGGACCCACAAGCTCATAGGGCGCACCCCCTAACCTTGTGCCTCCCTCGATCATCATCTGGTGCATCCCCAAAGTTTCTAGGGTTTCTTGTGGTCCGGAAAAAAATTACTGTAAATTTTCATCGTGTTTGGCCTTCGTTTGGTTTGGTTTTTCTGTAAAACAAAGAGATAGGCAAAAAACAGAAACTGGCACTGGGCACTAAGTTAATAGGTTAGTCCACAAAAACAATATAAAATGGCATATAAAGCATATAAGATTGGTAATATAATATCATGAAACATTAAAAAATTATTGATACATTGGAGACGGATCACAACGACTTTCACAGATGGGAAGCAGCAGCTCGAGGTGGCGAAGCGACAAGTGCTTGTATACTCTTCGTATGCACCCAAGGTGAAGAGCGTTGTCGAGATGAATATTCAGTGAAGAATGAGAGAGGAGAGAGAGAGAGAGAGAGATCCTCCTTGCCTCCTTTCGGGTATGTACTCTGTTATGTAGTAGGGTTACAGAGATTTGACACTATTAGAATCATGTTAGTATTATGTTCGCTAGATAGTTGACATGCTATGGTTTGCTTTTGTTCAATAAGTTAACAAATTAGCAATCAAGATATTACTCCCATATGTTTGACATACCATTCATATGTGTTAAACAACCTAATTGTGGCTTTAGAATTATCGTATAGCCGTGAGCAACTTTCTTGCTGCACTGCTAGCTTTGGCTATTAGAGCATCTCCAACGGCTCACTTGAAAAACTCCCTCAATGATCACCTGTCGGGACTCCTCAAAAACACTTTTCTAGTTATTGGGGATGAACGCTCGAGTAGGTCCCTAATAATCCCATCCCAAAAAACCAACTTGACATCCAAGACCCACTTGTCAATCGGTCGGCGATGCCGCAATAGTGTTATGGCAGCAACAGTGGTAGTCCGACGATGTCCCGACGACGCTCCAGTGTTTCTCCGTCGGTGCCTTGGTGGTGTTTCGACGACGGCGACGGTCATCGGGAGGTTCATCAGCGGCCGTCTGGCGATGATCCAACATCGACGGTCAGGAGGTGCTTCGACGGTGGTCTGGTGGCACTTCGGCGATGGTCCGATGATCATTTAGGATCGCACGCTCACGTGACAGTATTGGTGATTAGATTGAAAGAATGCCAACCCCCCCTCCAAATAGGGGAAGATGGCTTGTTTTATTGGTGGCCACAAATAATTTATCGGGAAAGGGGAGTTGTTGGAGCAATTTTTTTGCCCAACAACCCTAATACATTTAGGGTGGGGGTGGGGATCCGGTTGTAGATGCTTTGAAGGAGCAAGGAGAACCACACAAACGAAGATGGTCATGAAAATTATCCAGAAGGAAAACACAAACGAAGATCGTCACTAATAACCAGGGACAGATCCAGGAAAAAATTAGGGGTGGGATGGGGGTAAATATTAGCATATTCTGAGAGGGGAGTAGAACAATTTTGTTTAACCTTGAAGGGCAAGTATAGGATATCAATCGGGGAGGGGGCGGGGGGATTTCATGGATTTGAAAACTAGAATATTATGTATTTTCAACGAGGTTGTTGTTGACACACGAACACGTCACGTGTACCCTCGACGCCGGGGGTGATGCACCGCAGCTCACGTTGAAGGAGACCCGACCGACAGCGCGATACGCAAGACAGTCGGCGGGCGCTTTTGAAGACCAGAAACCCCACGCGCCCGGGAGGGACCCCGTCTGGACGCACGGCGGCTATGGGCTGCCCTAGGTCGGTTCGCCCGCCCCTAGAGCCTCGAGGATCGCTGCCCTTCAACACGAAGAACGAACGAAGAACGAGAGAGAAAGAACAAGGGAGAGATGTAAAAGCTAGGGTAAAAAGTAGTAGATTGATTTGTTCGATTGTGTGTTGTTCAATCAGCCGTCACCTCTCATCTATTTATGAGGTGGCTGGACTTTCCGTACAAGAAAAGGACTCCAAATCACGTCCAAATCTTTCCAAAATTAACCGAACTCGGATTTAGGTATGTCTGGGACATTAGTTCGGTTTTTAGGTCCCACAGGCCACAAACGACCTCGGATGAAGATGATCCCAAAAGCAAATTTGACCGCTTCGACGAGACGAACAACTTTCGTGTTGAACGTTTTTCGATTCGAAGCCATCTTGAGGGCCGAATCTCTTACGCAAAACAGCTGATTGGTGGCGCTACCCATCAGACACGTGTCTGGTGGGGTGCGCCATATTTTGCCTCCTGGCAGGGCTGCATTCCGATGGCTATAACTTTTGCATACGAAACTCGGATTGAGATGATTTTTATATCAAAATCGACCATTTCGACGAGACGAAGACAATCCCTGTAGAAACTTTTCTCATATGAGGCCGTCTTGGGGGCGTAATCAGCCGAATAGTGTTCTGCATACAAAATCTCGGTACTTCGAACACAACTTCGGCCTTAGAGATGAGATCGGATGGCTATGGCCCAAATATCAATGTTTCTCCTGTTAATGATACGGAACTTTCTCACTTTGAGCACTTTTCCATTTGAGGCCTTCTTAATTATGTTTTCGACCATGCCAAAATCGGGTGTCAACACATGCCCCCTGTTTTTCGGCGAAGCTTGCGTGCCGAAAAATAACTTGTTTAGAGTTTGTTCTAAGGACGATGTTAACACTCCATCGGCCATTTATATGCTTAGGGCGATAATTCTATATCGGCCATGTCTTTGCTTCGGGCGATAGTTATATATCGGCCACTTTGATTAGCAACAAAATACAGCTAATCGAATGTATGGTGATGAGGTAAAACCCTTGCATGATGTAAGAAGTTATACTGCGTTCATGGATCAAAATAAGTCCATGGAGGTAACCAGTCATACCTGAAGATGAATTCCATCTCATCGGCATCAATGGCATAGTTGTAGAATGTGGATAATGTGTGCACCAAAGTCGTTGAAACCTTCGGCTTGGTTGTTCATAATTTTCACTATTTTCCTTCTTTACCTTTGTCGCACTTCTTGTAATGGAAGCTTGCACATCATTCTTGTTTTGAGTACTTCCTTTGGGAACCCATTCCATGTTTCTCTTTTCAAGCTCTTGTGCACCAAGTTTTTGTAATTTCTTCTTTTGCCAATACGATAAGCCAAGTGGGCGCCCCGGCTGTGATTTTGTTTGAACTAATGACAATTCTTGTTTTACCTTGTGCACTTTCAACTTCTTCCCTTCAGACTTGGCACTTAATTGACTTGCCTCGGTGCCTTTTGTAGCCAATGTCAACACTTTAATTGGCTCTTTTTTATTTGAGATCTCGTCTGAAGTGGCACTCTTACGACCATCTCTTTTGATGCGGTAGACTTGCTCAACCACCTCCTTATTCTTCCTTGTGCTCCGGACCGATTCTTTTTTATTGAAATAGTCTTGAACATATGACTGCTCACTGAACGTTGGTCTTCTTGGAGGTGCATAATACTGGTGAGATGGTTTATAATAATATGGAGAATGTGCCCTTGTATCATACCTGCCATATGATGGATATGAATTTACGTGAGCATAGGGAGGCACCCACGACATTGGTATTGGCGGCCCAAAATAAGGATATGTATATGTTGCATTCAAATTCTCTTCTTGACAATACCGATCCTTGGATTTGCGCCTAGGGGGTGATCTTAATGCTTTTGCATTAGTTGGCCGATAAGCACTTTTCTCTTCACTCATCTTCTTGTATTTTTCCAATAGCTGCGCGAAAGTGACTTTCGGCTTTTTACCTTTGTGCTTACCTCGGCATTTGCTTTCTTTGGTTGTGCTCGCATCGATCTTTGGATTTTCTTGTTGCCCCCCAATACTTAGCGTCTTCGTTGCAACTTCAATTGAACTCCTACCTTCAATAATATTTTCATTGTGTTCTTGAACAACTTCTTTACTTGAAAGCTTGATTTCATTATCAGTTTTTTTTACCTTCTCATGTTTGAATGGATCGGCTTGAAGCAGCCGATGTAAAAACTGTTTGCCATTAGGACCAATCAGAATAGACTGGTCATCCTTTGTCTATGACCGATTTAACTATTTGACGAAACATATTGCAATCCTCAAAATTATGCTTGAACGAATCATGCAACTTACAATACATTCATCCTTGAATTGATGGCTTGACATGGTGATCAAGAATTCTAATATAATTATTTCTCAACAACAAATCAAAAATTTGATCACACATGTTCGAATTGAAGGTAAACTTCTTGTTTTCTAGCCGATCTTGATGTGGAAACGGCTTTGAAACTAAGCACATGAATGGTTCAGATTTGGCATCTTTCCATTCGGCTATGAATTTTCTCTCGCATTCTTTTTCCGATGACATTGGGTAAGATATTATACTAGCATCAGCTTTCTCAAAAGAATTTAACCTTGGCTTTAAATTTCTGAAACGAAAATAGTTAGGACACACATGTCTCAATTAAGACCAAGTGCAAGCCAAGTATGAAACAAGCAAAGCTACCCAATTAGATATGAAATTTTGATAAAGCAATGGGGAAAACTTTGGCTGCAATAATAAGTCACTATCGGTCTTTATAAATGGCACAATAGGTTGACCGATATGTTCTATAACAATTTTATTGCTAACAAGTAAATTACCCTTCTTCATTGGTCTTTCAAAATTACTTATGAGAATTTTCCTTATAGAAGCATCAACAATAAAGTTGCGACCAAATCGGAAGATAGGTAAATCACCTGTTAGACATACCTGTTCGAATACGTTGGGAGAGCATGATGGTTGCGTTACTTGAACGACATCTTGTTCCTCTTTCGAATAGCTCCCCAATACCTTGTCATCCTCTTTTCCTAGAATAGATTCAACATACATAATATTTGATTCAGTCTTTTCAATAACCGAATTAACTTTGTTATCCGAATCACCACTCTTTTTGATAATTCTATCCACACCCAATGCTTTCTCTTTTTGACATAATCTAGCTTGTATTGCAACAGAATTAATAGGCGTTCCCTCTTTTATTAATTCATGCAGAACAGCATTGCATTCGTCCCAAAAAGACGTAAGATTTTTCTTAACGACCCAATCTGGATAGAATTGCCCCCCGACACTTTTAGACTCTTTCGGTAATGAGATGTCGCCGAAATTCTGTAATTGTGCAGGAGGAACATGATATGCCACGGTAGTAGGTGAAGGCATTTGTGCTCCTACAGAAGTTTCACTTATTCGGCCTTGACCGTGAAGGTGCGGGGCCGAATTATGGACATCAACAGTTGCGTATGGTGCCAAAAAGTTAGTAGCATGAGGTGTAGCATATGATGTTTGAGGGTAATTGGTCGAATAACTAGTAGTAGCATGGCCAATTTCCCTATCCACCGGCATGTTTGGATTAACATACTCGAAGTTATTTGCCGATGAATGAAAAGTTGAAACACTGTGCTGCATACTTTTGGAAGTTTCTACATGGGGTGTTTCAGTTTGATTAACCAAACTCATCATGTTGTTCATCGGCATATAGATTTGTGGGGTTGCCGATGCATGTGAGTTGGGATACATATGTTGCATGTTGCTAAAATTATATGAAGTTGAAGTATGGAGATTATTCTGAATCGGCTGTTGCACATAATTAGATGCATGATTCATAAAACTAGGGCTAGTCGATACATTATGCTCATTAAAAGATCTAGCAACAACATAGGCATTATTTGCATCTACATAAGTGAATTGGGTATTCATATTACCTTTGTAGATTGCAAACCCTAGATGACGATCTCTTCGTAACAAGAACAGTCTGGAGACCGTTCAAAGCTTCGTCCCCAGCGGAGTCGCCAAAAAGTGTGTTGACACACGAACACGTCACGTGTACCCTCGACGCCGGGGGTGATGCACCGCAGCTCACGTCGAAGGAGACCCGACCGACAGCGCGATACGCAAGACAGTCGGCGGACGCTTTTGAAGACCCGAAACCCCACGCGCCCGGGAGGGACCCCGTCTGGACGCACGGCGGCTATGGGCTGCCCTAGGTCGGTTCGCCCGCCCCTAGAGCCTCGAGGATCGCTGCCCTTCAACACGAAGAACGAACGAAGAACGAGAGAGAAAGAACAAGGGAGAGATGTAAAAGCTAGGGTAAAAAGTAGTAGATTGATTTGTTCGATTGTGTGTTGTTCAATTGGCCGTCACCTCTCATCTATTTATGAGGCGGATGGACTTCCCGTACAAGAAAAGGACTCCAAATCACGTCCAAATCTTTCCAAAATTAACCGAACTCGGATTTAGGTATGTATGGGACATTAGTTCGGTTTTTAGGTCCCACGGGCCACAAACGACCTCGGATGAAGATGATCCAAAAAGCAAATTTGACCGCTTCGACGAGACGAACAACTTTCGTGTTGAACTTTTTTCGATTCGAAGCCATCTTGAGGGCCGAATCTCTTACGCAAAACAGCTGATTGGTGGCGCTACCCATCAGACACGTGTCTGGTGGGGCGCGTCATATTTTGCCTCCTGGCAGGGCTGCATTCCGATGGCTCTAACTTTTGCATACGAACTCGGATTGAGATGATTTTTATATTAAAATCGACCGTTTCGACGAGACGAAGACAATCCCTGTATAAATGTTTCTCATATGAGGCCGTCTTGGGGGCGTAATCAGCCGAATAGTGTTCTGCATACAAAATCTCAGTACTTCGAACACAACTTCGGCCTTAGAGATGTGATCGGATGGCTATGGCCCAAATATCAAAGTTTCTCCTTTCGACGATACGGAACTTTCTCACTTTGAGCACTTTTCCATTTGAGGCCTTCTTAATTATGTTTTCGACCATGCCAAAATCGGGTGTCAACAGTTGTGGGTGCAAGATGTTTTGATAGATTACAGTTAATAAAAATTGAGAAAACAATGTGTATGGGATGTGCAAGAGTGTAAGAGATGTGTATGACACAAATATAGCTCTAGATATCCCTCTGAAATACCATGCAAGAAAAGGCATCCTCGCTTGGTGGCGGCGGCGCGGGTTGCTGCTGGCCAGCAGGGGCGCCGGGCTGGGCGTGGGGCTCGGCGGCGGGACGGCTTCGTGGCAGTTGCGTGTTCCCTGGTGGGGCGTGCCGGCAGCGGTCGGGTCTTCAGATCGGGCGACGGCTGGATCTGGATCCCGGCGGCGGCAGGCGACGCGGGCTGTGGTGGATCTGGTCGCCTCCTTGGCGGATGACGACGAGGGCTGCGGCGGCGTGGGATCGCTGGATGGGGTCGCTGGCCTCGGCCAGATCTGGCCATGGCTGGTGGCTGGACGCGTTCGTGATGTCCGGTGACTGGCTACCGGCCATGGTCACCGGGTGGCGGACGGTGCGGTGGCGGGTGCGGCACGTCGGCAACTGGGCGGATCTTGACGGGTTCTTCTGATCACGCCGGGATTCAACCCTGGTCTGGGTCCTTGACACCGCGGGCAACTCCGGGGGAAACCCTAGATTTCATTGGAATCGAGCGATGGCGGTGCTTTTGCGTCGTAGTTCCTCTTGAGGGCATCGTTTTTGGAGTTTGCTCAGGTTGAAGGGACCAGCGGCGCCGGCGGCGCACGGCCTGGTGGCGCAACTGCCGATGAAAATCGCGCTGACTTCGGTCATGGCAGACGATGGCGGCGTCTCCGATGTCGTTCCCTTGTCGAGGCATCGTCGTTGCAGTTTGCGTCATCACGCTCGGGATGCTCCGGGGGAAACCCTAGATCTGGGTCTCCCGGATCGGACGATGACGGCGCCTTCGGTGTTGTTCTCCCTCCTGGGGGCATCGTTTTGGAGCAAGTGTTGGCTGGAGGGGACTAGAGGAGGAGCGGTATTACATCTATCGCAAGGCCGACGGCGGATCCCGGCTGCATGGCGCTGCGGTGTTTCGGCGACGGGCGCGTGTTGATGGATACGTGCAGGATGGTGGCGCTGTCTGGCACCGTGGTGGCGTCGACGGCAGGCCTGGCAAGGTCAGTGCGTCAGTACCTGCTCTGGAGATGGATCAGTGAAAGACGGCGGCGGCGGCTTCTGAGAGTGCGCCGGACCGGTGTGTGACACAGTCCCGGTATGTGGCTGGGCTGGGGCATCCGGCTTTAGATGTTAGGCTTTGGTGCGATGTCTGTTTGGTATTCGGCTCGGACATTCGGCACCCCTTCATCAAGGGGATAGGAGTAGCGACAGGTGTTGCCAAGATGGTGGCTTCAGGCCTACTGATGTATTACTTTGTAAGGTCTTTGTGAATAATTAATAAAATGGCTGCATGCATTGCCCAGATGCAGAGGCCGGGGGTACATCCTCCTTTTCTAAAAAAAATAAAATAAAATGCAAGAAAAGGCATCCATGTGAAATAACATTCTACTTCAATTACTTCCTCAATCCATAGTTTTCAGCCCCTTTGTACTACTAAATGATCTTTTCAAAAACTTAATCCGTCCACTGACCCGAGGAGCTTATTCCAAATCTACCCCTCGGTAGTATGCTAAACCTAGTGTGGCCAAATCGTTTGACTGCACTAAGTGTTTGAGCCGTTCCAAACAGTTTGAAGCGATTCCAATTATTTAAGGAAGTCTTCTTGCAGTCGAACCAAACCATTTGACCACACTCATGCACCCAGTGTACCCAGACATATATAACCGGAGCAAGGTTTGAAAATAAGTTTCCTGGGGGGTCAGTGGACAGATTTCGAAAGGGTCATTTTTTTTGCAAATAATATAAACAAGATAATTATTGCCTGGTTATTAGACCATGGGACATAAAATGCACCAACGAAAATGATCAAGATGAGAAGAAAAGAGCAACACTGACAGTTGGGAGTTGGCACTGGCAGCTGAGGAGGGTACACCTCTTAATATCTATGGACCTCATAACTAGGTCGCTTTACCAACCAAAACAACCAGAAGGGGATGGCAAGTCCGCACCACATCGCGATGGAGCTCGTCGGTCCCAAGGCCGGCGGATCCTCCTCCGCCGTCGCCGTCCACCACATGTTCGTCGTCGTCGTAGACGGCGTCGAGACGGACATCCACGAGGGCACGCTTCACGGCAGTCCCGGCAAAGTCACCGTCACCAGCCCGGGGAACCTCTCCGCCGACGGCCTCCGGAGCGTCGTCGTGCGCGGCGGGGGAGGGGGCGCCGTCGTGTTCACCCTGTGCGGCGACGCGGCAGCCGAGGGCGTGGAGTCTGCGTCCTTCGTCCAGTGCGGCGCGACGCGCGTCGACGGCGCGCGGGAGGTGTCGGTCACGCGGTGCCGGTCCCTGGACGCGGAGCAGGCCGGCAAGGTGACGGTCGAGAGGTGCCGGGAGGCGCGGCTCCGAGGCGGCGGCCTCCTCCGCGCGACCCGCTGCAGGCGGGCGGACGTTGAGAGCTTCGGCGAGGTCCGCCTGGCGCGCTGCAAGGGGGTGCGCGCCGACTGGTGCGGCAGCGTGGAGGTCCAGATGTGCAGGGCCGTCTACGCCAGCCGGTGTGGTGCCGTGAGCGGCGACCGCTGCCGCCGCGTGAACGTCGCCGGGTGCGGCAGTGTCGCCGTGACCCACGCCGTGGTCAAGACGGTGGAGGAAGAGCAGCTGCAGTCGCAGCAAACCGTGTCTCCGCAGTCCAGTGAGTAATCAGCAGCAGCAGTGAATTCGAAATTGCTTGTAATTCTTTGTTGTCTGTACGAAATTGCAAAAGCTTCTGGAACTAAGAGGTCCCTACTCGACGGATCGTGTTTAAATGTATGAATACGCATGTTCCATTGCTTCTACTGGGTTGTTCTTGTTGAGCATATCAGCAATTTTTCGATTAATTTAATCCATGAATAAATCATGAACATGACATTGATAGAAATAATCACATACTGATTATGATTTAGATAAGCACGTACTACACATATAGTACAGACATCTAGCACATAGTTAGTACTCCAAAGATAGAAATAAATAGGAGCGGAATAAAAGAGTTATACCTTCCAGTAGGCCAGGTCGAAGCCGTGGCGGCGGCGGCAACAGTGTCCTCAACTGCCTTCTTCTTGGCTTCAAGTTTCTCGACGGTGAGTCGGTCGCTTTCGATGCCTGTCGTGGTTTTGTTACGGCAGATGTCGTCGTGAGAAGACTAAGTCGTGAGGCCATCGCTGCTAGGTGATCGCTTGAACGGGGTTGATCGAAAACGAGAGACGCAAGTTTACCCAGATTCGGCCCCTCCGATGGAGGTAAAAGCCTACGTCCTACTTGATTGTTATTGATGATGATGATCTCGATTACAAGGTACTGCTCTTTCTACCTGGCTCTCGAGGGTTTCTAACTTGACCTTTTCGGTCCTAGGGGCTCAACTTTATATAACAGGTTGAGCCCTTAGATCTACAATAGACTCCGAGTCGTAATGACAACTAGTATTCTACTCTATCTTTTACTTGCCTTGCCTTCAAAGTTTGGAGACATTTCCCTTGGGCCTTCTCCACAAACCGGTCCACCTGGGCTCTTCATGAGCCGGCCTCAGGCCGGGTCTTGCTATGGGCCTTCATCGCCTTCCTTGTCGCGTAATCCTGACCCGGGAAATAAGGCGACCCATAGTGCTCATGGTGTTGGGGAACGTTGCATGGGAAACAGAAAATTTCCTACGCACACGCAAAATCTATCCATGGTGATGAGCATCTACGAGAGGGAGAGTGGATCTATGTACCCTTGTAGATCACTAAGCGGGAAGCGTTAAGAAACGCTGTTGATGTAGTCGAACGTCTTCGCGATCCAAATCGCAAGCCGTCCCGCGATCCAATCACGATCTAGCGCCGAACGGACGGCACCACCGCGTTCAGCACACGTACAGCTCGATGACGATCTCCGCCTTCTTGATCCAGCAAGAGGGAGCGGAGAGGTAGAGGAGTTCTCCGGCAGCGCGACGGCGCGGCGACGGCGGTGGTGGAACTATTCCAGCAGGGCTTCGCCTAAACACTGCTGAAAAACTAGAGGAACTGATCTATCGGGAGAGAGGGCTGCACCGTGGCCTTTTGGGTTGAAGTGCTATGGCCCTCTCTCCCTCTAGTATATATAGGAGGGAGGGGAGGGGCTGGCACCCTAGGGATCCTCCCCTAGGGTCGGCCGAAGTGGGGAGGAGAGGGAGTTAGACTCCAATCCTACTCCTAGTAGGACTCCTCCCCCACTTGGAAACCCTTCCCCCTTTGGGCTTTTGCCTTTTCCTCTCACCCCAGCCGCATGGGCCCTTAGGGGCTGGCTTGCCCAGCCCACTAAGGGCTGGTGCGCCACTCCTAAGGCCCATGTGGCCTCCCGGCGTGAGTAGCCCCTCCCGATGGACCCCCGGAACCCTTCCGACACTCCCGGTACACTACCGGAAATACACGAAACTTTTCCGGTGGCCAAAACGGGACTTCCTATATATCAATATTTACCTCCGGACCATTCCGGAGCTCCTCGTGACGTCCGGGATCTCATCCGGAACCCCGAACAACCTTCGGTCACCACCATACATAACTCAATACTACCGAAACGTAACCGAACTTTAAGTGTGCAGACCCTGCGGGTTCGAGAACTATGTAGACATGACCGAGACACCTCTACGGTCAATAACCAATAGCGGGACCTGGATGCCCATATTGGTTCCTACATATTCTACGAAGATCTTTATCGGTTGAATCTCTATGTCAAGGATTCAGTTAATCCCGTACGCTGTTCCCTTTGTTCTTCGGTATGTTACTTGCCCGAGATTCGATCGTCGGTATCTCTATACCTAGTTCAATCTCGTTACCGGCAAGTCTCTTTACTCGTTCCGTAATACAAGATCCCGTGGCTAACACTTAGTCACATTGCTTGCAAGGCTTATTGTGATGTTGTATTACCGAGTGGGCCCTGAGATACCTCTCCGTCATACGGAGTAAAAAATCCCAGTCTCGATCCATGCCAGCTCAGCAGACACCTTCGGAGATACCTATAGAGCATCTTTATAGTCACCCAGTTACGTTGTGACGTTTGATACACACAAGGTATTCCTCCGGTGTCAGTGAGTTGCATGATCTCATGGTCATAGGAACAGATACTTAACACGCAGAAAACAATAGCAATAAACTGACACGATCATATGCTACGTTCATAGTTTGGGTCTTGTCCATCACATCATTCTCCTAATGATGTGATCCTGTTATCAAATGACATCTCATGTTTATGGCTAGGAAACCTTGGCCATCTTTGATCAACAAGCTAGTCTACTAGAGGCATACTAGGGACACAGTGTTGTCTATGTATCCACACATGTATCAGTGTTTCCAATCAATACAATTATAGCATGGATAATAAACGATTATCATGAACAAGGAAATATAATAATAACTACTTTTATTATTGCCTCTAGGGCATATTTCCAACAGTCTCCCACTTGCACTAGAGTCAATAATCTAGCTCACATCACTATGTGATTTACATTGTAATGAATCTAACACCCATACAGTTCTGGTGTTGATCATGTTTAGCCCTTGGAAGAGGTTTAGTCATCGGATCTGCAACATTCAGATCCGTGTGCACTTTGCAAATATTTATGTCGTCCTCCTTGATGTAATCGTGGATGGAATTGAAACGTCGATTTATTTGTCTGGTCCTCTTGTGAAACCTTGGTTCCTTGGCTAGAGCAATGGCACCAGTGTTGTCACAGAACAAAGTCATTGGGTTTAGTGCACTAGGCACTACTCCAAGATCTGTCATGAACTCCTTCATCCAGACACCTTCCTTCGTCACCTCCGAGGCAGCGATGTACTCCGCTTCGCATGTAGAATCAGCTACCACGCTCTGCTTGGAACTGCACCAGCTTACCGCACCCCCATTAAGAATAAATACGTATCCAGTTTGAGACTTAGAGTCATCCAGATCAGTGTCAAAGCTTGCATCGACGTAACCCTTTACGACGAGCTCTTGATCACCTCCATAAACGAGAAACATGTCCTTAGTCCTTTTCAGGTACTTCAGGATATTCTTGACCGCCGTCCAGTGTTCCATTCCTGGATCACTTTGAAACCTTCCGGCCATACTTATGGCAAGGCTGACATCGGGTGTTGTGCACAGCATTGCATACATGATAGAGCCTATGGCTGAAGCATAGGGGACGACACTCATCTTTTCTCTATCTTCTGCAGTCACTGGGCATTGAGTCTTACTCAACTTCACACCTTGCAATATAGGCAAGAACCCCTTCTTGGACTGATCCATTTTGAACTTCTTCAAAACTTTGTCAAGGTATGTGCTCTGTGAAAGTCCTATTAAGCGTCTTGATCTATCTCTTTATAGATCTTGATGCCTAATATGAAAGCAGCTTCTCCTAGGTCCTTCATTGAAAAACTCTTGTTCAAATATTCCTTCACGCTTTCCAACATTTCTATATTGTTTCCAATCAGAAATATGTCATCCACATATAATATTAGAAACGCTATAGAGCTCCCACTCACTTTCTTGTAAATACAAGCTTCTCCGTAAACTTGTATAAACCCGAACGCTTTGATCACCTCATCAAAGCGAAGATTCCAACTCCGAGATGCTTGCACCAGTCCATAAATGGATCGCTAGAGTTTGCAAACTTTGTCAGCATTCTCTGGATTGACAAAACCTTCTGGTTGCATCATATACAACTCTTCCTTAAGGAAACCGTTAAGGAACGTGGTTTTGACATCCATCTGCCAAATTTCATAATCGAAAAAGGCAACTATTGCTAACATGATTCTGAC
The DNA here is from genome assembly GCA_039707655.1 of Elymus sibiricus. NCBI lineage: Eukaryota > Viridiplantae > Streptophyta > Magnoliopsida > Poales > Poaceae > Elymus > Elymus sibiricus. Next base: position 319,399,413 of record CM077673.1, read on the forward strand.
GGACTTAAGCATCGCTACGGGTGAGAAGGTCTCATCGTAGTCAACTCCTTGAACTTGTGAAAAAACCCTTTGCCACAAGTCGAGCTTTATAGACGGTGACATTACCGTCCGCGTCCGTCTTCCTCTTAAAGATCCATTTGTTCGGAATGGCCTTTCGCCCTTCAGGTAATACTTCCAAAGCCCATACTTTGTTTTCATACATGGATCCCATCTCGGATTTCATGGCCTCTAACCATTTCTCGGAATCCGGGCCCATCATCGCTTCTCCATAGCTCGTAGGTTCATCGTTGTCCAACAACATGACCTCTAAGACGGGGTTGTCGTACCACTCAGGAGCAGTACGCGTCCTTGTCGACCTACGAGGTTCGATAGTAACTTGATCCGAAGCTTCATGATCATCATCATTAATTTCCACTTCAACTGATGTAGGCTCTACAGAAACATCTTTCTGCGCTGCGCTACTCTCTGGTTGAAGTAAAGGTTCAACAACCTCATCAAGTTCTATCTTCCTCCCACTCAATTCTTTCGAGAGAAACTCTTTCTCAAGAAATGTTCCGTTCTTAGCGACAAACACTTTGCCTTCGGATCTGAGATAGAAGGTATACCCAACTGTCTCTTTTGGGTATCCTATGAAGACGCATTTCTCCGCTTTGGGTTCCAGCTTTTCAGGCTGAAGCTTTTTAACATAAGCATCACATCCCCAAACTTTAAGAAACGACAATTTGGCTTCTTGCCAAACCACAGTTCATATGGCGTCGTCTCAACGGATTTCGATGGTGCCCTATTTAAAGTGAATGCAACTGTCTCTAATGCATAACACCAAAACGATAGTGGCAAATCGGCAAGAGACATCATAGATCGCACCATATCCAATAAGGTTCGATTACGACGTTCGGACCCACCATTACGCTGTGCTGTTCCAGGCGGTGTCAATTGTGAAACAATTCCACATTGTCTTAAGTGACTGCCAAACTCATAACTCAGATATTCTCCCCCTCGATCAGATCGTAGGAATTTAATCTTCTTGTTACGATGATTCTCAACTTCACTCTGAAATTGCTTGAACTTTTCAAATGTTTCAGACTTGTGTTTCATTAAGTAAATATACCCATATCTACTTAAGTCATCAGTGAAGGTGAGAAAATAACGATATCCACCGCGCGCCTCAATGCTCATCGGACCGCACACATCAGTATGTATGATTTCCAACAAGTCACTTGCCCGTTCCATTGTTCCAGAGAACGGGGTTTTAGTCATCTTGCCCATGAGGCATGGTTCACATGTGTCAAGTGATTCAAAATCAAGTGACTCCAAAAGTCCATCAGCATGGAGCTTCTTCATGCGTTTTACACCAATATGACCTAAACGGCAGTGCCACAAGAAAGTGGTATTATCATTATCAATTCTACATCTTTTGGCATCAATGTTATGAACATGTGTATCATCACTATCGAGATTCAATAAGAATAAACCCCTCACATTGGGTGCATGACCATAAAAGATATTACTCATATAAATAGAATAACCATTATTCTCTGATTTAAATGAGTAACTATCTCGCAATAAACAAGATCCAGATATAATGTTCATGCTTAACGCATGCACTAAATAACAATTATTCAGGTTCATCACTAATCCCGATGGTAATCGAAGAGCGAGCGTGCCGACGGCGATCACATCAACCTTGGAACCATTTCCCACGGGCATCGTCACTTCGTCCTTCGCCAGTCTCCGTCTATTCCGCAGTTCCTGTTTTGAGTTGCAAATGTGAGCAACCGCCCCGGTATCAAATACCCAGGCACTACTACGAGAGTTGGTAAGGTACACATCAATAACATGTATATCATATATACCTTGTTTGTTGTTGGCCGCCTTCTTGTCAGCCAAATACTTGGGGCAGTTCCGCTTCCAGTGACCAGTTCCCTTGCAATGAAAGCACTCAGTTTCTGGCTTGGGTCTAGCTTTGGGTTTCTTCACGGGAGGGGCAACTGCTTTGCCACTCTTCTTGGAGTTATCCTTCTTACCCTTGCCATTCTTCTTGAAACTAGTGGTTTTATTGACCATCAACACTTGATGCTCCTTCTGAATCTCAGACTCAGCGACTTTCAACATCGCAAACAGCTCGGCGACTGACTTGTTCATCCCGTGCATGTTATAGTTCAACACGAAGCTCTTGTAGCTAGGTGGCAATGATTGAAGAACTCTGTCAGTGATCGCCTCTGGCGGAAGGGGCATACCCAATTCAGCCAGACGGGTGGAATACCCAGACATTCTGAGTATGTGTTCACTGACAGGCCCGTTCTCCTCCATTTTGGAACCATAGAACTTATCGGAGGTCTCATACCTCTCGATCCGGGCATTTTCTGAAAGATAAACTTCAACTCAAGGAACATATCATATGCTCCATGACGTTCAAAACGTCTTTGAAGTCCCGGTTCTAAGCCATACAACATTGCACATTGAACCATTGAGTACTCATCAGAACGCGCCTGCCAGGCGTTCACAACGTCTGGAGACTCTACTGGAGCGGGCGGATCACCAAGCGGTGCATCAAGGACATAAGCCTTTTGGGAAGCCGTAAGGATAATCCTTAGATTACGAGCCCAGTCCACAAAGTTACTTCCATCATCTTTCAACCTAGCTTTCTCTAGGAACGCATTAAAATTCAGGGGTGCTACTGCGCGAGCCATTGATCTACAACATAAATATTGCAAAGACAACTTAGACTATTGTTCAAGATAATGAGTTTAGTTAATCATATTACTTAAAAACTCCCACTCAAATTGACATCCCTCCGGTCATTCGAGTGTCACATGATCCAAATCCACCAACTCAAGTCCGATCATCACGTGAGATGAGGTGGTTTCAATGGTGAACATCTTCATGTTGATCATATCTACTATATGACTCATGTTCGACCTTTCGGTCTCTTGTGTTCCGAGGCCATGTCTGTACATGCTAGGCTCGTCAAGTTTAACCCGAGTGTTCCGCACGTGCAACACTGGCTTGCACCCGTTGTATGTGAACGTAGAGTCTATCACACCCGATCATCACGTGGTGTCTCAAAACGACGAACTTTCGCAACGGTGCACACTCGGGGAGAACACAATTTTATCTTGAAATTTAAGTGAGGGATCACCTTATAATGCTACCGTCGTCCTAAGCAAAATAAGATGCATAAAAGGATTAACATCACATGCAAATCATAAGTGACATGATATGGCCATGAACTTGTGCTATTGATCTCCATCTCCAAAGCACCGGCATGATCTCCATCGTCACCGGCATGACACCATGATCTCCATCATCTTGATCTTCATCAACGTGTCGCCAAGAGGTTGTCGTGCCAACTGTTGCTTCTACGACTATTGCTAACTCATAGCGATAAAGTAAAGCAAAACGGCGAAAATAAATTAAAGACAACCCTATGGCTCCTGCCGGTTGCCGTACTCACCGACATGCAAGTCGTGATATTCTATACAAAACATGATCATCTCATACATCACATATATCTCATCATGTAATTGGACATATCACATCACAACATACCCTGCAAAAACAAGTTAGACGTCCTATAATTGTTGTTGCATGTTTTACGTGGCTGCTACGGGTATCTAGGAAGAACAATTCTTACCTACACAAAAACCACAACGGTGATACACAAATTTATATTCAACCTTCTCAAGGACCGCCTTTGTCGAATCCGATCCAACTAAAGTAGGAGAGACAGACACCCGCCAGCCATCTTTATGCAACGAAGTTACATGTCAGTTGATGGAACCGGTCTCTCGTAAGCGTACGAGTAAGGTTGGTCCGGGCCGCTTCATCCCACAATACCGCTGAATCAAGAAAAGACCAAGGAAGGAAGCAATCCGAGCATCAACGCCCACAAACTCCTTTGTGTTCTACTCGTGATCTCATCTACACATAGACCTAGCTCATGATGCCACTGTTGGGGAACGTTGCATGGGAAACAAAACTTTTCCTACGCAAACGAAATATCTATCCATGGTGATGAGCATCTACGAGAGGGAGAGTGGATCTATGTAACCTTGTAGATCGCTAAGCGGGAAGCGTTAAGAAACGCGGTTGATGTAGTCGAACGTCTTCGCGATCCAAATCGCAAGCCGTTCCGCGATCCAATCACGATCTAGTGTCGAACGGACAGCACCTCCGTGTTCAGCACACGTACAGCTCGATGACGATCTCCGCCTTCTTGATCCAGGAAGAGGGAGTGGAGAGGTAGGGGAGTTCTCCGGCAGCGCGACGGCGCGGCGGCGGTGGTGGTGGAACTATTCCAGCAGGGCTTCGCCTAAACACTGCTGGAAAACTAGAGGAACTGATCTATCGGGAGAGAGGGCTGCACCGTGGCCTTTTGGGTTGAAGTGCTATGGCCCTCTCTCCCTCTAGTATATATAGGAGAGAGGGGAGGCGCTGGCGCCCTAGGGATCCTCCCCTAGGGTCGGCCGAAGTGGGGAGGAGAGGGAGTTGGACTCCAATCCTACTCCTAGTAGGACTCCTCCCCCACTTGGAAACCCTTCCCCCTTTGGGCTTTTGCCTTTTCCTCTCACCCCAGCCGCATGGGCCCTTAGGGGCTGGCTTGCCCAGCCCACTAAGGGCTGGTGCGCCACTCCTAAGGCCCATGTGGCCTCCCGGCGTGAGTGGCCCCTCCCGATGGACCCCCGGAACCCTCCCGGCACTCCCGGTACACTATCGGAAATACCCGAAACTTTTCCGGTGGCCAAAACGGGACTTCCTATATATCAATCTTTACTTCCGGACCATTCCGGAGCTCCTCGTGACGTCCGGGATCTCATCCGGGACTCCGAACAACCTTCGGTCACCACCATACATAACTCGATACTACCGAAACGTCACCGAACGTTAAGTGTGCAGACCCTGCGGGTTCGAGAACTATGTAGACATGACCGAGACACCTCTACGGTCAATAACCAATAGCGGGATCTAGATGCCCATATTGGTTCCTACATATTCTACGAAGATCTTTATCGGTTGAACCTCTATGTCAAGGATTCAGTTAATCCCGTACGCTGTTCCCTTTGTTCTTCGGTATGTTACTTGCCCGAGATTCGATCGTCGGTATCTCTATACCTAGTTCAATCTCGTTACCGGCATGTCTCTTTACTTATTCCATAATACAAGATCCCATGGCTAACACTTAGTCACATTGCTTGCAGGGCTTATTGTGATGTTGTATTACCGAGTGGGCCCAGAGATACCTCTCCGTCATACGGAGTAACAAATCCCAGTCTCGATCCATGCCAGCTCAACAGACACCTTCGGAGATACCTGTAGAGCATCTTTATAGTCACCCAGTTACGTAGTGACGTTTTATACACACAATGTATTCCTCCAGTGTCAGTGAGTTGCATGATCTCATGGTCATAGGAATAGATACTTGACATGCAGAAAACAATAGCAATAAACTGACACGATCATATGCTACGTTCATAGTTTGGGTCTTGTCCATCACATCATTCTCCTAATGATGTGATCCTGTTATCAAATGACATCTCATGTCGATGGCTAGGAAACCTTGACCATCTTTGATCAACAAGCTAGTCTACTAGAGGCATACTAGGGACACAGTGTTGTCTATGTATCCACACATGTATCAGTGTTTCCAATCAATACAATTATAGCATGGGTAATAAACGATTATCATGAACAAGGAAATATAATAATAACTACTTTTATTATTGCCTCTAGGACATATTTCCAACACATGGGTACTCTGTCGGGTCACACCCTATGTCAGGTCTTGGTCAGAGGTAATATCCCCAACATTAGCCCCTAGTTTAGCTTGGATTTATCCATGTTAAACTCCATCCTAAAAATAAGACAAGGAAAACAAAACACATGAAGAGTTAAGCTCCCTGTATTTTCTTGAGCCGGCATCATCTTATTTCTTCATCACTTCTGCGTCTGGTCAATCCATCTGTCGGGTTGCACAATTTACTCCTCACTTGGCATTTCTTTGATGTCTCATACCGTGACATCACCTCACTGTCTTTTTGAAATCCACGCGTGACATCACAACAGATCTTTGGGCGGATATGTTTTGTTCCATCAGGTGCGAGAATCGAAGAGTCTTTTTAGCCTAAACTTATTGCGCCCCCGGGGTCCCGCGCTTGTCGTTTCGGGTCCCTTTTCCCTTATAAATAGATCGACACACCCTGAGCTCATTTTTTACCTCGTCTTCTTCGAGTCTTTCTTCCTCCTCTCGTCCCAGTTGCCGCCGCACTGCCATTGAGCTTGCCAGCCCCGAGAAAATCAAACTTCAGCAGCACCAACATCACCGCCGGACCGGGGAAGAACACCGCGACTGTGCCTGCGAAATTCGAAGATCACAAGCTCTTCCTCTCAGATTTGTGAGTTCCTCATTCATCCGTGATGTTCTTATCTCCATTGTTCTTGCGAGTTCGTCAATCATTTTTGCAAGAAATGCGAGCATATATCTAGTTTTTCCCATGAAACCTTATCCGCAAGATCTCAAAATACTTCCGTAATGTAGTTATTTTCCGTATATATCCCTTTCGGTTATTCCGTTGAACTTCATTTTCGCCCCGTAGTAAACCACGTTGCCAACCTAGGTCATTTATGTTTGCTCTTTCGTAATCGTTTTCCAGATCTATGCTGATGTTGAAACTGTACAAAAGTTGTTTGTGACCCTCTCCACCCGGAACCTTCCTAGTAACGCTAGCTAGGTCGTTAACCGTAGTGATACTTCTACCGACTTGAACTATTGCCAGCTCATAATTTTCATTGTAATTCGCCGATGTTCATGCACTGTGAGTATTGGTTATCTGGATAATCACAACCCGGGAGCTCATAACCAATCTCAGTAATTCAATTTGTCATTCATTATAACTCGGAATGCCTTCATCTACTTCTCAGCTTATACTTGCTTTGCATCTTGCCAGCTTATGCATTTCGATACATATACCGGCTTGTAGTACTTAATCCCTTTTTTCTGCCGGCTCGTAATCCTTAACTGCATCTTGGCTGGCTTGTTATGATGCCAACTTAGATTCTCCCATGTCTCGTAGTCAATCAAGAAACATGGCTCCTAAAACAAACAAGGCAATCAATTGGACCAAGTCAGGCGTATCTGATCTCTTGCTGCAAAGTTGGGTGGATTCCTCGTTGTTACCGGCCAAGGACGAGATAAGCTGGCATGAACCCGAGGAAGAAACTGACCCTAGGCCGCGTCAAAATGAGATCGTCATCTTTGGCGATCATCTGGACAGAGGTTTTTGCCCGCCGGGCTCAAAGTTCTCGCGACGTGCTTCATCATTTCAGTACCAGACCCTAGGATGTCGGCCCCAACTCTATTCTGAATCTAAGTAATTTTCAAGTATCCTACAAGGTGTATCTGCAAATGGAGCCGGAAGTTAGTCTTTTCTAGGAATTCTTCTATCTGAACCACCAGACATAATGCAGAGGGGGCCCCAGCCTGGAACTTGGAGGGGTGACCATCCAGAGGAGGAAAAAATCACTCTTTTGGCGAGTCATCCGAAAGGATGACATAGGACTTGGTTTTATTGCAAGGACATTTCCCCTTCTAGTCAGAACAGACTGCTGGGTTATAGACCAAACCGACTTAATGCTTCGGCAGCCTTCCCTGGTTTCGCCCCTCCGGAAATGAGGGAGTTCTTTGGACCTATACTTTCAAAAATCCGAGCTTTGATTGCTCATGGACTTACGGGTGTCGATTTAACCCGCTGTTTTGTGAGCTGGCGAGCTCAGCCTATTAGCGTGAGGACAAAGCTGATGCATTAGTATTCCGGCGAGCCAACATTATATTTCCTAATAATCAAACACTCTACATCCCCCCGTAGTCACAATGGTAGCGACGCAGACGGTGAGACTGGAGAAGAATTTGAATATAAGTCATCGGACATCCCTCCACGGTCGTAACGGTCAATGCATCACGAAAGTCGTGTCTGGAGTGGAAACCGACGAGGTTGCTCAAGCAAGGTGGTAGCCATTTGTGCCATTATCTAGGTAACTAAGAGCGTGGGTGGTGTAGCCGTGGTCGAGGTAGCCGTGCGAAGAACACCGTGGTCGATGTCGAGTCGGGGTGGCCGATGTCGAGGTAGTCGCCATGGAGTCGCGGGCGCAAGGAGGCACCGAGTTACTCATGGGCGTAGTGTTGTCGAGGTAGTGGTGTGCCGAGAATAAGATGATGTTGACGAGGCATCACGCCAGGATTGTCAAGCCCGAGCACACGTCGTGGACGAAGGCACGCGTCAGTGTTGCCAGCATCGGGCATGCGTATACAGACTAAATTGATGTTGACGATGCGCCGCTCCAGGCTTGCCAGGCCTAGGGACACGTCGTGGATGAAGGCACGCATCGGTGTTGCCAGCACAGGGCATGCATAGATGAGGACCTGCATGAGTTTGTACGCCATGTTGAGGGGGCTAGCAGAGAAGGAGTCGACGAGAGTTGCGGCGCAAATCGGCATGGGGCCGATGTAGCCCGCGGTTGTAGGAGTAGAAAAGTGGTCGAGGTAGATGACGACGACGTTGGCCATGAGTTGGTGCTAGACTAAGACGAAGGGGGTGGACGGGCGGCGCGGCTCGGGTTAGTGAGCGGCAGCGGCATCGAGGAAGCAGAGCGGCGGCAACGACCTGAGGAGGTGGCTAGGTTAGGAGCACGACGACGGTGCTCGATGTAGGCGAGGAAGAACCCGATAGTGTGACAAAGACCAACGCGGACGGTGACGTTCCCGCGCCTAGGGAGGCGACATGGCGCATACCACGTAGAAGTCAACGCACGGGGACGTCAGAGTGGACCACGTGTTGCGGCGCTACGGCCCGAAGGGGCGATGCAACGACAACGCTCGAGTCGGGGTGACGGCGGGAAGACCACAAGACGGTGACGTTGATCCCGTGCCATGGTGCTACAGCCCAAAGGGGCGACACAGTGGCGGCCCGAGGGTCATTGCAGCCGCGAGGACGGCCTCGAGGCGGCAGTGGAGTCGTGGAGACCGCGTGCCGCGACGCTATGGCCCGAAAGGGAGACACAGCGGCGACGCATGCGTCGGTGCAACCGTGGGGACGGCCTCGGGGCGGCGTGATGACCCACAAGTATAGGGGGTCAATCGAAGTCCTTTCGATAAGTAAGAGTGTCGAACCCAACGAGGAGCAAAAGGAAATGACAAGCGGTTTTCAGCAAGGTAATTTCTGCAAGCACTGAAATTGTAGGTAACAGATAGTTTCATAGCAAGATAATTGGTAACAAGCAAGTAACAGTAACGGTAAATAAAGTGCAGAAGGTTGCCCAATCCTTTTGTGGCAAAGGACAAGCCAGAACAGTTTCTTATAATAGGCAAAGTGTTCTTGAGGGTACACGGGAATTTCATCTAGTCACTTTTATCATGTTGGTTTGATTCGTGTTCGCTACTTTGAAAATTTGATATGTGGGTGGACCGGTGCTTGGGTGCTGTTCTTACTTGAACAAACCTCCCACTTATGATTAACCCCCTCGCAAGCATCCGCAACTACGAGAAAAGTATTAAGATAAAATCTAACCATAGCATTAAACGTTTGGATCCAAATCAGCCCCTTACGAAGTAGCGCATAAACTAGGGTTTAAGCTTATGTCACTCTAGCAACCCATCATCTAATAACTACTCCACAATGCATTCCCTTAGGCCCAAGGATAGTGAAGTGTCATGTAGTCGACGTTCACATGACACCACTAAGGGAGTCACAACATACATATCATCGAAATATCGAACACATATCAAATTCACATGATTACTTGCAACATGACTTCTCCCGTGACCTCAAGAACAAAGGTAACTACTCACAAATAATATTCACGCTCAAGATCAGAGGGGTATTGAATAGCATAATGGATCTGAACATATAATCTTCCACCAAATAAACCATATAGTAATCAACTACATGATGTAATCAACACTACTAGTCACCCACAGGTACCAATCTGAGATTTCGGTACAAAGATTGAACACAAGAGATGAAATAGGGTTTGAGAGGAGATGGTGCTATTGAAGATGTTGATGAAGATTGGCCTCCCAAAGATGAGAGGGGTGTTGGTGATGACGATGGTTTCGATTTCCCCCTCCGGGAGGGAAGTTCCCCCGGCGGAATCGCTCCGTCGGAGTGCAAAAGTGCTCTTGCCCAAGTTCCGCCTCGAGACGGCGGCGTTCCGTCCCGAAAGTCCTCTCCTTATTTTTCTGGGTCAAAAGACCTTAAATACCAGAAGATGGGCTTCGGAGGTGGGCCGTGCTGAGCACAACCCACCAGGGCACGACTGGAGGTCCTGGCGCGCCCTGGTGTCTTGTGCTCACCAGGTGGCCCCCCTCTGGTAGTTATTTGCTCCAGTATTTTTTTTATTCCAAAATAATTCTCCGTGAAGTTTCAGCTTATTTGGAGATGTGCAGAATAGGTATCTCTGATGTGCTTTTTCAGGTCCATAATTCCAGCTGCCGGTATTCTCCCTCTTTGTGTAAACCTTGCATCTTATGAGAGAAAAGGCATTAGAATCACTCCCTAAAGAATTATTATACATCAAAACATTGTAAATAATAGTAGGAAATCATGATGCAAAATGGACGTATCAACTCGCCTAAGCGCAGACCTCGCTTGTCCTCAAGCGAAAGCCGATATTGAAAAGCATGTCCACATGGTTTGAGAGAGAGGTGTCGATAAAAACAAAATACGGACATAGTAGCATCATGCTTATTATCATAGCAGCAACAAACTTTATCATAGATCTTATTCATGTAACTTTTATTATATAACTTCATCATATAACTTCTGATGAACAAGTAACAATTCATCACAACATAGAAGTATAAAGCATAAACATTATTGAAAACCAACAAACTATGTTCTCAGTCAACTTTGCTGTCGGCATTCTGGGAACGGGGGTACCCAGACCTGCCTGCCTACGGCCCAGGGCATGGCCCACCTCGCCAGCCAAGCACAACCAGACGCAGCCCCACTCAAGACAAGGCCCTCGCGAGGACCCTAGGCTCGCGAGGGAGAGCAGCACCAAGACCGGCAAGGGATCGGCCTCCCCAGGCCCCCTCCGGAGCGGCAGAGATCTCTATGCAGAGCCCGGCCTCAGGAGTCAAAGATGACGCAAGGAAGGACAGGCAGGCGCCAGCGCGCCAGGCGGAGCAGTTTCCCCTTTGGTGCAAAGGGAGCAAGGACGTACGCGGGCTCCCAAAGCACCCCGCAAAGGTTTCCATTCCGGTGCAACAAGACCACGACCACGAGCCCCGCAGGACGGATGTCATCGCCGAGCCCACCACTGCCTCATCGACAGCTACTTTGCAGGCGAAGACCACCTTTGGGCAGGGCGGGGATGTACTCCTGTCCCCCTTCAAATTTGGCCGTTGTGGGATCCCTTCCCGCCATTGCGATAAGGGAAGAGGACCCGGGCCATCGCTATATATAGAGGCTAGGCTACACCGTAGAGGGGGATCCGGCAACCAGTCGATCCACCCATCCATCCGATCCATCACCAAGCCTACAGAGGGCCAAGAACACCTCAGGAATGCCCTCACGAGGCTCCTCAACCTTGTACTAGTTCATCCACCATACCTCCATGAGAGGCAATCCACCAAAGCAGGAGTAGGGTATTACGCTTCGCAGCGGCCCGAACCTGGGTAAACCACCGTGTTCATCTTCTTCCTCGTCATCGCGCGAGTTCATCGTCATACCCATCGAGTAGCGAGCTAGGTAGGGCGAGGCTGTAGGGGATCCTCGCACACGCCCCTGTGTTCGAATCTTGAGGGTTTTGCGGAGCCCGAAATAGGACATTTGGCGTGCCAGGTAGGGGGCATGTCGGAGTCTTCCTCAAGCCATGATCTTCTCCCACCTCGCCGTTCTGATGTCTGACGCTCGCCGAGCCCGCGCCGAGCGCCGAGCTGCCCGCGTCGCCCAGACGGCACCTGTGGGCCGCGCCGACGCGCGCCGGTCACCCTCGTCTGTGGCCAACGCCGCCATAGGCCCGGACGCCCATAAGCAACAAGACTCCTCCCAGCCGGGCACCGCGTGGCGTGATGGCCACACCGCCACCCCGTCGATCGTCCCAGCTTCCGGGTCGTCCTCCCACGTTTGGCCCGGACCGGCGCGCGGCTCGGGCGCACTCGCCATGGCGAACGAGCTGCTCCGCTACCTCCCCACCCCCGACCGCTACAACGACTGGCTTCGATGCATCGCGGAGCTCGTCTGTGCCGCCGGCGACGCTTCAGCGCTCTCCTACTCGCTTCGACCCCGACCGTGCCAGGCAGACGACGTGGCCCGCGATGCGCTGCCACCTCCTCCGCAACGCGACATCGACCCCGAGCCCAGGCGAGAGGCGCGCCCGCGTGACCAGCCCCGCGAACCGCGGGCAAGGGCAAGAGATGAAGTAAGCTGCCAGGTGGTTCCTCGGCCGCGCGTTGACGCGCGTGCGCTCCCCGCACTGCCGGCCTAGCGTCGCGACCGGGCACCACTCGAGGCGGCCCCTCAGGAGCGTCGAGACCGGGTCCCTCCCGCACGCGCAGCACCCGTCGAACCAGTGGGGTGCCTCGCCATCGCCCCGGAGCTCCACCCAACCACGTGGCCCTGCAAGTTCAAGCCCGACCTGCCCCCGCGCTATGACGGCACCCCGGATCCCGCCGAGTTCCTACAGCTCTACTCCCTGAGCATCCGGGCGGCCGGAGGAGACGACAAGGTCATGGCGTGCTGGTTCCCCATGGCACTCAAAGGTGGCGCGCTCTCCAGGCTCCTCAACCTCCCGGAGGGGTCCGTCACCTCCTGGGACGACCTGCGCAAGTGCTTCATCGCCAACTTCCAAGGTACCCGCGACCGCGCGCTCACCGTGAACGACATGCGGCGTATAAAGCAGCAGGATGGAGAGACCCTGCACAAGTTCATACAGCGCTTCATGACTACGCGCCTCAAGGTCCCAAAGGCGTCGGGCGAGGCCATCATCTCCGCGTTCACCGACGGCGTCACAGACCTCAAGATGAAGGAGGAGCTCGCCATGAACGACGAACTGTGCTCAGCCCTGGAGATGTTCAATCTGGCGAACAGGTGCACCAAGGCTGAAGAGGGCCGCCTGTCGCTCCGCGGGCCTCCGGCGGCAGAGCTAGAGGAGAAGAAGACCAAGGCCAAGGAGGCGAAGCGCAAGGCCACAGCGGTACTCGCGGCCGAGCCTGAGGCGAAGCGCAGCCGGGGTGAGGAACGCCCCGCAGGGGGAAGACCGACCTGCATCTTCCATGTCACCAACAACCACGACACCGCCGACTGCCAGGAACTCAGGCTGGTCCGCGCCGAACACTTCGGCAGGCACCCTGGACGCGCTGACCGTGGCTTCAGACGCGGCGGTGGCCGCGGTGGAGGCCGTTGGGACAACCGGGAACCGCGTCAAGGGTGGCGCGATCAGCCTCAGGAGGACCGCTGGCGCGATCAGGCTCGGGAGGATCGCTGGCGCGATGACCCTCCGGAGGGGTCATGCCGCGGCCAGCCTCGTGAGGCACGTCCTCGTGAGGCCGGCCTACCACCACTACCACCGCCACCCAGAAGGAAGGAAGAGGATAGGCAAGACGATGGGGCTGGGGGCTTCCAGGAGGTTAGGGCGGTAGCTTGTATCCTGGGCGGCGCCCAGGCCCCAGCGTCAAACCGCGTCTTCAAGCAGTTCACGCGGGAGGTGAACGCGGCTCTCCCGAAGCCCGAAGCAATGCGTCCCCTCAAGTGGTCCCAGATCGCCATTACCTTCGACTCGAGGGATCAGCTCAGGTGCTCGGCCATGGCTGGCAAGCTCCCCATGTTGTGCACTCCAACCATCAGCAACGTCCTCGTCACCAAGACCCTCATCGACAGTGGAGCGGGGCTCAATGTCCTCTCCATTGAGACCTTCGAGACGCTCCAAGTACCGTATGAACAGCTCATGCCGACCAAGCCCTTCTCGGGAGTCACGGACGGGTCCACCGTCCCCATCGGGCAAGTGCGCCTGCCCGTCACCTTCGGCGGACGCGAGAACTACCACACCGAGATCATCGTCTTCGACGTCGCGCACATCCACCTCCCGTACAACGCGATCCTTGGGTACCCGGCCCTCGCCAAGTTCATGGCGGTGACTCACCACGGCTACAACGTCCTCAAGATGCCAGGGAGCGGCGGCGTCATCACCGTCGCTTGCGATGAGAAGGATGCTGTCTGCTCCCTCGAGCATGCTTACTGCGCCGCGGCAGCCGAGCGCTCGGACGACGAGGAAGATGCCCTGCCTCGTGAGGACGCACGCAAGAAGAAGAAGCAGCCCCTTCCCGCGGGGCGTCCCGGAGCCTCGGGCTCTGCACCCAGGAACGGGGCCCCACCTCCCATCGCATAGGAAAGCGCGCTCGGCGCCCCTCTTGGGTCGGGCCCGGGGGCTCCCATCCGGGGAGTTTCCGGCTTGGCCAGTGAGACAGGGGAGGCGCTCGGGCACAACCTGAAGGCGCGTCCCAACACGCGTCTGCTTGAGCCAGGAGCGCGGCGCGTGGCACCGAGCTCGCAAGAGTCCGTCATCAGAGCGATCGAGGAGCTTCAGGGAGCATAGGCCATGCAAGGCGGAGACTGCCCAGCACCACCAATCGCAGCCGCTATCATCGGCCCGGTCGACCAGCCGCGCGTCTGCGTCAACACGCTCACGATCAACAAGGCCGCGTCCCAGGGCCCCTTTTGGCCAACGCGTGCCGATCATGGATGGGTCTACCCGCACAACTACGTCTGCATGCCCTTCGGCCTGGCGAACGCAGGCGTCACGTTCCAGCGCCTTCCCGGGCCATGCTCATACCTTGCATGGCGGGGCGCGGCGAGGAGTCGGAGGAGATGCTCGGACCGAGCGAAGGTCCCGAGCCCCGGGAGATGACGGGCCCGTAAGGGTCGCGCTCGTGGAAGTGTAAGATCAGGCTACGACGGCAGCTTCGACTCTTCAGCGGCATGGCCGCCAGGTGACTTTTTGTTGGCCGTTGCCAGGTAACTTTTTGGTCTACTCCGTTTAAGGGCGCCCATTGGGCCGCATTATCCTCAGGCG
Organism: Elymus sibiricus; assembly: GCA_039707655.1. NCBI lineage: Eukaryota > Viridiplantae > Streptophyta > Magnoliopsida > Poales > Poaceae > Elymus > Elymus sibiricus. The sequence goes on from CM077673.1 coordinate 319,414,479, forward strand.
ATAAGGGCGTACCCCTGTAGCTGCCTCGTTTACGCATATTTCAATAGTTTCTCATGCATGTGATCTGTTTCCTAACATTCTACCTTGCCTGCACGGCTCTTTGCTGGCGTGAATGTCGCCACACCACCCTTTCTGGGTTGGTGTTTCGCAAGGGGCCGTGCGCTACGGCCCTCCCCGAGGCACCTCGGAACTGGATAGCAGGGCCCTGTCGCCTCAGGGACTTGCATCTTTGGGCAGTCGACCCCCGCTCGGGGGCTCCGACCGCAGCGTGGCACCGCAGCATGGAGTCTCGGGAGGCCCCAGGGCCTCCTGAGGCAGCAGCCGGCAGGACGGAATGGGGGTCGCTCGAGCGTCAAAGGGGGCTCCTGAGCAGCATGCCTCAGGAGCCTTACCGGTCATAAAGCCACTCGCCCCGTTGATGCCGTCCTTGGTGATCCGGTCGGTATCAAGGGTGTCGACGCCTCGCCTCGTAGTTGCGTCCTTGGTGATCCGGTCGTACACTACGGTGGTAGGGAAATGTGCGGGACTGGGACCTGCCGACGTAGAGCCGCTTGGGCGTCAAAGGGGGCTCCTGAGAAATGCGCCTTAGGGGCCTTACCGGTCATAAAGCCACTCGCCCCTTGATGTCGTCCTTGGTGATCCGGTCGGCATCAAGGGTGTCGAGGCCTGACCTCGTAGTTGCGTCCTGGTGATCCGGTCGTACACTACGGTGGTCGGGAAATGTGCGGAACTGGGGCCTGCAGACGCAGAGTGCCGAAAGGGCTCCCGCCTGCCTCACTCGTGAAGAAGAAGAAGTCTGCAGGGCCTCGAACGGCGCCACCTATGAGAAGACTCAGGCGCAAACCGCCTTTGAGGTAGGGACCTCGCGAGGCCAAAGCGCCCTCGCGAGCTCCTAGATACACCTCCCAGTTCTGCCGTGCAAGCCACGCGTACGAACTCAATGGGTTGTACACGCCCGGAGCCCCACGAGGACGCGGAGGGGTTCCTGCCCACGCAATGTGGAAGCCACAGCTCCGTGCTGGCGGTCAACACAGTCCACCAATGACTATGCCCATGCAATGTGGAAGCCACAGCCCCGTGCTGGCGGACAACACGGTCCACCAATGACTATGCCCACGCAATGTGGAAGCCCCACGCCCTGTGCGGGGGATAAACAACTGAGGGCGCCCCAGCGGCTGCATCCAACCTCAGGAAGGTCCCTAGTGGCCCCCTTCTCGCTGCGTTCCCCAGGGATGTACGCGTGAGGGGGCTGCACGGGGGCTACTACCGGGCCAAGCCTGGTACACGCCACCTTCCCAGGTCTGCCAAACCTGGTCTTCATGCGCCCATCTCAGGAAAAGCTGGCGAGGAAAGGTATGGGAGCCACTCGTACGTCAAGGGAGACTCCTGAGCATCGCGACTCAGGAGCCTCACTGGTCCCGTAGCCTCTCACCCCTTGGAACCGTCCTTGGTGATCCAGACGGCCCAACGGCGGTTGAGGTATGCGCGGGGCCGGGCCCTGCCGACGCAGAGCTCAAAGCGCTAAAAAAAACCTTAAGGAGGACGCTGGAGCTCGTACGTCAAGGGGGACTCCTGAGCATCGCGACTCAGGAGCCTCACTGGTCCTGTAGCCCCTCACCACTTGGAACCGTCCTCGGTGATCCGAACGGCCCAACGGCGGCTGAGGTATGCGCGGGGCCGGGCCCTGCCGACGCAGAGCGCAAGGTGTTCAAAATTTCCAAGTTAACCCAATCTTCACCATGTTCCCTTCATGAGGGTTGCTCGTACGTCAAGGGGGACTCCTGAGCATCGCGACTCAGGAGCCTCACTGGCCCTGTAGCCCCTCACCCCTTGGAACCGTCCTTGGTGATCCGGACGGCCCGACGGCGGCTGAGGTATGCGCGGGGCCGGGCCCTGCCGACGCAGAGCATCACAGCAAGCAAGAAGGAAACGAGGCGGAGAAAGCAATCACACAGTTCAGCAGTTATTACAAGCATTAAAAGTTTTCGCGGATACAAACAAGTTTAACGCCAACACGAGGCACAATGGACATTGCAGGAAAGGAACAAGGGAGAGGAATCAGGAGGAGCCGCCGCCACCACTCGTCCTGTCCTCGGGGAACTCGTCGTCGACATCGCTGGCGTCATATTCTTCACCACTAACCCCTGCAGCGTCAGAAGGCGGAGGAACGGTGACGCGGGTGAACCTCTTCACCAGCGTCTCCACGGCGCCCTTCACCGCCGCCGCAGCACTGGCGCGGACCTCGCAGGCGACCGGGCAGATCACGAAGTCGAAGTCAAACCCCAGCTCGCGAAGATGGAGATGGCTGAAGACGCGTGTCGCGGCCTCGGAAAAGAGGTCGCGGCACTCGCTCTCCAAGATCCCCTCCACCTTGACAACGGCACCCTCCAGCGCCTCGACAAGCTTCGAAGCGAGCCCCGCGAAGCCGCTCTCTACAGCCGCCAGGGGCTCCGCGAACCCATCCCGGCAGAGGGAGTGGAGCGCTTGGCAAAGCTTGAGATCGATGGTGGGAAAGGCGTTGAGTTCCGCTACCTTTTTCTCCTCAGCCGCGGCAAGAGTTTTCTCCCTGGCGTCGAGCAGGGCCTTCTCCGAAGCGACTTCCTTCCCCTACGCATCCAGGCGCTCCCGCTCCGCGGCCTGGCGGGTCGCCGCCTGGGATAGCTCGGAGTCCCGAGCGGCAAGCTCGGCCTCGCGGGTCTTGAGGTTTCCCTCCTGCTGACGCAGCCGCTCCGCAAGCCCAGACTTCTCCTCCTGGAGAGCCTTCAGGCGGGCCTCCACCTCTTCGCAGCGTCTTACGGCGAACGCCGCGTTGGCTAGTGCCTCCTCGTGGGCTACCCTGGCAGATGTGGCCTCCTTGTCGCTCTTCGCCGCGGCAGCCTCGGCCTGACCCCAAACCGCCACGGCAGAGGCATCGGCCTGGAGCCACCCGGAGAGGAGCCCAAGGCGCCCATTCGCGAGGCGATCATCGGTACCCCCGAGAGCATCCCGAACTTGACCCAGAGCGGTGAAGGCCACGTCCAGGACGTCGAGGCCACGCGACGAAGGCATCAAGCCCTCCTCCGGAGGAGTCGCCTGTGCGAGTATGGGGAACGTCCCCGGGGAGACAGCAGCAGGAGGAGCAAGAGGCTCCGGAGGTCGCGCAGCGACCACAGGCACAGATGGATCGACGGGCGGCTGGCCCTCCGGACAGCGGCACCGCCGCGCCCTCGAGGGTAGGAGCGATCATGCCAACAGGCATTGGGGGGTCGGGGGGCTCTGCGGCGATGACCAGGGGGGTTGCCTCGCAAGCCCCCGCCCCCTCGGCAGCGGGCGCCTCGGCAGGCGACGGCAGGACGACAGGAGCGGGCGGCGTGTCGGAAGGCGTCTTCGGCTTTACGCCCGCCTTCTTCTTCCTCATCTTCAGTGTGGCGGCGTTCCTGGTTACCAAGCAAAGGAAGGTCATCAATACACAAGCTACCGGCGGGCGACCAAGGCCGAGCCGGATCACTTACTCTTCAACGCCAACCCACTTCCTCTTCCTCTCCGCTCCGGCAACGACGGCGGCAGCCTCGCCTTTCTCGGTGAGGGCACCACCACGCGGGGGAGCAAAGGCGCTGTCCGCAAGGGTGGCCGCTGGAGGGATCGCCATGGCCCAGGACTCGCCCACCTTGCCTGCGAGCTGCGATTCGGGCGGGGGCGACGCCGGCGCTTCAACCGCCTTGCCGGCAGAGGCAGGGCGCACCGAAGGAGACTCCGCTCTGCGCTTCCTGGGGGTCGACACGCAGGCAGACCGTGTGGCACGAGGGGCCGGTCCTAGCCCCCTGGGGGCCTTGGCGGGACGTGGGGAGCCCGCAGCAGAAACCTCACCGACATCATCGTCGTCCTCGAGGTCGCGCAGGAGCATGCTCTGCGACGGGGGAGACGCCCCTGTCGGGTCATCGTCGGCTGTCTTCCCCGAATCCTCCCCGCCCGTGGTGTCACCGGAGGACACTATCACCGGGGAGCCAAGGCTCTCAGCTGGGGGGAGCCCCAGTTCATTGAAGACAGGCATCGCGGCAACCAGATCGGCCCCGTCGTCGCGGCAGTACAGCGAGGCGTAGGCGTCGGGGAGGTCACTGGGGTCGCCGTTGAGCAGGGTCGCCACAGCCCTGCTCAGTTCCTCGGGGGTTATGCGTGCGGACCGAAGCCTGAGGTTGTCACCGCTGCCCTGACAGTCCCACAAGGGCCTAGAGTGGGACTGGAGGGGCGCCAGGCGCTGCGTCAAGAACTCCTTCACTATCATCCCCCCTGTCAGCTTCCTGGCACTGATATCGCGAGAAATCCGCTCCAGGATGGGCCTGGCCCGGGAGTCGGAAAGCTTCGCGGAGCTCCACGCGGAGGTCTTCTCCGGCAGCCCCTTCGGCAGATCCAACCGGGGGTTGGGGTCTTTGAGATCCATGAGGACCCAGCGGTGCCTGAAGTTCTCCACCTTCTTCCCGGCTTTAAGAGCATGTTGCCGCTCTGGACCGCGACGAAGGAGATGCACGTCGACCGTTGAGCGCCGTCATGCACGCGCAAGCTGAAGAAATGACGGAAGAGGGCCACAAAAGGCCTCACGCCCACGAAAGCCTCACAGTAGAAGGCAAAGACGGACAAGAGCAGGATGGAATTAGGCTGGAGATGAAGGGCTTGAATCCCGTAGTGGTCGAGGATGGCGGTGAAGAACGCGGAGAAAGGCGGGACGAGCCCGGCGAAGACGCTATGGAGAAAGAAAGGGTAGACCGCCCTGGATGAGGGCCGCTTCTCCGAGGAGCCGCCCCATAGCAAGGTCCGCCCCCACTCGTTGGTCCCATCCGCAGTCGACGAGAGCACCGGGACGAGGTCCTCGTCCTTGGCAATGGTGGACCCCGAGAGCGCCGGTGAGATGGGAGCGAAGGCTGAGCTCTGGGCCTCTGGCTTCTGCTTGCCGGCGGGAGCCATCGGGAAGTTCACGGGGCCGAAGCGGCAAGGAGGAGGACGGAGCGACGCCGGATCTGGAGAGGCCTCTGCTAGGGTCGGGGATCTGGGAAGCAAGAGCAGGTGTGCAGAAGGGGAAGGCAATAATGGCTCAGCGCTGGAAGTCAGGCACCTGTCAATTCGGGCGGTGGCCGAAGGGACGAAGGATGCCTGACATCAACCGCACGATGCGCGCCAGTCCTGGCCCGCAGGTGTTTGGGGCCCGCGGCGCTTCGGGCCAGCTCGAGTGCGCCTTGGGCCCGGGGGCTACTGTCGGCGTTCTGGGAACGGGGGTACCCAGACCTGCCTGCCTGCGGCCCAGGGCATGGCCCACCTCGCCAGCCAAGCACAACCAGACGCAGCCCCACTCAAGACAAGGCCCTCGCGAGGACCCTAGGCTCGCGAGGGAGAACAGCACCAAGACCGGCAAGGGATGGGCCTTCCCAGGCCCCCTCCGGAGTGGCGGAGATCTCTATGCAGAGCCCGGCCTCAGGAGTCAAAGATGACGCAAGGAAGGACAGGCGGGCGCCAGTGCGCCAGGCGGAGCAGTTTCCCCTTTGGTGCAAAGGGAGCAAGGACGTACGCGGGCTCCCAAAGCACCCCGCAAAGGTTTCCATTCCGGTGCAACAAGACCACGACCATGAGCCCCACAGGATAGATGTCATCACCGAGCCCACCACTGCGTCGTCGACAGCTACTTTGCAGGCGAAGACCACCTTTGGGCAGGGCGGGGATGTACTCCTGTCCCCCTTCAAATTTGGCCGTTGTGGGATCCCTTCCCGCCATTGCGATAAGGGAAGAGGACCCGGGCCACCGCTATATATAGAGGCTAGGCTACACCGTAGAGGGGGATCCGGCAACCAGTCGATCCACCCATCCATCCGACCCATCACCAAGCCTACAGAGGGCCAAGAACACCACATGAGTACCCTCACGAGGCTCCTCAACCTTGTACTAGTTCATCCACCATACCTCCATGAGAGGCAATCCACCAAAGCAGGAGTAGGGTATTACGCTTCGCAGCGGCCCGAACCTGGGTAAACCACCGTGTTCATCTTCTTCCTCGTCATCGCGCGAGTTCATCGTCATACCCATCGAGTAGCGAGCTAGGTAGGGCGAGGCTGCAGGGGATCTTTGCACACGCCCCTGTGTTCGAATCTTGAGGGTTTTGCGGAGCCCGAAATCCGATATTTGCAACTACAATTCATCATATTTTCAGGAAGGGTCTCGTGTCAGAGCCTTTTGGCAAGTCCACATACTCAACCATCATTTAGTCTTCTATGATTACGAACACTCACAGCATACCCATGAGCAAAAAGTTTCAACCGGACACATAGAAAGATAGGGGCTTATAGTTTTGCCTCCCAATGTATTCACCTCAAGGGTGATGTCAACAATAATAACTCATGCTAAATCACATCCAGCTGGATATATGTGCCTAGATCTTTCCTCACCACATGATGCTTGCAAAAAGAAAAGGTAAAAAGGAATATGGAAGAATACCTTGACTCTTGCAGAAAAGTAAATACATAAAAGTAAAAGATAGGCCCTTCACAGAGGGAAGCAGAGGTTGTCATGCGCTTATTGGTTTGTATGCCAAATCCCTTAATGTAAAAGAATTTCACGCTATATTGCCCCCTATGATTGCAACCTTTATTATGCAGTCCGTCGCTTTTATTACTTTGCCTTCATAAGTTCGTACAACGCTCAATTTTCTCTTACACTAATTGATCAAACACATTTAGAAGCAATTTTTATTGCCTTTGTGTACCGATGACAACTTACTTGAAGGATCTTACTCGATCCGTAGGTAGGTATGGTGGACTCTCAAAATATGAATTTGGGTTTTGGGTTTTTGGATGCACAAGTAGTATCTCTACTTAGTGCGGGATTTTTGGCTAGCAAAGATATTGAGCAAGCACCCCATGTTAAAGGATCCATGACAATATAACTTCTATGTGAATATGAACAAACATAAATCATTACGTTGTCTTCCTTGTCCAACGTCAACAATTTTGACATATAATATTTAATGGGGGCTCACAATCATAGAAGATGTCCAAGATAGTGTATTTGCATGTGAATCTTCTCTTCCCTTATTAATTCTTTCATGAATTGCATCATTGACCAATGCTATGTGATACGTCTCCAACGTATCTACTTTTCCTCACCCTTTTGCCCTTGTTTTGGACTCTAATTTGCATGATTTGAATGAAACTAACCCGGACTGACGTTGTTTTTAGCAGAACTACCATGGTATTGTTTTTTGTGGAGAAATAAAATTTCTCGGAACGGAACGAAGCTTTTTGGAGAATTATTTCAGAATATATAAGAATTATTGGAGCCAAAATCTACCGAAGAGGGGGGCTAGGGTGGCCAGCACCCACCAGGGCGCGCCAGACCCCTTGGGCGCGCCCTGGTCGTTGTGCCCACCTCGTGGCCCCACTGACCCTAATTCCACCACTATAAATTCCTATTTTTGGAGAGAAAAAATCAGAGAGGAAGTTTCATCGCGTTTTACGATACGGAGCCGCCGCCACCTCCTATTCTTCATCGGGAGGCCAGATCTGGAGCCCGTTTGGGGCTCCGGGGAGGGGAATATTCGGTCTTCCTCATCACCAACCCTTCTCCATCGCCAATTCCATGATGCTCCCCACCGGGAGTGAGTAATTCCTTCGTAGGCTTGCTGGTCGGTGAGTAGTTGGATGAGATTCATCATGTAATCGAGTTAGTTTTGTTAGGGCTTGATCCCTAGTATCCATTATGTTCTGAGATTGATGTTGCTATGACTTTGCTATGCCTAATGCTTGTCACTAGGGCCCGAGTGCCATGATTTCAGATCTGGACCGTTTATGTTATCATCTCTATATCCATGTTCTTGATCCGATCTTGCCTAGTCATATGCACCTACTACGTGTTATGATTCGTAAACCCCATAGTGACAATATTTGGGATACTTTCCGGTGATGACCGTAGTTTGAGGAGTTCATGTATTCACCGTGTGTTAATGCTTTGTTCCGGTTCTCTATTAAAAGGAGGCCTTAGTATCCCTTAGTTTCCTTATGGACCCCACTGCCATGGGAGGGTAGGACAAAAGATGCCATGCAAGTTCTTTTCCATAAGCACGTATGACTATTTACGGAATACATGCCTACATTACATTGATGAACTGGAGCTAGTTTTGTATCGCCCTAGGTTATGACTGTTACATGATGAATATCATCCAACGAGTTCACCGATCTAGTGCCTACGAGTTTTCCACTTATTGTTCTTGCTAAGTTACTATTGCTACTATTACTGTTCCAACTGCTACGAAACTATTGCTATCGCTGTTACCGTTACTGTTACCGCTACTACTGCTATCAAAACTATCATACTACTGTGCTACTGATCACTCTGTTGCAGATATTTAATCTCTAGGTGTGGTTGAATTGATAACTCAGCTGCTAATACTCTCAAATATTCTTTGGCTCCCCTTGTGTCGAATCTATAAATTTGGGTTGAATACTCTACCCTCGAAAACTGTTGCGATCCCCTATATTTGTGGGTTATCACTATGTTTCTCAATCTCCAATAAATTTTACCACTTATACTTTTCCTTATGTGATGTCATTACTTACCATAAGATTAGCATATGATTCTTTTCATTTATTTCCTTTCTATTTTGATTGCAACAAGCAAGTAAAGAAGCAAAAGCTCAAACTAAACTTTATTATATAACTCTCACTCGATTACATAGATAGATAGATCACGAAACTAACACTCGAAAATAAATCATGCTAAACTATTATTCAACTAAATCAAGAAAAAGCTAAAGATCGAACTAAAATAGGTAAAGGTGAATAAAAGTGATGGCGATACGATACCGGGGCACCTCCCCCAATCTTGGCTCAAGCCAAGGGGAGTGCCCATACCCGTGTGCTCAAGTCTCCTTTGGTGGTGAAGATGATGAAGGTGGTGATGATGAAGTGGTAGGCTTGTCCTCCATCTTCCAGGATAAGGGCTCACCATCAAAAGTTGTCGCACGAGTCCCCTGAGTCATGCAACTGGCAGCTAAACTCATACCTTTAAATCTTGCTTCATATTCAAAAACTTGGTTTTGAAGATCATAAATTTGACTTTGCAGAAAATTGATTTGCTTGTTGAGGGTGAAGATGGTGTCCTTCATAGACCGGCCATCCACCATCTGATCACGGGTGAATTCTGTGATCATGGAGTGATTGGCACTAAGTCCACGCTCCACCATCCTTTGGCACTTGAAGATGTCTTGTTCCACCGCCTCGAGCCTAGCTTCCACGCTTCCAGTCCTCTTGGGTCCCTGAACATCGCAGATGTGGAGCACCCCCTCACGCATCTCAATGGCTTGAGGGTGCTTCATCACCTCCGGCAAGTACGAGTTGATGACCTTCTCAAAGAACTTGTCCTTGGAGGAGCTTGGTGGAGCCATGGAGATCTAGATTTGACGAGAAAACAACACGAAACAAGAACATAGGATTTTTCTGCGATGCAGTCGTCAAAACAATTGGGGGAATATATAGAGAATATTGTATCTTGGAAAGCAAGAATATGGAAGGAAAACTGAGTCGGGAAGGTGTCCGAGGTGGGCACAACCCACCAGGGCGCGCCTAGCAGGGCTGGCGCGCCCTGGTGTGTCGTGCTCACCTCGGTTGTTTTCCCGTTTATTTCTTATTTTCCTAATTTTTGTAATATTCCAAAACTGACAGAGAATATTTTTGCAGATTTTTCGGAGTCCGTTTACTTACCGTATCACGTACCTCCTCTTTTTCAGAATTCTGGAGTGTTCCGGAAGGTTTCTTTTATGTGTTCCTCCGGTGTCATGGTTTGGATAACATTGCTTTCAACATTAATAGGCGTACCAGAGATATAGTGTTTAATTCTTTGTCCATTGACCACCTTCGGGTTAGTACCTTTGGCATTATTAATCTTGATAGCTCCAGAATGATAAACCTCTTTGATAATATATGGCCCTTCCAATTTGGAGAGAAGCTTACCTGCAAAAAATCTTAAACCAGAGTTGTACAAAAGAACATAGTCTCCAACTTTGAATTCCCGCTTTTGGATTCTTTTGTCATGCCATCTTTTTACCTTTTCCTTGAATAGTTTGGCATTTTCATAAGCTTGGGTTCTCCATTCATCTAGTGAGATAATATCAAATAGCCTCTTCTCACCGGCAAATCATAATTGAGTTCTTTAATTGCCCAAAATGCTTTATGTTCTAACTCTAGAGGCAAATGACAAGCTTTTCCATATACCATTTTGTATGGAGACATACCCATAGGATTTTTATAAGCCGTTCTGTAGGCCCAAAGTGCATCATCTAGTTTCTTAGACCAATTCTTTCGAGACCTATTGACAGTTTTTTGTAATATTAATTTTATTTCTCTATCGCTAAGTTCAACTTGACCACTAGATTGAGGATGATAGGGTGATGCAATTCTATGGTTAACATCATATTTAGCAAGCATCTTACGGAAAGCACCATGAATAAAGTGTGAACCACCATCAGTCATTAAATATCTAGGGACTCCAAACCTCCGGAAGATAAATTCTTTAAGCATTTCAATGGAGGTGTTGTGATCAGCGCTGCTAGTTGGAATAGCTTCTACCCACTTAGTGACATAATCAACAACAAGCAAAATATGAGTGTACCCGTTAGAGGAAGGAAAAGGTCCCATATAATCAAAACCCCAAACGTCAAATGGTTCGACAACAAGTGAATAATTCATAGGCATTTCCTGACGCTTACCGATATTACCAATTCTTTGACATTCATCACAAGACAAGACAAACTTACGTGCATCCTTGAAGAGAGTAGGCCAATAAAAACCAGATTGCAATACCTTATGAGAAGTTCTATCTCCTGCATGATGTCCTCCATAAGCTTCGGAATGACATTTCCGTAGGATTTGTTCCTGTTCATGCTTAGGTACACAGTGTCTAATAATACCATCTACTCCTTCTTTATAAAGATGTGGGTCATCTCAAAAGTAATGTCTCAAATTATAGAAGAATTTTTTCTTTTGTTGTTATGTGAAACTGGGTGGTATATATTTAGAAACAATATAGTTAGCATAATCAGCATACCAGGGGGTGTTTTGAGAAACATTTATTGCAGCTAACTGTTCATCAGGAAAGCTATCATCAATGGGTAGTGGGACATCAAGAATATTTTCTAACCTAGACAAATTATCAGCTACGGGGTTCTCAACTCCCTTCCTATCAATGATATGTAAATCAAATTCTTGAAGTAAGAGAACCCACCTAATGAGTCTAGGATTAGCATCTTTCTTTTCCATAAGATATTTTATAGCAGCATGATCGGTGTGAACAATGACTTTGGAATCAACAATGTAGGATCTAAATTTATCACAAGCAAACACAACTGCTAAAAATTCTTTTTCAGTAGTAGCATAATTTTGTTGAGCACTGTCTAGGGTTTTGCTAGCATAATAGATAACATTTAACTTCTTATCAACTCGTTGTCCTAGAATAGCACCAACAACATAATCACTAGCATCACACATAATTTCAAAAGGCAAGTTCCAATCAGGTGGTTGAACAATAGGTGCAGAAGTTAAGGCTTTCTTGAGTGTTTCAAAGGCTTCTACACAATCATCATCAAAAACAAAAGGAATATCCTTTTGTAAAAGATTAGTAAGAGGCCTAGAAATTTTAGAAAATTCTTTAATAAACCTCCTATGGTATCCAGCATGACCAAGGAAACTCCGAATACCTTTAATATCTTTAGGACATGGCATTTTCTCAATTGCATCAACTTTAGCTTTATCCACCTCAATACCTCGTTCAGATATTTTATGCCCCAAGACAATACCTTCATTAACCATAAAGTGGCACTTCTCCCAATTTAAGACAAGATTAATTTGTTCACATCTCTGCAAAACTCAATCAAGGTTGCTTAAGCAATCATCAAAAGAAGTTCCGTAAACGGAAAAAACATCCATGAAAACCTCCACAATCTTTTCACAAAAATCAGAGAATATAGCAAGTATACATCTTTGAAAGGTAGCAGGTGCATTGCATAAACCAAAACGCATACGTATATAAGCATAGGTTCCAAAAGGAGAAGTAAAGATGGTTTTCTCTTGATCAGATTGTGATAGAGGTATTTGAGAGAAACCAGAATATCCGTCCAGAAAACAAAAGTGTGTGTGCTTAGATAATCTTTCTAGCATCTGATCAATAAAGGGTAGAGGGTAATGATATTTTCTAGTAGCTTTATTTAATTTTCTAAAATCAATTACCATTCTATAGCCGGTGACAATTCTTTGTGGAATGAGTTCATTTTTATCATTAGGAACAACGGTAATACCTCCCTTCTTAGGGACACAATGGACGAGACTTACCCATCTACTATCAGCTATGGGATAGATTATACCTGCTTCCAGAAGCTTTAATATTTCAGTTCTTACCACTTCTTTCATTTTAGGATTCAATCGCCGTTGATGATCAACAACGGGTTTAGCATCAGGTTCCATATTAATCTTGTGTTGACATAGAGTGGGACTAATGCCCTTAAGATCATCAAGAGTATGTCCAATAGCAGCCCGGTGCTTCCTCAGAATTTTTAATAATCTTTATTCGTCGTGCTCTGAAAGGTTAGCACTAATAATAACAGGATATATCTTTTTCTCATAAAGATAAGCATACTTCAAAGTATCAGGCAATTGCTTTAATTCAAACATAGGATCACCTTTAGGTGGAGGAGGACCTCCAAGGGTTTCAATAGGCAAATTGTGTTTTAGGAATGGCTGTTGGTCAAAGAAAATTTTATCTATTTCATTTCTTTCACGCAAGTGCATATCATTTTCATGGTCTAGCAAATATTGTTCTAGTGGATCAGTAGAAGGTACGGCAATAGAAGCAAGACCGATTATTTCATGCTTACTATCACGAGGTTGTCTACTAAACTTGGAAAAATTAAACTCATGAGACACATCACCAAAACTAAAACCGACAGTTTGTTTTTTCACAATCTATCTCAGCATTGACGGTGTTCAAGAAAGGTCTACCAAAGATGATGGGACAAAAGTCATCTTGTGGGGAACCAAGAACCAGAAAATCAGTAGGATATTTTACTTTACCACACAAGACTTCAACATCTCTAACAATCCCAAGTGGTGTCATGGTGTCTCTATTAGCAAGTTTAATAGTAACATCAATGTCTTCTATTTCAGCGGGTGCTATGTCATTCATAATTTCTTGATATAAGGTAAAAGGAATAGCACTCACACTAGCACCCAAATCACATAAACCATGATAGCAATGATATCCTATTTTGACTGAGATAACAGGCATGCCCACTATGGGTCTATGTTTATCTTTTTCATCAGGTTTAGCAATTCTAGCAGCTTCATCACAGAAGTAAATAACATGCCCATCCATATTTTCTACCAAGAGATCTTTAACAATAGCAACGCTAGGTTCTACTTTAATTTGCTCAGATGGTTTAGGTGCTCTAGTATTACTTTTGCGAATCACAGTTGATACCTTAACATGTTCCTTTACCCTAATAGGGAAAGGCGGTTTTTCAATATAAGCAGTAGGCACAGCTGGATCAACATTGTAAATAATGGTTTTATCTTTAGTTATGACCGGTTTTTTAGTTTCTTCTTTCACAGGGGGGGTGATATTTAAACCACTTCTCCTTAGGGAGATCAACATGAGGAGCAAATGATTCACAGAAAGAGGCTACTATCTCAGAGTCAAGGCCATATTTAGTACTAAACTTGTGAAAAGCATTGGTATTCATAAAATATTTAACACAATCAAACTTAAGCTTTATACCTGACTCATTACCTTTGTCGTGTTCGCAATCTTCAGAGTTGAGTTTAATTCTTTCTGAGAGATCCCACTTGAATTCAATAGTCTTCTTCACAAAAGAACCAGTACAAGAAGTATCGAGCATGGATTGATCATTATGACAAAGCCGAGCATAAAAATTCTGAATAATAACTTCTCTCGGGATATCATGATTGGGGCATGCATATAACATTGACTTAAGCCTCCCCCAAGCTAGAGCGATGCTTTCTCTTTACGAGGCCAAAAATTATATATATAATTCCGATCACGATGAACTAGATGCATAGGATAAAACTTTTGATGGAATTCTAATTGCAATGGATTCCAATTCCATGACCCAATATCATCACATAGCCTATACCATGTCAATGCTTTTCCCTTCAAAGATAAAGGGAAAACCTTCTTCTTAACTTCATCTCCGGGTAAACATGTAAGCTTAAATAATCCACAAACTTCATTCACATGTATTAGGTGCATATCAAGATGTTCAGTTCCATCTCCTGCATAAGGATTAGCTAGCAGTTGTTCTACCATACCCGAAGGAATTTCATAGCCAATGTTTTCAATAGGTGCAGTAGGTTGAGGGGCAACTAACTGTGGTTCCGGTCGAGGTGAAGATACCCCGAACAAACTCCTCAAAGGATTGTTTTCCATAGTAGCAAGTGACAATCAATTTCAGCACGTGGTATAAGTTTTTCCTTACCGATTTCCACTAACCAAGAGCGCTTCACTCCCCGGCAACGATGCCAGAAAAGAGTCTTGATGACCCACTAGTATAGGGGGTCAATCGTAGTCCTTTCGATAAGTAAGAGTGTCGAACCCAACGAGGAGCAGAAGGAATTGACAAGCGGTTTTCACCAAGGTAATTTCTGCAAGCACTGAAATTGTAGGTAATAAATAGTTTGATAGCAAGATAATTGGTAACAAGAAATTAATGGTAATGGTAAATAAAGTGTAGCAAGGTAGCCCAATCCTTTTGTGGCAAAGGACAGGCCAGAACAGTTTCTTATAATAGGCAAAGTGTTCTTGAGGGTACACGGGAATTTCATCTAGTCACTTTTATCATGTTGGTTTGATTCGTGTTCGCTACTTTGATAATTTGATATGTGGGTGGACCGGTGCTTGGGTGCTGTTCTTACTTGAACAAACCTCCCACTTATGATTAACCCCCTCGCAAGCATCCGCAACTATGAGAAAAGTATTAAGATAAAATCTAACCATAGCATTAAACGTTTGGATCCAAATCAGCCCCTTACGAAGTAGCGCATAAACTAGGGTTTAAGCTTCTGTCACTCTAGCAACCCATCATCTAATAACTACTCCACAATGCATTCCCTTAGGCCCAAGGATGGTGAAGTGTCATGTAGTCGACGTTCACATGACACCACTGATGACCCACAAGTATAGGGGATCAATCGTAGTCCTTTCGATAAGTAAGAGTGTCGAACCCAACGAGGAGCAGAAGGAAATGACAAGCGGTTTTTAGCAAGGTAATTTCTGCAAGCACTGAAATTGTAGGTAACAGATAGTTTGATAGCAAGATAATTGGTAACGAGCAAGTAACGGTAACGGTAAATAAAGTGCAGCAAGGTAGCCCAATCCTTTTGTGGCAAAGGACAGGCCAGAACAGTTTCTAGTAATAGGCAAAGTGTTCTTGAGGGTACACGGGAATTTCGTCTAGTCACTTTTATCATGTTGGTTTGATTCGTATTCACTACTTTGATAATTTGATATGTGGGTGGACCGGTGCTTGGGTGTTGTTCTTACTTGAACAACCTCCCACTTATGATTAACCCTCTCGCAAGCATCCGCAACTACGAGAAAAGTATTAAGATAAAGTCTAACCATAGCATTAGACGTTTGGATCCAAATCAGCCCCTTACGAAGTAGCGCATAAACTAGGGTTTAAGCTTCTGTCACTCTAGCAACCCATCATCTAATAACTACTCCACAATGCATTCCCTTAGGCCCAAGGATGGTGAAGTGTCATGTAGTCGACGTTCACATGAAACCACTAAGGGAATCACAACATAAATATCATCAAAATATCGAACACATATCAAATTCACATGATTACTTGCGACATGACTTCTCCCGTTACCTCAAGAACAAAGGTAACTACTCACAAATAATAATCATGCTCAAGATCAGAGGGGTATTGAATAGCATAATGGATCTGAACATATAATCTTCCACCAAATAAACCATATAGTAATCAACTACAAGATGTAATCAACACTACTAGTCACCCACAGGTACAATTCTAAGGTTCTGGTAAAAAGATTGAACACAAGAGATGAACTAGGGTTTGAGAGGAGATGGTGCAGTTGAAGATGTTGACGAAGATTGGCCTTGACGTGGCTTGAGACTGCGGCGGTATTTCCCCAAAGAGGAAGGGATGATGCAGCACAGCGACGGTAAGTATTTCCCTCAGTTATGAAACCAAGGTTATCGAACCAGTAGGAGGATCACCACCACCCAATAAGCAGCACATGCACACAAATAACAAATACTTGCAACCCAACGCGAAAGAGAGGTTTTCAATCTCTCTACGGTAAAAAGATAGATTAGGTAGTGATAGATAGGAGAGATAGATCTCTCAAGAACACAAAATAAAAAGGGCAAATAAAAAGTGTAGAAATATATTTTTGGGTTTTTGGAATTGTAGATCTGAAAACAAAGAGGCAAAAAGATAGATCGGAAAGCAATATGTTGGAAAAGTAGACTCGGGGGCCGTAGGATTCACTAGTGGCTTCTCTCATGAGTATAGCACACGGTGGGTGAACAAATTACTGTTGGGCAATTGATAGAAGATCAAATAATCAAGACAATATCCAAGGCGATGATCATTATATAGGCATCACGTCCAAGATAAGTAGACCGACTCCTGCCTGCATCTACCACTATTACTCCACACATCGACCGCTATCCAACATGCATCTAGTGTATTAAGTTCATGGAAAACGGAGTAATGCAATAAGAACGATGACATGATGTAGACAAGATCTATTCATGTAGTAATAGACCCCATCCTTTTATCCTTAATGTGAAAGCACATTTGCTCCCTTGGTGGTTTTGGTAATTAATAACAACATATATCTCATTGGACTAATCTTTCCACTAAGTATATTTCAGGAAAATTTCAATGATGGGATGGCAAAAGGATTGTGGAGAAATCCCTAGATGCAAGGAATAGGATTGGCAAAGCTTCAAGCAAGAAGGCTCTACATTTTACTTTGTGAGAAATCACTTTGAGTCTATAGGAAAGCCAATACTATTAAAAGGGGGTGAGGTATTGATGGTGAACAAAATGCTCCATGTGCACAAGTGATAGTCACCAAAAACACCCACAAGCTCTTCCACAAAAGTCCGTCAAAGCCTATCATGCAAAATCGGTGCCACCAATATTGCCACTCGGCCCTACCGATTTTCACCTCAGAGAGATCCCAGCCAAACCCTAGGTTTTCGGTACAACCGATTCTGCATCGGTGCCACCGATTTCAGTTGCCAACTTTCTGTTGCCCCTTTTCTTAGATTCGGAATTTCCGAGTTTTTGGATCGGTGCCACCGAGTTTGCTTTCTGACCATTGGTCACCTTTGTCGGTACTACCGAGAACTATATATCGGTCTCACCGAGATTCAAAAGTTGCTACCTTTTGATCACTTCGGTACCACCGAGTTTTATACTTCGGTGTCACCGAGTTGGTAAGTAAAGGTGTAACGGTTGGATTTTTGGAGATGCCTATATATACCCCTTCACCACCACTCACTCACAAGAGAAGCACTCAGAACTATTCCATACTTGCCCCATCTGATTTTCTGAGAGAGAGCCACCTACTCATGTGTTGAGATCAAGCCATTCCACTCCAACCATATGAATCTTGATTTCTAGCCACCCCAAGTTGCTTTCCACCCAATCAATCTCTTCCACCAAAGCCAAATCTGTGAGAGAGTGAATGAGTGTTGAGGAGTCTATCATCTTGAAGCACAAGAGCAAGGAGTTCATCGTCATCATCGAGCCTATTACCTTTTGGAGGGTGGTGCCTCCTAGATTGGTTAGGTGTCGCTTGGGAGCCTCCTACTTCGTGTTGTGGAGTTGAACCAAGAAGTTTGTACGAGCAAGGAGATCGCCTACTTCATGAAGATCTACCCATAGTGAGGCTTGTTCTTCGTGGACGGAAGCCGTTATGGAATAGTCAAGGTTGCTACTTCGTCGACCCTTATGGGTGGAGCCCTCCGTGGACTCTCGCGACCGTTACCCTCCGTGGGTTGAAGACTCCATAAACGTGGACGTACAATAGCACCACCTATCGGAACCACGGGAAAAATCTTCGTGTCTCCAAATTGTGTTTGATCTTCCTCCCTATCCTCTATTACATATGCTTGTTCTTACTTTCCGCTGCTATACTCTTAGACATGCATGTGTAGGGTGTGCTTGACTTGCTATCATTGCTAAAATCTGCCAACACTTAAAATTGGGAAAAGGTAGAAATTTTATTTTGTCAAGTAGTCTAATCACCCCCCCCCCCTCTAGACATACTTTCGATCCTACATAATGGCAACGATACATGCGTGCCTTGCTGCCCCTTCTGTCACTGGCAAAGGACGCCGCAAGATCGAACCCATCACAAAGCACCTCTTCCCATGGCAAGAAAAATCGATCTAGTCGGCCTAACTAAACCAAAGATTCGAAGAAGAAATACGATGCTATAAGCAATCATGCATATAAGAGATCAAAGAAGACTCAAATAATATTCATGGATAGAAACTGATCATGAACTCAAAATTCATCGGATCCCAACAAACACACCACAAAAGTTTACATCAAATAGATCTCCAAGAGACCATTGTATTGAGAATCAAAAGAGAGAGAGGAAGCCATCTAGCTACTGCGTATGGACCTGTAGGTCTATGGTGGACTACTCACGCATCATCAGAGAGGCACCTATGAAGTAGATGAACCCCTCCGTGATGGTGTTAGATTGGATCTTGAGGCTCTGGAACTTGCGGCGGCTAGATGTGTTTTTTGTCGACTCCCCTAGGGTTTTCTAAATATTTGGGTATTTATAGGCATCAGAGGCGGTTGAGGGGGTCCCGTGGAGGGCACAACCCATCAGGGCACGCCGGGGGCCCCCTGGGGCGCCCTGGTGGGTTGTGGCCTCCACAGCCCACCTCTCTGGCACTTCTTTGGCCCACTGGGTGTCTTCTGGTCTAGAAAAAATCTCCAAAAAGTTTCGTCGCGATTGGACTCCGTTTGGTACTGATATTCTGCGAAGTAAAAAACAAGCAAAAACAGCAACTGGCACTTTGGCACTATGTCAATAGGTTAGTCCCAAAAAATGATATAAAATTGCTATAAAGTGATTATAAACATCCAAGAATGATAATATAACAGCATGGAACAAGCAAAAAGTATAGATACATTGGAGACGTATCAGGCCTCCCAAAGATGAGAGGGGTGTTGGTGATGACGATGGCTTCGATTTCCCCCTCCGGGAGGGAAGTTCCCCCAGCAGAATCGCTCCGTCGAAGGGAAAAAGTGCTCCTGGCCAAGTTCCGCCTCGAGACGGCGGCGTTCCATCCCAAAAGTCCTCTCCTATTTTTTTCTAGGTCAAAAGACCTTATATACCAGAAGATGGGCACCAGAGGTGGGCTGAAGAGGGTACAACCCTCCAGGGCGCGCCTGGGGGGCCTGGCGCGCCCTGGTGTCTTGTGCCCACTAGGGTGGCCCCCTCCGGTAGTTCTTTGCTCCAGTATTTTTTATTAATTCCAAAAATATTCTCCGTAAAGTTTCAGCTCCATTGGAGATGTGCAGAATAGGTATCTCTGATGTGTTTTTTCAGGTCCAGAATTCCAGCTGCCGGTATTCTCCCTCTTTGTGTAAACCTTGCATATTATGAGAGAAAAGGCATTAGAATCACTCCCTAAAGCATTATTATTCAACAAAACATAATAAATAACAGTAGGAAATCATGATGCAAAATGGACGTATCAACTCCCCCAAGCTTAGACCTCGCTTGTCCTCATGCGAAAAGCCGAAATTGAAAAGCATGTCCACATGGTTTGAGAGAGAGGTGTCGATAAAAACAAAATACGGACATAGTAGCATCATGCTTATTATCATAACAGCAACAAACTCAATCATAAAACTTATTCGTATACTTTCGTTATATAGCTTCTCATGCACAAGTAACAATTCATCACAACATAGAAGTATAAAGCATAAACCTTATTGAAAACCAACAAACTATGTTCTCAGTCAACTTTGCAACTACAATTCATCATGTTTTCAGGAAGGGTCTGACGTGGCTTGAGACTGCGTCGCTATTTCCCCCAAAGAGGAAGGGATGATGCAGTACAGCGACAGTAAGTATTTCCGTCAGTTATGAAACCAAGGTATCGAACCAGTAGGAGGATCACCACCACCTAATAAGCAGCACATGCACACAAAGAACAAATACTTGCAACCCGACAAGAAAGAGAAGTTGTCAATCTCTCTACGGTAAAAAGATAGATTAGGTAGTGATAGATTGGAGAGATAGATCTCTCAAGAACACAAAATAAAAAGGGCAAATAAAGAGTGCGGCAATATATTTTTGGGTTTTTGGAATAGTAGATCTGAAGGCAAAATAGGCAAAAAGATAGATCGGAAAGCAATATGTTGGAAAAGTAGACCCGCGGGCCGTAGGTTTCACTAGTGGCTTCTCTCATGAGTATAGCACACGGTGGGTGAACACATTACTGTTGGGCAATTGATAGAAGATCAAATAATCATGACGATATCCAAGGCGATGATCATTATATAGGCATCACGTCCAGGATAAGTAGACCGACTCCTCCCTGCATCTACCACTATTACTCCACACATCGACCGCTATCCAGCATGCATCTGGTGTATTAAGTTCATGGGAAAACGGAGTAATGCAATAAGAACGATGACATGATGTAGACAAGATCTATTCATGTAGGAATAGACCCCATCTTGTTATCCTTAATGGCAACGATGCATGCGTGCCTTGCTGCCCCTTCTGTCACTGGGAAAGGACGCCGCAAGATCGAACCCATCACAAAGCATCTCTTCCCATGGCAAGAAAAATCGATCTAGTTGGCCTAACTAAACCAAAGATTCGAAGAATAAATATGAGGATATAAGTAATCATGAATATAAGAGATCAAAGAAGACTCAAATAATATTCATGGATATAAATTGATCATGGACTCAAAATTCATCGGATCCCAACAAACACACCGCAAAAGTTTACATCAAATAGATCTCCAAGAGACCATTGTATTGAGAATCAAAAGAGAGAGAGAGGAAGCCATCTAGCTACTGCCTATGGACCCGTAGGTCTATGGTGGACTACTCACGTATCATCGGAGAGGCACCAATGAGGACGATGAACCCCTCCGTGATGGTGTTAGATTGGATCTCGAGGCTCTGGAACTTGCGGCGGCTGGATGTGTTTTTCGTCAACTCTCTTAGGGTTTCTGGAATATTTGGGAATTTATAGGCACCAGAGGCGGTGGAGAGGGGGCCCGTGGAGGGCACAACCCATCAGGGAGCGTCAGGGGCCTCTGGCGCGCCCTGGTGGGTTGTGGTCTCCATAGCCCACCTCTCTGGCACTTATTTGGCCCACTGGGTGTCTTCTGGTCCAAAAAAATCTCCAAAAAGTTTCGTCGCGATTGGGCTCCGTTTGGTATTGATATTCTGCGAAGTAAAAAAACAAGCAAAAACACCAACTGGCACTTTGGCACTATGTCAATAGGTTAGTCCCAAAAAATGATATAAAGTTGCTATAAAGTGATTGTAAAACATCCAAGAATGATAATATAACAGCATGGAACAAGCAAAAAATTATAGATACGTTGGAGACGTATCAGCATGGAACCGAGTTTCAGTTGCCAACTTTCTGTTGCCACTTTTCTTAGATTCGGAATTTCCGAGTTTTTGGATCGGTGCCACCGAGTTTGCTTTCTGAACGTTGGTCACCTTTGTCGGTACTACCGAGAACTATATATCGGTCTCACTCAGATTCAAAAGTTGCTACCTTTTGAGCAAATCGGTACCACCGATTTTTATACTTCGGTGTCACCGAGTTGGTAAGTAAAGGTGTAACGGTTGGATTTTTGGAGATGCCTATATATACCCCTTCACCACCACTCACTCGCAAGAGAAGCACTCAGAACTATTCCATACTTGCCCCATCTGATTTTCTGAGAGAGAGCCACCTACTCATGTGTTGAGATCAAGCCATTCCACTCCAACCATATGAATCTTGATTTCTAGCCTCCCCAAGTTGCTTTCCACCCAATCAATCTCTTCCACCAAAGCCAAATCTGTGAGAGAGTGATTGAGTGTTGAGGAGTCTATCATCTTGAAGCACAAGAGCAAGGAGTTCATCGTCATCATCGAGCCTATTACCTTTTGGAGGGTGGTGCCTCCTAGATTGGTTAGGTGTCACTTGGGAGCCTCCTACTTCGTGTTGTGGAGTTAAACCAAGAAGTTTGTACGGGCAAGGAGATCGCCTACTTCGTGAAGATGTACCCATAGTGAGGCTAGTCCTTCGTGGACGGAAGCCGTTATGGAATAGTCAAGGTTGCTACTTCGTGGACCCTTCTGGGTGGAGCCCTCCGTGGACTCTTGCGACCGTTACCCTCCGTGGGTTGAAGACTCCATAAACGTGGACGTACGATAGCACAACCTATCGGAACCACGGGAAAAATCTTCGTGTATCCAATTGTGTTTGATCTTCCTCCCTATCCTCTATTACATATGCTTGTTCTTACTTTCCGCTGCTATACTCTTAGACATGCATGTGTAGGGTGTGCTTGACTTACTATCTTTGCTAAAATCTGCCAACACTTAAAATTGGGAAAAGGTAGAAATTTTATTTTGTCAAGTAGTCTAATCACCCCCCCTCTAGACATACTTTCGATCCTACAAGTGGTATCAGAGCTTTGGTCTCCATTGCATTGGTTTCACAACCTAGGAGAGTATGGCGTCTAGCGAGGGAAATTATCACCGTAGAGGTCCATACTTTGATGGCACAAATTTTGCTAGTTGGAAGCACAAAATGAAAATGCATATTCTTGGTCATAACCCCACCATTTGGGCTGTTGTTCGTGTTGGCTTGCAAGGTGAGTTCTTTGGTGATGGAAAGGAACCGTATCGTGAAGCGACCGTGGAAGAATTGAAGATGTTGCAATACAACGCTCAAGTATGTGACATTCTTTTCAACTGCCTATGCCCCGAAGAATTCAACAAAATCAGTCGACTTGAGAATGCCAAGGAAATTTGGGACACTTTGGTTGATATGCACGAAGGTACCGAATCCATGAGAGAATCCAAGTTGGATGTTCTTCAAAGTCAGCTTGACAAGTTCAAGATGAAGGATGGTGAAGGAGTCGCGAAAATGTTCTCTAGGCTAGCTCTCATCACCAATGAGATTGCCGGCTTAGGAAGCGATGAGATGACGGACAAAATCATCATCAAGAAGATACTTAGTGCTTTGGATGAGAGATACGACACCGTGTGCACATTGATCCAAATGATTCCCAACTACAAAGATCTCAAGCCTACAGAAGTCATTGGAAGGATTGTTGCTCATGAGATGACACTCAAAGACAAAGAAGAGCTTCACAACAAGTCTAGCGGTGCTTACAAAGCCACAAGTGATGCTCCCGCAACTTCAAACGACAACCTTGTAACCAATGAAGAGATAAGCCTCATGGTCAAGAAATTCAACAAGTTCTACAAGAATAGAGGCAAAGAACGAAGCTCCAACTCAAGATATGAAGAGAATCGTTCGTCAAGTCGTGACCGAAATTGCAACAATTGTGGGAAGCCCGGACACTACTCCAATGAGTGCACGGCTCCCTACAAACGAAGAGAAGAGTCAACTAGAAGACGAAGCTCAAGAGATGAATCACCTCGTAGAGAGAGAAGGAGTAGAGATGACCGTTCTGAACGAAGACCCTCAAGGAGAAGTAGGGACTCGGAGAAGAAGGACAAGTACACCAAGAGCTACTCAAGAAGAAGACATCAAGCTCACATTGGTGAATGGGTTTCCGGCTCCGAATCCGACAACCACTCCGAGAGAAGCTATCATTCCAACTCCGACTATAGTCAAGATGAAGATGTTGCCGGACTTGCACTAGTGACTACCAACTCCTATGACATATTTCATTCACCAAATGAAGGAAATGGAAGTTGCTTCATGGCTAGAGTCCCCAAGGTATCACACCCCGAGTATCTTGATTTCAATAGTGATGAGGATGATTTGCTTGGAGATGATGACTTGCTCTTTGATAAAACTAGTGATATTAGTCAAAATGAACTTGATAATTTTCATATTAGTCAAGATAAGTCATGTGATGATGATAAGATGGAAATAGAGCGACTAACTAAAGAACTAAACACTCTTAAGTTAGCCCATGAATCTACTCTAGAAGATCATAGAGATCTTGTAAAGACTCATGAGAAGCTACTCTTCGAGAAGCTCACCTTGGAGCAAGAACATGAGTTTCTTAAAGCTATCAATGGCGATCTCCGAAAGAAGACTTCATCTTATCTAGCCAAACGATTACTCTTGTCTACATTTATGCCACATGTTAAACCTAGACAAACTAGTAACAAAGGCAAGAAAGGTTCTTCATCTAGTAGCAACAATAAAAATGCTAAATCTAATGATGTTGCTTCTAGTAGTTCTATTGATTCCACTAATGATGATTCTCTTAGACAAGTTACACTTGAGCAAGAAAACGATTTATTGAAAGGAATTATAGAGAAAGGTATCTACAAAAGTCTTGCTGGATGTAAGCAATTTGAGGAGATTGTACGCAAGCACGGAGGATATCGGAAGAACCATGGCTTTGGCTACTTCAATGCAAATGGAGTTGAATGGGAAGAAGGTCAATACCTCAAGCCCAAGTTTGTTCCTCAAAGGGAGAAGTATGAACATGCTCTTCCCAAGGGAACAAACGCTCAAGATGACCTTCCATCACAAGACCACAAGCTCAAGGGCAAGGACAAGCTTCAAGAGGAGATTGACTCATATGAAGATGAATCCCAAGCTTTGGTCAAGTGGGTTCCCAAAGCTTCTACAAGCTCAACTTCTACAAGTGCCACTTGAACACCAAGGATTCCCATCAAGTTGATGTGGGTCCCCAAGAAGAAGAACTAGATAAGTTCTTGAGGGGTGACTCCGCCAATGAAATCCACTCATATTCATTACTGGCAAGGACTAGTTGTAATCAACATCAACACTATGCAATAGTTCAAGGAGTCACATATCCCCTCAAAGGTAAGCAAGGGACAAGGTAATTAAAGAATCCATGGACATCATCTTGTATGCTTTGCACTCCATGTCCATAGATATCCTTGTATTGGTCTCTTGTGCTTGGGACTAACCCATGTAGGTGAGAAGAGTAAGGAAACAACAAGGATGCTCCCAACTCAAGTTGATCTTCATCAACCTTGAGCATCCACCACTACATCACCCACATGAAGTCTTCTACGACAAACCCAAGGTTAGTTTATCCCTCTTATGGGGGGATGTCACATCAAGGGGGAGCTTTACTCTAAGACTTGAGTTAAAGCATCTCTTAGAATGTGACAACATTAAATGCTTTATGTAAAAGTGGTAACCCCACTTGTGTTTAAACGATGAGTATGACCTATGATCAAGTATTCTTACTTGGCTCCTAAGTCAATATACTCATATATAGATGACTCCGTCATCGCCAAAGTGCTTGGTAGATACTAGAGTGGTTTTGCATGTTTGCCATGATTTCATTGGACATCTTATTGTGTGAGCATGCAGGTTTGCATATCTTTTATCATTCGAGGACATCCAATTGTTGCTATTTGGACTTAGTTTTCTCTTTTGCCAATTGGATGGACAAGAATGCCTAGGACCCCTCTCTAGATATCTATGCTTTCTTGTCTCATATTCTATTCATGCTACATCACAAAATCTTGAACAAGCACTTCTCGATCCCTCTGTGTGAGGAGCACTCAGAGTACCGTGTCGACAAGAGCTGCATTCCAAAACCCCTCATGTGCATCTCGGTGAAACCAATTCACAAATCTCGGTTCCACCGAAGCACTGAGTTGATCTGGTTTTCGCATCTCGGTAACATCGATTCCTTTTTCTCGGTTACACCGATTTTCCTAGCCACCTGATGGTTGTGAAACTCGGTGACACCGATAAATAAGAATCGGTTTCACCGACAGTGAAGGGTACTTAATCCAGGCGGACCCGACGTTTGAAATTTCATCTTCGAACGCCCGTGTCCCCAACCCTAAGCTGCCGCTCCTGACCCCTTGGTCGTCGGCTTTGCTTCCTCGAGCGCCTCCGCCGCTGGGATCCTCACCGTCGACGGAAATCTTCACCGCCGTCTTCGCCATAGCGGATCTTCACCGAGTTAGGGTGAGAATCCGACCCCCTCGTGCGCTCCTAAATCTAATTCTTGCGCATTAGGGTAGATTTATCGATAAGCCTCAGTTTGCAATCTTCCTATCCCACCAAAAAATCCTTTAGAAAAGCGAACAAGAAAAATTTAGGTTCAGCCGTCCGCAAAACGCATCTCAGTGACACCGGGTCACAAAAATCGGTTCTACCGATTTTGGTTCTAGGGTTCCTGAGAATGGTCTCGGTGAAACCGAGCGGTCATTTTCGGTGACACCAAAGTGACTGCCAAGTTTCTATAAAGCAGACCATATCTCTCGGTGGATCCGAAAAATTTGACGGTGGTACCGAAATCCATTTTGCAGAAAGTTAAAGCTAAGTTTTTAACTGTTCAACCTTTAAAAATATCTCTGCATTTTGTGATGCTCAACCCTTCTACTCTTCTATGCTCTATTCACAGGGTCAGCATGTAAGGCTCAGATGACAGTCAGAACAATTTCAGAGAGGAGAATGTGGATATGAGCTCAGGCACTAGTCCTGAGGGCAGCTATGATGATGTGCCCAGTTCACCTGATTTGCCCAAGGCTGCTACCAGGACAAGGAGGAAGTTAAACTCAGATGAGGAGGATGAAGACTTTGTGCCTGAGGAGCCACCAAAGAAAGACAATACTGCCAAGAGCACTGTTGTTGCTGTTACTTCAACCAAGAAGAAGGCAGTAAAGAAGGTATAAGGCAAAGCTAATTCTACCAAAGCACATGAGAGTGCCAGAGCAAGCATGACCATTGATGCCCCTATGAGCTCCAAGCCTAAGAAGGCAGGTGAGAAGAAGAAGTCCAAGAAGAGGATTGTCCATGTTGTTGGTAGACCTACCTCTATGTATGAGGATCCAGAAGCTGAAGCTGTTGCTGAAGAAGAGGAAGAGCCAGCTACCAAGGCTCCTCCTAAGAAGAAGAAGAAACTATTGGCTGATGCTATGCCCAAGGATACATCATCCAAAGGCACCAAGACTGCCCCCAAGAAGGTTGCTGCTACTTCCAAGCCCAAGAGGACTACCAGAGACATCCCAGTTGCTGCTAAGAACAAAGGTACTACCTTCAGAGAAGCTGAGGATGAAGCACTGTCGGTTTTGATGAAGCCGAGACCACACCTTCCTGAGCACAATGCCAGCCATCCAATTGCTGAGGACATGAAGAAGAGGAAGGATTCTGGATTGAGAGAGTGGAGAGACATAGATCCTTATTCTCAGAGGAGAAGGACAGTTGTAGACTATAGATTCTACACCAAGGAACAACAAGACTTCTATGAGACTATTCTGCTTGACAAGAGCCCTGCAGTTAGTGATATGATGTATGTTGATTGGGAGTACATCAAGAAGAATCAAGACTTCTTTCCATGTGTGCGGGATAATTTCCACTGCATTGGCATTGATGAGTTTGGTGGAAAGGAGTTCACTGCCTGGAATGACGAGATGATCATGCAATTCTACTCCACTGGACATTTCTATGGAGATGGTAGGATTGTATGGATGACTGAAGGCACCAGATATGAATCCACTGTTGATGAGTGGGCTACCATCTTAGGAGCCCCACAGGTGCAAGAAGGAGACTTGGATGTGTACTCTGAGTCCAAGGCAAACCACAACTCCATGGCCAATATGTACAATGAGATCCCTACTGCAAATGTGCATTCACACAAGCTTGGATCCATCTATTTTCTTCAGGCTGGCCTACGCACCACCAACACCATCTTGAGGTATACATTGGTGCCTAAGTCTAGAGATGAGAAGATGATCAGAGGCTATTCTATCAACATGCTGCTCCATATTGATCAACACACCAGATTCAGGGTGATGGACTTGATAGTTGAGACCGTGAAGTGGACTGCTGCAGACCAGAAGAGATCATGTGGTTATGCACCATACATTCATATGCTTATCAACTCCCAGCTGGAGAAGCACGTGTATGCACTTGATCGACCACACTTGCCACTCCTGCCAGAGCTCGAAGACAACGTCGTGGTGATGGATCCAGATCATCCCACCTCAGCTACAGCACAGGCAGAGACAGAGGCAACCAGAGACACTAGTGCTCAGGTGCCAAAGACCTGGAGTGAGCAGATGGATCTTCTTCTCAGTTCCGTGCTCAGCATGCAGAAGGACATAGGGAATATCTTGAAGAACCAGGTGAGTCTAGGAAGGATTGTTGAGAACAAGTTTCACATTCTCAACAATAAGGTGGATGAGCTCACAGTGACTGTAAATGAGCTCAAGAGAGAAGTTGATGGCGTGCCTAGTCCCCACACCACAGATGATGATGATGACAGTCCACCTCTCAGAGCCGACACCCAGTTCAGGACTAAAGCCAGGACTCCTACAGTGATTGCTCCAGAGTTGAGGCCTTCTTCATCAGCACCTGCTACAGCTCCATCAGCTCCTTCAGCTCCGTCGGCTACTCCAGCACCTCCAGTTGCTACTCCAACTCCATCCATGACATCTGCTGAAGTCTTCGCTGATGCCGTTCTCTCAACTCCTTCATCAGCTACCGGAGGAGATCAGCCCTAGAGAGACGCTTAGTTCTATACCTTTGAACTTTTTGGTAACTTGTTGCCAAAGGGGGAGAAGTTGTATAGATCATTAGGGCTTCGAGAGAGGGAGAGTGTTGCTTTTTATCGATCTTCAAAAACATTGATATCTTTTGGTTTGTGTTAAACCTTGTTTGTGTTTGATCATACACTTGATGTGTTGCTGCTACTATTTCCTATCCTTGAGATGCTTATGAGATGATCATTCACTTTTGCTTGTTGTATTGTGCTATGATGTTCATTCCTATTACTCTCGCACACCACCAAGTTGTATGTGACATGAAAGAGTGCCCCATATACCTAATCGATTGTGCATTTGCATTCAAACGCAAATTCAAATAGTGCACAAATTTAGGGGGAGCTCTTGCTTATCGCATACTTCTCAAAGCGACGGATATATTCATTGATTATATCATTTGTCGAAGCTTTCATCTATATGTTGTCATTAATTACTAAAAAGGGGGAGATTGAAAGCACATTTGCTCCCTTGATGGTTTTGGTAATTAATAACAACATATATCTCATTGGACTAATGTTTCCACTAAGTATATTTCAGGAAAAGTTCAATGATGGGATGGCAAAAGGATTGTGGAGAGACCCCTAGATGCAAGGAATAGGGTTGGCAAAGCTTCAAGCAAGAAGGCTCTGCATTTTACTTTGTGAGAAATCACTTTGAGTCTATAGGAAATCCAATACTATTAAAAGGGGGTGAGGTATTGATGGTGAACAAAATGCTCCACGTGCACAAGTGATAGTCACCAAAAACACCCACAAACTCTTCCACAAAAGTCTGTCAAAGCCTATCATGCAAAATCGGTGCCACCAATATTCCCACTCGGCCCAACCAATTTTCACCTCAGACAGATCCCAGCCAAACCCTAGGTTTTCCGTACAACCGATTCTGCATCGGTGCCACCAAGTTTCAGTTGCCAACTTTCTGTTGCCCCTTTTCTTAGATTCGGAATTTCTGAGTTTTTGGATCGGTGCCACCGAGTTTGCTTTCTGACTGTTGGTCACCTTTGTCGGTACTACCGAGAACTATATATCGGTCTCACCGAGATTCAAAAGTTGCTACATTTTGAGCAACTCGATACCACTGAGTTTTATACTTTGGTGTCACCGAGTTGGTAAGTAAAGGTGTAACGGTTGGATTTTTGGAGATGCCTATATATACCCCTTCACCACCACTCACTCACAAGAGAAGCACTCAGAACTATTCCATACTTGCCCCATCTGATTTTCTGAGAGAGAGCCACCTACTCATGCGTTGAGATCAAGCCATTCCACTCCAACCATATGAATCTTGATTTCTAGCCACCCCAAGTTGCTTTCCACCCAATCAATCTCTTCCACCAAAGCCAAATCTGTGAGAGAGTGATTGAGTGTTGAGGAGTCTATCATCTTGAAGCACAAGAGCAAGGAGTTCATCGTCATCATCGAGCCTATTACCTTTTGGAGGGTGGTGCCTCCTAGATTGGTTAGGTGTCGCTTGGGAGTCTCCTACTTCGTGTTGTGGAGTTGAACCAAGAAGTTTGTACGGGCAAGGAGATCGCCTACTTCGTGAAGATCTACCCATAGTGAGGCTAGTCCTTCGTGGACGGAAGCCGTTATGGAATAGTCAAGCTGCTACTTCGTCGACCATTATGGGTGGAGCCCTCCGTGGACTCTCGCGACCGTTACCCTCCGTGGGTTGAAGACTCCATAAACGTGGACGTACGATAGCACCACCTATCGAAACCACGGGAAAAATCTTCGTGTCTCCAAATTGCGTTTGATCTTCCTCCCTATCCTCTATTACATATGCTTGTTCTTACTTTCCGCTGCTATACTCTTAGACATGCATGTGTAGGGTGTGCTTGACTTGCTATCATTGCTAAAATCTGCCAGCACTTCAAATTGGGAAAAGGTAGAAATTTTATTTTGTCAAGTATTCTAATCACCCCCCCTCTAGACATACTTTCGATCCTACATAATGGCAACGATACATGCGTGCCTTGCTGCCCCTTCTGTCACTGGGAAAGGACACCGCAAGATCGAACCCATCACATAGCACCTCTTCCCATGGCAAGAAAAATCGATCTAGTCGGCCTAACTAAACCAAAGATTCGAAGAAGAAATACGATGCTATAAGAAATCATGCATATAAGAGATCAAAGAAGACTCAAATAATATTCATGGATAGAAACTGATCATGAACTCAAAATTCATCGGATCCCAACAAACACACCGGAAAAGTTTACATCAAATAGATCTCCAAGAGACCATTGTATTGAGAATCAAGAGAGAGAGAGAGGAAGCCATCTAGCTACTGCCTACGGACCCGTAGGTCTATGGTGGACTACTCACGCATCATCGGAGAGGCACCTATGAAGAAGATGAACCCCTCCGTGATGGTGTTAGATTGGATCTTGAGGCTCTGGAACTTGCGGCGGCTGGATGTGTTTTTTGTCGACTCCCCTAGGTTTTTCTGAATATTTGGGTATTTATAGGCATTAGAGGCGGTTGAGGGGGCTCCCATGGAGGGCACAACCCATCAGGGCGTGCCGGGGGCCCCCTGGTGGGTTGTGGCCTCCACAGCCCACCTCTTTGGCACTTCTTTGGCCCACTGGGTGTCTTCTGGTCCAGAAAAAATCTCCAAAAAGTTTCGTCGCGATTGGACTCCGTTTGGTACTGATATTCTGCGAAGTAAAAAACAAGCAAAAACAGCAACTGACACTTTGGCACTATGTCAATAGGTTAGTCCCAAAAAATAATATAAAATTGCTATAAAGTGATTATAAACATCCAAGAATGATAATATAGCAACATGGAACAAGCAAAAATTATAGATACGTTGGAGACGTATCAGGCCTCCCAAAGATGAGAGGGGTGTTGGTGATGACGATGGCTTCGATTTCCCCCTCCGGGAGGGAAGTTCCCCCAGCGGAATCGCTCCGCCGAAGGGCAAAAGTGCTCCTGCCCAAGTTCCTCCTCGAGACGGCGGCGTTCCATTCCGAAAGTCCTCTCCTATTTTTTTGTAGGTCAAAAGACCTTATATACCAGAAGATGGGCACCGGAGGTGGGTCGAGGAGGGCACAACCCACCAGGCGCGCCTAGGGGCCTGGCGCGCCCTGGTGTCTTGTGCCAACCAGGGTGGCCCCCTCCGGTAGTTCTTTGCTCCAGTATTTTTTATTAATTCCAAAAATATTCTCTGTAAAGTTTCGGCTCCATTGGAGATGTGCAGAATAGGTATCTCTGATGTGTTTTTTCAGGTCCAGAATTCCAGCTGCCGGTATTCTCCCTCTTTGTGTAAACCTTGCATATTATGAGATAAAAGGCATTAGAATCACTCCCTAAAGCATTATTATTCAACAAAACATAATAAATAATAGTAGGAAATCATGATGCAAAATGGACGTATCAACTCCCCCAAGCTTAGACCTCGCTTGTCCTCAAGCGAAAAGCCGAAATTGAAAAGCATGTCCACATAGTTTGAGAGAGAGGTGTCGGTAAAAACAAAATACGGACATAGTAGCATCATGCTTATTATCATAACAGCAACAAACTCAATCATAAAACTTATTCGTATACTTTCGTCATATAGCTTCTCATGCACAAGTAACAATTCATCACAACATAGAAGTATAAAGCATAAACCTTATTGAAAACCAACAAACTATGTTCTCAGTCAACTTTGCAACTACAATTCATCATGTTTTCAGGAAGGGTCTGACGTGGCTTGAGACTGCGTCGGTATTTCCCCAAAGAGGAAGGGATGATGCAGTACCGCGACGGTAAGTATTTCCGTCAGTTATGAAACCAAGGTATCGAACCAGTAGGAGGATCACCACCACCTAATAAGCAGCACATGCACACAAAGAAAAAAATACTTGCAACCCGACACGAAAGAGAGGTTGTCAATCTCTTTACGGTAAAAAGATAGATTAGGTAGAGATATATTGGAGAGATAGATCTCTCAAGAACAAAAAATAAAAAGGGCAAATACAGAGTGCGGCAATATATTTTTGGGTTTTTGGAATAGTAGATCTGAAAACAAAATAGGCAAAAAGATCGATCGGAAAGCAATATGTTGGAAAAGTAGACCCGGGGGCCATAGGTTTCACTAGTGGCTTCTCTCATGAGTATAGCACACGGTGGGTGAACACATTACTGTTGGGCAATTGATAGAAGATCAAATAATCATCACGATATCCAAGGCGATGATCATTATATAGGCATCACGTCCAAGATAAGTAGACCGACTCCTGCCTGCATCTACCACTATTACTCCACACATCGACCGCTATCCAGCATGCATCTAGTGTATTAAGTTCATGGAAAAACGGAGTAATGCAATAAGAACGATGACATGATGTAGACAAGATCTATTCATGTAGGAATAGACCCCATCTTGTTATCCTTAATGGCAACGATACATGCGTGCCTTGCTGCCCCTTCTGTCACTCGGAAAGGACGCCGCAAGATCGAACCAATCACAAAGCACCTCTTCCCATGGCAAGAAAAATCGATC
Source organism: Elymus sibiricus (assembly GCA_039707655.1). NCBI lineage: Eukaryota > Viridiplantae > Streptophyta > Magnoliopsida > Poales > Poaceae > Elymus > Elymus sibiricus. Next base: position 319,447,774 of record CM077673.1, read on the forward strand.
TAGTTGGCCTAACTAAACCAAAGATTCGATGAAGAAATACGAGGCTATAAGTAATCATGCATATAAGAGATCAAAGAAGACTCAAATAATATTCATGGATATAAATTGATCATGGACTCAAAATTCATCGGATCCCAACAAACACACCGCAAAAGTTTACATCAAATAGATCTCCAAGAGACCATTGTATTGAGAATCAAAAGAGAGAGAGAGAGGAAGCCATCTAGCTACTGCCTACGGACCCGTAGGTCTATGGTGGACTACTCATGCATCATCGGAGAGGCACCAATGAGGATGGTGAACCCCTCCGTGATGGTGTTACATTGGATCTCGAGGCTCTAGAACTTACGGCGGCTGGATGTGTTTTTCGTCGACTCTCTTAGGGTTTCTGAAATATTTGGGAATTTATAGGCATCAGAGGTGGTGGAGAGGGGGCCCGTGGAGGGCACAACCCATCAGGGCGCGCCGGGGGCCTCTGGCGAGCCCTGGTGGGTTGTGGTCTCCACAACCTACCTCTCTGGCACTTCTTTGGCCCACTGGGTGTCTTCTGGTCCAAAAAAAATCTCCAAAAAGTTTCGTCGCGATTGGACTCCGTTTGGTATTGATATTCTGTGAAGTAAAAAAAACAAGCAAAAACACCAACTGGCACTTTGGCACTATGTCGATAGGTTAGCCCCAAAAAAATGATATAAAGTTGCTATAAAGTGATTGTAAAACATCCAAGAAAGATAGTATAACAGCATGGAACATGCAAAAATTATAGATACGTTGGAGACGTATCAGGGTCTCATGTCGGAGCCTTTTGGCAAGTCCACATACTCAACCATCATTTAGTATTCTATGATTGCTAACACTCACATCATACCCATGAGCAAAAAGTTTCAACCGGACACATAGAAAAATAGGGGTTTATTGGTTCGCCTCCCAACGTATTCACCTCAAGGGTGATGTCAAAAATAATAACGCATGCCCACTCACATCCAACTGGATATATGTGCCTAGATCTTTCCTCACAACATGATGCTTGCAAAAGAAAAAGTAAAAAGGAATAGGGAAGAATACTTGACTCTTGCATAAAAGTAAATACATGAAAGTAAAAGATAGTCCCTTCTCAGAGGGAAGCAGAGGTTGTCATGCACTTTTTGGTTTGTATGCCCAATCCCTTAAAGTAAAAGAACGTCACGCTATATTGCCCCCTATGACATCAACCTTTGTTATGCAGTCCGTCGCTTTTATTACTTTGCCATCATAAGTTCGTATAGCGCTCAATTTTCTCTTACACTAATTGATCAAAGCACATTTAGAAGCAATTTTTATTGCCTTATTGCACCGATGACAACTTACTTGAAGGATCTTATTCGATCTGTAGGTAGGTATGGTGGACTCTCAAAGAATGAATTTGGGTTTGGGTTTTTGGATGCACAAGTAGTATCTCTACTTAGTGCAGAATTTTTGGCTAGCAAAGATATTGAGCAAGCACCACATGTTGAAGGATCTATGACAATATAACTTCTATGTGGATATAAACAAACATAAATCATTACGTTGTCTTCCTTGTCCAACGTCAACCATTTTCACATATAATATTTAATGGGGGCTCACAATAATAAAAGATGTCCAAGATAGTGTATTTGCATGTGAATCTTCTCTTCCCTTATTAATTCTTTCATGAATTGCATCATTGACCAGTGCTATGTTTGCCAATCTCCAATAAATTTTACTACTTATACTTTTCCTTATGTGATGTCATTACTCACCATAAGCTTAGCATATGATTCTTTTCATTTATTTCTCTTTCTCTTTATTTTGATTGCAACAAGAAAGTAGAGAAGCAAAAAACTCGAACTAAACTTTATTATATAACTCTCACTCGATTACATAGATGGATAGACCACAAAACTAACACATGAAAATAGATCATGCTAAACTTTTATTCAACTAAATTGAAAGGGAACTAAAGATCGAACTAAAATAGGTAAAGGTGAATAAAAGTGATGGTGATACGATACCGGGGCACCTCCCCCAAGCTTGGCTCAAGCCAAGGGGAGTGCACATACCCATGTGCTCAAGTCTCCTTTGGTGGTGGTGATGTAGTAGGTGGTTGTGATGATGTGGTAGGCTTGTCCTCCAGCTTCCAGGGTAAGGGCTCACCGTCAAAAGTTGGCGCAAGAGTCCCCTGAGTCCTATAACTGGCAGCTAAACTCATACCTTTAAATCTTGCTTTATATTCAAAAACTTGGTTTTGAAGATCATAAACTTGACTTTGCAGAAAATTGATTTGCTCGTTATGGGTGGAGATGGTGTCCTTCACAGGCCTCCATCCACCATCTGATCATGGGTGAATTCCGTGATCATGGAGTGGTTAGCACTAAGTCCACGCTCCACCATCCTTTGGCACTTGAAGATGTCTTGTTCCACCGCCTCGAGCCTAGCATCCACGCTTTCGGTCCTCTTGGGTCCCTGCACATCACGGATGTGGAGCACCCCCTCACGCATCTCAATGGCTTGAGGGTGCTTCATCACCTCCGGCATGTATGGGTTGATGACCTTCTCGAAGAACTTTTCCTTGGAGGAGCTTGGTGGAGCCATGGAGATCTATATCTGATGAGAAAACAGCACGAAACAAGAATAGAGGATTTTTCTGGAAGCGGTTGTCAAAACAGTCGTGGGTATATATAGAGAATTTTTATTCTTGGAAAGCAAGCATGTGGAAGGAAAAAGGAGTCGGGAAGGTGTCCGAGGTGGGCACAACCCACCAGGGCTTGCCTGGCATGGCTGGCGCGCCCTGGTGTATCGTGCTCACCTCGATCGCCTTCCGGTTTATTTCTTATTTTCCATTTTTTTCTAATATTCCAAAACTGACAAAAAATATTTTTGCGGATTTTTCGGAGTCCGTTTACTTACCGTATCACGTACCTCCTATTTTTCAGAATTCTAGAGTGTTCCGGAAGGTTTCTTTTATGTGTTCCTCCGGTGTCATGGTTTGGATAACATTGCTTTCAACGTTAATAGGCGTACCTGAGATATAGTGCTTAATTCTTTGTCCATTTACCACCTTTGGGTTAGTACCATCGGCATTATTAATCTTGATAGCTCCAGAACGATAAACATCTTCGATAATATATGGTCCTTCCCATTTGGAGAGAAGCTTACCTGCAAAAAATCTTAAACGAGAGTTGAACAAAAGAACATAGTCTCCTATTTTGAATTCCCGCTTTTGGATTCTTTTGTCATGCCATCTTTTTACTTTTTCTTTGAATAGTTTGGCATTTTCATAGGCTTGGGTTCTCCATTCATCTAGTGAGCTAATATCAAATAGCCTCTTCTCACCGGCAAGTTTGAAATCATAGTTGAGTTCTTTAATTGCCCAAAATGCCTTATGTTCTAACTCTAGAGGCAAATGACAAGCTTTACCATATACCATTTTGTATGGAGGCATACCCATAGGATTTTTATAAGCTGTTCTATAGGCCCAAAGTGCATCATCTAGTTTCTTAGACCAATTCTTTCGAGACCTGTTGACAGTTTTTTGTAATATCAATTTTATTTCCCTATTGCTAAGTTCAACTTGACCACTAGATTGAGAATGATAGGGTGATGCAATTCTATGGTTAACATCATATTTGGCAAGCATCTTACGGAAAGAACCATGGATAAAGTGTGAACCACCATCAGTCATTAAGTATCTAGGGACTCCAAATCTCGAAAAGATAACTTCTTTAAGCATTTTAATGGAGGTGTGGTCATCAGCACTACTAGTTGGGATAGCTTCTACCCACTTAGTGACATAATCAACGGCAACCAAAATATGAGTGTACCCGTTAGAGGAAGGAAAAGGTCCCATATAATCAAAACCCCAAACGTCAAATGGTTCGACAACAAGTGAATAATTCATAGGCATTTCCTGACGCTTACCGATATTACCAGTTCTTTGACATTCATCACAAGACAAGACAAACTTACAGGCATCCTTGAAGAGAGTAGGCCAATAAAAACCAGATTGCAATACCTTGTGAGCAGTTCTATCTCCCGCATGATGTCCTCCATAAGCTTCGGAATGACATTTTCGTAGGATTTTTTCCTATTCAAGCTCAGGTACACAACATCTAATAATACCATCTACTCCTTTATAAAGATGTGGGTCATCCCAAAAGTAATGTCTTAAATGATAGAAGAATTTTTTCTTTTGTTGGTATGTGAAGCTAGGTGGTATATATTTAGCGACAATGTAATTACCATAATCAACATACCAAGGGGTGTTTTGAGAAACACTTATTGCAGCTAATTGTTCGTCAGGAAAACTATCATCAATAGGTAGTGGGTCATCAAGAATATTTTCTAACCTAGACAAGTTATCAGCTACGGGGTTCTCAGCTCCCTTCCTATCAACGATATGTAAATCAAATTCTTGAAGCAAGAGAACCCACCTAATGAGTCTAGGTTTAGCATCTTTCTTTTCCATAAGATATTTTATAGTAGCATGATCGGTGTGAACGATAACCTTGGAATCAACAATATAGGATCTAAATTTATCACAAGCAAACACAACTGCTAAAAATTCTTTTTCAGTAGTAGCATGATTTCATTGAGCACTGTCTAGAGTTTTACTAGCATAATGAATAACATTCAATTTCTTATCAACTCTTTGTCCTAGAACAGCACCAACATCATAATCACTAGCATCACACATAATTTCAAAAGGCAAGTTCCAGTCAGGTGGTTGAACGATAGGTGCAGAGGTTAAGGCTTTCTCGAGTGTTTCAAAGGCTTCCATAGAATCATCATCAAAAACAAAAGGAATATCCTTTTGCAAAAGATTAGTAAGAGGCCTAGAAATTTTAGAGAAATCTTTAATGAACCTCCTATAGAAACCAACATGACCAAGGAAACTTCGAATACGTTTAATATCTTTAGGACATGGCATTTCCTCAATTGCATCAACTTTAGCTTTATCCACCTCAATACCTCGTTCAGATATTTTATGCCCCAAGACAATACCTTCATTAACCATAAAGTGGCACTTCTCCCAATTCAAGACAAGATTAGTTTGTTCACATCTCTGCAAAACTCGATCAAGGTTGCTTAATCAATCATCAAAGGAAGTCCCGTAAACGGAAAAATCATCCATGAAAACCTCCACAATCTTTTCACAAAAGTCAAAGAATATAGCAGTCATACATCTTTGAAAGGTAGCAGGTGCATTGCATAAACCAAAAGGCATACGTCTATAAGCATAGGTTCCAAAAGGGCAAGTAAAGGTGGTTTTCTCTTGATCAGATTGTGATACAGGTATTTGAGAGAAACCAGAATATCCATCCAGAAAACAAAAGTGTGTGTGCTTAGATAATCTTTCTAGCATTTGATCAATGAAAGGCAGAGGGTAATGATCCTTTCTAGTAGCTTTATTTAATTTTCTAAAGTCAATTACCATTCTATAGCCATTGACAATTCTTTGCGGAATGAGTTCATTTTTATCATTAGGAACAACGGTAATACCTCCTTTCTTAGGGACACAATGAACGGGACTCACTCATCTACTATCAGCAATGGGATAGATTATAGCTGCTTCAAGAAGCTTTAATATTTCAGTTCTTACCACTTCTTTCATCTTAGGATTTAATCGCCGTTGGTGATCAACAACGGGTTTAGCATCAGGTTCCATATTAATCTTGTGCTGACATAGAGTGGGAATAATGCCCTTAAGATCATCAAAAGTATATCCAATAGCAGCCCGATGCTTCTTCAGAACTTTTAATAATCTTTCCTCTTCATGTTCTGAAAGGTTAGCACTAATAATAACAGGATATATCATTTTCTCATCAAGATAAGCATACTTCAAAGTGTCAGGTAATTGCTTTAATTCAAACACAGGATCACCTTTAGGTGGAGGTGGACCTCCAAGAGTTTTGATAGGCAAATTGTGTTTCAGGAGAGGTTGTTGTTCAAAGAAATTTTTATCTATTTCATTTCTTTCACGCAAGTGCATATCATTTTCATGGTCAAGCAAATATTGTTCTAATGGATCGACAGGAGGCACGGCAATAGAAGCAAGACCAATTATTTCATCCTCACTAGATAATGCTCTATCACGAGGTTGTCTACTAAACTTGGAAAAATTAAACTCACGAGACACACCACCAAAACTAACACCGACAGTTTGTTTTTCACAATCTATCTTAGCATTGACGGTGCTCAAGAAAGGTCTAGCAAAGATAATGGGACAAAAGTCATCTTGTGGGGAACCATGAACTAGAAAATCAGTAGGGTATTTTACTTTCCCACACAAGACTTCAACATCTCTAACAATCCCAAGTGGTGTGATGTGATGGTGTCTCTATTGGCAAGTTTAATAGTAACATCAATGTCTTCTATTTCAGCAGGTGCTATTTCATTCATAATTTCTTGGTATAAAGTAAAAGGGATATCACTCACACTAGCACCCAACTCACATAAACTATGATAGCAATGATCTCCTATTTTGACTGAGACAACAGGCATGCCCTCTATGGGCCTATGCTTATCTTTTTCATCAGGTTTGGCGATTCTAGCAGCTTCATCACAGAAATAGATAACATGCCCATCAATATTTTATACCAAGAGATCTTTAACCATAGCAACACTAGGTTCTACTTTAATTTGCTCAGGGGGCTTAGGTGCTCTAATATTACTCTTACGAACCATAGTTGATACCTTAGCATGTTCCTTTACCCTAACAAGGGAAGGTGGTATTTCAATGTAAGTGGTAGGCACAACTGGATCAACATTGTAAATAATGGTTTCATCTTTAGCTTTTACCGGTTCTTTAATTTCTTCTTTAATAGGGGGATGATACTTATGTTGGAAATATGCCCTAGAGGTAATAATAAATTGGTTATTATCATATTTCCTTGTTCATGATAATCGTTTATTATCCATGATAAATTTGTATTGATCGGAAACTCAGATACATGTGTGGATACATAGACAACACCATGTCCCTAGTGGGCCTCTACTAGACTAGCTCGTTGATTAGAGATGGTCAAGGTTTCCTGACCATAGACATGAGTTGTCATCTGATAATGGGATCACATCATTAGGAGAATGATGTGATGGACAAGACCCAACCGTAAGCATAGCATTTGATCGTGTTAGTTTATTGCTACTGCTTTATCCATGCCATGTATCTGTTCCTACGACCATGAGATCATGCAACTCCCTGACACCGGAGGAATGCCTTGTGTGTATCAAACGTCACAACGTAACTGGGTGACTATAAAGGTGCTCTACAGGTATCTCTGAGGGTGTCTGTTGGGTTGGCGTGGATCGAGACTGGGATTTGTCACTCCGTATGACGGAGAGGTATCTCTGGGCCCTCTCGGTAATACAACATCACAAGAAGCTTACAAGCAATGTGACTAAGGAGTTAGTCACGGGATCTTGTATTACGGAACGAGTAAAGAGACTTGCCGATTGATGACCCACAAGTATAGGGGATCAATCGTAGTCCTTTCGATAAGTAAGAGTGTCGAACCCAACGAGGAGCAGAAGGAAATGACAAGCGGTTTTCAGTAAGGTATTCTCTGCAAGCACTAAAATTGTAGGTAACAGATAGTTTGATAGCAAGATAATTTGTAACGAGCAAGTAACGGTAACGGTAAATAAGGTGCAGCAAGGTAGCCCAATCCTTTTGAGGCAAAGGACAGGCCAGAACAATCTCTAGTAATAGGCAAAGTGTTCTTGAGGGTACACGGGAATTCATCTAGTCACTTTTATCATGTTGGTTTGATTCGTGTTCGCTACTTTGATAATTTGATATGTGGGTGGACCGGTGCTTGGGTGATGCTCTTACTTGAACAACCTCCCACTTATGATTAACCCCCTCGCAAGCATCCGCAACTACGAGAAAAGTATTAAGATAAAATCTAACCATAGCATTAAACGTTTGGATCCAAATCAGCCCCTTACGAAGTAGCGCATAAACTAGGGTTTAAGCTTCTGTCACTCTAGCAACCCATCATCTAATAACTACTCCACAATGCATCCCCTTAGGCCCATGAATGGTGAAGTGTCATGTAGTCGACGGTCACATGACACCACTAAGGGAATCACAACATAAATATCATCAAAATATCAAACACATATCAAATTCACATGATTACTAGCAACATGACTTCTCCCGTGACCTCAAAAACAAGGGTAACTACTCACAAATAATAAACATGCTCAAGATCAGAGAGGTATTGAATATCATAATGGATCTGAACATATAATCTTCCACCAAATAAACCATATAGTAATCAACTACGCAAGGTAATCAACACTACTAGTCACCCACCGGTACCAATCTGAGGTTCCGGTACAAAGATTGAACACAAGAGATGAACTAGGGTTTGAGAGGAGATGGTGTTGTTGAAGATGTTGATGAAGATTGGCCTCCCAAAGATGAGAGGGGTGTTGGTGATGACGATAGCTTCGATTTGCCCCTCCAGGAGGGAAGTTCCCCCGGCGGAATCGCTCCGCCGGAGGGCAAAAGTGCTCATGCCCAAGTTCCGCCTCGAGGCGGCGGCGCTTCGTCCCGAAAGTCCTCCTCTGATTTTTTCTAGGTCAATTGTGACTATATACCATAAGATGGGCACCGGAGGTGGGCCGAGGTGGCCACAACCCATCAGGGCGCGCCCAGGGGGGTCTGGCGCGCCCTGGTGGTTTGTGCCCACCAGGTAGGACCCATTTGGTACTTTTCTGCTCCAGTATTTCTTATTTAATTCAAAAATAATCTCCGTAAAATTTCATCTTCATTGGAGTTGTGCAAAATAGGTATCTCTGATGTGCTTTTCTTAGGTCCAGAATTCCAGCTGCCGGTATTCTCCCTCTTTGTGTAAACCTTGCATATTATGAGAGAAAAGGCATTAGAATCACTCCCCAAAGCATTATTATTCAACAAAACATAATAAATAACAGTAAGGAATTATGATGCAAAGTGGACGTATCAACTCCCCCAAACTTAGACCTCGCTTGTCCTCAAGCGAAAACTGATATTGAAAAGCATGTCCACATGATTTGAGAGAGAGGTGTCGATAAAAACAAAATACGGACATAGTAGCATCATGCTTATTATCATAACAACAACAAACTTTATCATAAAACTTATTCAATGCACTTTTATCATATAACTTCTCATGAACAAGTAACAATTCATCACAACAAAGAAGAATGAAGAACAAACCTTATTGAAAACCAACAAACTATGTTCTCAGTCAACTTTGCAACTACAATTCATCATATGTTCAGGAAGGGTCTCATGTAGAAGCCTTTTGGCAAGTCCACATACTCAACCATCATTTAGTCTTCTATGATTGCTAACACTCACGGCATACCCATGAACAAAAAGTTTCAACCGGACACATAGGAAGATAGGGGCTTATAGTTTCGCCTCCCAACGTATTCACCACAAGGGTGATGTCAACAATAATAACTCATGCCCACCCATATCCAACTGGATATATGTGCCTAGATCTTTCCTCACCACATGATGCTTGCAAAAGAGAAAAACTAAAAAGGAATAGGGAAGAATACTTTGACTCTTTGCAAAAAAAAGTAAATTCATAAAAGTAAAAGATAGTCCCTTCGCAAAGGGAAGCAGAGGTTGTCATGCGCTTATTGGTTTGTATGCCCAATCCCTTAATGTAAAAGAACGTCACGCTATATTGCCCCCTATGATAGCAACCTTTATTATGCAGTCCGTCGCTTTTATTACTTTGCCATCATAAGTTCGTATAACGCTCAATTTTCTCTTACACTAATTGATCAAAACACTTTTAGAAGCAATTTTTATTGCCTTTTTGCACCGATGACAACTTACTTGAGGGATCTTTCTCGATCCATAGGTAGGTATGGTGGACTCTCAAAGAATGAGTTTGGCTTTGGGTTTTTGGATGCACAAGTAGTATCTCTACTTAGCGCGGGATTTTTGGCTAGCAAAGATATTGGGCAAGCACCACATGTTGAAGGATCTATGACAATATAACTTCTATGTGAATATGAACAAACATAAATCATTACGTTGTCTTCCTTGTCCAACGTCAACAATTTTGACATATAATATTTGATGGGGGCTCACAATCATAAAAGATGTCCAAGATAGTGTATTTGCATGTGAATCTTCTCTTCCCTTATTAATTCTTTCATGAATTGCATCATTGACCAATGCTATGTTTGTCAATCTCCAATAAATTTTACTACTTATACTTTTCCTTATGTGATGCCATTACTCACCATAAGATTAGCATACGATTCTTTTCATTTATTTTTCTCCTTTTATTTTGATTGCAACAAGAAAGTAGAGAGACAAAAACTCAAACTAAACTTTATTATATAGCTCTCACACGATTACATAGATAGATAGGCCACGAAACTAACACACGAAAATAGATCATGCTAAACTTTTATTCAACTAAAGCAAAGGAAAACTAAAGATCGAACTAAAATAGGTAAAGATGAATAAAAGTGATGGTGATACGATACCGGGGCACCTCCCCCAAGCTTGGCTCAAGCCAAGGGGTGTGCCCATACCCGTGTGCTCAAGTATCGTTTGGTGGTGGTGATGAAGAAGGTGGTGGAGATGAAGTAGGTGGTGGTGATGATGTAGTATGCTTGTCCTCCAGCTTCTAGGGCAAGGGATCCCCATCATAAGTTGACGCAAGAGTCCCCTGAGTCCTGCAACTGGCAGCTAAACTCATACCTTTAAACCTTGCCTCATATTCAAAGACCTGGTTTTGAAGATCATAAACTTGGCTCTACAGAAAATTAATTTGATCGTTGAGGGTAGAGATGGTGTCCTTCACAGACCGGCCATCCACAAACTGATCACGGGTAAACTCCGTGATCATGGAGTGATTGGCACTAAGTCCGCGCTCCACCATCTTCTAGCACTTCAAAACTTCCTGTTCCACCGCCTCGAGCCTAGCTTCCACGCTTTCGATCTTCTTGGGTCCCTGAACATCGCGGATGTGGAGCACCCCCTCACGCATCTCAATGGCTTGAGGGTGCTTAATCACCTCTGGCAAGTACGGGTTGATGACCTTCTCGAAGAACTTGTCCTTGGAGGAGCATGATGGAGCCATGGAGATCTAGATCTGACGAGAAAACAGCAAGAAACAAGAACGGAGGATTTTTTTTCTGCGATGCGGTCGTCAAAACAGTCGGGGGGTATATATAGAGAATTTTTATTCTTGGAAAACAAGCATATGGAAGGAAAACGGAGTCGGGAAGGTGTCCGAGGTGGGCACAACCCACCAGGGCGCGCCCTGGTGTATCGTGCTCACCTCGATCACCTTCCGGTTTATTTCTTTATTTCCAAAATTCTATAATATTCCAAAACTTACAGAAAATATTTTTGCGGATTTTTCGGAGTCCGTTTACTTACCGTATCATGCACCTCCTATTTTTAAGAATTCTGGAGTGTTCCAGAAGGTTTCTTTTGTGTGTTCCTCCGGTGTCATGGTTTGGATAACATTGATTTCAATGTTAATAGGCGTACCTTAGATGTAATGCTTAATTCTTTGTCCATTGACCACCTTCGGGTTAGTACCTTTGGCGTTATTAATCTTGATAGCTCCAGAACGATAAACCTCTTCGATAATATAAGGTTCTCCCATTTGGAGAAAAGCTTACTTGCAAAAAATCTTAAACGAGAGTTGAACAAAAGAACATAGTCTCCTATTTTGAATTCCCGCTTTTGAATTCTTTTGTCATGCCATCTTTTTTACTTTTTCTTTAAATAACTTGGCATTCTCATAAGCTTGGGTTCTCCATTCATCAAGTGAGCTAATATCAAATAGCCTATTCTCACCGGCAAGTTTGAAATCATAGTTAAGTTATTTAATTACCCAAAATGCTTTATGTTCTAATTCTAGAGGCAAATGACAAGCTTTTCCATATACCATTTTGTATGGAGACATACCCATAGGATTTTTATAAGTTGTTCTATAGGCCCAAAGTGCATCATCTAATTTCTTAGACCAATTCTTACGAGACCTATTGATAGTTTTTTGTAATATCAATTTTATTTCTCTATTGCTAAGTTCAACTTGACCACTAGATTGAGGATGATAGGGTGATGCAATTCTATGGTTAACATCATATTTAGCAAGCATCTTACGGAAAGCACCATGAATAAAATGTGAACCACCATCAGTCATTAAATATCTAGGGACTCCAAACCTCGGGAAGATAACCTCTTTAAGCATTTTAATGGAGGTGTGGTGATCAGCACTACTAGTTGGAATAGCTTCTACCCACTTAGTGACATAATCAACAGCAACCAAAATATGAGTGTACCCATTAGAGGAAGGAAAATGTCCCATATAATCAAAACCCCAAACATCAAATGGTTCAACAACAAGCGAATAATTCATAGGCATCTCCTGATGCTTACCGATATTACCAGTTCTTTGACATTCATCACAAGACAAGACAAACTTACGAGCATCTTTGAAAAGAGTAGGCCAATAAAAACCAGATTGCAATACCTTGTGAGCAGTTCTATCTCCCGCATGATGTCCTCCATAAGCTTCGGAATGACATTTCCGTAGGATTTGTTCCTGTTCATGCTCAGGTACACAACGCCTAATAATACCATCTACTCCTTTTTTATAAAGATGTGGGTCATCCCAAAAGTAATGTTTTAAGTCATAGAAGAATTTTTTCTTTTGTTGGTATGTGAAACTAGGTGGTATATATTTAGCGACAATGTAATTAGCATAATCAGCATACCAAGGGGTGTTTTGAGAAACATTTATTGCAGCTAACTGTTCGTCAGGGAAACTATCATCAATAGGTAGTGGGTCATCAAGAATATTTTCTAACCTAGACAAGTTATCAGCTATGGGGTTCTCAGCTCCCTTCCTATCAACAATATGCAAGTCAAATTCTTGAGCAAGAGAACCCACCTAATGAGTCTAGGTTTAGCATCTTTCTTTTCCATAAGATATTTTATAGCAGCATGGTCGGTGTGAACAATCACTTTTGAGTCGACAATATATGATCTAAATTTATCACAAGCAAACACGACCGCAATTTTTTTTTCCAGTAGTAGCATAGTTTCGTTGGGCACTGTCTAGAGTTTTGCTAGCATAATGGATAACATTCAATTTCTTATCTACTCTTTGTCCTAGAACAGCACCAACAGCATAATCGCTAGCATCACACATAATTTCAAAAGGTAAGTTCCAATCAGGTGGTTGAACGATAGGTGCAGAGGTTAAGGCTTTCTTGAGTGTTTCAAGGGCTTCCACACAATCATCATCAAAAACAAAAGGAATATCCTTTTGCAAAAGATTAGTAAGAGGCGTAGAAATTTTAGAGAAGTCTTTAATGAACCTCCTATAGAAACCAGCATGACCAAGGAAACTGCGTATACCTTTAATATCTTTAGGTCATGGCATTTTCTCAATTGCATCAACTTTAGCTTTATCCACCTCAATACCTCGTTCGGATTTTTATGCCCCAAGACTCATTAACCATAAAGTGGCACTTCTCCCAATTCAAGACAAGATTAGTTTGTTCACATCTCTGCAAAACTCGATCAAGGTTGCTTAAGCAATCATCAAAAGAAGTTCCGTAAACGGAAAAATCATCCATGAAAACCTCCACAATCTTTCAACAAAAATCAGAGAATATAGCAGTCATACATCTTTGAAAGGTAGCGGGTGCATTGCATAAACCAAAAGGCATACGTCTATAAGCATAGGTTCCAAAAGGGCAAGTAAAGGTGGTTTTCTCTTGATCGGATTGTGACACGGGTATTTGAGAGAAACCAGAATATCCGTCTAGGAAACAAAAGTGTGTGTGCTTAGATAATCTTTCTAGCATTTGATCAATGAAAGGCAGAGGGTAATGATCCTTCCTAGTAGCTTTATTTAATTTTCTAAAATCAATTACCATTCTATAGCCAGTAACAATTCTTTGTGGAATGAGTTCATTCTTATCATTAGGAACAACGGTAATACCTCCTTTCTTAGGGAGACAATGAACGGGACTTACCCATCTACTATCAGCAATAGGATAGATTATACCTGCTTCGAGAAGTTTTAATATTGCAGTTCTTACCACTTCCTTCATCTTAGGATTCAATCGCCATTGGTGATCAACAACGGGTTTAGCATCTGGTTCCATGTTAATCTTGTGCTGACATAGAGTGGGACTAATGCCCTTAAGATCATCCAGAGTATATCCAATAGCAGCCCGGTGCTTCCTTAGAACTTTTAACAATCTTTATTCTTCTTGTTCTGACTCATTACCTTCGTCGAGTTCCCAATCTTCAGAGTTGCGTTTAATTCTTTCCAAGAGATCCCACTTGAATTCAATAGTCTTCTTCATATAAGAACCAGCACAAGAAGTATCGAGCATGGATTGATCATTATGAGAAAGCCGAGCATAAAAATTCTGAATGATAACTTCTCTCGGAATGTCATGATTGGGGCATGAATATAACATTGACTTAAGCCCCCCCCCAAGCTAGAGCGATACTTTCTCCTTCACGAGGCCAAAAATTATATATATAATTCCGATCGCGGTGAACTAGATGCATGGGATAAAACTTTTGGTGGAATTCCAATTGCAAACGATTCCAGTTCCACGATCCAAGATCATCACATAGACTATACCATGTCAATGCTTTTCCCTCCAAAGATAAGGGGAAAACCTTCTTCTTAACTTCATATCCGGGTAAACCTGCAAGCTTAAATAATCCACATATTTCGTTCACATATAATAGATGCATATCAGGATGTTCAGTTCCATCTCCTGCATAAGGTTTAGCAAGCAGTTGTTCTAACATACCCGAAGGAATTTCATAAGCAATATTTTTAGTAGGTGCAGTAGGTTGAGGGGCTACTAATTGTGGTTCCGGTCGAGGTGAAGATACCCTGAACAAACCCCTCAAAGGATTGTTCTCCATAGTAGCAAGTAGCAACAAATTTCAGCACGTAGTATAAGTTTTTCCTTACCGATTTCCACTTACCAAGAGCGCTTCACTCCCGGAAACGGCGCCAGAAAAGAGTCTTGATGACCCAAAAGTATAGGGGATCAATCGTAGTCCTTTCGATAAGTAAGAGTGTCGAACCCAACGAGGAGCAGAAGGAAATGACAAGCGGTTTTCACCGAGGTATTCTCTGCAAGCACTGAAATTGTAGGTAAC
Organism: Elymus sibiricus; assembly: GCA_039707655.1. Lineage (NCBI taxonomy): Eukaryota > Viridiplantae > Streptophyta > Magnoliopsida > Poales > Poaceae > Elymus > Elymus sibiricus. The sequence continues at coordinate 319,462,949 of CM077673.1, forward strand.
AGATAGTTTGATAGCAAGATAATTTGTAACGAGCAAATAACGGTAATGGTAAATAAGGTGCAACAAGGTAGCCCAATCCTTTTGAGGCAAAGGACAGGCCAGAACGATCTCTAGTAATAGGCAAAGTGTTCTTGAGGGTACACGGGAATTCATCTAGTCACTTTTATCATGTTGGTTTGATTCGTGTTCGCTACTTTGATAATTTGATATGTGGGTGGACCGGTGCTTGGGTGTTGTTCTTACTTGAACAACCTCCCACTTATGATTAACCCCCTCGCAAGCATCCGCAACTACGAGAAAAGTATTAAGATAAAATCTAACCATAGCATTAAACGTTTGGATCCAAATCAGCCCCTTATGAAGTAGCGCATAAACTAGGGTTTAAGCTTCTGTCACTCTAGCAACCCATCATCTAATAACTACTCCACAATGCATCCCCTTAGGCCCATTAATGGTGAAGTGTCATGTAGTCGACGTTCACATGACACCACTAAGGGAATCACAACATACATATCAGCAAAATATCGAACACATATCAAATTCACATGATTACTTGCAACATGACTTCTCCCGTGACCTCAAGAACTAGGGTAACTACTCACAAATAATAAACATGCTCAAGATCAGAGAGGTATTGAATAGCATAATGGATCTGAACATATAATATTCCACCAAATAAAGCATATAGTAATCAACTACGCAAGGTAATCAACACTACTAGTCACCCACATGTACCAATCTGAGGTTCCGGTACAAAGATTGAACACAAGATATGAACTAGGGTTTGAGAGGAGATGGTGCTGTTGAATATGTTGATGAAGATTGGCCTCCCAAAGATGAGAGGGGTGTTGGTGATGACGATAGCTTCGATTTCCCCCTCCGGGAGGGAAGTTCCCCCGGCGGAATCGCTCCGCCGGAGGGCAAAAGTGCTCCTGCCCAAGTCCGCCTCGAGGCGGCGGCGCTTCATCCCGAAAGTCCTCCTCTGATTTTTTTTCTAGGTCAATTGTGACTATATACCAGAAGGTGGGCACCGGAGGTGGGCCGAGGTGGCCACAACCCATCAGGGCGCGCCCAGGGGGGTCTGGCGCGCCCTGGTGGGTTGTGCCCACCAGGTAGGCCCCCTCTGGTACTTTTCTGCTCTAGTATTTCTTATTTAATTCAAAAATAATCTCCGTAAAATTTCATCTTTATTGGAGTTGTGCAGAATAGGTATCTCTGATGTGCTTTTCTTAGGTCCAGAATTCCAGCTGCCGGTATTCTCCCTCTTTATGTAAACCTTGCGTATTATGAGAGAAAAGGCATTAGAATCACTCCCCAAAGCATTATTATTCAACAAAACATAATAAATAACAGTAAGAAATCATGATGCAAAATGGACTTATCACCGGTAACGAGATTGAACTAGGTATGGAGATACCGACGATCGAATCTCGGTCAAGTAGCATACCACTGGACAAAGGGAACTGCATACGGGATTGATTGAATCCTTGGCATCGTGGTTCAACCGATAAAGATCTTCGTGGAATATGTGGGAACCAATATAGGCATCCAGGTCCCGCTATTGGTTATTGACCAGAGAGGTGTCTCGGTCATGTCCACATGATTCTCGAACCCGTAGGGTCCGCATGCTTAACGTTCAGTGACGCAAGAGTAGTATTGGGATATGTACGTTGGTGACCGAATGTTGTTCGGAGCCCCGGATGAGATCCCGTACGTCACAAGGAGCTCCGGAATGGTCCAGAGGTAAAGATTTATATATGGGAAGTCATATTTTGGATGCCTGAAAAGTTTTGGGTTTTGCCGGTATTGTATCGGGAAGCTTCCAGAAGGTTCCGGAAGGTTCCGGAGGGTTCCGGAGGGTTCCGGAGGAGTCCGGAAGGATCCCTCCAGACCCTAGGGCATGCATGGGCTGTAGGGGGGCGTCCTAGCCTTATTGGGCCAGGGGCACCAGCCCCACAAGGCCCATGCGCAAGGGGAAGGGGAAACCCTAAGTGGGAGGGAGTCCACTTGCCTTGGGAGGCAAGTTTCCTCCCTAGCCGCCGGCCCTCCTTGGAGGAGGGTCCTAGGGCTGCGACCAAACCCTTCCCCTTGCCTCCTATATATAGTAGAGGAGAGGGGGAGGGCTGGACACAACAATCCCACGCCCCGGTGGAAGCCCTACCTCTCTCCCTAGATCGTTTTCTCCTCAAATCACATCTACGGTAGCGCTTGTAGAAGCCCTGCCGGGATTGCTCCCCCACCATCTCCACCATGTCATCGTGCTGGTTGAGATCCCATCTACTTCTCCTCCCACTCTTGCTGGATCAAGAAGGAGGAGACGTCATCAAGCCGCAAGTGTGCTGAACACGAAGGTGCCGTCCGTTCGGCGCTAGATCGGATTGGATCGTGAAGAGTACGACTACGTCAACCGCGTTATATACGCTTCTGCTTAGCGATCTACAAGGGTATGTAGATACACTCCCCCTCTCGTAGCTATGCATCTCCATGGATAGATCTTGGGTGTTCGTAGGAAAAAATTTGTTTCCCATGCAACGTTCCCCAATAGTGGCATCATGAGCTAGGTCTATGCGTAGATGATATGCACGAGTAGAACACAAAAGAGTTTGTGGGCGTTGATGTTCAGATTGCTTACTTCCTTAGTCTTATCTTGATTCAGCGGTATTGTGGGATGAAGCGGCTCGGACCAACCTTACTCGACCACGTACGAGAGACCGGTTCCATCGACTGACATGCAACTTGTTGCATAAAGATGGCTGGCGGGTGTGTGTCTATCCCACTTTAGTTGAATCGGATTCGATAGAGGCGGTCCTTGTAGAAGGTTAAAAGGCAACTTGATTATCACTGTTGTGGCTTTGCGTAGGTAAGAACGGTTCTTACTAGTTGCCCATAGCAGCCACGTAAAACTTGCAACAACAAAGTAGAGGACGTCTAACTTGTTTTTACAGGGCATGTTATGATGTGATATGGCCAAAGACATGATGTTATATATGTGATGTATGAGATGATCATGTTTTGTATAGATTATATCGACTTGCATGTTGATGCATACGGCAACCGGCAGGAGCCATATGGTTGTCTTTAATTGTTATGTGGCCTGCGTGTCACTCATTAAGCGCTATGTAATGCTTTACTTTATCGCTAAGCGATAGCAATAGTAGTAGAAGCATGGTTGGCATGACAACCCCGATGGCAACACGATGATGGAGATCATGATGATGGAGATCATGATGATGGAGATCATGGTGTCATGCCGGTGACGATGGAGATCATGCTGGTGCTTTGGAGATGGAGATCAAAAGCACAAGTTCATGGCCATATCATGTCACTTATGATTTGCATGTGATTTTAATCCTTTTATGCATCTTATTTTGCTGAGGACGACGGTAGCATTATAAGGTGATCCCTCACTAAAATTTCAAGATAAAAATTGTGTTCTCCCCAAGTGTGCACCGTTGCGAAAGTTCGTCGTTTCGAAGCACCACGTGATGATCGGGTGTGATAGACTCTACGTTCGCATACAACGGGTGCAAGCCAGTTTTGCACATGCGGAACACTCGGGTTAAACTTGACGAGCCTAGCATGTACAGACATGGCCTCAGAACACAAGAGACCGAAAGGTCGAACATGAGTCATATAGTAGATATGATCAACATGGAGATGTTCACCACTGAAACCACCTCATCTCACGTGATGATCGGACTTGGGTTGGTGGATTTGGATCATGTCACACTTAGACAACCTGAGGGATGTTGATTTGAGTGGGAGTTCTTTAGTAATATGATTAATTGAACTCATTATCATGAACATAGTCAAAATATCTTTGCAAATTATGTTGTAGATCAATAGCTCACGCTGTAGCTCCCCTATATTTTGATACGTTCCTAGAGAAAAACTAAGTTGAAAGATGGTAGTAGCAATTATGCGGACTAGGTCCGTGATATGAGGATTGTCCTTAGTTGCTGCACAGAAGGCTTATGTCCTTGATGCACCGCTCGGTGCGCCACCCCCTCAAGCGTCGTCTGTGGGTGTTGAGAACATCAGTCAGGCACGTTTTTGATGACTACTTGATAGTTCAGTGTGTCATGCTTTATGGCTTAGAATTGAGGCTCCAAAGACATTTTGAACATCACGGGTCATATGAGATGTTCCAAGAGCTGAAATTGGGATTTCAGGCTCGTGCCCGTGTTGAGAGGTATGAGACCTCCAACAAGATTCTTTGCCTACAAGATGAAGGAGAATAACTCAATCGGTGAGCATGTGCTCAGATTGTCTGGGTACTACAATCGCTTGAATCAAGTGGGAGTTCATCTTCCAGATAAGATAATGATTAACAAAGTTCTCCAAGTCACTGCCACCAAGCTACTAGATGTTCGTGATGAACTATAACATGCCAGGGATGGAGATGATCCCTGAGCTATTCGCGATGTTTGACACCGCGAAGGTAGAAATCAAGAAGGAGCATCAAGTGTTGATGGTTAGTAAAACCACTAGTTTTGAGAAGGACAAGGGCAAGAAGGGAAACTTCATGAATGGCAAGCCAGTTGCCGCTCCAGTGAAGAAACCCAAGGTTGGACCCAAACTCCAGACTGAGTGCTTCTGTTATGAGGGGAACGGTCACTGAAGCGGAGCTGTCCCAGATACTTGGCAGATAAGAAGGCTGGCAACGTCAACAACAGTATATTTGATATACATGTTATTGATGTGTACCTTACTAGTACTCCTAGTAGCACCTGGGTATTAGATATCGGTTCAGTTGCTAATATTGGTAACTCGAAGTAAAAGCTACGGAATAAACGGAGACTAGCTAAGGGTGAGGTGACGATGTATGTTGGAGGTGTTTCCAAGGTTGATGTGATCACCATCGCACGCTCCCTCTACCTTCGGGATTAGTGTTCAACCTAAATAAATGATATTTGGTGTTTTGCGTTGAGCATGAACATGATTAGATCGTGTTTATTGCAATACGATTATTCATTTAAGTCGAGAGAATAATGGTTATTCTGTTTACATGAATAAAACCTTCAATGGTCATGCACCAAATGTGAATGATTTATTGAATCTCAATCGTAGTGATACACATGTTCATAATATTTATGCCAAAAGATGCAAAGTTAATAATGATAGTACCACATACTTGTGGCACTGCCGCTAAGGTCATATTGGTGTAAAGCGCATGAAGAAACACCATGCTGATGGATCTTTGGACTCACTCGATTTCGAATCGGTTGAGACATGCGGACCATGCCTCATGGGCAAGATGACTAAGACCCCGTTTTCCGGTTTGATGGAGCGGGCAAGTGACTTATTGGAAATGATACATGTTGATGTATGCGGTCCAATGAGTGTTGAAGCGTGCGGTGGATATCGTTATTTTCTTACCTTCACTGGTGATTTGAGTAGATATGGGTATATTTACTTAATGAAACACAAGTCTGAAATGTTTGAAAAGTTCAAGCAATTTCAGAGTGAAGTTGAAGATCATCGTGACAAGTAGATAAAATGTCTATGATATGATCGTGGAGGTGAATATCTGAGTTACGAGTTTGGTATGCAACTTAAGACAATGTGGAAATTGTTTCACAACTCACGCCACCTGGAACACCATAGTGTAATGGTGTGTCCGAACATCGTAGTCGTGCTCTATTCGATATGGTGTGTACTATGATGTCTCTTACCGATTTGCCATTATCATTTTGGGGTTATGCATTAGAGACAACTACATTCACTTTAAATAGGGCACCATCTAAATCCGTTGAGATGACACCGTATGAATTATGGTTTGGCAGAAACCTAAGATGTCATTTCTTAGAGTTTGGGAATGCGATGCTTATGTGAAAAGACTTCAACCTGATAAGCTGGAACCCAAAGCGGACAAATGCTTCTTCATAGAATACCCTAAGGAAACAGTTGGGTATACCTTCTATCTCAGATTCGAGGGCAAAGTGTTTGTTGCTAAAAACGGGTCCCTTCTCGAGAAAGAGTTTCTCTCGAAAGAATCGAGTGGGAGGAAGGTAGAACTTGATGAGGTTATTGAACTGTCACTTCAGTTGGATGGTAGCACGACGCAGAAAGATGTTTCTGCGGCGCGTACACCAATTGAAGAGGAAGCTAATGATGATGATCATGAAGCTTCAGATCAAGTTACTACCAAACCTCGTAGGTCGACAAGGACACGTACTGCCCCAAGCGATATGACAATCCTGTCTTGGAGGTCATGTTGTTAGACAATAGTGAACCTACGAGCTATGAAGAAGCGATGGTGGGCCCGGATTCCAACAGATGGCTAGGAGCCATGAAATCTGAGATAGGATCCATGTATGAAAACCAAGTATGGACTTTGGTATACTTGCCCGTTGAACGGCAGGCCGTTAAGTACAAATGGACCTTTACGAAGAAGACAGACGCTGATGGTAAATGTCACCATTTATAAAGCTCGACTTGTCGCAAAGAGGTTTTCGACAAGTTCAAGGAGTTGACTACGATGAGACTTTCTCACCCGTTGCGATGCTAAAGTCTGTTGGAATTATGTTAGCAGTTGCTGCATTTTTCGATTATGAAATCTGGCAGATTGATGTCAAAACATCGTTTCCTTAACGGTATCCTTAAGGAAAGGTTGTATGTGATACAAGCAAAAGGTTTTGTCGGTCCTAAGGATGCTAAAAGGTATGCAAGCTCCAGCGATCCTTCTATGGACTGGAGCAAGCATCTCGGAGTTGGAATGTATGCTTTGATGAGGTGATCAAAGCTTATGGGTTTATACAAAGTTTATAAGAAACTTGTATTTACAAGAAAGTGAGTGGGAGCACTATAGAATTTCTGATAAGTATATGTGGATGACATATTGTTGATCGGAAATAATGTAGAATTTCTAGAAAGCATAAAGGGTTGTTTGAAAGGAGTTTTTCAAAGGAAGACCTGGATAAAGCTGCTTAAATATTGGGCATCAAGATCTATAGAGATAGATCAACACGCCTGATAAGACTTTCAATGAGTACATACCTTGACAAGATTTTGAAGGAGTTCAAAATGGATCAGTCAAAGAAGGAGTTCTTGCCTGATTTGTAAGGTGTGAAGTTGAGTAAGACTCAAAGCTCGACCACGACAGAAGAAAGAGAAAGGACGAAGGTCGTTCCCTATGCCTTAGCCATAGGCTCTATATAGTATGCCATGTTGTGTACCGCACCTGGTGTGTGCCTTGCCATGAATCTGTCAAGGGGTACAAGAGTGATCCAAGAGTGGATTACGGGACAACGGTCAAAATTATCCTTAGTAACTGGGGGACTAAGGAAATGTTTTTCGATTATGGAGGTGATGAAGAGTTTGTCGTAAAGAGTTACGTCGATGCAAGCTTTGACACCAATCCGGATGACTCTTAGTAGCAATCCGGATACGTATAGTGGAGTAGCCATTTGGAATAGTTCCAATTGGAGCGTGGTAGCATCTATAGTGTGACATAGAGATTTGCAAAGTGCACATGGATCTGAATGTTGCAGACCCGTTGACTAAAACCTCTCTCACAAGCAAAACATGATAAAACCCCAGAACTCATTGGGTGTTAATCACATGGTGATGTGAACTAGATTATTGACTCTAGTGCGAGTGGGAGACTGTTGGAAATATTCCCTAGAGGCAATACTAAATTGGTTATTATCATATTTCCTTGTTCATGATAATCGTTTATTATCCATGCTAAATTTGTATTGATCGGAAACTCAGATACATGTGTGGATACATAGACAACACCATGTCCCTAGTGAGCCTCTACTAGACTAGCTCATTGATCAGAGATGGTAAAGGTTTCCTGACCATAGACATGAGTTGTCATCTGATAACGGGATCACATCATTAGGAGAATGATGTGATGGACAAGACCCAACCGTAAGCATAGCATTTGATCGTGTTAGTTTATTGCTACTGCTTTATCCATGCCAAGTATTTGTTCCTACGACCAGGAGATTATGCAACTCCCTGACACCGAAGGAATGCCTTGTGTGTATCAAACATCACAACGTAACTGGGTGACTATAAAGGTGCTCTACAGGTATCTCTGAGGGTGTCTGTTGGGTTGGCGTGGATCAAGACTGGGATTTGTCACTCCGTATGACGGAGAGGTATCTGTGGGCCCTCTCGGTAATACAACATCACAAGAACCTTGCAAGCAATGTGACTAAGGAGTTAGTCACGGGATCTTGTATTACGAAACGAGTAAAGAGACTTTCCGGTAACGAGATTGAACTAGGTATGGAGATACCGACGATCGAATCTCGGGCAAGTAGCATACCGCTAGACAAAGGGAACTGCATACGGGATTGATCGAATCCTTGGCATCGTGGTTCGACCGATAAAGATCTTCGTGGAATATGTGGGAACCAATATGAGCATCCAGGTCCCGCTATTGGTTATTGACCGTAGAGGTGTCTCGGTCATGTCCACATGATTCTCGAACCCGTAGGGTTCGCACGCTTAACGTTCGGTGACGCTAGAGTAGTATTGGGATATGTACGTTAGTGACCGAATGTTGTTCGGAGTCCCGGATGAGATCCCGGACGTCACGAGGAGCTCCGGAATGGTCCGGAGGTAAAGATTTATATATGGGAAGTCATATTTTGGCTACCAGAAAAGTTTCTGGTTTTGCCGGTATTGTATCGGGAAGCTTCCAGAAGGTTCCGGAAGGTTCTGGAGGAGTCCGAAAGGATCCCTCCAGCCCCTAGGGCATGCATGGGCTGTAGGGGGGTGTCCTAGCCTTATTGGGCCAGGGGCACCAGCCCCACAAGGCCCATGCGCAAGGGGAAGGGGAAACCCTAAGTGGGAGGGAGTCCACTTGCCTTGGGAGGCAAGTTTCCTCCCTAGCCGCCGGCCCTCCTTGGAGGAGGGGCCTAGGGCTGCGACCAAACCCTTCCCCTTGCCTCCTATATATAGTAGAGGAGAGGGGGAGGGCTGGACACAACAATCCCATGCCCCGGTGGCAGCCCTACCTCTCTCCCTAGATCGTTTTCTCCTCAGATCGCATCTATGATAGCGCTTGTAGAAGCCCTGCCGGGATTGCTCCCCCACCATCTCCACCATGCCGTCGTGCTGGTTGAGATCCCATCTACTTCTCCTCCCACTCTTGCTGGATCAAGAAGGAGGAGACGTCATCGAGCCGCACGTGTGCTGAACACGGAGGTGCCGTCCGTTCGGCGCTAGATCGGATTGGATCGTGAAGAGTATGACTACGTCAACCGCGTTATATACGCTTCCGCTTAGCGATCTACAAGGGTATGTAGATACACTCCCCCTCTCGTAGCTATGCATCTCCGTTCGTAGGATTTTTTTCCCATGCAACGTTCCCCAACAATTTAAACCACTTCTCCTTAGGGAGATCAACGTGAGTAGCAAATGCTTCACAGAAAGAGGCTACTATCTCAGAGTCAAGTCCATATTTAGTGCTAAACTTGTGAAAAGCATCGGTATTCATAAAATATTTAACACAATCAAACTTTAGAGTTCGTTCCCAATCTTCAGAGTTGCGTTTAATTCTTTCTAAGAGATCCTACTTGAATTCAATAGTCTTCTTCATAAAAGAACCAGCACAAGAAGTATCGAGCATGGATTGATCATTATGAGAAAGCCGAGCATACAAATTCTGAATAATAACTTCTCTCGGGATATCATGATTGGGGCATGAATATAACATTGACTTAAGCCTCCCCCAAGCTAGAGTGATGCTTTCTCCTTCACGAGGCCAAAAATTATATATATAATTCCGATCACGATGAACTAGATGCATGGGATAAAACTTTTGATGGAACTCCAATTGTAATCGATTCCAGTTCCATGATCCAATATCATCACATAGCCTATACCATGTCAATGCTTTTCCCTTCAAAGATAAAGGGAAAACCTTCTTCTTAGCTTCATCTCCGGGTAAACCTGCAGGCTTAAATAATCCACAAATTTCGTTCACATATAATAGGTGCATATCAGGATGTTCAGTTCCATCTCCTTCATAAGGTTTAGCAAGCAGTTGTTCTACCATACCCGAAGGAATTTCATAAGCAATATTTTTAGAAGGTGCAGTAGGTTGAGGGGCAACTAATTGTGGTTTCGGTCGAGGTGAAGATACCCCGAACAAACCCCTCAAAGGATTGTTTTCCATAGTAGCAAGTAACATAAATTTCAGCACGTAGTATAAGTTTTTTCTTACCGATTTCCACTTACCAAGAGCGCTTCACTCCCCGGCAACGGCTCCAGAAAAGAGTCTTGATGACCCACAAGTATAGGGGATCAATCGTAGTGCTTTCGATAAGTAAGAGTGTAGAACCCAACGAGGAGCAGAAGGAAATGACAAGCGGTTTTCAGCAAGGTAATTTCTGCAAGCACTGAAATTGTAGGTAACAGATAGTTTGATAGCAAGATAATTGGTAACGAGCAAGTAACGGTAACGGTAAATAAAGTGCAGCAAGGGAGCCCAATCCTTTTGCGGCAAAGGACTGTCGAGAACAGTTTCTAGTAATAGGCAAAGTGTTCTTGAGGGTACATGGGAATTTCGTCTAGTCACTTTTATCATGTTGGTTTGATTCGTGTTCGCTACTTTGATAATTTTATATGTGGGTGGACCGGTGCTTGGGTGCTGTCTTACTTGAACAACCTCTCACTTATGATTAACCCCCTCGCAAGCATCCGCAACTACGAGAAAAGTATTAAGATAAAATCTAACCATAGCATTAGACGTTTGGATCCAAATCAGCCCCTTACGAAGTAGCGCATAAACTAGGGTTTAAGCTTCTGTCACTCTAGCAACCCATCATCTAATAACTACTCCACAATGCATACCCTTAGGCCCAAGGATGGTGAAGTTTCATGTAGTCGACGTTCACATGACACCGCTAAGGGAATCACAACATACATATCATCAAAATATCGAACACATATCAAATTCACATGATTACTTGCGACATGACTTTTCCCGTGACCTCAAGAACAAAGGTAACTACTCACAAATAATAATCATGCTCAAGATCAGAGGGGTATTGAATAGCATAATGGATCTGAACATATAATCTTCCACCAAATAAACCATATAGTAATCAACTACAAGATGTAATCAACACTACTAGTCACCCACAGGTACCAATCTGAGGTTCTGGTACAAAGATTGAACACAAGAGATGAACTAGGGTTTGAGAGGAGATGGTGCTGTTGAAGATGTTGATGAAGATTGGTCTCCCAAAGATGAGAGGGGTGTTGGTGATGACGATGGCTTTGATTTCCCCCTCCGGGAGGGAAGTTCCCCCGGCGGAATCGCTCCGTCGGAGGGCAAAAGTGCTCCTGCCCAAGTTCTGCCTCGAGACGGTGGCGTTCCGTCCCTAAAGTCCTCTCCTATTTATTTCTAGGTCAAAAGACCTTATATACCAGAAGATGGGCACCGGAGGTGGGCCGAGGAGGGCACAACCCACCAGGGCGCGCCTGGGGGGGCCTGGCGCGCCCTGGTGTCTTGTGCCTACCAGGGTGGCCCCCTCCGCTAGTTCTTTGCTCCAGTATTTTTTATTAATTCCAAAAATATTCTCTGTAAAGTTTCAGCTCCATTGGAGATGTGCAAAATAGGTATGTCTGATGTGCTTTTTCAGGTCCAGAATTCTAACTGTCGGTATTCTCCCTCTTTGTGTAAACCTTGCATATTATGAGAGAAAAGGCATTAGAATCACTCCCTAAAGCATTATTATTCAACAAAACATAATAAATAACAGTAGGAAATCATGATGCAAAATGGACGTATCAACCACTAAGGGAATCACAACATACATATAATCAAAATATCGAACACATATCAAATTCACATGATTACTTGCAACATGACTTCTCCCGTGACCTCAAGAACAAAGGTAACTACTCACAAATAATATTCATGCTCAAGATCAGAGGGGTATTGAATAGCACAATGGATCTGAACATATAATCTTCCACCAAATAAACCATATAGTAATCAACTACAAGATATAATCAACACTACTAGTCACCCACAGGTACCAATCTGAGGTTCCGCTACAAAGATTGAACACAAGAGATGAACTAGGGTTTGAGAGGAGACGGTGCTGTTGAAGATGTTGATGAAGATTGGCCTCCCAAAGATGGGAGGGGTGTTGGTGATGACGATGGCTTCGATTTCCCCTCCGGGAGGGAAGTTCCCCCGGCGGAATCGCTCCACCGGAGGGCAAAAGTGCTCCTGCCTAAGTTTCGCCTCGAGACGGCGGCGTTCCGTCCCGAAAGTCCTCTCCTTATTTTTTCTAGGTCAAAAGACCTTAAATACCAGAAGATGGGCACCGGAGGTGGGCCGTGCTGAGCACAACGCACCAGGGCGTGCCTGGGGGGCCTGGCGCGCCCTGGTGTCTTGTGCTCACCAGGTGGCCCCCCTCCGGTTGTTATTTGCTCCAGTATTTTTTATATATTCCAGAATAATTCTCCATGAAGTTTCAGCTTATTTGGAGATGTGCAGAATAGGTATCTCTGATGTGCTTTTTCAGGTCCAGAATTCCAACTCCCGGTATTCTCCCTCTTTGTGTAATCCTTGCATATTATGAGAGAAAAGGCATTAGAATCACTCCCTAAAGCATTATTATACATCAAAACATTGTAAATAACACTAGGAAATCATGATGCAAAATGGACGTATCACGACAGCGGGGACCACGTGCCGCGGTGCGACGACCCGAAGGGGCGACACAACGGTGGCGCGCAAGTCAGTGCAGGCGCGGGAAGAACCACGGGGCGGCGACGCTTCGGGCGACGCAACGACAGCCTGTTGCTCGATCGGTGGAGGGGCGCGCGGGACTCGGGGAAGATCGTTATGGGACCTGTGAAGGCACGTGCAAGCGGCTAGCTAGGTCGGCCACCTGACACGAATGGAGCGGGGCAACGTTCAGGTGATCAATCTGACCGCTCGCGAGGTCGGGTTTGCCGCTCGGTGATGAGGTGGCCGAGCCACCGAGGCCACGCGCGAACGGACGCACGAACAATCGACGCGTGCACGCGGCTCACGCCCGAGAGGGGCGCAAGTTGCGCATCACAACGCAGCCGGTCAACGCATCACGTGCTTGACGGCGCCAGGACCGACAGATCGATGCAACCGAGCGTGTGGAGGTGTGGTTGATGCAGGATACTGATCGGATGAGGGCGAGAACGGCCGGCGCAGAGCGACAGGCGGACAGCCGCGCGGGCGGCGGCCAGATCGGAGGAGGCCGGGTGGTCGCGCTAGGGTCGGAGTAGAGGCGCAGGGGTCGACGATGGCAGCAGGCGACGCAAACCAATCATAGATTGAAAAACCCAAAAAGAAACGCCGACCAAGACAAGCGACGAGAGAGAAAAACCTAGATCAAGGTATCGGGAAAAAGACTCTCTAGGGCAGCCGACATCACGACCGATGGATGAACCGTAGGTACGGGAGGCGCGGCCCCCGACGACGATCATGGAGACTGCCCGTCCTGGGAGCGGCGCGGAGCGGAAGCGTCGGGTGGCGGCTAGGGTTTGGATCGGTTAGGCTGATACCATTTAGAAGGGAATATAGAGAGAATTGGTGGAATTGTTAATGTATTGCTTGAGCCTCGTGGACGTGTATATAGGAGTACATGATCATCTTGAAGTACAAGACAAGGTAAGAATAGATTCTAATCTATCCTATACTTCCTAATAATCATAATACTCAACAACTTCTATCAAGTCAAGCCACATAATTAACCGTTTGTTTAGGGCCTGTTGTGAACCTCTCCAGCTTCAGACTTCACAATTTCTCAGAGAGGAGGCAGCCCGAACGGTTTACCACCAAGAAGCTAAATTCAAGAAGCCACCTCCGGCCGTAGTGCAATTTGGCGAAGCTGGGGAAGCCCAAGTCCATGTTTTTATGAATATGGAGTTCCTCTTATTTACTATTAGAATGCCACCGCAAAACAAAACGGTTCGAGCCCTTCTCTTCCTCGCTCGAACATGTACACCACAACTTATTTCTCCAGCCCAAGCGCTAGGGTTACACGTCGCCGCCACCCCGCTCAGCACGTAGCTGCGACACCGGTGCCACAACAACTAGCCCCGTCACCTCCTCTCCTCCAAGTTCCACACCAGCAGTGTGCCCCAAGCTCCCGATGCTCGAGCGCAGAGTAGAGCGCCCTAGTCCGGCCACATCGTATGCATTTTCGATCTCCTTTGTTAACGAACAATAGGTTGTGCACTATGATGGAATGGATTCGCGATGAATATGACGATAAATTTGATGTTCAAGTTGATGTGATTCGGGGTCTAAATCACCTGATTTGATTGTAATAGGCAGTAGTTATGTGTCCAATTTTTTTGAGCTGTTTGTTCATGTGCATGAGCTGAAGGTTGAAGAGGACATGTAGCGAAGGTGGGCTAGGTGGGAGGCTCCCCTACTACAGCCCAGTCGGCACAATATGGCGTTACACAAGCCAGCAGCCGCTGCCAGCCCAAAGTAGGGATGGAGAAGCTAATTTTGCTGCTGAACGGATAAAAGTCACTGCGTGGAGCTAGAAGCCATGACGAGAAGCTGGAATTGTAAAGTTTTGAGAAGCTAGAGAGTTTCAGAGCATGCCCTTAGTCTTGGACATGATGTTTTTGCACCCGAGCTCAAATGAGCTTGGGTGAACAGTAAAACCGGAAAATATTTGAAAAATGTTCAAAAAAATCTGATTTTTTTTATGGCAAACTTTGACAAATTTTCGAAAAGCTCGCAAAATTTCATCATGAAATCATATTTGTGGAAGTCGTGACAAAAAAAACAAAATCAAAACTCTGAAAATGCTACTTTCGATAGCATTTTGGAGCACGAATTTTGTTTTTTTTTGCCACGACTCCCACAAATGTGATTTCGTACTGAAATTCTGCACACTCTTAGAACATTTGTCAAAGTTTATCCTAAAAAAAATTCAGATTTTTTTGAACATTTTTCAAATATTTTTCGAATTTACTGTTCACTCGAGCTCATTTGAGCTCGGGTGTAGAAGGGCACTTTCCCTTAGTCTTGTGCTTTTTGGGGCCAAGAAGCTCCATAAGCAAAAGCTCAAGCCCAAACAAAAATAGGATTAATATTAGTGATACAAAATGTACATATCAAGAAGAAGCTCTCAGAAACGTTAATAGCCTGTACTGTCAATGTGACGGTGAAAAAATTGTGACTAGATGTAAAAAATAACGGGACGCCTTCATTTTCATGTATACTTCTCTATCTTTAAATATGAGTTCACCGTGACACGCTACTAAGGAAGACACCCATATATACTCGCCACGCACAAGTAGACACCACATCCGCCCGTTCTGATTTTATTGGAAGGACCACCGCCACCACCAATTAGAGCCGAAGGATGAACGACCACGAACTCTCAATAATCCGTTGGATTCAATAAAAGACGGGCTTCGAGGGAGTACCGACTAAGTCTCTCAGAGGTGCTGATATGAATTAGGTATCCGTGTGTGTTGTATTTACGTGTTTATAAATGTCTATATCTCGAAAAATAACTCGATTTACATAAGGGTATATTTTTTGAGGGACAATAATATAGTGTTGTATATATATTTTTGAAATGAAAAGATGCGGCGTTTGATCAAAATTTGCTCAGGAACAGTCCTCCGCAGAAAACTGCGGGAGGGCAACCAGCCTCGCGAGCGTCGCTCGGTCGCGCGTGTCCCTCCCTCGCCTCCCGGAGGTCCCATTTCTCCCCCTCTCCCCCTCTTCCTCTCCGTAACCCTATCTTCCTCATCAGTCACCCCCCCTCTCTTTCGCCCTCCTGGCGGCGGCGTCGGCGGCGTCGGCGGCGCGTGTCTGACGGGGAGCTTTGGCGGCAGGTAGGCTGTGCCCTCTCCCTCCCTCACCTCTCTCCTATCTGCAGCGGGCGGTGGCGGCGGGAAACGGCGAGTGGCATCGACTGCTGACATGCTCCTCCTCCCCCCTGTCTCCTTCTCTGTGCTCTGACCCCGCTCCCTGTCATCTTTGCAGCTAGCGCAGCCGCCGATTTGGACGACGCCGGCGACCAGGACCTTACCGGCGGCAGCGCATATTACCCAACTTTGCAGATTTCCCCTACAAAGTCCGAGGTACAAACCCTAGACCTCAAGATCTGATTCGGTGTTGTCCTGGTGATTCTCCCTTCTCAAATCCTTCGAGCTAGGTGACCCATCCATTCGAAAATAGTATGCCGCGGCAGTTAGCCCGTGTATTGACCTGGTTTTGGTACTTGTATTGTTGGCCTTAATTATTTTGGATATCATGTTTATGGTACTTTATTGCTCGCTACCATCTGTGGACATAATCTGCCTGTAGTGATTATTCTATTGTATGGCGTGTCATGTTAAAGTTGCATTTTCCTGTTTCGATCAAAATCTGCCTGTAGTGCTTATTGAATTACATTGTGTCTCATGTTGAAGCTATATTTTCCTTGTTCCGATTTTGCATTTAGATGGACAATAAGACAAATATGCTAATTTATGGGGCAGTTGCATATATGCTATTACACATGGATTACTAGATGAGAAGGATAGGATGGAGTGCCTAGACAATAAATAACAAAGCATGATATAACTTGTGTGAACATGCTTAGGTTACGATTTTATAAATTTGGGAATTGCTCGAAGACACAATACATATGTTCTTGGGCAGCAAGTAGCCATGTATTTTTATCACTGCTGGACACGACCTTAGGAATAGATTAATTGTGACAAATTGGTTGAGAACCTTTCTTTGCTTGGGGACAGGATACATATGTGTGTTGAACAGCTAGTAGCTATGTTTTTTTTAACGTTTTTGGGCACAACATTAGGAATAGGTTAATGGCCATAAATTTGATAGTTCCACTGAAGTTGTTAACAGTTATTTCAATAAGTCCTCCCTGCTACTGGCATGCTATGAGATGATTTTATTATGAATCCTTCATTGGAGACCCTAACCAAAATAGAAGGGTTCCACAGGTGGGATCCATACTCAAGGTATGAGGTTGAGCGACAACAATTGTTTTTTTATGGTTTTTCTAGATCCTATTTTTTCGAGTTTTACTTGTTACCAATCAGGATTGTGTTGGACCTATTGATGATACACAGTATAACAAGCTTATGGTAGGTGCCTTAGTCCACTTGCTCTTGGGGCTGTGTTTTTATGCCTATTCTATGTAAAATATTGCCTTATATTCCCCTCTACGATTGTATGCAAAACATATGTGATTACATGTGGTATTTTGCACGTGGCATTGACTGGGGTACTTTGTTAGCATTTCACATAGCTATCTGCATACCAGTTTCTAGGGTGAAGGTGCTGTTAAACATAATCATCATATTATATCTGATTTTGTACTATGCCCTGCAAGGGGAAGCATCACCCCCCCCCCCCCCCCTCTCCCCGTTGTTAGCTTCTCTAAACGCGTTTGGGCATCCAGTAGTGTCTTGTGAGCATATGTGAATATAATCTTGTGCTTCTTCAGGTGTTTTACTTCAAATGAAAGGTTTACACTCTAATTTAGTTTCTACTGGATACACGCAAAATTTCCTCATCCAACTATCAGCTAGTTTACGATAGCCTGTGTACTAGGCTTCTTGTTACCATATGTTTCTTCAATCTTTCACATGTATTTCTTTGATGAGACTATTGATGCATAATGTCATAAATATAAACAGCTGTTGTTTTGGTAGGTGGGAAGACTGCTCCATCATCACAACCCTGTGGATCAGTTGACACCAGTCTTTGGGTTGCAAAATCTGGACAGCGCCTTCTGAAGTTTGACAGACATTATCTTGTCAACAGTACATTGCCGTGCAAGATGCCAAAAATAAAGAACCTGTCTGATGCATGTAAAATATCATTTTCTCCAGATGGACCCATATCCGAAGAAACACTCGAGAGAGTTCGTGCACTGTTAGGTGAGTCGAACTTTATATCATTTTGAATAGTCTGTAGTTATTTATGTTGGGAATTGCTATGGTACATGGTACATACATCATCTGGTTGCGGAGTCTTGTAAATCCTTCCTCCCCTAACATTTCTCACTCGTCAGCATTCCCACGCCTATTGCAAATTACTTACATGTGTACCATAGTCATTGTCTTCTGCTTTTTATTTAATGTTCTTCATCCTAACTGGATGTCAGATCATGCATTAGCCTCACCATACTGCTTTTATCCAGTTATATTGCTGAACCAAGCTGAGTCACCTATTGTTATATGATGGGGATATTTTAGCAGTATAATCATATTGCCAAGTTACTTTTTTTAATGCATGTTACCAACAGCGCATAAAAGACATGACATAATAGATTCGAGAGCAACTTATAAGTTGCTTGAAGGTGGTGCCTTCCTTTTTAGTTGTACCACATCCTTGATTCGTATCATCACAAACCATCTATCTTCCGTATAATGTTTTTTATTGAAATCATACATACTTTCTATTTAAAGAAATGCCCCAACAGTTTTAAAAAACTCATCAGCTGCATTTGCTGGTAAACCGTATGAACTTACCGATCAATAAGACAGAATATTTATTTGTGTTGTACCATTTTCATGTGAGTTTCTTAATTGTCTTAGTTGTCAGTGTTCGTGAAGATGCATGACCAACAGTGAAGTACATGTGCTGCTCCAATTACATGGCAAAAACAGTATTTTTATTTGGAATGATAAATGTCCACTTTCAACTCATAACTTGGGCTAAAGTCCATTTTGAACACTAAACTTACTGTTGAAATTGCAACCTCGAACTATCTAAACGATCCAGTTTCACCTTAAAGTGATTTGACTAGTGGTTTGGGTGACATGAATACCACATGTCTGCCATGTTTATTGCCATGAACTAGCAAACACCACAGAAACAAAAATCAAGAAACTATCATTCGGACAGAGAGCGTAAATTAAATTGCTTCAAATGGCATCAAAATTGGTAAGTGGGTACTTCGATGGCATGGCAAGACGTGGCAGTAACTTTAACAAGATATTATTATTCTTGTAGCTGCTTTGGCTATCTGCGTGTTTGATATGAACTTGTGATGTACTATAGTGCTTCTAGAGTTTGTTCCATTGCTAATGTAGGGTAAAAACTTGCTTTTCATCTGATTCAGTGAGACCAGAGCAATGAGTATTGGCAGACTCGTAATTGATTCTATTTTGTATTCCCAGATGAGATCAGACCTTTAGATCTCGGCCTAGATAATGAAGCACAAATTGCACGTAATTGGAATAATTCTACGCGTCAACAGAATGGGAGACGCGGCCGTGGTGGGCCTAACCAGTATGCGCCCTCTATCAAATATCTGCACATCCATGAATGCGAAAGTTTCTCTGTAAGATCTCTTGCGTCATCTTAGCATTATCTTAGTTAATAAAGTGTGCATTTTCAAATGAATACGTGAAGTGCATCCTTTCTATGACTTTGATTTTCATAATTTATTATGCAGATGGGTATATTTTGTATGCCACCGTCATCAGTTATTCCACTTCACAATCATCCAGGAATGACTGTGCTGAGCAAGCTTCTTTATGGCAAGCTGCATGCCGAATCGTATGATTGGATCGATGTAGCTGATCCAACTGACCCGTTAAAGCGTAAGTTCTGCCATTCGAAAATCTCCTACACAACAATAGTTGGCCATGGCCAGTCCTCCAGTTGGTTAATTTGTTTGTGCATGATATTCAGTATGGAACTCGTGACTCATCTAGTTCTTTTTCCCCTTGCTAAATAAATGGATATGCAAATTACTGTACAAAAGTAATGTGGAATGCATTTTATGCAAGAAGATAATTTTTTCATACATTTCTTTTCATCAAATGGACATGTTATGTAATTTTTCCGGACATTTCTTACCATCAAATCAGCACAATATGCAATGACCTTTATTGATATGTGGTGTATGTTGGGGACCTTGTAGCAATAGTTAGTTGAAAGCATCTTTTGTAGATGTAGCAGCAAAATGGGAGCGTCTAAATGTCAGGTGCCTGAAAAAACGATTGGCATCAGTCACTTTTCATGCCATCGGATCTACATCCAACAGCCCACACATCATCTTCCTCCTCTCAACCATGATCACCGTCTTCCTCCTCTCAACCATGATCCTGATCCACCTGCAACCGCCGGCCTACCCTGCCCCATCCGCCTGCCTCCACCACCCATGTCCGGTGGGCGGCACCACCTCACGCCCTCCCCTCGATCTCCCCCCACCGCCGTTGCTGGCCGCCGCCCCGGCCATTCCTCTAAGCTCCGCCGCAACAGAGAAGAATTCCGTCGATCTCCTGCACCCCCCACCCCCCACTCCAAGGTAGATAATGGCGCAATGGTTTCCCAGTTCCCTCTAATAGATGGTGGGGCAATGGCTTCTTTGACGAGGTTTCGTCTTCTCTGGTGAGGTTCGAAGGAAGGAAGGAAGGAGGTGACTGACGCAAGATTTTTTTCAGGTACCTGAGAAATAGCAAAACCGCAGCAAAATTGCTGGCATTAGTAAATATGACCCTAATTAGGTGTTACAGAACAGCAATCTCGTCTGTGCCCTTACCTTTTATTCTCATAAGTAAATTGGTCATTTTCATTGTTGAATGTCCTAGAAAAAGGCTTTTGCTCCCACTCAAAAGTTGTACCGATGTTTCTCACTTCAAATTCTACTTATGTTGTCAATTACAGGAACACTATCTGCGATGCCAAATTTTGTGTAATGCCATCTGTTTCCACACCCTACTTTGTGTCTCAATTATGCAGTATGGCATAACTTGCCTATTGCGGCACACAAAGTTGCTAAGTAGTGGTTGGACACTGATGACATTCTTAATGACAATTTGTTAATGCTAGCAAACACCTCAAAAGTAATGCCAGATAGTTAATTGTCATGCATTTAATAAATTGCCGTATCTCCTGCTATCTAATTTTGCCGAGTTGAAAGAATGTACATGCATCAGAAAGTAGTCTTATGGATCATTTATTAATCACACAAATGATCCCATTTAAATCATTTTGTTGGTTGTGTCAAATTTGTGTGCCGACTAATAAGATCATGTAGCCTATTACTCCCTTGGGTGCAGCAAGACCAGCAAGGTGTGTAAGAGACCGTGAAATGACTGCGCCCGAGACAACCATTCTTTATCCTGATAGAGGTGGTAACATCCACACTTTCAGAGCCATCACACCTTGTGCGCTCTTTGACGTCCTTTCTCCACCTTATTCTGCTGAGAATGGGAGAGACTGTTCGTACTTCCGGAAGTCATCAGTGAATGAGCCATCTGGTAATATACAGCTCTTGACATTTGATTATTGTTTTTAACCTATTATTTCATGCTATGCCAGTTTTGAGTTTTAACATTTTCTACTACAATTTACCAGTTGTTTTGCCGAGTGAAATAGATAGCTCTGAGGTAGTCTGGTTGGAGGAATTGGAGGACCACCAGCCTCCGGAGGGCTTTGTTGTTGCTAGAGGTTTGTATAAAGGCCCTGTGATAAGGAGATAGTTAGGTTTTGATACCACTTTTGCCAATGAATTGAAGACGCAGAGGGCGCCCAGTATCAGTTGTATGTGGCATAGTAGGGCAAGTATCATCCAGGCAACCTGCACGCAGCCTGCGGTTTACGTTGTACACACACGACCTGATGTGGATAAATGAAGAACGATTGAGACCCTTTTCATTGTGCCTGCTCGCTACTGGAGCAATGCTGCTGGTCTGTGATGTACCCATGTGGCTCTTTTATCAGAAGGCCTTGGAGTATATACTTCTTTTGAGAAGAGGAGAGTTCTTGCCATGCTGTATTAGGTAGAACAAGTGGCGTGGGCTTCTCACCTAATGATTGTTTCAGAAAAAAGGATTTGGTGTGGTGAACTGATTATTCCGTGTCATTATGTAAACAATCGCATAAACATTCTTTGGGATAAAACTCTGTCTTTGCCAAAACTAACAATGCAGTGTATGCTGTCAGAGTCTAGTGACCATTCCTTTCCCTTACAGTGGTGTCCGTCGCCATTTTTCAACATTATGATTGTTTCTCATAAATTACTTTGTTTCTTTCACTAGTCACTCCACACTCACTACTCTATTCCAACATATGCACAAAGATATTTAAAAATAATGTTAAGGGGCTTACTTGGCCAATCTTTTGGGCATATATATTGGCCGTGATATTCAGCACCAGCACCAGCCCCAGCGCATCTAACGGATGCTACTCCGCCGCGCTTTGTATTCCCTTAACATTTCGAATCAATAAAATTCCACCGTTCTCCTAAAAAAAGACATTTGATCATTGTGCTTTGTATCCCAACATTTCGTATCAATAAAGTTCCAGCCTTCTCCTAAAAATATACTCCCTCCGTCTCAAAATAAGTGACTCAACGTTGCACTAGCTTTAGTACAAAGTTAGTGCAACGTTGCGTCACTTATTTTAAAACAGAGGGAGTATGTTTGATCATTGTCATATGAAACCTTTGTTTTATTTTGCGGGTAAGGCTGTGAATTTATATTAGAAACTCCCAACGATGCAAGACGTCTAAACAAGAAAATTACAACCAGGTTTTGAGAGAGTCAATCTTGATCTCAAGCACAAGCTGAAGGTTGTAGGGACCACCAGACCCTTTCTTGAACGAAACTTCTGCCAGCTTCACAACACCGAGGGAGAGGGTGACGTTGCGATGGAGAAGGAGAACGAACCATCAGAGAACTATCTGTCACGTCAGGAAGACACCCAAAGGGAGAAAAGGAAGACACTGCCTCGTCAGAGCATCTACAGCCGGATATGACAAATCCGGCCCCTCAAACGCCCGCGGACGCGTCCGCGGGCACTGACCGGGCACTCCTCAAATTGCTCAATCTGCATCCGCATTTCTCAAATTTCACCCCCTACGTCCATACAAAAGCATGCAAAGTAAATCCTACGTACTACCCTAGCTACTCTTCGTCGTCGGTGATGTCCACGACGAGTCGACGACGGAGCCGGGCGCCGGCTGGACGGGCGGGGAGGAGGGCTCCGGTTCATCCTCCTCCTGCTCCATCTCATCATTGTAGGCCAAGCACTCCGCGTGTTCCGCGGCTTCTTGCGCCTCCATCTCCTGCCGGCGACGGCGTCTTGCATCCGCATCCGACTCCGACCGGAGGGAATCGAGTATGGCCTGCTGCTCCGTCCGGAGATCCCCGTCGCCAGCGTCCCCCACATCCTCCTCCCCCGGCTCATCCCCCTCCTCCTCCACCTCCACCTCCTCCTCCTCCTCCTCCACCACCTCCAACTCATCCTCCGGATCCACTACATCCGGAGGTAGCCCCGCGGCAATCCGGGCTTCGCGCCTATTCAGGATCCGCTCAAGGAGCTCGAGCCGGCGCTCCGGCGTCAGGAACTGCTGGCTCCTCACCCGGCGGCGTGGGGGCATGACTACGGATGGGTGGAGTGGAAACTGGCGGCGGCGGCGGCGGCGGACAGGATGAGGATGAAGATGTGGATGTAGGGTTTCGGGGTCCGCCGGTGCACTTAAATAGCCGGGCAATGCACTACGCGTCCCGCCGGAGCTGCGACACGCCGGGTTGGCGGGCGTTTCCGGCTGGGCCCCGTTCGTCAGTCCGACGTGGCGGGCGTGCCCGGGCGCCCCCATATCCGCCCCATATTTGGGCTGGATATGGGGGGTGCCGGTCAGCCCGGGCGTTTGAGGGCCGTTTGAGAGGCCCGTCTGGATAAAAAAAAAGTGACCGGGCAGTGACCGGGCGGCCTGCCCGGGCGTATGAGGCGGGTTTGAGAGGTCCGGTTGTAGATGCTCTCACTGCCGCAAAAATGGATAGGAGAACATCACCCTGACCCTTGTAGGGTGCCACTGGTTGCCCGCAACACCATCACAAAATGCAACAAGAAGAGGACTATTACCTCGATACTAACACAGACAAATGAATCGCCAACTTAGATTCGACATTGGAAGCTAAGAGAATCACCGCTTCAGGGAGAGATCTGGTGGAAACTTACTCGACGCCGTCATCACTAGAGTCGAAACCATGAAGAACCACAAACCTAGCTAAGAGCATCTACAGCCGGACCTAGCAAATCTGACCCCTTAAACGCCCGCGGACACGCCCGGTCAGTGACCGGGCGTGTCCGTTTTGAGCCCCTATAATTTGGTCCGCGCAGCCACACTTCTCATTTTTCTTCTCATATGTCCGGTCACTTGCACGTGATTGGTGGAGAAGAAGAGAGAGAAAGAAAATAATGAATAAGAAAAGATAAAATGTGGTCCGGAGTGGGGTCGCGTCCTACGTGGTGGACTGACCGGGCGTGTCCGGGCGCGTCCGCGAGCCCTCATATCGTCCCCATATTTGAGATGGATATGAGGGGTGCCGGTCAGTCCGGGCGTTTGAGACGGATATGAGGGGTCCGGTTGGGTCGCATTTTTGTGACCGGTTAGTGACCGGGAGGGCGTTCCGGGCGTTTGAGGAGCATATAGGGGGTCCGGCTGTAGATGCTCTAAGGCACTAGACTATTGGACACACATGAAAACAAAGTCTCCGGGTTCCCCTCCCTTCAACCGCCGCCAGAGTAGTCGGTAGAGGTGAAGGAACCTCAGTGACGCGCAAGGCCCTAGTTCCTCGTGGTGGCGGCTAGGTCATGATTTTGGAGAAAAACGATTCGATTTGGTAAAGCTTTGTATCCTTACTTTTTTGTTGTAAACGAAAATTGATGTTGAAAAAGAAACTTGAAAGCCACTGTTCCTTGCTGTGGCGGCGGCAATCTATGAAGAATGCACATTCTTATGCCGCAATTTTTCTTATATTTTATTTAGCCACTATCCTAGGGAAGTCAATATGGCACCTGATCTTTTAGCTGGCAAAGCAGAAGGTTCAAGTACCTCCTGATTTCATAGTTGAATGTAATCTCAAATGATGTATCCTTATTTTCCCAAGTATTATAAAAAGCCGTGAAGACATTTCCTAAAAAAAAACTTGAAAGCCAACATAAAATGGGAAGATCGTTGCAAACAACAACGAATGATCGATGAGTTGAGATAAGGATTCTCGGTGCCAAAAGGGAAAAATAGAAATGCTCGGTATAAACAACAATTATAACAGGAAAAAGCCTCATGGAGAGAATAACATAAAGTCAAATACAAATTCTCAGTATAAATGAGAATAGGATTAACCATGCTTCATCTCACTAGCAATTAATAATGTTAAATAAAAGTTCCCAGTTCTAAATGCGGATAACAGTTTAGTCATTCTTTATCTCAACTCCTACCCCTGATCCAAGTAGCACATTAATTCACAGAAAATCAAATTTCAAGACTGCAGCTGCAGTCTATATACGTCTAGCCTGACGGAGGGAAGTCTCAAAGCATCGAGTCTTGCAGCCAAATCGATGAGACAAACGAACATCAGAACACAATAGGCTCTAGTTATGTGAAAAATGCATTGGAGCACCCGGGTGCCACACACCCGTCTATGAAAATAGCATTAAAAATATGTTGGAAAATTCTGAAATTTTGGAATATCAAAGTTGGGTGCCAATTGTACACTCGTATTCATTTTCGCGGGGAGTATCTGCGGCGCATGAATTACGGTCCGATATACGATACATCCAAAACAAATTCTTTACTTATGATTTTTTTGTCTTTTTACTGACATTATCACGGCCACCCATTCCACGAAACTAAAGATGGATGTACAACGGGCATCCAGATTTCATATCTCAAAATTTTATAATATTCAAAAAATTCCTAATATGCTTTTTACTGCTATATTTATATAGGGGTGTGTGACATCGGAGAGCCACAGATCCTCTTTCCTGTTATGTGCTCAAGCTTAAGCGAGTAAATGTGAAAATACATGGGATACCTCATGCCCAACAGTAATATTTGCTCCATTTCTAAATATAAGTTTTTTTAAAGATTTCACTACGACTATATACATAATAAAATGAATGAATCTATATTCTAAAGTATGTCTATATATATTTGTATGTAGTCTGTAATGAAATCTCTAAAACGACTTATATTTAGGAACGGAAGGAGTAGACTGCTGCAAACATGAGAGTCCCACTGTCCCAGCAATAGCAATTTTGCGCCCATGGCAGGCTCATGGTCAGCCACTATCAGTGTGTGCATATGGATACGAGTCACGCATGCATGCATGCAGCTATGCATGAGCTCCCTGGAGCCAAGGGCAGTGTACAGTAACGCTACGCGTACAACGGTCCGGTGCGTGCCGATTTGAGATGAGTGAACGCGCTGATATGGACCTGCCCAAGCAGATGAGTGAACGCGCTGTCCGATCCATCATTGAACAACCTCGACTCTTTGGATCATACACAATGACGGAGCCAGAAAAAATGAATGAGAGAGACCGAGGGTTATTAATCCTTGTTGGAGTAGCAAATAATTAATCACCTATTGACATGCATATTAATATTAGGCCTAATTCAATGTTTGTTGCCCATTGAGGTTGAGATGGACAACACTGAAGCCGTCAAGATGTTGAATGCCACGTCCAGTGGCGGAGGACCCGGTAGGGCAAGGCCAGGCGGCCGCCCTACCTTGATTTGGTCGGCGCAGGCTGGGCGCAAGGCGGCACAACGGCAGAGCATCTCAGTAGCTAGTGCTAGTCTTTGCAAAAGAGGCTTCGTAATCAAGGCATTTGCACAAGCTCAACAATCACAAACACTTCTCCACTACTACCTCCGTCCGGGTTTATTAGGCCCCTTTGCATTTTATGCCAGACTTTGACCATCTATAGACTACTAAAATACAAAATATATGCTATGAAACTGTTATGACTGGCGTTCACTATAGACGGAGGAGGCCCAATGGCGCGACCAGTTAGCGGCTTGGCCCAACTTATCTTTATTTTTTATTATCACATAGAAGATTATATAAACACTTGTAAGGACTCGTTTTGAAATTAAGCAATAAGTCATATCTATTGCCCGGCTCCCTCAGGAGCCGGAAACCCTAAACCCTAGCCGCACCCCCGTGCCTCCCTCTCTCTCCCACGGCGACCACGGCGCCGCAGCGCCGTCGCTCGCGCCCCTCGCCTCGGCAGCCTCCCTTCCACCGCTACAACCTAAGGGCTAGACCTGGTAGGAACCTAGCTCCTATCAATCTGGTATCGTCCACGTGCTTGGGTGGACTGGCTCGCTTGGGCGGAGTACTGCTACAACACCTCCTATCACTCCGCCCTGCGTGCCACACCCTTCGAGGTGGTCTACGGCCGTCCTACACCACCCATCCTGCCGTTTCAACCCGGGACGGCCCGGACGGAGGCGGCAGGCGACCTTCTCCGCAGCAGGGATGAGATCCTTGCCGAGGTGCGCCAGCGTCTTCTCTAGGCCCAGCAGCTGTCCAAGAAGTCCTACGACGCCCACCACCGCGAGGCGGAGTTTGCGGTGGGTGACTGGGTGTGGCTGCGTCTCCTTCACCGCACCACGTAGTCACTAGACCCGCGTGCCAAGCGCAAGCTGGGCCCTCGCTACGCAGGACCGTTTCCAGTGTTGGAACGCATCGGCAACGTCGCCTACCGCCTTCAGCTTCCGCCTGGCGCCCGCATCCACGACGTCTTCCATGTGGGCTTGTTGAAGCCCTTCCGCGGCGATCCACCGGCGGCCGCGCCGACGCTCCCTCCAACCTCCGATGGACGTCTTCTTCCGGGTCCGGAGAAGGTGTTGAAAGCCCAGCAGAGCCGAGGTGTTTGGCGCCTGTTGATCCAGTGGCAGGGCCTTCCGGAGGAGGACGCCACTTGGGAGCAGCTCGAGGAGTTCCGCCAGCATTTTCCAGACTTCCAGCTCGCGGACGAGCTGTTTGCGTAGGCGGGGAGAGATGTTATGACCGGTGTTCACTATAGCCGGAGGAGGCCCAATGGTGCGACCAGTTAGGGGCTTGGCCCAACTTATCTTTATTTTTTATTATCACATAGAGGATTATATAAACACTTGTAAGGACTCGTTTTGGAATTAAGCAATAAGTCATATCTATTGCCCGGCTCCCTCAGGAGCCGGAAACCCTAAACCCTAGCCGCACCCCTGCGCCTCCCTCTCTCTCCCGCGGCGACCACGGCGCCGCAGCGCCGCAGCTCGCGCCCCTCGCCCCAGCAGCCTCCCTTCCACCCCTACAACCTGAGGGCTAGACCTGGTAGGAACCCAGCTCCTGTCAGAAACATTATGTTGTTGGATTTGTATTTGAAAGAGCTTTTCAACAATATAATTTTTGTGACATTTAGTCTACATTTTATTAGTTAAATTTATAATTAAACTTTAGCTCAAAATAAGAGGGAGCCTAATAAACCCGGACGAAGGGAGTACACTTGAACTTCGATAAAGAGGGGCTTTGCTCCGCAGTGCGGTCCAACAATCATTATGTGCACACAATACAAGAAACACAAGCAAGTTAAGGAGGGGAAAAGAAACGACACTACAACACAGTAGACTATGAAGGAAGTTTTGTGGCGTTTTTACAAATCACCTAGGTAAGCAGGGTTATTGGAGGCATTTCTTGTAATTGCCTTCTATAAAAGATAGTTTGAGGCGATTACCAATACGCCTGCAGGAAAACGCCTCTGATTGACGACCGTGGTGTAGTGTGAGAGTCATCACCCTCGCCCCGCTACGAGCGCTCGACTCCAACCACCTCCCGAAGGGGATCCTTCCGTTCGGGGTGGCTGCATACATCATTGCCGCCGGGGGAGCATTCACGCTCTCCCTCCCGACGGAGTGCTACAATCAGGAGGACAAACGGTACACTACCGCCATCAGTCACCGAATCATTGTTCGACAACACCCTTCGCGACATGGAGCACACGTGCACAACCACAACAACTCGCGGACATCTTCACCAAAGCACTTGGGCGTGTTTGCCTACAAGTACTCCGCAAAAAGATCCACGTCCTCGATAAAGGAAGAGAGTTGTTGCTGGCTTAGGGGGGAGTTTGTTGAAATAAACCAACACGTCCCATTTTGGTGTCGTAGCACATTTACGAAAGCGTGTCATGACGTTGTTTCTTTGAACATTGTAAATGTAGACACTCATACATACGCACATACATTCATTTCTATGAATGCACACACATACACCTTACCTCTATAAGCACCTTCGAGAGACCGAGCCGGCACATCATTTTAAGATTGACTAAGTCATCACAGACGCCTTCGTACTTGATGGGAACGTCGCCTCCCGTTGAACGGACATCGCCGAAAGGATTGGAATAAATTCAGAAATATGCAATCATCAATATCAAGTCTGAGACTTGAACTCTTATGGACACGAGTGTTTTTAGGTAGTTTAGGCTGCCACTTCAGCGTTTTGCTTTGTGTTATTTGGTGTCATGAATCTGATTGGTCTGCCACTCTGAGTGTGTGGATCTGCCTACGAGTCACGCATGCATGCATACGTCCCCGCACCTGGAGTACAGCCCCTTGGAGACAAGGGCAGCGCACAGTAGCGCTTCGGTACAGCGGTCCGGTGCGTGCCGATTTCGACCTGCCCGAGTAAACGCGCTGGCCGATCCATCATTGCACATATGCCGTCGCATGTATACATCACCCCTGCGATCCTCGGACAGTATCCGCCTAGTGGCGAATAAGCGCATGTCGATTGACTTTCGTCGGATCATAGAGCATGCATGCACTTAGTTTTGGGCACGTAGTAGCCGACTAAAATGTTGTGCTATTCACACGCACGGTGCATGCGTGCACGGTTCCATTAACTCCATGTCCGCGCCGTGTCCGATCTGCTCGTCTTCGACTTTTGGACGCGCACGTACTGTTGCATAGCTAATCAGTGATTTCTACTGTCATGGAATGGAGACGTGGTACTGCGTACTATAGGTCGGATGTGGCGCATACATAATCAATGCGCAACATTTGACCTGCAGATTAAGTAGTGCTGCCTGGAGCCCAACTTTTTGTTTGGTCATTGCCGACCTCTAGTCACTCACGTCATAGCGGGAGTATTTTCTCTCTCTCGAGGGTTTACAAGGAGGAGGACGCACTACAACACAGTAGACTATGCAAGGCGCTTATAAACGCCACTAAAGGCCCTTACAATGCCTTTAAACATCTATGCAGGCGCTTTCTAAAAACCTAAATGCTAGATCGTGCAGCTGCGCCGGATGGACGTCGCGAGCGCACGCAGCTCCATCGTCCGATCCGCGCCGCGCCGCGCGATGTAACGGCTGGCTCCGACACAGGTGTGCGACGCGAGGGGAGCGGTAGTGGTGGGCCCGGCTCATTAATTTCAGGCGAAACCGCCCGCAACCTGGTTCGAATCCTCTCCCTTTCTCCGCTCTTCCTCGAACTGCCCCGCTGCTCTCCTCTCCCTTTCTCCGATCTTCCTCGCGTCGACGACGACGAGCGCGGGGTTCCGCCCGTGGGTTCGGTGAGCTTTCGCCGGTGCGGGAGGTCGTTCGCGGCCGCGGCGCGCCGTCGGCGACTGGTGGAGGTAATCCCGCATCTTCCCAGCGTATCCCTCGTCGGATTTGGTTGCCATGGCGGGCTAGGGTTAGGGTATCGGAAGGGGATTCTCCGTTTTGTGGAAGGAGGGGCGAGCGCGAGGCTTCCTGTGCACGGCGGGGCTACGGCGGGGCTGGGTTGGGGGCGGGGCCATGGCTGTGCTCGGTTCAGTGAGGTTCGGGCACTCAACTGCCAGGGCGGCGCGTGGAGCCCCGAGGCGCGGCGGAACAAGCGCTGGTCGCAGTGCTCCTTCCCTGTCACCGCGCGCGCCGGCCTGGCGGCGTCCATGGCTGTGCTGGGTTGGGGAACGGTGGGGGGGGGGGGGACTGGGGGTTCATAATGTGAAGGCGTAGTTGCTCATAATACGAAATTGGTCAGGAGTTGCTCATTATGTGAAGGCGTAGTTGCTCATAATGTGAAGGTGTAGTGTTGTTCTGGATGTATAGGGTTATTTTTCTGGAGTTGCTCAATTTATAAACATGAGTTGCTATGAAATTGGTCCGGAGTTGCTTATAATGTAAAGGTGTAGTTGATTGGGAGTTGCTCAATTTTTCACGAACAATTGCTTTGATATTGGACAAGCAGTTGTTTATAGTGTTGTTTTGTGGATATATGAGGTGCTGTTGCTCGGAGTTTGCTCAATGTTTTGTCTACTAGGGCCATGGCGTTGTGCTGTGTTGTGATCCATAGAATGAGGACATTACCATCATCATATTGGCCCGACCAGTTATTCGTGATGATATCTCATCTTCTATTGATAGTTACAAACAACAACTAGATGGTGAATCCAACCACTGTTTTTAGGAGTTTTTTGATGTCTAGCTATGTGATGAAGATGTTTATGTGCTTTGTTTTTGTGATGAGGAAGTAATATGTGCTTTGTTTTTTGTCATTTTCCTAGTTGCTACAAAATAGTGAGTAGTTGCCTAGTTTTCAGCACCTAGTTGCTTCTGCAAGTACTAGCATTCAGCAGTTGAGTTATATCTGGGTAGGAGTAAATGGAGATCATTTTTTATCACCCTCCCAAATGACAGTGAAGTCACAGGCAGAACTTGTGGTTACAGGGCTTGTATTTTTTTTTGATCAGCAATGACATTTTTTTGGTGTGTTTGTTTTACAGAATGGCTCGGAAAAGCAAAAGGACCGCGGGGAGAACTGATGGTGAAAATGAGGGAGAAGAGGTGGTGGCTCAAACAGCAAAGAGTAATGTTGGACGCAAGCGTGGGCGGACGGCTGTGGATCCTGTCCGGGGTGGTCTGGCGGGGAAACGGGCCACCAATTCTGCCCGGGGTGGTCGGGCGGGGAAACGGGCACCCGTTTCCGCTCCTCGTGATGAAGGAGGGAGGCATCCGAAACGTGCGAAGAAAGTTGGGGATGAGGTATTTTTTATATGAAAAACTTGAAAGAAGGGAGACATCTGATTCTTTCTTTTTTGAAATATGTAATGCTTAATCAGCATGTCATTTGTATACATTTTGCTATCGTTGATAAGCAGCAGAATAGCAGTATAGCAGTTGCCTACTTTAGTACTAGCAGTTGCAGTTCAATATAGTTCTAGTTGCTCAGTTTTTAGCAAACACAGCTTTTTTTTAAAATTATGGTGTGGGTTGCTTAGTTTAGCATAGTGCGTTGCTTTAGTTTAGCATAGTGGGTTGTTCAGTTTTAATACAGTGGGTTGCTCAGTTTAATATAATTGTAGCCTCTGCCCTTTTTTTAATATGAATTCTTCTGTACATTTTTTACGCAGATTGGTAGCAGTGGGCCACCACCGAGGAACAGGGCATCACCTTCAAGACTTCTTGTCTTAAACAGTGACCTTGAGGATATACAAAAGGATGCAATCGGTGATATAAGTTTTGCCGGCGTGCTTGATATCGACACAAGAACAATGAAGGGAGATGTTGTCAAGTTTGTCATGAAGTGTTATGACCCTGAGTTGTCGCAGCTTGTTATCCCAGATAGGGGGAAGATCCCAGTTGATGCAGCAAGCGTAGAAAGAATTTGGGGCTTGCCAAGGGGGCAGAAGAAGGTTGCGTATGAAGTGGATCCAGATATAGTTAGGTTGTTCAATGAGATGTTCAACATCCCCTCAGGGCCCGAGCCAAGAGTGACCAAGTGGTGCGAAATGATAAAGGGGCTGGGAGTTGTTGCAGATGACAAGTTCTTAAGTGCCTGGCTTGTCGTTGTTTTCAGTTGTTTTCTTGCACCGACCACCAGCTTGAACGTGTCCCCGCGCGCATACTCAGCTGCGCTCAATCCACGTGAGATTGTGAACTCAAATGTTTGCCAGTTTGTCGTCGACCAACTTAGGCTTGCTTTCATGGGTTTTGGAGACAAGAAGAATACAATATGCTGTTGCCTTTTTCACCCAGTGGTAAAATGATCTAGACCTCCCCCCCACCCCTTTTTCGGTTCATTGTGTTCTTTCTTTCACCCTTTTTTATTATTATTAAGTTGGATAGGTTTTTTGCAACTTACATGTGTTTTTCCCTTTTTTGAAACAACTCCTTTATCTCGACTCGCTTGATGTGGACTACAGGACAATCGACAAGGATTATGTGGATGAGAGCACGCCAACTGTTTTTCCAAGGGTCAAAGCATGGAATGATGGTCTGATCAAGGCAGTCATTAAGAAGGACAGGATTAGGAAGGGCGTTTATGGAAAGTTGCGAGTAAGTTTTACTTTACTTTCCTCTGCACATAATTTTTTTCAGCCTATCTTTCCTTTTTCATTGTTGTGTTTTCAGCATGCACAGAGATCCCATGTTTATGAAAGTGCACATGTAGTGTTTTTGTTTTTAAATAACCGTGTGTATCACCCAATGCCCAACCTTTTTTTTAAGTACACAATTGCCAATAATAAGGGTTGGATTTGCCTTTTTATCAGTTTTTTTGTAGTTGCATGAATTATTTTATGCAGTTGCCCACCTATAGGGATGTTGTTGCCTAATTTTAGGGAGCTAGTTGCTCTAGCTAATGTATGAAAGTTTCTGCATCAAAATTTGCATGGTAATCATCCTCATTCTTTTTTCTCCAAGTGGTGATATTTTACATGAGGTTTTTTTGAAGTTACAATTGCCAATATTCGTAGTTGATCATTCATCAGGTTACTGTAGCTGCTGCAGTTTTTGTGATGTCCATAAATGCAGTTGCCCATCAATAGTGCTGGTGTTGCCCTAAGTTAGGGAGGCAGTTGCTCAGCCACCCCTTTTCACCTATATCATGTTTTGCTAACTGTTTTATCATGTCATTTTTTAACAAAAACAGCTCAAAGGCGAGTTCTCGAGGAGCGCATATGATAGCCTTTTTGGGAGCATGGATCACATCCAGAAGTTTATCGCTGCGAGGCTTCCTCAAACCTACAACCCCAATGTATTTTTGGTTCCCTTTTTTTGTTAATTCCTACGAAATGCACTGCCTCTTTTTTTTTTGTTCATCATTGTGTTATGTAGTCTCCTCATTCAGTTGCTTTTTTGTGTTTGCAGAAACAAAGGAAGTTGTCATTGCTGGTGCATGACATGTGCTCTGAAATATCAGTCCAAATGGGGAGGTTTGTTCAAGGCGTGGGAAAGCTGGACGAGGAGGAGGATGAACCGGCAGCCACAAGTGTTTCAAGGGTCGCAAGCGCACGTCAATCAGTGAGCAGGGAAAGGCAGAAAAGGGCAGCGGCAAGTCCAAAACAGCAAAAGATTGCAAAGCTGAAGAAAGTAAGGGGCAGTAGCACTCGGTGCGAGGACACACTTTTGCTATCCGATGAAGAGGAGGAGGAATCGGACGAGGAAGAATTTGAATCTTCGGAAGAAGAAGAAGAGGAGGAAGGGAAAGATGAGACAGTCCTGAAGAGGAGAGTTCGGATGAGGAGGGGGTCAGCAATGACGATGACGACGATGACGATGACTATGATGATGATCCTCCCTCATACAGCAACCCACCAGCAGCAACAGAAACTGCTGATGATGAGTCAGAGCACATGGACGTTGACAACTCTCAGCGGTCTGTTGGTGGGGGAGATGGTGGTGAAGAGGAGGAAGAGGACGACGAGGAGTATGATGAAGAGGAAGAGCATCACGAGGAGGAGGATGGTAAAGAGGAAGAGGAGGATGAAGAGAGCAAAGACAAGGAGAGAAATGCGGAATAGGGCAATGAAAAAGAGAATGAAGTAGAAAAGAAAGAGGGGGAAGCAGAGGAGAAAGAGGACGATGGAAAGCATGAAGAGGAGAAAAAAGAGGAGGAGGAAGATAGTGAGGATGAAGGTGATGAGGTGGAGGAAGATGGTGGGGGAGGGAAGAAGAGGGATGAAAATAAGGATGATGGCGGCACAGGCGGCAACGCTAGCACCGACAAGCCCGGCGGCAGCGGCTGCCATGATGAGGATGGTTCACGAAACCAGGGGTGGCGTGGGGGCAGCGTTGATGATGATGAGGTGCCGCTAAGTAAGATCATGGAGAAACTCAAGCGTACTGGCAAGGAACAACAGCAACCAGTGCAAATGATGTCTGTTGAGAGCACACAAGGAAGCATCGAAAGCGCCGGCAGTTTTTTTCAAAGCAGCTTTGTTAAGAAGGACATGCGGAAGGAGCCGTTTGAGGTAGACAGCGGGCCTGTTATTTCAGCTGCAGATGTGGTGAGGATTGGAGACACGCAGTACAAGCAGAAGCAGGTCATCCATGAGCTCCGAGATATCCCTCTTTTTCCTGTGCCCGTGATGCCAACTGAGGAAAAACTCCCCGGGATGGATTTATGCCTTGAGGTGACTGCAGATGCTCCGCAACCACCAAGTGAGGTTGAAACATGGCTTGCAGGTGGAGCTGAAAGGGGTGTTAGGAAGAACATCAAGAAATTAACACACAAGGCAGTTAAGTCTACCCCTCTGTCCCCGGAAGCAGGCCAGGGTGCGGCGGGTCAGAGTGCTGCAACTACGACAGGCACTCAGCAAGCTTCGACAGTCTGAGGTCAATAGTTGAAGTGGCAAGTCAGAAAGTGGCAACAGCTCCAAAAACAAAGGTTTACCAGAAACAAGCAGCAAAGAGGCAAAAGAGAGCAACTGATGACAATTTGGAAGCAACTAAACAGAAATTTCAAGCAACTTCAGTGAGCATGCAGGGAGCAACTCCTCCCAAGCAACGTACGGAGTCAGTGGTTGACATTGGAGTTGTCACTAGACAGCACAAGGATATAGGGAAAGGTTCAGCAGGAGAAGCGAGCATTAGGCAGCAGTCAAGACAGACAGGAGCAACTGCTGTGCTGGAGGAAGCAACTGCTGTGCTGGAGGAAGCAACTCCTGAGCTGATCCAGGCAACTTCAGAAGCAAATGCACCGCAATCAAGTGACAAGCCTCCGGCCGTTCCCACAAAGCAAGCATGCCCTGCAAAAGGCAAAGAAATCCCAGTTGACGACATCCGGAGCATCAACGAGCTGCTTGAAAAGTGCATCAGCCCAGGATCGACGCCACCGCTCGCGAGAAGTAAATCTGCTGGAACCATACCAATAATACGGGCATCCCCTGTCATGAATCTGACATCGAACGAAGGAGCGTCTGATTTAGGTCAACCAGCACCGTCGCTGCAAAGATCAAAGTCTGGAAGTGCTGTTTTGGATGATTACTATCCAGCTCCAACCTTTGACCTCGGCATAGATGAAATGGAGGAAAATAAAACCAAGGAGGACACTGCAGCAGAGTGTAAGGGGGTGGAAAACGGATCGCCGAGTGCAGACATCGAGTGGGGAATTGACTGGGGCAACCTTGATTTCGATGATGTCATCGAGGGGGCAGTCAAAAGTGCTGCAATAGCAGAGAGCGCAGGGCACTTGTCACCTTCCGGTTTCAGTACACCAACTGTTGACGCAAAAAAACCCGGTGAGGGGGAATCGAGCAAAGGTGCTGCCAACAGCTCGGGTGAGCCCATTCCTCTGAAGCGCGAGAGGAGAATACTCAAAGCCCCCCCATCACAAAGGTCACCATATGTGAATGTAGAAGTGAAAAAAGACTTTAGTTGCTCAGCAGAAGTAAACAGATTGTATGCAATGGTTCTGTTGCTTGGAGGAGGAGGAGGGACAACAAGGACGTCGAAGGGGGAGGATAAAACGTGTGTGTTTTTTCCAGTAACAACCTTTTTTTCCCCTTCTTATGAAATGATCTTCTTTTCTTTTTGCAGTTGCTAAATAAGAACCTTTCTTGTTCTACAGGCCACAGATTGTAAACTATCGCGGTTATTATTGCACATTGAACGAGCTTGCTCAATAAATGAAGAAGACCGGGTGGCTGAAAACTCATGTCTTTGAGTTGGGGATTGAGGCAATCATGTTCAACAGGCGGGTGGGGTCCAAGAAAGTCATTATGCCTCTTAGGTTTTCGGTAAGTGCCCACACTTGTTCAATTACTTCTTCTTTTTACAGATTTATTCCTTTAGATTGGTACTGATTTTTTTCTTCTATCACCTGTTTCCTCTTAACAAAATTGGCTACAAAGAATTGATCTCAATGTAAATGAGCTGCAGGACAGGTTCAAACCATCAAACCGGTTGGATGAGCAAGACAATGTATGTTCCATGTGTTGTCTGTTTTTGTTTTTTAGCATCTAAGTTGCCCATGTTTTCTAGCAGTTTTTATGTCACTTTTGCTTTTGTTTTAATATGCTAGTTGCTCATAATCTCCTTTTTGTGTTGCCTAAAAACAACTTATGCTTTGATAAGTTGGGATATGGTCCAGTTGTTTTTGTATGTTGCTTTCTTTTAGTATCTAAGTTGCCTGAAATGCAACACATAGCTGCCTAGAAACTCTGGGGGCCCTAGTGCCAGATTGAACATGAGGTGGAAAGCAAGTTCGTTCTATGTGTTTATAGTTTCCCAAATAACTACTTTTGTTTGTTTTTGTCTTTTTCATTTTTCTTACACCAATTCAAGCAAAAGTTGGTCCCAAGAACACATAGGGTTGCCTGAATTTTCATCAGTGTGTGCTTGTTTTTTGTTTGTATAGAACATATCCGATTTTTTGTTGTAGCTGAATTCAGGATTGTTCCCTTTTTTTTCAGGTCATGATCCCTGTCATTGAAAACCTAGATCCAGGGAATGTGAGTGGTGCTCATCACTATTGGCTATTCAACATCAACCTGAGGGATAGAAGGTTCGAGGTGTTTGACTCGTCAAGGACACTGAAGAAAAGCAAGAGGTTGGATGATGTAGCAAGGTGCATTGTTGCAGCAGTTCGTATGCTTTGGGACAAGCACTACCCGAAGCAGGCAATCTTGATGGAGAAGTTCCCACTTGAGGACATTGATGCACCCAAGCAAGTTGTATCATAAGTACTAAATAACTTACAATGATTGTTGTATTAAGACATAGTTTTTTTTCTTTCCAAGTGTTCTCATGACCTCAAGTTTTCTCGTGTTTTTTTGTTTTTGCAGAGGTGACTGTGGGATATTCGCATTGATGAACGCACTACTGTGGAATGGGATGTGGATCCCAAACTACGGACAAGACGACATACCGAACATAAGGAAGCTCTTGACTGTCTCGATGATAAAGTGTGACCTGAACAAGGTTGTCTGGCAGGACATCCTCAAACCGGTCAAGAAGTGAACGAGAACCAGGTACACAAATGATAAGCATCCATCTAGAAGTGTCCACTTTTTTTCATGAATTCAAAGTAATTAAAACACATAAATCAAAACAAGTTCCTCAAAAACATCCCAACCATAATGAAGCTCATCACAGTCTCGACGACAAAAAATACACTTCAGTTGCTTGAGTTTTCTTTGTCATCTGCTCAAAAACAAGCTTAGAGGTGCTCCCTTTTTTGCTACTCAAGTTGTCCTTTTCTTCACCCATCACAACAACTTCCCCGGGCACAATGTCTCCATTTTGTGAATTTAAAGCTAGGTAAACACATAAATTAAAAACAAGTTCATGCAGGACACAAAAATCCATAGTTGCTGTTTTGAACTGTAAGTTGCTTGATTTTCCTTCTAGATCTGCTCAAAAACCAGGCCACAGTTGCTTCATCTAGGGGGGGGGGGACACTTGTTGCTTTTTTTTGCTTCAGCTAGTTTGCAAGCCCAGGGGGTCGTTTTCTTGATGTGGTAACCATCACAGCAGCTTCCCTAGACATGTTGCAGCAGTGTGCTCGATTGATTCACAGATGCTGCATTTGTTCTTTTTCTTGGGGTGAAGCTCTATTGCTGATTGGAAGCGCCTGCTGCGGCCGCGCCCTTTTGTGACTGACCGAGGTGGATCCATAGGAGCAGGGGGGCAGGGGGGGAAGGAGGTTGGCCTGAACCACTTGGGGCATTACCGTTTGATGCTTCCCTAGCCCGAGCCGCTTCTCGGGCTGCCTTTAGCCTCTTCTTCCTTAGTTTATTCAGCTTAGTGACCTCAACATCCGCTGCTTTCATGTGCCTCCTAACTGCAGCGGCTGCCTCATCACTCGTCATTGCCTTCTTGGCTAGCTTTGCAAAATCCATTGTCATAGTCACTTGCCGAACCTGGTTCTCTGACTCAGCGGGCAAGTCAGGTGGAGGGCCCTCGTTAGTTGCCGGCGGCGCACTTGGCACTGCATCCCGCGTCCAGCGGCGCTTGATGTAGTGTGAAGATATCTCATTAACGCCAAGGTGCGTGAAGATTTTCAAGACATGGCAACAAAGTAGGCCGTCCCTATGCCACTTGCAACATTCACAATCATAGATTGCTGACTCTGGGCTCACTATGACTAGATACTTCCTCGAGCCATACCCTGTAACTTCTCCCGTGTTGGGCTCAAGGTGATAGAAGTTGATTCCAGCGGGGCGCACATCGTACTGGCCAATCATTTGAAACTCAGTTCTAAATTTTACATAGATGTCCCTAGTGTATGCCTTGTAGGCATGCCTCTCAATGGGGAAACGCGACCATCTTTGTGTGTCTAAATGATCTGTCCGGTAGTCGTTCCCGCCCTCCCTCACGAGTATGTGTTCCTGAATCTTTTCGTATTGCTTGACGAAGTTGAGAATTGACTTGTGTGGGTTCACATAGCGCTTCAAGACAGCATTGAACCCTTCGCTGCGTTGCGTCGACTGAAGGAAAGGGAAGAACCTGTATTTGAAGTAACACGGCACCCATGTAGCCCGGTATTCATAGAGTTTCTCAAAGTGGCCATGCATAAGGCCTTCATACTTCAACTGAAGCGCAGCCCATTTCCTTTCAAATTCAGCCGGGGTGAAACTGAAGTCAATGCATTCATTGAAGTCTTTGACCAAATCCGGGTTCCTAGCCAACACAGGGCCAAGCTTCTCTTGGGCTTTCTTCATTATATGCCAACGGCAGCAACGGTGAATCGTTGTCGGGAACTTCCTCTTGATAGCTTGTGCCATAGCAATATCTTGGTCCGTGATGATGTTGTCTGGAGCTAACCCATCCATTGCCTCCAGAAAAGCATCAAACAACCAGTCATAACTTGAGGCTAGTTCCTGCCGCACAAATCCACATCCAAGCATAATTGACTGCCCATGCCTGTTGATGCCAATGAAGGGGGCAAACGGCATACTGTACATGTTTGTTAGATAGGTTGCATCAAACGAAACGCAATCATGATAAGCCTCCGCGTAAGCTTTCCGTGCCGCACCATCCACCCAAAACAAGTTTTCTGTCCTGCCTTCCGCATCTGTCTTGCATTTAAAGAAGAATCCTAGGTCGTTTTCCTTCACCTTGCAAAAGTAGTTGAGTGTTTCTTCAATGTCAATGTCCTTAGTTGGGGCATTCAGCTTCGAATAGTGGTTATGGATGGCTTTAGCTGTGTACGGGACAATTAACTCCGAGCCGTAGTATGATGACATTATCATCATCATCTTTCCTGGAAGAAATCAAAAAACTTGTGTTTCAGGACAAAGTAACCACAATCTAGC
The DNA here is from genome assembly GCA_039707655.1 of Elymus sibiricus. Lineage (NCBI taxonomy): Eukaryota > Viridiplantae > Streptophyta > Magnoliopsida > Poales > Poaceae > Elymus > Elymus sibiricus. The sequence goes on from CM077673.1 coordinate 319,503,214, forward strand.
GAGCAACTTCTTTTTTTAGCAGAGAACATAAAGCAGCACTTATGCATAAGTAGAACAATACCAGGTTTTTTTCACAAAGTCTTTTTGCTGGAGTCATGCTTTTTTTGATTACCAGAGTTGCATAAAAAATGAACATAGTTGCCTCAATTTGCTGTTTCAAGTTGCCAGGTTTTTCTGATCAGGGTCGCCCATGAATCCTAAGCAGCTTATACTAGGAATAGAATATAAATCCAAGTACTTGAGGCAGGAATAAGCAACACTTCTACAGTAACAAGATTAATTCAATGAGAAAAGAAGGGGGGGTGGAAGGTGGTGTGGGCAGTTTTTTTGTTTGTACCTGATGTCAAGTTGCAGTCGTTAAGGTGAGTGAGAAATTTTCTCTCTTCGGGCGGGATGCCTTGGTGAGAACGGAGGTATTTCGAAAGTGATGGCTTGTCAATCAGTGGGTGGTTGTGATCTGCAACAAAAGTGACAACCTCCCATCTGCCATCTATAAGCTTCACCACCATCTTAGCAGGGCATTTTGTTAGCTTTATAGTCTCTCTCTTCCTCTTCTTCTTGTAAGTGTGTTCTTCGCCATCCTCTTCATCATCTTGTTCAGGTGAGCTCGGGCATGTAGTGTTTTTGCTCGACGAAACAACATCCGAGACCCCAACCCTCTCCACCGGCTTGCGGAATTTGTTACAGCAGAATTGTTGTTTTTCCAGCACGCCCGTGTAGGCTGACCTGTAAGACGTATTCGACTTGATTGAAAAACCCACCATCAAAGCGTAGCGATTGTAGTGTTCCCTCGCATCGACTAATGTGTCGAAGCGCATGCCAACATAAGGAAGCTGTGGCTGTGACCCAGCTTCTTCGTCTTCCAACTCATGTGCCTCATCAACTAAAGCATTAGCAGGAGCAACCATAGGTGGGGGAGCAGGGACATGATTGTTCGGGACCTGAGTAGTGTTAGAGCCAATGTTGGGGTCAGGGGAGTCACCAACCCCCTCCTCCAAATCGTGATCCTGTTGCTCATAACCTGCATGTAAGAAGGGTGTACCCAACTCAACTGAAATGTTGACGGACTCTACGTCGAGCGGTGGTTCATTGAGATCAATCATCTTCTTTTTTGCACTATTAACTGTCCTTCCCTCAACACATCAAACCTGCAACAAACTATGTGTTAGTGGACAACATAAGCATGCATCATTTATGTGCACAAAACAAAAAACCCACTATTTTTTCTGCGACGAGTAATGGACAGGAAGTTAGTTATTTTTTGAAAGAGCAACTGCATGTAGTTTTCTGGGCAACTACATAGTTAATCTGTGCAACTGCATGTAGTTTTCTGGGCAACTACATAGTTAATCTGTGCAACTGCATGTAGTTTTCTGGGCATCAGGTTAACTACATAGTTAACCCGAGGCAACTTTCTGTCCATATAGCTGACATTTTGTTTGTTTTTTGTGTTTTTTACAGGCAGGGATGATGACAACTTTTGAAGGAGAAACAAGGTCAACACATATCGTATGGAGAGCTTAGAAGGATGCCGAAGACATGTGGAACAGGACGTAGATGGATGGAGAAAACATATAGCGCTGTACATTAAACCTCCCTCATGTTCCTTTTTTCTTTTTTTCTAGAAGCCTAGTGAACTAGTTGGAATCGTTTGTGGTTGTGGTTTGTGGACTCGTGGTTTGAATTTAGCAAGAATATATGCATGTTACTGGTACCTACAACATCACTACCTTTTTTAGGCTTTTTAGCAGTAAAAACTCTGCGAGCATGAACTTTTTTCTGATGCAAATAACCTGATGCAAATGCATGGAAAATCACACAAAATAACCTGATGCAAATGCATGAAAACACGCAGGAGTTGTTGCATTTTGTAGTAATATCATTGCTTTACTTCTTCATTCAGCACATGTGTCAAGCTACACCTTGGTTTTTTTTTCCACACTTGCTTGCTTATAATGCACAGTTGCTGCACAAACTAATATAGTTGCCTACAACCAGAGTACTAGTTGCTCAGTTTTACATATTATGCACACTTTTCTTTGTAAAAAATCAGTACTGCTTGATCAATGGGGGGAGATGGTTTTCACTATATGAAGGAGGATAGAGGTTGAGGGAGGGACAGAGTTGCCTACAATCAGAGCATTAGTTGCTCATAAAACACCCAAAACCAGTACTGGTTGAGCATCAAGCAACTGCACAGTTGCTCCATCAACTCTTTAGAGTTGCCTACAATCAGAGCTCTAGTTGCTCACAATCAGAGCTCTAGTTGCTCGCTTTTCCATTGTGTTCTTCTTTCACCAATGTTACATCACAACTTTTCTTTTGTGCAAAGCAGGAACAAAAAGCCATGTTGATGTTCAACCAGCATGGGGTTTGGGTGATTTTTCACGTGTGGGAGAGTTCATGCAAGATCAATGGAGAGAGGGGGCAGTGTTTTGGGGGGTGGGGAGGAGGGGGCGTGTGGGGGTGGTGAAATGGTTAGGGTGGAGGTTGGTGCTTACCTCTGTCTCAAGAAGCCATGGGATGGGGGGAGCTTTGCCTGGGTGATTTCAGATCAGATCTGATTAGGAGGAAGAAAGAAGAAGAAGGAGGAGAAAGGAGGAAGAAGGGGCAGGTACGGGCTTGCACAGCAAGAAAGGAAGAAAAGGGGGCGTGGGTGTGGGCGTTGACAGGAGGGCGTGGGGGACCAGCTGGCGCGCGAGCCGCGGACGCGGCCAGACCAGGCGCGCGTGAGCCGCGGGCCCGACCAGACAACGCGCGCGCAAGCGCTTTCCTTTTTCGGCCGGTCGTGGGCGCGCGCGGCTGCGCTTTCCTTTCGCGGGGAGAGCGCTCGCTGGCCCGAACGGGCGCCCGAGCGCCAGCTAGCCATGTCCTTCTAAAAATGCTAGAAATAGTCGCGAAGGCCAATGTCAATCGCGGCATTTTTTAAAAACGTCTCGCATTCCCTCAGGTCGAGGCTGGACGTGGAAAAATACAGTTTGGACTTAATGGCATGTCTTATTCCTGCCCACTCCTCGGGAGTCGAACCTGATACCTCTTGCTCCCGCTCTACAAGGTCAAACCAACACGCTCACGTAGACTATGTGATAGACAAGAACCAATTACTCTACTGAACTATCACCACCGCTGTTAACTACAATTGATGTAGCGAGGCGATTGCCATAGGAACACCTTCTATACGTGTGTGGCGTTTTACAAAACGCTGCAAATAGAATAGTTTCCCGGCGTTTTTGCGGAATGCCTTCTAAACACAAGTGGCGTTTTTTGCGGAGCGCCTTCTATGAAGGAAGTTTTGTGGCGTTTTTACAAATCGCCTAGGTAAGCAGGGTTATTGGAGGCATTTCCTGTAATTGCCTTCTATAAAAGATAGTTTGAGGCGATTACCAATACGCCTGCAGGAAAACGCCTTTGATTGACGACTGTGGTGTAGTGACGGCGTTGTCGTCCTCCATACGGCGTGGTGGACGACATCAAGAACGGCGTACGAGGGCTTCGTCTTCGTCTCATGGGCGCTTACAACATCTATAGCCGGACTTGATAAATCCGCTTCCCTATATCTCAGCGTCCGTGCTATCATTAAACATTTTGCAGAGAGCTCCCTCCTGTCTCCCTCCCGTGGCGCTCCCACGAGCACCCGGGGGGAACCCTAGCCGCCAAATCCTCTCACCTGCACTCTCGGCCCTCCTCCCTCGTCGCCGCCCAGCGGCGTCGCCGGGAAAAGACCGGCTGGCAAGGACGGCGGCGGGGCCTTCCTTTCCCCTCCGCACGGGATCCCCGGCTGGCGCGGGCCAGCCGCTCGTACGGAGGCACTGGCCTATGGCGGGGGCCAACGGCGCGGCGTCGGGGGCGCCTGGTGGCGTCATGACGGCGACGTGGCGGGCGGCTGCGGCGGGTCGGATCGGGCCTCTTCGGCCAGATCTGGTGGAGCACGCTGGAGGGACGGCGGCAGCGGCTGCTCCAGGTCCGTCCTGGTCAGAGGTGCGGGTCGAGTGCGACCTGGGCTGCGGGCGACTGCCCTTACCTCGGCTTGTGGCTGGTAGGGGTGGCGGCACAACAGCCGCGGTCTTGGCGGACGTGCTGGCCGGGTTCCAGCCGGCTCCGGTAGCTGGACTTGGCGAGCGGCGTGGATGGGCTTCCCGACGAGCGGTCTTGGTGGTAGGTGGCGGTCTGTGGGGTCCCCTAGCCGGTGGACGGGCCGCGTTGGTGGCCTTGCGTAGATCTGCTTCGGACGTCGCGGTGGGGCGGCACGATGGGTGTCCGATGGGGGGTTGGTGGGAGGGATGGGCGGTGCTGGCGTTATAGCGGCCCGACGCCGGTACGGTGCTGTGCGGGTCGTGGATGAGTCCGCTCCCCCTCTGCGACGCCTTGGATTTGTGCTACAGTAATCTCTGTAATTAAGCTACAGTAATCCCACGCTTGTGATGCCACGTCACCACGTTTACTGTTGCTAATCTCGCGATGATTCAATCCCGTTCAAATTCAAATTTAAAATAAAGTCAAACAAATAAAGTTTTCAAGTATCAAAACAAAAATGCTCAAAGTGTGGCAAATATTCTCTGGATATTTGTCATGTTGAAACCACATTTTTATAAAGTGTTTAAATGCACTAAAATATTTAAAACAGCAGCAAAACGATTAAATAAATGCCTTTTATATTTTATAAAATACTAGACTATTTTTATTTGGGGTTAAACCTTTTTGTGACAGTGACATAATTATTAAAACTAAATTAGGGACTAGTTACATATTCTATAAATCAAAGTTTAAAAAGAAACTAAAACAAAACAGAAACGAATAAACAAAAATAAATAAAGAAAACAAGAGAGAAAACCCCTGCTGGGCCTAAAAGGACCGGCCCAACCGCCTCCTATAAGGAGCCGGCCAGGGCGAACCCTAGCGCCCCGACCCCCCCTGCTCCTCCCGATCCCCCCCCCCCCCCGACGGCGCCGCGCGCCCCCAGTCCGGCCACCTCGCGCCGGCGTTCGCCGCCGCCGCCCCTACTCGGCCCTCCCGGTGAGCGCCCCCCCCCCCCCCCCCCCCCGCCGACGGCCGCCGCGCCGCCGCGCCGGGCTGCTGCTGCGCGCGCGCGAGTGTGTGCGTGCGTGTATGTGTGTATGGATGTATGTATGCATGTATATATGTACGTACGTATGTATGTATGTGTAGGTTTGACCCTATGACAAACGGGGCCCGCGCCCAAAAATAAAAATAAAAATAAAAATGATTTTTATAAATAGTTAAATAATTAATATCAATCTTAATAAATAATTAATTAGGTTAATTAGTTAATTAAACAATATTCTACTGTTTTGGATAATTCGAATTTATTAATTAAAGAATTTCAGAATATTGTTAAATCTTTATTAAATCATATAAAATAAACCGTAGCTCAGATGAAAATGTTTTGAACATGAAAGTTGCTCAGAATAATTCTACAGTTTCGAATACACAGTCCGTTAGTCTGTCACGTGCTCCTAGCATAGCGAACATGGAACTTTTCCATCGTTTTCATCTGTCCGGTAAAAGCCAGAGACCCGGGAAATATCGTCAGATATTCTTCCGACCCGTCTGTGACGTGTAATACTGCGTTAGTGCATGCCTAGCCCTGCATATTGCCATGTCATGCATCGTGTTGCATCTGTGCTTTATATTTATTGTTTCTTCCCCCCTCTTCTTACCGGTAGACCCCGAGACTGACGGTGCTGCCGGGTACGACTACACCGTTGACGATCAGCCTTTTGCCACAGAGCAGCAAGGCAAGCAACCCCCCTTGATCATTCCGATATCGCCCAGTTCCTTTCTCTCTTATCCTTGCATTAGATTTTGCTATTGTATTAGTTAGCTCCTATTCTGATGCATAGCCTGTTTTTGATAAACTGCTACTATACCTGCAATCATATCAACTGCTTAGTGTAGGTTGATCAGTGAATCCCCAGTGACCCCTTAGTCCCAGTTGCCTCTGCTTCTTCATCGACGACTCGACGACTCGGTCAACCGACCGACGAGCCAGGCCCCTCACCTCACCGCACACCCCTTAGTTGTACGACTCTGCAGAGCTACTATCGAGTACCGAGGGTGACACCTCGTGAAGTACTCATGATGCTAACTTTGTAGTGTAGCTAGTCGGTCATGGTTATCGAGGGTGATTCCTCCTTCACCACTCCCGATGATGACTTTGTCGTGCAACCCCTCAAGTGTGGGACCCTCGAGGGTGATATCTCTAAGTCCACTTTAACGGTTTTTCATCGAGCGGGGCCCTTTGAGGGTGGTTCCTCAGGTTCCGTCTTGATGTTTTATACACACAGTTACTATGACCTGGTTACAGAAACATGTTGGTGATGGGTCGGCCCTGAGGGGTACCCACGGTTTGATGATGATGAGGCGTGGCCGGGCAGGAGAGGTCCTTGCCACACATCCTCGAGACGGGGCGACGGGAACGCACTTCATGGGTCGCGCTTGCCCCGCATTAATAAAATGCTAATGGGTTGGGTATTTGATCTTAGTTGGTCGATTGACCTTTTACGCACCAAACCTTCACGTGGGAGAAGTTATGGGTACTCAGCGTCGTTGTATCAGCCGAAGCTCTTCGGACGTCAACAATGGAGTGGCGCGCGCCCGAGTGGCCTGGACGGTGCAGCTCTTGGACTAGAGTGTACTAGGGCTGACCTCGGCCGCGTACGCATCGTGCAGGAGCGTGTAGGGCAAGTGGGCCCACGACCCCTGTGTGCTTAGGATTTAGACCGGCGGGCTGGCCTCTCTGTTGAGCCTAGGTGGGGCGACGACGTGTTGCTATCCCGAGGCCGGGCATTATCCAGAAAAGTGTGTCCGGCCAGAGGTGATCAAGCATGTTGGAAATGCGGTGCACCCCTGCAGGGATGAATTCATCTATTCGAATAGCCGTGTCCACGGTAACAGGACGACTTGGAGTTGTACCTTGACCTTATACAACTATAACTGTGACTTAAATTTGAGATGAATGTGGCTCCGAGATTGCTTCCTCGCAGGGAGTCGAGGAAGAATCTCTGGGCGAGGTTACTTAATAAAATTGCTACAATAATATGACTATATACGAGATACCAGTCTACTCTCTTCTAATGCTGCAAGATTGCTGAAGATGCTAGTCTTCGATAGGACTAGGCCTTCTCCCTATTCTTGCTTTCTGCAGTCAGTCCAGATATAACCCCATTCCTTGATACTGATGCATACTTAGCATAGTTCTGATGTCAGTCTTGCGAGTACTTTGGATGAGTACTCACCGCTGCTTTGCATTCTCTTTCCCCCTCGATGCGATTACCGCGTTCAGACGATGGAGCCCAGGAGATGGAGTACGCCGGAGACGACTACTACACCACTGCTGGAGCCTACTACTACGTGGAGGGTGCCGACGCTCAGGATTAGTTAGGTTGGCTCCCAGGCAGGAGGCCTCGCCTCTTTCGATCCGTTGCTTATGTTTGTGCTAGCCTTCTTAAGGCAAAACTTGTTTAACTTATGTCTGTACTCAGATATTATCTGCTTCCGCTGACTCGCGCTTGTCGAGCTTTGTATTCGAGCCCTCGAGGCCCCTGGCTTGTAATATGAAGCTGTATGACTTTAATTTGTGTGTAGTGTTGTGTTGTGATATCGATCAGTGAGTCCCTAATCTTGGTTGTACGCATTGCGTGTATGTTTAGCGTACGGTCGAAATTGGGGGCGTCACAAGTTGGTATCAGAGCCGACTGCCTGTAGGTAGCCCCCTTTCCAACTCCTTGGCCGAAGTTGAGTCTAGTACTTGAAAAACTTTTACTAACATTGTTGTGTGGCTTACGGGCCCACATCTCAATCGGGTGGTATTAGGATCTTTTATTCCTCATCTATACTCTGGGTTCTGATCTCTCTTCTCTTTCGGGTTAAAGATTTTATTAACTCTAACTCTAGGTTCTCGTAACTACTCCTCCCGGAGAGCCCCTCATTTCAGACGATGGCTCGATTCATCTGAAGACTTCGAAGATACTCTCCAATGTTCTCCTGAGAACTTGTGCTCATCGCTTTTGAGATTCCCTTCCGTCGTCAACCCCTATGGATGACTACATGCAATTGTCGCTCATACTTTCATATCCAGTTGCTCTTGTTATTACAAGGTACATCGAATTATCTTACCGGATATTCGTTCTTCCTCGGTTGATCATGTGTTTCACAGAGTTCTTTGAAACGCCATTCGATCTTCCGTAATCCTCTGTAGCCTTTTGCTCTTGACCTTTCTCACCTGCTTGCATTATGGTTAATTCCATATGTCTAGCAATATTTAGTAAATCGTTTGTGGTTTCATTTGATTTTATTGATTCAACCTGTGTGTGAATGCACGCAGTCATCAGTTGTTTATCATAGATTGTTCGCCCGGCTCAGACGTCTTTCCAAACATGAGTTGGTTCTCGACAATTCAACTTTGATTGATTGTCCATCTAAATCCATTCAACTTACTTGTATTTGATCGGAGCATCTATTTCCGATACACCAATTTGGAAATCTTAATTCCTTTGGTTAGTTAAGCATCAAATTAATTGGATATTCTATGATCTGATGCCTTGCATTCTTTCTCTTTCTGATTGAGCACCGATATTCACATCAGGTCCTTTGTGGACCGCTAGACCCAGTGTTGGGTTATTATCCGATGGCATCCTTCACATTCAAAATTCTTGTGATGTTCTTCCCCTGATACATGATGCCATTGGTAAGCTGTGTCTTCTCCGTCTGATAAGTTGTATCCTATGCTTTCGTCAGCCGTGCTCTGTTTGCAAGCATGTGTTAATTACTCTTGAAGCTTGTGGAATATGTTCCTAAGATGCCCCGATGGGTTGAACCTATGCCTTCCTTAATCCGTGTGAACCCGACAGTTTTCACTAGTCTTACTCTCCTGGTGTTTTGCCAGTTAAACTTTCAAAACTACAACTTCATCAAAGGCGAGGTGTAAATGGAAGGTGATGCATTGATGAAGTGGGAGTCGACCTTGAACCTTGTGTTCATGCCCATGGAAACGATGTTGATCTTATTATACAAGCTTCTCCTTTCATATAATCATTCATTGTATGATTTGATCTTGTATCTTTGATCTTGTCCTTTGCAATCGTGCTTCCGACCAGGTTGTTCTACTTTGATTTCATTCTCAGACAGGTTAAAGTGCTTGTCTTCCGCAAATCAATACACTAGTCTAACCTCTATTCTGATCTACCTTCGGGTATTATCCCTGGTATCTTGATAAATATCACGGAGCTTTATAACTTCTTATGAGCTCCTCATCAACTATGATATTTCACTGCTTCCAGTTTCCTCGTGTTCTGAGTTGTTGGACAATCAAGGACACTGATACCTGAATCGAGTACGCTTTGTGATTCAATAACTCTTAGAATCTTCTTTGCTTATGAGTTTGTACTCAATCATGTCTTTCCAAGCTGTTAGGCCCCATCACTACTGTCATGCTAGAGCTTGACCATGCTCATCTTGTTCGAGATGCTGAAGCCTGGCTATATGCCCTGAATGCATTAAACGCATCACCTCTTGAGGGGATTGAAAACATTTCAGTGGTCCGTGATTTACAAGATGTCTTTCCAGAAGAACTTCCAGGGATTCCCCTTGTAAGGGATGTCGAGTTTGTCATCGACTTGGTACCTGGTACCACTCCTATAGCCAAGCGTCCGTACAAGATGCCACCACATGAACTCCTAGAACTTAAGCAAGAAATTGACAATTCGCTTCGTCTGGGTTCAATTCATCCAAGTTCCTCTGCTTGGGGAGCACCTTCTCTCTTTGTCAAGAAGAAAGATGGTACGAATCGATTGGTCCAAGATTACCGTCCCATCAACCAAGCAACGATTCAAAACAAATATCCGCTTCCTCGGATCAAAGATCTGTATGATCAACTTGCTGGTTCATCAGTATTTTCAAAACTCGACTTGAGGTTGGGTTACCATCAGATCCGGGTTCGTGAAGAGGATATTCCCAAGACTGTATTTGTCACTCGCTATGGTTCATACGAGTACACCGTCATGTCCTTCGGCTTAACCAATGCCCCAGCAACCTTCTCTCGCCTGATGAACTATATATTCATGGATTACCTCGATAAATTCGTCGTGGTTTATCTGGATGATATCCTGGTTTACTCCAAGAATAAAGAAGAGCATGCTGAACATCTTCGTCTTATACTGGAGAGGCTTCGAGAGCATCAACTTTATGCAAAGTATTCAAAGTGTGAGTTCTGGATGGACGAAGTAACCTACCTTGGTCATGTGATCTCCAAGGATGGTATTGCGGTCAACCCTGAACGAGTTCAGGCTATTCTTGACTGGACTCCCCCGAAGAATGTCAAGCAAGTCAGAAGTTTTCTCGGACTCGCCAGCTATTGCCGTCGATTCGTCGAGAACTTCTCCAAGATTGCAAAACCCTTAACCAATCTGCTTCACAAAGGTGTTAAATATGAGTGGACAGAAAAATGTCAGGAGAGCTTTCAGGCACTTAAGGACAAACTGACGTCTGCTCCAGTGCTTGCTCCTTCGGATACTCAGAAGGACTTCGTCATCTATTGTGATGCTTCACGTCAAGGAATAGGCTGTGTCTTAATGTAAGAGCGCAGAGTGGTTGCTTATGCATCTCGTCAATTGCGTCCTCATGAAGGGAACACAGCCTGGTCAGTCTGTCCATGCATGCGCCGGTACGGTACGTGTCACGCGTGTCCCTCCACGGGAAAAGCCAGCCACGCATGGACCCTTCGTGCCATGCATACAACAATGGCGCGCATAGTGAAACTCTTTACCTAGCTCGTGGGTCGGTGGATGGGTGGTGTTTACCGTCTCGTCCTCACGCAGATAAGGATCAAATATCTCCACCCCCACCTCCCCGCAATAAAAAGTAACCGCGCCCACATCCACACCTCTGTGGATCTCGCATCCCCATTGTTGTAGTACCAAGCATCTGAAGTACCTGTTTACTCAGCCAGATCTGATCCTCCGTCAACAGAGATGGATGGAGCGCATAGCAGACTACAATATGGGTATTTCTTATACCCCAGGCAAGGCTAATGTAATGGCTGATTCTTTGAGCCGCAAGTCATACTGCAATCACCTTCAGGTTCACAAGGTTCACCCCCTTCTTCAAAAGGAATTTCGCAAGCTGAATCTCCATATTGTTCCGCCTGGTGCACTCGCTCCCCCTCCTAAAGGGTCCTACAAAATGAACCTCCACGTTGTTTCCCAGGGTTCTCTTAATACCCTGGTTGCTAAACCAAATCTAGTGGACGTCATCAAGTGGATCCAGAAGTGTGACAATGAAGTCGAGAGGATTAAACTCGATCTCGCAGAAGGAAAGCCCTCATCCTTCACTATTGCTGAGGATGGCGCTTTGTACTTCAAGGGCCGCCTAGTGGTACCGGGTAAGGAGAAAAACAATGATATGACTCAGGAGGTCATGAAGGAAGCACATGACACTCCGCTGTCTATTTATCCTGGTAGTACCAAGATGTACCAAGACATTCGTCAAAGATTCTGGTGGTCTAACATGAAGCAAGACATTGCACGCTATGTTTCAGAATGTGACATTTGCCGTCGGATCAAAGCAGAACATCAAAAGCCTGCTGGAACTCTACAACCTATTTCTATTCCTGAATGGAAATGGGATCATGTTGAAATGGACTTCATTACTGGTTTTTCCAGGTCGCAGAAAGGTAATGATGCTATTCTTGTCGTCATTGACCGGTTGTCCAAAGTTGCACATTTTTTGGCTATCAAGGAAACTATTACTGCTAGTCAGCTAGCAGATCTTTACATGTCCAGAGTTGTTTCGCTCCACGGTATTCCATTGGTGATTAGTTCAGACCGTGGGCAAGTTTCCAGGAAGCTATGGGAACTCATTTGCCATTTAGGAATCCCAGGGACAAGTTGAAAGAGTCAATCAGATTCTCGAAGACATGCTTCGTGCTTGTGTCATTTCTTTCGGCAAGAAATGGGAGGAATCTCTCCCGTATGCTGAGTTCTCCTACAACAATAACTATCAAGCTAGTCTGAAGATGGCTCCCTTTGAAGTATTATATGGACGTAAGTGTCGAACTCCTCTGAATTGGTCAGAAACTGGGGAACGTACACTTATCGGTCCGGATATTATCCAACATGCCGAAGATCAAGTCCGCATTATTCATGCAAATCTGAAGGCTGCTCAGTCTCGTCAGAAGAGTCAGTATGACCGTCATCACAAAGATATGGTCTATCAACTTGGCGAAAAGGCTTATCTTCGAGTCACGCCAATGAGAGGTACACACCGTTTTGGGATCAAGGGCAAGCTGGCTCCTCGATATATTGGTCCTTTCACTGTTCTCGAAAGGCGTGGTAAAGTGGCATATCAACTGGAACTGCCGCCAAACCTTTCTCAGGTTCACGATGTGTTCCATGTGTCACAGCTTCGTCGCTGCTTCAAGGATCCTATCCGAGCACTGGATCATGATATGCTTGAACTGCAACAAGACCTCTCTTACAAAGAGCAACCAGTCCGCATTCTCGATGAAACTGAACGTCGGACTCGTCAGAAGGTTACCAAGTTCTTCAAGGTGAAGTGGGAAAATCATTCTGAAGATGAAGCCACTTAGGAACGCGAAGATCATCTTCGTGCAGAATACCCCGGGCTCTTTCCTTCTACTTCTTAATTCTCGGGACGAGAATTCTTTTCAGTAGGGGAGAATTGTGACGCCCTGGATTTGTGCTACAGTAATATCTGTAATCAAGCTATAGTAACCTAAGGGTTAGGCTAATCCAATTATGGTCACTGTTGAATTCAGCTGCAAATTCAAATTCTTATCCAATTCAAATCCTTTTTAAAAAGTGTGTTTCAAAGTTTTGCGAAACTGGAAATAAAAATGTTGGATGGGTTGCAAATATTCCCTAAGGTTTTATAAAATTGAAACCAGCATTTTTGGAATTACTTTAGTGCCCAATTTGTTTTAAAACGGTCGCTGTTTGAATTTTTTAAAAAAGGAGAGAAAACCCCTGCTGGGCCTAAAAGGACCGGCCCAACCGCCTCCTATAAGGAGCCGGCCAAGGCGAACCCTAGCGCCCCGACCCCCCTACTCCTCCCGACCCCCCCGACGGCGCCGCGCCCCCCCAGTCCCCGTCCGCCCCGTTCCCCCCCAGCCGACGGGCCTGGCCCGAGCCGGCCGCCCCCCCGCCCGCCCGACGACGCGCCGGCCCGACCGTGCCCGCGCCCTCCCCGGACGCCTCGCCCCGCTCCGGTCCCCCCCCCCCCGCCGACGGGCGCTGCTCGCCGCCCCGCCGCCGATCGCCGCCTCGTCGTCGTCGCCGCACCGCCTCGTCCGGCCACCTCGCGCCGGCGTTCGCCGCCGCCCCTACTCGGCCCTCCCGGTGAGCGCCCCCCCCGCCGCTGCTGCTACGCGCGCGCGCGAGTGTGTGCGTGCGTGTATGTGTGTATGGATGTATGTATGCATGTATATATGTACGTATGTATGTATGTATGTGTAGGTTTGACCCTATGACAAACGGGGCCCGCACCCAAAAAAATGATTTTTATAAATAGTTAAATAATTAATATTAAACTTAATAAATAATTAATTAGGTTAATTAGTTAATTAAACAGTATTCTACTGTTTTGGATAATTCGAATTTATTAATTAATGAATTTCAGAATATTGTTAAATCTTTATTAAATCATATAAAATAAACCGTAGCTCAGATGAAAAAGTTTTGAACATGAAAGTTGCTCAGAATAATTCTACGGTTTAGAATACGTAGTCCGTTAGTCTGTCACGTGCTCCTAGCATAGCGAACATGGAACTTTTCCATTGTTTTCATCTGTCCGGTAAAAGCCAGAGACCCGGGAAAGATCGTCAGATATTCTTCCGACCCGTCTGCGACGTGTAATACTGCGTTAGTGCATACCTAGCCCTGCATATTGCCATGTCATGCATCGTGTTGCATCTGTGCTTTATATTTATTGTTTCTTCCCCCCTCTTCTCAACGGTAGACCCCGAGACTGACGGTGCTGCCGGGTACGACTACACCGTTGACGATCAGCCTTTTGCCGCAGAGCAGCAAGGCAAGCAACCCCCCTTGATCATTCCGATATTGCCCAGTTCCTTTCTCTCTTATCCTTGCATTAGATTTTGCTACTATATTAGTTAGCTCCTATTCTGATGCATAGCCTGTTTTTGATAAACTGCTACTATACCTGCAATCATATCAACTGCTTAGTGTAGGTTGATCAGTGAATCCCCAGTGACCCCTTAGTCCCAGTTGCCCTTGCTTCTTCATCGACGACTCGACGACTCGGTCAACCGACCGACGAGCCAGGCCCCTCACCTCACCGCACACCCCTTAGTTGTACGACTCTGCAGAGCTACTATCGAGTACCGAGGGTGACACCTCGTGATGTACTCATGATGCTAACTTTGTAGTGCAGCTTGTTGGTTGTGTTTATCGAGGGTGATTCCTCCTTCACCACTCCCGACGATGACTCTGTCGTGCAACCCCTCAAGTATGGGACCCTCGAGGGTGATTCCTCTAAGTCCACCTTGACGGTTTTTCATCGAGCGGGGCCCTTTGAGGGTGGTTCCTCAGGTTCCGTCTTGATGTTTTATACACACAGTTACTATGACCTGGTTACAGAAACATGTTGGTGATGGGTCGGCCCTGAGGGGTACCCACGGTTTGATGATGATGAGGCGTGGCCGGGCAGGAGAGGCCCTTGCCACACATCCTCGAGACGGGGCGATGGGACCGCACTTCATGGGTCGCGCTTGCCCCGCATTAATAAAATGCTAATGGGTTGGGTATTTGATCTGAGTTGGTCGATTGACCTTTGTAAGTGCATCTAGTGCCCCTTAGTGATTTTGGTGTATTGAAGACTTATAGGTTAAGAGACTGATACGTTTGTAAGTGTACACAGGCTCTATAAGTCGCTGAGGAGTTTGATACATTCGGAGATTATCGACCCCTAAAAATGTATGTCTTCAACTGAAGACTTTGGTGAAGACTTTGCTGAAGACTTTGGTATTCCCTGAAGACTTTGAAAAAGAAGAAGTTGGTGTGACCTTGAAGATATGAACGAGGACTATGAAGCGTGAAGACTTTTGTTTTCGTAGTTTCATTTCCTTTCTTTGAGTCATAGGAAACACCGTACTGTTAAAGGGGGCTGAGGTAATACTAAGGAAAATTTCTAACTGATGCTCAACTCAAAAGACTCAACCTATCCAATCCTTCGAGTGAAGCCTTTGGAAATCTCTTGCAGTTCAGTCAAGTTCTTCAGTGACAGAGACGATGATCTTCTGGTCTCTGAGGAAATTGGTCTGACTGAGGAGTTAGGATTTCGCCAGTGCGAATTGCCTACAAGCGAGGAACATGATAAGCCTGAGGACTTTCATAGTTCGAAATTCCGACCGTTGCTGTGCTAAGTGCCAGCTGTCCCCAATCATCCCATCCACATAACGGTCATATCATTGGGGGCATTTATGTCTTATCATGTCAGGTTGCTCCCTGGCTATAAATAGCCACCCCCACAACCACTAGTTGGTTGGCTGCTCCGAGAGAGAACTGACACTTGTCATTTGAGAGCATCCCATTCCTCGAGGACTTTGAGAGAAAATCATCAGTGAGGAAAAACCCCAAAACCAAACCACCATCCCAAAGTGATTGAGCATCACTGAAGAAATTGTTCCTGTGTGGAACCGACGCTTGTTACCTTTGAAGACTGTGTATCTTCCAGACGGTTAGGCGTCATGGTCTAGTGCATCCTGCAGTCAATTGGGGATCACGAAGTGACCTTGGTCTAGAGCATCCAACAGTCAATTGTGGATCGCCGGGTGACCAGTTTGTGAGGGTTTTGGAAGTCTACCCTAAAGACTTACCACGAGTGTTGGGCGAGGTCTGTGTGACCTTAGCTCAAGGAGAATACGGTAAGGACTGTGTGTCCTGGGACTGTGTGTCCTCTGGTTTAAATACCAGGCCGCTCCAAACCAGACGTACGACTGTCACAGCAGTTGGAACTGGGTCATCAAACCATTGTCTTCATCGAGCTACCTGGTTCCATTTCCTCAACCCTTCATTTCCTCGTATACTTGTTGATGAAATTGATCGTTACTGCTTGAAGAATTTGACTGAAGACTTTCTCAATTTCCTCACCTCAAATTCTTCAAGCTACCTTGTTCCTCACCTGCTTATCCTGTATCACGCTACCTGTAATCTGTGCATGCTTTATTTCATCATGATGACTATGCGATCGCTATGCTTTGTATGCACTTGAGTACTTATTCCGCTGCTAGTTATTCATCACATTTCAAATTCCTCAAGTTGAAATTCCTCAGTGATGAATTTGT
The DNA here is from genome assembly GCA_039707655.1 of Elymus sibiricus. Classification (NCBI taxonomy): domain Eukaryota; kingdom Viridiplantae; phylum Streptophyta; class Magnoliopsida; order Poales; family Poaceae; genus Elymus; species Elymus sibiricus. Next base: position 319,519,553 of record CM077673.1, read on the forward strand.
AAAAATCGCCTATTCACCCCCCTCTTGTCGATATAACGCACTTTCAATTGGTATCAGAGTAAGGTACTCCCTTGTTCTGTGTGATTTTGGTTTAACCACCTGGAGTTCTAGTTATGTCGACTGCAGGTTTGATCAAGGTTTCCGCAGTATGTCCTACCATCGATGGGTCGGACTACCCCTACTGGAAGAACAAGATGCGCATGCATCTTGAGGCTATTGACAACGATCTCTGGTATGTTGTGGAAAATGGTGTTCCCTCCGTCACTCCCATGATCAACGCTGCTGATGTGAAGAGATTCAAGCAACTTGATTCACAAGCGAAGAATATCATTTTTGGCCATCTGAGCAAAGGTCAGTATGGCAGAGTGAGTGCTTTGGAGTCTACTAAGCTTATCTGGGATAGGCTGTCCAAAGTCAACGAAGGTGTTTCCACTCAACGTGACTCTCGTGTTGATGTCCTTCGCAATCTCTTCAACCGCTTCAAAAGACTCGACAATGAAAATGTTCAGCAAACTTTTGATCGCCTCACTGATATATCCAACGAGCTTCAAGCACTGGGTGCCACGGATATCACTGACCACGAGGTGGTGAAGAAACTGCTAAGATCTCTTGATTCCTCATTCGATACACTGGCTTTGATGATTCAAGAACGTGGAGACTACAAGTCACTTGATCCTGCTGATATACTTGAGAGACTCAATAATCATGAATTCCAACAAGCTGAGAAGAGAGACCTCTACGGACCAAGCTATGGAAGATCTCGTGCTCTGAAGGCAAAAGCAATTTCCTCATCCGAAGACGAAGATTCTGATAGTAGCCTTGGTGATCCTGAAGAACTGAGTCAGGAGCTGGCAATGCTCGTGAGGAAATTCCAGAAGTTCTCAAGGAGAGGCCGATTTGGAAAGTCATCAAAAAGTGATTTGAGGAAATCAAATTCCTCAAGCGACTAAAAGAAGAGAACTTGTCACAAATGCAAGAAGTCTGGTCACTTTATCCCTGACTGTCCTCTCTGGGAAAAAGAATCAAAGAAGAAGAAATACAAGGACTACAGTTCTGATGACACGAAGAAAAAGAAGAAATCTTCAAAGTCCTCAACTTCAAAGTCCTCATCTTCAAAGTCCTCATCGCACAAGAAGAATGGTTCCAGAAAGGCTCGGGCTTTCATTGGCAAGGAAATGGATTCTGAAGAAGAATCTGAAGAATATGAAGAAGAGGAAGAATCTGAGGAGGAGTCTGACTCTGGTGTTGCTTGCCTTGCTCTCGCCACTGCTTTCGTCAGCAAGTCCATCTTCAACGATGAAGAAAATGACCACTCCAACAACTCTGACGTCAGCAATGATGAATATGCTCCCACTTACTGCTTCATGGCAAAAGGTGCCAAGGTACACAAGCATCACTCTTCTTCTGAATCAAGTGAAGGTGAATCTGATGAATATGTGAAACCTAGCTATGCCAAACTTGCTAAAATTGCCACTAAGCAACAAAGTGCACTTGAAATGCTTTAGAAATTGCTAGACAAAAGCGATGATCTGTTGAATGAGGAAGTGGATCGGACTCAAACTCTGTCTGATGATCTCAAAAGTCTTCAGACAAAGTATGATAACCTTCAGAGTCATCATAATGCTCTCTTAGTTGACCATGAGAAGCTTTCTTATGAATTTCTTCAAAGAAAGCAAGATCTTGAGAAACTAAGAGTGGCTCATGTGGATCTCCAAAGGGAAAATGATTCCTTACTGGCTCAACAGATCAGTACCGCTCAGGAAGAATTTGTTCCACCATGTATGAAATGCATCGAACGTGAAACTGCTAATTCTTTACCTGAATGTTCAAATGCTTCTATTGCTGCAAATTCTTCAACTATCCCCGTGGTCACAAATTCCTCATCTGAGGATACCACAAGTATCACTGACGAAAATGCGGGGTTGAAGGAATTGTATGTGACAGGCATGTACAAAAGTCTCAAAGGGCATCAAACCCTTTGCGATGTGCTCAAAAAGCAGATTCTGAACAGGAACCCTAGGAAAGAGGGTATTGCATTTGAGAGGAAACTCAATGCTGATGGATCCTACTGGACACCTGAGCAGTACCCCAAAACTTCATGGGTTGCTGCAAAAGGACCTCATGTGGATCCATCCACTTTATCTGGCTTTACTTGTGAAACTTCATATTCCTCTGATGAGTCACTTGACTCCAACTACAAATTCTTCAAAAATCAGAAAGGTGAAGTATTTGCCAGATTTGTTGGAACTAACTGCAGGAACGGTTCACCTCTGCAGAAAATCTGGGTTCCTAAGAGCTTCTTGGAAAATCTTCAAGTGAATGTCCTCACGACACCACCCATGAAGAAAAGGAACCCCAGATCAAATTCCTCATATGGACCAAAGTCTTCACTTGGACCAAATTCCTCAAATGGTCAAAAGTATCATTCTCGTGCTAATGCATCTGTTTCGCAGGAAAAATCTAAGAGTTCTGAATATGCGCATTATTCTTCAAATCATTATGTTCATAAGTCCTCGAAGAATTTCTCTGCTTATTCATATGAGTACTCTAACCCTAGTCCTGTGAAACGAAGTGCAATAGCTTCAATGCCTCCCTTCTCATATGGAGCTCGCAGAATGATGAACTCTTTGCCACCCCTCCAGATGTGGGTGGTGAAGAAATTGAACTAACTTCTTATGCAGGGTCAGGCCTCCAAACGAACTTGAACATCTGATGAATTTGCTGGAGACCTGAGGAAATGCTTGAAAGGACGCAAGCTAATCATGCAAAAATGATTTCCTCATTTCTCACGTCCTCACACTGCTTTACTTACTATGTTGTGTGATGAAATTCTGCCTGATGAATTTGATGTCATATTCTTCACTCTGAAGCATATGAGTTCGTAAGTTGTACTAATTCATCTGTAGGATGAAACTCCAAAAACTACTGAGTGGGTCCTCGATAGTGGATGCACCAACCACATGACTGGTGACAAGAGTCTACTGATGAATATGCCACTTGCCCCATCTCATCTGAAGCATATCACCTACGCTGACAAAGGAAAAAGCAAGGTATTGGGTCTAGGTAAGGTTGCAATCTCCAAGGACCGACACATGGACAAAGTGATGCTTGTCGAATCCCTCGGGTTCAACCTCATGTCTGTCTCAATGCTTTGTGATCTTGATATGGTTGTCATCTTTGGAAAATATCGTTGTGTTGTCATCATGGAATCTGACCATTCCAAAGTCTTCGAAGGCTTTAGGAGAGGAGACTTGTATATTGTTGATTTCTCTACAGGTCCTCTGCCTGCCACGTGCCTACTTGCAAAGTCCTCAAAAGGCTGGCTGTGGCATCGACGACTTGGACATGCTGGTATGAGGAACTTGCACACGCTCGTGAAGAAAAAGCACGTCATTGGCATCGAAGGTGTCAAATTCCTCAAGGATCACCTCTGTGGTGCTTGTGAGTCTTGGAAGATGACCAGATCCAAGCATCCCTCGAAGATAATCATGACCACGACTCGACCTTTTGAATTGCTTCACATGGACCTCTTTGGCCCCACTCATTATTCCACACTAACAAATGCTTCAAGTTTGTATGGCTTTGTCATTGTTGATGATTACTCTCGTTACACTTGGGTGCATATTATTCTGTACAAGTCTGAAGTGCAGGATGTCTTCAGACGATTTGCTTCAAGGGCCTCAACAAACTTCGGTGTCAAGATCAAGCATATCAGGAGTGATAATGGGACTGAGTTCAAGAACACCAATCTTGATGAATATCTTGATGAACTTGGTATTACTCATGAGCTATCTGCCCCATATACTCCTCAACAGAACGGCGTCGTGGAGCGCAAGAATAGGACTCTTGTTGAGATGGCTCGCACCATGCTTGATGAATACAAGACTCCTCATCGCTTCTGGCCTGAGGCAATTGATACAGCATGCCACATCATCAACAGGGTATATTTTCACAAATTCCTCAAGAAGACATCATATGAACTCATGACCGACAAGAAACCCAATGTAAGTTATCTCAAAGTCTTCGGTGCAAAATGCTGGATAAGAGATCCTCACCACAGTTCTAAATTTGCACCGAAAGCCCATGAAGGTTTTATGCTTGGTTACGGAAAGGACTCGCACACCTACAGAGTCTTCAACACCTACCATCACAAGGTTGTTGAAACTGTAGATGTGCGGTTCGATGAAACTAACGGCTCGCAAAGAGAGCACCTGCCTTCTGTGCTAGATGAAAAGTCTCCTGAGGAATCCATTAAGTTGAAGGCTACTGAGGATTTAGTACCCACTGAAGAAAATCCTCAACCTACTGAGGAAGTCATTCCAACCAATGAAGACATTCATGCTGATACACCTGAAGAAAATGGTGCTGAAGAAAATCCTCAGCCACGTCAACCTGCTCATCCGAGAGTTGCAAATGAAGTGCAGATTGACAAAATCATCGACAACATCAATGCACCAGGTCCTCTCACTCGCTCAAGAGCTTCACATTTGACTAACTTTTGTGGGAATTTTGCTTTTGTCTCTATCATAGAGCCCACCAAAGTTGATGAAGCTTTCATGGAGCCTGAGTGGATTCAAGCTATGCAAGACGAATTACATCAATTCAAGCTCAACAACGTGTGGGAACTTGTCAAGCGGCCAGATCCTCGCAAGCATAACATCATAGGTACCAAGTGGATCTACCGCAACAAGAAAGATGAAAATGGCCTTGTGGTAAGGAATAAGGCTCGTCTTGTAGCTCAAGGCTACACACAGGTTGAAGGAATTGACTTTGATGAAACTTTTGCACCTGTTGCTAGACTTGAAGCTATTCGCATATTGCTTCCTTATGCTAACCATCATGATATCATTTTATATCAAATGGATGAGAAAAGTGCATTCCTCAATGGTAAGCTTGAGGAAGAAGTATATGTTGCTCAACCCCCAGGTTTTGAAGACCCTAAGCATCCTGACAAAGTCTTCAGACTCAACAAGGCCCTCTATGGCCTCAAGCAGGCCCCTCGGGTGTGGTATGACACTCTGAAGGAATTCCTCATGAAGAAAGGCTTCAAACCCGGTTCACTCGACCCAACTCTTTTCACTAAATCCTCTGACAATGAACTGTTCATATGCCAAATATATGTAGACGATATCATCTTTGGCTGTACTGACAAACGTTACAGTGATGAATTTGCCTATATGATGAGTGAAGAATATCAAATGTCTATGATGGGAGAGTTGAAATTCTTCTTAGGTCTTCAAATTCGTCAGCAAGACAATGGCATCTTCATCTCACAAGAGAAATACCTCAAGGATGTTCTGAGGAAATTCAACATGCAAGACTGCAGAGGCGTCAAAACTCCAATGCCTTCAAAAGGCCACCTCTGCACTGACGAAAATGGTAAAGATTTCGATCAGAAGGTATACCACTCCATGATTGGCTCTTTATTGTATCTATGTGCATCTAGGCCTGATATTATGCCGAGTGTTTGCATGTGTGCCCGATTCCAAGCAACACCGAAGGAATCACACCATAAGGCTGTGAAACATATTCTTCGCTACTTAGCTCACACACCAACGCTTGGATTATGGTATCCCAAGGGATCAAATCTTCACCTCGTCGGATACTCAGATGCTGACTATGCTGGAGATCGTGTGGATCGCAAGTCAACCTCAGGCACATGTCATTTCCTCGGACGATCCTTAGTCTGTTGGTCCTCGAAGAAGCAGAACTGCGTGTCACTTTCTACTGCTGAAGCCGAGTACATTGCTGCTGGTTCATGCTGTGCTCAGTTGCTGTGGATGAAGCAAACCCTCAAGGACTACGACATCAAGGTGAAGAATGTGCCTCTCTACTGCGACAATGAGAGCGCTATCAAGATTGCTTACAACCCAGTTTAGCACTCCAAGACCAAGCACATCCAGATTCGTCATCATTTTCTTCGAGATCATGTACTCAAGGGCGACATCTCCATCGACCACATCCCCACTGAAGAACAACTGGCCGATATCTTCACTAAGCCCTTGGACGAAAAGAGATTTTGCAAGTTGCGGTGTGAGCTAAATATCTTAGAATCTTCGAATGTTCTTTGAAAAGACACACATCCTAACACTCACGCAAAATTGATGACTTTGATGTGCAACACACGAAGTAACGTTTTTCTTCAATCAATGAAGAATAACTCTCTAAGTGTGAAGAAATTAACGAAGAATTTGATTCTCAGAACCCTACGACAATTGTATGCGGTGTCTGAAATCATCATTCTTATACGGTGGGTCACGCCACCAACAATAGTTGAAATTCTTCAGAGTTGAGTTTTTCATCATTTTGCAAAGTCTTCAAATTTTCAAATTCCTCAAGTTTGCAAATTCCTCAACTTTTCAAATTCTTCAAACAGTGAAACTGATGTTCTTCATTGACTATATATATATATTTGAGTTTTCAATGTCCTCAACAGCATTCACCTATTGCTAATTCTTCAAGTTGATTTTCATCTAAGTGAATGTGATCGGACCCGTTCCCCCTCTATGCTAAACTCAACCCAGTCTGTTCACAAATTCTTCATATGCGTTCTACTTTGAAACTCGTTCAAAGTCTTCACTGTATCCTTGACAGCTGAAGAATTTGCGAACGGAAACTTTAAAATTTTCACTATCAAATTTTTCGGCGCTTCCCGCTTAAACAGTTCCAATTCCCACGACTGGATAAGCCACGACCCCCCACTATCTCCACTACTCAGAACGTGGGTGACACATGTCGCATGGAGAGCAAGGGTCAGGGGCAATCTGGTCCAAAATCTTCGGGCCGATTCGTTTTTACTGCCACTATATATACCCCCTTTCCCTCACTGTGCTCGAGTTACTCCTCACTCCCATCTCTCCCGAGCTCAAACCTGGCGCCACCGCTAAAATCATCGCCACCGGAGAGGAAGAGCTTCACTGCCTCGTGTTGGGGAACGGAGCATGAATTTCAAAAAAATTCCTACGCTCACGCAAGATCTATCCATGGAGATGCATCGCTACGAGAGGGGAGAGTGTGTCTACGTACCCTCGTAGACCGTTAGCGGAAGCGTCTCACAACGCGGTTGATGTAGTCGAACAATCCTTCGAGCTCCACCGATCGAGTACCGAACGTACGGCACCTCCGAGTTCTACACACGTGCAGCTCGGTGACGATCCTCGCCTTCTTGATCCAGCAAGACGTCGAGGAAGTAGATGAGTTCCGTCAGCACGACGGCGTGGTGACGGTGACGGTGAAGTGATTCCGGCAGGGCTTCGCCTAAGCTCTCCGAAAATATGACCGAGGTGGAAAACGGAGATCGGGGCACCGCACACGGCTATAGGACAATTGTGTACTTTGGGGTGCCCCCTTGCCCCCGTATATAAAGCATGAGAGGGAGGAGGCCGGCCCCCTAGGGGTGCGCCAAGTGTGGGGAGTCCTACTAGGACTCCTTAGTCCTAGTAGGATTCCACCTCCCATACGGAGTAGGAAAGAGGGAAGGGAGAGGGAAAGGAAAGAGGGGGCTGCGCCCCCTCCCCTAGTCCAATTCGGTTTGGGCAAGGGGGGCGCGAGCCTCCTCACGTGGCCTGCCTCTCCTTTTCCCGTATGGCCCAATAAGGCCCATTACTTCTCCCGGTGAATTCCCGTAACTCTCCGGTACTCCGAAAAATACCCGAATCACTCGGAACCTTTCCGACGTCCGAATATAGCCTTCCAATATATGAATCTTTACCTCTCGACCATTTCGAGACTTCTCGTCATGTCCGTGATCTCATCCGGGACTCCGAACAAACTTCGGCCACCAATCACATAACTCATATAATACTAAATCGGCATCGAACCTTAAGTGTGCGGACCCTACGGGTTCGGGAATGATGTAGACATGACCGAGACGACTCTCCGGTCAATAACCAACAGCGGAACCTGGATGCTCATATTGGTTCCTACATATTCCACGAAGATCTTTATCGGTGAACCTCATATGTCAACATACGTTGTTCCGTTTGTCTGGCGGTATGTTACTTGCCCGAGATTCGATCGTCGGTATCCAATACCTAGTTCAATCTCGTTACCGGCAAGTCTCTTTACTCGTTCCGTAATACGTCATCTTGTAACTAACTCTTTAGTCACGGTGCTTGCAAGGCTTCTGTGATGCTGTATTACCGAGAGGGCCCAGAGATACCTCTCCGATAGTCGGAGTGACAAATTCCAATCTCGATCCATGCCAACTCAACAAACACTTTCGGAGATACCTGTAGTGTACCTTTATAATCACCCAGTTACGTTGTGACGTTTGATACACCCAAAGTATTCCTACGGTATCCGGGAGTTGCATGATCTCATGGTCAAAGGAACGTGTATTTGACATAGTGAAAGCAATAGCAATAAACTGAACGATCATTTGCTATGCTAACGGTTGGGTCAAGTCCATCACATCATTCTCCTAATGATGTGATCCCATTATCAAATGACAACTCATGTCCATGGTCAGGAAATCTTGACCATCTTTTGATCAACGAGCTAGTCTAGTAGAGGCTTACTAGGGACACAGTATTTGTTTATCTATTCACACATGTATTTAGTTTCCGGTCAATACAATTCTAGCATGAATAATAAACTATTATCATGAACGGGGAAATATGATAATAACTAATTTATTATTGCCTCTAGGGCATATTTCCAACAGTCTCCCACTTGCACTAGAGTCAATAATCTAGATTACATCTCCATGTAATTAACACTTAATCAGTTCTAAAGCTGATCATGTTTTGCTTGTGAGAGAGGTTTTAGTCAACGGGTCTGCAATATTCAGATCCGTGTGTTCTTGGCAAATCTCTATGTAGATGCTGCTACCACACTCTGTTTGGAGCTACTCCAAAAAATTTCCCCACTATACTTATCCGGTCTGAGACTCATAGTCTTTCGGATCAGCTCTTAAAGCTTGCATCGACGTAACCCCTTACGACGAACTCTTTATCATCTCTATTCCCGAGAAATTCTTCCTTAGTCATCTTAAGGATAATTTGACCGCTGTCCAGTGATCTACTCCTGGATCACTTTGGTACCTCTTTTGCCAGACACATGGCAAGGCACACAGCTTGGCATACTTTATAGAACCTATGGCCGAGGCATAGGGGATAACCTTCATCCATTCTATTTATTTTGCCGTGGTCGAGATTTGAGTCTTACTCAACTTCACACCTTTCACCACAGTCAAGAACTCCTTCTTTGACTGATCCATTTTGAACTTCTTCAAAATCTTGTCAAGGTATATGTTTTGTGAAAGTCATATGAGGCGTCTCAATCTATCTCTATAGATTTTGATGCCTAACATGTAAACAACCTTTACCTAGATCTTCAAGTCTTACTCCACTTCACACCAGCCAAGAACTTATTTCTTTTGACTTGATCCATTTTGAACTTCTTCAAAATCTCATCAAGGTGTGTGAAAATCTTTTATCAGGTGTCTTGATCTATCTCTATAGATCTCGATGCCCAAACCGTGGATAACTCAAAAACAGGTTTTTATCGAAAAGCTCCTTTCAATTAATTCTTTATGCTTTCCAGAAATTCTACATCATTTCCAATCACATATACTTATTAGAAATGTTATAGAGCTCCCACTCACTTTGTTGTAAATACAAGTTTCTCCATAAACTTGCATAAACCCAAACGCTTTGATCACTTCATCAAAGCGAGTATTCCAGCTCCGAGATGCTTGCACCAGTCCATAGATGGATCGTTGGAGCTTTCATACTTTGTTAGCACCTTTAGGATCGACAAAACCTTCCGGTTGCATCATATACAATTCTTCCTTAAGGAATCCATTAAGGAATGCCGTTTTGACGTCCATTTGCCAGATTTCATAATCATAAAATGCGGCAATTGCTAACATAATTCTGACAGACTTTAGCATCGCTACGGGTGAGAAAGTCTCATCGTAGTCAACTCCTTGAACTTGTCGATAACCTTTAGCAACAAGTCGAGCTTTATAGACGGTGACATTACCATCAGCGTCCGTCTTCTTCTTAAAGATCCATTTATTTTTAATAGCTCGCCCTTTCATCGGGCAAGTCTACCAAAGTCCACACTTTGTTCTCATACATGGATCTAATCTCGGATTTCATGGCCTCAAGCCATTTGTCGGAATCCGGGCTCGCCATCGCTTCTTCATAGTTAGTAGGTTCATCGTTGTCTAACAACATGACCTCCAAGACAGGATTGCCGTACCAATCTGGTGCGGAGCGTGTCCTGGTTGACCTACGAGGTTCTGTAGCAACTTGATCCGAAGCCTCATGATCATCATCATCAACTTCTTCTCTGGTCTGTGTTGGTGTCACAGAAATTTCTTTCTGTGGCGTACTACTATCCAGAGGAGGTACAATTATCTCATCAAGTTCTACTTTCCTCCCACTCACTTCTTTCGAGAGAAACTCCTTCTCTAGAAAGGATCCATTCTTAGCAACGAAAACTTTGCCTTCGGATCTGTGGTAGAAGGTGTACCCAACAGTTTCTTTTGGGTATCCTATGAAGACGCACTTATCCGCTTTGGGTTCAAGCTTATCAGGCTGAAGCCTTTTGGCATAAGCATCGCAGCCCCAAACTTTCAGAAACGACAGCTTAGGTTTCTTTCCAAACCACAGTTCATACGGTGTCGTCTCAACGGATTTAGACGGTGCCCTTGTTTAAAGTGAATGCAGCTGTCTCTGATGCATAACCCCAAAATGATAGTGGCAAATCGGTAAGAGACATCATAGAATGCACCATATCCAATAGAGTACGATTACGACGTTCGGACACACCATTACGCTGTGGTGTTCCATGTGGCGTGAGCTGTGAAACAATTCCACATTGTCTTAAGTGATTGCCAAACTCGTAACTCAAATATTCTCCTCCACGATCAGATCGTAAGAACTTTATTTTCTTGTTACGATGGTTCTCTACTTCACTCTGAAATTCTTTGAACTTTTCAAATGTTTCAGATTTATGCTTCATCAAGTAGACATAACCATATCTACTCAAATCATCAGTGAACGTGAGAATATAACGATATCCACCGCGCGCCTCAACACTCATCGGACCGCATACATCGGTATGTATTATTTCCAATAAATTGGTTGCTCGCTCCTTTGTTCCGGAGAACGGAGTTTTAGTCATCTTGCCAATAAGGCACGGTTCACATGTCTCAAATGATTCATAATCAAGAGATTCCAAAAACCCATCTGCATGGAGTTTCTTCATGTGTTTAACACTGATATGACCTAAGCGGCAGTGCCACAAATATGTGGTACTATCATTATCTTTTGGCATTCGTGTTATGAACATATGTATTACTACGATCAAGATTCTATAAACCTTTCATTTTAAGTGCATGATCATCAATGATATTATCCAAATAGAATAACAATTATTCTCTGAAATTGAATAACCGTCTTGCAATAAACACTATCAGATATAATGTTCATGCTTAACGCAAGCACCAAATAACAATTATTTAGGTTTATCACTAATCCTGAAGGTAGAGAGAGCGTGGCGATGGTGATCACATTAACCTTGGAGACACTTCCAATGCACATCGTCACCTCGTTCTTAGCTAGCCCTCGTTTATTTCGAAGCTCCATGTTTCAAGTTGTAAGCAACTGAACAAGTATCAAATACCCAGGTGCTCCTATGAGTACTAGAAAGGTACATATCAATAACATGTATATCAAATATCTTTGTTGACATTTCCAGTCTTATTATCTGCCAGTTACTTTGGGGAAGTTCCGCTCCCTGTGACATTTCCCTTTGCAATGGGAGCACTAAGTCTCGGGTTTGGTTCAGCCTTGGGTTTCTTCGCGTGAGCGGCAACTGTTTTACCGTTCTTCTTGAAGTTCCCTTTTCTTTCCCTTGCCCTTCTTGAAACTAGTGGTCTTATTAACCATCAACACTTGATGCTCCCTTTTTTTGATTTCTACATCCGCAGATTGTAGCATCGCGAATAGCTTAAGGATCTTCTATCCCTTGCATGTTTATAGTTCATCACGAAGATCCAGTAGCTTAGTGATAGTGACTAGAGAACTCTATCAATCACCACTTTATTCGGAAGTCTAACTCCCACTTGATTCAAGTGTTTGAAGTACTCAGACATTCTGAGTACATGCTCACTAACGGAGCTGTTCTCCTCCATCTTGTAGCAATAGAACTTGTCGAAGGTGTCATCCCTCTCGACCCGGGTGTGAGTCTTGAAAAACAAATTTTCAGCTCTTGGAACATCTCATATGCTCCGTGTTGCTCAAAACATATTTGGAGCTCCGGTTCTAAGCCGTAAAGTATGGCGGACTGAACTATCGAGTAGTCATCTTTTCTTGTTTGCCAGACGTTCATAACGTCCTCAGACGAAGCCGTAGGGGTATTTCACTGAGCGGTGCATTAAGGACATAAGCCTTCTGTGCAGCAGTGAGGACAATCCTCAGATCAGGGACCTAGTCTGCATAGTTGCTTCCATCAACTTTCAACTTCGTTTTCTCTAGGAACATAATAAAAACAGGGGAACTACAGCGCGGTCTATGGATCTACAACATAAAATTGCAAAGATTATTTAGACTATGTTCATGATAATTGAAGTTCAATTAATCAAATTACTTAAGAACTCCCACTTAGATTAACATCCCTCAAGTTGTCTAAGTGTAACATGATCCACATCAACTAAACCACGTCCGATCATCACGTGAGGTGGATTAGTTATCAATGGTGAACATCTTTCATGTTGATCATATCTACTATATGACTCATGTTCGACCTTTCGGTCTCTTGTGTTCCGAGGCCATGTCTGTACATGCTAGGCTCGTCAAGTTTAACCCAAGTATTTTGCGTGTGTAAAACTGGCTTACACCCGTTGTATGCGAACGAAAGAATCCATCACACCCGATCATCACGTGGTGCTTAGAAGCGTCGAACCTTCGCAACGGTGCATACTAGGGGAGAACACTTATCTTGAAATTTAGTGAAGGGATCATCTTAGTGAAGCGTCGAACCTCGCCGTCGCCGTACTCGCATGGGCCGCGGAAGTCTTCACCCCGCCGCCGCTGTAGCTGTCTCCCTCTGCCAAGCTAGGGCGTGGGAGATCTGGACTGACGAACCTCGCCGATTTCATCTCTCTGTTCGTCGTGTTCTTCATCAGGGTAAATAAAATCTAATTTTACTACCCTTGTTGGATCTTCATGTCTTCCACAAAATCCTCAAAAGTGTTTATTCTTCAAGAATCATCTTCTTAAGCACCCTACATGTTTTAATCCCTTGATGTTTTTTCCTAAGTTATGATTTTCTTCAAGATTCCTCAATTGTGTGGATCAACATATTCGCACAACTCTGGAACCTAAGACAAAGAACACTTAGTGAAATTCCTCAAGACATCTATGGTCAAAATCCTCAACTTGATGTATTTTGAAAAATTTCTGAGAACGCATATGACCTCTTCAAATTCCTCGCACCTATACTCTGTTCACAGGTACAAAATGTCTGCTGATGAATCACTAGGTTCTCATCAACTTAACTCATTTGCAGCGTTTCTTGAGGAAAAACTGTATACATCTTCAGAATCATCAAGAGTTCAAAGTCATCAAGTGAAGAAAATGGCAGATGGTAAAAGACCTCAGAAGGGTGGAAAGAAGGTCGAACAGAACACTGCTTTTGAGATACCTGAGCATCTGTATGCCGGTTACTGTACTCCAGATGAGGCCATTCATGGCAAAGAGACAAAAGAGCAGAGGAAAATCAGAATTCAGAGGATTGAACGGAGGTGGGTGAAGGAGTGGAGAGACTATCGCTATGTCACTCCCAAGTACATGAAGAAATTCGCCCTCAAACCTCCTTGCAAAAGGGCTCCTCCTGCTGATGATCAAGAAGTCGATCCCACTAGCGTTGCTCGTGGTGAAGACTTTCCAGCTGAATGGGCAAAGCATCAACAAAAACTTCAGAGATCTGCCAAAGCTGCAGTGAAGCAATTCAATGAAGATTCTGCTGCTGCTGCCTTTGCCGGAGCCTCTGATAGTGCTCTGAAGAAATCGATGGTGAAGAAGTCTGCAGTGAAGTCAAAAACTTCAACTTCAAAGTCCTCACTGCAAAATCCTCATGCATATTCTTCAAAGGCCTCTGCAATGCCTTCAGTAGCTGCACAATCATCAGCTGCTACCACAAAGTCCTCAACACCTGTACATCTTGCAACATGTCAGAGGACTACTGGCTTCTCAATTGCTTCAGGGGTCTCTGCAAGTTCATCAACCCAAGCACAGTCTTCAACAAGCCCTACTTTGATGAAGATAAAGAGAACTGCTGGATGAGGTCAGAGACCAAGTCCTCACAATAGCAAAGCTACTGTGAATGTACCCTCAGGATCTGAGGATGATGAAGAGGCTACTAATGAAGAATTGGAAGAAATCATCAGAAACAGTCAGCAGAGAGCTGCAATAGCCAAGGGCAGCTCTGTTCCTCTCATGTTGGATCCTAAGATGATCCTCAACTTCATCGACATATGGCATGAGGATCCCAGCACTCCACTTTCTTCACTGAACCTACCTCTTGGTGTGGACCATGTCCTCACACACTTCATTGCTGAGGAAAAATGGAAGAGAGAACAAGCTCAGAGAGCTAAGAGAAGCAGGGCCAGAAAAGAAAAGTTCCTGAAGAACAATGTGATGAATTTGACTCCCAATCAACTCATCACAGTTCAGTCTGAGATTCGCTGCCTTACTGAAGAACAAGCAAAGTATGATGCTGAATGGATGGGCACCAAAGTAAGATTTGTCAGGGCAGCCCAAGCTGCAGTTAAAGATCACAACTCAAGGGTTGCAGCTCAATTGCAACAGCAAATTCCTCAGGCTGAAGAATCTGCTCAGCCTGATGAAGAAACTGCACGCGCAGCTGAAGAAATTCAGGCTGCTGAAAAACCTGTCAGGGCAACCTCCACTGTTGCGCCTGAAGAAACTGCCAGGACAGCTGAAACTTTTGCTGCGCCTGATGAAATTGAGACCACTAGGACGACTACATCAGTCGTGCATGAAGAAACTGCTCCCCCTTCACCCTCAGCTGAAACTGCAAAACCCTCAAGGGTGAAGAACATCCACCTTCCTTCTGCATCAGAAGTGAAGAAAACTAAGGCTGCGGAGAAGAGAGCTGCTAAGAAAAGAAAAGCATCAACTTCAGATTCCTCAGCTGTGAAGAAGTTGAAGACTATGCCAAGTTCTTCAACTGAGCCCATTGATGCAACTCCAATCTCCTCCGTGCCTGCCTATGAGATAATTCCATTTGGTGTTGACTATGTCACTCCAAATGATGAAGATGAAGAAGATCATTCTGCTGCTTCCTCAGAGCAAATTGATGAAGAAATTGAGGTGGAAGCAAATGCCTCAACCCCACTGGTATCATCGCCCCAGCCTCGGTTGACTGCTGAAGAGGCCGGCGTTGAAGAAATAGAAGAGGATGTGGACATTGGAAACACAACCCCTCTTATCAATGATGAATATTGGGAAGCTGCACACCCAAATTCACTAATGACCACTCCCCTCACTCAAATTCCTCAGTCTCCAGCCCAGACTGAAGAAATTCATACAGGATCTGATGACTTGGCTGCACCTGTCCCTAAAGATATTCCAGCTGCTTTAAGCCAAATCCATATGCCTCAGCAAGGACCGGACGCACAAGATTCTGGACCCCTTCGCAGATGAATTTCTATGCATCAGTACTATTTGACAAAGAGAAAGTCTTCGAGCATCAGCAAATTCCTCATGTGGATATGGAATCCATTCCGTGCTTCACACATGTGCTCGCAGTTCTTCATGATGTTGGACTTCTTCCCATCTGCGTTGACATATGCGACTGGAATGAAGAGCTAATTCTTCAATTCTATGCAACCTTGCATATCTCGGGTGATGCTTCTGATGTCAATTCATGGATTCTGGACTGGATGACTGGATCTACTCACTACACTGCCCCAGCCACCGAATTGCTTCAGGCTGTGCCAATAGCAATTGCTTCAGAAGGAGTGCGCTGCATCTATGATGAAACTGAACTGCCCAACCACTTGATGCAAGTGCTGATGAAGCCTTTGGCTCCTGGCAAAACCTCAAAGGACCACCTTCCAAGTGAAGGATTTGCTCTATGTGCCCAGGACCATATACCGCATACTAACCAAAACCCTCAATCCTATCAAGGGTCACAACTCTGAAGAAGAAGCTGTTGAAGGAATCATGAAGAATATGTTATTCAACATCATTCATGGGATTCCCATCAATTACCACGATTTCTTCATGAGGACTTTGGCCAATGCAGCTATGTCACCATTTGAGTTGAAGCCTTACGCTCCCTGGATCATGAAATTCATCAGAACAAGGTCTTCAATTCCCTTCAAGGCTGACCTTCAGAATCACTTCAGCTTTCTGCCTCCGATTGAAGTCCTCAAGAATACATTTTCCTCAGTTAAGGCAAAAGGCAAAGCTGTCATTGATGAAGGTACTCGTCCATTGGATGGACAGTTTCGCAAAGCTGCATCTTATTCTACCAATGATGACACTGCTACTCAAGATTCTGCTGCAAAAGCCTTAGCGCAAAATCCTCAAGAAACTGCCCCTCGTGTGATGACTAATCGAGAGCTTCTTCTAAGTCTTCATCAGAAGATTGATCGCAATCACAAGTGGGTAAAGCGTCAGTTTGGTTCACTTCTTCGAGACATGACTGTCACGCACAATTCTATGAGGAAGAACCACTATTATCTTCATGAAGTCTTCGACCGCACATGGGCCATCCTGTCTCACCTCAAGACTCCTGAAGAACTCAAGGAGATGGAATTTCAGCAGGACTTTGATTGGTCCATCCCTCCAAAGAAGAAATGGAAGAAAGTTCAAGTTCCTCAGCTGGTTACAAGCTCATTTTCTTCATCACGCCAGGCGGATGAAGCTGAGGATATTGACAACACTGCTGCAGGCCCTGCATCAATGAATGACCCCGACAACGCTGGCGCTCCTCCACCACCTTCAAGATGAAATTCTTCAGGGGCGTTAGTCCTCATTTTTCGTCCCTTTTGGTCTTCGATGACAAAGGGGGAGAAAATTTGAGTTAGTCTTCAAGCGGGTCTCTATATATGGGCTGTTTTTTGTTTAAGTTACAACTCTCGCTCTTCTGAAGCTTTTGTTGGTTGAGTTGTAAACTTAAGTCCGATGGTGGTCTGACGTTTTTGAACTGCTTTCCGCATGCCTATTTCCTCAAGTACCTTAATGCATACATGCTGAATTTCGTCAGACACCATTTTCATCATGCATTTCAAATTCCTCATATCATATGTTAAATGCGTGTATGAATTACAAGATATAGGGGGAGTTCTCCATGAGTTTAACCTGCTGTGTGCATTTGCTGTCCAAAGCAAATTCCTCAAATATGCACATCTTCAGGGGGAGTTCTTCTATATCTTGCAATCAAATTCCTCAAACTCAGTACTTACACTTCATATTATTATCCCCGTTGAAAACTTAACCTATTTGTCATCAATCACCAAAAAGGGGGAGATTGTAAGTGCATCTAGTGCCCCTTAGCGATTTTGGTGTATTGAAGACTTATAGGTTAAGAGACTGATGCGTTTGTAAGTGTACACAGGCTCTATAAGTCGCTGAGGAGTTTGATACATTCGGAGATTATCGACCCCTAAAAATGTATGTCTTCAACTGAAGACTTTGGTGAAGACTTTGGTATTCCCTGAAGACTTTGAAAAAGAAGAAGTTGGTGTGACCTTGAAGATATGAACGAGGACTATGAAGCGTGAAGACTTTTGTTTTCGTAGTTTCATTTCCTTTCTTTGAGTCATAGGAAACACCGTACTGTTAAAGGGGGCCGAGGTAATACTAAGGAAAATTTCCAACTGACGCTCAACTCAAAAGCCTCAACCTATCCAATCCTTCGAGTGAAGCCTTTGGAAATCTCTTGCAGTTCAGTCAAGTTCTTCAGTGACAGAGACGATGATCTTCTGGTCTCTGAGGAAATTGGTCTGACTGAGGAGTTAGGATTTCGCCAGTGCGAATTGCCTACAAGTGAGGAACATGATAAGCCTGAGGACTTTCATAGTTCGAAATTCCGACCGTTGTTGTGCTAAGTGCCAGCTGTCCCCAATCATCCCATCCAGATAACGGGCATATCATTGGGGGCATTTATGTCTTATCATGTCAGGTTGCTCCCTGGCTATAAATAGCCACCCCCCACAACCACTAGTTGGTTGGCTGCTCCGAGAGAGAACTGACACTTGTCATTTGAGAGCATCCCATTCCTCGAGGACTTTGAGAGAAAATCATCAGTGAGGAAAAACCCCAAAACCAAGCCACCAACCCAAAGTGATTGAGCATCACTGAAGAAATTGTTCCTGTGTGGAACCGACGCTTGTTACCTTTGAAGACTGTGTATCTTCCAGACGGTTAGGCGTCATGGTCTAGTGCATCCTGCAGTCAATTGGGGATCACGAAGTGACCTTGGTCTAGAGCATCCAGCAGTCAATTGTGGATCGCCGGGTGACCAGTTTGTGAGGGTTTTGGAAGTCTACCCTGAAGACTTACCACGAGTGTTGGGCGAGGTCTGTGTGACCTTAGCTCAAGGAGAATATGGTAAGGATTGTGTGTCCTGGGATTGTGTGTCCTCTTGTTTAAATACCAGGCCGCTCCAAACCAGACGTACGACTGTCACAACAGTTGGAACTGGGTCATCAAACCATTGTCTTCATCGAGCTACCTGGTTCCATTTCCTCAACCCTTCAATTCCTCGTATACTTGTTGATGAAATTGATCGTTACTGCTTGAAGAATTTGACTGAAGACTTTCTCAATTTCCTCACCTCAAATTCTTCAAGCTACCTTGTTCCTCACCTGCTTATCCTGTATCACGCTACCTGTAATCTGTGCATGCTTTATTTCATCATGATGACTATGCGATCGCTATGCTTCGTATGCACTTGTGTACTTATTCCGTTGCTAGTTATTCATCACATTTCAAATTCCTCAAGTTGAAATTCCTCAGTGATGAATTTGTAAAAATCGCCTATTCACTCCCCCTCTAGTCGATATAACGCACTTTCAACCTTTTATGCACCAAACCTTCACGTGGGAGAAGTTATGGGTACTCAGCGTCGTTGTATCAGCCGAAGCTCTTCGGACGTCAGCAATGGAGCGGCGCGCACCCGAGTGGCCTGGACGGTGCAGCTCTTGGACTAGAGTGTACTAGGGCTGACCTCGGCCGCGTACGCATCGTGCAGGAGCGTGTAGGGCAAGTGGGCCCACGACCCCTGTGTGCTTAGGATTTAGACCGGCGGGCTGGCCTCTCTGTTGAGCCTAGGTGGGGCGACGACGTGTTGCTATCCCGAGGCCGGGCATTATCCAGAAAAGTGTGTCCGGCCAGAGGTGATCAAGCATGTTGGAAATGCGGTGCACCCCTGCAGGGATGAATTCATCTATTCGAATAGCCGTGTCCACGGTAACAGGACGACTTGGAGTTGTACCTTGACCTTATACAACTATAACTGTGACTTAAATTTGAGATGAATGTGGCTCCGAGATTGCTTCCTCGCAAGGAGTCGAGGAAGAATCTCTGGGCGAGGTTACTTAATAAAATTGCTACAATAATATGACTATATACGAGATACCAGTCTACTCTCTTCTAATGCTGCAAGATTGCTGAAGATGCTAGTCTTCGATAGGACTAGGCCTTCTCCCTATTCTTGCTTTCTGCAGTCAGTCCAGATATAACCCCATTCCTTGATACTGATGCATACTTAGCATAGTTCTGATGTCAGTCTTGCGAGTACTTTGGATGAGTACTCACCGCTGCTTTGCATTCTCTTTCCCCCTCGATGCGATTACCGCGTTCATACGATGGAGCCCAGGAGATGGAGTACGCCGGATACGACTACTACACCACCGCTGGAGCCTACTACTACGTGGAGGGTGCCGACGCTCAGGAGTAGTTAGGTTGGCTCCCAGGCAGGAGGCCTCGCCTCTTTCGATCCGTTGCTTATGTTTTTGCTAGCCTTCTTAAGGCAAAACTTGTTTAACTTATGTCTGTACTCAGATATTATCTACTTCCGCTGACTCGTGCTTGTCGAGCTTTGTATTCGAGCCCTCGAGGCCCCTGGCTTGTAATATGAAGTTGTATGACTTTAATTTGTGTCTAGTGTGGTGTTGTGATATCGATCAGTGAGTCCCTAATCTTGGTCGTACGCATTGCGTGTATGTTTAGCGTACGGTCGAAATTGGGGGGATCACACCCTCCTCCCCATTCCCCGTCCATTTGTGTGCGGCGGCAGCTTCGATGTCATTCAAGGCGTGACGTGGGTTGCGGTTTCGTCGGTCGTGGGCGTCCCTCAGACCAAAGATGGTCACTCTGGCTGCTCTTGAGGATGTCTGGATGTCGGGCGACGGGAGGCGTGGTGTTCATTGGCAGAACATGCGTCTCTGGTGCGGGCGAACACCATCACCCTCATCCTTGACAATCATATTGTGTAAAATAACACAACATGTCATCAGCTGCCATAAAGTTTCCGATTCCCGAATCATTGCATCTCCATGAACAATTCTCCAAAGAGCTTGAAGCACTCCGAATGCCCCATCCACATCCTTCCTAGCTGCTTCCTACATTGTTGCAAAGTGACTTTGTTTGCTGCCTTGTGGTTTAGATATGGTCTTCACAAACGCCGTCCACCGAGGTTAGATACCATCTGCAAGATAGTATCCTATGTTGTAGTCATGGTCGTTGACAGTATATTTGCACAACGGTGATTCTCCCTTACAAAGTCTCCTGGACACGAGAGATCATTGAAGCGCGTTTATATCGTTGTGAAAATACGACATTCCAAAGAAAGCATATCAGATCCATAAGATATGTGATACCACTGCTTCTAGTACGAGGGTGACCTTTTTGGTGTGACCTTGATACATTTCAGGCAAACTTTTTGGGCAGTTCTTCCACTGTCAATGCATGCAATCAATTGATCTGATCATTCCTAGAAACCCTCTCGCCTCTCCAATAGCCAACAAATTTTCTGTGTCCTCCACATTTGGTTCACCCAAGTACTCTGCTCCAAACACTTGCACCATGGCGCTGGCAAGCCTGACAGTAGTTTTCAGGCATGTGGTCTCCCTCATCCGGACCATCTCACAAACGGAACTGGCGACAGGACCAAGTGCAGGCATCCTCAGATTAGCCATGCATTTCTGCTTAGCAGAGAAAGAGAGTTGGACGCAACAATCCCTTGTGAGCTTGAAGTAGTCATGGTGTGCCTCCTCTCCTTCCACAACGCGCAAAAACAATGGTTTGCGCATACGAACACTGCAACAAAACCACGGAGAAGTTGGGCCCGGAGCAAAGTAGTCCTTGTACAGTAGTCGTGCTCCGGAGACCCTATCCCGATTGATCATTATTCTCCCTTTGATTGAGCCCTTGAAGTTGAGAATATGCTCTACTTGCTAGTCCATTTTCTCTTGCATGCTCATGAGCATGATCATGTCCACTTCTTCGTCCGAATCTGATGAATCAAAGAACTCATCTTCAATCATTTTATGAAGCTCCGTCGGTCCATACTTCTCGTCCAACGAAGCATCATAATACATCGTTTTCCCTACAAATAAATCACAAAAAGGGTCAGACAATGTGTTGAACACATAGAGCGCAAGGGGCACCCCGAAATTGTCGGACGTACCGCGGTGCCGTCCCGGTCGGCGACGATGTCCACGACGGGGAGCACGATAGAGAGGACTGCAATGCCTATGCTGGCGGCATTGAGGCTCAGAGCAACGTCGGAGCAACAGTGGCGGTGGATCTACAAGACGTCCGACGCGGAGGAGGAAGAAGAGAGGGGAGAGCAAATGGATTCGATAGGTTGAGCGGGTGGATTTGATGCAATTTTTGTTGGGGTCGAGGTGTCGGATCCGACGTGACATACGCACCCGGACCTCCACATATCCGCCCCATATTTGGGCTACATATGAGGGGTGCCGCTCAGCCCGTGCGTTTGAAGCCCGTTTAAGGCGCTCATTTGGGTCATTTTTTACCGGTCAGTGACCGGGCCGTCCACCCGGGCGTTGAGGTGGGGGAGAGGGGGTGGAGGGGGTGTTGAGGCGCCCGGATGTATATACTCTTAGGAGGAGAGAGGGAGTGGTGGTGTCACAATGGGCTTTCCTTGTGTGCTCTCTTCTCTCAAAAAAGTAGAGGCAGGAAGGATATAGCTACTATGATGGGATGTTGGGGCTATGGTCTTGGAAAGAACTTCCTCATCTTTTTGTACCCCCCTCCCCCCTCATCTCCCATTGTGAAGGCAATGACATAACTTAGAAAGCAACAATTTCTTTTAGTTGCAACTTCTTATATTTAAAGAACTTTGTCATGATGATGTGTGGTTGTGAACTTAATTGCTTAAATGTCTATGATTGATATGGTGACTGCAAGCGTAGAATGTATGTGAATAAATGGATGTGATATTATACACGGTATAGATGTAGTCTCACGCACGACATGAATGCATGCGTTGTTGTGATATATGTGAAATATGTATGTATATATGTGTTGCTGTGATATAAGTGAAGTCTATGACGTTTGCTTGTGCGCTGTTTGCAATATGAAGGTGTGCATTTGGTACTTACATGATTTGATGCTGACATCTGTTTATGAGTTTTTTCACATTAAAGCACCTCTTTATGCATCTGAAATGAGCGTTACATCATGCAATAAAAGAGGTACTATAGTGGGGATGATCATGTAACCAGGTACAAGGTCCTTGATATAGCTAATTTCACCAATTCATTTGCAACCGTATTGGCTTCGCGAAACTCATGAATGATGAACATAAGTTACCTTAGGGCATCTCCAACGCCGACCCTCAAACCGCCTGTATACATACGGACCGCGCGGTCCGGACCCCTAAAGTCATCCAGCACAGTCGTGTATCGGTCTGCTCGGCGGTCCGGATACAATTTTCTGCAAACCGGAGACAAAGTGGGGGATGCTTTGCGGTCGTCCGGACCACTGCCACGTCCGCTTCTGACTAAACTGGCCCATCATTAACCCCCTCCCTCGCTCGCGCGCGCTTCTGACTGAGCAGGAGGCGTCGCTCGAGTCCTACCTCGCCACCCGCCAGATCCGCCTCGATCTCTGGCGGTACTGACAACGTCAGACGGAGTTACAAGCCACCTACAGGGAGTTCGACGAGGCGGTGGATGAGGTGTGGGGCAAGAGCGACGACCAGGAGGACATCCGCGGGCGCTATCAGGATGCCGACACGTCCATAGGCGCCGCCGGTAGCGAGGAAGAGTAGTGCATGGTGGGTTGCCGTCGCTCGGGTCCCAAGAAGGCCACCACTCCTCCCTTCCCGTTGAAGTCAAGATTTTTGACCTCAACATCGCCTATTATCCACTTAGCGGCGATGTGGAAGCAGACAGTTTCACTTCGTGGGGCTCCGGAGGCGGAGCTCGAGAGCACCGAGGCGGAACTGGAGAAGGTGAAGTTTTTTAGTTTAGGTTTAGAATAGAGTTTAGTTAAAAATTGCCACAAATGTAATGAATTTCATCATGTTTATATGAAAAATGTCTAATTGTAATGAGTGTGCTCCGGTTTATATGAAAATCTATCGTGTTTGTATGAATTTTGTCTGGTCTGTTATTCGTAGTGGTCCTATTAGTCCGCAGACGGATGCCGGAGCAAAAATTTATGGAAGATGCCCTTCGTGAACTCTTTGGATAGAGAATAGAAGTGAAAACTGCCGCAGCATTGCTCACTGCAGGGACCTCATTCATCGACTCAGCTATCATCATTACTAGAAGGGTTTAACGCGCTTTGCTGCGCTGTTGAATTTGCTGGGATTCTTAAATTTCTTTACTCACTCTATTTCAAAATATATGGTGTATTACTTTTTTGAAAAGTCAAACCTCTTTAAGTCTGATCAAATTTATAGATAAATATATCAAGATTTATAATATCAAATCAGTGTTATTTGATTCATCAGGAAATGAATTTTCCTATTTTTTGTTTAATTTTGTGGATGTCGATATTTGGTGTAAGTGCATCTAGTGCCCCTTAGTGATTTTGGTGTATTGAAGACTTATAGGTTAAGGGACTAATATGTGTGTGAGTGTACACAGGCTCTATAAGTCGCTGAGGAGTTTGATATTAAGAAGAATGTCGACCCCTAAAAATGAATGTCTTCAGCTGAAGACTTTGGTGAAGACTTTGGTGAAGACTTTGTGAAGACTTTGCTGAAGACTTTGGTAATTCCCTGAAGACTTTGAAGCTGAAGACATCGGTGTGACCTTGAAGATATTAACGAGGACTATGAAGCGTGAAGACTTTTGTTTTCCTTGTTTCATTTCCTTTTTTTGAGTCATAGGAAACACCATACTGTTAAAGGGGGCCGATGTAATACTAATGGAAAATTTTCCAACTGATGCTCAACTCAAAAGCCTCAACATAACCAATCCTTCGAGTGAAGCCTTTGGAAATCTCTTACAGTTCAGTCAAGTTCTTCAGTGACAGAGACGATGTTCTTCTAGTCTCTGAGGAAATTGGTCTGACTGAGGAGTTAGGATTTCGCCAGTGCGAATTGTCTACCGTGAGGAATATGATAAGCCCCGAGAAATTTGACAGTTCAAATTCTGACCGTTGCTGTGCTTTGCGCCAGCTGTCCAGATATTTTATCCACCTAATGGTCATATCATTGGGGGGAATTGATGTCTTATCATGTCGGGTTGCACCCTGGCTATAAATAGCCGCCCCCACAACCACTAGCCGGTTGGCTGCTCCGAGAGAGAACTTGACACTTGTCATTTGAGAGCAACCCATTCCTCAAGGACTTTGAGAGAAAATCATCAGTGAGGAAAAACCCATCCTCCGAAGACTTTGACGGAAAATCATCAGTGAGGAAAAACCCATCCTCTGAAGACTTTGAGAGAAAATCATCAGTGAGGAAAAACCCAAAACCCAAAGTGATTGAGCATCACTGAAGAGATTGTTCCTGTGTGGAACCGACGCTTTTTACCTTTGAAGACTGTGTATCTTCTAGACGGTTAGGCGTCATGGTATAGTGCATCTTGTAGTCAATTGGGGATCGCTGGGTGACCGTGGTCTAGAGCATCCAGCAGTCAATTGTGGATCGCCGGGTGACCAAGTTTGTGAGGGTTTGAAAGTCTACCCTGAAGACTTACCACGAGTTTTGGGCGAGGACTGTGTGACCTTAGCTCAAGGAGAATATGGTCAGGACTGTGTGTCCTGGGACTGTGTGTCCTTTGGTTTAAATACCAAGCCGCTCCGAACCAGACGTACGACTGTCACAGCAGTTGGAACTGGGTCATCAAATCATTGTCTTCATCGAGCACCTGGTTCTTTTTCCTCAACCCCTTCATTTCTTGGAAGTATTTGTTGATGAATCTGATCGTTACTGTTTGAAGAATTTGACTGAAGACTTTCTCAATTTCCTCATCTCAAATTCTTCAGTCACATTATCTTCCGTCTGCTTATCCTGTTCACGCTACTTATGCTCTGTGTATGTTTCATTTCATCATGATGACTATGCTACTGCTATGTTTCGCATGCCCTTGAGTATTTATTCCGTTGCTAGTATTTCGTCACGTTTCAAATTCCTCAAGTTGAAATTCCTCAGTGACGAATTTGTAAAAATCGCCTATTCACCCCCCCTAGTCGATATAACGCACTTTCATTTGGCTTTGAACTTGGTCAAAATTAAAGAAGTTTGACTTTCCAAAAACTAATAATCCTTATATTTTGAAATTTATAGAGTATTTAGTTTGGCCGGTGGGGGAGACGATGGAGTGTGTTTTATGTTTATTTATAATGCGGTTATTTGGTGGGTCTTTCGTGATGTGATTCTGTGTTATCTGCTAATCAACCCATATTTATGTGGGGATATTTTTTCATCGTTGGTTGCATGTACTATATTCGTGTTATAGTATCACATGGTGGCGCTTTTATCGTGGTGATAGGAGTCTACGAGGGGCTGATTGTTTTTATAGGCCTGTTGCCGCTGCTTGATTTGAAAAATCGTTTGCCCGATCAAAATCGTAAACCAAATCCTAAATAGAATACCTCAATCGAATGAAAGAGCTTTACAATTAGGGAACATAGATACTTAAAATAATTAAACGGGAGAGCTCCTTGAGAACATTATTGACCCGGTCAAAATCGGGTGACCCAATTCTACATTGAAGCCTAAATTAATTGTGAAGATTTAAAAATTAGGAAGCACTATATATTCTATAAAAAATTAAACGTAAGAGATTATTGACTCGGTCAAAATTGGATGTCCAAATTCTAATTGAAGACCTCAATTGATGATGAGGCCTCCAATTATAGGGAGCTTAGTGATATAGTAAATGTGAACTGATGATTAAACGATTGCAGCCCACTCACTCGCCTACCATCGTTCCTTCCGTCAGTGCTCGAACTTCATATTTTTGCGGGTAAGAGCATCTCTAGCAAATCCCGTAAAACCTCGTCGGGCTGTATTTTTTTGACGGATTTACGGGACGGACAAAAATGACGGCCCGTTCAGGTCCGGTAAAAACGGCCCGGTCCGCAAAACATTTGCGGGAGGATCGTAAACCGCCCTCCATTTTGGTATATATGCCGGCTCTAAATTGATTTAGGGTATCCGTCCGCTTTTCCCTCCATCCGCCGCAAGTCTTCTCCTACGGCAAGAAATCGAGCGAAATCCAGCGTTGTTTGCGGTGCGGTTTTCCACTAGAAGCTGCTGGAGATGTCGTCAGCAGATGCTAGTCGTGGTGGCCGAGGGGGTCTCCTCCCTCCGTACTCCGGTGGAGGAATGGCTCAAGGAGCACGCGCGCCATGGCGCACTGCCCGTAGCACCGACGCGCCGGCGTGGAGCAACTTTCGCTGCTTCGGCCGGATTGAAATCCGGCCATCATGCGCCTCCAGGCGGCCGAGCGCGCCTGGTTCGAGGCGTAGGAGGCGGTCGCCGCCGTTGACGACACGACAACGACGTGGGGTCCCGGGGCTGTTCGAGGAGTACCAACTCGTGGAGGTCCTCTCAAGCACCCTCATGGAGTACCACCTTCACGGCCCCGGCTCCCGTGCTGGCGACGATGATGGCAACTCCGGCTCCAAGGCAGACGAGTAGAACTCCGGTGATCTAATTTACTTTAAGTTTTAGATTTAAGTTTAAGTTTGCACTATGTATGTGCAGAACTATGTTTTGCATGTATGAACTATGTTTGTGGAACTCCGGTGATGTATAAAATGGCGCAAACTAGTAGTTTAAAAATCGAGTAAGAACTCCGGTGACGTTTATGGGATCTATTATGCCGATCCGTTCGCCGTTCCAAAATTTCTGTTTAAGGGATACCGTAACCGAAATTTGCAGGAGGCGATTTACCGGATCTGCTAGAGATCTCTAACAGCCCTACAGCTTCATCTGAGAGAACATCATATACATCAGGTATCTTTGAATTTACGTACTAGTAATCTGAAAAAAAAACGTTCATGGTGGGTACCAAATCTTCCACCTTTTGATGCCCGATGGAATTAAGAGAGACACGACGCATTTTTCTCTTACCAAATAAATATGAGTGCTCCACTAGTGTGAGCATCTCTAGCCGATCCTTATAACTTAATTTCTCATCCTACCCCTTATCCTTTAATTTTCGCGTCTACTGTTCTTCATCTAACCTATCTCCTAAAACTGAATCCCTTCAAATTTTAAAACCCAGTTTTTTGCACACAAATTTATTTGCAAACACAAATTTAAACTACTTCTACATAATTAAACAATGGTGCCATATTAACATCATACAAAGCAAAATTAAACAGCCATTACCTACTACATTAACACTACATCGCCATCGAACTAGCTAAGCATGGAGATAAACTAAATAGAGCCAAATCTAGATATATAAAAGAGGAGCTCTACTCCTCATCGTCTTCGGAGAAGTCAGTTTCGGAGGATATGTGGTCGTTGGTGGTGGGGCGACTCCACGACTTCGAGTCGTCCTTCTCACCCCTCTCGTCGACGAGTTTGTTAAGCTCCTCAAACATCTCCTCACACTTGGTGTCTGAGGCAAGAGGCACTCGCGCTCGATCATGCATGTGTTCTCCATGGGCTCGAAGAATGTGCGGTCTTTGAGAAGCGCAACCACAAAGTTGGACGCGAGTTGGACCTCATAGGCACGGTGCCACTTCTCCTTGTCCTGGGAGGCACAATGGCGGCTATGCCGTTGAGAGGAAGTTTACCTTCGCGCGGCTTCCGAAGAAGCGAAGCGCGACGGCATCACAGGTGTGCGCCACCTCCACTGCCGAAGCCTCATGCCGCGGTACTTCGGCGGGTGAGCGGCAGCAATGGCTACGACATGTTCAACTACGTGGGTGCTCGGTGTGGGAGATCAAGTGAGCTCTCGAAAGCGGCATAGGGGCTCAGGGCGGCGCCGACATTGGGAAAGACGACCCAATCGGCTGGTGCGTCGGTCACCACACCACAAATGTGGGATGGAGTGGCCTCCCTATTTTTACTGTGAAATTCTATGCTCAGAGAAAATGGGCTAGCGGGAAAGTTTTAAGGTATGAAAAGCTATTTTTGAAAACGTAAATGAAATGGAGATTTGCTTAGGTGGGTGCTAATTATCCCAAAATAAAAATTTCGGCCTTGTATATAATTTTTTGTATATGCTGGAGATGCTCTTTACGTAGCCACGCGCGAGAAGTGGGGGATACAACGCGGGGCCGCAATATATCAGCACGCCACAAGCCTCCGGTCCCCAGCCGGGTTGCATCAGCGTACAACGTGTGTAGCTCTGGTACGCATGGGACTATGGGAGTACACAACACACTGGTCGGGTAACCGGGGCATGGCCCGATTCATGAGCTGGTTCGGTTGGTTCTGTTAGCCGTGAACTGTCACGATTTGTTGTTTTGCTTGGACAGACTCGTCGATCCATGGCGCCCCACCATCAAATCTCTAGTGTTTTTACAGTTTCAGACACGGCTAGCTAGCCTAGGGTTACTACACATGTACGTAGAAGACACGGATCGCATTGACATCAAACAGTTCACTTTATGCGGGTGTTGGAAAAATAAGATTCACGCCACCACGGTCATCAATTAGATGCGTTTTCCTGCAGGCGTATTGGTAATAGCCTCAAACTATCTTTTATAGAAGGCAATTACAGGAAATGCCTCCAATAACCCTGCTTACCTACGCGATTTGTAAAAACGCCAGAGAACTTCCTTCATAGAAGGCGTTCCGCAAAATACCCCACTAGTGTTTAGAAGGCATTACGCAAAAACGCCGGAAAAATATTATGTTTGCAGCGTTCTGTAAAACGCCGCAAACGTATAGAAGGCGTTGCTATGAAAATCGCCACGCTACATCAATCATAGTTAATAGTGGTGGTGATAGTTCGGTAGAGTAATTGCTTCTTGTCTATCACATAGTCTACGCAAGCGTGTTGGTTTGACCCTGTAAAGCGGGAGCAAGAGGTATCGGGTTCGACTCCCCAGGAGTGTGCAGGAATAAGACATGCCATTAAATCCAATCTGTACTTTTTCACGTCCAGCCTCAACCCCGTGGGAATGCGAGGCGTTTTTCAAAAACGCCGCGATTGGGCATGCGAGGCTTTTTTCTTTAAAATGCTGCGATTGACACTCGCCTTCGCGACTATTTCTAGCATTTTTAGGAAGCGCCTGCATAGATGTTTAAAGGCATTGTAAGGGCCTTTACATGCGTTTATAAGCGCCTTGCATAGTCTATTGTGGTGTAGTGATTTTCTCTTGGAAACAAAACACGCCCTGGTATATGTAACCGTGCGGAGCATGGCCTCTTATACATATGCATATCCAGTTATTCGTATGAACGCACACACACATACCATATCTTTATGTGCCTCTTCGAGTGACCGAGCTGACACGTCATCTTGAGATTGACGAAGTTATCACACACGCCTTTGTAGTTGAGAGAAACGACACACATTGTCGAAAGCATGTAATAAATTCAGAATAATACGATCACCAATGCTAAGTCTAGGCTTTTAACCTCCGTGAGTTGGTTTCATTAAAAAAAACCAATCATCTGACCTATGCTCAATTAACCATACAACGTGTTGAAATGGTCCGTACAGTAACTATTTTTTGAATATAAACTTAGTACGAAACATATACACACATATTTGGCCGACCAACTATGAGTAATTGCACGATAACTTATAATAATGGGCCCGACTATACATCACACACCTGAAAAATAGGGCCAATCATCTTTATCCTCCAACCGCACTGTTTGACCTCCCCACACACGGGCATCTTGTGTTCTCCACTTACCTCCTGCTGATCCGCTTGCCACAGCCCCAACCTTTCTCTAAACCTTCATCGAGGACCAAATTTCTTCGAAGAGTCTACAACGCTCTATCCTACTTGAACCGCCAGCATTCGACTCGCCTCCGCCTCCGACTCGAGCTTGTTCCCCTCTGATGCCTTTTCGGCGTCTTCATGCCTCACTACGCTTGTTGAGGCGCTATCGTATTCATCTTTCGTCTTAGGGTTGCGCCTACTCATAGCTCCGTCAAATTAACTAACCCCAAATTGTACGATGGTTTTTTTCTCCGGTGCAAAGGCAGCGGCAATCGCACCACGAGGTTCATGGTAGCAATGACAACGCTCGCCATCTAGCATCGGGGGAGCGATTTAGACTATATGATGGATGACGCATTGTGACTCGTGTCGATATGGAGTGGCATCGGACAACTCCGTGTCGTGACATGGGTAGCCTCT
Source organism: Elymus sibiricus (assembly GCA_039707655.1). Taxonomy (NCBI): domain Eukaryota; kingdom Viridiplantae; phylum Streptophyta; class Magnoliopsida; order Poales; family Poaceae; genus Elymus; species Elymus sibiricus. Next base: position 319,550,314 of record CM077673.1, read on the forward strand.
GTAACGCCTCATTACGCCTGGCGCGATCTAGATTGGCCCCACAGACCAACACGAGTCTTTCCCGCGCACTTTGTCCTCACTCGTGCGCACCCGGGGCCACCTTCCCAATTGGTCACCCATCCTAGAATTATTCCAAGTCAAGCATGCTTATCTTTGGAGTTCCTTTCGAATGGGCTCCCAGAAAAAAGGAATTCCTTGTTATATGAGTAGTCTATCATTCCTATTAAGCCAGTCTCTCACATACACCCAACTCAAAGGAACCGACGTCCTCGTCAGCCCATCAGGAACGTTCCCTCTTGGCACATGTATGCACGTATAGTCCAACACATGTGCCATGTCGTGTGCCACAACGGATCACACGCGCCATGCGCCACATGCCCGTGCACCTGACCCGCGCTTGCCCATGTAACCGCAAGGGTCGGCTCTGATACCAATTGTAACGCCCCGTTACGCCTGGCGGGATCTAGACTGACCCCAGAGACCAACACTAGTTTTTCCTGTGCACTTTGTCCTCACTCGTGCGCACCCAGAACCAACTTTCCGGCCGGTCACCCATCCTAGAATTACTCAAAGCCAAGCACGCTTAACTTTGGAGTTCTTTTAGAATGGGCTCCCAGAAAAGAAGGAATTCCTTGTTTATGTGAGTAGTCTATCATTCCTATTAAGCCAGACTCTCACAGCCTCCCGCGGACATGACGATATTCTAAGGTGGGAAGACATCCCACTAATTTGTCGGTGCATTTTTGGCCTGACGCCAACTACTAGCGAATGCGACAACCGAAGTATTCATCTTCATGTAGATTGGAATACACTTCGTATCCGGGGTGAAAACTTGTGTCCCGACCTTTATTAGTCGAACTAAGCAACAACGAACTTGTGTTGTTACCTTGTTGAAGACATTGTCTACTTGCAGTTGTGTTGGACTTTATTGTCTGGACTCGGCAACCAGAGTCAAAATCCTTGTCCAGGTCGTCTCCGGTGAGACTTGGTGGCAATGACGCAATGGCCATTATCTCTTCTTAAAGGTGTTGTTGCGGAAGAAGTCGACTATGTTGTAATTGTTTATTCCTTATCTTGTAATGGCTAAAATATGGTTATTTTTGTTCTGGTTCTAATTAATAGTTAATAACTATGAATGTGTGCAACACAATGATGTAGAGGCCGGAGGTTTAATGTCCTTCTGAAAAAACTAATCCCAAATCAAATGACAAACAACTTACGTATAGCTATTGGGTGTAGTCATAATCTTTGCATTTCTCTAGAGCCTCCCGGATCACTCTCTCGGGCGACTCCGGAGGTCCCCACCGCCACTCTCTAGCTGGACTCCACTAGACCACCCCTCCCCTCGCCACCAACGGAGGAGGCCGCCGGGCGAAGCCCCGAGGCGGACGGCAGCAGTGAGGCTGCGTGTAGCCTCCTCTCCAGCATCCATCATTGTCTCCTCCTCCCTGAGATCCAAAATCCCCCCCATGCCTCATTCTTCCCTGCTTGCTTGGCTACAACTGCCGTCTGATACGTCTCCAACGTATATATAATTTTTTATTTTTCCATGCTACTATATTATCATTCTTGGGTACTTTATATGCATTTATATGTTGTTCTATATCATTTTTGTGAACTAACCTATTAACCTAGTGTCCAGTGCCAGTTGCTGTTTTCTGCTTGTTTTTGGCCTTTCAGGAATATTGTACCAAACGAATTCAAATGCCACGAAACTTTTTGATGATTTTTCTGGACAAAAATAAGACCTGGAAGCTTCGGAGGGAGACCGGAGGCCACACAGGGTGGCACCAAGCCAACAGGGCGCGTCCAGGGGGGTGGCCATGCCCTGATTGCTTGGGGCCACCTCCCACGGCCTCCTGACCTAATTACGCATCTATATATTCTCTAAAATAGGTAAAACACCAGAGAGCCAGCCAAAATACTTTTTTTGTCGGCGCAAGTATCTGTTCCGATGGGAGGCCATATGGAGCCCTGTTTCGGTGCCCTGTCGGAAGGGGGATCGATCACGTTGGGCCTTCACATCAACCTTGCTGCCTCCATAATGATGTGTGAGTAGTTTACCATAGACCTACGGGTCCATAGTTAGTACCTAGATGGCTCTCTCTCTCTCTATGATCTTCAATACAAAGTTCTCTGTGATTCCCACGGTGATCTATTCGATGTAATCTTCCTTTGCGGTGTGTTTGTTCAGATCCGATGAATTGTGGGTTTATGTTCAGATTATTCATGAAAATATATTTAGTCTTTATTGAATTCTTATATGCATGATTGTTATAGCTTCGTATTGCTCTCCGATCTATCGGTTTGGTTTAGCCAACTAGATGGATTTATCTTCAGCGGGAGTGGTGCGTTGTGATGGGTTTATCTTGCGGTGCTCCATCCGCGTGACAGAAGGGGTCAAGACACGTATTGTATTACTGCTATTAAGGGGAAAATGATGAGGTTTATTCATATTGATTGGATTTACTTTTTCTACATCATGTCATCTTGCTCCAAGTTACTCTGTTTTTACTTAATACTCTAGATGCATGCTGGATAGCGGTCGGTGGGTGGAGTAATAGTAGTAGATGCAAGCAGGAGTCGGTCTACTTGTTTATGGACGTGATGCCTATATACATGAATATTTCCATAAATAAATATTGCATAACTATTCGTTTTTCTATCAATTGCCCAACAGTAATTTGTTTATCCATCGTATGCTTTCTTCGAGACAGAAGCCTCTAGCGAAAACTATGGCCCCCGGGTCTTCACAAAATATATATTACAAAAACACCAAAAATATGTTGCCATTTATTTATTTTTATCTTATTTTATATTTGTATTATCTATCTATCACTACTTATCGCTTGCATGTAACGAGTTCGAGGGGCTTGACAACCGTCTTGCTCGTGTTGGGTGCAAGTGCGTGCTCTTCTGTGTGTAGGTGCTGAAGATAGGAATTTGCATGGTCCTCCTATTGGTTCGATAACCTTGGTTCTCACTGAGGTAAATAATTATGTCTACTATGCTGCATCTCCTCTCCTCTTCAGGGAAAATCCCAACGCAGTTTAAAAGTAGTAGGAAGAATTTCTGGCGCTGTTGCAGGGAGTATCAGCAAATTCTTATCAAGTACCTTCACACAAATTATCATTCACTTGTTCTACTTTTAATTTGATGTTATATTATACTTTATATAAAAATCAAAAAATACAAAAATATTTTTTATTTGCTTGTTTGCTTAGTTATCTAGTTTACTATCTAGTTTAGTCGTTTGCTATACGTGGTAGTTTACTTTCTTCGCTTGTTAGTTTACTTGGAGTTGCTATCATGTCTGAGTTTATCATTGAGAAGAGCGAGGATGGAAAAACTCCCGAAGATAAAATTCCCAAAAATAAGGATTTAAAAGTTTTTTTTGCGGGAAAAGGGAATAACATAGGGAAAAACATTATCCAAGAATTCTTTAATTGTACAGGTACTTTGGTTTGCAATGATGTTCCTATTCTTAAAAGTATCCATAGTTACGCCAATGCTATTTCCGCACTTGTTCTTATACTTGAAGAAGATTTATGCGCACTCATCCTACTTTGCAAAGGTTTTTCTATGAGTTACCCGTTATAAACAATCCTAAGGCTAAAAGGATAACTACTCTTATCCTCATGAATGAATTTGATTATATAGTGCGAGAGGCTTGAGAGATATTTGACTTTTATAATATGAGTCATGAGCATCCTGTGATAGATGAAATTTTATATAGTGAGGACTATATGATGAGGTATGTGTTTCGTGAAAATCATACTTTTGATGAAAATACTAAAAGGAAAGTGCCTCCGTTGCATATTATCCAACAAGTTTTCAATGCCATTAATAAACAATATTCTTGGATAGTGAAAGAGAATCAAGAAGGTTTCAAGGAAAGTAGCGTTGAGAATGCTAAAATTTTACTAGATTATGTGTTTCCTATTTTATTCGAAAAGCTTCCTCATGAACACACATCCCAAGATGCAAAAGTCAAAGATGACAACACTTAATACTATGCATTATGCCTAGCTAGGGGCATAAAACGACAACGCTTGTTGGGAGGCAACCCAATAGGTATCTTAAAATTTTTGTTTTACTTTTTGTATTGGTGTGTTTACATGATTATTGCTATTGTAATGATTGTGTTTTTATGTTTTAATTAGGGTTTGTGCCAAGTAAAGCCTTTGTGATTGATTTGGAAGATAGAAGAATTGATACGGTGGAAAAACAGAAACTTTTGCGTCCATTGGAATGTTTCTCTGATTTTACTGTAACATCTTTTTCTCTAATTTTTCTACATAGTATTTTTATACAAATATCCCAAGTTTTTTTAATTTTTCAGAATTTTCGGAGTTACAGAAGTATGGTGTTTGTGCAGATCATTACAGACTATTCTGTTTTAGATAGATTCTATTTTTGCATGCATAGTTTGCTTGTTTTGATGATGCCATGGATTGTATCGGGGGGGGGGGGGTATAATCCATGGATAAGTTAGAATACAGTACCTTATGCAATAATAAAATATTAATCAATTTATAATAGTACCTAAAGTTTTTGATTTACCTATTATACTAACGGATCTCATGAGTTTTCTGTTGAGTTTTGTGTGCTGAAGTTTTCAAGTTTTGGGTGCAATAATGATGGATGAACGAATAAGGAGCGGCAAGAACCTAAGCTTGGGGATTCCCAAGGCACCCCAAGGTAAAGTTCTAGGAAGACTCGAGCATCTAAGCTCGGGGATTCCCCGGAAGGCATCCCCTCTTTCGTCTCCATTCCATCGGTATGTCACTTGGAGCTATATTTTTATTCATCACATGATATGTGTTTTTCTTGGAGCGTCGTGTATTATAGTTTGCTTTATTTTTAGTTTGCCATAATCATTGTTTGCTGGACACACCTATTTGAGAGAGAGACATGCTCATCATGATTTGCTAGAATACTCTATGTGCTTCACTTATATCTTTTGAGCTAAGCAATTGCTCTAATGCTTCACTTATATCTTTTAGAGCACGGTGGCGTATAGATTTTATAGAAATAATTGAACTCTCGTGCTTCACTTAAACTTGTTTGAGAGTCTAAAAAATAGTAACGGTAATTTGCATGGGTTATAAGACTAGTTCAAAAAGGATAGGTATTCAAGGAGTGTATAATCAAAACCTTCATGTAGCTCACCATCTAAGAGAGATTGTGGGTTAATGATATTGATGTAGTAATATGAAAGGGCATAAGTACATGATTGTTGGTTAGTAGAAATATTGATAGTTAAAGCGTGTTACTTGTTGCTTATCTAAATATTGGTTATGGCATGATGATGATATGTGAGCGTTCTTATTCCTCGTTGAAATCCTAGTGTTGTTCGAGTCGGAGGCGCGCGATGGTTAACTCCTCCCAACCTCCTCCCTAGGGGTATGCGGTAGTACTTTGCTTCGAGAGAGCTAATAAGGCTTTGCAATAAGTATATGAGTTCTTTATGACTAATGTGAATCCATGGATGTACGCACACTCACCTTTTTGCATATTGCTAGCCTCTTCGGTACCGTGAATTGCCCATTGTCACCTCGAGGATTGGTGCAGCTTTCACTAATGCTTCCAAACACCGTGATATGATACACTCTATCACACATAAGCATCCTTATATCTTCCTCAAAATAGCGACCATACGTACCTATTATGGCATTTCCATAGCCATTCCGAGATATATTGCCATGAAACTTCCACCGTTACATCACCTGACTTGTGTGTTCATCATTATATTGCTTTGCATGATCATATAGTTGACGTAGTATTTGTGGCACAACCACCATTCATCATTGTTTACATGTTACGCTAGATCATTGCACATCCTGGCATACTGCCAGAGGCATTCATATATAGTCATTTATTTTTCATCATTGAGTTACTATATGTAAGTAAATAAAAGTGTGATGATCAATCATTATTAGAGCATTGTCCGAGTGACGAAAGGATGATGGAGTAATGATTCCCCCACAAGTCGGGATGAGCACCGGACGAAAAATGAAAAAATGAGGGAGGCCAAATGAGCCCACCAAGAAAAAAAAGAAAAAGAAAAAGGAAAGAAAAAAAGAGAAAAAAGGAAAAAAAGAAAAATAAATAAATAAATAAATGAGAGAAAAGAGAGAAGGGACTTTGCTACTATCCTTTACCACACTTGTGCCTCAAAGTGGTACCATGTTCTTCATATAGAGAGTCTCCTGAGTTTTCATTTTCATATGCTAGTGGGAATTTTTCATTACAGAACTTGGCTTGCATATTCCGACGATGGGCTTCCTCAAATGCCCGAGGTCTTCATGAGCAACCAAGTTGAATGCACACCCACTTAGCTTCCGTTGAGCTTTCATATACTTATAGCTCTAGTGCATCTGTTGCATGGCAGTCCCTACTCCTCGCGTTCATATCGATTGATGGGCATCTCCATAGCCCGTTGGTCCGCCTAGTTGATGCGAGACTTTCTTTTCACTTCGACTCCTTTTGATATCTACCACCATATTCCACTCCACCCGTATGCTATATCCATGGTTCACGCTCATGTATTGAGTGAGGTTGAAAATGCTGAAGTGCGTTAGAAGTACGATCCAATTGCCTGACTTCACACCATGGTGCTCATGATTTGTACTTATGTGGTGAAGGCGGAGTCATGCCATGCTAATATGATAAAATGAGTGGGGAGTAACATTCTTTAAGGCTCGTATATTTTGGAAGTTAATGATTATGTTGCTTATGTTTATGGATATTACCATGTTGATTTTTATTAGTTCATCGTTTCTCAAAGATCATACCTAAAAGAGATTACATATTGGGTAGCATGTCGCATCAAAAAATCTGTTTTTATCATTTACCTACTCGAGGACGAGCATGAATTAAGCTTGGGGATACTGATATGTCTCTAACATATCTATAATTTTTTATTGTTCCATGCTACTATATTACAATTCTTGGATACTTTATATGCATTTATATGATGTTTTATATCACTTATGTGAAATAACCTATAACCTAGTGCCCAGTGCCAGTTGTTGTTTTGTGCTTGTTTTTGGCCTTTCAAGAATAATGTACCAAACGAATTCCAAATGTCACGAAACTTTTTGATGATTTTTTTTGGACAAAAATAAGACCTGGAAGCTTCAGAGGGAGACCGGAGGCCACACGGCGTGGCGCCCAAGCCAACAGGGCGCGCCCAGGGGGAGTGGTCGCGCCCTGATGGCTTGGAGCCACCTCCCATGGCCTCCCGACCTAATTCCGCCTCTATATATTCTCTAAACTATGGAAAACACCAAAGAGCCAGCCAAAATACTTTTTCTGCCATAATAAGTCTCTATTCCGATGGGAGGCTATCTGGAGCCCTGTTCCGGTGCCCTGCCGGAGGGGGGATCGATCACGAAGGGCCTTGATAACCCACAAGTATAGGGGATCGTAACAGTCTTCGAGGGAAGTATTTTACCCAAATTTATTCATTCGACACAGGGGGAGCAAAGAATACTTGATGGTCTTGACAATTGAGTTTTAAATTCAACCACACCTAGGATATCCCTGTGTAGCAAAAGTTTTAGTAGTAGCAGCAATAGTAACTTAGCAAGATTCAGTATTTAAAAAGCGTAGGCCATGGATCGGTGATGGATAATGATTTAGATGACATCAATCATGTAACAATTACATACTAGAGCAACACAGAACTAGCTCCAATTCATCAATGTAATGTAGGCATGTATTCTGTATATAGTCATACATGCTTATAATAAGAACTTGCATGACATATTTTGTCCTACCCTCCCGTGGCAGCGGGTCCATAAGGAAATCTAAGGGATATTAAGGTCTCCTTTTAATAGAGAACCGGGACAAAGCATTAACACATGGTGAATACATGAACTCCTCAAACTACGGCAATCACCAGAAAGAATCCCAATTATTGTCACCTTGGGGTATGCGGATCATGACACGTAATAGGTGCATACTACTTGCAAGATAGGATCTAAAACACTCTCATATTGATGAAATCATAATAGGTTCAGATCTGAAATCATGACACTTGGGCCCTAGTGACAAGCATTAAGCATAGCAATGTCATAGCAACATCAATCTCAGAACATAGTGGGTACTAGGGATCAAGCCCTATAAAATAACTCGATTACATGATCAATCTCATCCAATCCCATCACCGTCCAGCAAGCCTACAAAGTATTTACTCACTCCCGGTGGTGATCATCATGGGGGTGTTGATGACGAAGGGTTGGTGATGACGATGGCGACGAATCCCCCTCTTTGGAGCCCCAAACAGACTCTAGATCAGCTCTCCCGAGGAAGAATAGGAGGTGGCGGTGGCTCCGTCTCGTGAAACGCGATGACAACTTCTCTCTTATTTTTTCTCCAGAAATAAGAATTTATAGGACTAGAATTAGGGTCGGAGGAGCCACGAGGTGGCCCCAAGCCATCAGAGCGTGCCCGGGGGGGGGGGGGGGTGGGCATGGCCTGTTGGCTTGGCACCAACAGGTGGCCCCCTCTGGTGGGTCTTCGCCCATTTTTTTTATATTCCAAAAAAAATCCACAAAAAGTTTCGTCTGATTCCGAGAACTTTTATTTCTGCACAAAGATAACACCATAGCAGTTTTGCTGAAAACAACGTTAGTCCGGGTTAGTTTCATTCAATTCATGCAAGTTAGAGCCAAAACAAGAGCAAAAGTGTTTGGAAGAGTAGATATGTTTGTGACGTATCAACTCCCCCAAGCTTAAATCATTGCTTGTCCTCCAGCAATTCAGTTGATAAACTGAAAGTGATAAAGAAAACTTTTACAAACTCTTTTTTTCTCGTTGCCATATATATGCTTAGCTAGTGTTCAGGTTTTCAGCATAGATCATAAAGAACCACATCGATGATAACACTTAGCTATTATATTTACTCATGGCAATAACATAACCAACTAGCGAGCAATAATAAAATATCTCACATGCCATCAATTTGTCAAAATAATTATGATATAATATGATGATATGGTATCTCACTAGACTTCCTGAGACCGCAAAACATAAATGCAGAGCACCTCTGGGGTCCAAGCGGCGACTAAACAATGTAATTCAGGGTAGAAGAGATCCAGTCATGCTCACATCCAACATTAACCAGACTCAATGCATAAAAATGACAATAGTGCTCTCCGGTCTGGTGCTTTAGAAAGAACATGATGACTCAAGAATAAAAGTAAAATAACGTAAGAGTAAATAGAAGGGCCCTTCGTAGAGGGAAGCATTGATTTGCAGAGGTGCTAGAGCTCATGGTTTAAAAGCGAGATGAAATTGTAATTTTGGGTGTTGTGTTTTTTTTGTCAATGTCACAACTGAGTTTTCAATTCTTCCATGCTAAACACATTATTGGTGGTCCCCAAGTGGAATTGTAAAGTTTACTCCCATCCACCATACATACACAAGCCATGGCTGACCGAATCCACGGGTGTCCTCCAACATATCAACTGTCCCAGGAATTTTGTTTAATTTATGTTTTCTTATGCATGACTGGGCATCCTTTTTACCAGCCTCTCCCGTGCAATGACACGTGAATAAATGCTCATTTTGATAATAGCCCACTTAGCATGGAAGATACTGACCGCCCCGTCACTCCATGAGCGGTACGAGCACGCAAAATGGATGTTTATTTGAATGTTTAGAGGTGGCACATGCAATTTACTTGGAACGGCAAGGTAATACAGTGTATAGGTAGATATGGTGGACTCATGTGGAACAACTTGGGTTTAAGGATTTTGGATGCACAAGCAGCATTCCCGCTAAGTATAGGTGAAGGCTAACAATAGATAAAGAAGCGACCAACTAGAGAGCAAAAACGGTCATAGCTATGCATTGCGAATAGTTAACATTGAACACTAGAATGAGTAGGATATAAACACTCTGAACATAAATATCATGAAGGCTACATTGGATTTGAATCAACTACATGTTTTCACATGTGCCAAGTCCAGCCGTTCGAATTACTCAGAGGAGGATACCATACTACCATGCGACATCACGGCTATTTTAATGCATGTTGACACATAAGATAAATCATTATTCACTCCTAGCTATTTAAGCATGGCATGAGCAACTATAATCTCTAATTGTCATCATAAACATGTTTACTCATAATATGTTGAATCAAGATCGAACGAGCTAAACATATTTACAGAAACAGAAAACAAGAAGAGTTCATGCCAGGTTCCTTTGCCACAATCACTTCATCAAATATCGTCATTATTGCCTTTCACTTGCACGACCGAATGATGTGAAAATGATAATAGTGAAAGTATGCCATGGACTAAGCTGGGATCTGCGAAACAATTTATACAAAAGAGAAGACAAGGTAATATTGGCTCTTCGTTAAGTGAGCAATAATGCATATTGGGAGCCACTTAACATTTTCTCGTGGTCTTGTCCTTTTAACGACTCAACAAAAATGAAAAGAAATTCAGAGAAACACACTAAAATGTGTTTGGAGTTTTTGGTTTTCTCGAAGAAAGCAAATGAACAAAGGAAAAACAAGAATGAGAAAAATTATTTACACGGTAAAGCTCCCAACAAGTAAAGGAAATCTTTGTGGGCTTTCTATTAATACTACAAACTAATTAAACAAGAAAGAAAAACCGAAAAGAAGTGAGAAATATTGTTTTTCAAACACACAAGAAGAAAGCGGAAAAATAGGACTAACATGGATCTACAATGAAAGAGGATGAACACCGACAATTGAAATGAAGAGTGTGAACATGAATGTGATGTCGGTGAGAAATACATACTCCCCCAAGCTTAGGTTTTTGGTCTAGCTTGGCGATCACCATCCGAAGTAGCCATCGGGTCCAGGAGGAAAGTAGTTAGGCTCAGGCACTTGAGCGTCCCAAGCCTGGGCCACGGCCTCCGCCTCAGCTAACTGGTTACGGTAAGCAATTATATCTGATGGCATGACAACATATCCGTGCCCCGCATGATAGTTAAACAGAGAGGGTGCAGGCAATTCAATAACATCACGAGTCATCTCGCTATATACCACATTGTATGGAATGCGGTGCGGAGGCTCAGGTTCATTGATAAAGTGGTGTTCTATCATAGACTGGTGATCAAGATAAACCTTAGGTAACAAGTAATTAGTGGGGCGTATATTGATATTAAAGTGTGTAGCTAAACGAGTGGCATAAATGACACCATGGACCTTCCCCTCGTTCGGTTACTGATGAGGTCGTCTACCACGGGTAGGGTCACAAGGCTGACTTCTTGGCTCACCTAGGGACCCTCATCGACATTGAAGCTCCAGAGGTAGAAGTGCACTTGGTCAGACCTGAAGAGTCACTCGGACACTCCTAAAGATACACTCGGATGGCCACAGCCACACTCGGTCAACGGGAACTGAACATTTCAGGAGACGTAGCGTTGAGTATTATGAAGAGACGTCCTCTGGGATTAACCAATCGTGCGTTACTAGTAACGCTTTAGTTAAAGCAGCAATTCCTGTAACGTACCTTTAATTAGAATTTATTGCGGCGCTCGGCTGGTGGTGGCGCACTCTATATAAGCCGCCACCGGACGCCGTAGCAAGGTTCCGACACTTGTATTCTCCTATTCCCACATAAGCAAAACAAACCAGCCCCCGGGCTCGAGACGTAGGGCTTCTACCACCTCCGAGTGGGGCCTGAACTCGTACACATCCGACTGAAACACCTGAGCCGTAGCTAGACTTCGCCCCTCCATTCGTACCCCCTAGTACTATTGTCAGGGACATTCCCACAACAGCTGGCGCCCACCTTGGGGCTGTGCATCTAGCGAATTCCGGCGCAGGTGGAATTTCCATCTTCTTGTTCATCATGAATGCTTTCGGCGGCGAGATCCTCTTCGGCTCCCTCAGCTTCTCCGTCGATGATTCGGCGTGGTCGTAGGAGGCACAGCTGGATGCTGAGGCACTACCGCCCGCGGCGCAATGTACTTTAGCGCGACGACGTTCAGAGTTCTCCTCCGGCAACCATCTACTCCATATCGACCGACTTCTCTGACCCGTCTTGCGGCTTCCCGCCGGCGCTCCGGGCGCTCTCGGCCGCAGCGCTGGATCAAGCACGCTGCGGCGGCCCAGGCCGCAGGACAGCAAGTGGCTGCACTCGAAGCTGACGAGTCAGTCCACTGCCTTTTCTCATCCTCGGATGATGACTCCTCTGATGCTGCCGGTTACGGGAGCAGCGGCGAAGTGGCGGAGGTCTTGATGGCCGGCCCGGCCCGAGACGCTGCCCCTCCCGGGCATTCGGCGGGAGACACCCGCGATCGGGACGGTGACCGCCGCAATGCCAGCACTGACGGATACGTTCCCCGACCCCTCACTCGGGAGCAACGGGAGGAAATCAGACGCAGGAACGACCAAGTCCTCCAGACACCCATTTCGGGGAACACCCCCAAAGAAATAGCCCTGGAGGCCGCTCGCCAAGCCACTCTGGCTGAGTGCGAGCGTCTCGAGCGGCTGCAGCATTCACTCGATGAGCGCGCGGCAAGGGAACTTCCCAGTTCCAGCCGTAGCCGCCGCCAGTTGACGTTCGCGAAGGATCATCCATACACCATCCCGGGGTTGCGCACACCTTTGATGAATCTGGCCGCGGCCACTCGGATCGCAGATTCGATCCAGCCGTCCAATTCGACGGCAGGCGAGGGCATTCGGCAAATCCAGGCTTTGCTGAAGACTGCCCTACAACAGAACTCCGAGGTATCACAATCTCATCATCGGATTCATAATGAATCCACTCGGGCAGATACTGTGCAGTCAGCTCACAGTCCGCTCGTGCCGAGGAAAGACCCACGGACTCCTCCTCATCCGAGAGGCACGTACGGAGGACATGGACGCGACGACCGTGATTTCAGTCGGACTCCCCCTCCGAGGGGCGGTCCGCGTGGCCAACGTCCATATGACGGAGGCTACCCACTCGGGAGAAACCGCGAGCGGAGCCCTGTTCGGCACAGGGGCTACGATGCCTGATCTGACATCACTCAGCAAGTGGTTGATCAGAACAGATATGACAGAGACCGGGCGAGCGGCTGGGGCGTTACCGGCCTTGGGTGTTTCAGCAGATACATCCGAGAGGCAGAAATACCCCCCAATTACCGACTGGCAACCGGAATTGGAAAGTTCAATGGCAAATCCAAGCCAAAGACTTGGCTCGAGGATTATCGAGTCGCTGTTCAACTCGGCGGTGGCGATGATTTCGTTGCCATGAAGCACCTTCCACTCATGTTGGAAGGGTCTGCGCGGGCGTGGCTAAATCAGTTGCCTGCCAACTGCATTTATTGTTGGGAAGACTTGGCCCGAGTGTTCATCAAAACATTCGAAGGCACCTACAAGCGTCCGGGTGGACTGACGGAACTCCAGCACTGCGTTCAGAAGAACAATGAAACTCTCCGAGAGTACATTCAGCGCTGGACCACGTTGCACAACACCGTGGAAAATGTCACCGAGCATCAGGCCGTGTGTGCCTTCAAGGCAGGCACTCGGTATCGGGAGTTAGTCTTGAAGTTCGGTCGGTCTGGGGATCTGTCCCTCAGTCGGGCCATGGAGATTGTGAACAAGTACGCCAACGGCAAGGAACAAGACCGCCTCCATAGCGGCAAGGCGAGAGCCGGCAACGCCCCTCAATCAGGAGGCAACGCCGGGAAAAATCAGAAGCGGAAGGCTGATGCCTCCGGCAAAGCAGAGGTCACAGCCGTCTAAGGGCAAGGGCAAGGCAAGCCAAAGCCCAAGAAAAAGAAGAAAGAATGGATTCCCAAGAAGAAGTCCGAGTACAAATCCGACATTCTTGACCAACCGTGCCAAATTCATACCAAGATGGATGAAGAAGGCAATGTTATGCTCCCGAAGCATACCACTCGGGAATGTCTCCTGCTTAAGCAGGAGATGGGCGCCGAGCCCCCGAGTGAGAAGGTCGATGTCGAAGATGAGGAAGAAACTTTCGAGCTTCCGAAAGTCGAAAGGGTTCTCAACGTGATCTTCACCGACATTGAAAGTAAGAGGCAGTTGAAAGTTATCAATCAGGAGGTCAATATGGCAGTTCCGACTACTACCAAGTATCTGAACTGGACGAAGACGCCTGTCACCTTCGACCAGTCCGACCATCCGCCCCACATTGCCACCCCCAGGAGGCAGGCGCTGGTCGTTGACCCAGCGGTAGGTGGAGTCCGACTGCGCAAGGTCCTAATGGACGGAGGCAACGGGCTTAATATCATATATGCTGACACACTCAAGGCTATGGGCATCCCGATGTCCCGATTGAGCAAGAGCAACATGCATTTCCACGGGATCGTCCCTGGAAAGAAGGCAGCATCACTCGGCCAGATCGCTCTGGACGTAGTATTCGGCGGTGAGAAGAATTTCCGAAAGGAAAAGCTAACCATTGAGGTGGTTGACTTCCGCAGTGCTTACCACGCCATCCTGGGTAGGCCCGCCTACGCACGTTTTATGGTCAGACCATGTTACGTGTATCTCAAGCTCAAGATGCCAGGACCTAAGGGTGTGATTACAGTCACTGGCGACCAGAAGATCGCCGAAGAGTGCCTTCAGCAGGGTACAAAGATCGCCAATGAACAAGTGCTTGCAGTCGAGCTTGAAGGGTACAAGAAAGAAATAGATAATGCCGATCTGCTCAGATCAAAGTGGTCAGCTTCGGAATTAGCCTTCCAGTCGGCTGGTGAGACTAAGCAAATACATGTTCATCCGAGTGATCTGAGTGCCGCTCCGACGAACATGTCCACTTCACTCGGAGACAAATAGGAAGCAGAGCTCATCCAGTTCCTCCGTGAGAACTGGGACATTTTCGCATGGAAGCCGTCTGACATGCCTGGTGTTCCCAGGGAACTGGTTGAGCACCGACTCCGAACCGATCCCAAGGCCAAGCCAGTCAAGGAGTACTTGCGTCGATCCTCCGTCGAGAAGCGCAAGGCGATTGGTCAAGAGATAGCTCGGCTCCTCGCCGCCAAGTTCATTCGCGAGATCTACCACTCCGAGTGGCTCGCGAATGTTGTCTTGGTACCGAAGAAGGACAAGTCACCCCGTATGTGTATTGACTTCAAACATCTCAATCGGGCCTGCCCAAAGGATCATTTTCCTTTACCTCGGATAGATCAGATAGTAGACTCTATAGCCAGATGTGAACATCTGTCGTTCCTGGATGCGTACTCCGGGTACCACCAGATCCGAATGTATGGTCCTGATGAAATAAAAACAGCTTTCATCACCCCATTCAGGTGCTTTTGCTACGTCACGATGCCATTCAGCTTGAAGAATGCTGGAGCCACTTTTCAGCGCATGATCCAGAAGTGCTTGCAAAAGCAAATCAGTCGGAACGTGGAGGCCTATATGGATGATATCGTAGTCAAGTGTAGGAAAGGTTCCGACCTCCTGACTGATCTCGCCGAAACCTTCGCGAACCTGCGGCGCTTTGGGATAAAGCTGAATCCAGCTAAGTGCACATTCGGAGTGCCAGCAGGAAGGTTACTCGGTTTCCTCGTTTTCGAACGAGGGATTGATGCCAATCCGGACAAAATCAGTGCCATAGTCTGAATGAAGCAACCGGAGCGTTTACATGACGTACAAAGGTTGACAGGATGCCTTGCGGCCCTGAGCCGATTCATTTCAAGACTCGGAGAGAAGGCACTCCCTCTCTACCGATTGATGAAGAAGTCCGACAAATTCGAGTGGACCAATGAAGCGCAAGCCGCATTCGCAGAACTCAAGGCATTGCTTTCCACCCAGCCGGTGTTAGCTGCTCCGGGCAGCCAGGAACCTCTACTACTGTACATTGCGGTGACCAGCCAGGTAGTGAGCACAGTCCTTGCGGTAGAGCGCGAAGAGCCAGGAAAAGCATTCAAAGTTCAAAGACCCATATATTACATCTTAGAAGTGCTAACCCCTTCCAAGCAAAGGTACCCGCATTACCAAAACTTGGTCTATGGTATTTACCTGACTGCCAAAAAGGTGGTTCATTACTTCCAAGATCACTCGGTCACGGTCGTCAGCAGCGCTCCCCTGTCGGAGATCCTGCATAACAGGGACGCCGCCGGCCGAGTGGCAAAGTGGGCAATCGAGCTCCTTCCGCTGGAGATCAAGTTTGAAGCTAAGAAAGCAATCAAGTCCCAGGCATTAGTTGATTTTATGGCCGAGTGGATCGAGCAGGAGCAACCAATTCCGAGTGTTCCCGAACACTGGACTATGTTCTTCGATGGATCCAAGATGCTCAATGGCTTGGGGGCTGGCGTGGTTCTTGTCTCTCCCAAAGGAGACCGGCTGAACTATGTCCTCCAAATCCATTTCGACTCATCAAACAATGAGGCCGAATATGAAGCCCTCCTGTACGGGCTCCGCTTGGCCATATCACTCGGCATTCGTCGTTTGATGATCTATGGCGACTCGGACCTCGTTGTCAACCAAGTGATGAAGGAGTGGGACATTCGGAGTCCAGCAATGACCGGATACTGCAACGCGGTCAGGAAGCTGGAGAAATTTTTTGAAGGCCTAGAACTGCATCACATTCCTCGTGCAAAGAATCAAGAAGCAGACGACCTGGCAAAGATCGGGTCCACTCGGTGAGCGGTCCCGAAAGACATATTCCTTGAACATCTGCGTGCTCCAACAATCGCAGAAGATCCTTTCATAGAGGAGCCCCCGCAAGCAGTCGGTCCATCTGATCCGACTGAGGTTGAAGTTCCAGCTATAGTGGATCTGATCCACGAAATGCTGGTAATCACTCCCGAGTGGACTCAACCCTATTTGGCATACTTGATCAGACAAGATCTCCCCGAAGACGAAGAAGAAGCTCGTCGGATCGTCCGTCGATCCAAGTCATTCGAAGTTATGGGAGACCAGTTGTACAAGAAATGCACCACAGGAGTCACCCAAAAATGCATCTCCCCAGAGGAAGGGCTGCAAATCTTACATGAAATCCACTCGGGAACTTGTGGCCACCATGCGTCCTCTCGGACTTTGGTCGCTAAAGCTTTCCGAGCGGGTTTTTATTGGCCCCGAGCCAATGAAGCAGCAAGGGACCTGGTGCTCCTGTGTGTTGGGTGTCAGTTCTACAAGAATAAGTCCCACAAGCCAGCGTCTGCGCTCAAGACGATCCCGATCACTTGGCCGTTTGCAGTATGGGGCCTCGATATGGTCGGTCCCTTGCGGACTGGGTCAAGTGGCTTCACACATCTGCTCGTGGCGGTTGACAAGTTCACCAAATGGGTTGAAGCGAAGCCCATCAAGGGTTTGGATGCAGGTACTGCCGTCAGTTTCATTCGGCAGATCATTTTCAGATTCGGCGTACCACATGATATTATCATGGATAATGGGAAGAACTTCGACTCGGAAGAGTTCCGCGAATTCTGTTTCTCTCAAGGCACTCGGGTTAATTACGCCTCAGTGGCTCACCCGCAGTCGAATGGACAGACAGAGCGCGCAAACGGAATGATTCTACAAGGTTTGAAGCCCCGACCGATGAGAGACCTGAAGTATGCTGCTGGAGCTTGGGTCGAAGAATTGCCTTCTGTCTTATGGGGCATTTGGACAACCCCAAACTGCTCTACGAAGCGCACGCCTTTCTTCATGGTGTACGGATCAGAAGCTGTGCTGCCGAGTGATCTTCAACACAATTCCCCCCGAGTGGAACTATATGATGAAGCTGAAGCCGAAGCCGCACGGCAAGATGGCCTCGACCTTTTAGAGGAAGAGAGGGAGCTGGACCTCATCAGATCGACGCTCTATCAGCAAGATTTGAGGCGTTACCATGACAGACACGTCCAGGGCCGAGCCTTTCAGGAAGGAGACCTTGTCCTCCGACTGGATCAGCAAAAACCCCACAAGCTAGCGCCTCCGTGGCAGGGGCCGTATGCAATCTCCAAAGTCTTGCACAATGGGGCCTACCGGCTTTACAATATCAAAGACGGAGTAGAAGAGCCTCGGACTTGGAACACGGACCTACTTCGCAAGTTCTACACCTAGAACATAACTACTTTAGTTTGACATTCCAGTAATGAATCCGAGTGATCTCGATGAATAAAGTTTTGTTTCACTATATCTTGTTGAAATTTGACTGCCACCCCCAGTGGCTATAAAACACAAAACACTTGGCCGCAAACCTGATTTTTCCTAAGTACAAACTACTCCGAGTGAGGGTCTCGCCCACGCTCGGGGGCTTAGCCGTGACTCCGCGTCGCCTAAGTTAGAAAACCTTTCGAGTGGGACATCCTTCACACTCGGTTGTGAAGATGAACAGGACCATCATTGTTCATCTAAGGACAAACTACTCCGAGTGAGGGTCTCGCCCACGCTCGGGGGCTTATCCGCGACTCCGCGCCGCCTAAGTTAGAAAACCTTTCGAGTGGGACATCCTTCACACTCGGTTGTCAAGATGAACAGGACCATCACTGTTCATCTAAGGACAAACTACTCCGAGTGAGGGTCTCGCCCATGCTCAGGGGCTTAGCTGCGACTCCGCGTCGCCTAAGTTAGAAAACCTTTCGAGTGGGACATCCTTCACACTCGGTTGTCAAGATGAACAGGACCATCACTGTTCATCTAAGGACAAACTACTCCGAGTGAGGGTCTCGCCCATGCTCGGGGGCTTAGCCGCGACTCCACGTTGCCTACCAACTACTCCGAGTGAGGGTCTCGCCCATGCTCGGGGGCTTAGCCGTGACTCCGCGTCGCCTAAGTTAGAAAACCTTTCGAGTGGGACATCCTTCACACTCGGTTGTCAAGATGAACAGGACCATCATTGTTCATCTTGGGACAAACTAATCCGAGTACAGGTCTCACCTACACTCAGGGGCTTAGCCGCGGTCCCGCATCGCCTAAGTTAGAAATTTCTAGAGTGAGACATCCTCCTCACTCGAAAGACAAGATGGACAGGACCATCATTGTTCACAAGAACTATTGTGAGTGCAGGTCTTGTCCATACTCGGGGACTTAGCCGTGATCCCGCATCGCCTAAGTTAAAATTCATGCCAAGTGCAAATATTATACACAATCGAAACTTCATGCGCGATCCTGCAATCGCTCGAGTACGAAACACTCAAAATATCAAAGATCAAGTTAAGATAAGGCAGATGAGAACTGCATCGCTCAAAGCAGAAGTACGGACGATAGGAGCCTCAGGCTCATTTAAAGGTCTTACGGATACATATACTACTCGGCATTCCGAGGCAAATGTTTAAAGAAGTTTTTTAACCCGACGATCACTCGGGGTTAGGCACTGCTTCGACGAACATGTCCAAGTCAAGGCTCTCTGCGATTCGGGTGGCCGCCTCCATGAACATCTCCATGAAGTCTTCAATTCTGGCGTGCTTCCGATTGGCGACCTCCAAGGACTTCAGTTTCTTCGAATCCACTCCCTTGCAGTGGACCCGAACCAGTGAGAGAGCAATGTTAGCTCCGGCTCGAGCCGCTGACTTCTTCCAGATCTTCACTCGGTTCGGGACATCTCTCACTCGGATAAGAGTGGATTCCATGTCCTTGGAGGGCTCTTCGTCGGAGAAGAGTTTCTTTTCGATGTCCACGATGCCGGTGCAGAGCCTCTTGATATACGAAACTGCCTCGTCGACACGCTCTTCCAGACGGAGAAAGGCCATGGCAGCCCTATCTTTGAGCAGCTCTCGGGGCGGATCTAGCTCTTTCTCGATCTTGTCAGTCTCCTCCTCAATGTCGAAGCAGAATTCTGGGATCATCCAAAAAAAAAGGATCAGAGTCAAGCAAATTTCATTCGGCTGTTCAAAAATACACATGGGTTAGTCGGGAAAGTTTACCTTTGAGCCTTTCTCTCACGGTATCACCGAACTCTTCGATGAATTGCTCCAGCTCAGCCTTCTTGGCAATGATATGTTCAAGTTTGGCCTTCCATTCGACGAGCTCCTCCTTGGACTTCTTCACGGCGACCTCAAGGGTTTTCTTCTCCTCCTCTAGCTTCCCGACTGACTTCAGCTTCTCCTCGGCCTCCTTGGCCTTCCGACTGGCTTCCTTCTGAGCCGCTGGCAGTTCTGTGTCCTTCTCGAGGGCTGTCTTCACGGTTACTAAAGAAACATAATTCTTCAGTCTCTCGACAAGTTTACGATTTTCTCCATGAAGATCTGACGAAGTGGACTCAGTCGGACAGGGAGAAAGAACAGGGACGGTAACAGTCGGACAGGAAGAACAATACCTTCCAACGCATTCTTCTCTTGCTCCAGTAGGGCACTCTTGGCCTTCTCAGCTTCAAGGTTGAGGCGCAGGGTCAGCACCTCCTCCTTCAGAGCATTGTAGTGGCTTCCGAGCTCACAAACAGACTACAAACAACAAATGGAAGAAAAATTGCGATCAGGCAAAGACATATGATTCGTCAATCGGATACAACATACAGATCATTCGGCTAGACATTAAAACTCTAAGACTCCCGCCGATTGCTTCAGCCGATGGTAGCCTCGGGGACTACACCCAGTGGGTGCGCTCGGCGCGCTCCCACTGGAAAAATTTAAGTTCAAGAAACTTTTCTCGACGGTAGGACAGACATTTCTACACTATTAGACAACCGCCGACTGCTTCAGTCGACAGCAGTCTCGGGGACTACACCCAGTGGGTGCGCTCAGCGCGCCCCCACTGGAAAGTCAACAGCACCCAGTGGGTGTGCCCAGATGCAAACCCACTCGGGTCTTAAACCATGGACAAATGGACCAAGATGCTGAATGAGGAAGGTACTTACGAGAGTACTTACTCGGACATTCTTCTGCAGTGCCACACTCGCGTCGTACGCCGTCTTCAATTTATCGCACATCAGCTCCGGCTGGATTAGCGCCTCTTTGCTCGCTCCCGTCTGGTCCTCTGGGACATGATGCAGCGAGAAGATGTTGGTCTCACGAGGAGTCGGCATAAGAATCGACGTGCCGGTTCCGAGTGCGACTCCAGCGCCCGAGCTGGTTCCCTGTGATGACGCCAAGGCACCGGCAAGTGATGGCTCCTGCATTGCACCTTCTATGTTTGCAGTAGGATTTGGCAGATCAGCTTTGTCAACCACATCGATGTCGATCACTTCAGTCGGAGCTACGAGTATACAAAAATCATTCGGAAATAAGCGGAAGCAAAATCGCAGCATATACAAGAAAAGTCTCGAAGTTTACCCTTCGAAGACGCCGCGTCTACTTCGGCTCGCTCCCTCTCCAGAGCTTGGGGTTCAGGCGAAGTAGTTGAAGTGTCAGCACTACAAAGGAAACATTCGGATTTTAAAACTCAATCGGATGGATTTCGACAACGATCTTCGAGTGAAAGTTCGTACGCTGAAGCAACAGGGATGGTCATCTTGATTCTCGGAATGGGAACCGCTTTCCGGGGTTTTGTTGCAACAACTTTGGCTTGCTTCACAACCTTCTCGGGCGACGAAGCGAGTTCCGCCCGACCACGCTTCGAATTATGGGTCAAGGGAGCATTGGCAGTCGGCTTGACAACATTTGATGCCTTCGGGCCGCCGCCAGCAACCCCCGGGTCATGGCGTGACTTGGAGCGGGATTCAGGCACGTGATCTTCTGAGCGCGAGGACTCCACCTCGTAGCTCCCGTCCGAGTCCTCCTCGTCGTCATCGTTTTCGTCGTCGCCGCCTTCTTCCTCTTCCTCCACTCCGGTTGAATCTCCCGCGGGGTTTGTATCACTCGCCACATCAATCGGACCTCCATTGACGACTGGAATCTCATCAAGCCCACGAAAGCCTGCCGAATGGAAAATAAATCAATCAAGCTGACATTCGACAAGAACAACAATATCATTCGGATAACAGGTGGAACTCTGAAGTTACCTCATTCGGCGGATTCTTTGATGAGAGTGGAAGCACCAGCCTGCTCCCCCTGGGGTTATCTCGTGCTGGAGTGACTGCTTTGATCTTGGCTTCAACCGTCTCCGCGTCAAGTTCTTCAGGGTGCATCCGAGTGATGTCATCTGCCCCGGTATATTCCCACATGGGGTGGACTCTAGCTTGCAATGGTTGGATC
The DNA here is from genome assembly GCA_039707655.1 of Elymus sibiricus. Taxonomy (NCBI): domain Eukaryota; kingdom Viridiplantae; phylum Streptophyta; class Magnoliopsida; order Poales; family Poaceae; genus Elymus; species Elymus sibiricus. The sequence continues at coordinate 319,572,316 of CM077673.1, forward strand.
CTCCTCTGAAAGAAAACTTCGAGCAAGTCCAGTCCGTTGACGTCCTTCTGCACTAAGGCTACTAGAGCAATCAATAGGATGTCTATGTCTACTTTCTCTTCTTTGGTTACAGTTAGCCTGGGAAGTGACTGAATGCATTCCGACGTATACAGAGGAAGTCCCGGTTGATTCTCTCCGACTGGAATATCCTGGCAGTAGAACCAGTTCTCCTGCCAGCCCTTCACCGAGTCGGGAAAGTTGATCGCTGGGAAGCATACCTTGCCCCGCAGCTGGATACCCAATCCCCCGCACAGTTGGACCACATTGGTCTTATCCTCTGACCGAGTGGATTTCTTTACGGTCATCACCCGGCAAGTGAACAGGTGCTTAAACAATCCCCAATGAGGGTGGCAGCCCGGGAAATTCTCACACAAAGAAACAAAAGCAGCTAGGTACACCATGGCATTGGGTGGAATGTGGTGAAGCTGCACACCGAAGAAATCCAAGAAGCGATGGAAGAATGGATGGGGCGGAAGGGAAAAACCTCGTTCGAGGTGAGTTACCAAGAGAACGCGCTTGTTCCCCCGCGGTGAAGGATCATCTTCGCCCGCCTCCGGCAGCCGCCAGCTCCCTTTGGACAGGAGACCCTGGTCCTCCATCTCGAGCAACCGGGCCTCGGTGACCCGCGACACCATCCAGTCGCCTTGGGTCCATCCCGCCGGTGCTCCGGCGCTCGAGGAAGAACCGCGCGAGCCTCTCTTCGCCCGCTCGGCCTTCGCGGTCGCCGCGCGGCTCATCTCCGGCGATACTGGGCTCGGCTCGCTGCGGAGTTCTCTGTGGAGTGTGGTAGCTGGCGTCGGAGAAGCCGAAGGGAGGAAGGAGAAGTGAGATCTGTTCCCCCTCGCACAGTGCCCTTGCCTCTTATAATAAAAATTGGGCAGAATCTATGGCTGTCAATCTGCAAATGGAGAGAGATCTGCGGATCTACTGTTCAGGCTCTTAGAGACCCGTGGCGAAAATCGTGGCGCGGTTATCGAAGCGTCATGCCCACTACCCCCAAATCTCGCGGAATAACTGTTTCGCTGCATGTCTGCTCGCGCCCTCCGCGATTTCGAATGCGCGGAAACCTCTTCATGCCTTATAAGAGGAGAGCTCGGCGCTCCGGATCGCCTGACGATTCATTTACAAACCGAATGACCAAGCAATCTACAACGATACACTCGGATGAAATAACTGAGCATTCGGATCGTTTCTCCAGAGAAACACTTCGATTACAAAGACAACGTCAAATTTGCAAATTAAGTCATTCGGCCAAGGAATGGTAATCCTGAATCCATCAAGATTTGGAGTCGGGTGATAAATGATCTAGGTCATTTTTTGAAGCACCTCCGAGGTGTCGTAGATATTTCCGAATGTCAATCACCCGACCATTCAAACCTCACGGATTCGGGGGCTACTGATGAGGTCGTCTACCACGGGTAGGGTCACAAGGCTGACTTCTTGGCTCACCTAGGGACGCTCATCGACATTGAAGCTCCAGAGGTAGAAGTGCACTCGGTTAGACCTGAAGAGTCACTCAGACACTCCTGAAGATACACTCGGATGGCCACAACCACACTCAGTCAACGGGAACTCAACGGTTCAGGAGACGTAGCGTTGAGTATTATGAAGAGACGTCCTCTGGGATTAATCAATCGTGCGTTACCAGTAACGCTCTAGTTAAAGAAGCAGTTCCTGTAACGTAGCTTTAACTAGAATCTATTGCGCTGCTCGGCTGGTAGTGGTGCACTCTATATAAGCCGCCACCGGACGCCGTAGCAAGGTTCCGACACTTGTATTCTCCTATTCCCACATAAGCAAAACAAACCAGCCCCCGGGCTCGAGACGTTGGGCTTTTACCACCTCCGAGTGGGGCTTGAACTCGTACACATCCGACTGAAACACCTGAGCCGTAGCTAGACTTCGCCCCTCCATTCGTACCCCCTAGTACTATTGTCAGGGACATTCCCACGACATTTACTATGCAAGCGACGCGCAACGATAGCTCCTAAGTTGTATGTGTTATCGCCAAATAATGCGCGATGCAAAATAGCCAGGATAGCACTGAGACCGCCGCCCTACTCCATGGAAATTAAGCATTTCCCTATAAATAACGCAAAGTAATGCACGTCAGGCAAATACAACCTAGTAGCTCGGGCGTTCGACACGCCCCTACGTTCACCCACAGTCAAAGTGAGGAGGAAGTCCTCGAACGCCTCCGGCCTAGGCTCATTTAATCCCCCGTCAAAGGGAATCAAGCATATTTCGCAGAACCTTGTGAATGGTATTTAAAAATGTTTCGCCTATAAATCAAAACGCACCATGGGGATATCAAGTCTATGCATGATAGAAATTTTGCACAAAGTAGTTTGTAAGGAGATATTATTGATCACACTCATCTGGGAGGAAATCGGTCAGCCCGACATTTCAATGAATTGCATGAACTCTAGGTAGAAACCCGCTTCGCTCATGAAAGGTTTATGTGGTCATTCGCATGGCCTAACCTCTGTCTTATGAAAGATGTTGATGTCTTAGCCCTGGTTACTCCCAATAACTCCCTTGGGACTCCGGCTCGAAGAGCCCCTCCTAAAGATATTCATTTTCCTAAGAAAAAATTTCTGAAATTTTTTGACCACAAAATTACATCAATAAAACTTTGTAAGATTGGTAGCAACTACTCATATAGATGCCTAGAAACCATATCAAGCATTCAAACTACTTGGAACTCAAAGAATTCAACATGCAAGCTCATTTTCAGTAGCACCAAGTGCAGCAAAATATGCAAAATATAAACCACTAGAGCAAAAACTAATTGGAGGAATGGGGGAGTCACATACCAAGGAGCAATCCCTTAAAATAGTTTCAGAAACAAAGTTTCGAGGAAAGAGATCGAAAATCTCAGGTTTGGGAGCTAGAACACGAGAGAGAGAGAGAGAGAGAGAGAGAGAGAGAGAGAGAGAGAGAGAGAGAGAGAGAGAGAGAGCAACCAGGAATTTTTCTAGAAGAGGAAGAAGAAGTGGGCCGAAGTGATAAGTGAGGTGGTGCCTTTGGGCCCCCAAGCCATCAGGGCGCACACAAGGGGATGGGCGCGCCCTGTTGGCTTGGCACCAACAGGTGCACCACCTTGAGGTGTTTCTGCTCCAATTTTTTTAAATATTCTAGAAAAATTCCTGTAGAAATTTTGTGGCAATTTGAGAACTTTATTTTGGGTCATTTTTATTGCACGGGTAATTCAGAAAAACTAGATAATCATGGCATTTTAGTTTATTGAACTAAAAATAACAGAGAGTAAACTAACGGTACAGAAGGTTGTGCTTACTAGATTCATTGATCACATGCATTTCAAAAAGGTTCCATTAATAAGGTTGATCAAGTCTTATTAATAACCGTTTCCGATTGACATGAAACCAAAGAATTTTCATGTAACACTATGTTACCTCAATGGGGATTTGCATATCCCCAACAATAAGAATATCATATTTCTTCTTGGCTGTAGGAAGAGGAAATTTAAACCCTCCAATACCGATTGTGGCCACTTGCTCAATAGCATTGATATTATTTATCGAAGTTTTTTTCTTCGGAAAGTGCACTGTATGTTGTTTGCTAGTGACATGAAAAGTAACCTTGCTTTTGTTGCAATCAATAACGGCCCTTGCGATATTTAAAAAGCGTCTACCAAGGATAATCGACATGTTGTCATCCTCGGGCATCTCACGAATAACAAAGTCCGTTAAGATAGTAACATTTGCAACCATAACAGGAACATCCTCACAAATTCCAATAGGTATAGCGGTGGATTTATCAGCCATTTGCAAAGATATTTCAGTAGGTGTGACCTTATTCAAATCAAGTCTTTTATATAATTAAGGAGAAGGGCATAACACTAACACCGGCTCCTAGATCACATAAAGCAGTTTTAACATAACTTCGTTTAATGGAGCAAGGTATTGTGGGTATACCTGGATCTCCCAACTTCTTAGGCACTCCACCATCAAAAGAGTAATTAGCAAGCATGGTGGAAATCTCAGTTTTAGGTATCTTTCTTTTATTAGTGATAATATCTTTCGTGTATTTAGCATACGGAGGCATCTTCAAAATATCAGTCAAGCGAGTGTGCAAAAAGACAGGTTTAATCATTTCAGAAAAGCACTCAAAATCTTCTTCATCCTTACTCTTACAAGGCTTATGAGGAAAGGCATGGGTTTCTGGACCCATGGTTCTCTTTCTTTTCCATGTTTTCTGGCAACAGAGTCTTTCTTATCACAACGTTTATTCTTAGGAGGTGGGTTATCAAGATCTTTAGCAGGTTCTAATTCTACCTCATTATCATTTTCCTTATCATTATCTAGTGGAGTATCTTGATGAACATTATCATTATCACTACGTGGATGTTCATCACCACATTGTGTTTCAGCATCAGAAATAGAAACATCATTATGACTCTCAGTAGGTTTTTCTATAACAGGTTCATTAGAAGCATGCATAGCCCTATCATTTTTCTTTTTCTTTTTAGATGGACTAGGTGCATCAACATTAATTCTCTAAGAATCTTGTTCAATTATTTTAGGATGACCTTTAGGAAAAACAGGTTCCTGAGTCATTCTACCTTCTCTAGTCATTACTCTAACAACATGATCATTCATGTTCTCATTTATTTCAGCAAGCAAATCGGTTTGTGATTTAGCAACTTGGTCTAATTGAGTATGAACCATGGAAGCATATTTACCTAGACCTTTAACATCATTAGAAATTCTGAACATCAAGTCACTCAAGCGATCTATCATCGTAGCATTACGTTGTAATTGATCCTTGACATAATTATTAAAATGTTCTTGCTTAACAATATAATTATCAAATTCATCCATGCATTGACTAGGAGTCTTAGTATAAGGTATATCACTTTCATCAAATCTACGGAGAGAATTTGCCTCTACTACGTGTGTAGGGATGGTAAGTCCATGTATTTCTTCGATAGGTGGAAAATTATTGACATCTTCATATTTAATACCTTTTTCTTTCAGTTCTCTTGGCTTCTTCCATATCTTATGGACCGAGGAATAGAATACCTCTCTTCTTTTCAATAGGTTCCGGCGGTGGTTCAGGAAGTGTCCATCATTAGCATTCTTAAAAATATTATCCAATAGTTCTTTAGCCTGCCCAATAGTTCTTTCTCTGAAAACACCACCAGCACAACTATCTAGGTAGTCCCTAGAAGCATCGGTTAGTCCATTATAAAAGATATCAGGTATTTCATTTTTTTAAGAGGATGATCAGGCAAAGCTCTTAGTAGATGGAGAAGCCTCCCCCAAGCTTGAGGGATATTCTCTTCTTCAATTTGCACAAAGTTAAATATTTCCTGTAAAGCAGCTTGTTTCTTTTGAGCAGGAGAATATTTTTCAGTAAAGTAATAGATCATATCCTAGGGGCTATGCACACAACCAGGAGCAAGCGTGAGGAACCATTCCTTAGCATCGCCTTTTAGCGAAAAAGGAAAAAGCTTAATGATATAATAATAATGCACCTTTTCCTCTTGAGAAAACAAAGTGGCAATATCATTCAATTTAGTGAGGTTTGACACAACAGTTTTAGAATTATAACCATGGAAAGTCTCAGATTCTACCAAAGTGATTAACTCAGGATTGATAGAGAATTCATAATCCTTATCAGTAACACATTAAGGATCACATTTCATTTTCTCCATCATAGTTTTTTCTTTCAGTTTGCATAGTAGTTTCTTCAAATCATCTCTATCAATACAAGCAAGGAAGTCTCTAGCTATCTCCCTATCCATAACATAACCCTCAAGTACATCATGCATTTCATATCTAATAGGAGAGGTAGGCGTAATAGGCGAATCAAAGTGTTGATCAATTTCAGCATTCTCAAGTTCTCTAGCTTTGGCAATATGAGCATCGAGTAACTCATTCAGTGGCACAGTTTCAGTTTCATCAAGCATAGCAGTAGTATCATCATTAATTTTAGAAGTAGCATCATAAAATACTTGAGACATATCAGAGTGATTAGCAATTGGTGGTGTCATAAGCTGATTAAAAACAATAGGTGAATCAAAAGTAGAGCTAGATGAAAGTTCATTATCTCCCCTCGTCTTAGAGGGTACGATCTTGGTTCTAGTATCTTTCATATTCTTCATAGTGACAATTGGATAACCTTGGCGAACACAATAAATAGAGCTATTCTCCCCGGCAACGGCGCCAGAAAACAGTCTTGATTACCCACAAATATAGGCGATCGTAACAGTCTTCGAGGGAACTATTTTACCCAAATTTGTTGATTTGACACAAGGGGTGCCGAAGAATATTTATTGGTCTTGGCAGTTGAGTTGTCAATTGAACCACACCTAGGATATCCCTCTGTAGCACAGCAAAAGAGTAGTAGTAACGGTAATGGTAACAGTAGCAGTTTTGTAGTGATTGTAACAGTAGAAGCAACAATAGTAACTTAGCAAGATTCAGTATTTAAAAAGCGCAGGCCATGGATCAGTGATGGATAATGATTTAGATGAGATCAATCATGTAACAGTTATATACTAGAGTGACATAGAACTAGCTCCAATTCATCAATGTAATGTAGGCATGTATTATGTATATAGTCATACGTGCTTATAATAAGAACTTGCATGACATCTTTTGTCCTACCCTACAGTGGCAGCGGGGTCCATAAGGAAATCTAAGGGATATTAAGGCCTCATTTTAATAGAGAACCGGAACAAAGCACTAACACATGGTGAATACATGAACTCCTCAAACTACGGCAATCACCGAAAAGAATCCCAATTATTGTCACCTTCGGGTATGCGGATCAGGACACGTAATATGTGCATACAACTTGCAAGATTGGATATAAAACACTCTCATATTCATGAATACATAATAGGTTCAGATCTGAAATCATGACACTCGGGCCCTAATGACAAGCATTAAGCATAGCAAAGTCATAGCAACATCAATCTCAGAACATAGTGGATACTAGGGTTCAATCCCTATCAAAATAACTCGATTACATGATCAATCTCATCCAATCCCATCATCGTCCAGCAAGTCTACAAAGGAATTACTCACTCCCGGTGGTGAGCATCATGGGGTTGTTGATGACGAAGGGTTAGTGATGACAATGACGACGAATCACCCTCTCCGAAGCCCAAAACGGACTGCAGATCAGCCCTCCCAAGGAAGAATAGGAGGTGGCAGCGGCTCTGTCTCGTGAAACGCGATGAAAACTTCTCTTGTTTTTTTCTCCAAAAATAAGAATTTATAGGACTGGAATTAGGGTGTCGGAGGATCCAAGAGGTGGCCCCAAGCCATTGATACGTCCATTTTGCATCATGATTTCCTACTGTTATTTATAATATTTTTATGCATAATAATGCTTTATGGAGTAATTCTAATGCCTTTTCTCTCATAATATGCAAGGTTTACACAAAGAGGGAGAATGCCGGCAGCTGGAATTCTGGACCTGAAAAAAGCATATCAGAGACACCTATTCTGCACATCTCCAAATAAGCTGAAACTTCATGGAGAATTATTTTGGAATATAAAAAAAATACTGCAGCAAATAACTACCGGAGGAGGGGCACCTAGTGACCACAAGACACTAGGGCGCGCCAGGCCCCCCAGGCGCGCCCTAGTGGGTTGTGGCCAGCCCAGCCCACCTCCGGTGCCCATCTTCTTGTACTTAAGGTCTTTTGACCTAGAAAAAATCAAGAGGGGACTTTCGGCACGGAACCCCGGCGTCTCGAGGCGGAACTTGGGCAGGAGCACTTTTGCCCTCCGGCGGAGCGATTTCGCCGGGGGAACTTCCCTCCCGAAGGGGGAAATCGAAGCCATCGTCATCACCAACAACCCTCTCATCTTTGGGAGGCCAATCTTCATCAACATCTTCAACAACACCATCTCCTCTCAAACCCTAGTTCATCTCTTGTGTTCAATCTTTGTACCGGAACCTCAGATTGGTACCTATGGGTGACTAGTAGTGTTGATTACATCTCGTAGTTGATTACTATATGGTTTATTTGGTGGAAGATTATATGTTCAGATCCATTATGCTATTTAATACCCCTCTGATCTTGAGAATGAATATCATTTGTGAGTAGTTACCTTTGTTCTCGAGGCCACAGGAGAAGTCATGTTGCAAGTAATCATGTGAATTTGATATGTGTTCGATATTTTGATGATATGTATGTTGTGGTTCCCTTAGTGGTGCCATGTGAACGTCGACTACATGGCACTTCGCCTTCTTTGGGCCTAAGGGAATGCATTGTGGAGTAGTTATTAGATGATGAGTTGCTAGAGTGACGGAATCTTAAACCCTAGTTTATGCGCTATTTCGTAAGGGGCTGATTTGGATCCAAATGTTTAATGCTATGGTTAGATTTTATCTTAATACTTTTCTCGTAGTTGCGGATGCTTGCGAGGGGGTTAATCATAAGTGGGAGGTTTGTTCAAGTAAGAATAACACCCAAGCACCGGTCCACCCACATATAAAATTATCAAAGTAGCGAACACGAATCAAACCAACATGATGAAAGTGGCCAGATGAAACTCCCGTGTGCCCTCAAGAACGCTTTGCTTATTATAAGAGACCATTTTGGCCTGTCCTTTGCCACAAAAGGGTTGGGTTACCTTGCAGCACTTTATTTACCGTTATCATTACTTGCTCGTTACAAATTATCTTGCTATCAAACTACCTGTTACCAACAATTTCAGTGCTTGCAGAAATGACCTTGCTAAAAACCGCTTGTCATTTCCTTCTGCTCCTCGTTGGGTTCGACACTCTTACTTATCGAAAGGACTACGATTGATCCCCTATACTTGTGGGTCATCAAGGCTCTTTTCTGGTGCTGTTGCCGGGGAGTGAAGCGCTCTTGGTAAGTGGAAATCGGTAAGGAAAAATCTATACTACGTGCTGAAATTTATTGTCACTTGCTACTATGGAAAACAATCCTTTGAGGGGTTTGTTCGGTGTATCTTCACCTCGATCGGAACCACAATTAGTTGCCCCTCAACCTACTGCACCTACTGAAAATATTTGTTATGAAATTCCTTCGGGTATGATAGAACAACTGCTAGCTAATCCTTATGCAGGAGACGGAACTGAACATCTTGATATGCATCTAATACATGTGGATGAAATTTGTGGATTATTTAAGCTTGCAGGTTAACCCGGAGATGAAGTTAAGAAGAAGGGTTTCCCTTATCTTTGAAGGGAAAAGTATTTACATGGTATAGGCTATGTGATAATATTGGATCATGGAACTGGAATCGATTGCAATTAGAATTCCACTAAAAGTTTTATCCTATGAATCTAATTCATCATAATCGGAATTATATATATAATTTTTGGCCTCGTGAAGGATAAAGCATAGCTCTAGCTTGGGGGAGGCTTAAGTCAATGTTATATACATGCCCCAATCAGGAGCTCCCAAGAGAAATTATTATTCAGAATTTTTATACTCGGCTTTCTCATAATGATCGATCCATGCTCGATACTTCTTGTACTAGTTCTTTTATGAAGAAGACTATTGAATTCAAGTGGGATCTCTTAGAAAGGATTAAACGCAACTCTGAAGATTCGGAAGTCGACGAAGGTAATGAGTCAGGTATTAAGCTTAAGTTTGATTGTGTTAAATCTTTTATGAATACCGATGCTTTTCACAAGTTTAGCACTAAATATGGACTTGACTCTGAGATAGTAGCCTCTTTCTGTGAATCATTTGCTACTCATGTTGACCTCCCTAAGGAGAAGTAGTTTAAATATCATCCCCCTATTAAAGAAGAAATTAAAGAACCGGTAAAAGCTAAAGATGAAACTATCATTTACAATGTTGATCTAGTTGTGCCTACCGCTAATATTGAAAAACCACCTTTCCCTATTAGGATAAAGGAACATGCTAAGGTATCAACTATGGTTCGCAAAAGTAATATTAAAGCACCTAAGCCCTCTGAACAAATTAAAGTAGAACCTAGTGTTGCTATGGTTAAAGAAATTATGAATGATATAGCACCGCCGAAATAGAAGACATTGATGTTACTATTAAACTTGCTAATAGAGACACCATCACACCACTTGGGATTGTTAGAGATGTTGAAGTCTTGTGTCGGAAAATAAAATATCCTACTGATTTTCTAGTTCTTGGTTCCCCACAATATGACTTTTGTCCCATTATCTTTGGTAGACCTTTTTTGAACACTGTTAATGCTAAGATAGATTGTGAAAAACAAACTGTCGGTGTTAGTTTTGGTGATGTGTCTCATGAGTTTAACTTTTCCAAGTTTAGTAGACAACCACGTAATAAAGAATTATCTAGTAAGGATGAAATAAATTGGACTTGCTTCTATTGTCGTACCTCCTACCAATCCACTAGAACAATGTTTGCTTGACCATGAAAATGATATGCACTTGCATGAAAGAAATGAAATAGGTAAAATTTTCTTTGAACAACAACCTCTCCTAAAACACAATTTGCCTATTGAAACTCTAGGAGGTCCTCCTCCACCTAAAGGTGATCATGTGTTTGAATTAAAACAATTGCCTGACACTTTGAAGTATGCTTATCTTGATGATAAAAAGATATATCATGTTATTATTAGTGCTAACCTTTCAGAACATGAAGAATAAAGATTATTAAAAATTCTGAGGAAGCACCGGGCTGCTATTGGACATACTCTTGATGATCTAAAGGGCATTAGTCCCACTCTCTGTCAGCATAAGATCAATATGGAACCTGATGCTAAACCCGTCGTTGATCACCAACGATGATTGAATCCTAAGATGAAAGAAGTGGTAAGACTGAAATATTAAAGCTTCTAGAAGCAGGTATAATTTATCCCATAGCTGATAGTAGATGGGTAAGTCACGTTCATTGTGTTCCTAAGAAGGGAGGTATTACTGTTGTTCCTAATGATAAAAATGAACTTATCCCACAGAGAATTGTCACTGGCTATAGAATGGTAATTGATTTTAGAAAATTAAATAAAGCTACTAGAAAAGATCATTACCCTGTGCCTTTCATTGATCAAATGCTAGAAAGATTATCTAAGCACACACACTTTTGTTTTCTGGATGGATAGTCTGGTTTCTCTCAAATACCTGTATCACAATCCGATCAAGAGAAAACCACCTTTAGTTGTCCTTTTGGAACCTATGCTTATAGACGTATGCCTTTTGGTTTATGCAATGCACCTTCTACCTTTCAAAGATGTATGACTGCTATATTCTCTAATTTTTGTGAAAAGATTATGGAGGTTTTCATGGATGATTTTTCCGTTTACGGAACTTCTTTTGATGATTGCTTAAGCAACCTTGATCGAGTTTTGCAGATATGTGAGCAAACTAATCTCATCTTGAATTGGGAGAAGTGCCACTTTATGGTTAATTAAGGTATTGTCTTGGGGCATAAAATATCTGAACGAGGTATTGAGGTGGATAAAGCTAAAGTTGATGCAATTGAGAAAATGCCATGTCATAAAGATATTAAAGGTATTCAGAGTTTCCTTGGTCATGCTGGTTTCTTTAGGAGGTTTATTAAAGACTTATCTAGAATTTCTAGGCCTCTTACTAATCTTTTACAAAAGGATATTCCATTTGTTTTTGATGATGATTGTGTAGAAGCCTTTGAAACACTCAAGAAAGCCTTAACTTCTGCACCTATTGTTCAACCACCTGATTGGAACTTGCCTTTGTAAATTATGTGTGATGCTAGTGATTATGCTGTTGGTCCTGTTCTAGGACAAAGAGTTGATAAGAAATTAAATGTTATCCATTATGCTAGCAAAACTCTAGACAGTGTCCAAAGAAATTATGCTACTACTGAAAAAGAATTTTTAGCAGTTGTGTTTGCTTGTGATAAATTTAGATCTTACATTGTGGATTCCAAAGTTATTGTTCACACTGATCATGCTGCTATAAAATATGTTATGGAAAAGAAAGATGCTAAACCTAGACTCATTAGGTGGGTTCTCTTGCTTCAAGAATTTGATTTACATATCACTGATAGGAAAGGAGCTGAGAACCCCGTAGCTGATAACTTGTCTAGGTTAGAAAATATTCTTGATGACCCACTACCTATTGATGATAGTTTTCCTGATGAACAGTTAGCTGCAATAAATGTTTCTCAAAACACACCTTGGTATGCTGATTATGCTAACTACATTGTTGCTAAATATATACCACCTAGTTTCACATACCAACAAAAGAAAAAATTCTTCTATGATTTAAGACATTACTTTTGGGATGACCCACATCTTTATAAAGAAGGGGTAGATGGTATTATTAGACGTTGTGTACCTGAGCATGAACAGGAACAAGTCCTACGGAAATGTCATTCCGAAGCCTATGGAGGACATCATGCGGGAGATAGAACTGCTCACAAGGTATTGCAATCTGGTTTTTATTGGCCTAATCTCTTCAAGGATGCCCGTAAGTTTGTCTTGTCTTGTGATGAATGTCAAAGAATTGATAATATCGGTAAGCGTCAGGAAATGCCTATGAATTATTCACTTGTTGTTGAACCATTTGATGTTTGGGGTTTTGACTATATGGGACCTTTTCCTTCCTCTAATGGGTATACTCATATTTTGGTTGCTGTTGATTATGTTACTAAGTGGGTAGAAGCTATTCCAATTAGTAGTGCTGATCATAACACCTCCATTAAAATGCTTAAAGAAGTTATTTTCCCGAGGTTTGGAGTCCCTAGATATTTAATGACTGATGGTGGTTCACACTTTATTCATGGTGCTTTCCGTAAAATGCTTGCTAAATATGATGTTAACCATAGAATTGCATCACCCTATCATCCTCAATCTAGTGGTCAAGTTGAACTTAGCAATAGAGAAATAAAATTAATATTACAAAATACGGTCAATACGTCCCGAAAGAATTGGTCTAAGAAACTAGATGATGCACTTTGGGCCTATAGAACAGCTTATAAAAATCCTATGGCTATGTCTCCATACAAAATGGTATATGGAAAAGCTTGTCATTTGCCTCTCGAGATAGAACATAAAGCATTTTGGGCAATTAAAGAACTCAATTATGATTTCAAACTTGCCGGTGAAAAGAGGTTATTTGATATTAGCTCACTAGATGAATGGAGAACCCAAGCTTATGAAAATGCCAAACTGTTCAAAGAAAAAGTTAAAAGATGGCATGACAAAATAATCCAAAAGCGGGAATTCAAAGTTGGAGAATATGTTCTTTTGTACAACTCTCATTTTAGATTTTTTGTTGGAAAACTTCTTTCCAAATGGGAAGGACCATATGCTATCGAAGAGGTTTACCGTTCTGGAGCTATCAAGATTAATAATGCCGAAGGTACTAACCTGAAGGTGGTCAATGGACATAGAATTAAACACTATATCTCAGGTACGCCTATTAATGTTGAAAGCAATGTTATCCAAACCATGACACCGGAGGAACACATAAAAGAAACCTTCCGGGACACTCTAGAATCCTGAAAAAGTGGAGGTACGTGATACGGTAAGTAAACGGACTCCGAAAAATCCGCAAAAAATATTCTTTGTTAGTTTTGGAATATTACAAAAATTAGTAAAATAAGATATAAATAGGAAAGCAACCGAGGTGAGCACGATACACCAGGGCGCGCTTGACCCCCCAGGCGCGCCCTCAAGGGTTGTGCCCCCCTCGGGCATCTTGCCGACTCCGTTTTCCATCCATATGCTTGTCTCCCAAGATAAAAAAAATCTTTATATATACCCCCGGACGATTTGACCACCGCATCGCAGAAATATCCTCTGTTCTTGTTTCTTGTTGTTTTCCTGTCAGATCTAGATCGCCATGGCTCCACCAAGCTCCTCCAAGGACAAGTTCTATGAGAAGGTCATCAACACTTACCTATCGGAGGTAATGAAGCACCCTCAAGCCATGGAGATGCGTGAGGGGGTGCTCCACATCCGAGATGTTCAGGGGCCCAAGAGGACGGGAAGCATGGTGGCCAGGCTCGAGGCGGTGGAACAAGACATCTTCAAGTGCCAAGGGATGGTAGAGCGTGGACTTAGTGCCAATCACTCCATGATCACGGAATTCACCCGTGATCACATGGTGGATGGCCGATCCATGAAGGACATCGTCTTTACCTTCAACGAGCAAATCAATTTTCTACAAAGTCAAATCTATGATCTTCAAAACCAAGTTTTTGAGTATGAAGTAAGATTTAAAGGTATGAGTTTAGCTGCCAGTTGCAGGACTCGGGAGACTCGTGCATCATATTTTGATGGTGAGCCCTTGCCCTGGCAGCCGGAGGACAAACCTACCACTTCATCATCACCACCTTCATCATCTTCACCACCAAAGGAGACTTGAGTACACGGGTATGGGCACTCCCCTTGGCTTGTGCCAAGCTTGGGGGAGATGCCCCAGTATCGTATCACCATCACTTTTATTACCTTTACTTATTTTATTTTGATCCTTAGCTATTTCGTGATTTAGTTGAATAAAAGTTTAGTATGATCTATTTTCGAGTGCTACTTTCGTGATCTATCTATCTATGTAATCAAGTTTAGTATGATCTATTTTTGAGTGCTAGTTTGAGCTTTTGCTTCTTTACTTTTTTGTTGCAATCAAAATAAAAAGGAAATAAATGAAAAGGGTCATATGCTAATCTTATGGTAAGTAATGACATCACATAAGGAAAAGTATAAGTGGTAAAATTTATTGTAGATTGACAAACATAGCATTGGTCAATGATGCAATTCATGAAAGAATTAATAAGGGAAGAGAAGATTCACATGCAAATACACTATCTTGGACATCTTTTACGATTGTGAGCCCCCATTAAATATTATATGCCAAAATTGTTGACGTTGGACAAGGAAGACAGCGTAATGATTTATGTTTGTTCATATTCACATAGAAGTTATATTGTCATAGATCCTTCAACATGTGGTACTCGCTCAATATCTTTGCTAGCCAAAAATTCCGCACTAAGTAGAGATACTACTTGTGCATCCAAAAACCCTAAACCCAAACTCATGTTTTGAGAGTCCACCATACCTACCTATGGATTGAGTAAGATCCTTCAAGTAAGTTGTCATGGGTGCACTAAGGCAATAAAAATTGCTTCTAACTGTGTTTGATCAATTAGTGTAAGAGTAAATTGAGCGTTGTACGAACTTGTGATAGCAAAGTAATAAAAGCGACGGACTGCATAATAAAGGTTGCTATCATAAGGGGCAATATAACGTGACGTTCTTTTGCATTAAGGGATTTCTCATACAAACCAAAAAGCGCATGACAACCTCTGCTTCACTCTGTGAAGGGCCAATCTTTTACTTTTATGTATTTACTTTGATACGTCCATTCTGCATCATGATTTCCTACTGTTATTTATAATGTTTTTATGCATAATAATGCTTTGTGGAGTAATTCTAATGCCTTTTCTCTCATAATATGCAAGGTTTACACAAAGAGGGAGAATGCCAGTAGCTGGAATTCTGGACCTGAAAAAGCATATCAGAGACACCTATTCTGCACATCTCCAAATAAGCTACTCCATGGAGAATTATTTTGGAATATATAAAAAATACTGGAGCAAATAACTACCGAAGGGGGGCCACCTGGTGACCACAAGACACCAGGGCGCGACAGGCCCCCCAGGCGCGCCCTGGTGGGTTGTGGACAGCCCAGCCCACCTCCGGTGCCCATCTTCTGGTACTTAAGGTCTTTTGACCTCGAGGCGGAACTTGGGCAGGAGCACTTTTGCCCTCCAGCGGAGTGATTCCGCCGGGGGAACTTCCCTCCCGGAGGGGGAAATCGAAGCCATCATCATCACCAACAACCCTCTCATCTTTGGGAGGCCAATCTTCATCAACATCTTCAACAACACCATCTCCTCTCAAACCCTTGTTCATCTCTTGTGTTCAATCTTTGTACCGGAACCTCAGATTGGTACCTGTGGGTGACTAGTAGTGTTGATTACATCTCGTAGTTGATTACTATATGGTTTATTTGGTGGAAGATTATATGTTCAAATCCATTATGCTATTTAATACCCCTCTGATCTTGAGCATGAATATCATTTGTGAGTAGTTACCTTTGTTCTTGAGGCCACGGGAGAAGTCCTGTTGCAAGTAATCATGTGAATTTGATATGTGTTCGATATTTTGATGATATGTATGTTGTGATTCCCTTAGTGGTGCCATGTGAACGTCGATTACATGCATTGTGGAGTAGTTATTTGATGATGGGTTGCTAGAGTGACAGAAGCTTAAACCCTAGTTTATGCGCTATTTCGTAAGGGGCTGATTTGGATCCAAATGTTTAATGTTATAGTTAGATTTTATCTTAATACTTTTCTCGTAGTTGCGGATGCTTGCGAGGGGGTTAATCATAAGTGGGAGGTTTTTTCAAGTAAGAACAACACCCAACCACCGGTCCACCCACATATCAAATTATCAAAGTAGCGAATTCGAATCAAACCAACATGATGAAAGTGGCTAGATGATATTCCCGTGTGCCCTCAAGAACGCTTTGCTTATTATAAGAGACCGTTTTGGCCTGTCCTTTGCCACAAAAGGATTGGGTTACCTTTCTGCACTTTATTTACCATTATCGTTACTTGCTCGTTACAAATTATCTTGCTGTCAAACTACCCGTTACCAACAATTTCAGTGCTTGCCGAAATTACCTTGCTGAAAACCGCTTGCCATTTCCTTCTGCTCCTCGTTGGGTTTGACACTCTTACTTATCGAAAGGACTACGATTGATCTCCTATACTTGTGGGTCATCAGCCATCAGGGTGCACCAAGGGTGGGTGCGCGCGCCTTGTTGGCTTGGCACCAACAGGTGGCCCCCCTATGGTGGGTCTTCGCTCCATTATTATGTTTATATATTCCAGAAAAATCCACAAAAAGTTTCTTCCGATTCCGAGAACTTTGTTTTCTGCACAAAAATAACACCATATAAGTTCGGCTGAAAACATTGTCAGTCTGGGTTAGTTTCATTCAAATCATGCAAATTAGAGTCCAAAACAAGAGCAAAAGTGTTTGGAAAAGTAGATACGTTCGAGACGTATGAGGCTTCTACACCAGCCTTGCTGCCTCCATGATGATGTGTGAGTAGTTTACCATAGACCTACGGGTCCATAGCTAGTACCTAGATGGCTCTCTCTCTCTATGATCTTCAATAGAAAGTTCATCGCGATTCTCGCGGTGATCTATTCAATGTAATCTTCCTTTCCGGTGTGTTTGTTGGGATCCGATGAATTGAGGGTTTATGTTCAGATTATTCATGAAAATATATTGAGTCTTTACTGAATTCTGATGTGCATGATTGTTATAGCTTCGTATTGCTCTCCAATCTATCAGTTTGGTTTGGCCAACTAGATGGATTTATCTTCAGCGGGAGTGGTGCGTTGTGATGGGTTTAATCTTGCAGTGCTCTATCCTCGTGACAGAAGGAATCAAGACACGTATTGTATTACTGCCATTAATGGGAAAATGGTGGGGTTTATTCACACTGATTGGATTTACTTTGTCTACATCATGTCATCTTGCTCCAAGCATTACTCTGTTTTTACTTAATACTCTAGATGCATGCTGGATAGCGGTCGATGCGAGGAGTAATAGTAGTAGATATGCAGGCAGGAGTCGGTCTACTTGTTTATGGATGTGATGCCTATATACATAATCATTGCCATGAATAAATATTGCATAACTATGCATTTTTCTATGAATTGCCTAATAGTAATTTGTTTACCTATCGTATGCTTTCTTCGGGAGAGATGCCTCTAGCGAAAACTATGGCCCCCGGGTCTTTAGAAAATATACATTACAAAAACACCAAAAATATTGCTGCCATTTATTTACTGTTATTTTATTTTATATTTATATTATCTATATATCACTACTTATTGCTTGCATGTAACGAGTTCAAGGGGCTTGACAACCCTCTTGCCCGCGTTGGGTGCAAGTGCGTGCTCTTCTGTGTGTAGGTCCTGAAGACAGGAATTTGTGCGGTTCTCTTCGGGGAAAATCTGAACGCAGTTTACAAGTACCACCGCCATCTAATGCATCAGATGCTCCTACTCTGGCCCAGGTCTGCCGCATGTTTCTGCTGGTCCCTGTGGACGGGGGTGGTGACCGGTAAAAAATCGAGCTGATGGCTTTTGCGGACGATTGCTCGGCATGGCGCTGTGTGGCATGGGTGAGTGACTGGCGATGGCTGCCGCGGTGGGCCTTGTTCTACAGTGATGGGATCCCACCCAGATCCGTGGGTTCGGTGGCGAGGGGTTGCGGCCACGGGCGTGTTGGCGCGAGGCGTCCCCATCCTGGGTGCGCGCGGCCCTCGGCGTGTGGCGTGGTCGCCGGAGCGGCATCGGGCGTGCAGTGGTGGTGCCCGATGCTGGTGCAGGCAGCCATGGGCACGCGTCTAGTCAGGGGAGTTGCAGGGCGTGGTGGGACTGGCGCGGACGACGTGCTGGCTCCAGATCTGGCGGTGTTGGAAGTTTGCCGAGGTCCCCGTCCTCGATCTAGCGATCATCGAGGCGGTCAGTCGCGAGATGGTGCTTGATGGCTTGGTTGGCGCTGCCGGCAGTGCTGGAGGATGCGTGGCTTGCTTCTAGCTCGGGGGAAGCCGATCGTGATGGCGGGCAGACCGTACATCAATCTCGGGCGGTTCTGACCTACGGTGACCCGAATTGGGTCCTTTGCGATGGTGCTCTGGGAGAAATCCCTGCTCAACTACTCTATGAGCCGATCACGACGGCACCGCCCCGACGTCGTATACCTTCCTAGAGGCATGGTCTCTAAGCTGTTCCGCATGGATTTTCTTCGACATGGTTCATGCCGTCTTGCTGCAGGGATGTGCTCAAACTCCGGGTGAGAACCTTGCATCGACTATGTTGATGTCGACGACAGCAGTGTCTATGGACATCGTATTCCTCGTAGGAGGTGCCATTGTGGAGCTCCAGCACCTACGGTACTTTGCGTTGTGGTCATCGGGTGAAAACCTAACATCGTGCTCGCCGGATCGGATGATGGGGTTATGTCTTCGACAACACTAACTTCTTTGGAGGCCCAAACGACAGCTCGTGTTGCTACGCGTGGTTGATGGTGGTGCGTTTGGTGGTGGTGGTACGGCCTGCATGGGGCCGACGGTGGTGTGTTATTCTTCATGTGTTTCTCTTCATTTGTCCATCACGTGGTCTCCATCTGATAACCCACAAGTATAGGGGATCGCAACAGTTTTCGAGGGTAGAGTATTCAACCCAAATTTATAGATTCGACACAAGGGGAGCCAAAGAATATTTGAGAGTATTAGCAGCTGAGTTGTCAATTCAACCACACCTGGAGATTAAATATCTGCAACAGAGTGATCAGTAGCACAGTAGTATGATAGTTTTGATAACAGTAGCAACAGTAACAATAACGGTAGCAGTGATAGCAATAGCTTCGTAGCAAGTGTAACAGCAGTCGTAGCAATAGTAAGTTAGCAAGAACAATATGTGGAAAACTCGTAGGCACTGGATCGGTGAACTCGTTGGACGATATTCATCATATAACAGTCATAACCTAGGGCGATACAGAACTAGCTCCGGTTCATAAATGTAATGTAGGCATGTATTCCGTAAATAGTCATACGTGCTTATGGAATAGAACTTGCATGACATCTTTTGTCCTACCCTCCCGTGGTAGCAGGGTCCATAAGGAAACTAAGGTATATTAAGGCCTCCTTTTAATAGAGAACCGGAACAAAGCATTAACACATGGTGAATACATGAACTCCTCAAACTACGGTCATTACCGGAAAGTATCCCGACTATTGTCACTCCGGGGTTTACGAATCATAACATGTAATATATAGGTGCGTATGACTAGCAAGATCGGATCAAGAACATAGATCTAATGGTGATAACATAAACGGTTTAGATCTGAAATCATGGCACTCGGGCCCTAGTGACATCATAGCAACATAAATCTAAGAACATAGTGGATACTAGGGATCAAGCCCTAACAAAACTAACTCGATTACATGATGAATCTCATCCAACTCCTCACCGACCAGCAAGCCTACGAAGAAATTACTCACTCCCGGTGGGGAGCATCATGGAATTGGCGATGGAGAAGGGTTGATGATGCCGAAGACCGAAGATTCCCCTCTCCGGAGCCCTAAACGGGCTCCAGATCTGGTCTCCCGAGGAAGAACAGGAGGTGGTGGCGGCTCCGTGTCGTAAAACGCGATGAAACTTTCTCTCTGATTTTTTTCTCCAAAAATAGGATTTTATAGCTTCGGAATTAGGGTTAGTGGGGCCACGAGGTGGGCACAACCCACTAGGGCGCGCCTGGGGGTCTGGCACACCCTGGTGTCTTGTGCCCAGCCAGGGCTCCCCCTCCGGTGGTTCTTGGCTCCAGTATTTTTTATTTATTGTAAAATAAATCTCCAAAAAGTTTCGTCCAGTTTCGAGAACTTTTATTTCTACACAAAAACAACACCATGGTAGTTCTGCTGAAAACAACGTCAGTCCGGG
This sequence comes from Elymus sibiricus, assembly GCA_039707655.1. NCBI lineage: Eukaryota > Viridiplantae > Streptophyta > Magnoliopsida > Poales > Poaceae > Elymus > Elymus sibiricus. Next base: position 319,592,834 of record CM077673.1, read on the forward strand.
TTAGTTTCATTCAAATCATGCAAATTAGAGTCCAAAACAAGGGCAAAAGTGTGAGGAAAAGTAGATACGACGGAGACGTATCAACTCCCCCAAGCTTAACCCATTGCTTGTCCTCAAGCAATTCAGTTGACAAACTGAGAGTGATAAAGAAAAACTTTTACGAACTCTTTTGTTGTTATTTACATATATATGCTTAAGTAGCACCCAGGTTTTTAGCAAAGATTATAACTAACCATGCCAGCGATAACTCTTAGAAATTATATTAACTCATATAAATGCCATAAGCAACTAGCGAGCAATAATAAAATATCTCAAGCGCCAACACTTTGTCAAAACAATCATGATATAATTTGACAACAATGGTATCTCGCTAGCCCTTTCTAAGACCGCAAAACATAAATGTAGATCACCTCCAAAGTTTAAGCAACGACTAAACATTGTAATTCATGGTAGAAAAGATCCAGTCATGCTGCACCCAACATTAACTATACACAATGCATGAGGATGACAATAGTTCTCTCAGGACTGGCGCTTATTTAAAAAGGTGATGACTCAACATAAAAGTAAATAGATAGTCCCTTCGCAGAGGGAAGTAGGGATTTGCAGAGGTGCCAGAGCTCAAAGCTTAAAACAGAGATAGATATAATTTTGGGAGGTACACCCTTCCTGTCAACGTTACAACCAAGAGTTATCAATATCTTCCATGCTAAACACATTAGCGGCGGTTCCCAAGCGGTAAAAGTAAAGGTTTACTCCCCCTCCACCAACAACCACACTCCACGGCTAGCCGTATCCACGGGTACCGTCCATACCAACAACATTCCTGGGGGAGTTTTGTTTAATTATTTGTAATTTTTGATTTCGGGACTGGGAATCCCTATTACCGCCCTCTCATGCAAGGACGAGTGAAGAAACACTCATCATGAGAATAACCCACTTAACATGGAAGATACTGACCGCCCACTGTCGCTCCATGAGCGGTCCAGGCACACAAAACAGATGTTCATTTGAATTTTTAGAGGTGGCACATGCAAATTTACATAGAATGGCAGGTTAATATCGCATATAGGTAGATATAGTGGACTCATCTGGAATAACTTTGGTTTCAGGATTTTGATGCACAAGCAGTATTCCTGCTTAGTACAGGCGAAGGCTAGCAAATAGATTGAGAAGCGGCCAGCTAGAGAGCGAAAACGGTCATGACCATGCATTACGCATAATAAACATTGACTACTAGCATGAGTAGGATATGGACACCATGAACATAAATATCATGAAGGCAATGTTGGTTTTGATTCAACTACATGCGTGAACATGTGCGAAGTCAAGCCACTTGAAACATTCAGAGGAGGATACCATATCATCATACCACATCACAACCATCTTAATGCATGTTGACATCCAAGATAAATCATTATCCACTCCTAGCTACTTAAGCATGGCATGCGCAACTATAATCTCTAATTGTCATTGCAAACATGTTTGATCATAATATGCTAAATCAAGGATACTAGGTTAAACATATTTACAAAAACAAAAAAAAGTTGAGTTCATACCCACTTTTCTCTGCCACAGCCACTTTATCAAATATCGTCATTATTGCCTTTCACTTGCACGACCGAATGATAAGAAAATAATAATAGTGCAAGAGTGCCGTGGACTAAGCTGGAACCTGCAAACATTTTATTCAAGATGATAAGACAAGGTAACATGGGCTCTTTGCTAGATTAGCAATAGTGCATATGAGAGCCAATCAACATTTTCATCGTGGTCTTCTCCTTGGTACGACTCAAATAAAAGGAAAAGAATTTGAGAGAAACACACTGAAATATTTTTGGAGTTTTTGGTTTTTCTGAAGAAAGCAAATTAAAGAGGGAAAAACAAAAACGAGAAAAACTATTTACATGGGAGAGTTCCCAACAAGTAAAAGAAGAAGCGAGAAATCTTTTTGGGTTTTCTTTTGATGCTACAATTAATTTAAACTAGAAAGAAAAGCTGAAAAGAAGTAGGAAATATTTTTGGGTTTTCTCAAAGTTTTTCAAACACGCAAGAAGAAAGCAAGAAAATGAATCTAGCATGGATAATACAAAGAAAAAGTATGAACACCGACAACTGGAATGAAATGTGTGAACATGAATATAATGTCGGTGGAAATACGTACTCCCCCAAGCTTAGGCTTTTGGCCTAGCTTGGTAATCACCATCCGTAGCGTGGATAATAGTCGGAGCGATAGCCTACCCAGGCCCTTGGAGCAGACTCCTCGGCCCTCCTGGCCGCTTCAACCTCCGCATTGTACGCATGGGCCTCGCTCTCAAGAACATAATATCTTCCCCTACTGTGAAAATCAAAGAGAGCAGGAGCAGGCAAAGTAACCGGCACAACGTTTTTTTATTAGATCTCAAGTTATAGGTATAATTAGTGGCTGTGCCCTTAAGGAACCTATGACGCTTCATGGCCTCAAAGTCTAAGTACTGAATAGGTAAAATGGGGTCATTAGGCCATGGTGATACATTTAGCTTCTCTGCTACACGGGAGGCATATATTCCTCCATCAAAATTACCACTAGCAGCGTTGTGCTGCAATCTCCGTGCAACAATTGCTCCAAGATTATAACATTTATTTCCAGTTATGGCTGTGTGTATGAGACTCAAATCAGGAGCACACAGTGTACTACAATCTTGTTTGCCTACGATACATTTGCCATTAAAGAGTGCGAAGTAGTGTATTGATGGGAAATGGATGCTTTTAATTCTTCCTTGTGTTACTCCCCTATCTTCACCATAGCAAAGATTAATAAAAAATGACTCGTACTCATATTTTGGTGGTTCATCAAGGGAACCCCAATATGGAATTTTGCATGCTTCACTGAACATTTCTAAAGGCCTGGTGAAGGGACGATAATAAAGGTTGAATGAAACTCTAGACTCACGAGGAAAATGTTTAAATTTCTTTGTGAATGTTTTTGTGAGTTCGAGATGTTGTGGGCACTTATCTGCGATGAAGGGAGCAAGTTCTGCATTGTGGATAAATTGTTCGAATTCCTCCTTGATACCTGCACCTTCCATGAATTCGTCACACGACCACAAACATGATTTGGTAGTGGCATCTCGCATCGAGCTTTCACTTGGCTCAACATAAGATTGGCGGACCGAGCTTCCACTTGATGAGGACACCGTGGACCTCCTCCTCGAAGAACTCCTAAAGAATTGCATTTTTATTTGCGAACAAATTTCTAAAATATTTTTGAGACACAAAATTTTGTTCACAAAACTTCGTGAAATTGATAGCAACTACTCCTAAGGATGTATAGAGGCCATATTAAGCATTCAAACTACTTAGAACTCTAAGAATTCAACATGCAAGCTCATCTACAGCAGCACCAAGAGTAGCTAATTACTCTAAAAATAACCCACTAAAACAAAATCTAATTGGAGCAATGGAGGAGTCATACCAAGTAGCAATTCCTCCAAACAGTTTCGGAAATGGAGCTTCGGGTAAAGAGATCGAAATCCGCGGGTTTGAGAGCAAGAACACGGGAATGGAAGCTATGGTGATTTTTCTGGAGGTAGGGGATGACATGGGCTAAAGGGATAAGTGAGTGGGCCCACGTGGGGACCACAACCCACCAGGGCGTGCCTGGGGTTGCTGGCATGCCCTGGTGTCTTGTGGGCACCAGGTGCACCCCCTCTGATGTTATTTGCACCAGATATTCAAAAATATTAAGAAAAATCATATCAAATTTTCAGGACATTCTGAGAACTTTTATTTTTGGGTCATTTTTTTATTGCACGGTGAAAACAGAAAACAGGATAATCATGGCATTTTATTTTATTTGACTAACTGAAGAAGAAAATAAAAGGTGGGAGCAGAAGATTGTGCCTACTAGATTCATCAACTTCATACCTCTCAAAAATAATCCATTAATAAGGTTGATCAAGTCTTATTAACGACCACTTCCGATTAGCATGAAACCGAAGAACTTTCGTAAAACACTAAGTTACCTCAATGGGGATATGCATATCCCCAACAATAAGTATGTCATATTTCTTTTTGGCAGTAGGTACAGGTAGTTGAAAACTTCCAATAGTGATTGTCGGAGATTCTTCAACAACATTTATACCATTCACTTGGAATTGTTTCTTCGGAAAGTGCACCATATGCTCATTACCATTGATATGAAAAGTGACTTTGCTTTTATTGCAATCAATAACAGCCCCTGTAGTATTCAAAAAGGGTCTACCAAGGATAATCGACATGTTGTCGTCCTCGGGCATCTCAAGAATTACAAAGTCCGTTAAGATAGTAACATTTGCAACAAGAACGGGCACATCCTCACAAATACCGATAGGTATAACAGTTGATTTGTCAGCCATTTGCAATGATATTTCAGTAGGTGTGAGTTTATTCAAATCAAGTCTTTTATATAAGGAGAAAGGCATAACACTAACACCGGCTTCCAAATCACACAAAGCAATTTTGACATCATTTCTTTTAATGGAGCAAGGTATATTTGGTATTCTAGGATCTCCAAGTTTTTTAGGTACTCCATCCTTAAAAGAATAGTTAGCAAGCATGGTGGAGATTTCAGCTTCATGTATCTTTCTTTTATTAGTGATGATGTCTTTCATGTATTTTGCATAAGGGGCCATCTTTAGGATATCAGTTAAGCGGGTACGCAAAAAGACTAGCCTAATCATTTCAGCAAAGCGATCAAATTATTCATCATTCTTTTTCTTAGATCGCTTAGGGGGAAAGGGCAAGGGTTTCTGAACCCATGGCTCTCTTTCTTTACCATGTTTTCTAAGCACAAAGTCTCTTTTATCATAACGTTTATTTTTAGGTTGTGGGTTATCAAGATCAACAGGAGGCTCTATTTCAGAATCATTATCTGGTTCCTTATCATTGTTCAGTTGAGTATTTTCATGAACATCATCATTATCATTTTCATTATCACTAGGATGATGTTCATTACCAGATTGAGTTTCAGCATGAGAAACAGAGACATCATTATTATCAGGAGGTTTTTGTATCTCAGGTTCACTAGAGGTATGCAAAGTCCTATCATTTTTCTTTTTGTTTTTCTTCTTAGAAGGACTAGGTGCGTCAGCATTAATTATGTGAGTCTTGTTCAATTCTTTTAGGATGACCTTGGGGATAAAGAGGTTCATGGGTCATTCTACCTCCTCTAGTTACTACTCTAGCAGCAAAATCATTCATATTATTATTCATTTCATCAAGCAATTCTTTTTGAGATTTAGCAACTTGTTCTAACTGAGTTTGAACCATAGAGGCATGCTTTCCTACACCTCTAACATCATTACTGATTCTAAATAGCAAGTCACTCAAGCGAGCAATCATATCAGAATTATATTTCAATTGTTTCAGAACATATGCATTGAAGTGATCTTGCTTCATAATATAGTTATCAAACTCATATAAGCATTGACTAGGATGTTTATTGTAAGGGATATCACTTTCATCAAACTTTAATAAAGAATTTACGTCTACCACCTGTGGAGGTGGTGGTGTGTCAAGGCCATGTATTTCTTCAATAGGTGGTAAATTCTTAACATCCTCAGCTTTAATACCTTTTTCCGTCATACATTTCTTTGCCTCTTTCATATCTTCAGGACTGAGAAATAAGATACCCCTCTTCTTCGGAGTGGGTTTAAGTGGTGGTTGAGGAAGAGTCCAATCATCATATTTCTTCAATATGTTATTCAATAATTCCTCAGCTTGTTCAACAGTTCGTTCCCTGAAAACACAACCAGCACAACTATCTAGGAATTCCCTAGAAGCATTAGTTAGTCCATTATAGAAGATATCAAGTATTTCATTTTTCTTGAGAGGGTGATCAGGCAAAGCATTAAGCAATTGGAGAAGCCTCCCCAAGCTTGTGGGAGACCCTCTTCTTCAATTTGCACAGAGTTAGATATTTCCTGTAAGGCAGCTTGTTTCTTATGAGCAGGAAAATATTTTTCAGAGAAGTAGTAAATAATATACCGGGGACTACGCACACAACCAGGAGCAACAATATTGTACCATGCCTTAGCATCACCCTTTAATGAGAACGGAAATAATTTGAGGATATAGTAGTAGCGAATCTTCTCATCATGAGCAAAGAGGGTGGCTATATCATTCAGCTTAGTAAGATGTGCCACTACAGTTTCAGTTTCATAGCCATGGAAAGGATCAGATTCAACCAAAGTAATTAACTCTGGGTCGATAGAGAATTCATAATCCTTATCGGTGACAAAGATAAGTGAAGTAGCAAACTTAGGATCGCATTTCTTAAGATAATCTCTATCCTTACAAGAAAGGATTTACCTAGTTATCTCCTCGTTCATGACAAAACCTTCATGTATCTTAGACATTTCAAATCTAGGAGAGCTAGGCCTAATAGGTGTTTCATAATCATCAGTTTCAAAGGCTTCATCAGTTTCAGCTATCTCATCAGTTTCAATAATTTCATTCTCTTTAGCTCTAGCAATTTGTTCATCAAGAAATTCTCCTAGTGGCACATTATCATCAAGCATGGTACTAGCATCATCATAAGCATCATTCATAGCAGAAGTAGCATCATCAATAACTTGCGACATATCAGGATTACTAGCATGTGGTGGTGTTGCAAGCTTACTCATAACAGAAGGTGAATCAAGTGCAGAGCTAGATGGCATTTCCTTACCTCCCCTCGTCTTAGAGGGAAAAATATTGGTCTTTGGGTCCTTCGGATTCTTCATAGTGATCAATTGATATAAATCCCAAGTGACTCAACAAATATAGCTATGCTCCCCGGCAACGGTGCCAGAAAAAGGTCTTGATAACCCACAAGTTTAGGGGATCGCAACAGTTTTTGAGGGTAGAGTATTCAACCCAAATTTATATATTCGACACAAGGGGAGCCAAATAATATTTGAGAGTATTAGCAGCTGAGTTGTCAATTTAACCACACCTGGAGATTAAATATCTGTAGCAGAGTGATTAGTAGCACAGTAGTATGATAGTTTTGATAACAGTAGCAACAGTAACAGGAACGGTAGCAGTGATAGCAATAGCTTTGTAGCAAGTGTAACAACAGTAGTAGCAATAGTAACTTAGCAAGAACAATATGTGGAAAACTCGTAGGCACTGGATCGGTGAACTCGTTGGATGATATTAATCATACAACAGTCATAACCTAGGGTGATACAGAACTAGCTCCAGTTCATAAATGTAATGTAGGCATGTATTCCCTAAATAGTCATACGTGCTTATGGAAAAGAACTTGCATGCCATCTTTTGTCCTACCCTCCCGTGGCAGCGGGGTCCATAAGGAAACTAAGGGATATTAAGGCCTCCTTTTAATAGAGAACCGGAACAAAGCATTAACACATGGTGAATACATGAACTCCCCAAACTATGGTCATCACCGGAAAGTATCCCGACTATTGTCACTCCGGGGTTGACGGATCATAACACGTAATAGGTGCGTATGACTAGCAAGATCGGATTAAGAACACAGATATAATTGTGATAACATAAACATTTCAGATCTGAAATCATGGCACTCAGGCCCTAGTGACAAGAATTAAGCATGGCAAAGTCATAGCAACATCAATCTCAGAACATAGTGGATACTAGGGATCAATCCCTAACAAAACTAACTCGATTACATGATGAATCTCATCCAACTCCTCACCGACCAGCAAGCCTACGAAGGAATAACTCACTCCCGATGGGGAGCATCATGGAATTGGCGATGGAGAAGGGTTGATGATGACGAAGACCGAAGATTCCCCTCTCCGGAGCCCCAAACGGGCTCCAGATCTGGCCTCCCGAGGAAGAACAGGAGGTGGCGACGGCTCCATATCGTAAAACGCGATGAAACTTTCTCTCTGGGTTTTTTCTCCGAAAATAGGATTTTATAGCATCAGAATTAGGGTTAGTGGGGCCACGAGGTGGGCACAACCCACCAGAGCGCGCCTGGGGGGCAGCGCACCCTGGTGTCTTGTGCCCAGCCAGGCTCCCCCTCCGATGGTTCTTGGCTCCAGTATTTTCTATTTATTGTAAAATAAATCTCCAAAAAGTTTCGTCCAGTTTCGAGAACTTTTATTTCTGCACAAAAATAACACCATGGTAGTTCTGCTAAAAACAGCATCAGTCCGGGTTAGCTTCATTCAAATCATGCAAATTAGAGTCCAAAACAAGGGCAAAAGTGTGAGGAAAAGAAGATACGACGGAGACGTATCACCATCCTTTTGTTGTGCATGCTCAAGACCCTCCCATGGTTGCCGTTATGCTGCGGCGAGCTTCGGGCTCATGGTGTTGTCTTGGTTCACCTTTGCTCAATGACGACGCAATGATGCCTCCCCAACTAATCGTTTAGACCCCCGGGGTGGATCTCCCAATCAAAATTCATGTTAAGGTTTGGCACTCGTTGATTATGGACGATCCTCTGTTGTGCCGTGGGGCTCGGTACGCATGCCGGTGCAGTGCATTGGGTTGTTTGAAGAGTATTGGTATTGTGATCCCTCATCTACTTGTGTCTCTCGTGGTGTTGGTCTTTCTTCCTGCTAGCTAGGTCATGCCTTCTCCTGGGTGGCAACTTTTTCACATCTTCTATAACCTTGTTACCTGTATGGTTTTCAGCCCGATTTTCCTCATAAACGGGGTCAACTTATTTAGGTTTTTTTTATCTCATTTTCCTTATAAACTGGATCACCCAAAGCTTAAGGGGTGACTCTTGGCATTGGCATCTTTTTGAGAAATTTTTTTAAACAAAAGGGGTTTCCCCCTGCCCCATTTTTATAGAATGAAGCAACTAGTCCACACAGTTCAGCACATCTGTTCCAAATAACTGGGAACAACAAAAGAACGACTACTGGCCTCATGGCCCTAATAAGTTTTAGACCAAATTGAAAACAACTTTGAGAGCATAAGTTCTCTCACTACTTATTACATACGCTTTGATCACAGGCCCAAAAGAGTAGCTAAAGCACTGTAAAATCAAACAGGTATGGTGACGTTTTTGTCTTGATCAGCGCTTCAGCGATGACTCGATGGCCCCACTTCTTGCTTCACCTCCACACGATCCATAGCATCTCTCCATGACGCCTGTCCATCAACATGATGTAGCGTTGCATAAGCACCGCCTGCGCATCGGCGCGGAGAATTTTCCATTGATTTAGATAGATGCTTAGTTTGGCACTAATGCATTTCAGACATTGCCAGGTGCGCCCCTGAAAGAAAAAATCATTTCTCAGTTTCCATATGCTTCGTAAGGAGGCAAAAACAAGCAAATCCAGTACCACATTCTTCTTAGGATTGTGCCATAACATGTATATGTCCACAAAACCCGAGATTTTATCTAGTAAAATACATTCAGAGACAAATTCCTGTACCTGCTGTGCAACAATGCACTCAAATAAAAGATGATGGACCATTTCATTCTCACCGCAAAACAAGCAGGTGAGATCATCCACCTGTCTACATTTGCAAGATTTTCAAAGGTGCGCACTTTGTTATAGAAACAAAACCATAGACAGGCATGGATCTTTTGTGGGAAAACTATTTTGTACAATTTATTCCCAATAGCAGAAGTTGTCCCCCCAAAGTTAGTTTTGGCATAAAAGGATTTGACTAAATTTTTGCCACTAGGTTCTAGCGTCCAAATGGGAGCATCAATCTCATCTACAATCAGGAATTGACTAACCAGTTCAACTAGTTTCCCCCCATAGAGCTAACCCAGATTGATCCACACATACCCTAAAGGTCAGTTTTAAAGTCGACCCATCCCACACCTGAGCAACTATGCAATCTGGTTGACTACAATCTTAAACAGCTCCCAGAATTGCACTTTATGGGAACATCCCCCCTGCCCAAGTATCATACCAGAAACTAATTAACTCCCGATTACCCAATATCAATCTATAAAAGGTTTTGGATGCTAAAAGCACAAAAGCTCCCTTGGAGGATTTGATAATTAATGACAACATACATTATCTCTTGGACTAACAGTTTTATTTAGTTATTTCAGATAAAGTCCAAAGATAGAAGTGGCTGGGGATTGTGAGAAGAATCCCCAAGATGGAAAGGAATCCTAATGGCAAAAGCTTCAAGACTCTACATTTTGTTTTATGTGAGCAATCACAATTGAGTCCATAGGAAAGCAAGTACTATTAAAGGAGATGAGGTATTGATATTGATCTGGTTGATCAAAGTGCTTAGAGATTTGCCACCAAAAGCCTCAACCAAACTCTCACAAAAGATTTTGTCACAAAACCTAAACTACCAAATTCGGTGCCACCAAGTTTCCAGCTTCGGTCGCACCGAGTTCGCCCTAGACAGAACCCAAGCCAAACTATAGCACCTCAGTACCACTGAGATCCTGTTTGGTACAACTGAAAAGCAGTGACCAACTCTCCGGAAACGAGATATTGAACTTTAGAACTTTCGAGTTTTATATCTCGGAGCCACCGAGATGCGGATCTGCTCAAGGCCAACAAAATCGGTCACACTGAGATGTTATCATTCGGTCTCACAAGCCGAAATTTTGAACATTTTGCCCTAATCGGTACAACCGAGTTGGGCAATAATGTTATAACGGTTGGATTTTTTGAGATGGCTATATATACCCCTCCACCCCCTCTCACTCGTAGAGAGAGCACTCAGAAAAAACCAACACTTCCACCATTCATTTTCTAAGAGAGAACCACCTACTCATGTGTTGAGATCAAGATATTCCATTCCCACCATATGATCTTTTTTTCTATCCTCCCCAAGTTGCTTTCCACCCAATCATCCTCTTCTACCAAGACAAATTCTATGAGAGAGTAATTGAGTGTTAAGGAGACTATATTTTGAAGCACTAGAGCAAGGAGTTCATCATCCATACACCATCTATTACCTTTTGGAGAGTGGTATCTCCTACATTGGTTAGGTGTTGCTTGGGAGCCTCCGGATGGTGTGGAGTTGAACCAAGAAGTTTGTAAGGGAAAGGAGATCGCCTACTTCGTGAATATCTATCCCGAGTGAGGCATACCTTCGTGGATGTAAGCCATGGTGGAATATACAAAGTTGCTTCTTCGTGGACCCTTCATGGGTGGAGGCCTCCCTCGACTCACGCTGCTGTTACCCTCCGTGGTTTGAAGTCTCCATCAACGTGGACGTATGATACGTCTCCAACGTATGTATAATTTTTGATTGTTCCATGCTGATATATTATCATTCTAGGATACTTTTTAAGTATTTATTTCCCAATTTATATTATTTCTGAGCACTAACCTATTGACCCAGTGCCCAGTGCCAGTTGCCGCTTTCTGCATCTTTTTCACTTTCCAGGTTTACAGTACCAAACGAAGTCCAATTGCCACAAAACTTTTTGATGATTTTTTTGGACAAAAAGAAGACCTGGGAGATACAGAAGGAAGCCAGGAGCCACACGAGGGCCCACAAGCCAATAGGGCGTGCCCTAGGGGGGCGCCCTGTTGGCTTGTGGGCCCCTCGTGGCTCTCCCAACCCCGTTCTATGGCCCATAAATTCTCTAATATCGTGAAAACCCTAGAGGCAGTCCCGAAACTCTTTTTACGCCGCCGCAAGTCTCTGTTCCATCGGAGGCCATTTGGAGCTCCATTCCGGCACCCTGCCGGAGGGGGGGTCGATCATGGAGGGCCTCTTCATCAACCTTGCTGCCCTCATGATGATGTGTGAGTAGTTTACCACAGACCTACGGGTCTGTAGTTAGTACCTAGATGGCAATTTCTCTATCTCTTTATCTTCAATACAATGATCATCGCATCTTCGCTTTGATCTATCCGATGTAATTCTTTTGTGCGGTGCGTTTGTTGGGATCCGATGAATTGTGGGTTTATGATCAGATTATTCATGAAAAGTATTCGAGTCACTGCTGATATATATTATGATTCTTAAGTGCATGATCATTATAGCTTCATAATTATCTCCGAGCTATTGATTTGCTTTAACCAAGTAGATTGATCTTTCTTCAGTGAGAGAGGTTCGTTGTAGTAGGTTCAACCTGACGAGTTTCTATATCCCAGTGACATAAGGGGACAGGTTGCGTCTTTGTGTTGTTGCTACTAAGGATAACATGATGGGGTTTATTCATATTGCTTGAGTTTACTTTGTGTACATCATGTCATCGTTCTCCATGCATTACTCTGTTTTACTTAATACTCTAGATGCATGCTGGATAGCGGTCGATGAGTGGAGTAATAGTAATAGGTGCAGGCAGGAGTCGGCATATTTATTTATGGACGTGATGCCTATATACACATGATCATTGCCGTGAAAATCGCATAACTATCCGCTTTTCTATCAATTGCCCAACAGTAATTTGTTACCCACCGTATGTTGCCTACATGAGTGATGCCGCTAGGGAAAACTATGGCCCCCGGGTCTATTCACTTATAAATTCATAAATGCTATTATTATCTTGCTGCCATTATTTTTCTTTTATTTTATTTTCCAATTTATAATTATCTAAAATTATCTACACAACTCATTTGCTTGCAAATAACGAGATCAAGGGGATTGACAACCCTCTTCCCCGCGTTGGGTGCAAGTCGTTTGCTCTTTTGTGTGCAGCCGCTGAAGACGGTTGAGGATTGATATTCCTATTGGTTCGACAAACCTTGGTTTCATAAATAAGGGAAATACTTACCCGTATTGTGCTGCAATTACCCGTTCCTCTTCACGGAAAACCCAATGCAAATCACAAGTATCAACGTACGATAGTGATACGTCTCCAACGTATCTATAATTTTTGCTTGTTCCATGCTATTATATTATCATTCTTGGATGTTTTACAATCATTTTATAGCAACTTTATATCATTTTTTGGGACTAACTTATTGGCATAGTGCCAAGTGCCAGTTTTTGTTTTTGCTTGTTTTTTTACTTCACAGAATATCAGTACCAAACGGAGTCCAATCGCGATGAAATTTTTGGAGATTTTTTTTGGACCAGAAGGAGGCCAGTGGGCCAAAGAAGTAACCAAGAGGGAGCCCAGGCCGCCCACAAGACACCAGGGCGTGCCAGGGCCCCGGGCGCGCCCTGGTGGGTTGTGGCTGCCTCGGGAACCTTCTCCACTGCCTCTGAGCTCTATAAATACCCAAATATTCCAGAAACCCTAGAGGAGTCGATGAAAAATACTTCCAGCCACCGCAAGTTCCAAAACCGTGAGATCCACTAACACCATCACGGAGGGGTTCATCATCCTCATTGGCGCCTCTCCGATGATGCGTGAGTTTTCCACCATAGACCTATGGGTCCGTAGGCAGTAGCTAGATGGCTTTCTCTCTCTCTTTTGATTCTCAATACAATGGTCTCTTGGAAATCTATTTGATGTAATGACTTTTTGCGGTGTGTTTGTTGGGATCCGATGAATTTTGAGTTCATGATCAGTTTCTATCCATCAATATTATTTGAGTCTTCTTTGATCTCTAATATGGATGATTACTTATGGCCTCGTATATCTTCTTCGAATCTTTGGTTTAGTTAGGCCAACTAGATCGATTTTTCTTGCCATGGGAAGAGGTGCTTTGTGATGGCTTCGATCTTGCGGTGTCCTCTCCCAGTGACAGAAGGGGCAGCGAGGCACGCATGTATTGTTGCTATTAAGGATAACAAGATGGGGTATATTCCTACATGAATAGATCTTCTCTACATCGTGTCACCGTTCTTATTGCATTACTCCGTTTTTCCATGAACTTAATACACTAGATGCATGCTGGATAGCGGTCGATGTGTGGAGTAATAGTAGTAGATGCAGAATCATTTCGGTCTACTAATCTTGGACATGATGCCTATATAATGATCATCGCCTTGGATATCGTCATGATTATTTGATCTTCTATCAATTGCCCAACAGTAATTTGTTCACCCACTGTGTGCTATACTCATGAGAGAAGCCACTAGTGTAACCTACGGCCCCCGGGTCTATTTTTCCAACATATAGCTTTCCGATCTATCTTTTTGCCGCTTTTGTTTTTAGATCTACTATTTCAAAAACCCAAAAATACCATGCTGCACTTTTTATTTGCCTCTTTTATTTTGTGTTCTTGCGAGATCTATTTATCCAATCTACAATCTAATCTATCTTTTTACTGTGGAGAGATTGACAACTCTCTTTCACGTTGGGTTGCAAGTATTTGTTCTTTGTGTGCAGGTACTGTTTACATAGTGTTGCATGATCCTCCTACTAGTTCGATACCTTGCTTTCATAACTGAGGGAAATACTTACCGTCGCTGTGCTGCATCATCCCTTCCTATTTGGGGAAACACCGACGCAGTCTCAAGCCACGTCAAAGGAATTTCAGGTGTCGTTGCCGGGGAGGAAGCAGTCTCTTCAACGTGCCAATCTCTGGTGCCGAGGAGACATCATCAACATCTATCAGGTTCATAATCACAAATCTCATCTCCTTGCAATTACATTATTTGCCATTTGCCTCTCGTTTTCATCTCCCCCACTTCACAAAAATTTGTTGTTTTATTCGCCTTCTTTCTCGTTTGCCTTTTTCTTGTCGGATCTCTTTTTGTTTGCTTGTTTGGTATCTTTGTTTGTGTTTCCATGTGCCTTCTATTTGCAAGCATCTTCGCTTGCTAAAAATCTATTGATATGGATCCTCATCCACTTGCTAATCTTTTCAAAAGACCAAATTATGATGAACCAATTGCTAGTGAGTTGAGTGCACTTGATTATCTGCATAAAGTTTTGTTTGAAAATCATGAATTCGAAAAAATTGATGAAGTGTTGAAAGAAGAAATTTATAAGGTGATTCATGATAGCTCCTTGATTGAAAAGCATGATTGCAATGTTGCTAGTATGAATTCTCTAAATATCCATGATGCTAATGATATGCAAACCCACAAGCTTGGGGATACTATGTTTGATGAAGATGATATTTTTAGTCCCCCAAGTTTTGATGAGCAAATTTATTATAATGATTGCATGCCTCCTATTTATGATGATGGTGATGACATGTATGCTATAATGAGTAATGATAACCAAGAAACTTATCATCATGGTTTTAATTTGCAATGTGGTTATGTCAATCAAGTGTCTCATGATAGTTATTTTGTTGAGTTTGCTCCGACTACCATGGATGAAAAGGAATTTGCTTATTTGGAGAGTAATGAAAATTCTATGTTTGTGCATCATGAAAAGAATGATTTATGTGATGGTTATATTGTAGAATTCCTTCATGATGCTACTGTAATTTATTATGAGGGAGGAACATATGCTTGTAGGAATTTCAATAATATCAAGTTTCCTCTCTATGTGTTCAAAGTTTTGAAGTTATGCTTGTTTCGCCTTCCTATGCTAGTTGATTCTTGTTCCCATAAATTGTTTGCTCACAAAATCCCTATGCATAGGAAGTGGGTTAGACTTAAATGTGCTTGTCATGAGATTCATGATGCTCTCTTTCATATTTCAAGTACTACTTTTTATGTGAGCATCATTGAAATCATCATGCCTAGCTAGGGGCGTAAAACGATAGCGCTTGTTGGGAGGCAACCCAATGAATAAATTTATTTTTTTCTTTTTCTTTCTGTTTTTGAGTGTTGACACAATTATGCCTCTGTTATGATTGTGTTTTTTATGTTTTATTTAGTGTTTGTGCCAAGTAAAGCCTTTAGGATGATTCATAAGATGAGTAGAAACAATGTTGAATCTGAAACAGAAACTTTGACTCCAGTGAGTGAATTTTCAATTTTTTTACTGGAGCATGATAACGAGCTGAAATTTTAACACAGTGCTCTTATACAAATTCTTTACGTTGTCCTAATTTTTCAGAATTGTTAGACTTACATAAGTATGGTTAGAGTACAGATTACTACAAATTGTTCTGTTTAAGACAGATTCTATATTCGTTGCATTGTGTGCTTGTTTCGATGAATCTATGGTTTGTATTGAAGGGTATAAGCCATGGTAAAGTTAAAATACAGTAGGTATAATACAATAATATTTTTTAATGAGTTTGCAACAGTACTTAAAGTGGTGATTTGCTTTATTATACTAACGGATCTCATGAAGGTTTTGTTGAGTTTTGTGTGATTGAAGTTTTCAAGTTTTGGGTGAGATCATGATGGATGAAGGAATAAGGAGTGAAAAGAGCCTAAGCTTGGGGATGCTATGGCACCCCAAGATAATATCCAAGGAGAAACAAGCAACTAATCTTGGGGATGCCCCGAGTGGCATCCCTCTTTCTTCTAACGACCATCGGTATTTTACTTGGAATTATATTTTTATTCGTCACATATCATGAGTTTTGCTTGGAGCGTCTTGTATTATTTGAGTCTTTGCTTGATTTGCTTTTTAGTTTGTCACAAGTATCCTTGTTGGACACACCTATTTGAGAGAGCCAAAATTATGCTATGATTTGTTAGAATTGCTCTATATGCTTCACTTAAATTTTTGAGCTATGGAATTGCTCTAGTGCTTCACTTATATCTTTTTGAGCACGGTGTGCTTTTAAATTTCTGAAGAAATACTCTCATGCTTCACATAGATTAATTTGAGAGTTAGTAAATTTTGAAGAAATTCTCTCATGCTTCACTTATATTATTTTGAGAGACGGAATTTTTATGCTCATGTTCTTCACTTAAATTTATTTGAGCTTGTCAAAAGCAATGGCAATATATGAAACTAGTACCAAAGTGATAGATATTCAAGAGGGATATAATAAAAACTTTCATGAAGATCATTGGACAAATTAAACTTGATTCCTTGTAATAGTTTTGAGACATGATGATAGTAATATGTGAGTCATGTTGATGACTAATTGTGCTTTAGTAAGAATATTGGTGTTAAGGTTTGTGAAGCCCTATGCAAGCACGAAAGTCAATAGTTATGCAATGAAATTACATCCTACTTGTGGTGCATTATTCGGTGTTAGTTATGCTTAATGCCCGTTTATGTGAATTTTTGTTTTTTGGTTGGTTGCTTCTCAATCTATTTGCTAGCCTCCACTTGTACTAAGTAGAAATACTACTTGTGCATCCAAAATCCTTAAACCCAGTTTTGCCATATGAGTCCACCATACCTACCTATATGCGGTATTTCCATGTCGTTCTAAGCAAATTTGTATGTGCCATCTCTAATTTTCAAAATGAATTTCCTTTTTGTGTGCTCGTACCGCTCATGAAACGGTAGGGGTTGTCCGATATTTTTCCATGCTAGATGTGTTATTCTCAAGATGAGTGTTTATTCACTTGTCATTGTAATAGGGATACCCAGTCCCGAAATGAAAAAGAAATGTACTTTATGTTGTCAAATAATAAATTCCTTGGAAAATGTTGGTATGGAAGGCAACCGTGGATACAGCTAGCCATGGATTATGAAGGAATGGTGGAAAAAGGAATAAACTTTATTTTCTATTTGGGAACCGCCTATGATATATCTAGCATGGAAAGTATTGAGAACTACTTTGTCGATTTCGTTGACAGGAAAAGCATGCCTCTCAAAAAATTTATCTCTCAATTTAAGCTTTGAGCTCTGGCACCTCTACAAATCCCTACTTCCCTCTGCGAAAGGCCTATCTATTTACTTTATGCAATTTTTACTTTTATTTGAGTCTCCATCTTCTCTTATAAGGTACCAACTAGGGGGCACTATGATCATACTTGTGCATTGGGTATAGCTAATATTTGAGTGTGTTTCATGAATGGATCAATGATTCAGCATGATGGGCTAGGGATAACTTTCTTTAGTGTTGATATTTTGAAAGACATGGTTGCTTGTTGGTATGCTTGAGTATTGAAGTCTTCATGTCAAAACTAGACTATTGCTTTGAACCATCTAAAAGTCCAAATGTCCATGCTACAAAAGAAAACAATATGTGATGAACATGTAAGGTAGCATTCCACATCAAAAATTCTGTTTTTATCATTTACCTACTCGAGGACGAGTAGGAATTAAGATTGGGGATGCTGATACGTCTCCAATGTATCTATAATTTTTTATTGTTCCATGCTGTTATATTATCATTCTTGGATGTTTTACAATCATTTTATAGCAACTTTATATCATTTTTTGGGAATAACCTATTGACATAGTGCCAAGTGCCAGTTGCTGTTTTTGCTTGTTTTTTTTACTTCGCAAAATATCAGTACCAAACAAACTCCAATTGCCACGAAACTTTTTGGAGATTCTTTTTGGGCCAGAAGACAACTTGGGAGCCAAGGAAGCACCTGGGGGGAGGCCCGTGGGGCCCAGAAGACACCAGGGCGCGCCAGAGGCCCTTGGCGTGCCCTAATGGGTTGTGGGGCCCATGGGGGTCTCCTCCGTCGCTTCTCAGCTATATAAATCCTCAGAAATTCCAGAAACCCTAGAGGAGTCGACGAAACACAATTCCAGTCGCCGCAGGTTCCAGAACCGCGAGATCCAATCTAACACCATCATGGAGGGGTTCATCATCCTCATTTGTGCCTCTCCGATGATGCGTGAGTAGTCCACCATAGACCTACGGGTCCGTAGGTAGTAGCAAGATGGCTTCCTCTCTCTCTCTCTCTCTTTTGATTCTCAATACAATGGTCTCTTGGAGATCTATTTGATGTAATGACTTTTTGCGGTGTGTTTGCTAGGATCCGATGAATTTTGAGTTCATGATTAGTTTCTATCCATGAATATTATTTGAGTCTTCTTTGATCTCTTATATGCATGATTATTTATAGCATTATATTTCTTCTTCGAATCTTTGGTTTAGTTAGGCCAACTAGATCATTTTTTCTTGCCATGGGAAGAGGTGCTTTGTGATGGGTTCGATCTTGCGGTGTCCTCTCCCAGTGACAGAAAGGGCAGCGAGGCACGCATGTATAATTGCTATTAAGGATAACAAGATGGGGGTCTATTCCTACATGAATATATCTTGTCTACATCATGTCACCGTTCTTATTGCATTACTCCGTTTCTCCATGAACTTAATACACTAGATGCATGCTGGATAGCGGTCGATGTATGGAGTAATAGTAGTAGATGCAGAATCGTTTCGGTCTACTAATCTTGGACGTGATGCCTATATATTGATTATTGCCTTGGATATCGTCATGATTATTTGATCTTCTAGTAATTGCCCAACAGTAATTTGTTCACCCACCGTGTGCTATACTCATGAGAGAAGCCACTAGTGAAATCTACGGCCCCCGGGTCTATCCTTTTAATATATTGCTTTCCGATCTAACTTTTTCCGCTTTTGTTTTCAGATCTATTATTCCAAATACCCAAAAATACCTTGCTGCACTTTTTATTTGCTTCTTTTATTTTGTGTTCTTGTGCGATCTATTTATCCAATCTATTACAACCTAATCTATCTTTGTACCGTTGAGAGATTGACAACCTCTCTTATGCGTCGGGTTGCAAGTATTTGTTCTTTGTGTGCAGTTACCGTTTACATAGCGTTGCGTGATCCTCCTCCTAGGTTCGATAACCTTGGTTTCCTAACTGAGGGAAATACTTACCGTACCTGTGCTGCATCATCCCTTCCTCTTTGGGGAAATACCGACACATTCTCAAGCCACGCCACTCACCGGTAACAAACTCCAAGTTGGATACTTTCGGGTATTCGGCTCAAAGTGCTACATTCTTGATAAGCATCTTCGCTCTAAATTTGATCCTAAATCTCATGAACGTTTCCTACTTGGTTACGGATCGAACTCTCACACTTAAGCTGTATACAACAACTTCACTCAAAAATTTGAAGAGACGGTAGATGTGAAGTTTGATGAAACTAATGGTTCGCAAGTCGAAAAATTACCAAATGATGTAGGAGATAAGTAACCTTCGGAAGCAATCCAAGACTTGTCCATAGGCAAGATTCGTCCCATGGAAGTGAAGGAAAGTACTTCATATACTCAAGTGGAAGCCCCTAACTCAAAGGTGAACCACAAGATAACATGGAGGCATCTGCAAGTGGTACACGCCAAGATGAAGGGAGTGAAGAAGTACATAATGATGATCCACCTCAACCTCCTTCACTACCTCCACAAGGGAACAACAACTTCAACAACAATGAAGAAGAAGATGATGATGAGGAAGCTTCACCGTCCAACAAGCAAAAGCTACCACGAGTTCGGGCAAGAGTGGACAAGGATCATCCCGTAGAGCAAACTATTGGCGACATAAGAAACGGGAGAATCACTCGCTCTAAAACTCACTTAGCTAAATTTTGTGAGCATTACTCATTTATCTCTAGCATTCATCCTATGAAGGTGGAAGAAGCTATTGAAGACCCGGATTGGGTGAATGCCATGCACGAGGAGCTACACAACTTCGAGAGGAATCAAGTTTGGACTCTAGTGGAGAAACCCAAGGACAAGCACAACATCATTGGAATAAAATTGGTGGTTTGGAACAAGCAAGATGAATACAGACAAGTAGTACGCAACAAGGCTCGCCTTGTGGCTCAAGGCTACACTCAAGTCGATGGTATGGACAATGGTGAGACATACGCCCCTGTTGCTAGACTTGAGTCCATTCGCATTCTTCTTGCTTATGACAATCACCATGATATTACACTTTACCAAATGGACATTAAAAGTGCTTTTCTAAATTGTGAAATTTAGGAGGAAGTCTATGTTAAACAACCTCCCGGATTTGGGAACCCTAAGAAACCTAATCATGTCTACAAACTTCGCAAAGCTCTCTATGGTCTTAAACAAGCCCCCAAGCTTGGGACAAATGCTTAACGGAGTTTCTTATAGAAAAGGGTTTTGACATTGGTAAAATTGATGCAACCTTGTTCACTAAAAGAGTTAATGGTGAATTATTTGTGTGCCAGATTTTATGTGGATGATATCGTTTTTGGATCTACTAACCCACATTTTAGTGAGAAATTTGGAAGGTTGATGTTCGAGAAATATGAGATGTCTATGATGTGTGAGCTAAATTCTTTCTTGGTTTGCAAATCAAGCAAACGAGAGATGTCATGTTTGTCTCTCAAACAAAGTATACCAAGGACTTGTTCAAGAAGTTCAACATGCAAGTATGCAAAGGTATGGAAACCCCTTGCCTACATGTTGACATGTTGACCTCACTAAGGAGGACAAACCGGTTGATCAAAAAGTGTATCGATGAATGATTGGTTCATTGCTATACCTTTATGCCTCCTGTCCCAATATCGTGCTAAGTGTGTGCATGTGTGCCCGATATCAAGCGGCACCAAAAGAATGTCATCTTAAGACCGTAAAAAGAATTGTGAGATACTTGATTCATACACCAAACTTTGGCATTTGGTATCCCAAAGGTTCTTCGTTTGACCTTATGGGCTATTCCGTCTCGGACTATGCCGGAGATAAGGTTGATAGAAAATCTATCTTGGGTACTTGTCAATTTATTGGGAGATCTCTTGTGTCTTGGTCCTCCAAGAAACAAACTCGGTGTCTCTATCTACTGCCGAAGCAGAATACATCGTCGCCGGATCTTGTTGTGCACAATTGCTATGGATGACCCAAACTCTTAAAGACTATGAATACATGTGAAACATGTTCCATTGTTTTGTAACAACGAGAGTGCTATCAAGATTGCACACAATCCCGTGCAACATTCTCGAACTAAGCATATTCAAGTTTGTCACCATTTCATTCGTGATCATGTTGCGAAAGGAGATATTAATCTCAAACATGTTCGTACCGACAAGCAATTGGTGGATATGTTCGCAAAACCACTTGATGAGTAAGTGTTTTGTCACTTGAGGAGTGAGTTGAACATCATAGATGCTTCAAACTTGTTCTAGAGACTCACTCGGATGCATGCAAGGGATGAGCTTACATGACTATTCCTTGATACTATTGACATGATATTATTCCATATCTTGGAAACTATGCTCCCTTGTGATGCATCTAACCTTTTGTAGGTACATGTATGGATTACACTCCACAAGATTGCCATCAACTCAAACTATAAGCAATCTTGTCATGACCAAGTATCAACAACCATTCTTTGTGATGGAGGAAGAAGACAATACAAACTATATCCTTGACAAACATTTGATATAGAACTTCACTCTTGTCATTTGGATATATTCATGTTATTGCTTGCATGACTAACCCATGTAGGAGGATCTACTTCAAAGGAAGAAGGATAGCTCCAAACTCTAACACTTGAGCATCCACAACAAGCCCACCTACATGCTTACGTCATCAACATAACTCAAAGCTATGTATTCATATCCTTGAAGAAGCTTTACTCCAAGTCATGAGTCAAAGCAATTCTAAGTGATATGAAGACATCAAAATGCTTAAACGAAAAATGGTAACCCCATTTTGAGCTTAATGATGAGTATGACCTATGATCAAGTCTTCTCACTTGGCTCCTTAAGTCAATATACTCTAATATAGGTGACCTAGTCGCCGACCATCATCTAGATGAAGGTTCATGAGTGGTTAATCTTCTAGTGAAAAGCTTTCTTGCTACCTCTCAATCTTCATCTAGTTGAATATACCTTGCAAAATTTATCGAAAATCCCTTGCAAATCTTATTGAAAATTCCTTGCAAATATTATTGAAATTCCTTGCTAATCCAGTCAAGTTTTCTGAAAAGTCTCTTTGAAAAAATTGGCCAATAATGCCTTTGCCAAGTTTCTGTTTGCAACTCGGAATCTCCGACGAAAAGGAATCATCTTCACCGATATGGCAGATGTACTTCTTAGTGCTTCTTCGGTACAACCTACATGAAACACCTCGGAGAAACCAAAATTCCTCAGAGCCTCAACATTCTTTTCAGTCCCACCGATCAAACTTGCCTCGAAGTCTCCGAATTTTGCTATTACCAGATTTCTTTGCCAAATCTTAACACTTACTATGCTCCATGACCCTTATCTCTATGATCCCTTACCCTCTGGCCCTTCTTGGAAATTGATGCCAAACGGGGAGAAATATCAAAGCTTAAAGCTATCCAAAGGGGGAGAGGCCAAATCACGACTATGGATTTGACTCACTACGTGTTCTAGACTTGTCTCACCCTACCTACTCCCAATATCTACACGCTAAGATTCAGGGTGAGAGGAAGAAGGAAAATCCATACCCAGGGGAGAAAGTTCTATAAATATTCTTGGAGACAAGCCAATCTTAAGATAATATTGTTTCCTACATGTCATCCATATCTTGGTACATTTGAAATCTCTTGCATTTGTATGAAAGAAGCATTCTTGTGTTATCTCACCCTGTTTTCTCAAGTATGTTTCTCTAGTTAGAATGCTCTAGTATTTCAAGGTAAGTATATGCATCTTCATCATGTTCAGGACGATCTCTTGCTTCTTGCACATATTGTTTGCAAGAGTGAGTCATGAACATAGACATACTTCATTCACATATATTGTTGATGCATATAGCCAAGGTACATATTACTTGTCATGTCTTCTCTACTGTTTGTGTGTGTTCATGCATTCGAAAAGCAACCACTCCTTAAAACGAATTGCACACTTGTAGGGGGAGCTTGCTTCAGAAATATGTCTAACAAAGCTATCATACATTACTGTATATGTTAAATTGAAGCTTTAATTGTATGTTGTCATCAGTTACCAAAAGGGGGGAGATTGAAAGCACAAATGCTCCCTTGGAGGTTTTTATAATTAATGACAACAGTAATTATCTCCTGGATTAACAGTGTTATCTAGTCTATTTCAGATAAAGTCCAAAGATACAAGTGGCTGGGAATTGTGAGAACAATCCCCAAGATGGAAAGGAATCCTATTGACAAAAGCTTCAAGACTCTACATTTAGTTTATTTGATAAACCAAAATTAAGTCCATAGGAAAGCCAATACTATTAATAGGGGATGAGGTATTGATAATGATCTGGTTGCTCAAAGTGCTTAGAGATTTGCCACCAAAAGCATCAACCAAACTCTCACAAAAGATTATTTCCAAAAACCTAAACCACAGAATTCGGTGCCACCAAGTTTCCAGTTTCGTTCTCACCAAGTTAGACCTAGATAGAACCCAAGCCAAACCCTAGCACCTCGGTACCACCGAGATCCTGTTCGGTACAACTGAAAAGCAGTGAACAACTCTCTGGAAACGTGATATTTAACTTCGGAACTTCCAAGTTTTATATCTCGGAGCCACCGAGATGCGGATCTTCTCAAGGCCAACCAAATCAGTATCACTGAGATGTTATCATTTGGTCTCACCGAAAAGCTGAAAGTAAGAACATTTTGCACTAATCGGTACAACCGAGTTTTTACTTCGGTTCCACCGAGTTGGGCAATAATGTTGTAACGGTTGGATTTTTTGAGATGGCTATATATACCCCTCCACCCCCTCTCACTCATAGAGAGAGCACTCAGAACGAACGAACACTTCCAACATTCATTTTCTGAGAGAGAACCACCTACTCATATGTTGAGATCAAGATATTCCATTCCCACCATATGAATCTTGATTTCTAGCCTCCCCAAGTTGCTTTCCACCCAATCATCCTCTTCTACCAAGCCAAATTCTGTGAGAGGGTGATTGAGTGTTGAGGAGACTATATTTTGAATCACTAGAGCAAGGAGTTCATCATCCATGAACCATCTATTACCTTTTGGAGAGTGGTGTCTCCTAGATTGGTTAGGTGTCGCTTGGGAGCCTCTAGATCGTGTGGAGTTGAACCAAGAAGTTTGTAAGGGAAAGGAGATATCCTACTTCATGAAGATCTACCCCGAGTGAGGCTAGTCCTTCGTGGATGTAAGCCATGGTGGAATAGACAAGGTTGCTTCTTCGTGGACCCTTCGTAGGTGTAGCCTTCCATGGATTCGCACAACCGTTACCCTTCGTGGTTGAAGTCTCCATCAACGTGGACGTACGATTTCACCACCTATCGGAACCACGCCAAAAATCTCCGTGTCTTCATTGCGCTTGATCTTCCTACTCTACCATCCTTTATGTTTCTTGCAAATGCATGATGTTTACTTCCTGCTGCTCAATCTCTAGATATGCATGTGTAGGAATCTTTGGATGCAACTTAACTTGTGCAAAATCGCCTAAATTTCAAGAGAACCAAAAATTGCTCATATTTCTTGTTAAGTGTCTATTCACCCCCCCCCTCCACACGCCAGTTCTCGATCCCACAGCCGTAGATGAAGCCCAGGTGACACTCTTCCAAAAGGTAGAGCCCAGCCCTTCTCTAGCCCAAAAAATACTTGTTGGGTTCACCTTATATTTATAGGCAATAATTTTCTTCCAGTCTTTATTAGTATCATCATTGAAATGTTTTCCCCAAGGGGCCAATAGGGCCATTTTAAACTCCTTGAGATTGGGAATCCCCAAACTGCCAAATTATTTCTTTCTAAAGATCAGTCCCCAATTAGCTAAGTGGTATCTATGCCGATCTCCCATGTTGCCCCAAAAGAAATGATCCATTTGAGAATTAATAGCATTAATGGCCCATTTAGGTAATTTCATCATAGACATAAGATAGGCAGGAATACTAATAATATACACACAAAACATAATTGTTTCCCCCCCTATAGGTGAGAAATATCCCCATCCAACATGAAATGTTTTTAATAATCCTATCAATGATAGGTTGTAGGTCTTCTCTTTTCAGTTTGTCATAATGCAAAGGCACCCCAAAATATTTGATAGGGAAAGTACCCAGTTTGCAACAGAAAATTTTGGTAAATTCCGTGGCAAACTCTTCTTCCACATTAATGGTCAAGTGGTCACTGTTATGAAAGTTAATTTTCACGCCCGAGATATTTTCAAAGTAGGATAAAAGACATTTAAAATTTCTAGCCTTGTCAACCAAATTCTCTAGGAAGAGAATAGTGCCGTCTGCATATTGTAGACTGGCCCCCCATAGAATTACCTGAGGTAAAAGCCCCGCAATTAACCCTTGGGTAGATGCTTTTTGTAGCATTTTAGTAAAAATATCAGCCACCAAATTAAATAGGAGAGATGAAAAGGGGTCTCCCTGCTTAAGACCCCCCCCCCCCACAAAGTGGGGGCCCATAATATCATTGATTTTCTCACTAAAGGTGTTGTTAACTAAATTACTTTTAATTGAGGATATACATTTGTGTCCAAACCCTCTAGAGTGTAGCATCTCAAATAAGAAGTCCCAAGTAAATCTGTCATAAGCCTTCTTATAATCAAGTTTAAGAACTAAGCCTTGCGAACACTATTTCTTTACCTCATGGATGACCTCATGGGCCATAACTTCACTTTACAAAATATATCTACCTTTAATAAAGGTTGTTTGATTAGAAGAAATCAATCTCTGACCAATAGGGAAATTCTATTGGTCATTGCTTTGGAGAAAATCTTAACACCACAGTTACTCAAACTTATAGGTCTGAATTTTTCATATCCTTTGCATCAACCTCTTTAGGGATAAGCACATCAAAGAAAATTTTGATTTAATAACATCCTAGAAAGCATGGTAAAACAAAAAATAAAGGCCATCGGGACGAGGCGCCCCATGGGCATAAGACCCAAAAATTGCTTCATTAATCTCTTCTTCAAAAAAAAATCTCTGAAGAAGTTCATTTTCTTCTTCTCTAACCATTTCCTCCTCCTTCCAAAAGGAAGGCCCTAGGATGATGTTATGTTTACTTTCAAAACCAAATAGGTTTTTATAAAAAGAAGTGGCCACTTCCGACATCTCTTCAGTAGTATGGACATGTCTATTTTCACCATTTAGTTTAGAGAGGTGGTTTCTCCTGTGTCTATGATTGGCTAAAGCATGCAAATAATCATTATTCTTACCTCCATATTTAATTTTATGATCAATGGGGCGTTGCCGCAAGGCAGTCTCTTCATGTTGCCATATTTCAGATAGTTCTTTTTTTAACCTCAAGCAACCTAGCTTTCTCTCTCACATCAAGTTGATTTTTTTTCAAAAAAAAACATGACGAATGTCAAACTCTAATAAAAGCTCTTTTTTCCTCTTTTTGATACCTGTTTCAATGCTAATACTGCAGCCCTTAATTTTCTTCTGGAGAAGTCCAGTTTTATCCATCCAAATGTCCATAGCATTATTACCAGAAACCAAAGTATTCCAAATGTCTGCGACCATTTTTTAAAATCAGGGTGGTCAATCCACCATTTTTCGAACCAGAATTGTTTCGGTGAGGTAACACTCCGAGCCCCCGTATCAATAATCAATGAGGTGTGATCACTACCTACCCTGGGGAGGGCCGTCAAAACTGACATGGGGTAGTGAGCATCCGTGGAGACAGACACAAAAACTCTGTCAATCGCCGCGAAAATAGGGTTATCCTCGCTATTACTCCACGTGTAACTCCTATTCTCAACATTAACCTCCATCAAAGCCCACTTGTTCACCCAATCGTTAAAAAGATAAGTAAATCGTGTATTAACAACCCCATTGTTTTTATGAGCAGCAGATTTGACCAAATTGAACCCCCCTAATATCATTGGATATGTTAGCTTAGACAAAGTTTCATGCAGTTCAGCAATAAACTCCAATTTAAATTCATTATAATCCATACCATAAACTGCAACTAAGTGCGAGATGAAACCATCAATCTTATTCTTAACAGTCACAATCACACAAAACTTCTTATCTACAAAACCAATGATGTCAAATAAACCATTTTCAGACCCACAAGGATCCCTCCCGCAGTGTTGACACCAAGAAGAACATGCCAACTAAAATCATCCCCGCCAGCAATACTTTTTGAAATATGACTATCAATATTTTCCCTCTTAGTTTCAAAGGAACCAACAAAGTCCACTTGATTATTATTTAAAAAATCACCTAGGCACTGTAATTTACTAGTTTGCCCTAAGGCATGTATGTTCCAAAAGGAACCAATCATTTAACTTTAAAAGGATGTGACAAGTTACAAGGCTTTCTTTTGGTTTTTAAAATTGGGCTTTCAACCTCTAGATTAGCAGTGCCCCCTGATCTAGTAGGAGAACCAACACCAATTTCTTTAGAAATATGGATATTATCAGGATTATCAATATCTAAGTTGATAGAAGAACAATTTCAGGATTAGAGTCTGCAAATTGAAGACATCTAATTTTCCCTTTCCTAATTAAATCCTGGATAAATTCCTCTTGTTCTTTTGTGTCATTACCAATGCGCAAGTTAACTTTATTAATATGAGAAGCTAACTCACAAGGAGCAAGGTTAACAAATGATTTACCATTGAAGGTAGATGAGATTTCCAGATTTTTCTTCTGCTTGTAAGCAGTAGCCTTCTCCAAGATCTTGACATCTCCATGATTCCTGGTCATAGGCCTGTTAGCAAGGATTGAGCCCCAAGCTGCAGAGGACCTAGTGTTTTTTTTTCTTTTGTTCTATTTCTTTTTCCAAAGTCTTCAATGATGACCTCTTCACATATCCCAATGCAAAAATTACATCTTCAAGTAGACATTGCATCTTAGTAATCATGTCCTCCCCATCTTCATCAGATCCAATCATTTCAAATTTGCTAAGCTGTTCAGAGCAATAGTCCAGATGGACTGACATAGGAACAGATCCTGCACAAGCAAGAGACATTTTGCAAAAATGAGGACTTTTCTCTGCATTTCCTTCATGATCAACCACAAATTTCCTGGAAGATGTTGTCTTGATTTGCTCCACAAACTCCTCATGAATTGCATCAATCAAAATGTGTGGATGAAATTCAGCTGCAGAAACATCCATTTTTTGAGCAGTTCTACTTGAACTTGTAGAAGCAGCAGTTTTGCTAGGAAAATTTCCTTTATCAAGTTCATCAATAGCTTCCTCTTCATCACCATCTTTCATTTCATCTTTGCCAGAGGGCTTATCTACATTTCCATTACTTTCTTCCATGTTATCCAAGTCAAGGTCCAGGTCATCACCATCAGAGTCTTCTACTATCTGATCAAATCCTTCAACAGTGAAGCAAAGCAAGTAGAGCTTCCTCTTCATCTCTACCAGTCTTTCAAAGGGGATTTTCTTGGGATCTCTACCGCAACTTTGATCCTAATCATCTCATAGAAACTCTTAAAGATACCATTCCAATCCACATCCACTAAAATCCCAAAACATGCATCAACCTGCGCAAAAACTTTCCATGCACACCACCATTTTGATGGAATTCCTTCAATTTGCACCCATGCTTCAATCAGTTCTTCAAATTCATCCAACATTCCTTCCCACTCACAAATCTTAACAGAAACTCCATCAATTGGCAGATCAAAAGCAGGGAATTCAATCAAATCATCCACATTTTTCCAGGGGGAAAATCTGAGTAGAAACTTTTTATCTTCCAACTCTCTAATCTGCCAAGGCCACTCTTTATTTTTGCAGAAAATTCCATTCAACTGAATCAGTAACTCTGAAGCAGAAACTTCACCCTTGATCACTTTCAGCACAACACAATTTTTATAGTTCAACCAATTGGATTCAGCCGCCACAGCAATATCAATGTGATAAAATCCTAGGCCAGCTGCCGCACTTCCAAAATATGTAGCAGTAGGTTGAGGTTTTGCCCAAGTAATGCAATTATTCACGTTGTGATTACCAGCACATATGAAGCACTTTTTTGGTTCTATGCAATTTCCCACATAATGCCCTGACCAACTACAGTTAAAGCATGTCATGTCCTTGTACTTAGGGTCTAGGGGTTGTACTGCTGGAACTT
This sequence comes from Elymus sibiricus, assembly GCA_039707655.1. Taxonomy (NCBI): domain Eukaryota; kingdom Viridiplantae; phylum Streptophyta; class Magnoliopsida; order Poales; family Poaceae; genus Elymus; species Elymus sibiricus. The sequence goes on from CM077673.1 coordinate 319,622,394, forward strand.
GAGGAGGGGATGTGACGCCCCCAATTTGACCGTACGCTAATCATACACACAATGCGTACGACCAAGATTAGGGACTCACTGATCGATATCACAACACAACTCTAGACACAAATTAAAGTCATACAACTTCATATTACAAGCCAGGGGCCTCGAGGGCTCGAATACAAAGCTCGACAAGTACGAGTCAGCGGAAGCAAATAATATCTGAGTACAGACATAAGTTAAACAAGTTTTGCCTTAAGAAGGCTAGCACAAACATAACAACGGATCGAAAGAGGCGAGGCCTCCTACCTGGGAACCTCTTATCCTACTGCTGGTTGGGGGCAGCCTCCACGTAGTAGTAGGCTCTGGCGGTGGTGTAGTAGTCGTCTCTGGCATACTCCATCTCCTGGGCTCCGTCATCTGAACGCGTTAATCGTATTGAGGGGGGAAGACAAGGCAAAGCAGCGGTGAGTACTCATCCAAAGTACTCGCAAGACTGACATCAGAACTATGCTAAGTATGCATCGTTATCAAGGGAATGGGGGTTATATCTGGACTGACTGCAGAAAGCAAGAATGAGGGGGGGCCTAGTCCAATCGAAGACTAGCATCTTCAACATCTTGCAGCATTAGAAGAGTGTAGATTGGTAACACATATGTAACAATATCATGGTAGCAATTTTATTAAGTAACCATGCCCAGAGATTCTCCCTCGACTCCCTACGAGGAAACAATCTCGGAGCCAACATTCATTTCAATTTTAAGTCACAATTTTAGTTGTAGTAGCTCGAGATACAACTCCAAGTCGTCCTGTTACCGTGGACACGGCTATTCGAATAGTTAACTTCATCCCTGCAGGGGTGCACCACGTTTTCCATCACGCTTGATCACCTTTGGCCGGACACACTTTCCTGGGTCATGCCCGGCCTCGAAGATCAACACATCATCGCCCTACCTAGGCTCAACAGAGAGGCCAGCCCGCCGGTCTAAATCCTAAGCGCGCAGGGGTCATGGGCCCACTCACCCTTTGCGCTCCTGCACGATGCGTGGGCGGCCGGTGTCAGTCCTGGCACCTCTTAATACAAGGCGGTGCTTTACGCGGGCCACCCGGGCGCGCGCCGCTCCATTGCTGATGTCCGAAGAGCTTCGGCTGATACAACGACGCCGAGTACCCATAACTTCTCCCACGTGAAGGTTAGTGCGAAAAGGTCAAATGACCAACTCAGATCAAACACCCAAACCATTAGCATTTTATTAATTGCGGTGACGAGCGCGATACACGATATGTGGTCCCATCGCCCCGTCTCGAGGTCTTGTGGCAAGGGCCAAGAATGCCTGGCCACGCCCCGTCGTATTACACCAACACCCTCCGGTCATCCTGACCTCTTCATGTATCCTCCGGTCATCCTGAACTCATCATGTATCAACAGTAAGGTAAATGTAACCGTGTGTCTGTAACACCAAGGGGAAAACCGAGGAATCACCATCGATGGATCCCACTCAATGTAAACGTCAAGGTGACTAGAGAGGATTCACCCTCGATGGTCTACGCTTGAGGGGTTGCGCGACAGAGTCGTCGTCGGGAGTGGTGAAGGAGGAATCACCCTCGATAACCACGACCGACTAGCTGCACTACAGAGTTAGCATCATGGGTACTTCACGATGTGTCACCCTCGTTACTCGACAGTAGCTCTGCAGAGTCGTACAACTAAGGGGTGTGCGGTGAAAGTGACGGGCATGGCTGGTCGGTCGGTTGACCGAGTCTTTGAGTCGTCGAGTCGTCGATGAAGAAGCAGGGGCAACTGGGACTAAGGGGGTCACAGAGGATTCATTGATCAACCTATACTAAGCAGTTGATATAACAGCAGGTATAGTAGCAGTTTATCAAAAACAGGCTATGCATCAGAATAGGAGCTAACTAATACAGTAGCAAAATCTAATGCAAGAATGAGAGGCAAAGAATTGGGCGATATCGGAATGCTCAAGGGGGGGTTGCTTGCCTTGCTGCTCTGCTGCAAAGGCCTGATCGTCAATGGCGTGGTCATACCCGGCAGCAGCGTCAGTCTCGGGGTCTGCCGGTAAGAAGAGGGGGAAGAAACAATAAATATTAAGCAAACAAATGCATCACGATGCATGACATGGCAATATGCCGAGCTATGCATGCACTAACGCAGTATTACACGTCGCAGGCGGGTCGGAAGAATATCTGATGATATTTTCCGGGTCTCGGGCTACTACCGGACAGACGAAAACGATGGAAACGTTCCACGTTCGTTATGATAGGAGCATGCGACAGACTAACGGACAGCGTATTCGGTTCCGTGGGATTTTTTTGAACAACTTTCATGTATAAAACTCTTTCATCCGAGTTACGGATTATTTATTATTAATTTTTAAAGTTTTATTATTATTCTGAAATTAAACAAATTTAATTTAATTCCAAAAATACTATTATGACATCAGCATGAGGTCAGCATTGCGTCAGTAGTCAGCCAGCTGACTCAGGTCAAACCTGACACCTGGGCCCCACCTGTCATAGACTCAGGGTCTAAACAGAGTTTAAATTAAATTAACAGGTTAATTAGAGGGGTGGGTCCCATCTGTCAGTGTCTCATTAGCATAATTTAAGTAACTGGGTTAATTAAACCAACTTAATTAACTCTAATGGGGCTGGGCCCACATGTCATAGGCTCAGAGGGGGTGTGGCCCACTAGCAGTGACTAGGCGCTGCCTAGCCAGCTAGTTGACCACGGTCAACTGGTCAACAGGGGGCCCGGGGCCACAGGTCAGCGACCCTGGGGGTGGCCCCAACCTGGCCACGTCGGCAGCGGCGCCGGAGCAAGCTCCGGCGAGCAAATCCGCGGCGGAGGGGCGCCTGCCCTGCTCAGAAATCGCCCACAGGGGCTCGTTTGGCGCGCGGAGACTTGCGTTCGGACGTGGGGGCTCGCGCGCATCCATTCCAGCGAGCAGGAGGAGCTGGGGCGGGCCGAAACGGCGCCGGCGGCGAGTAGAGGCGGCAGCGTGATTCGGGATCCAACGGGGATGGCGCTACGGCGTGCTAGCGGGTGACCTAACGAGCCTACCATGACCTACGCGACACGGGGAAGCGAAAGGCGGCGAGCGCGGGACCAAAAGATCACAGCGGGCTCGCCGGTGACGATCGTAAGCGGCGGCGAGCTTTGGCTCATGTCGAAACGGGGGCTACAGGCCACGTTCCAACGAGGGGAAGGAGGGAGAAGGACCGGGGCCTCACAGCGGTCCTGTAGGCGAGCTCAGCGGGCTCGGGGGAGGCCTGGGGAAGCCGGAATCGTCGCGGCGAACGGCGGCGGCCCGAGGAGGAAGAAGGCACGGGGACGGCGATGCAGGGGCTCCGGGCTCGGGCTTGCACTCGGGGTGGACGCGCCGGTCGACGGCGGAGCTTCCGGGCGAGGAGGCGAGGCGAATGGGGCACGGTGGCCGCGGCTACGCCGGAGCCATGGCGACGGCGGCGCTCGGGATCGGGCGAGGAGGAGGGGATCTGGCAGGGGGGCGAATGGGTGGCGGCTAGGGTTTGGGACGCCGCGGGGGCGCCTTGTAGGCGGCGAGGGGCCGCTGGATGGCCGACAGCGCGTCGGCCGCGGCCTCTGGCGGGCATCATCCTGCCCACGTCTCCCCCCGTGAGTAGTGGGGAAGACGACGGGGGGGGAGGGGGAAGATGGGCTGGGCCTGGTCACTGGGCCGGCAGGTCTAAGTGACCAGGGCAAATTGCTCTTTTCCCTTTTTTATTTTATTTTTACTTTCTGTTTTAAAATTTTCTTTTATTTATTTATTTTGGGGCTATAACACTTTAGTAAAATATGACACTTGGCCTAATAATTGCATTGCAATATTAGGTACTGCTACAAAAAGTTTGGGGGGCCTTTGGATTAATTTGGTATTTTCAAAAACCAAAAGGGCATTTAAATAATTGTTTTGGGATCTGTTAAAATAGTTATTAGGCTCAAAACCACATGATAACATGTTGGTTCCAATTTTAGAATAGCTTAGGGAATGATTTCAACCTAAGCATTATTTTTAAATTGAAGTTTGTAAAACTTTTAAAACCACCTTTCAAAAGGATTTGAATTGAAAAGGAATATAATTTGCATTTGATTCCAAAAGTGATCACATTGGGATTAACCAAATGGATTAGCTTAATCCTGGCCATCATTGTAGCTTAATTACAAATATCACTGTAGCACTGACACCAGGGTGTTACAGCTCTCCCCTACTAAAAGAAATTCTCGTCCCGAGAATTATGAGGTAGAAGGATGAAGATCGGGATACTCTGCCCGAAGGTTATCCTCGCGTTCCCAAGTGGCTTCATCTTCCGAATAATTTGACAACTGCACTTTGAAGAACTTGGTAACCTTCTGATGGGTCCGACGTTCGGTTTCATCAAGAACGCGGATCGGATGTTCTTTGTAAGTGAGATCATCCTGCACTTCAATCAATTCTGGATCCACCTCACGATGCGGATCCTTGAAGCAACGACGAAGTTGCGACACATGGAAGACATCATGGATATGGGAGAATTTTGGTGGCAGCTCCAATTTATAAGCCACATGCCCACGTCTTTCAATAACGCGGAAGGGACCAACGTAGCGAGGAGCTAGCTTGCCCTTGTCTCCGAACCGATGAGTGCCCTTCAAGGGAGTGACTCGCAGATAAGCCTTATCACCGGTTTGATAGGTTGAACCCTAGTGTTTCTTGTCATAATTGCTCTTCTGACAGGACTGGGCCGCCTTGAGATTATCATGAACAATGCGGACTTGCTCCTCAGCTTGTTGGATAATGTCCGGACCAATGAGTGCACGTTCCCCAGTTTCTGACCAGTTCAGAGGGGTTCGGCATTTACGTCCATATAACACTTCAAAGGGGGCCATCTTCAAGTTGGCTTGATAGCTGTTGTTATAAGAAAATTCACCATAAGGAAGAGATTCCTCCCACTTCTTGCCAAAAGAGATAACACAAGCCCGTAACATGTCTTCGAGGATTTGATTAACTCGTTCAACTTGACCTTGCGACTGAGGGTGATAGGCAGTGCTCCAGGTAATATGAGTTCCCATTGCTTCTTGGAAACTTTCCCAGAACTTGGAGGTGAAAATACTGCCACGGTCTGAACTGATTTCCTTTGGAATGCCATGGAGTGAAACAATTCTTGAGGTATACAAGGCTGCTAATTGACTAGTAGTAATTGTCTCCTTGACTGGCAGAAAGTGTGCGACCTTTGAGAATTGGTCGATGACAACAAAGATAGCGTCATTGCCCTTCTGCGACTTTGGAAAACCCGTGACGAAGTCCATTTGAATCTTGTCCCATTTCCATTCAGGAATAGGTAGTGGTTGCAGAAGTCCAGCAGGTTTCTGATGTTCAGCTTTCACCCGGCGACAAACGTCACATTCTTCAATATAGCTAGCAATGTCTTGCTTCATACCAGACCACCAGTAATTTTGACGAATGTCCAGGTACATCTTAGTACTGCCCGGATGAATAGAGAGAGGGGTGTCGTGAGCTTCTTTCATCACCTTCTCTGTCATAAGTTCAAAACGGGGGACCACAAGGCGATCCTTGAAGTACAATGCTCCATCTTCACCAAGCGAGAATTCCCTGAATTACTCTAAATTAATGTCCTCTTTCATCATAAGGATATAAGCATCCTTGTCTTGGGTGGACTTAATAGTCCTCAAAAGAGTCGGTTCCATGACAAGGTTAATAAGAGAACCCTGTGGAACAATGTGAAGATTCAACTTGCAGAGCTCTTCATGGAGGCGGGGGTTAGCCTTTTGAACCATAAGATTATTGCAATAAGCCTTTCGACTCAATACATCTGCCATAACATTAGCCTTGCCAGGGGTATAAGATATACCGAAGTCATAGTCCGACACTACTTCCATCCATCGCCTCTGACGGAGATTTAGGTCTGGCTGAGTAAACAGATACTTCAGGCTTTGATAGTCATTATATATCTCGCAACGATTACCAATAAGGTAATGTCGCCATAACAACAAGGCATAGATCACCGCGGCAAGTTCGAGGTCATGCACTGGATAATTCTCTTCATGGGGACGCAACTGTCGCGAAGCATACGCAATCACTCTGCGTTCTTGCATTAGGACACAACCTAATCCTTGACGGGATGCGTCGCAATAAATGACGAAGTCCTTCTGAGAATCCGGGGGAGCAAGCACTAGAGCAGATGTCAGCTTGTCCTTGAGTGCTTGGAAGCTTTCCTGACATTTGTCTGTCCACTCAAACTTAACGCCCTTGTGAAGCAGATTGGTCAATGGTTTGGCAATCTTGGAGAAGTTCTCGACAAAACAACGGCAATAGCTGGCGAGTCCGAGAAAACTTCTGACTTGCTTGACATTCTTCGGGGGAGTCCCATCAAGAATAGCCTGAACTCATTCTGGGTTGACGGCAATACCATCCTTGGAGATCACATGACCAAGGTAGGTCACTTCGTCCAACCAGAACTCACACTTCGAATACTTGGCATATAGCTGATGTTCTCCAAGCTTTTCCAGCACAAGACGAAGATGTTCAACATGTTCTTCTTTGTTCTTGGAGAATACCAGAATATCATCCAGATAAACCATGACGAATTTATCGAGGTATTCCATGAATATGTAATTCATCAACCGAGAGAAGGTTGCTGGAGCATTTGTTAAACCGAAAGACATAACGGTGTACTCGTATGAACCATAGCGAGTAACAAATGCAGTCTTAGGGATATCTTCTTCACGAACATGGATCTGGTGGTAACCCAACCTCAAGTCGAGTTTAGAGAATATTGAGGAACCAGCAAGTTGATCATATAAATCATTGATCCGAGGAAGCGGATATTTATTCTGAATTGTAGCCTGGTTGATGGGACGGTAGTCTTGGACCAAATGATTCGTACCATCCTTCTTCTTGACAAAGAGAGAAGGCACTCCCCAAGCAGAGGAACTTGGGCGTATGAAACCCATGCGAAGCGAATTGTCAATTTCTTGCTTAAGCTCAAGGAGCTCATGAGGAGGCATCTTATAAGGACGCTTGGCTATAGGCGTGGTACCGGGTACCAAGTCGATGACAAACTCGACAGCTCTAGCAGGGGGAATCCCTGGGAGTTCTTCTGGAAAGACATCTTGGAAGTCCCGTACAACTGGAATGTTTTCTATCCCCGCCAGAGGTGACTCATTTAAAGCATTCATGGCATATAGTCGGGCTTCAGCATCTCGAACAAGATGATCATGGTAGCTGACTATTTCATTCGAAGGATGCAGGAGGTGGACAGTTTTTGTGGCACAAACGACCGAAGCAGTATGTGCTTTCAACCAATCCATTCCCAGAATAAGATCGATATTGGAAGACTTCAGCATTATGGGGGAGGCAAAGAATTCCAACCCTTCAATTTCAATGGGGACATTGTGGCTAATCACTGAGGTCCGACATTGGCCCGCGGGGGTGTTTACCACTATTGGAACGTCCATCTCATCACTCTTAATGTCATGCATGTATGCAAAATTTTCCGACATGAAAGAATGTGATGCTCCTGTATCAAACAATACAGAAGCTGGTACTGAGTTAACAAGGAGAGTACCCATCACATTAGTAGGTCGGTCTTGAGTTTCAGACATCTCAATGTTGTTAGCCTGAACACGACCATTGTTAGGCCTGGCATTGTTGTTGCGGGGCTGGTTGGAAGGCAATGCAAGTTGATTCTGATTCTGCCTACAGTCTCTAGCACAGTGCCCTAGACGACCACACTTGAAGCACAGCCCATCCTCAGGACGAGAAGGGGGAACATGAGGTCGTGGTGGCGGAGCTGGGAGCCTCGGTTGCCTAGGTGGTGGAGGAGGCAGACGAGGTGCAGCATAGGATGGCCTTGGAGCAGGAGCAGGTGCATGGTACATGTTGTGCGGGATCCAGATCTTGCGCTTCTGAGTTCCTGAGCCCGAAGATGAGCCCATGTCACGGTTGCGTTTGTTGCTGTCCTTGTAGTCCTGCAGACCTGTTTCCACTTGAATGGACTTGTTCACCAAGGTGGCAAAGTTATCAAAGTCTTGAACAAGGAGTGCCAGCTTGATATCCGGGTGGAGGCCTTCACGGAACTTCTCCTGCCTACGAGCATCAGTTGCAATGTCTTCTTCAGCATAGCGGGACAAATCCAGAAATTCCCGCTGATAAGCATCCACAGTTTTGTTGCCCTGGACGAGATTGCGGAACTCACGCTTCTTCTTGTCCATCAGTCCCTGAGGAATGTGACGAGCACGAAATGCAGCTTGGAACTCCGGCCAGGTGATGATTGTCCCAATAGGCTGTGAGCGCCTGTGACTATCCCACCATTGAGCAGCGGGACCCTTCAGAAAGTACGAGGCAAAGGTGACATAGCTAGCCACTGTGCGCCTGAAGACTCCAGCTCATAAGTGATGTCACGGAGCCAGCCATCTGCGTCAAGCGGCTGAGTTGAGCTGCGGTAGATCGCAGGGTTGAGACGCATGAAGTCCTGCAGAGTCATCGGGGCTGGCTGCCGATTCATATTCGGCCTCGGGAACTCATCCATAAGCCCTTGCATAAATTGGTGATTCAGTTCAAAATGCTGCATCATACCAGCCATGTATTCCGGTGGCGGTGGTGGTTCAGGCGCACCACGACCACGACCAGCTGGTCTAACCATTCTGCCAATTTTTTAACAGTGGTAGTTTAGCATTGGGTAATTGCAAAGACAAAGAATCATTCATGAAGTAAATTGCACAAAGGAGGAAGTGCAATAGGTACAACATAGTAGTTCAAATTCAACATACAGATCCATACATGGGTCTATTACAAACCATAAGTCCGTTACAAAATAGAAGATAGGTCCGGCATGAAAATAACCTAGACAACTAGGCGACACGCAGGCACGCGGTAGAGGGATACAACAACGAGGCATAGCGATATGCTACATCAACGTCGGGGACAACGAAAGAACCCACGGAACTGCACGTGGCCCTGAATGTGAAACCTGGGGGCAGGGTTCTGCATCCCGTGCACACCCTGATGTAGAATCTGGTGCCCAACCGGGAGCGCAGGTCCATGTGCCGGAGTACAACCTCCAACCGCAGGCCACTCAAGACCTGGAGGAAACTCCGTCCGACGCGGGTGAAGAATGTACTCCGGATGCATCCCCGCACTGACTGCTGGCAACAACTCCTCCATAGCCTGATAAAGACAAGCACGGGTGGCGTACAGCTCGACATTAAGAGCCCTGACAGTGCGATCCAGTGCCTCAGTGTACTGAACCAGAACATGTGGCTCGTAACGACGACTCACGTAGGGGGTGCAGACAGCAGTGTAGGACCGGTCGTTGCGCTGCCGCGCGAAAGGGGTCAAGACCTCAGCGTCGGCTGCAGTATCAACTCCAGCAGGAACATACGGGATGTATCTGAATACCGTCTCCTCCAAACAGGGGTTCGCTGCACGGAGACGAACAATAGCAGCATAGGCAGCATCCTGTACTGCCATCTCAACGGTCACTCCAATGCCACGGAAGGTGTGCAGCTCAGTGATGGAGAGGTCCCGTCGATCCCAGATAACCATCTCAGCTTCATACTGTTCCTGGTTGAACTCGCGGTAGTCCTCGTAAATAGTGTACTAGGGGTACCAGCGATATCCCAGCCTAATCAAGAGGTTGACCAGAATGGCCGGAAACCCAGTCGTATCGTGAGCCAAAGTCAGATGAACGACCTGCCTAGCGGGACGCATCTGTAATAAGAAGATTTTTAAGATGTCAAAAGACAGTGTGTGCATCATAACTTCAAAGGAAACAATTGTCGACGAAACATATCTCCGGTGGATGTGATCACGAGAACCTAATGTTAGAGTTAGCAAAATATTTAACCCAGAAGAGAAGAGAGATCAGAACCCAGAGTATAGACGAGGAATAAAAGATCCTAATACCACCCGATTGAGATGTGGGCCCATAAGCCACACAACAATGTTAGTAAGTTTTTCAAGTACTAGACTCAACTTCGGCCAAGGAGTTGGAAAGGGGGCTACCTACAGGCAGTCGGCTCGGATACCAACTTGTGATGCCCCCAATTTGACCGTACGCTAATCATACACGCAATGCGTTCGACCAAGATTAGGGACTCACTAATCGATATCACAACACAACTCTAGACACAAATTAAAGTCATACAACTTCATATTACAAGCCAGGGGCCTCGAGGGCTCGAATACAAAGCTCGACAAGTACGAGTCAGCGGAAGCAAATAATATCTGAGTACAGACATAAGTTAAACAAGTTTTTCCATAAGAAGGCTAGCACAAACATAACAACGGATCGAAAGAGGTTAGGCCTCCTGCCTGGGAACCTCCTATCATACTGCTGGTCGGGGGCAGCCTCCACGTAGTAGTAGGCTCCGGCGGTGGTGGTGTAGTCGTCTCCGGCGTACTCCATCTCCTGGGCTCCGTCATCTGAACGCGGTAATCGTATCGAGGGGGGAAGAGAAGGCAAAGCAGCGGTGAGTACTCATCCAAAGTACTCGCAAGACTGACATCGGAACTATGCTAAGTATGCATCATTATCAAGGGAATGGGGGGTTATATATGGACTGACTGCAGAAAGCAAGAATGAGGGGGGAGGCCTAGTCCTATCGAAGACTAGCATCTTCAACATCTTGCAGCATTAGAAGAGTGTAGATTGGTAACACATATGTAACAATATCATGGTAGCAATTTTATTAAGTAACCACGCCTAGAGATTCTCCCTCGACTCCTTGCGAGGAAACAATCTCGGAGCCAACATTCATTTCAATTTTAAGTCACAATTTTAGTTGTAGTAGCTCAGGATACAACTCCAAGTCGTCCTGTTACCGTGGACACGGCTATTCGAATAGTTAACTTCATCCCTGCAGGGGTGCACACCGTTTTCCATCACGCTTGATCACCTTTGGCCGGACACACTTTCCTGGGTCATGCCTGGCCTCGAAGATCAACACGTCGTCGCCCTACCTAGGCTAGCACGCCGGTCTAAATCCTAAGCGCGTAGGGGTCATGGGCCCACTCACCCTTTGCGCTCCTGCACGATGCGTGGGCGGCCGGTGTCAGTCCTGGCACCTCTTAATACAAGACGGTGCTTTACGCGGGCCACCCGGGCCCGCGCCGCTCCATTGCTGACGTCCGAAGAGCTTCGGCTGATACAACGACGCCGAGTACCCATAACTTCTCCCACGTGAAGGTTAGTGCGAAAAGGTCAAATGACCAACTCAGATCAAATACCCAAACCATTAGCATTTTATTAATTGCGGTGACGAGCGCGATACACGATATGTGGTCCCGTCGCCCCGTCTCGAGGTCTTGTGGCAAGGGCCAAGAATGCCCGGCCACGCCCCGTCGTATTACACCAACACCCTCCGGTCATCCTGACCTCATCATGTATCCTCCGGTCATCCTGACCTCATCATGTATCAACAGTAAGGTAAATGTAACCGTGTGTCTGTAACACCAAGGGGAAAACCGAGGAATCACCCTCGATGGATCCCACTCAATGTAACCGTCAAGGTGACCAGTGAGGATTCACCCTCGATGGTCTACGCTTGAGGGGTTGCACGACAGAGTCGTCGTCGGGAGTGGTGAAGGAGGAATCGCCCTCGATAACCACGACCGACTAGCTGCACTACAGAGTTAGCATCATGAGTACTTCACGAGGTGTCACCCTCGGTACTCGATAGTTGCTCTGCAGAGTCGTACAACTAAGGGGTGTGCGGTGAAAGTGACGGGCATGGCTGGTCGGTCGGTTGACCAGTCTTCGAGTCGTCGAGTCGTCGATGAAGAAGCAGGGGCAACTGGGACTAAGGGGGTCACAGGGGATTCATTGATCAACCTATACTAAGCAGTTGATATAACAGCAGGTATAGTAGCAGTTTATCAAAAACAGGTTATGCATCAGAATAGGAGCTAACTAATACAGTAGCAAAATCTAATGCAAGAATGAGAGGCAAAGAATTGGGCGATATCGGAATGCTCAACGGGGGGGGGGGGGGGGGTTGCTTGCCTTGCTGCTCTGCTGCAAAGGCCTGATCGTCAACGCCATAGTCGTACCCGGCAGCAGCGTCAGTCTCGGGGTCTACCGGTAAGAAGAGGGGGGAAGAAACAATAAATATTAAGCAGACAAATGCATCACGATGCATGACATGGCAATATGCAGAGCTAGGCATGCACTAACGCAGTATTACACGTCGCAGGCGGGTCGGAAGAATATCTGACGATATTTTCCGGGTCTCGGGCTACTACCGGACACACGAAAACGATGGAAAAGTTCCACATTCGTTATGATAGGAGCATGCGACAGACTAACGGACAGCGTATTCGGATTCGTGGCATTTTTCTGAACAACTTTCATGTATAAAACTCTTTCATCCGAGTTGCGGATTATTTATTATTAATTTTTAAAGTTTTATTAATATTCTGAAATTAAACAGATTTAATTTAATTCCAAAAATACTATTATGACATCAGCATGAGGTCAGCATTGCGTCAGCAGTCAACCCAGCTGACTCAGGTCAAACCTGACAGCTGGGCCCCACCTGTCATAGACTCAGGGTCTAAACAGAGTTTAAATTAAATTAACAGGTTAATTAGAGGGGTGGGTCCCATCTGTCAGTGTCTCATTAGCTTAATTTAATTAACTGGATTAATTAAACCAACTTAATTAACTCTAATAGGGCTGGGCCCACATGTCATAGGCTCAGAGGGGGGGTGTGGCCCACTGGCAGTGACTGGGTGCTGCCTAGTCAGCCAGTTGACCATGGTCAACTGGTCAACAGGGGGCCCGGGGCCACAGGTCAGCGACCCTGGGGGTGGCCCCAGCCTGGCCACGTCGGCGGCGGCGCCGGAGCAAACTCCGGCGACCAAATCCGCGGCGGAGGGGCGCTGGCCCTGCTCGGAAATCGCCCACAGGGGCTCGTTTGGCGCGCGGAGACTTGCGTTCGGATGCGGGAGCTAGCAGGAGGAGCTAGGGCGGACCGGAACGGCGCCGGTGGCGAGTAGAGGCGGCGGCATGATTCGGGCTCCGACGGGGATGGCGCTACGGCGTGCTAGCGGGCGACCTAACGAGCCTACCATGGCCTACGCGACGCGGGGAAGCGAAAGGCGGCGAGCGCGGGACCAAAAGATCACCGGGGGCTCGCCGGTGATGATCGTAAGCGGCGGCGAGCTTCAGCTCATGTCGAAATGGGGGCTACAGGCCACGTTCCAACGAGGGGAAGGAGGGAGAAGGACCGGGGCCTCACAGCGGTCCTGTAGGCGAGCTCAGCGGGCTCGGGGGAGGCCTGGGGAAGCCGGAATCGTCGCGACGAACGGCGGCGGCCCGAGGAGGAAGAAGGCGCGGGGACGGCGATGCAGGGGCTCCGGGCTCGGGCTTGCGGTCGGGGTGGACGCACCGGTCGACGGCGGAGCTTCTGGGCGAGGAGGCGAGGCGAATGGGGCACGGTGGCCGTGGCTACGCCGGAGCCATGGCGACGGCAGCGCTCGGGATCGGGCAAGGAGGAGGGGATCTGGCAGGGGGGCGAATGGGTGGCGGCTAGGGTTCGGGACGCCGCGGAGGCGCCTTGTAGGCGGCGAGGGGCCGCTGGATGGCCGCCAGCGCGTCGGCCGCGGCCGCTGGTGGGCATCGGCCTGCCCACGTCTCCCCCCGTGAGCAGTGGGGAAGACGACGGGCTGGGGAGATGGGCTGGGCCTGGTCACTGGGCCGGCAGGCCTAAGTGACCAGGGCAAATTGCCCTTTTCCCTTTTTTATTTTATTTTTGCTTTATGTTTTAAAACTTTCTTTTATTTATTTATTTTGGGGCTATAACACTTTAGTAAAATATGACACTTGGCCTAATAATTGCATTGCAATATTAGGTACTGCTACAAAAAGTTTGGGGGCCTTTGGATTAATTTGGTATTTTCAAAAACCAAAAGGGCATTTAAATAATTGTTTTGGGCTCTGTTAAAATAGTTTTTAGGCTCAAAACCACATGATAAAATGTTGGTTCGAATTTTAGAATAGCTTAGGGAATAATTTCAACCTAAGCATTATTTTTAAATTGAAGTTTGTAAAACTTTTAAAACCACCTTTCAAAAGGATTTGAATTGCAAAAGGAATATAATTTGCATTTGATTCCAAAAGTGATCACATTGGGAATAACCAAATGGATTAGCTTAATCATGGCCATCACTGTAGCTTAATTACAAACATCACTGTAGCACTAACACCAGGGTGTTACAGGGGATAGGGCAACCGTGGCAGGAGGAGGTTCCGGCTGTGCCACAACCATCTGCTTCCCCACCGCTCCTGCCTTGGGCACCCCTTGTAGAGCAGCTTTGAGCGGGTTGGCCATGGGAGGCATTGAGGATTTGGGCTCCTAGGGGCAGGCTTCTTCCTAGGAGGTTGCCTACGATTGCGCTGAGCAAATTGCCCTCGGTTCTCCATGCCCTCCTTGACAACTTCCACAAACGATCCAGATCCAGGGCCTAACCCCTCCACAGATAGCCTGAATTTGGTGGGAGAAGGATCAAAACGACCCACGAAAGAGATCAGGAAACAATCTTGATCTGTAAATTTTCTCTCCAGGAACAAGTCCTTTCTTACCTAGAGCAACTTAGGGATTACAAAACTAGGGTTTGGAGGCCTGCGCTTGCTCTTTTGTAGTTGTGGGCGGCGGCTCAGGGACGGAATGGCCCACAGTTGTCCAAAAAAATCCGCTATCTCCTCTTGTTCCCCGCAAGCCTTTTCTAGATATGTATTTTTAAAACCCGCTTTTCTCCGGACCGTACATCCATGGATGAGCGGTGTCGGAACGGGGGGTGGTCCAACTGGAGACTTGGACTGATTCGAACTCTGTCCCGCTTCCCTCGCACAAGCGAGTTCATCCGTATCCGGCGATTTCGTCAGAGAGAGTGATTCAGAAGAATCGATCAAATAACTAGGAACCACGCGAGAAGATCAACATGAACCAATCGGAGGGACAACCCTCAAATCCCCATTACCCTTACTATCCCCAACTAAATGTCCATCAGAGAATTGCAAATCCTTCGATCTACAGCGAGATCTAGAACGAGATGGACGTACATTAGCGGAGAGATGTAGAATTTCCCCACGGTCTCCCGGCCATGGCGGAGGATCTAGGTTGGTGTAGCCACACCCAGTGCTTCTGCAACGTGTTCGCAGTCCAGGGGCACCCCCCCCCCCTTCGCGACACACGCGCGCCGGAGCGACAACCTTCAAGGGACTCGCGG
The DNA here is from genome assembly GCA_039707655.1 of Elymus sibiricus. Classification (NCBI taxonomy): domain Eukaryota; kingdom Viridiplantae; phylum Streptophyta; class Magnoliopsida; order Poales; family Poaceae; genus Elymus; species Elymus sibiricus. Next base: position 319,637,642 of record CM077673.1, read on the forward strand.
GAGGATGGTCCTCGACGGCAGGAACTCTGGCGGAATACTGGCGATTCCCACCACCGAGGGCAACCGGATTTTGAGCCTGGATGGGTTTCTTGTCTTGAAACACACCCACCTTGCCGCTTGCCCTGGTTCGGACGATTCCGCCTCCAGAATCGCCCAAAACAGCATCTCGTAGTCCATCCCTCCACTACTAGGAAAAAGCCTAGCAGTAGCGCGGGTATTATGTATAGCAGTAGCGCGGGCACCTGCGCTACTGATACGGCGCTACAGCTAACCTATAGCAGTAGCGCGTGTTGGCCCGCGCTACTGCTATACATGCGTAGCAGCAGCGAGCTCCAAAACAGTGCGCTGCTGCTAATATCTGTAGCGCCTTGTATTAGACCGCGCTACTGGTAATGGCACGCTGCTGCTAACTTTACTCCATGCGCTACTGCTAACTTTATTAGTTTCTGACTTTTTTTTTCTGCATATTTGTTTTGTATTTGAACAGGCTTTATACAAGAATCTTTAGCACATACAAATGTCATCATCATACACATACAAATGGCTGCGAGACCATGAATGTAATCATAGCATATACATACAAATAGTCTCATCAAATCATGTCATCATCATAATCATCATCCAACACAAAGTGGTCTCTCGTCATCATCTCGAAAATAGCGATACAAGTCTCGAATACTTGCAACTACATCGTCATCCATCTAAACAATGATATACGCGAGAAGAGCTATCACTATGAGTGAGAGCGAAACTATGTAGTACATGAGGCGGCGGTTATGAGCCCTCTCTCGCGCTAGCGTGAGCCTCCTCACGTAACTAGCTTTTGCTTCTTGTCTGCTTTTGAAGCCTTTATGGCTGGCGCCCGAGACCCCCTCCACTTGCGCCTGACACTCGGACCACTCGTCGTATACTCCCGGAACCTTTCCTTTGTACACGACATAGCACCGGTACTTCACCATCAAGAATCTAGGTACCTGTTAGAGATGCATCTTCATCAAGAGAATGTACAATCATATGCAACAAAATATACTTGAGCAACACAAAAAAGAAAGGGTTAGCAACTAGATGCAACATATAGTAAACATAAATAATCAACGCAGTTTCATCGTACGCAAACTAATTAACTAGAGGTACGCAGGTCATCGTACCCAAACTAACAAAGTAGCGTTACGCAAGTTCGGTAGGGACCGTGGACATCACAAAGTTTCATCGCTACAGAAAGTATATACAAGTTCAACCGACACATATCATCATCATCGGCATCGTAAATCATTAGAACTTCCATCCTTCCAGATCATCGAGGATGGACCCTGGCTTCTTGAACGGCGTGAGGTCCTGACGTTGCATGCCTATGTAAGTTCGGACGTCAGCTCGCGATATAGGGCCGTGGTGGAACATCCCCTTCACTTCGACGACTTCTTTCATGATGATCGTCGCAATGTCCCTCTGGATACGAAAGAAGTCATCTTTAAGTTTATAATCCGCTTCTCCTTGAGATTCTACCCACTTGCGGATATGATCATCGTTTCTGGTTGTCATGCGAAGCTTTTGGTGATCCCTTCTGAACTCCATCATGAGATGGAGGAGGTAGAATCCATCGTTCGTACTTGATTTCGGGACATGGATGCAGCAGAAGTTGGTTTTATGCGAGAAACCCGTCTTGCGGTTCCTTTGTTTCCTGATCTGCATGTGGCCACCCCTCAAGCTGAAGCCTTGGAGAGCATCATCTAGAATATTCATTACGTGGGTGTAGTCCTTCTTCTCGTTGTTTCTGGTAGGGTTGAAATACACGGCGTGGGAGACTCGCGGGTAAAGAACGATAAGGACGGCGCGACCGTTGCTGCGGGGAAAAAAACACCTCAAATTATTCTCCATATGAGCGAGAAGGAATGATTGAAATGTACGAAAGGGTTGTCCGGCACTGACTTACTTTGGATGATAAGGCAGGAGGACAATTTCCTGGTCCTTGTTCTGTACCATGAAGTTTTCGAGGTACTCCCTAGCAGTTTTACACTCAAAGTCGCCGAGACTCAAGAAGGACTCGTGCATGTAGTATGGATCCGCCACACAGATTTGCGAGACTTCTTCTCTCTTCATGACGGAGCTCATATGTAGCGCAAAAAGGCGGACGATTGTACAATCGAGCCGCCTTGTCAGAAACATCTCGAAGATATGATCAAACCGCAGGAAGACCACCTCCGCGGGCCGTGTGTCGACGTAGCACTTCCCCTCAGGCACACGAGCCGCGTATGTCGGATATCCTGGATCCTTCGATGCTAGTAGGCTTTTCTCAGTCGACAGCACATGGTCGTGCAGTCTCCTGAGATCCCTGTATATTGCCTCCAGCGGTTTCGGCGGTAGCATCGGCTCGCCCGTGACATGAAACATGGCCACCGTCTGGCTGCTATGTGCTCTGGCTTGTTTGTAGGCAGCTGAGCCTATCTTCCCCGATCTCTTCCTCTCCTTTTTCTTGGGCTGACCTTCCAGACCCTTCCTTAACCCCTGCCCTAGTGTTGTCGGGCTAAGCACTACTGTACGACCCCCTGCATCTTCAGGCGTGTCCTGTGAGGATTGCATGAAGAGAGACTTCTTGCAATCCCTGCTAGGACGTTCCTGCCCGGGCAGATCATCCATATCCTCATTAGCATGCTGATAGCCCGAGTCGTCATATGGCTGACTCATCATATCTAAGTCACCGTCACACGCGCCTGTATTGAGGAACCGAAGAGGGTCCTCCTCCATCTCATCATCCATTCTTTGTTCTACGGGAGTGATTACATCAGCCACTATTGGACCCCCTTCATCACGTCGTCCGCTGCTCTCACCCGGCACTACAGGCGCTGGTAATTGCGTAGGCGGGGTGGTGATGTCCATACCTGCTTGTTGATGTGTGGTTATTGGTGTGCTCTCGGCCGGCTCCAGACGAAGAAGATTCTTCGGCCATAGCAGCACCCAACCCTTGCAGCTTCCAATCCGCGACGGGGTCTCGTCGTCCTCTCCCCCTAGCCGTACTGGAGGAGGCAAATCCTCGTGCCCTGATTTCACACTCGACAAGGTAACCCTGAAGTGCCCACCGGGCATCGGCTGGCCGTGGAACGTGAGTTCCAAGGGCTTCGTTATCACCCCCTTTCCCACGTCCACCTTCTGGCCTTTGATCAAGTAGAGTACGGTGCACGGGGTTTCGTCGGCCTGCAAACACATGTCTGCGGCGTAAAACATCCGAAAGGCAACGAAAATGGAATATTCTAGATATATGTTGGTGCGACATGTAATTACCGTGAGGACGTCGAGCTCAACCAAAGACAAAGGCCCGCCTAGCGCGCCAGAGACTGAGGACGGGCTGCTATGAGCGGGTGCGGGTGCGGGAGCAGGCCCGGTTGCGTGAGCAGGTGATGGTGCGGTGGTGCTGTTCACCGAGTTGCTCCCGACGAAACTGGGCATGGGGAAATCATGTACCGTCTTGTCTGGATTTTCCTTTGTCCAGTTGATGATAGCCGGGATCAAGTTCGTAGCGAAATCATTTCTGCAGGCATATACAGCTGCATCGACTGCCTGCTGTAGCAACTCATTTTTCTCCTCGGCTGCTTTTTCCGCGTCCTCAGCTGCTTTTTTCTCGAACGCAAGCTTCACCTTCTCGTCGATGTCCGTCTGACTAAACTTCTTTTTCTGCTTCTTGGCCTCCGGGCCCTCGTTGTAAAACACCTTCCACGTGGCGCCGTCTCCGGCGCCGTGCACACGTCCATATTGCGGCCGCTGGCCCAAAGGGAGTCCCTTAAGTTCGTTCAAGGCCCGGTTGAGAGGGTTGTCCCACTTGGGCCTCATCGGCGAAGTAGGGCTTTCGGCTGCAAGCTGGTGTTGCTTCTCCTGCAGAAGGAACGTGAACCGTTTACGAATGTGTAGTCGACTTGATCAGAAGCTAAATGTAAGGTGGTAAAAGAATAATTACCAGTATTCTAATCAATTTCCTCGTGATCTGGTCCGTGTAAAAAACCTTCTTTTCCTTGTCCCACTTGTAGCGGGCCCTGATGAAGTCACGCTCCAAGGGGTTGGTGAACTTCGCGAAGGGGTCTAGGAGACCCGCGGCTTCACGTTCCGCGTCCTCCTTATCCCATATGGGCCTTTTGCCAAGGTAGCCACGGCTTTCGAGGCGATGCTTCCCCGTGTTCTTTTGCTGAAGGCTCTTGAATTTCGCAGCCTTAGCCTTGGCTGCCTCGGTAGCGCAAGTGTCCTTGAACTTTTCGAACTCCTCTTCCGTAAGTGTCGGATTTTCCTCCAGAATCTTGGACAGGGGTTCCTCAGCCTCAATAGCTCGTTTCACCCTCCCTTTCCAGGAGACCAAATCATTGCTGAACATGCCCAGGGCGTGATTGTTAATCTTTTTCATCTTCTTATCATCCCACGGGTGTTCTTTGGCGTCATCCCGGTCAGGGAACTTGAATCTCTTGTGCAACTTCGTCAGGAGCAACTGCATCAAATGTTCTTTACCCCTTATATCATCGTCGTTGATGCTCGCGCATTCCCGTAGGATGCATCCTACTTGGTTCCCATAGCACTTGCAAGGTTCTTCCGGCTCTAATGGCTCAAACTTGCCAGGGGCCATCTTTGTGATCACCAGTCGTCCGATGCCGAGTTTGTTAGGTTTTCGTATCCTCTGCTTCTTCTGCTTCTTCTTTTCGGTAGCGGCATCGGCGCCGGTACCTTCCCCGCTGGTATCTTCCCCGCCGGTCTCGGCGCCGCCATCGGTGCCGGCGCCGTCGGTGTCGATGTCGGCGTCAGTATCATCATCTAGGCCGACCTGCAAACCTTGACTGTGCTTAGTAGACAAAAAGTCGAGGTACTGTTGTTCACCCTCATAATCCATCTCGTCTGCACTTGGTCAGAAGGCCCGGTTTCTTCGTTGTTCGACATGTTTCCTATGATTAAGTCTCCTCGTTTAATTCTAAAACTATAAAAAATGAGAAATGACATAAAAAAAGATCTATGTTTTCCGGAATGCCTTTTCCCAGCAAATCCCGGCACTCGATATGCCTACTTTCTAGCACAAGTCATGCCAAAATTCACGGAAAATTTCGGCATGACCTTTGCTAAAAAGTGGACATATCGAGCGCCTGAAATTCACCGGAACGGAAATGAATCAACATTCCGGCGAAACATAGGCCACTCGGATCATTTACCCTGCACATAATCATCATTTTCCAAATATGACATGTCCAAAACATCACATGTCCAAATATGACATGTCCAAATTCCAAATATGACATGTCCAAATCACATGTCCACATATCACATGTCCACTTCAAATTTGCATATAAAAGGAAGAAAAATATAGAACTTGAAGAAAAATGCAAGAAGTCATTTTTCTTCACAATATTTGAAACTAAATTCAGCCTACCTAAATTTGAAACTAAAAAATAGCAGCAGTTGCTTTAACTAATCTGTCCACTTCAAATTCTGTTTTTTTAAATAGCAACAGTTGCTTTAACTAATCTGTCCTAGGTTTCATACTAATTCTAATTAACTAACTAGCACTATAAAATTTAAATAGCAACAATTGCTTAAACTAAAAAATGCAAGAAACCTATATAATCAATTCTGTTTTTTCTTTTAACTACACCCAAATTAAGCTACTAGTTTGATAACTAGGGTTCATAACTAAATAGATAACCTAATTAACCTACTGCCCTAACTAAAACCTAAGTAAATTAACAGAAGAACCCTAGCTAGCAGAGAGAGGAGGAGCGGTGGGGGGCTTACACAGGGTGCAGGGGCGAGGAGGCAGGCCCGACGACGGCCGAGGTTGGGAGGGGGGAAGCAGAGGAGGGAGGCGTGGCGCGCCGGGGCCGGGGTCGGGGGCGAGGGCGAGGTCGCTGGGGTCGGGGGGTCGGGGGCGAGCGCCGGGGTCGGGGGCGAGGGCGAGGTCGCCGGGGTCGGGGGGTCGGGGGCGAGCGCCGGGGTCGGGGGCGAGGGCAGGACTCCGGCGAGGTCGAGGGCGAGGGAAGGGCTCCGGCGCTTGAGGCAGGGGCGCGGCGAGGTCGAGGGCGAGACGGGCTCCGGCGGCGACGAGGGGGGAGAAGAGAGAGTGGGGATTTGGGGGAAGAAGCAGAGGCGGGAAGCAGATTTGGGGGTTAAGTCAACATAGCAGTAGCGCGTTTCCTAAAAACGCGCTATAGCTAAGTTATCTATAGCGCGTTTATCCAAGAAGCGCTACTACTATAACAGGTAGCTATAGCGCATTTCTCCAAACGGCGCTACTGCTATTTCGACTAGCTATCGCTCTTTTTCGGAAAAGCGCTACTGCTATAACCAGTACCTATAGCAATTTTCCTGTTTGTTTCTTCTATTGTCTTTTCCTTTATTTTCTCTTCCTTTTATTTTCTACTTTTTCTTTTCCTTTTTTCCAAGAGCAGGAACGAAGGGAGGGTGATACAATGTATATAACTAAGGCGATATATATTGCATCATTTGACGGTTAAGTATGTATACAAAATAGGAACATATAGATTACATCATTTGACCCATGCATAACGGTTAAGTGTGTACACAAAATAGGAACATATATATTACATCATTTGACCGATAACGGTTCCTCAGCGTCGACGTTTTCGTTTTTGAGTGAGTTTCTTTCCCTTCTTGTTCGTTGAAGAATAATTGAGCCCCTCATTGTGACTTTTCCTTTTCCATGGAGTACGATCTTTCTTAGGTAATGTAGTATTGATTCTTCTTTTGACGTATACTTCATCGTCATCGTCATCTTCCCTCATTGGGTTGCCGTACTGGTCGTAGTCTTCCTCGTTGGCGACTCCATCCATTCCAATGATGTTCCTTTTGCCTCTCCTCACGACAACACAGCTGGGATTGCACGGGTCGGTTATGAAGAAGCATTGTGTCACGTGCTTAGCGTGTACCCATGGCTCGTTTTTTGCGATAGGGTTCACGGTACCGCTCTTGGCGTCGGGTATAGTCATGGTAGTGAAATACCGGTTTTCTCTTTCGACATTCTTAGCCCATCTGACACAGAACATTGTCGCGTTGTGCAGTCCAGAGTAGTCAAGCTCCCAGATCTCCTCGACCCTTCCGTAAAATCTCTCAGTTGCGCCGTTGTCGCTGTCGGTCATGCATTCCATCGTCACCCCTGAGTTCTGATCATCACTGTCCATATCTTTGGCCTCCGTGTAGAACGTGTATCCGTTGATATCGTATGCCTGATAGGTGAGGAGGTTGGGCGAGGGGCCATGTGCTAAGGCGTATATGAGCAATCCGTCCTTAGAGCCATCTTCCGGGGGATTAGCAATAATATGCTCTTTGAACCAATGCAGGAAAGTGGAGTTGTGCTCTCTAGTAACTTCGGTGTCCGTCCTGCATACCCCCCGGTCACGATACTTCTTTGCGATAGTTTCTTTGTGCAGTGTCGCGAAAGGATCTACCTGGTGTAGGTGTTGTAGCACTACCAAGTTTGCTCTGTCAAAGTTGTTGCGTCGATCTGAGTAGGCCACATGCAGTTCCCTGCGACCGTTGGAGTGACCTTCTCCTTCGAGCCTCCCATCGTGCTTGTTTACGGGCAAACCAACACCAGGCGGCCGGTCTGCGCCATATAGAAAATTCTCGCAGAAAGAGATGCACTCTTGTGTCAGATAGCCCTGGACGATGCTTCCATCCGGACGGGACATGTTACGAACGAATCCTTTGATGATCCCATTCATCCTCTCGAACGGCATCATGTTGTGCAGGAATGACGGCCCCAGGTCTATTATGTCGTCCACAATATGGACACACAGATGCACCATGACGTCAAAGAACGCGGGCGGGAAGTACATCTCAAGCTCATTTAGTATGACAACGATCTCTTCCTGTAGCCTTCGGAGCTGCTTCACACTGATCGACTTTCGAGAGATGACGTCGAAAACGTTGCAGAGACCAATAAGCGTGTCACGGACGTGCTTGTCCATTATCCCTCTAAGGGCAACAGGTAGTATCTGCGTCATCATCACATGACAGTCATGGGACTTCATCCCGCTGAACCTTTTCTTCTTCGTGTCTAGATATCTGCTTATCTTGCCACAGTAACCGGAACTAACTTTGATTCCGGTAAGGCACTTGAAGAATTGATCGATCTCAGCCGGACTTAAGGTGAAGCAAGAAGGGGGGCAATAATCCTCTTCCTTTACTTTTCTGCCCTTCTTCTCCCGCGCCTCTGTCTCCGTCTCTGTCTCCTCTGACTTTTTACGGGGTGGCATGTGCAGATCTGCCCTGATCTCCAAATCTTGCAAGTCTTTTCTTGCCTTCAGCCCATCCTTGGTCTTATCCGGCATGTTCATCAGTGTCGCAAGCAAGCTCTCAAGGACATTCTTACAGATATGCATTTGATCAAGGCAATGAGGCGTGTCGAGTTTGTGCCAGTACTCCAAGTCCCAGAAAACAGACATCGTCTTCCATACCTTCAGCAGCGGCTCCGGCGCCTTTTTCATCGTCTTTCCCGGCGCGGGGCACTGTTCCCAGTTTTTCAACAGCTCATCGATTTCGGCGCCGCTCCGCTTACGTGGAGGTCCTCGATGCTCAGCCTCACCATTGAATAGATCTCCACGGTTTCTCCACGGGTCGTCCTTCTCGAGCCATCTTCGATGCCCCATGTACACGATTTTCCCAGACCCGCCATCTTTCCTTGACGTTAGCTGCTGAGACGTCGTATCATCCATGCACCGCGTGCATTCGCAATATCCATGGCACACCTGTCCTGCGACATATCCGTAACCGAGATAGTCGTGCACCGTCGTGATCAACGCGGCTCTCATATAGAAATACTCGCCTTTGCTGGCGTCCCATGTCTTGGCCGGTGTTTTCCATAACGTGTCTAACTCCTCTTGAAGTAGCCCCAGATACAGATTAATATTATTTCCCGGTTGTTTCGGCCCTTGAATCAGCATGCTCATGTGTATGTACTTCAACTTCATGCACAACCAGGGGGGAGGTTGTACATCCATACAAACACGGGCCATGTGCTATAGTTGGTGTTCTGGTTGCCAAACGGATTCATGCCATCGGTACACGCGCCGAGCACGATGTTCCTTGCATCACATGCGAAATACCGATATTCGCCGTTGAACGCTCTCCACTGGCTTCCATCCACGACGTGTCTCAGCTTCGGATCATCTCCATCGTCGGGCTTCTTCCTCTCCGCGTGCCAGCGCATGAGCTTTGCTTCCTTGGGATCTACGAAATACCGCTGGAGACGGGGAGTGATCGGTAAGTACCATACAACTTTCTGGGGACATTTCTTCCCGGCCTTCTTGTATCGAGAAGCATTGCACACCGGACAGCTTGCTTTTCCGCGTGTTCCTTCCGATAAATTATGCAATCGTTGATGCATGCATGGTATCTAACGTGCGGCAGATCAAGAGGGCACACGATCTTCTTGGCCTCATCCACACTAGTAGGACATAGATTCCCCGCGGGAAGAACATCCTTTAGGTACTTGAGAAGCTCATCGAGACTAGTGTCGGTCCATTTGTTTTTAGCCTTCGTCTTCAGGAGTTCGAGCGTGAAACTCAAGCGGGTCACCTCGGGATTGCAACCATGATACAATGGAGTGTTCGAGTCTACCACCAATTGCTGCAGCTTGGCCTCCTCTCTAGAAGCAGCTCTCTCAGTACTTGTCTCCTTACGAAGCAGTGCTTGAACATGAGGGTCCCGCACGATTGAACTTAGTACCGACGAATTCTGCAGCGTGGAGTCCACGTTTTCTCTGCCGCCATGTCCGGCCCCTTCTCCGCCGCCATGTCCGGCCTCTTCCCCGCCGCCATGTCCGGCCCCTTCTCCGCCGCCATGTCCGGCCCCTTCTCCGCCGCCATGTCCGGCCTCTTCCCCGCCGCCATGTCCGGCCCCTTCTCCGCCGCCATTATCGATCATCTCTTCGTCTTGCCCCGTGTCGTCATTGCCTGCCCCATCGGCGTCCTCAACATCATCATCCTCATCTTCAATTATCCACCGAGTATAGCCATCCATGAAACCAGTCATGAGCAGGTGCGCCATCACACGACCATCATCATAGGGGTCGAGCCAAGCTCGTCCTTTGCATCTTCGACACGGACATAAAACCTTTGTCAGGTTATTTTCTTTCATGTCCTGCACCGCCGATCGCAACCACCTGTCCACCACTGTTCCACTGACCATCATGAACGCCTGAACGGTAATAATAAACAAATTGATTATAAAAATGCATGCATGCATCAAAGTCATACAAAAATTCGGCATGACCTTCCCTAAAAATAGGACATATAGAGTTTGCCCGGAATTCGCCGAAACGGAAATAAATCGACATTTCGGCAAAACATAGGCAACTCACAAGCACAATTCGGCGGCAACTCATGCCACACACACAATTTCCATCATATCGCCCGATTATGTCATATCGCACACATACACATATTTCCATTCTTGCAAAAGCATAAATTTTTAATCACCGTACCTATCTCGAGATTGAGCACGGTGATGATGATGTCGATAGGTGTCGCCACACACACCTATGGAATGATCAAAAGTGGACAAAGCTCTTCTTGATAAGGCTATAGATCTAGTTAGGGAGGTACATAGGTCACTTCACTAAATGCTAGCTAGATCTACCTAGCTAGCTAGTTTGGGAGGAGACAAGTTCAACTAGTGGAGGGGGAAGGAAAAAGAGAAAGGAGATGCATTAATGGAGGTTGGTGTAGTTAGCTAGGAGTAATAAAGAGAGAGAAAGATAGGTAGAAGAGGAGAGTAATGGGGGGGAGAAGTAGTGAGGAAGAAGCAAAGTGAGGGAGAGAGGAGGTGGGAGCTAGGGGAAAGTGAGGAAGAGAGGAGGGGAGGGGAGGGGAGGGGAGGAAAAAGGTGGTATGGCTGCGGCTTAGCAGTAGCGCTGTGATAAAAATGCACTGCTGCTAATAATATAGCAGTAGCGCGCCTCTGTCACGCGCGCTACTGCTAAGAGGGGCCCGCCATGTGGCCAGTTTCAAAATTAGCAGTAGCGACATGAAAAAAAAGCGCGCTACTACTATCACATTAGCAATAGCGCGGTTATCATGCACGCGCTACTGCTAAACCTAGCGTGACGGGAACGGTCGGTCAATTTTAGTAGCAGCGCGGTTCTACCGAGCCGCGCTACTGCTAAGTTGGTAGCAGTAGCGCCTGTCTTCAGACCGCGCTACTGCTAATTAGCAGTAGCGCTCCATCCTATCCCGCGCTGCTGCTAAGATTCTGTGTATAAGGTTTTCCCTAGTAGTGCTCCATCATCGTCGGCAAACCGGGCGCACTCCTCGAACATCACTCTTCGTATGATCTCCACGCAGATCCCGGGCCACTTGGAGCGGTCGGGAAAATGCTCCCGCACCACCCGCTGGATCTCCACCCGTGCCTCCGGTGTCCCCGCGTCGATCTGCGACAGCTGCACGACCGGAATCGGTGGCACGAGAGCCGACGACGCCGCCACCTGATGCGCGAGGCGCGCCCTCCTCGCCCTCGATCCACGGCGCGAGCTCCCCACCATCGTGCTCGATCTCATCTGTAGGGAGAACCCGTGGGATGTGGTTGAGGGTGGGGGACGGGACGGTGGAGCGAGGGTGGGATTGGGGGAGGAGATGGGAGCGGGGAGGGGAAGTAGACGCCCACGTGGAGCCTTTACTGCTGGCCAGACGGACATTAATGGCGGTAGATGGAGTCGCCCTGTCTTTGCTTTGCCTCGCCGGTTCGGTCGCCATCCGTATATGAAGTATAGTTTTGCGAGAGGGCTTCTCTACCTTCATCCTTTTTGAGCAATATATTCACCTGGAGATTCTCCCCCGTGACCGTTAAAAAATAATCTTTGGATTTTAGTACAAACCAAACGTCTGTTTATTACCATCCTCACGACAACATAATTTACTAGTAAAAAAACATTTAATTTGTCATGCCAGACTTTAACATTATCGTAATCTTACGCCCAACAGTATAGATTTCTGCAGGTCGTCCCAGCCTTGCTGCGTGTTGTGACCACATCAGCTTTTGCTGAGACGTATCCACAGCCATGAGCCCATGCATGATGCTCGTGAAGGTTATTGATTTGTCAGTGCGTGGATCTGCCTACAAGTCATGCATGCATGCAGCTACGCTGGAGCCCCTTTGGAGCTAGTGGCACTCTTCATGCCGTTTTGCGTAGCGCCGAGCCAATGCATATCCTTGCACGTATTGCACACATGCATGTACATCTCACTCGAGAGGACCCAATAATTAAAAAACATGTTGATTACAAGCCGACCTCCTTGGACCATACGCAATTAATTTCGGGGCCGACTAAAATGGAAGGCTATTCACACGGTGCATGTGTGCATGGTTCGATTAGTTCCATCGCGTCCAATCTGGTCATCTTCGTTTTTTTGGCCTGTGCGGAACACTCACTGTTGCATAGCCAATCAATGATTTTCACTGTCCCGGAATAATAGAGATGTAGTAGTAGTAGTACTAGTACTGTTTTTGGAAAATAAATAAATAGATATGCCGTATACTGCTCGGGTCGAGTGTGCCCCAATAGTACACAATCAATGCAGAACATTTGACCTACACAGGTGATTAATCAAGTCATAGCGTTGCCTAGAGCCCATCTTTTTTGTTCGGACGTATACGTCAAGACAGGAGTATTTTGTGTAGAAAGGTGAAAGACCATATATTAAGTGCCTGTTCCGAAGCTCTCCAGTCTCGTAACTCCGCTCCGCGCGAGGAGCTGGGTTCGAGCCGTTCCCTGCAATTGTGTTGGCGCTCCCTCCGCTCCGGGAGCTACAGTTGGGAAGCGGAGAGTATCCGATCAGGGCTTAAATAAATAAAACCACCCTTTACAAAAACTTTCGTGCAAACATATAAATTACAGGCATGCTCTTGAAGAAACCAACGTCATTATGTACAGCAATTTGAGAAACCAACGCCATTATGTACACCAATTACAGGTGCTCACCAAAACAACATTCGTTCTACCACCGATGCAGATGCACACCAATTTGAGAGTGCCTCATTATGTACAGGACCACTACGACGTCGTCGATCGAAATCACCTCTCTATCCCTTTCGTAGTTTGGTGCCTTTGGGCATGCAAAAACATAGCAACATGTGGGGCGGGAGGGCCATTCCTCTCGACATGGCCAAAACGGCACGTAGCGCGCATGAGCAGACGAAAGCAGACTTGGTGGTGCACACATGGAACGGCCGAACGGTCAAGCAGCGCCGTCGCTTCCGTATACTCCACCACGGCCGGCACTCCGTCGGTCGCGGCCACGTACGCCACGAGGGCATGCCCGTCCATCTGCGTGGCACCAAAACGCATTGATTCCGTGCGTCTTGTCCGGAACGCGTACGCATGCATGCATGGGCGCGCGTCAGCTCCCTGCGGCGTCCCTCCAAAAACGACCGGCACGGCGCACATGCCGCTGCGCCCGACGCGCCCCGGCGGCAGCGCGCTCCTCCATGGCTCGATCGGACGCGAGCTTCCAGAGGGCAAACAGTGCGACTTGCTGCCTCGCGTGGGCACGCATGCATGGTGGGAGCGTACAAGGCCGGCCCGTGACTCGGATCGATGCAGGCCGTTCTGTTGCGCGCAGTGTGTCGGCCGGACCGCCGGAGTCTTCGTGGCCTGCATGCCGCGCTCCCGGTGTTCACGGCCGTGGTTGCGTAAGTACGTGCTCTCGCGGTTTTACTACCAACGGTACCACCCAATGCAGGGCAACGTCGGCGCCTTTCCGCCCCTGGGCCTTGGTGGGCTTTGCCGCCCTTACAACATCTCCACTCGCCCCCCCCCCCCCCCCCCCCCCCCCCCCCGGCGACCTTTCTACCCCGATCTCGCCGCCGACGCCCATCTCTCCCTCTTCCCCGGCGACCTTTCTACTCCCCAACGCGTGCCATGGCTGAGCGCTTCCCAGGCGACGGCGCCGCGGCCAACGGCTTCGGCCGCCGCCATCTGCACGAGGATGAAGCTCGCCTCCTGTACGAGGCGGAGTACCCCGCGCCCGACATGCGGGTGCCGGGCTCTTGGAGGCTCAGCGCCGGCGGGGTCTCGGTGCCTCCGCCGCCCACTGATGCTGAGCGGCGCGCCGAGATCGCCAGGATCCGGTCCTCGCCGTCGGAGACGGTGAGGCAGCAGCCGAGGTACGCCCCGGACAGCCACAACCTGTGGACGGCGTACTTCGAGCGCCGCCACGAGGAGCAGCTCGCGTCCACGAACGGCGCTCCGCCCAGCCGAGGGCGCCACAACTCCGAGGGGTGGCGGCGGTGGCGGGGCGTCCCCGGGCGCACCCTCGAAGCCGTCCTCGAGCACATCGAGGGCGGCAACTCGCCGTGGCTTGCCTACCCGACGCAGTCCTTCTCTCGCCGGAGCGGCTCCTCGTGGCAGACGAGGCGCATGGCCGGGGCGTCATCGTCGTCGTCTGGCTCCCATTCCAACTCGTCGCCGTCAAAACCCAGCCCGGCGAGACGCCGCTCCGGCGCAGTGGTCACCGCCAGCCTTCCCCCCCCCCCCCTCTTCCCGCGGCCATCTCCGTCTTGTCAGGCCGAAGACGGAGCCGGACGCGGTGGCGACGCCGGTCGCCGTCAAGCAGGAGCACCTCGACATGGCCGCCAACGACGAGACCACCCTCAAATGGGCTCGGGACGACTACGTCCGCGAGGAAATGATGCTCGGGCGAAGGAGGGCGGCGTCGTCATCCTCGACGACAACGATGAGGATGCGCTCGGGCCATCCAACCCCGAGCTGCATCGCCTCGGCGACCCAGGGCAGGTGTGCAGCAGGGACGGCGACAGCGTGCAGGACGACGATGGCGACGGCGGCGACTACACCTCCTTCTACAGCCTCCTCGGCATGTAGAAGGCGGCGGCGACGGCAGCGGTGAAGTAGCGGCGTAGTTAAGTTTTTTACTATGTTTTTTATGTTTTTATTTTACTTTTTGTACAAATATCAACTAAATCGCCTGAACTTTGTCCAAACATGCGTTGTTTTGGTCGAAATTTACCGTTTTTTTTGTGTTAAAAAGCGTCATCGGGGGCAAGCTTGGGGGCGCGACTGAGAACCAGACCGCCCCCATGCCGTTTTTTACGTCGGTTGACCCCAGACGGCGCTATTTCTGCCCCTGAGGGCACCGAACGGCTGGAGATGCTCTTAGGCACCGTCGCCTCCTCGCAGCCGGCGCCGGCGGCGGAGGGGAGCCTCCATGGGGTGCGAGGAGTCACACCGGTGAGTGTCATCCTCGTGTTCTCTGCTACGGAATGATTGATCTCGGTCGGTATCCTACAATTGTTCCTTCGCCGCACCAGAAGTATATATGCATATGTAGTGTACGTACCTGGACCTTGAAATGGGCACGTCTGTCCCTTCGCTTCTGTAGTTCTACTACCAGTCTACCATGCTCTAGCATGGACCACTTGGCCCAATTTGTCGGGGGAATCCATGTGACGACTGACGGTGGGCGATCTCCTCGAGAACCACGTCGCAGTCAGCGCCCAGTGATGGGTACAAATCCCTCGCAGCATAGACACGAACAAACTTGCGAGTGTAGGTGTGCCAGCCATACAGGCATCCGTCACCTTTTGGGACAGACCAGTCTCACCAAACTACCGCAGCTCCTCTAGTAGGAGTAGTGCTTGTGAGTGTAGGATTACTTTTTGATGTAAGAGCAACTTCAACGGGGCCGATCCAATTGTTTTTTTCGTTTGAATTGGCATGTCCGTCCCCTTTCGTAAATGGGCCGGTCGTACGCCCAATAAGAAGATATAAATCTCGTCCTCGCGGCCGGCCGGCATCCATTTATAATCACACACCCCTCAAAAAAGAAAATCCATTTATAATCACACTTTTTTTTTTGAATTTGAATGTTATTTTTATTTCATCAAATGCATTTTAATACATTCAATTTTTTTATACCAATTCTTCGCTACGAGTACAAGATCAAAGAAAACAAAAATCACAATTAGACATTTTAAAAGATGTTCAACTTTCATAACTGCTCCTATTAGTTGGACTAAGATTTTATGTCTTCGTTGTTGATCTGTGGATTTTTGAGCTTAACAACGTCTTTCTTCTTCAATTTTAAAGAATTAGACGTTGTTTCTCCTTTGGTCTCTTCTTTAGTCTCATCTATAGCTTCGATTCTAGCTAGAACTGCATGAACATCTAGCAATTTTCGTGAGATCAATAGATCGATGTATTCTTCTTCCCAATACCAAAAGTTGCATCCGTCCTACACACAAAATTAAGATAATAAGCTGCCGAAATTGCATCGAATCAAAGAGCAAAAGGCCGAATGAAAATCATACTCCGTCGTTTGTGCACTTGACGAACACCCAACCTGGATGTTCCGGCGTCCAAGAAACGCGTCGGACGACCTGCAGCGGGCAGTCGTCGCACTTTATGAACGGAAATGATGAGCCGGCAAGCTTCTGGCCAGTGCCGAGCCAGGGCGACGGCCGGCCGTGGCTTTGCCGGCGCACCGGCGACGTTACAGACCCGAGCGACTAGAGGTGGATTGAGCACCTACATGCGGCACCGAGGCATTGCCCAGGCCGGGTGGACTAGCACCAGGCCAGTCCATGGCAAGCGCAGTCCGCAGGCAGCCGGATGCGCCAAATCCCGTCGGCAGGATGCGCCAAATCTCGCCGCCGTCGCACCGGGACGAGGGAGGCACCCCTCCGGTGGATGTGTTGCTGGGGTGGAGGAGGGAGGGGGCTGGAGAGCAAGGGTGGCCGGAAAAATGGGGACGCCTACCTAGTGTTTGTGCATTTGCGGACGACGGGTGGAGGAAAGGGATAAGAAGGTGAGACTGTGCCGCCGACTGGCGGGCCAGGGGAAGGAGCACGCGCGCGAAGCGCGTGTCCGTTTCATGTCCGCGCCGACGCAAATGCCGCCTAAATTTGGGTCTGGAATGGGTCATGGGCAGACGAAAAACGGACACGGGTCCATTGGTCGTCCGATTAGAGTTGCTCTAAATACAACAAGTGGTATTAAAACTTGCTATCGATGTTCACTTTAGTATTTGAGCTTGAAAAATAGAATGACTTGGATATCATATGTATCTGGCCCATGGGTCCATCTGTCAGCACGAAGGGGAGAATTACCGATAAAATTGTTGCGCGCGGGATTTCAAATCTGCGACCTCGCCCTAGCGACCCGGCTGGTCTAGCCAGTACACCATTTGTTTTTTCATGTCCACTACGGATAACTGTTCGTATTATTTTTAAGGGGTAATAACTTTTTTTTAGAACATTTTTTTTGAACACAGTACAGACGCAAGCGCTCATATACACGCGCATACACTCACCCCTATGAACGCACACACGCACACCCTACCCATATGAGCACCTCCGAGAGACTGAGCCGGCATATCATCTTGAAATTTACGAAGTCACCGTAGGCACCTCGTCGTCGACGGGAACGTCTCCGTCCACTGAATGCACATCGCCGGAAATCCTGAAATAATTCCGGGAAATAAATGCGAGCATCAGGATTTGAACCCTGGTGGGCTGGGAATACCACAGTCCCTCTAACCATCCAACCACAGGTTGGTTCGCTTTTTTAGGGACAACTATTCGTATTGTTTTGTAATGGAACATGTTCGTGGGTCTTAATGGGCCACATCCAGTGCAACACATTTAGCACAGATTACTTTTTTTTTAGAAATGTGTAAAACGTTTGTAAACTATAATCATAGTAATAAAAATACATTTCAAATATCCATGTTTTATAGATATTATTCATACAAACAACACAACTTGTTTATGAAATATTCTTGTATTTTTTAAAAGTATTCACTTATTTATACATGGAATAAATTGAAAACGTTTAGTAATAATAAGAAATAAATTATTTAGTAAATGCAAGACCAATTATATATAAAAAATGTTTAGTAAATGCAAACTATACACTCATGTCTTATATTTGAATTATACAAAATTATGAATACAACCATTTTTGTAATAAAAAATACTATTTTATTTATACGATTTTTGTAAAAACATACACAAATATTTTTAGAAATTACTTGAACATTTTTACATATTAGTTATTTTATTTTTATGTAAAATATAACACACGGATAATTGAATTCAAAAATAAATAAAACAAAGCTAGCACGTGCAACATGGGCCGCATTGACTGCGGCCGAAAGTACAGTGCCAATCCTATTGATATTACCGAAAAGAAGTTAGCACCGGGGCGCACCATTTGTGCATGGTACCCAAAATACAGTGCGACATCATCAACGTTACGTCTATCAATGGGATTAACACTGTATTTACACGTTTGTGCCAAGTTTTAGAACCAATTGGACGTATTTTTCAAGTTTAACTACCACTGGTGTATTTACCTCTTACTTTTTTACGCTTAATGCTACATCAATTATTGACATAGCTGCTCGCGGAGTGGATATGGAAGCAAGTAAATTGACAAGAAGTATTGTCTTTGGAGGCTGCAATCTATGTTTTGAGGAGCAATGTATGGGTTTTCAGTTGTGAAACGGACTGCAACAATAGATTAAGCAGTGTTTTAGGTGAGATCTCTCTTATGAGGTTTGAAATGGAAGAAAAAAAAGGTTTTGACAGAACTGTTGTATGGTAACCCAGCTCTGAAATTGTAGTTATTGACCTAGATAGCTTGGTTGCATATTATTATATCGATGAGCAATGGGATGTGAGGTTAGAAGATCCTTTGGCGATACCGGGGAAGACGTTTATATTAGCGCTGGATGATGATGTTGTATGATACCTTTTTTATGATAAAGGGAACTTCCATTCAAGCATTTTAAAGAAGACGCCATCCCTTATATTAATTAATTAAATGTTATTACAATCACTTTCTTACAACATACACCACGCAGAGCGAAAAACTATTAAAAAGAAAATCTTCGGACCTGTTGTCAAAACTAAACTTAGTAATCTCATGAGCCACCACATTGGCCGGACGACTGATCTTAGAAATCTTGAGATGTTTGATACACTTAGAGATGTTATTACATCATTCAAGCATTATTTTGAATTGATACAATCACAAAATGAATATTAGGCCTCCTTAAAACAAGATGCATAGTACCAACAAGTTCAAGAAAAACGTACTAGAATACATCGTTTTACAGGAATACCAAACAAAGTGTTGCCTAGAACGTAGGAGGTCCTATCCCAACACTATACCGCCATCTATGATGAGAATACCTCCATGTCAGCATACTTCAACCAGAAAGACGCCATCATAAAAAGGTCCGGTCTCTACATAATAGACCAAGTACTGATCTAATGCACATATGTATGAGATTTGTTTTCTTGAAAACCACATTGTTTCTCGAAAATGACAGAACCCAACATAAAAGCTGCCATTCTCAATGTGTGATATGATACCTAACTCCTAACGTGATTTATTTTGCCAAATCCATGTATAGAGCTATGATTTTCAGGGAGATTACTGATACTCACATGAGGATGATGTGGCCGTTTCAAATCCCTCACAAAAAACAAACTTTTGCACCTACCAGGTGATAGGTGTTTGTTTTTAGAAATCTTATTTTTTTTCTTGCTGCTTTTGTAGCTGTGAGCCTGTTGACTTAGAACGTGTTTGGAGGTAGCTTCATAGTTCTACTTTGGATCATTTTGATTCAAAAAAATTCATATGGATAGGAATCCTTCGGAAAAAAATTCAATGTTGGTTATTCGACTCGTAGGATTAAATTTTATAGAATATGTTCTCAAGGAATCATTTGTACTACGTTTCACAACAAATCTAGCAACTGCTCAAAACTTTTAATTTTTTTTTCTGTGATGCAATCAAGCAATCTAAAATCATATAGTATTCGAATGAACATAACATTTCAATATTATTTTCCATTCTTTTTATAATCCTACAAATCGAAGATGCTCTTGTTGTTACAATGATTTGTAATCAGACAGTCCACCGGATTTTCATGACCACTCAAACGTTTCGGCTTGAAATGAAAAGGCCAAGATGTTATTTTTCTCTAAACATGACATTCTAATGGGGAAGTAACTTTGTTAAAAAATGTTGGACGTAATACAAGTTTGGCATGTCTAGACAATCTCGATGCTTGAAATGGCAAATATGACTAAATTGAAAAATTAAACATCATAGGTAAGCTATTGAGCACTCGGTTGCCTGAAGAATTTCCGACATATAAATATGTTGGTCAGATTCTTGTACCACATTGAAAATTGTATTGCTAAGCTCATCTTCATCTCCTTTTGGAATCCCCATCAATTTCCTTTTTAGCTTAAATGTGGACGTTGGGGTCCATGCACCATGAATAAAGAAGGGATTTGAACTCACATTCTTTTTCTCATTGTGAAAAGAATTCACATTCATCCTCTTTTTAAAATAAAATAGAATTCCATGTTATGAAACAAACTGTCTCGTAAACCAGCTTTGTTAGAAGATTGTTGAGGTAAATATCTTCTATAGCATATCCAATACATTGCGGTTGTTAGGCAATTGCAAATGTGTGGAGATCATAGAATCTTATAGATTATTTGTGTTGACACACGAACACGTCACCGTGTACCCTCGACGCCGGGGGTGATGCACCGCAGCTCACGTCGAAGGAGGACCGTCCGGCAGCGCGATACGCAAGACAGTCGGCGGACGCTTTTGCAGACCCGGAACCCCGCACGCCCGGGAGGGACCCCGTCAGGGATTGCGGCGGCTATGGGCTGCCCTAGGTCGATTCGCTCGCCCCTAGAGCCTCGATATTCGCAACTCTCAAACACGAAGATCAGCGAAGAACGAGAGAGAAAAACGATGGAGAGATAAAACGTAGACTGAAAAGTAGTATATTGATTTGTTCGATTGTGTGTTGTTCAATCGGCCGTCACCCCTTAGGTATATAAGAGGCGGCTGGACTTCCCGTGCAAGGAAAAGGCTTGGATTCACGTCCAAAACCCTAATCAAATTCGGATGGTTTTTGTCCGAACTTTTCAAAATTAACCAAACTCGGATTTAGGTAAGTCTGGGACAACAGTTCGGTTTTTAGGTCCCACAGGCCACAAACGACCTTGGATGAAGATGAGCCCAAAAGCAAACTTGACCGTTTCGACGAGACGAACAACTTTCGTGTTGAACGTTTTTCGATTCGAGGCCATCTTCAGGGCCGAATCGCTCGCGCAAAACAGGTTATTATTCGCGCTACCCATCAGACACCGTGTCTGATGGGGCGCGCCACTTCTGGCTCGTGACAGGGCCGCACTCAGATGGCTCTAACTTTTACATACGGACTCGGATTGAGACGATTTTTATATCAAAATCGACCGTTTCGACGAGACGAAGACAACTCATGTAGAAAGTTTTCTCATTTGAGGCTTCCCTTGAGGCTTAATCGGCCGAACAGTGTTCTGAATATAAAATCTCAGTATTTCGAACACAATTTCGGCTTTCGAGATGAGATCGGATGGCAATGGCCCAAACTTCAAAGTTTCTCCTTTCGACAATACAGAACTTTCTCACTTTGAGCAATTTTCCATTTGAGGCCTTCTTAATTGTGTTTTGTATCGTGCCAAAATCAGGTGTCAACAATTTGTTGTGGGTAACATCTTTTTTATGGGGAGATACCCGGCACTCTTTATTGATTACTCAAAAATAGATATATCAGTCAACATATGAGGCATAAGAAAATTAGAAGGTTCATCGACCCAAATAAACATATGAGACCAAGAAGAAAAATGAACTAGGCATCGCATGCGCCACCGAGTTGGCTTCCCTTGAACACAATTCAGACATCAAGTTATCAAACACAGTAGCCATTAGATGCACTCCAGAAAAATAGTTGAGCTTGCCATTGACGATCCCCTCCCTCCATCACAAGAAGTTTGAATAACAGTTTCACAATTATGCTGGAAAATAAAATTGTAGAGACCCACTTCTTGTGCAAGAAGTAAACCATCTCTTGATGCATAGGTCTCCGATGAGGACATCCAGTGCATGCACTGTCAATCATCGACCTTTTGGTCGCAAAAAAGAAAACCTTTGAGTATCGAATAATTACACTAGTAGCCCCTTCACAAGAATCTGCATAGAATGCAACATTGACACTGATCTTGTGCACACGTTCAGGGGGCGCCTCCACCGTTCTATATTCCGGACTGCATGTGATGTATGACAAGCCTAGGGTTTGGCCCAATCTTCACAATTTGGAGAGGATTCAAATAGGAACACTCGAGAACACAAGTAATCACGGAAGAACAACACTCAAGAACATATATCCAATCACACATGCACTCTTTAAGCAAATCCAAGCAATATCGAAACACAACTAGGGGAAAATAGATAGCTAGGGTAGTTTTGTCCAAATCCCAAATCCATAAGGGAAATGAGGTCTTGGGTGGGGGGGGGGGGGTAGTTATTCTCTGAATCTCAAAGAGAGGAGAAAGTCTTGATGAGTCACATGGGAATCTTTCTTCTCGTAGGAGGTATTTTTGTTCTAGAGAGATCCTTCTCCCAATAGGAGGTCTTGTTCCTCAAGGGGAGGTACTCCCTCATGTCCTTTTTAGTCTGCATGTAAGTTTCGTCCGAAGTCAAACTATCTCTACTTTGACTAAACTTATAGAAAAAAGTATCAACATTTACAATGCCAAATCAATATTGTTAGATTCATTATGAAATGTAGTGTCACGGTATATATATTTGGTAGATGTTAATATATTTTAATATAAATATTGTCAAACTTTGCAAAGTTTGACTTGACACAAATCTAATTGCAGAGTAAAAAGGACTGGAGGGAGTACAAGGGGCAAATATCTCTCAATTTTGCTAAGTATACTTTGCTAACCATAGGAGGAAGTGGGGGAAGAGTATTTATAGTCTAGGGCGAAATAGAGTGGTGGGAGAGAGGTACAAGGTCACTTGGCTGGCTACATAAAGGTAGGGGCCGGTTGTCCGAGATCATGTACGGTCGTCGTGGCATTGGTTGAATGGTCCGGAATGGTGTATGGATGTCCGAGAGTTGGAGTAGAATTGGGCTCGGGCTGGTAGACTGAAGTGCCCGCTCGATGGACCGGATGTTCGGGCTGTAGGCCGGATGTCTGGCATGGGACTCTCTTGTCAAGCCGGTCATCCGATCTAGAGATAGTCGTGTAGGTTGGACGATTGTCCACATAGCCTTTTCTTCCAGGTTAACCCGAACGTGTGGCCACTAAGTGGTGGGTCCTTCCTCTTCTTCTTTTCATTGCTCCTCTTCCTACATGGCTTGACCTTCTTCCCTTGCTTCTCCATGGTCTTCATTTGAGGTAATAGGCATGCCTCATATGAATGAAACGGTAGATCAAAGAGGAGCGAGTTCACCTCGGTTTCAATGGTATAGGCGTGTGCTCTAGTCATCAGTCCATTTGGCACTTGGGGTGGTCGTGTAGGGTCCATGTTGATGTCCATTGAGTGCTCCTCATCAACATGTCTACTATAGCTTCTTGATTAGTCAAGTGCTAGTCCTCCAATCGACATGGATTCCATGGATATATAGTGTTTAATCAATAAACACAAACAACATTGCTCAGATCGCTTGTTCTTAGGCGACACAGGTAGCTCCCTCATCTACAACCACCCCCTTGCCGCCACCGGAGGAGGCTGATAAGTCCATTTTGCATCATGATTTCCTAGTGTTATTTATGATGTTTTAGATCCATATTGCACCTTATGACGCAATCCTAATGCCTCTTCTCTCTTAAATTACAAGTTACTTCACAAGAGGGAGATTGTCGGCAACTGGAATTCTGAGCCTAAAAAAGCTACAACACACATAGTTATTCTCGGGAGCTCCAAATGGACTGAAAAATTATGGAGATTTATTTCATAATATATAAAAAATATTGGAAGAAAAAGATACCAGAGTAGACCCTCCATGGGCCCACAAGTTCAGGGGCGCACCTAGCGAGATTGTGGGGCCCTTGGAGGCCCCCCGACGTCCATCTTTTCCTCTATGAATCCATTTAGCCTAGAAAAAATAACGAGAATACTTTAGGGACCAGCAGCCGTCGTCTCGCGGTGGAGCCAGATGCGGCAAACTTTTTCTCTCCAACGGAGCGATTCCGCCGGGGATACTTTCCTCTGGGAGGGGGAAATCGAAGCCATTGATGGCCTGCAAGTGCACGTGATTTAGTTGTAGCCTACTCAAAGTAAGAGTATCGATCCCACAGGGAGCACATGAATCAAACATTTCCCTCTTGTAGTCAATTATGTATTTTTATGCCTGCATATAATTGTAGACTTAAAGCAAAGTGAGGGTGGAAATAAATTGTAGTTGAGTAATAGAACAATCTTTGATGTAAATAACATAAAAGTAAATAAAGAGCAGCGATTAAATGATTGATGAAACGCCACATGAGTGAGGCGTTCTCAGGGAGTCCGGAATCCCCATTGGTATGTTTCTAGCGCACCTATGCTTGGGCATAGTATGGCATGGATACTTGAGCCATTGTTGACGATTATGCTGAGAGGAGCCGGGTACTGAACATGTTCTACTGTAGGTAGACTTCATGCCACGCACGCCACCATCATAGTGTCCCCCATAGGATTACAACCCATGATAATTAAGGGTTACCCCATGGACGTGGCCTCTCTAAGGGTTCTCTATAATTCCCCTATCAATTATAAATGTTAGGAACAAGAGGCTTTTACTGTCACCTTGAATTACCCCCACATCCTAGCCCTTTACAATGACACTGATATACTTCGTGTCCATAAGGCACAAATGTCGAGTGGGGCCCCTTCAAAACATTCACAAAGTTATTAAACTAAGCATTCAACGGGGAATCTGCTATCCAAAATAACGTTTCAGATCCTACACATACCAAGGTTCATCCATATCCCCCAGAACTAGGGGTCTACTGTAAGAGCAAAATTTTCCCTAAGTAGTTTTGGTGGTTGATGACAATGCTTATGCGGACTAATCGTGTGCATTAAGCTTTCAGAGATTATCAGGTCGCACGAGACGGTTATCTTCCCCTCAAGTAGTACATCAGAAGACGTAGTCTTTTCCTTTCGAGGTTAGGTTGGTGGACCTGAGTCATAGGAAAATCCGTACTATCAAGAGGGGATCTGCATCCTGAAAGGTTGGGAGGAATTATCACGTACACTTTGCACCCCCGTCCGTTTCCCGGCACAATGGAGCGAATTCTGCCCCTAAGGCTCCAAAGGATCTCTTAAGCGGAAGTACCGCTCTTCGGAGCAGTAGTACCGCTCCAGCGGTACTACTGCCCTGAAGAGCCGCTCGAACTACCACTTATTTTATCCTTCTGGTGCCTACGGGTGTCCCTGGCTTTTTAAGCGGAAGTACCGCTCTCCTCAGAGCGGAAGTACCGCTCCAGCGGTACTGCCGCCCTGTAGGTCCGCGGCTACTTCCGCTTAGTTTTTCTTCTCTGGCATTGTGAATTATTTAAGCGGAAGTACCGCTTCCTCCAGAGCGGTACTACCGCTTATATGCTTCAGGACGTGCATAAGCGGAAGTACCGCTCACCTAAGCGGTACTACCGCTTAGACACGTTTTCAGGGAGAAAACAGCCAGATTTCTCCACCTATATAAGAGTGTCTTCTCCCCCTTTGGAGAGGCACCTCTTCCCCCAAAATCACCATTGTTGCTCCTAAGCTTTTTCTTGCTCCTTCTCCCTCCCTATCCATCAAATCTTGTTGGTGCTCTAGGGTTAGGAGGAGAGGACATCGATCTACACTTCCACCAAGAGATATTTGATTCCCCCCATTAATCCCTTGCGGATCTTGTTACTCTTGGGTGTTTGAGCACCCTAGACGGAAGAGGTCACTTCGAAGCCATAGTCCATTGTGGTGAAGCTTCGTGGTGTCGTTGGGAGCCTCCAATCAAGTTGTGGAGATTGCCCCAACCTTGTTTGTAAAGGTACGGTTGCCGCCTTCAAGGGCACCACTAGTGGAATCACGGCATCTTGCATTGTGTGAGGGCGTGAGGAGAATACGGTGGCCCTAGCGGCTTCTTGGGGAGCATTGTGCCTCCACACCGCTTCAACGGAGACGTACTTCCCTTTACCGGGAAGGAACTTCGGTAACACATCCTCGTCTCCATTGGTTCCACTTGTGGTTACTTCTTACCCTTACTTTGTGCAAGCTATTTGTATTGTTTATCTCCTTGCTTGTATGGTTATTGTTGCTAGCATCATATAGGTTGCTCACCTAGTTGCATATCTAGCCAACCTATTTTTTGCTAAGCCTAACTTGTTAAAGAAAAGTTAAAAAGTGGTAGTTGCCTATTCACCCCCCCCTCTAGTCAACCATATCGATCCTTTCAGTCTACCCACACATGAAGACAACCAACATCATGACTAGAGTGATGGAGTACATGGGTGGATGATTCAAATAACACACAAGATGATCCACTAGGGTTCCTGATGTTACAATGATAAGGATGTGGATGATGATGGCGATGCCGGTGGTGATGATGATGATGAAGGTGATAGTGGTGATGATGTTGAAGCCCCCGTATGCACGGTGAGGAAGATGGCCCTCTTCTCCTTGCAAATCATTCCTTGGGATGAACTCCGGAGGCTAGGGTTCTGCCTTCTAGACGAGTTTCTTGTGTTTGTGGGCGTTTGATTCACGATCCGATTTCATGGGGCTGAAATAGTTGATCTGGCGGCGACGTTGGAGCTCCATACGACCGCCCATACGAGTGGGCGCAATCGTACGGAACGTCGTCTTTTACTCTCGAACCGCAACGATGATTTATCCTTCAACCTTCTTTCTTGGTTCTTTTGTGGTAGGTGATTATCACTTTAAATATGCGATTTCACTACTATTTCTGGGGATCTTCTCCATATTATGCTAATTGGTCCAAAAAACTTTACCTTAGAGGATATCAACAAAAAGAGGTGCGCAAACGCGGTAAAAATACATAAAGCCTACCATGTGGGCATAAAATACTTGATAAATTATCACATAAATTGGACTCATCAACTCCCCCAAGCTTAAGTCTTGATCGTCCCCGAGCAAGTACCATAGCTTGTAAAGAACAAGTTCAACTTGATATTTATGAGATACGGATGTGAAAGTTGTATGAGTCCATTACTGTTTATAGGAACGAGTAGGGATAAGAGTGTTTATGACAAATGATAACTCATCTTTACTATAATAATGATCATGCAGGCAACCACACATTGTTACTCATTTTTATCGTGGACAGGTAACAACTTCATATCCTAGTTCATCGTTATTTCAACCGGGCAAGCAGATGAAGATTCTTTCTCCTCTTTTCTTTAAGAGATTCAATACTCTTTAAGCATTTTTTTTGTCTCCTGTCAATCGGCTATATTTAAGAGCAACACTTGACTTTTTATGTGATATGCTAGTTAAACATGAATCTCGGGGGAACTCATTTTACAAAATCATTTTTAAACTTTAAGAGGATTCATTTATTTTTCTGCTTGCCCCGTTGTAAATTGAACCTTCTATGAACTAGAATATATAGTTATTTCTTCTCCCTTCAAAAACTTCACACATGTAATGTGGAGTACTTATGATAATCATGCAAGTAACCATATGCTACTACTTTGATCATAACTATCATCATGTACGCTCTCAGGTAAGCAATAATGATTTCACACATCAATACATCCAAATACTCATCGGAAAGGATCATCCCTTATTTTAAAGAGAAATTGATAGTTCAATCTACACGGAAATTAAATCTGAAACCTAATCGTGTGGGAAAGAAATGAACAAAGGTAAAGATACAAAGTGCTCGTGAATCTCCCCTAAGCTTACAATCAAGCCGGGGAGATCCAGACACTTAGCATTTCATGCTCACTCCTGGGTACCCTTGCAGACGGTGAAGATGTTCCTGAAACGTCCCTTCATCTCCTCAATCATGGCTTGCTGATCCTCTACAACATGGGTCAAAAACTCAAGTTGTGCAGTGTTTTGATTAAGAGTGTCAATCATGAGTCCAGTCTTATGGAAGAGACCATCGACCCTTGCTTCCAGGTCCTTGCTCATCAACCAAATATGAGTCAATACCCTCTCAATCACATTTATGCAAGCTTTCAAAACCTTCTCCAATTCCTTGATCTTTTCCTTCATCTCCTCTGGGTTGGTGGCTCCTTTCCCCAGTCATTCCGAGGGGGTCCTAGGGGATATAATGGAATAGGTCCTCGGATATTCAATTGCTAGGGATTAGAAGGATACTCATATGGAGTGGCGTCGTCATCCAGTTCTTTCTGTGGTTCCTCCTCCTTTATCTCCACCACCTCGACTTTCTCGTTGAGTTCTTCCTTTTGTAGACACGGTTCTTCCTTGAGGCTTAGCCTCCTCAAGTCATCTCATCCCGATGACACCACATCATCCAAGTTGGGGAAGGGGATGATGCAGGCACAAGTGGAGGAGAATTTGTTGTTCATGGTTAAACTTGTATCTTTCATCTCCAACAAGGAGCTCTTTGGGAAGATTGAAAGCAAAAAATATGTGAGATTATATGGGTTTAAGGTTTAAGGATGTGCCCTTTCACCCTTTATAAAGTCTAGGTATGCAGATAATCACGAGATAAGAGATCAAAACAAAACCAGGAAAGAATAGCGGAAACAACCCAAACAACGGCCTTCCATACGAGCGGGGGCGCACGTATGGCTGGTCGTATGATCTGATATCGAGCCCTTTCTTCCTTTTTTTTCAAACCTGTTATGACGATGCATCCATTCTACCAGTCACACGACCCCAACCGATCGTATGATAGGCCGTCGTTTGATCTGTCGCTGAATCCTTCGCCGAAGAGGATCCATGCGACCGCTCATACGAGGGCAGGCGATCGCATGGAACACTGTCATCTTCTATGTTCTTTTCATCGCCTCCATCTTCCATCCATGCGAGCACCCATATGACCAGTAGCGGTCATATGACAAGCCGTCTTTTGCTCTGTTGACATCTTCGTCAATGCCTCCCTTAGAAATTTTTATCTACATGAAAGGTTAATGATGAAAACTCCCAACTACGGACGAAAACTTCAGTGACTGAGGTATTAGATTAAACAGATGTAACTCAACAAAAATAACCCCTAAACCAATATCCACATCTATATTACAGTAATACTTTGTCATACCTTTCGTTTCCTTTGGAGGGATTGGACTTCCTCGATCGTGATAAAACTTTCCTCCCCCACTTCTCTTTCTTCTTTTTGTTCATCCATGAGGTATAGCTTCAAACATTATCCATCCACGATCCAGGATCCATCTTTGCCTCCTTTTAACCGAATGGCTCTAAAATTGTAATCTTCTTCAATCGCATATGCCCATCCCAGAGAGACCAGAGTTTCCTTGGAAACAACTTGAGTCGAGAGTTAAATAGGAGGACCTTGTCCTCCGCAGCAAACGTTTTTTTAGTATCGTATGATCTTGCGACATTTTAACTTTTTGTTTAAACAACCGGGCACAATCGCAAGCACTATTCTGAAGCTCCCCTAAAGCATGTATATCTAGCGATCTTTTCTCTCATGCTTTCTTAAGATTAAAATTAATATTTTTGATAGTCCAATAAGCTTTATGTTCTAACTCGAAGGCTAAATGATATGCCTTACCATATACCATCTTGTATATATGGTGACGTACCCATGGGTTTCTTGTAAGCGGTGCGATAAGACCATAACGTTTCGTATATTTTTCTAGCCCAGTCTTTTCTAGACTTTTGTACCGTCTTCTGTAGTATTGTCTTTATCTCACGGTTTGAAATTCCACTTGACCACTTGTTTGAGGATGATTTGGTGAAGTGATGACCCACAAGTATAGGGGATCAATCATAGTCCTTTCGATAAGTAAGAGCATCGAACCCAACAAGGAGCAGAAGGAAATGACAAGCGGTTTTCAGCAAGGTATTCTCTGCAAGTGATGTAAGTAACAGTGATAGATAGTTTTGTAGCTAGATAATTTGTAACAAGTAATAAGTAGTAGTAGTAGTAGTAGTAGTAGTAGTAGTAGTAGTAGTAGTAGTAGTAGTAGTAGTAGTAGTAGTAACAAAGGTGCAGCAAGGTGGCCCAATCGTTTTTGTAGCAAAGGATAAGCCTGAAAGCTCTCTTATATAAAGCAAAGCACTCTCAATGACACATGGGAATCTCCATCTGGTCACGTTCATCATATTTAGTTGATTCACGTTCCCTACTTTGATTATTTGATATGTGGGTGGACCGGTGCTAAGGTGTAGTTATTACTTGAACAAACAACCCACTTATGATTATTAAGATAAATCTAACCATAGCATTAAACATGTGGATCCAAATCAACCCCTTACGGAACAACTCACAAACTAGGGTTTAAGCTTCAGTCACTCTCGCAACCCATCATCTACTTATCATTCCCCGATGCTTCCCTTTAGGCCCAAACATGGTGAAGTGTCATGTAGTTGACGTTCACATGAAACCACTAAAGGAAGAGCAACATACATATCATCAAAAGTATCGAACGAATACCAACATCACATGATTATTTATAACAAGGCTTATCCCAAGTCATCGAGAACAAAAGTAACTACTCACAAATCATGTTCATGTTCAATATCATAGGGGTGTTGAATATCATTAAGGATCTGAACATATAATCTTCCACCAAATAAACCAACAAGCAGCAACTACGAGATGTAATCAACACTAGTAGTAAGTAGTAACCCACGGGTACCAATCTGAGGTTTTGAGACAAAGATTGTATACAAGAGATGAACTAGGGTTTGAGATAAGAAGGCCCTGATGAAGATATTGATGAAGATTGGTCCCCCCATGATGGAGAAAGGGTTGGTGATGACGATGGCTTCGATTTTCCCTTCCCGGAGGGAAGTTTCCATGGCGAAATTGCTTCGCCAGAGATCAAAAGTGCTCATGTCCAGGTTCCACCTCGAGACGGCGGCCCTTCATCCCGAAAGTCTCCTCCTTATTTTTTTCAAGGTGAAACCCTTCATATAGCAGAAGAGGGGGACCAAAGACCGCCCGTGGGACCCACAAGGCATCAGGGAGCGCCCAGGGGGTGGACCATGTTGCCGTGTGAGCAACAGGTGGCCCCCCTCTGGTATTTCTTGGCTCTAGCATTTTTTATATATTCAAAAAATATTCTTCATAAAATTTCAGGTCATTTGGAGTCCAGCAGAATAGGTATCTGTGATGTAGCTTTTTCAGGTCCAGAATTCCAGCTACCAGCAATGTTCCTCTCCATGCAATCCTTGTAAATTTAGAGAGAAAAGGCATTAAAATTGTATCATAAAGTGGAATAATGGGCAAAAACAATACAAATAATAGTAGGAAATCATGATGCATAATAGACGTATCAACTCCCCCAAGCTTAGACCTCACTTCTTCTCAAGCAAAACCGAACTCGATAATCATGACCACATGCTTAGAGAGAGAGGTGTCGATAAAAATAAAGGGACAAATGTATTTTTGCCCCTAGTTGGAACTTACTTTTCGACTCTGCTCACTTTTTTCCTTAGATTTTCCTCCAAGGTCGCCCGAATGCCCTTTGACCGTTTGACCAATACTTTGAAAATTGATAAGAAATTCATATCAACTCATAAAAATGAAAATAAGATATCAAAATGTTAGGATAAACTTTAGCTTTATATGCATGTCATTTGCATTTACGACAAAAGTACCGTTTGAACTACGTGAGGTTATTAATGTTATTAAAATTATCAAAAATCAGAAGGTATAAACAATACTTTTTCATGAATAAAAATTACATTCAAATGACGTGACGTTTTCTGAATATCTTGATATCTTATTTGCATTTTTCTTAGTTCATATCAACTTGTTATGAATGTTCAAATGACTTTGACCATTATTTTGAAACTTCATAGCAAGTTGATATGAACTCAAAAAAATGCAAATAAGATATCAGGATGTTCAGAAAACATCACCTAAATTTGCATGGAATTTTTATTCATGAAAAATGTATTTCATATACCTTTTTATTTTTAATAATGTTAATAACATTAAAATCCTCAGGTAATTTAAACGGTACTTTTGTACTGAATGCAAACTATGTTCTTAGTAATTGAAACAATTACAATCCATCATATTTCAGAAAGAGTCTATGTTAGAGCTTTGTTTAGCAAGTTCACATTGAGGGATCACTAGAAGAGTGTCTAGAGGGGGGGGGGGTGAATTGACTACTAGCAGGAATTTAAAACTTAACCTTTTCCCAAGTTAATTGGTTGGCAGATTTTAATAGTTTTAGCAAGTCTAGCAAGTCTAACAGCCCTACACATGCATGTCAACAAATATGGCAGCGGAAAGTAAAGACATTGCACATGAAGTAAAGAGTTGAGATAGGTAGATCAAACGCAATTAGAGACGCAAAGATTTTTCCCGTGGTTCCGATAGGTGGTGCTATCGTACGTCCACGTTTATGGAGTCTTCAACCCACGGAGGGTAACGGTCGCGAGAGTCCACGGAGGGCTCCACCCATAAGGGTCCACGAAGTAGCAACCTTGACTATTCCATAACGACTTCCGTCCACGAAGGACTAGCCTCACTATGGGTAGATCTTCACGAAGTAGGCGATCTCCTTGCCCGTACAAACTTCTTGGATCAACTCCACAACACGAAGTAGGAGGCTCACAAGTGACACCTAACCAATCTAGGAGGCACCACCCTCCAAAAGGTAATAGTCTCGGTAATGATGATGAACTCCTTGCTCTTGTGCTTCAAGATGATAGACTCCTCAACACACAATCACTCTCTCACATATTTGGCTTGGTGGAAGAGATGTGATTGGTGGAAAGCAACTTGGGGAGGCTAGAAATCAAGATCCATATGGTTGGAGTGGAAGATCTT
Organism: Elymus sibiricus; assembly: GCA_039707655.1. NCBI lineage: Eukaryota > Viridiplantae > Streptophyta > Magnoliopsida > Poales > Poaceae > Elymus > Elymus sibiricus. Next base: position 319,670,428 of record CM077673.1, read on the forward strand.
GACCTCAACACATGAGTAGGTGGCTCTCTCTCAGAAAATTGGATGGGGCAAGTATGGAATAGTTTTGAGTGCTTCCCTGTCGACTGGGTGGTGGTGAAGGGGTATATATAGGCATCCCCAAAAATCCAACCGTTACACACAAAATGACCAACTCGGTGACACCGATGTGTTAATCTCGGTGGTACCAAAGTGACCAAAAAGTGGCAACTTTTGAATCTCGGTGAGACCGATATAGGAAACTCGGTTGCACCGATAAGGTGACCAACGGTCAGATTGCCCAATCTCGGTGACGCCGATCCAACAATCTCGGTGGTACCGATATTGTGAATTTGCGTAACAGAAAGTTGGCAACCTAAACTCGGTGGCACCGAAGCAGAATCGGTTGCACCGAAGTGGCTAGGGTTGGGCTGAGTCTGTCTAAGTAAGGGAATCGGTGGCACCGAGTGGATGTGTTGGTTGCACCGATTTTGAATATTTGACTTTGGACAGACTTTTGTGGAAGAGCTTGTGGGTATTTTTGGTGACTATCACTTGTGCACGTATGAGCATTTTGTTCACCAACAAAACCTTACCCCCTTTTAATAGTATTGGCTTTCCTATGGACTCAAGGTGATTTCTCACAAAGTAAAATGTAGAGTCCTCTTGCTTGAAGCTTTGCGAATCCATTTCCTTGCATCTTGGGGTATTTCCACAATCTCCACAGTCCTTTTGCCAGCCCTCTCTGTGGACTTTATCTGAAATACACTAGGTAAACGTATTAGTCCAAGAGACAATGTATGTTGTCATGAATTATCAAAATCACCAAGGGAGCATGTTGTGCTTTCACACATACTCAACTATCATTTAGTCGTCTATGATTGCTGACACTCACGGGATACTTATGAAGAAAATATATTCAATCAGACACATCGGAAGATAGGGGTTTATTATTTGTCACCACCCAACAATTTATCTCGGGATAACGTCAACAATAATAACTCATGATCACCTATATCCAACTGGATATATGTGCCTGGATCTTTCCCCACCACATGATGCTTGCCAAGTAGAGAGTAACAAGAATGGAATCGGAATTAACATTATTGACTCTTGCATAAAAGTAAATACAAGAAAGTAAAAGATAGTCCCTTCGCAGAGGGAAGTATAGGTTGTCATGCACTTTTTATTTGGGTGCACAAGTAGTATCTCTACTTGGTGCGAAGTTTTGGTTAGCAAAATATTATGAGCAAGCACCACATGTTAGAGGATCCTAGACAATATAACTTTTATGTGAATATAAGAAAATATAACTCATTACGTTGTCTTCCTTGTCCAACATCAACTAATTTATCATGCATAGGATATTTAATGGAGGCTCACAATCATAAAATATGTCCAAGATAGTATATTTATATGTGAAACCTCTCTTTCATTATTACTTTTTCATGAATTGCATCAATTACTAATGCTATGTTTGCTAACCTCCAGCAAATTTTACCAAGTATACTCTTTTTATGTGAAGTCATTACTCCTCATGGGAGTATCATATGATTATTTTTCATTCTTTTCATTGCTATGATTGATGCAAGAAAGTAAAGCAAACAAACTCGAACTAATCATTATTATATAACTCAAGCACACGATTACATAGATAGATCACAAAGCAAACACTAGAAACTAAATCACACTAAAACTTTATTCGTCTAAATCATGAAATAGCTAAGGATCGAACTAAGATAGACAATGATAATAAAAGTGATGGTGATACTATACCAGGGCACCTCCCCCAAACTTGGAACAAGCTAAGGGTGGTGGCCATACCCATGTGCTCAAGTTTCCTTCTTAGGTGATGGTGATGATGAAGTGCTAGGCTTGATGTTCTTGGCGATAATACCATTTAAGGTACAAATTTTACCCTTAAGCTTGGCGACCTCCCGTTTGAGGTCAAGGTTTGATCATCTAAGTATTTTCTCTGAATGCACATAGTAATCAAAGTAAATAAAAAATATCAATGTTTTTTCTTGAATAAACACTACTATCGGAAGGTCCAAAGACAACACATCAATCAGAGACCCTTCGACAAAACTATGTGTGATGCAGTAATCGCAAACGGGATAGTTCTAGCTCTGTCGCCAATGAAACAAACTGTGTGCGATGGCTGACCCATCAAACATGGCTTAGATAATAGGTGCGTGTGCGATGCGAGGCAAACAACTGGTATTTACAAACTATTTGTGATGAGGAAAAATAACATAAACGGTTTAAAAAACACAGGTGTGTGCGATGTACGACATATAGTTGACACCGTAGAGCTGTTTGCGAAGATCCAACTTAACTCAAGCATTTACGCAGATCCGGATGTGTGCGATATACGACATACATGTCACTTAGATGAACTATTTGCACTGATCCGAAAGAACACAAACGGTTTGGCGTAACAAGGTGTGTGTGATACTCTGCAAACAGGTCGGTAATCAGAATTGTGTGCGATAATTCTGGTCAACACATACGATTTCTTGTTCTGAATTGTGTGCTCGACAGGGCACACAGTTGAAGAAACCAACTGTGCGTGATAATGTGAATGATCACTATCGAATCTGTATTATTAACCGTTTGTGATGAGGTCGACAGGGGAAACATAGTTCAAGTGTAAATATGAGCCAACGACAACATAGATATACAATCTGATTTACTACTACTTCTTCTTCTTCTTGTTCTTCTTGTTGTTGTTGTTGGATGGCCTCGCGACATCGACTTGGCATGGACGTTTCTTGCTGCTGACCGCTGGCTTTTCATCGCATCGTAGTCATCACCATCGTCGATGCCCTTGTCATCGTCCTCCTTATTTGATCATTCCTCCACCTCATTATCGTCGATGTCCTCGCCGGCGTACTCGTCGTCGTCCTCCTTGTTCGACCATTCCTCCCCGTAATCATCGTCGTCGTCTTCTTCGTCCCTTGGTGGCTCCTCGTCCGTCTGATCATCGTCCGATGACTCGGGCGGGTGCGTCCTTTCCATGAACCGGATAAAATAGAGGTCAGGGTTCGACGCTGGACAAATGGAAAATGAGCGCGATGATTCCGAGGTTGACCACAGATCGGGCGCCAGACTGGCGGACCTGTCGTCCCCGCTATCGCTCGACATGGCTGTGCTACGCAAACAAACGTCGAGAAAGCGAGTTTGTAGAGTGTGAGTAAGTGTGTAGCGCGGCCTGCCGGGATGATGAAGATGGTGGCGACTGAAGCGTGGTATGAAGAAAATATGAATGGCAATTGAAGCAGGGGATTGAAGGATTATATTGGCGCCTTGGCACGCGGTTAGAATTCCCACATAATCAACCGCAATTATGAGTACCCCGTTGCTCTAAATTCCTCTCGATGTGATAATTACGCACACGGCTTGGAGCCTCCAAATGTGTGCAATATTGATATGTCTCCAACGTAACTATAATTTATGAAGTATTCATGCCATATTTACTACAATTTTATATGGTTTTGGTATGATTTGCATGGAACTAACCCGGACTGATGCTGTTTTCAGCACAACTACCGTGGTGTTGTTTTTTGTGTAGAAATAAAAGTTCTCCAAATGCAACGAAACTTTTTGCCGATTTTTTTTTGAACAAAAGAGGCACTAGAAGCTTCGTGGGAGGGCCAAAAGAGCCACGAGGTGGCCACAACCCACCAGGGCGCGCCGACCCCCTCTGGCGTGCCCTGGTGTCTTGTGGGCCCCTCGTGGCCCATCTTCGCGTGAAACCGATGCCCAAAAATCCTATATATTCAGAAACCCAGAAATAACCCTAGATCAGAAGTTCTGCTGCTGCAAGCCTTTGTAGCCACGAAAAACCAATCTAGACCCCGTTCCGGCACCCTGCCGGAGGGGGAAATCATCACCGGAGGCCATCTTCATCATCCCTATGGTCTTCATGATGAGGAGGGAGTAGTCCACCCTCGGGGCTGAGGGTTTGTACCAGTAGTTATGTGTTTAATCTCTCTCTCTCTCTCTCTCTCTCTCGTGCTCTTGATTTGGCACGATCTTGATGTATCGCGGGCTTTGTTAATATAGTTGTATCATATGGTGGTTTCCCCTCTCTATCTTGTTGTGATGAATTGACTTTTCCCTTTGATATTTCGTTATTATCGGATTGAATACTTTTATGGATTTGAGAGCACTTGATCTATGTCTTGGCACTCAACTCGCGGATTCCCGAGGTGACATTGGGGTAATCTATGCATAGGGGTTGATGCACGTTTTCATCCTACTTTCTCCAGTAGAAATCTTGGGGCACTCTTTGAGGTTCTTTGTGTTCGATTGAGTATTATGAATCTGAAATTGTTTGATGCGTATCGTATAATTAACTCATGGATACTTGTGGTGACATTGGAGTATCTAGGTGACATTAGAGTTGGTTGATGCGTATCATATGGTGTTATTTTAGTATGAACTCTTGGATAGATCGATCGGAAAGGATAACTTTAAGGTGGTTTCGTACCCTACAAACAATTTCTTCTTATGTTCTCCCCTAGATAAGAACTTTGGAGTGATTCTTCATTGCACGTTGAGGGATGGTTATGTGATCCAATTATATTAGCATTGTTGAGAGATTGCACTAGCGAAAGTACGGACCATAGGCCTTGTTTTCAAGCATTGCAATACCATTTGTGCTCACTTTTGTTACTTGCTACCTTGCTGTTTTTTATTGTTACTATTACAAAAATCAATATCTACTATCATTACTACACTTGTATCACCATCTCTTCGCCGAACTAGTGCACCTATACAATTTACCATTGTATTTGGTGTGTTGGGGACACAAGAGACCTTTTATTATTTGGTTGCAGGGTTGTTTGAGAGAGATCATCTTCATCCTAAGCCTCCCACGGATTGATAAACCTTAGGTCATCCACTTGAGGGAAATTTGCTACTGTCCTACAAAACTCTGCGCTTGGAGGCCCAACACGAGTCTACAAGAAGAAGTTGTGTGGTAGTACAAGAAGTGTGGACTTATTCTTATGTTCTTATGTGTACTATTGTGCAACTTTTCTTGGCAGTACAAGAAGTGTGGACTTATTCGTATGTGTACTAACCTATCTCACGAGTTCTTTTCGAGTTTTTGTGGATGAAGTTTTTAAGATTTACGGAAACCATGATATAAAAGGAATTAAGTATACACAAAAGCTCAAGATTGGGGATGCCCAAGGCATCCCAAGATGATATTTCAAGAAGTCTCAAGCATCTAAGCTTGGGGATGCCCCGGTAGGCATCCCACCTTTCTTCATCAATAATTATCGGTTAGTAGCGGTTGAGCCTAAGTTCTTGTTTCTTCACACGATGTGTGCTGTTCTTGGAATGTAATTTTATTTTGTTTTTCTTGCTGTTTTAATAAAATAATTAGATCTGAAAGTTTTTAGATGAGAGAGAGTTCTCAAATGGCTACCCATTTACTTAACTACTCGCTTGATTTTCACTTATATCTTTTTGGAGTAGCTTGTCATTTACTCTTGTGCTTCACTTATATCCTATGAGTAAATTATTGAATGAATTGGATACCATGAATTTGAAATTATATGTTCATATCATGCCTAGTAGTAGCTTCACATTGGGTTTAGAAAGTGAAATCTTTTGAAGCTTGACAATCATAATATTGGTCATACAAGCAATTCGTGAATGATTAGTATAAGGAAGAGAACTTTCACATACAAATATATTATCTTGGACATCTTCTATGATTGTGAATACCCATTAATTATTTTCAAACTTGAGCAAATTAGTTGAGGTTGGACAACGAAGACAACGTAATGAGTTATGGTTGTGTATATTTGCATAGAAGTTATATTGTTATGGATCCTCCAACATGTGGTGTTTGCTTAATATCTTTTGCTAGCCAAAAATTCGTACTAAGTAGAGATACTACTTGTGCATCCAAAAACCCTTAAACCCAGTTTCTTGCCATGAGTGTCCACTAAACCTACCTATGGATTGAGTAAGATCCTTCAAGTAAGTTGTCATCGGTGCAAAAAGACAATAAAAATTGCTTCTAAATGTGTTTGATCATTTAGTGTAAGAGAAAATTGAGCGTTGTATGAACTTGTGATGGCAAAGTAATAAAAGCAACAGACTGCATAATAAAGGTTGTTATCATAAGGGGTAATATAACGTGACGTTCTTTTGCATTAAGGTATTGTGCATACAAAACCAAAAAGCGCATGACAACCTCTGCTTCCCTCCGCGAAGGGCCTATGTTTTACCTTTCAGTATTTACTTTTATGCAAGAGTCAATAGTATGCATTCTCATTTCAACCTCAATTATTCTCTAGTTGGCAAGCATCATGTGGTGGGGAAAGATCTAGGCACATAAGGCCAGTCAAATATATTTGATCATGACTTATTATTGTTGACAATTATCTCTATGATAAATGAATTGGGAGGCGAAACATTAAGCCCCTATCTTTCTCTGTGTTCGATGGATGCCATTTGTTCTAAAAATATGCTTTGAGTACTAGCAATCATAGAAGACTATATGATGATTGAGTATGTGGAGCTCTTACTTAGACTTTGTTGAGAATAAGTTGAATTGCAATTGTTTGGTGACTAAGAACATAGGTTGTTAAGTTTCAAGAGAATTCATTGTTTGAACCATAACATGTGAATTGGTTGCTACTTTATCATGATGAGTTTTATGAGAAAGAGTTGTTATAATGCTAGGAAAATTTGTTGAAATTACCATTGATCAAACTTATGCACTATGCTAGCATTCACACTTCATAAATTACTTCTTTTATCATTTACCTACTCGAGGACGACTAGGAATTAAGCTTGGGGATGCTGATACGTCTCCAACGTATCTATAATTTATGAAGTATTCATGCCCTATTTACAACAATTTTATATTGTTTTGGTATGATTTGCATGGAACTAACCCGGACTGACGCTGTTTTCAACAGAACTATCGTGGTGTTCTTTTTTGTGCAGAAATAAAAGTTCTCCAAATGCAACGAAACTTTTTGACGATTTTTTTGGAACAAAAGAGGCACTAGAAGCTTCGTGGGATGGCCAGAAGAGCCATGGGGTGGCCACAACCCACCAGGGCACGCCAGCCCCCTCTGGCGTGCCCTGGTGTCTTGTGGGCCCGTCGTGGCCCATCTTCGCGTGAAACCGACGCCCAAAAATCCTATATATTCATACACCCCCAGAAATAACCCTAGATTAGAAGTTCCGCCACCGCAAGCCTCTGTAGCCACGAAAAACCAATCTAGACCCCGTTCCGGCACCCTGCCGGAGGGGGAAATCATCACCGGAGGCCATCTTTATCATCCCTATGGTCTCCATGATGAGGAGGGAGTAGTCTACCCTCGGGGCTGAGGGTTTGTACCACCAGCTATGTGTTTAATCTCTCTCTCTCCCCCGTGTTCTTGATTTGGCACGATCTTGATGTATCACGGGCTTTGTTAATATAGTTGGATCATATGGTGTTTTCCCCTCTCTATCTTGTTGTGATGAATTGAGTTTTCCCTTTGAGATTTCGTTATTACCGGATTGAATACTTTTATGGATTTGAGAGCACTTGATCTATGTCTTGGCACTCAATTCGCGGATTCCCGAGGTGACATTGGGGTAATCTATGCATAGGGGTTGATGCAAGTTTTCGTCCTACTTTCTCCAGTAGAAATCTTGGGGCACTCTTTGAGGTTCATTGTGTTGGATTGAGTATTATGAATCTGAAATTGTTTGATGCGTATCGTATAATTAACTCATGGATACTTGTGGTGACATTGGAGTATCTAGGTGGCATTAGAGTTGGCTGATGTGTATCATATGGTGTTATTTTAGTACGAACTCTTGGATAGATCGATCGGAAAGGATAACTTTAAGGTGGTTTCGTACCCTACAAACAATTTCTTCTTATATTCTCCCCTAGATAAGAACTTTGGAGTGATTCTTCATTGCACATTGAGGGATGGTTATGTGATCCAATTATATTAGCATTGTTGAGAGATTGCACTAGCGAAAGTACGAACCCTAGGCCTTGTTTTCAAGCATTGCAATGCCGTTTGTGCTCACTTTTGTTACTTTCTACCTTGCTGTTTTTTATTGTTACTATTACAAAAATCAATATCTACTATCATTACTACACTTGTATCACCATCTCTTCACCGAACTAGTGCACCTATACAATTTACCATTGTATTTGGTGTGTTGGACACAAGAGACCTTTTATTATTTGGTTGCAGGGTTGTTTGAGAGAGACCATCTTCATCCTATGCCTCCCACGGATTGATAAACCTTAGGTCATCCACTTGAGGGAAATTTGCTACTGTCCTACAGAATTCTGCGCTTGGAGGCTCAACAGGAGTCTACAAGAACAAGTTGTGTAGTAGACATCAAATATGCACATGGTACATTTTAGCAAAGGACAATTGGTAAGCAATAGATGAGCTCTGCTTATTGATGTAGCCAGTAACAATCAAACAAAACCCCTAATCATCATTGCAAACAGCGCATAGAAGATGGCTAATGCGACAACTACAACTACACATGCTAGTTCCTTCTTGTCTCTTGCTTTCATCTGTTGCCAGTGATTGATTCTTTCTTGCTTCATTGTACTTATTGTACACTCCAGATTAGTCAGTTTGTTCTTCAGCTTTACGTTATCTTCTGCAAGCTTGGTGATAACACTTCGAGCCCTGCCATGCCATTCATCATCCAACAAGTTAACAAAGGCTCAAGCCTCACATCCCTCGGAATGTTAAATAATCAGGATGAGTGGGGGCATTAACTGAACTTAAAGGATGAACTTAGCACTAACCTCTAAGGGGCAACCGAGAAACTGTTTGCCAATGTCGAATCCCTACGTGCGTACATATCGAGCGGGAGTGTGTCCGTGCACACAACTCAACTTTTGGTACTTCTCGGTGGCGTAAAACTCGGAATCGAACTACAGTTGTGGGAGTCTTCTGGAGTCATACTCAGGATCCGGCATTTGATCGCTTTCCTAAGAGAAGGGGGGTCCAATTCAGGACGGATTGAGTGAGCTGCTTGCTTTGGAAATGCTAAAAATATGAGGAATGATTGGGATTTGACAAGACAATTCGGATCCGTAGTACACTGGCCTCTTGATGACCTTTGGCAAGTGCTCGGCGGTGACCGCCATCGTGGTGGCGCCGCCAATGGCGCTGCCAAGAGCGACTGTACGAACCGGAGCAGCCGCACTGAAACCATCATCACCACTCGTCCGCATTACCCCAATGTTAGTGCCACGCTAGGGAATTTGGGGGCTATGGATTTAGAGGCTATTTAGGGGTTTGGGGAAGGTAAGGAAACTATGGGGATCTGATAACGGTCGGGGAACTATTTATTGCACTCTGTTTTATACGGCACATGGTTTCCCAAACCAAATCGTGTGAGATGGAAACGTGCGTGATACACGGTTTCCGTAACATGACTATTTGTGATGTACTACCTGGTACATATGGGGAGGTAAATAGCCGCTCTCCGGAAAACAAAAAAACATTATGCTGATAGAGATGTGGGCGGCGACCGAGGCAGCAGCTACCGGATAGGAGGTCAATCCCCGGTCGCTCGGCGGTGTCGGCGTTATAAGAAGTCCATCCTCGGTCGGTCGACGATGACAGCATGATAGGAGGTCAATCCTCGGTCAGCGGTGGGAGATATAGGAGGAGCTCAATCCTCGTGGTCAGCGCCGACGTGACTGGAGCACGTCCCTCGCGGTCGTAGGCGGGATAGTGGAGCTCAGACTTCAGGCGGGTGCCCCGCTAAGCTCTGCTCCTCGACCCTGCTGTCTCGCCATGCTGGTACTAATCAATTAAGGTATTCTTTTCGTTGAGTTGCCTAATTAAGGTATTAAATTCATATAAGGGTACTATTGATGATACATGTAAATTGACTGGTCATTGATTAGTGTCATCGCACGGCTGGATAACATTATGCAGCGCCCTCCATAACTTTTGAAAATAAAATCTTGTGATTTATTCACGCATCTTTGTGCATCCATTAATCTATATATTAATGTTTTTTGAATTACCCCTCGTGTGTGTAGATGGAACGATTTGAATGGATGGGGGGTCGGACAAGCTCAAGGTATGTGGATGGTAAGAAGGAGATCATGGCTTTCGCTGAATGGACAAAGAGGAGAATTGGCAAAGAAGGTTATGTCCTCTGTCCATGCAAGGATTGTACCAATACGTGTCACGTCCAATTGAGGAGCTCGAGTTACACTTATACAAGAGGGGATTCATGGGTGGATACAAATGATGGACTAGACACGATGAAGACCCGATTATGGATGAAGGTAATAACCTGCATGTCGGCGAGGTGCCAAACCCCTATCATAGTTGCATGGGTGTTTAATTTAACATCGGGGCTCAGACGTCAAGCTACAGATAGAAGACTGACATGCCAAATCCCCCAAAGAAAAACCAAGAGTGTGAGGCAGACGACACCAACCTATATGATATGCCAGATTTTGCTTCTATGATTGCAGTTTTCTAGGGCCCAGAAGCAGATTTAACCGAGTACAAGGAGCTACCAACCATTGACGTGGCCTCCAAGAAAGATTTGTATCCAGGTTGCAAAGCGAAATATTCCAAGTTGAGCGCTTCTCAGATTTAATGCAGAAAGCGGTCTATCAAACAAGGCCTTCACAGAGTTGTCGAGTCTTTTCAAAAACATTCTTCCAAAATATAATGTGCTCCCCCAAAGCACGAACGAAGCGAAGAAAGTTGTTGGCCCATTGGAACTTGAAGTCCAGAAGATACACGCTTGTGTGAATGATTGTATGTTGTACCGCGGTGACGACAAAGATTTGCGTTCATATCACATATTCAAGCATGCACGATACAAGCGCAGGAGAGCAAAGGATAAGTACAAAATGGTCGAAGAGATCAAGCCGTTCAAGGTTGTTTGGTACTTGCCTACAATTCGAAGGTTGAAGCATTTGTTTGCAAACCCTAGAGAGGCAAAGAGGTTGCGGTGGCATCATGATGAGCGAACTACGGATAAATATATGAGGCACCCGAAAGATGGGGCTCTATGGGAACAAATCGAGGATAGGTTTAAAGATTTTGCAAAGGATCCTAGAAATATATGGCTAGGGGGTGTACTAAATTTTTTAATCCATTTGGTGATATGAGCACCCAACACAGCACTTGGCCGGTGCTTCTGTGCATATATAACCTTCCTCCTTCGTTGTGTATGAAGAAAAAATACATCATGATGTCAATGATTATCCAAGGCCAGAAGCAACCTGGAAATGATATCGGCATTTACTTTTGGCTACTGGTAGAAGAACTGCTGACATTGTGGGAGCCTGGTGTGAACTGTTATGATGTCTACGCACAGGAGTTTTTCTGGCTACATGCGTTGCTGCTGCATACTATTAAAGATATGTTGGCGTTAGGCAACACTTCGGGGCAGAAAACAAAGGACTAGTAGGATGTGTCAAATGCATGGATAGGACAGCGAGTAGATTTATTTCCAACTCGCGAAAAACCATGTATTTGCGTCATCGTAGGTTCTTAAGGAGAGATCACCTTTACCGAAAAATGATAGCTGAATTTTATGGTATGACAGAGAAAGCAACGGGCCCAAGACCCTATGATGGGAAAGAAGTCCAAAACATGGTTTAAAAAGTTAAAGTTGTACTTGGAAAGGGATCCGGTTTGACGTAAAAAAACACCCAAGGACCAAGTGTTTAAGAAGAAATCAGTGTCCTAGGAATTACCTTCCTAGGAAATCCTAAGTGTATGTCACTACATTGATGTCATGCACGTAGAGAAGAACGTCTGTGAAATCATCCTTGGTACTCTGCTCAAGATTAAAGGCAAAAGAAAGGATGGTGACGGTGCACGACTCGATATGCTTGGTGATCAATCAGAACGCATGAATGAAGCAGAAGATGATGACAAATTGCTCCACCGACACTAGAGTTACAATCTCATTGCAGCAAAAGTAAAAGAGTTCTTTGAGCTTTTGTTGTCAATTAAGGCACCCACTTCCTACTCCGCAAACATCAGAAGTCTCGTGGATGACAGCTTGGCTAAAAAGAAATTGTCTCACATGAACATACATGATTACCACGTAATGTTGAGTTGTTGACACAAATTCTCCCGGTGTCCATAAGGACTATGATGGACACAGACATAAGAAACACATTGATTGATCTCTGTGATTTCTTCAACAAACTATGGCAGAAGGTGGTTGATACGTCTCCAACGTATCTATAATTTTTGATTGTTCCACGCTGATATATTATCATTCTAGGATACTTTTTGGGTCTTTATTTACCAATTTATAATACTTTTGAGCACTAACCTATTGACCCAGTGCCCAGTGCCAGTTGTTGTTTTCTGCGTGTTTTTCACTTTCCAGGTTTACAGTACCAAACGAAGTCCAATTGCCACGAAATTTTTTAATGATTTTTTCTGTACTAAAAGAAGACCTGGAAGCTTTGGAGGGAGGCCGAGGGCCACACGAGGTAGGCACAAGCCAACAGGGCGCACCCTGATGGCTTGTGCTTCCCTCGGGCATCTCCCGACGCCCCTCTTTGGCTTATAAATTCTCATCTACCCTAAAAATATCAGAGGCAGTACCGAAACCATTTTTACGACGCCGCAATTCTCTGTTCCATCGCGAGGCCATCTAGAGCTCCGTTCCGGCACCCTGCCGGAGGAGGGATCGATCACGGAGGGCCTCTACATCAACCTTGCTTCCCTCATGATGATGTGTGAGTAGTTCACCACAGACCTACGGGTACATAGCTAGTACCTAGATGGCAATCTCTCTATCTCTTGATCTTCAATACAATTATCATCACATCTTCGCTTTGATCTATCCGATGTAATCCTATTGTGCGGTGTGTTTGTTGGGATCTGATGAATTGTGGGTTTATGTTTAGATTATTCATGAAAAGTATTTGAGTCACTTCTGAATATTAAGATTCTTATTTGCATGATCATTATAGCTTCGTAATGCTCTCCGATTTATTGATGTGCTTTGGCCAAGTAGATTGATCTATCTTCAGTGGGCGTGGTGCGTTGTGGTAGGTTCAACCTGACGAGTTTCTATATCCTAGTGACAAAGTAGGGGACAAGATGCGTCTTTGTGTTGTTGCTACTAAGGATAACATGAAGGGGTTCATTCATATTTCTTGAGTTTACTTTGTCTACATCATGTCATCGTTCTCCAAGCATTACTCTGTTTTACTTAATACTCTAGATGCATGCTGGATAGCGGTCGATGAGTGGAGTAATAGTAATAGGTGGAGGCAGGAGTCGGCCTATTTGTTTATGGACGTGATGCCTATATATACATGATCATTGCCGTGAAAATCGCATAACTATCAACTTTTCTATCAATTGCCCAAGAGTAATTTGTTACCCATCGTATGCTGCCTACATGAGAGATGCCGCTAGGGAAAACTATGGCCCCCGAGTCTATTCACTTATATATTTACAAACGCTACTATTTCCTTGCTGCCTTTATTTACTTTTTATTTTATTTCGCAATTTACAATTATCAACAATTATCTACACAACTCATTTGCTTGCAAATAACGAGATCAAGGGGATTGACAACCCTCTTGCTCGCGTTGGGTGCAAGTTGTTTGTTCATTTGTGTGCAGCCGCTGAAGACGGTTGAGGATTGATATTCCTATTGGTTCGATAAACCTTGGTTTCATAACTGAGGGAAATACTTACCCACATTGTGCTGCGATAACCCGTTCCTCTTCACGGAAAACCCCAACGCAGATCACGAGTATCAGGTAGGATTTCTGGCGCCGTTGCTGGGGAATATCATCATCAACTATCAAGTAACTTCACACAAATTTTCATTGACTTGTTTATCTTTTTATTTGCTGTTATATTTATTTTATCTCATAAAATTCAAAAATACAAAAATATTTACTTTACTAGTTTGCTTGTTTTGCTTGTTACCTTGATCGCTTGCCTAGCTATGTTATCTTTATCTTTATAGAAAACAAACAGAAAGTTAAAGGTAAAAATAAAGATAAATGGATCCACATAAAGTTCTCTACTTGGGTTATCTTCGATCCATTTGTGCTCGTGCGGAAACCCCAACTAGCTTAGTTGAGGGGAAATCATTAGACGAGCATGCTTATTTTGTGCGTGACCAGTTGTCTCAAAAGGGGAAACTTTTATGCCATCAAATAAAATGTTTGATGTGCTATGCTTGGAATCTGTGTGAGCTTTATGACTTTACTAGTTGCTCTAAGAACCCTAAAAAACACTTCCCCTACCTATGTGAGCTTAAAGATAATGAAATCTTATCTTCCTATGCCAAGGGTGTTTATGGTTACTATGATATCGAACAAATTGAAGAATTTGTTGCTTTTAAGGGTGCTTATGAGATTGCTTCTTTGATTGAAAGGTATGTTGCTACTTAAATATTGCTACAAAAACTATACTTCTAATCCTTACATTAAATAATTTGTTGAGAGAATGTCTGCTGTATTGGAAGAAAATTAGGCTTCCATTGATTCGATTGAAATATCTCCCCTTGATGAACGTGATGCTTCCTATTCTTGTGGCCACGATGCCAATACTAATGATGCTTATGGAGATGAACTTGCTATAGTTCGTCATGGTGAAAAGGAAGTTCTTGCTATTGTACCCAAAAAGCATGATTGCAATGATGTTACCGTAAATTCTATTAATGCCAATTGTGCCAGTGAGATGCAAATCTACAAGCTTGGGGATGATAATTTTTCTATGACCACTACATATTGCAATGTCAGGACAGGTTTTCTAGGATATTAATTTCCCAGCAAATGGTCCTTGTGCTCACCAGCCCCAGGATTACTGTTAGCTAGTGAGGCACATTCTTGATACAGAAATTCCAAGCAAATACAATATTTGAAGTACACGACCATGGTGGTCTATGAGTACAACACAAAGTTTCTAGTGGTTTGTGGCGGAAGCGGTTCGGGGTCATCAGCGTCTATGGGACTCCATTTCCCACAGGAACAACTGACCTGGATAACTCCTATCTTCGCGTGACTGCTATCTTCGATGCCTAGGCTCCGGGGCTGTCGACATTTTGCTTATTTCCAAGCAGGAAATCTGGCCAAGACAATAGCCAGGGACAAGCCAGTGAGTACTTTGAATGTACTCGCAAACATAATGAAAACAGGTATAACATAGCAGGTAGTATTCATGCACTGAAATAATCCACGATCACTTAACCAGTCACAAAATAAAATTCATGATGCACGCAAGCAGGTCATTCATATTAAACATGACTAAGTAATCAGAGAATAAAAATAAACCGATCGGGTATCTGAAACGACGCCTCGAAAGGATAATAATTTAAATCATGCCTGAGTCGGGCGTCTGAGCGACGCCACATAAAGGGCTTAAATAACATGCATGCCACAGTCGGGCGTCTGAGCGACGCCACATAAAGGGCGTAGAAGGAAATTAAATAACATACATGCCACATAAAGGGCGTAGAAGGAAATTAAATAACATACATGCCACAGTCGGGCGTCTGAGCGACGCCACATAAAGGGCTTATAAGGAAATTAAATAACATACATGCCACAGTCGGGCGTCTGAGCGACGCCACATAAAGGGCTTATAAGGAAATTAAATAACATACATGCCGCAGTCGGGCGTCTGAGCGACGCCACATAAAGGGCTTATAAGGAAAATAAATAACACACATGCCGCAGTCGAGCGTCTGTGCGACGCCACATAAAGGGCTTAGAAGGAAAATAAATACAAGCATATCACAGTCGGGTGTGTGTGCGACACCACATAAAGGGCTTATATGGAAAAATAATAACATGAGTATCCAGGAGGTAAAACCATCCCAGGGATACTCAATAATCCAAATAAAGTAAATGGTTAGTCCACCATAATAATAATCATAATCATCATTCGTCATACGTCATGATCAATATTCTGGTTTGAAATTTTTTCCTCCAAAGATCGACACTAAGACCGACACTTGACCCATCCCAGACTGTCGTCCTTAACCGCGGACACGGCTATTCGAATAGATATAAACTCTGCAGAGGGTGTACTCTTTACCCACAAGTAACGGATTCCTTTAGTCCACCAGGACTAATTCCGCTTACGGTCTTTCAATTGAAAACACACCTGACCCGCACACACCAGCTTAGCTTACAGGTGCCTGGAATCACCCACGACACTTGTTAAGCAAAACTCTAAGTGGGGAGGCTACAACCTCGACTAGCATGGGATCACAAAATTTATATTGCGCGGAAAACAGTGGAGCTACCCCCCTCGGACTCACCGGAACACCCATGCCCCCGGACCAAGTGACATGCCTTCCAGGGGCCACTGGTATCTTTCACTATGGCCTCTCTGTACGGTGTGTGCTAAGAAAGGGGTTGACAACTTACTGAACCGTACCCTACCTGCGGCAGGGACTAGTGGTAGTACGAAGCAAGCATGGGGGTTACTGGCACAAGACTCGATCTACGGTCGACTCAGGAGGTTATGTGTTCTCTGCATGGTTAGCACAACAATCATATTACACACCATCGGCTAGAATCACCACTCATCATTCCTCACCATGCCTTACTGATCAAACTCGTCCCAACGAAATGTTAGTATCAAGCTCGTGTCTACCCGAGACAGAAACTTCTCCGGATTCCTTCCGGCAGGCATGGAAGGCATAAGAGGATGAATACTATCACAAGTATTTCAATTCCAACAGCAAGGAATTCTAATCATGCACTTATAAACGTGATCACATCATCACATGAAATAATGCATACTTCAAGTCAACTTGGTGTTGTAGTCACCTTAAACAACACACAACAAATGTTATACCAAGGTTCAGAATGCTTGCCTTCAATGTGTAGGTAGGGGATGCGCACTCAAAAACTTTTGAAATTTTTTCCCTCCAAATTCCTATTTGAAAATATTCCAATTAACACACAAAAAAAACAGTACGGAAAAGTTATTTGGAAAATTTTCAAATAAATATGGAAATAAACTAGGTGAAAATTGAGAGGGGTGGGAAAAAGAATCAAGTCAATTGGGGATTTAGTTTAAAAGTTAGAGCCAGTCAAACTCTGGTCAAAATCTGATTTTTAAATAAACAGAAAAGAAAAGAAAACGATTCGTTTAGAATACGCTAAAGACAGAGAGGAAACGTACTCCGCGGCTTTACGCTTCCACTTAAGCGCCTCGGCGGGGCCAAGGAGTCACTGACGGTGGGCCTGTGGGTCCACCAGTCAGGTTTGACTGGTCCTCCCCCGTCTCCTCCCTCCCGTGGCCGAACGGAGCGGGGCTTCGGCGACCAACATCGGCGAAAGGCGGCTCCTAGGGGTTCCTCTGCGGGTGGGAATGGATCCACCACTTCTAGGCGGTCCTCCAGCTGGTTGCCACGACTAGGGGGTTGGAGGGATTCGCCGGCGGCGAGCTCCGAGGCGGCGGTGGTTTCTGATCAGTTGGGGAAATCGACCTAGGGTGGCTCCCAGTCGAAGCTGAGAGGTGGGGTGGCTCCGTGGGGTAGAGGTAGGGCGGATGGTGGCAATGGGGAAAGCTGGGACGCTCTGGCGGCGACTAATTTTGCCGAGGGTGGGGAAGACGATGGCGCCCGGCTAAATTGTAGCAAGGGAAGGCTTCATTCTGCTTCTCTCATGGTGTTGACGAGCTCACGGAGGTCCTGGGGGCTATTTATAGCCGGAGTATGACGGTTCCGCGGCGGCAGCGGATATCTCCGGCGACAGTAGCTTGCGGGAAACGTGGCGGCGGCTGGCGCTAACGTACGAGCTCGTGGATGAGCTCGAGTTGTTCCTGGGGCAGCTGGCGCGCTGGGGCTGCTTGGACGGCGCTGCTGCGGTAGGGGCCGGCTGCGGCCGACGGCTAGCCGCCATGGCGGCTCTGACAGTGGCACTGTGGAGCTCCAGGGGGCGGCCGGAGTACCTCTGCGGTGCTGGAGAGGTCGGGGCGTGTCCCTTCGAGCTAGCAGGGGCCGGGGATGCGGGGTAGGTGGGATGCGTCGACGCGGTTGCTCTGCTGTAGTAGACGCGCTCTGGGCGCGCCCAGTGCACGCCCACCAGATGCTCGGTGAAATGACCAGGCTCCAGGAGCCTCTAATGCATATGGGGTTTAGCAAGCGTGGGTTTTAGGTCAGGGCAAGGCTATTTGAGATGGTGGTTAGGTAACTGGGGCTGGTTCATAAAGTAAATCTATTTTCATGCCAATTCTGTTCATGCACACAAGGTGCTCGACAGAATGCCATGGGCATCAAGACAACTCTTCTGGAGGCCAAAATCTCTAGGTTGGGGTCTCTTTAGGTGTAGGTGATGATGATAAGGTTGGTTTAGGCAAAACCAAAACTTGTTAGTGCAAGTTTTACAAAACTTTGATTCTGGACAGAAACTATAGGCCATTATTGCATGGGCTTAAATTACTCTAATGTGGTTGCTCTCCTGGACTTAAGGGTTTGGTAGGGTGAACTACAAGCAGTAGAAATCCCAAGGGCATTAGGGCAAAATAAAGATGGGTTGTAGTTCAAAACTTCAAACTGGTCCAGAATAGAAAATAGGATGATATGCTCAAAAATTCCAAAACACAAAGATGGGTTTTTGCATAAAAGTGATGTAGGGACATCACATGTCATCTACAAATTTTTGTGGAATTATTAAATGAATTTATCAAATGGTTGTAGTGCAATTGAGACCCTTTAAAGGAATAAAAAAACAATTTCAAAGAAATATAGTTTGGCAAAATATGATTTATATGCTTCCACAGATTATACCAAATTTAAAAATGAGATGCTTTTAAGCAAACATTCAAGCCTTACAATATTTTTGAAAAGCTTCTACTTGGAGGGAAAATTTTATAATTCAGAGAAATGAAATGTTTCTGAAATCCACAAAAGGTCAGAGAATTAATAGTTTAATTCCTGACAAAATTTTAATTAATAAAAACATGGTTAAATTTTTGGGATGTTACATGCAATGATCATGATCGGGGTGATGATGTTTCCTTTGATCTTGAAAATTTATTTAAGCCTCATGATGAATATGTCATGGATAATAATGTTTACAATAATATTGAAAGTGGGTTTGGAGAGGTCATGACTTTAGTTAATATTGGTCCCACTACCTTGGAAGATTGTAAAACTCTTGTGCATGTGGATCATAGAGAAAATATCTTATATGATAGCTATATTGTTGAATTTGATTATGATCCTCCATGTAATTATTTTGAGAGAGGGAAATATGGTTATAGTAATTTGCATGTTACTTACTTACCTCTCTTTGTATTGAAATTGTTAATGCTTCACTCTTCCTACTTGCATATGTTAGACACTTCTTGTCTTGATAATTTGTTTGCTTATAAAATGCCTATGAATAGGAAGTATGTTAGACTTAAATGTGTTTGTCACATGTTGTATGATGCTCTCTTTGTGATTTAACTCTTGTCTTTTATGTGAGCATCATTATTATTCTAAGCCTATCTTAATGGCTATAAAGAAAGAGCTTGTTGGGAGACAACCCGATATTTTATGTTTGTTTTTGATAACATGATTATTGCCTCTATAATGATTATGTTTTTATGTTTAAATTAGTGTTTGTGCCAAGTAAAGCCTTTGGGATGACTCACAAGATGAGTAGAATCAATGCTGAAACAAAACAGAAACTTTTGACTCCAGTACAGGAATTTTCATTTTTTACTGGAGCGTGATAATAATCTGAAATTTTTACAAAGTGTTGCTATACAAATTTTTGAGGTTTTTCGAATTGTTCAGAAGTTTTAGAGTTACAGAAGTATAGGTTCTCTATAGATTGCTACAGACTATTCTGTTTAGACAGATTCTGTTTTTGCTTGCATAGTTGCTTGTTATGATTATGCTATTGATTTTATCGGGGGGTATAAGCCATGGAGAAGTTGGAATACAATACCTATTATGCAATTATGAAATAAGAATCAATTTATAATAGTACCTAAAGTATGCAATATGTTTCTTATACTAACGGATCTCACGGAGTTTTGTTGAGTTTTGTGTGATTGAAGTTTTCAAGTTTTGGGTGTTATCATGATGGACAAAGGATTAAGGAGTAGCAAGAGCCTAAGCTTGGGGGTGCCCAAGGCACCCCAAGGTAATAATTTGAAGGAGACTAATGTCTACTATGCAACTTTATTCTTGTAGACTCGTGTTGGGCTTGCAGGTGCAGAGTTTTGTAAGACAGTAGCAATTTCCCCTCAAGTGGATGACCTAAGGTTTATCAATCCGTGGGAGGTGTAGAATGAAGATGGTCTCTGTCAAACAACCCTGCAATCAAATACAAGAAATCTCTTGTGTCATCAACACACCCAATACAATGGCAAATTGTATAGGTGCACTAGTTCGGCGAAGAGATGGTGATACAAGTGCAATATGGATGATAGATATAGGTTTTTGTAATCTGAAAATATAAAAACAGCAAGGTAGCAAGTGTAAAACAGCGAGCAAAACGGTGTATAAATGCTTGGAAATAAGGCCTAGGGTTCATACTTTTGCTAGTGCAATCTCCCAACAATGCTAACATAGTTGAATCATATGATCATCCCTCAATGTGCAACAAAGAATCACTCCAAAGTTCCTATCTAGCAGAGAACAATAATATGAAATTGGTGTAGGTAGTAGAACCACCTCAAAGTTATTCTTTCCGATCAATATATTGGGCTATTCCTATAAGTGTCACAAACAGCCCTAGAGTTCCTACTAGAATAACACCAATGATACATATCAATCAACCCTAATGTCACCTAGATACTCCAATGTCACCTCAAGTATCCGTGGGTAAATTATGAAACATGCATCAAACAATTTAAGATCTATCATGTTCAATCCAACACAAAGAACTTCAAAGAGCACCCTAAGATTTCTTTAGGAGAACGTGGTATGAAAACGTGCAATCAACCCCTACGCATAGATCCCCTAGGTCACCGGAATCCGCAAGTTGATGCCTCAACATATATCAAGTGAATTAATAGAATACCCCAATGTCACTACGGGTATCCCATGCATGACGTACATCAAGTGTTCTCAAACAAAAATATTCAATCTAACATAATGAGATCTCATAGGTAAAGATTCAATTCATCACAACAAGGTAGCAACGGAATAACATCATATGATCCGACTATATTCACAAAGCCCGTGATACATCAAGATCGTGACATCTCAAGAACACGAGAGAGAGAGAAAGAGAGAGTGTTTGAACACATAGATACTGGTAAATAACCTCAGCCCCGAAGGTGAACTACTCCCTCCTCGTCATGGCCTCCGCCGGGATGATGAAGATGGCCACCGGTGATGGTTTTCCCTCTCCGGCAGGGTACTGGAACGTCTCTAGATTGGTTTTTCGTCGATACAGAGAGTTGCGGCGGCAGAATGAGGAGTCTCGGGAGCGCTGCTGATGTTTTTAGGGTAGATGTGAATTTATAGGCCAGAGAACGACGTCGGGGGACGCTCCAGGAGGCCACGGGCGTGGCTGGATATGTGGTGGGCCCCTAGTGCATCGCCTGGCCCTCCTCTGAAGCTTCTAGGTCTTGTATTGGTCCAAAAAAGATCACAAAAAAGTTTTGGGCGATCCCGAGAACTTTCATTTTCTGCACAAAAACAACACCACAGTAATTCTGCTGAAAACAACGTCAGGCCGGGTTAGTTCTAAATAAATCATATAATGTGCATCAAAACCATATAAATGTATTGTAAACATAGGTGAATATGGCATGGATACTTCATAAATTATCGATACGTTGGAGACGTATCAGCATCCCCAAGCTTAATTCCTGCTCGTCCTCGAGTAGGTAAATGATAAAAGAAATAATTTATGAAGTGTGAATGCTAGCTTAGTGAATAGTTTTGATCATTGATAATTTCAGTCACTTTTTTAGCATCATAACCAGCAACTTTTTCTCATAAAAATCATCATGATAGAGTACCAATCAATTCACATGTCATGGTTCAAACAATGCATTCTATTGAAACTTAACAATCTATGTTCTTGGTCACCAAATAATTTCAATACATCATCAAGTCTAAGTAAGAGCTCCACATACTCAATTATCATATAGTCTTTTATGATTGCTAATACTCAAGGCATATTTTTAGAACATACAACATCCATCGAACACAGAGAAAGATAGGGGCTTGATGTTTCGCCTCCCAACACACTTATCATAAAGATAATTGTCAACAATAATGAATCATCATCAAATATATTTGAGTGGATATATATGTTTGGGTCTTTCCCCACCACATGGTGCTTGCCAACT
The DNA here is from genome assembly GCA_039707655.1 of Elymus sibiricus. NCBI lineage: Eukaryota > Viridiplantae > Streptophyta > Magnoliopsida > Poales > Poaceae > Elymus > Elymus sibiricus. The sequence continues at coordinate 319,692,696 of CM077673.1, forward strand.
AATAGATTGAGGTTGTCATAAGAAGTTGACTCAAAATGAAAGTAAGTAACATGAAAGTAAATAGATTGTCCCTTCGTAGAGGGAAGCAGGGATTTGCATATGTGCCAGAGCTCATTGTTTAAAATAGAGATGAATATGTAATTTTGAGTGGTTTGCCTTTCCTGTCAACGTCACAACAGAGTATTCAATATCTTCCATGCTAATCACATTATTGGCAGTTCCCAAACAGAATTTAAATTCTTACTCCCCCTCCACCATTCAAACACATTCCATGGCTGGCCGAATCCACGGTTGCCCTCCAAACAATCAACTTTCTAGGGGGGGGGGGGTTTGTTTATTTATTTTTGTGTTATGCAGGACTAGGAATCCTTTTTACCAGCCTCTCTCGTGCAATGACAAGTGAATAAACACTCATCTTGAGAATAACTCGCTTAGCATGGAAGATAATGACTGCCCCATCGCTCCATGAGCGGTACGAGCACACAAAACATATGTTTATTTGAATGTTAAGAGGTGGCACATGCAAATTTACTTGGAATGGCAGTGAAATACCATATATAGGTAGGTATGGTGGACTCTCATGGAAGAAACTTGGCTCAAGGATTTGGATGCACAAGTATTATCTCTACTTAGTATGAAGTGTTAGCTAGCAAAAGGTTCTAAACAAGCACCACATGTTGGTGGATCCATAACAATATAACTTCTATGCAAATATACCCAAACAACGCCATTACGTTGTCTTCCTTGTTCGACTTCAACTATTTGATCAAGTTTGAAAGTAATTGATGGGTATTCACAATCATAAAAGATGTCCAAGACAATATATTTGTATGTGAAAGTTCTCTTTCTTATACTAATCATTCATGAATTGCTTGTATGGCCAATTTGATGATTACCAAACTTCAATAGATTTTACTTTATAAACCATATGTGAAGCTACTACTAAGCATAAAGCACATTGATAATTTCATATTTATGATATTTCATTGATTCACAATTTACTCGTAGGATATAAGTGAAGCACAAGAGTAAACATCAAACTACTCTTCAAAAGATATGAGTGAAGATCACTGAGTAGTCAAACAATAAAGTAGCTATGTGAGGACTCTCTCTTAATAAAGATTTTCAGATCTGAGTATTTTATTTAAACAGCGAGCAAAAGAAAAATAACACTCCAAGAATAGCACATATCATGTGGACAAATAAAAATTTAGGCTCAACATAGGCTAACCGATAATTGTTGATGAAGAGAGGTGGGATGTGTAGCATCCCCAAGCTTAGATTCTTTAGACTTCTTGAAATATTTACATGGGGTGGCTTGGGCATCCCCAAGCTTGAGCTTTTGTATCTTGTTCAATCCTCTCATATCATGGTTTCACCTATTCTCAAAAACTTCATCCACCCAAAACTCGAAAAGAACTCGTGAGATAGGTTAGTACACATAAGAACAAATCCACACTTCATGTAATGCCAAGACAAGTTGCAAAATAAATTTCAAACATCATCTACTGTTTACTATCGCTTCCACAATTTATATCTACCAATATGGGCTATGGAAACTATAGGATAAGTAGATAACAAAACTATGACAGCAATCTGTCCAAACAGAACAGTCTGTAGCAATTTATAAAAAACACTGTACTTCTGTAACTCAAAAAATAATGAAAATTTAGGACGCGATAAAGAATTTATATGACAACACTGTGTAAAAGTTTCATAAGCTTTCCACGATCCAGTAAAATAAGAAAATTCAAACACTACAACAGAAGTTTCTGTTTTTACTCATCACACATCAAACATGCAATTTAAGCATCCTAATGGCAATTCTTGGAACTTTTTATTGAAAAAATATATTATAAATAACATATAACAGAAAATAACAAAATATAATTACGATCCAAGCAAAGCACATATTATGTGACGAATAAAAATATAGCTCTAAGTAAGATATACCGATAATGTTGAAGGCGAAAGAGGGGATGCCTTCCGGGGCATCCCCAAGTTTAGGCGCTTGAGTCTTCCTTGGATATTACCTTGGGGGTGCCTTGGGCATCCCCAACCTTAGGGTCTTACCACTCCTTATTCTTCTTATCTCGGTGTCTCACCCAAAACTTGAAAACTTCAATCACACAAAACTTAACGGAACTTCGTGAGATGGGTTAGTATAGTACATATAGACAATTCACTTAGGTACTGTCAAGACAAGATTCATAATTGCTCTCACATAATACCACCTGTATTCTACCATTCAAATAGTTTATATCACTGAATATAAGCTATGGGAACACTAATACAAGCAAACTATGCATGCAAAACAGAATCTGTCAAAAACAGAACAGCCTGTGAAGATCTGTAGTATAGCCATACTTCCATGCCTCTACAAATTCTCAAACATGACGAAAAGTTAAATAATTTTCATATAAATACTGTGTAAAAATTTCAGAATTTTTTGATGCTCCAGTAAAAACATAGAAATTCTTTACTGGAGGCAAAAGTTTCTGTTTTTGCACAGAATCAAATCAACAAGTATCCACACTATCCCAAAGGCTTTACTTGGCACTTTATTGAAATAAAAGACACAAAACATGATTACTACAGTATCTTAATCATGTGAACACACAAAAACATAAAGGAAAAGTGTTGGGTTGTCTCCCAACAAGCGTTTTTCTTTAATGCCTTTTAGCTAGGCATGATGATTTCAATGATGCTCACATAGGAATAGTAATTGAAACATGCAAGAGAGCATCATGAATTTCATGACAAGCACATTAAAGTATAACCCACTTCCTATGCATAGGGATTTTGTGAGAAAACAATTTATGGGAACAATAATCAACTAGCATAGGAAGGCAAAACAAGTGCCACTTCAAAACTTTGAACACATAGAGAAGAAACTTGTTATTATTGCAATTACTACAAGCATATGTTCCCCCCTGATAATAATTCTAAGTAGCATCATGAAGTAATTCCACAATATAACTATCACATAAAGCATTCTTTTCATGTTCTACAAGCATAGAAAATTTATTACTCTCCACATAAGCAATTTTCTGCTCATTCATTGTAGTGGGAGCAAACTCAACAAAATAACTATCATGAGGTACATGATTGACATAACCAAATGGAAAATTAAAAACATGACGACCAGTTTCATAGTTATAATTATTCTTTATAGTATACATGTCATCATCATAATCATCATAGATAGGTGGCATGCCATCATCATAATAAATTTGCTCATCAAAACTTGGGGGACTAAAAATATCATCTTAATCAAACATAGCACCCACAAGCTTGTGGCTTTGCATATCATTAGCATCATGGATATTCAGAGAATTCATACTAGCAACATTGCAATCGTTCGCATCATTCAAGGAACTATCATGAATCACTTTATAAATTTCACAAATTTTAGATTCATGATTTTCAAGCAAGACCTCATAAAGATAATCTAGTGAACTCTCACTAGCAATTGTTCCAACATAATTGGGTCTTTTGAAAAGATTAGCAAGTGGATGAGGATCCATTTATCTTTATTTTGTAGTTTTGTTTTATAAAACCAAACTAGTGCAAAACAAGAAACTAAAAGATTTAATTGCAAGATCTAAAGATATACCTTCAAGCACTCACCTGAAAAGGGCTTGATGTCTACTACGCAACATTATTCCTGTAGACTCGTGTTGGGCCTCCAAGCGCAGAGTTTTGTAGGACAGTAGCAATTTTCCCTCAAGTGGATGACCTAATGTTTATCAATCCGTGGGTAGTGTAGGATGAAGATGGTCTCTCGCAAACAACCCTGCAATCAAATACAAGAAATCTCTTGTGTCCCCAACACACCCAATACAATGGCAAATTGTATAGGTGCACTAGTTCGATGAAGAGATGGTGATACAAGTGCAATCAACCCCTATGCATAGATCCCCTAGGTCACCGGAATCCGCAAGTTGATGCCTCAACATATATCAAGTGAATCAATAGAATACCCCAATGTCACTACGGGTATCCCACGCAAGACGTACATCAAGTGTTGTCAAACTAAAATATTCAATCCAACATAACGAGATCTCATTGGTAAAGATTCAATTCATAACAACAAGGTAGCAAGGGAATAACATCATATGATCCGACTATATTAACAAAGCCCGTGATACATCAAGATCGTTACATCTCAAGAACACGAGAGAGAGAGAGATTGAACACATAGCTACTGGTACATACCCTCAGCCCCGAGGGTGAACTACTTCCTCCTCGTCATGGCCTCCACCGGGATGATGAAGATGGCCACCGGTGATGGTTTTCCCTCTCTAGCAGGGTACTGGAACGTCTCCAGATTGGTTTTTCGTGGATACAGAGAGTTGCGGCGGCGGAACGAGGAGTCTCGGGAGCGCTGCTGATGTTTTTAGGGTAGATGTGAATTTATAGGCCAGAGAACGACGTCGAGGGACGCTCCAGGGGCCAGCACATATCCGGTCGTGCCCCCTCCCAGGTGGCGCGTCTGGATATGTGGTGGACCCCTGGTGCATCGCCTGGCCCTCCTTCCAAGCTGCTAGGTCTTGTATTGGTCCAAAAAAATTCACAAAAAAGTTTCGGGCGATTCCGAGAACATTCATTTTCTGCACAAAAACAACACCACGGTAATTCTGCTGAAAACAGCGTCAGTCCAGGTTAGTTCTAAATAAATCATATAAAGTGCATCAAAACCATATAAAAGTATTGTAAACATAGGTGAATATGGCATGAATACTTCATAAATTATCGATACGTTGGAGACGTATCAGAGACTCAAGCGTCTAAGCTTGGGGATGCCCCGAAAGGCATCCCCTCTTTCGTCTCAATCCATCGGTATGTCACTTGAATCTATATTTTTATTCGTCACATGATATGAGTTTTGCTTGGAGCGTCGTTTCTTTGTGTTTGCTTTTCCTTTCAGTTTGCCTCAATCATTGTTTGCTGGACACACCTTTTTAAGAGAGACACGCCTTCATCATAATTTGTCAGAATACTCTATGTGCTTCACTTATATCTTTTGAGCTTAGCAGTTGCTCTAGTACTCCACTCATATGTTTTTTAGCACGGTGGCATGTAGATTTTATAGAAATAATTTCACTCTCGTTCTTCACTTATATTTGTTTGAGAGTTAATAGATAGTGACGGTAATTTGCATGGGTCATAAGACTAGTCCAAAAATATTAGGTATTCAATGAGTGATAATCAAAACCATCATGTAGCACATGTAGAGAAATTGTGGGTAAATGATATTGATGTGGTAATATAAAAAAGGTGTGAGTCCATAATTGTTGATCAGTAGAAGTGTCAATATTAAGAAGGTTAAATTTTTGTTCATCTAAAAATTAAAGAGGAATGGTGATGATGTGTGAGCATTTCTATTCCTCGTTGAAATCCTAGTGTTGTTTCGAGTCGGAAGCGCGCAATGGTTCTGGTAGGAGCTAGGTTCCTACCGGGTCTAGCCCGCAGGTTGTAGGGGTGGAAGGGAGGTTGTCGGGGCGATGGGCGCGAGCGGCGGCGCTGGGGCGTTGTGGTCGCGCGATGGGGAGGGAGAGGGAGACTCAGCGGCGGCTAGGGTTTTAGGGTTCCGGCTCCTGAGGGAGCCGGGCAATAGATATGTCTTATTGCTTGATTCTAAAACGAGTCCTTACAAGTGTTTACATAATCCTATATGTGCTGAAAATAAAGATAAGTTGGGCCAGGCCCCTAACTGTACGCGCCATTGGGCCTCCTCCGGCTGTAGTGCACGCCGGTCATAACATCTCTCCCCGCCTGCGCAAACAGCTCGTCCTCGAGCTGGAAGTCTGGAAAATGCTAGCGGAACTCCTCGAGCTGCTCCCAAGTGGCGTCTTCCTCTGGAAGTCCCTGCCACTGGATCAACAGGCGCCACACACCGCAGCTCTGCTGGGCCTTCAACACCTTCGCCGGACCTGGAAGAAGACGTTCATCGGAGGTCGGAGGGAGCGCCGGTGCGGCTGCCGGTGGTTCGCTGCGGAAGGGCTTCAACAAGCCCACATGGAATACGTCGTGGATGCGGGCGCCAGGTGGAAGCTGAAGTCGGTAGGCGACCTTGCCGACGCGTTCCAAGACTGGAAACGGTCCGGCGTAGCAAGGACCCAGCTTCCGCTTGGCGTCTGGGTCCAGTGACTGCGTGGTGCAATGAAGGAGACGCAGCCACACCCAGTCACCCACCGCAAACTCCATCTCGTGGTGGTTGGCGTCATAGTACTTCTTGGACAACTGCTGGGCCTGTAGAAGACGATGGCGCACCTCAGCAAGGATCTCATCCTTGCTGCGTAGAAGATCGCCTGCCGGCTCCGTCCGGGCCGTCCCGGGTTGAAACGGCAGGATGGGCGGTGGAGGGCGGCCGTAGACCACCTCGAAGGGGGTGGCACGCATGGCGGAGTGATAGAAGGTGTTATAGCAGTACTCCGCCCAAGCACGCCAGTCCACCCAAGCACGGGGATGATCACCTGTAACACAACGTAAGTACATAGCAATCACCTTGTTTACCACCTCGGATTGGCCGTCTGTCTGAGGGTGGAATGCCGTACTCAGGCGCAGTTTCACGCCCGTCATCCGAAAAAGATCGCGCCAACGTGGCCAGTGAACACTGGGTCACGGTCGCTGACGATCGAGGAGGGGAACCCGTGGAGGCAAACGATGCCGTCGAATAAGGCACGTGCGACGGAGGTGGCGGTGTAGGGATGGGCGAGCGCGATGAAGTGCGCATACTTGGAGAAGTGGTCGACCACTGTAAGGATGACGGACTTGCCGCCCACCTTGGGAAGGCCCTCGATGAAGTCCATGGAGATGTCGGCCCATACCTGGGAGGGAACCTCAAGGGGATGTAGCAGGCCCGCCGGCTGCAGTGTCTCCGTCTTGTTGCGCTGGCACGTCATGCAAGACCGCACCCAGTCCCGTACGAGCGCACGGTCACCGGGGATGTAGAAATCAGCTCGGAGGCGGTGCAGGGTCTTCTGGATGCCCTGATGGCCGGCCGCATGGGCTAGCAGCATGGCCTGGTGGCGGAGGTCCCCGTGATCCGGCACGAAGAGACGCCGCCCGTGCAGGAGTAGGCCATCGTCCAGGCGCCACGGCTCCTCCAACTCACTAGCCTCGAGGCGCTGGCGGAGGTGCTGCGCATCCGTGGCGCTCGCGGTGGCGCGGCGGATGTCATCGATGAAGGCGAAGGAGGGTCCCGAGCGGGTGCAGAGGATCGCCCCCTCGGTGTCGACGTCGCCCGTGTCGAGGTCGGCATCGCGGCGAGACAGCGCGTCCGCCACGGTGTTGAGGCGACCCGGGCGGTACTCAACGGTGAAGTCGAAGCCAAAAAGCTTGCTGATCCACTGATGTTGTGGCACGGTGGAGAGGCGCTGGTCTAACAAGAACTTGAGGCTGTAATGATCCGTGCGAATACGGAACGGCCGCCCCACAGATACGGCCGGCAGTGGCGCATGGCCTGCACCAAGCCAATGAGCTTCCTCTCATAGGCCGCGAGCATGTGATGGCACGCGGCAAAGGGCCTGCTGAAGAACGCGAGCGGTCCATCGCCCTGATGAAGGACGGCGCCAAACCCCACGCCCGAGGCATCGCTGTCCACCATGAACAGCTTGTCGAAATCCGGCATCTGGAGGACCGGCCCCGTAGTGAGAGCCTGCTTGAGGGTCTGGAAAGCCTAGGTCACCTCAGTATCCCAGGAGAAGGCGTCGCGGCGCAACAAGCGCGTGAGCGGTGCCGCGATGAGGCCGAACTGCCGGATGAACTTCCGGTAATAGCCCGCGAGGTCCAGGAATCCACGGAGAGCCCGCGGCGAGTGTGGCATTGGCGACGCCGCGACCGCCATGACCTTGTCAGCGTCCATGGCGACACCCTCCACCGAGATGACGTGGCCGAGATAGGCGACGGAGGTCATGCCGAACAAGCACTTCGAGCGCTTCAAGTGCAGCTGGTGCGCTCGAAGCTCGTTGAAGACGATGGCCACATGCTGCAGATGCTCCGCCCATGACGAGCTGTAGATCAGGATGTCATCAAAGAAAACGAGCACAAACCGTCGCAAGTAGGGCCGGAGGACGTTGTTCATCAAGGCCTGGAATGTCACTGGGGCATTGGAGAGGCCGAAGGGCATCACCAAGAACTCGAAGTGGCCATGATGAGTGCGAAAGGCTGTCTTCGCGATATCGTCCGGGTGCATCCGCACCTGATGGTAGCCCGAACGGAGGTCGAGCTTAGTGAAGAAGCGGGCCCCGTGTAGCTCGTCCAGGAGTTCATCAACGACAGGTATAGGAAATTTGTCCTAGGACGTCTGGGCATTGAGAGCATGGTAGTCGATGCAGAAATGCCATGAGCCGTCGGCCTTGCGAACGAGGAGCACCGGCGCGGAGAACGGTGACGTGGAGATCCGGATGATGCCCAGGGCGAGCATGACCGCACACTCCCGCTCCAGCTCGTCCTTCTGCAGCTGGGGGTAGCGATACGGCCGCACGGCGACGGAGGCGGTGTTCGGCAACAGGTGGATGCGGTGGTCGTAGGACCGGACTGGCGGGAGGCCCTGTGGCTCGTCGAAGAGGTCGCTGTGCTGCTGCAACAGGCTGGCCAACAGGGGGTGCTCGGCGTCGACAGCGGCCGCCGTCAGCTGGGGTCGGGGCGGCGCTGAGGTGGCGCTGCCTATGCCCTCCCACCGGACGCGGCGGCCCTGGTGCCAGAAGATCATCGTCATGGCGTCGAAATCCCAGAGGATGGGACCCAGGGTCCGCAAAAAGTCGACGCCGAGGATGAAGTCGAAGCAGCCCAAGTCAATACCGACACAGGTGATGGTGAATTGCTCATCGCCGATGATGAGGGGGACGTGTCGAGCAATACCCTGGCAGTGTAGACGGTCACTGTTGGCCACGGTGACTCAGAGCTGCTCCCCGCCAGTTGGTTGCAGCCCCAGGCGGCGCATGGTGGCCCCAGGCATGAAGTTGTGGGCGGAGCCCGTGTCCAGCAGGGCGAGGAACCGTTCCCCGTTGATCGTCACCGGCAGGAACATAGTCTTCTCCGTCCGAATGCCCGCGAGGGCATGGAGGGAGACCATGAGGGCGTTCGCCTGGTCAGGCCTCGGGGCAACCGCGGCGTCAAACGGGGCGGCCGGGTCGCCGGGCCCGGCGTCGGCGGCGTCCTCCTCGACGTAGTCGGCAGTCTCCAAGTAGAAGAGGTGCGGGCAAACGTGGCTCGGGACGTAGGGCTCATCGTAGTTGAAGCACAGCCCTTGCCGGCGGCATTCGAGCTGCTCGGCCGGGGTGACCCGACGGAAAGGCCGCGGCACGGCCGGTGTGGGGGACGGCGCGGGAGCCTGGGCAGGGTGCCCCGGCACTGGTGGTGTCGACCGGGGAAGCTGCCGGGCGGCCCGGGGCGGTGGCGCCTGCTGCATGGCCACCGCGCGACGCTAGAAGGCAAGGGCATATTACATGGCTGTCTGGAGGTCGTGTGGCCCACACATCTCCACGTCCATGCGGATGTGGTCCGACAGACCGCCAACGAAGAGCTCGGCCCACTGGCGAGCCGTGACGCCGGGAGCATGGCAAGCCAGGGCCTGGAAGTGGTCGGCGAAGTCTTGTTCCGTGGAGATGAATGGAAGGCGCCCAAGCTCCGCCAGCCGACTCCCACGTATCGGCGGTCCGAAGCGCAAGAGGCAGAGCTCGCGGAAGCGCTCCCAGGGGGGCATGCCGCCCTCGTCCTATTCAAGGGCATAGTACCATGTCTGCGCGGCCCCCCAAAGGTGATATGAGGCGATCCAGGTGCGGTCGAACGCGAGCGTGCGCTGCCCCCTGAAAAATTGGTCGCACTGGTTGAGCCAATTCAGGGGGTCCACGGTGCCGTCGTAGGTGGCGAACTCCAACTTGGAGAACCTCGGCGGTGGCTGGGTGTGGACGATGGTTGGGGACGCCTCATCAGCGTGGAGCAGCGGAGATGGCTGTCCGGGGTAGGCGGGCATCAGGGTGCCACCCTGGAACAGGGGCCCGTCGACGCTTTCGTAGTGTCCGGGGGAGCTCGAGTGCCCCCGTACTGCAGGGCCGAGTGAGACGTAGGCGGTGGCGGCACGTACGGTTGGCCCGAGGCTGTCGTGTAGGCCGACTCAAGGGACCCGGAGAGCCAGGCCGGCAGCGGAGACGGCGCCGGAGGGAACCGGACCTAGTGGATGGGCACGCCAGGCACCGTCGTCGGGAGCCCCGGCCCCGAGGTCGCCGGTGCCGGCGGCAGCAGCTGCTGCAGCTACGGCAGCGGCCCGGCAGGGGCGATGGATGGCGCCGGGGGCGGCGGCTGCCACGGGAGGTGCGGCGGCCCCATGACGGTGGCGAAGGGGGCGGGTGGCGGCGGCCCATACGGCACCCTGAGGAAGGCGCGGATGCCCTGGACCGCCTGTGTGAGATCACGGAAGTCCGCCGACATCTCCTCCGGGGTGAAGACGACGTGAGTGGGCGCGGGTGGCGTCCAGGCGGCGGAAGAGACCGGCCCGGCCAGGGACGGCGCGCTGGCCGCAGTGGTCATCGGCGGGGAGGTGGTGATCGGCGGTGGGAGGGTGGCGGTGGGCAGCGGGGCGGACATGATCGATCCCGAGACTGCTGATACCAGATTGGTAGGAGTTAGGTTCCTACCGGGTCTAGCCCGCAGGTTGTAGGGGTGGAAGGGAGGTTACCGGGGCGATGGGCGCGAGCGGCGCAGTTGTCGCGCGATGGAGAGGGAGAGGGAGACTCGGCGTCGGCTAGGGTTTTAGGGTTCCGGCTCCTGAGGGAGCCGGGCAATAGATATGTCTTATTGCTTGATTCTAAAACAAGTCCTTACAAGTGTTTATATAATCCTATATGTGCTAAAAATAAAGATAAGTTGGGCCAGGCCCCTAACTGGACGCGCCATTGGGCCTCCTCCGGCTGTAGTGCACGCCGGTCATAACAGGTTCACTACTACCAAACTCTTCCCTCGGGGCATGCGAGTAGTACTTTGATCTATTATAAAACTAATAAAACTTTCTAATAAGTATATGAGTTCTTTATGACTAATGTGAAACCATGGACATACGCAATCTCACCTTCTCATATTTGCTAGCCTCTTCGGTACCGTGCATTGCTCATTCTCACCTCGACGATCGGTGCAACTTTCGTCGGTGCATCCAAACCCCGTGACATGATACGCTCTTTTGCACATAAGCCTCATTATATCTTCCTCAAAACATCCACCATACCTACCTATCATGGCATTTTCATAGCCATTCTGAGATATATTGCCATGCAAATTCCATTGTCACTTCACATGACTAGTTCGTTCATCATCATATTTCTTTGCGTGATCATATAGAGCTGACATAGTATTTGTGGCAAAGCCACCTTCATCATATTTTTGATACGTGTCACGCTAGATCAATGCACATCCCGGTACACTACGAGAGGCATTTATACAGAGTCATATCTTCATATTAGTTCTCCGTATCAAGCTGTAAGTAAATAAAGTGTGATGATCATCATTATTAGAGCATTGTCCCGGTGAGGAAAGGATGATGGAGACTATGATTCCCTCACAAGTCGGGATGAGACTCCGGACGAAAAATAATGATGGGGGAGGCCAAATGAGCCCACCATTCAAAAAAATGAATGAGAGAAAATGAGAGAAGGGACTTTGGTACTATCTTTAACCACACTTCTGCCTCAAAGTGGCACTATGCTCCTCATGTAGAGAGTCTCATGATATGTCATTTTCATATGCTAGTGGGAATTACCTATTCATTGTTACAAACTTGGCTTGTATATTCCTATGACGGGCTTCCTCAAATGCCCGAGGTCTTCATGAGCAAGCAAGTTGGATGCACACCCCACTTAGCTTCATTTGAGCTTTCATACACTTATAGCTCTAGTGCATCATTTTGCATGGCAATCCCTACTCCGTGCATTGACATCTACCGATGGGCATCTCCATAGCCTGTCGGTACGCCTAGTTGATGTGAGACTATCTTCTCCACTTTTGCCCCTTTGATATCTACCACCATATTCTATTCCACCTAAATGCTATGTCATATTGCCATTGCTCACGCTCACGCTCATGCTCATGTATTGCATGAAGAATAAAAAGTTGATGCATATTGAAAAAGTACGATCCAATTGCCTGACTTGGACACCGTGGTGCTTAACACTTGTATTAACGTGGTGAAGATGTAGCCATGCCTTACTAATATAATAAAATGAATGGGGGGTTAACATTCCTTAAGGATTGTATACTTTGAAAGATTGATGATTTTGATTCTTACACTTTGAATATTGGTATGTTAATATTTGTTGATTCATCTTTTCTTAATGAGCATACATGCATAAGATTACATAATGGATAGCATGTCACATCAGAAATTCTATTTTTATCATTTACCTACTCGAGGACGAGCACGAATTAAGCTTGCGGATGCTTGATACGTCTCCAACGTATCTATAATTTTTGATTGTTCCATGCTGATATATTATCATTCTAGGATACTTCTTGGGTCTTTATTTACCAATTTATAATATTTTTGAGCACTAACCTATTGACCCAGTGCCCAGTGCCAGTTGTTGTTTTCTGCATGTTTTTCACTTTTCAGGTTACAGTACCAAACGAAGTCCAATTGCCATGAAACTTTTTGATGATTTTTTCTCGACCAAAAGAAGACCTGGAAGCTTCGGAGGGAGGCCAGGGGCCACACGAGGGCCGCACAAGCTAACAGGGCGCGCCCTGGGGGGGGGCGCTCCCTGAAGGCTTGTGCCTCCCTCGGGCGTCTCCCGACATCCCTCTTTGGCTTATAAATTCTCATCTACCCTAAAAATACGAGAGGCAGTCCCGAAACCCTTTTTAAGCTGCCGCAAGTCTCTGTTCCATCGCGAGGCCATCTGGAGCTCCGTTCCGGCACCCTGCCGAAGGGGATCGATCACGGAGGGCCTCTACATCAACCTTGTTTCCCTCATGATGATGTGCGAGTAGTTCACCACAAACCTATGGGTCCATAGCTAGTACCTAGATGGCAATCTCTCTATCTCTTGATCTTCAATACAATGATCATCACATCTTCGCTTTGATCTATCCGATGTAATCCTATTGTGTGGTGTGTTTGTTGGGATCCGATGAATTGTGGGTTTATGTTCAGATTATTCATGAAAAGTATTTGAGTCACCTATGAATATTAAGATTCTTATTTGCATGATCATTATAGCTTCGTAATGCTCTCCGATTTATTGATGTGCTTTGGCCAAGTAGATTGATCTATCTTCAGTGGGCGTGGTGCGTTGTGGTAGGTTCAACCTGACGAGTTTCTATATCCCAGTGACAAAGTAGGGGACAAGATGCGTCTTTCTGTTATTGCTACTAAGGATAACACGACGGGGTTCATTCATATTGCTTGAGTTTACTTTGTCTACATCATGTCATCATTCTCCAAGCATTACTCTGTTTTACTTAATACTCTAGATGCATGCTGGATAGCGGTCGATGAGTGGAGTAATAGTAATAGGTGCAGGCATGATTCGGCCTATTTGTTTATGGACGTGATGCCTATATATACATGATCATTGCCGTGAAAATCGCATAACTATCAACTTTTCTATCAATTGCCCAACAGTAATTTGTTAATTACCCACCGTATGCTGCCTACATGAGAGATGCCGCTAGGGAAAACTATGGCCCCCGGGTCTATCCACTTATGTATTTACAAACGCTACTATTACCTTGCTGCCTTTATTTACTTGTTATTTTATTTTGCAATTTACAATTATCTACTCAACTCATTTGCTTGCAAATAACGAGATCAAGGGATTGCCAACCCTCTTGCCCGCGTTGGGTGCAAGTTGATTGTTCATTTGTGTGCAGCTGTTGAAGACAGTTGAGGATTGATATTCCTATTGGTACGATAAACCTTGGTTTCATAACTGAGGGAAATACTTACCCACTTTGTGTTGCGATAACCCGTTCCTCTTCACGGAAAACCCAACGCAGATCATGAGTATCAGTGGAAGATATTAAAGAGATGGTTCATATGCAAGCTGATATTGCAAGAATATTGTCAAACTTAGTGATGTTCTTCCCACTGTCATTCTTGCCATGGTCCATCTCACTGTGCACCTTGTCGACGAGATAAAGTATTGTGGTCCTGTGTTTCTTCGCAACATGTATCCCTTTGAGCGGTACATGTTAATATTGAAGCACTATTGTCGGAACCGATGTCATCTAGGGGCAAGCATCCTACAAGGTTATACCGTGGAGGAGGTGGTTAAGTTTTCCATCGAATACATGAAACAAAGACCTATAGGTGTGCCCCTCTCTCGCCACGAGGGAAGGCTGGCTGGTAAGCCGGCCCTTGCTGGCAGGCAAACTTGTGCTCATGGAGAATTGGCCGATCAAGCCCATTTGATGGTACTGCTTAACAGCCTGATACTCGACGCTTATGCTGCAGAACACGTGAAGGTGATTGATACATCTCCAATGTATCTATAATTTTTTATTGTTCCATGCTATTATATTATCATTCTAGGATACTTTTTGAGTAATTATTACCAATTTATATTATTTTTAGCACTAACCTATTGACCGAGTGCCCAGTGTCAGTTCCTGTTTTTTGTGTGTTTTTTGTTTTGCAGAAATTCCATATCAAACGAAGTCCAAACGCGATAAAAATTTACGGAGATTTTTTTGAATATATATGAATTTTGGGAGTCGTAATCAACACAAGACGATGCCTGAGGGACCCACCACATATTAGGGCGCGGCCTAGGGGGGTTGACGCTCTCCTTCCGCTGCAAGAAAGATATTTTCGCAATAAAAATCCCCTCAAAATTTCAGCCTGATCGGAGTTACGGATCTCCGGATATTTAAGAAACAGTGAAGGGGTCAGAAACCAGTCGCGAAAACAGAAGAGAAACAGAGAGGGAGATCCAATCTCGATGGGGCTCCTGCCCTCCGGGAGCCATGGCGGCCAGGGACCAGAGGGGAAACTCTCCTCCCACCTAGGGAGGAGGCAAAGGAAGAAGAATAAGGAGGGGGCTCTCTCCCCCTCTCTCCTGGTGGCGTCGGAGCGCCGCCGGGGCATCCATCGTGACGGTGATCTACACCAACAACTTCACCGTCGTCACCACCAACTCTCTCCCCCTCTATGCAGCGGTGTAAAACCTCTTCTCCCCGCTGTAATCTCTACTTAAAGATGGTGCTTAATGCTATATATTCTTATCCAATGATGTGTGGCTATCCTATGATATTTGAGTAGATCTCTTTTGTCCAACGGGTTAATTGTGGTATCATGTTATTGATATGAGTTGCATGTTGATATGGTGCTGTCCTAAGGTGCCTTCCGTGAGGCGCACACGTGAAGGATTCACGTTGGAGGGTTTGCAATATGTTCATGATTCGCTTATAGTGGGTGGCAAGAGTGACAGAAACTTACACCCGAGTAAGGGGGTTGTTTACGTATGGGAGTAAAGGGGACTTGATGTTTAATGCTATGGTTGGGTTTTACCTTAATGATCTTTAGTAGTTGCGGATGCTTGCTAGAGGTCCAATCATAAGTGCATATGATCCAAGTACGGAAACTGTGTTACCGTATGCCTCTCCCTCATTGCATATGACAAGTATCTATCATATTATACTCAATTGCCTATGGACAATCTTTCTCTTGCGTTACACAAAAGGTTGTCTACTAAACAACTCACTAAATTAATATTTATCTAAACAGCCCCTAACTTTTATTTACTTGCTCTTTATTACCTTGCAAAACTATCTTTACACCTACTAAGTACTTCTAGTTTCTTTCCCGCAAAGTAGTTTCATACTTGTTCTAGTTAAAGTAAGTGTTAGCGTGCGTTGAGTTGTATCGATGGACGATAGTACTTGAGAGAATATTAATTCTACCTTTAGCTCCTCGTTGGGTTCGACACTCTTACTTATCGAAAAAGGCTACAAATTTTCCCCTACACTTGTGGGTTATCAAGACCTTTTTCTGGCGCCGTTGCCGGGGAGCAATAGCGTAGTGGTTGATATTCTCGTGTGTGCTTGTTTGCTTTATCACTAAGTAATTTTTATTTTCTGTTATTAGTTGTTTTACTTTATGTTATTAGTTGTTTTATATCTTTAGTTATGGATATGGAACATGAAACACCAAAATAATTAGTGGTACTTGCTACTCATGGAGATGGGGAACCACCTAAAATCCTCGATGCTGGTTATGTGAAACACAGTACATACTACTTTGATAATCCTAAGAAATCCCCATTCAACTTGATAATGGGAGACACGTTGGATCAACGTGAGTACTTTAGGGATTATCGCTTGTCTCAAAAAGGTAAACACTTATGGGATCAAATTAAAATGTTGGGTTGGTATGCTTAGAATTTTTGCTTGAGATGTGATTATACTTGTTGCTCTTAGATTAAGGGTCTACACCTTCCCTTTCAATGTGAATTTAATGATAATGAAACCTTGGCTTCTTATGCTAAGGGTATATATGATTACTTTGATGTGGAACAAATAGAAGAATTTGTTGCTTTTAAGGGTGCTTATGAAATTGAATCGTTCTTTCAAAAGTATGATAACTATGATGATGTTGTTTACAGACCCGAAAAGTTTGCCATACTTAAATATTGCTATGAGAATTATGAATACAATGCTGATGTTATTGAGTTTATTGAGAAAATGTCCGCTGCCTTGGAAGAGACTAATATTTTGCAGGAATCTATGGAAGAAGAAATTGCTGAAACTGTGAGCTCATTAGAATAAAAAGATGAGGAGCAGAGCAAAGAACAAAAGGAGGAAGAGCGGATTAGCTACCCGTGCCCACCTTCGAATGAGAGTAACTCTTCAACTCATACTTTGCTTAATTTCCCTTCGTGCTTATCGAAGGATGAATGTTATGATGAATGCTATTATGATTGCTATGATCCCTTGGATTCATTTGAAATATCCCTTTTTGATGAACTTGATGCTTGCTATGCTTGGGGCCATGATGACATTATGAATTATGCTTATGGAGATGAACTTGCTATAGTTCCTTATGCTAAGCATGGAATTGTTGCTATTGCACCCACACACTTGCTATGCTTGTTTAGGTTTTTGTTTTGTTCACATGATATGCGTAAATTCTTGGAGTGTTGTGTGCCTTTTATTTTCCTATTAGCAATGCACCATGCTGGTATGGTAAAGTCCATGGTTGATTTATAGAATGCTCTTTGCACTTCACTTATATATTTTGAGTATGGCTTTATAGAATGCTTCATGAGCTTCACTTATATCATTTGAAGTTGGATGCCTGTTTCTCTATATATAGAAAACCGTTATTTGTAGAATGCTCTTCTGCTTCACGTATATTTATTAGAGCATGTCCAGGTCTTTTGTAGAAAGAAATTAAACTCTCGTTCGTCACTTATATTTGTTTGAGAGTTAATAAATAGTGACAGTAATTAGCATGGGTTATAAGACTAGTCCAAAGATAATAGGTATTCAAGGAGTGATAATCAAAACCTTCATGTAGAACATTAAAGAGAAATTGTGGGTTAATGATATTGATGTGGTAATGCGAAAGAGTGTGAGTGCATCATTGTTGATTCGTAGAAGTATCGATGTTAAGAGGTGTTAACTTCTTGTTTTTCTAAATATTAAAAAGGCATGGTGAGGATGTGTGAGCATTTATATTCCTCGTTAAAATCCTAGTGTTGTTTCGGGTCGGAGGCGCGCGATGGTTAACTCCTCCCAACCGCCTCCCTCGGGGCATGCGAGTAGTACTTTGATTTGTGATAAAACTAATAAAACTTTGCAATAAGTATATGAGTTCTTTATGACTAATGTGAAACCATGGACATACGCAATCTCACCTATTCATATTTTGCTAGCCCCTTCGGTACCGTGCCTTGCCCATTCTCACCTCAAGGATCGGTGCAGCTTTCGCCAGTGCATCCAAACCCCGTGACATGATATGCTCTTTTGCACATAAGCCTCATTATATCTTACTCAAAACAGCCACCATACCTACCTATCTTGGCATTTCCATAGCCATTCCAAGATATATTGCCATGCAACTTCCACCGTCACTTCATATGACTTGTATTTCCATCGTCATATTGCTTTGCATGATCGTAAGATAGCTAGCATGAAATTTACATGGCTTGTCCGTTTTTTGATATCTTTCACTATGCTAGATCATTGCACATCCTGGTACACTGCCAGAGGCATTCATATAGAGTCATATCATCCTATCAGTTTTTCATATCGAGTTGTAAGTAAATAAAAGTGTGATGATCATCATTATTAGAGCATTGTCCCAATGAGGAAAGGATGATGGAGACTATGATTCCCCCACAAGTCGGGATGAGACTCCGAACGAAAATAAAAATGGGGGAGGCCAAATGAGCCCACCATCAAAAAAAAAAGGAAAAAAATGAGAGAAAATGAGAGAAGGGACTTTGCTACTATCCTTTACCACACTTGTGCCTCAAAGTGGCACCATGTTCTTCATATAGAGTGTCTCTTGTTTTGTCACTTCCATATGCTAGTGGGAATTTTCATTATAGAACTTGGCTTGTATATTCCGATCACGGGCATCCTCAAAAGCCCGAGGTCTTCATGAGCAAGCAAGTTGGATGCGCACCCACTTAGCTTCAGTCGAGCTTTCATACACTTATAGCTCTAGTGAATCTATTGCATGGCAATCCCTACTCCTCGCATTGATATCTATTGATGGGCATGTCCATAGCCCTTGATACGCCGAGATGATGCGAGACTTTCTTCTCCACTTTTACCCCTTTGAAACCTACCACCACATTCAAGTCCACCTATATGCTATGTCCATGGTTCACGCTCATGTATTGCGTGAAGAATAAAAAGTTGATGCATACTGAAAAAGTACGATCCAATTGCCTGAATTGGACACCGTGGTGCTTAACATTTGTATTAATGCGGTGAACACGGAGCCATGCCTTGCTAATATAATAAGATGAACAGGGGTAAACATTCTTTGAGCATCGCATACTTTGAAATATTGATGATTTTGTTTCTTGTGCTTATAAGTATTACTATGTCAATGTTTGTTAATTCATCTTTTCACAATGAAGCATACATACAAAGATTACATATTGGGTAGCATGTCACATCAAAAATTCTGTTTTTATCATTTACCTACTCGAGGACGAGCAGGAATTAATCTTGGGGATGCTTGATACGTCTCCAATGTATATATAAATTTTTATTGTTCCATGCTATTATATTATCATTCTAGGATACTTTTTGAGTAATTATTTACCAATTTATATTATTTTTGAGCACTAACCTATTGACCCAGTGCCCAGTGCCAGTTCCTGTTTTTTGTGTGTGTTTTGTTTTGCAGAAATTCCATATCAAACGAAGTCCAAACGCGATAAAAATTTACGAAGATTTTTTCTGGAATATATATGAATTTTGGGAGTCAAAATCAACGCAAGACGATGCCCGGGGGCCCCACCACATATCAGGGTGCGGCCTGGTGGGTGCCCTGATGGCTTGTGCCTCCCCCTTAAATTGGTTGACGCTCTCCTTCTGCTGCGAGAAAGATATTTTCGCGATAAAAATACCATCAAAATTTCAGCCCGATCGGAGTTACGGATATCCGGATATTTAAGAAACGGCTAAGGGGTCAGAAACCAGTCGCGAAAACAGAAGAGAAACAGAGAGAGATAGATCCAATCTCAGAGGGGCTCCTACCCTCCGGGAGCCATGGCAGCCATGGACTAGAGGGGAAACTCTCCTCCCACCTAGGGAGGAGGCCTAGGAAGAAGAAGAAGGAGGGGGATCTCTCCCCCTCTCTCCTGGTGGCACCGGAGCGCCGCCGAGTATCCATCGTGACGGCGATCTACACCAACAAATTCGCCACCGTCACCACCAACTCTCTCCCCGTCTATGCAGCGGTGTAAAACCTCTTCTCCCCGCTGTAATCTCTACTTAAACATGGTGCGTAATGCTATATATTATTATCCAAGGATGCGTGGCTATCCTATGATGTTTGAGTAGATCTCTTTTGTCCTATGGGTTAATTGTGGTATGATGTTATTGATATGAGTTGCACGTTGATATGGTGTGATAATTCATAAGTATAGGGGATCGCAACAGTTTTCGAGGGTAGAGTATTCAACCGAAATTTATAGATTCGACACAAGGGGAGCCAAAGAATATTATCGAGTATTAGCAGTTGAGTTGTCAATTCAACCACACCAGGAGATTAAATATCTGCAGCAGAGTGATCAGTAGCACAGTAGTATGATAATTTTGATAGCAGTAGCAACAGTAACAGTAACGGTAGCAGTGATAGAAATGGTTTTGTAGCAAGTGTAACAGTAGCAGTAGCAATAGTAACTTAGCAAGAGCATTATGTGGAAAACTCGTAGGCACTGGATCGGTGAAATCGTTGGATATTATTCATCATGTAACAGTCATAACCTAGGGCGACAAAGAACTAGCTCCAGTTCATAAATGTAATGTAGGCATGTTTTCCGTAAGTAGTCATACGTGCTTATGGAAAAGAACTTGCATGACATCTTTTGTCCTACCCTCCCGTGGTAGCGGGGTCCATAAGGAAACTAAGGGATATTAAGGCCTCCTTTTAATAGAGAACCGGAACAAAGCATTAACACATAGTGAATGCATGAACTCCTCAAACTACGTTCATCACCGGAAAGTATCCCGACTATTGTCACTCTGGGGTTTACGGATCATAACACACAGCAGGTGCATATGACTAGCAAGATCGGATCAAGAACATAGATGTAATGGTGATAACATAAATGGTTCAGATCTGAAATCATGGCACTCGGGCCCTAGTGACAAGCATTAAGCATGGCAAAGTCATAGCAACATCAATCTCAGAAGATAGTGGATACTAGGGATCAAGCCCTAACAAAACTAACTCGATTACATGATGAATCTCATCCAACTCCTCACCGACCAGCAAGCCTACGAAGGAATTACTCACTCCTGGTGGGGAGCATCATGGAATTGGCGATGGAGAAGGGTTGATGCTGACAAAGACCGAAGATTCCCCTCTCCGAAGCCCCAAACAGGCTCCAGATCTGGCCTCCCGATGAAGAACAAGAGGTGGCGGCGGTTCCGTATCGTAAGACATGATGAAGCTTTCTCTCTTATTTTTTTCTCCGAAAATAGGATTTTATAGCGCTGGAATTAGGGCCAGTGGGGCCCCGAGGTGGGCACAACCCACCAGGGCACGCCTGGAGGGGGTGGCGCGCCCTGGTGTATCGTGCCCAACTAGGGCACCCCCTCTGGTGGTTCTTGGCTCCAGTAATTTTTATTTATTGTAAAATAAATCTCCAAAAAGTTTCGTCCAGTTTCGAGAACTTTTATTTCTGCACAAAAACAACACCATGGTAGTTGTGCTGAAAACAGCGTCAGTCCGGGTTAGTTTCATTCAAATCATGCAAATTACAGTCCAAAACAAGAGCAAACGCGTGAGGAAAAGTAGATACGACGGAGACGTATCATGGTGTTGTCCTAAGGTGCCTTCCGTGAGGCGCACATGTGAAGGATTCACGCTGGAGGGTTTGCAATATGTTCATGATTCACTTATAGTGGGTGGCGAGAGTGACAGAAACTTACACCCGAGTAAGGGGATTGTTTACGTATGGGAGTAAAGGGGACTTGATGTTTAATGCTATGGTTGGGTTTTACCTTAATGATCTTTAGTAGTTGCAGATGCTTGCTAGAGGTCCAATCATAAGTGCATATGATCCAAGTATGAAAAGTGTGTTAGTGTATGCCTCTCCCTCATTGCATATCACAAGTATCTAACATATTATACTCAAAGCTTAGATCAGAGATAAATATAATTTTGGGAGGTACACCCTTTCTGTCAACGTTACGACCAAGAGTTATCAATATCTTCCATGCTAAACACATTAGCGGCGGTTCCTAAGCGGTAAAAGTAAAGGTTTACTCCCCCCCATCAACAATCACACTCCATGGCTAGCCGAATCCACGGGTACTGTCCATGCCAACAACATTCCTGGGGGTGTTTTGTTTAATTATTTGTAATTTTTTTGATCTCGGGACTGGGAATCCCTATTACCGCCCCTGTTGTGCAAGGACGAGTGAATAAACACTCATCATGGGAATAACCCGCTTAACATGGAAGATACTGACCACCCCCTATCGCTCCATGAGCGGTCCAGGCACACAAAACAGATGTTCATTTGAATTTTAGAGGTGGCACATGCAAATTTACTTGGGACGGCAGGGTAATAGCACATATAGGTAGATATAGTGGACTCATCTGGAATAACTTTGGTTTAATGATTTTGATGCATAAGCAGTATTCCCGCTTAGTACAGGCAAAGGCTAGCAAATAGATTGAGAAGCGACCAGCTAGAGAGCAAAACGGTCATGAACATGCATTACGAATAATAAACATTGAATACTAGCATGAGTAGGATATGGACACCATGAACATAAATATCATGAAGGCTATGTTGGTTTTGATTCAACTACATGCGTGAACATGTACCAAGTCAAGCCACTTGAAACATTCAGAGGAGGATACCATCTCATCATACTACATCACAATCATTTTAATGCAAGTTGACATCCAAGATAAATCATTATCCACTCCTAGCTACTTAAGCATGGCATGAGCAACTATAATCTCTAATTGTAATTGCAAACATGTTTGATCATAATATGCTGAATCATGGATACTTAAACATATTTACAAAAACAAAAACAAGTTGAGTTCATACCCGCTTCTCTCTGCCACACTCACTTCGTCAAATATCGTCATTATTGCCTTTCACTTGCACGGCCGAATGATATGAAAATAATAATAGTGCAAGAGTGTCGTGGACTAAGCTGGAATATGCAAACATTTTATTCAAGAGGAGAAGACAAAGTAACATGGGCTCTTTGTTAGATTAACAATGATGCATATGAGAGCCACTCAACATTTTCATCGTGGTCTTCTCCTTGGTACGACTCAAATAAAAGGAAAAGAATTTCCGAGAAACACACTGAAATATATTTTTTGAGTTTTTGGTTTTTCTTGAAGAAAGCAAATCAAATAAGAAAAAAAACGAGAAAAACTATTTACACGAGAGAGCTCCCAACAAGTAAAAGAAGACACGAGAAATCTTTTTGGGTTTTCTTTTGATACTACAATTAATTTAAACTAGAAAGAAAAGCCGAAAAGAAGCAAGCAATATTTTTGGGGTTTCTCAAAGTTTTTCAAACACACAAAAGGAAGCGAGAAAATAAATCTAGCATGGATAATACAATGAAAAAGTATGAACACCGACAACTGGAATGAAAAGTGTAAACATGAATATAATGTCGGTGGATATACGTACTCCCCCAAGCTTAGGCTTTTGGCCTAGCTTGGTAATCACCATCCGTAGCCTGGATAATAGTCTGGGTGATAGCCCACCGAGGTTCTTGGCGCAGCTTCCTCAGCCCACCTGGTAGCTTCAACCTCCGCATTGTGCGCACGGGCCTCGCTCTCAACAACATATTATCTTCCCCTACTGTGAAAATCAAAGAGAGCAGGAGCAGGCAAAGTAACAGGTACAACGGGATGTTTACTAAACCTCAAGTTGTAAGTATAATTAGTGCATGTGCCCATAGGGAACCTATGACGTTTCATGGCCTCAAAGTCTAAGTACTGAGTAGGTAAAATAGGATCGTTAGGCCATGGTGATACATTTAGCTTCTTAGCTGCATGGGAGGCATAAATTACTCCATAAAAATGACCACTAGCAGCGTTGTGCTGCAATGTCCGTGCAACAATTGGTCCAAGATTATAACGTTTATCTCTTGTTATAGCAGTGTGTATGAGACTCAAATCAGGAGCACACAGTGTGCTGCAATCTTGTTTGCCTACGATGCATTTGCCATTAAATAGTGCAAAGTAGTGTATTGATGGGAAATGGATGCTTTTTATTCTACCTTCTGTCACTCCCCTACATTCACCCTAGCAAAGATTAATCAAAAATGACTCATACACAGATTTTAGTGGTTCGTCTAGCGAACCCCAATATGGAATTTTGCACGCTTCACAGAATAATTCTAAAGGCATGGTAAAGGGAAGGTCATAAAGGTTGAATGAAACACTAGACTCACGAGGAAAATATTTGAATTTCTTGGTGAATGTTTTTGTGAGTTTGAGATGTTGAATGCACTTATCTGCGATGAAGGGGGCAAGTTCTGTGTTGTGGATAAATTGTTCGGATTCCTCCTTAATACCCGCACCTTCCATGAATTCGTTACATGGCCATAAGCATGATTTGGTAGCGGCATCTCGTATAGAGCTTTCACTTGGCTCAACATAAGATTGTCGGACCTCCTCCTCGAAGAACTCCTAAAGAATTGCATTTCTATTTGCGAACAAATTTCTGAAATATTTTTGGGACACAAAATTTTGTTAACAAAACTTCGTAAGATTGATAGCAACTACTCCTAAGGATGCATAGAAGCCATATTAAGCATTCAAACTACTTGGAACTCTAAGAATTCAACATGCAAGCCCATCTACAGAAGCACCAAGAGTAGCTAATTATTCCTAAAATAACCCACTAATTCAAAAACTAATTGGAGCAATGGAGGAGTCACATACCAAGTAGCAATCCCCCAAAACAGTTTTGGAAACGGAGCTTCGAGCAAAGAGATCGAAATCCGCGGGTTTGTGAGAAAGAACATGGGAGTGAGAGCTATGGTGATTTTTTCGGAGGTAGGAGATGACATGGGCTAAAGGGATAAGTGAGGGGACCCACGTGGGGCGTTGCTGGCGTGCCCTGGTGTCTTGTGGGCACCAGGTGCACCCCCCTCTGATGTTATTTGCACCAGAAATTCAGAAATATTCAAAAAACATCGTATCAAATTTTCAGGACATTCTGAGAACTTTTATTTTTGGATCACTTTTTATTGCACGGAGAAAGCAGAAAACAGGATAGACATGGCATTTTATTTTATTTGACTAAGTGAAATAGAAAACAAAAGGTGGGAGAAGAAGGTTGTGTCGTTGTTTTCTCACAACAGATGCCATGGGGTGGCTTATCGAGAGTGGTTGGGGCCGAAGGACGCCGGTGGACTCCGGGAGCGGGATTGGGGACAAGTGGTGCGGGACACGCGATGTACCCAGGTTCGGGGCCCTCCGCGGGAGACAACACCCCTAGTCCTGCTTATCCGGTTGATGAACCAAAAGGTGCTACAATGGTGCTCCTTGAGCTGTCTGGGCAGAGGAGGAAGAAGGAGCTAGCTTGCTCTCCTCGCCTCTCTACGTGAGTGTGGGTGTGTGTGTATCCCTGCCCTCCTGCATGGGGGAGCTCCGGGGGGTTTTATAGGCTAACCCCCTGGATTACAATATGAGTAGAAGGCGCCGGAGGTCCCCAGATGGCGGCCCCCCTAGCCGGCCACGGGGCCCCCGCCTGTGGAGTCTTGTCGTTGGTAGGGCCCGCCGGCTGCAGGGTCCTATTGCTGGTAGGACCCGCTGGCTGCAGGGTCCCGTCGGGAGCTGGAAGGGGCCCGCTTGGCAGACTCACGGGCTTGTCACGTCGCGGCACGGGTCGTCCTGCGGGGCGTCGCTTTGCGGCAGCCGGCCGCAGTCAGCGGTACGGCCGACCGCGCTGTGGCCATGCCGGGGCAGGTAATGGAGTGGTTGAGGGCGTGCCGGCACTGTGCCGCCCGCCCAGTCGCAGTCGGCCGGGGTCAGAGGCACTGTCACCTCCACAGTGGCCATGCGGGCGCTGACCATCGACACGACGGGGGCCGCTGTAGCCACGCGTGCCCTGACCGCGGTATCGGGGGCACTGCTGATATGCTGGGTGTCAAGTCGTCGTCCGGCGAGGCGTGGCGATGGGACGGGAGCTGACCCGCCGGCTAGGAGGCCAGGGCACTCCGCCTTTGGCCGGCCGGCTGGTCGCAGCCGGCCGCGCGGAGCCGGACTACAGGGGGAGGCGGATCGCCCTGTAGTCCTTTTTCGAAAAGCTGGAGTAAAGACCCAGCTGAGGCTACCCCGGGGTTATCCCCCCGACAGGTTGTGCCTACTGGATTCATCAACTTCATACCTCTCAAAAATGATCCATTAATAAGGATTATCAAGTCTTATTAACAACCACTCCCGATTAGCATGAAACCGAAGAACTTTCGTAAAACACTAAGTTACCTCAATGGGGATATGCTTATCCCCAACAATAAGTATGTCATATTTCTTTTTGGCAGTAGGTAGAGGCAATTGAAAACTTCCAATAGTGAGAGTCGGAGAATCTTCAATAACATTTATTCCATTCACTTGGAACTGTTTCTTCGGAAAGTGCACCGTATGCTCATTACCATTGATATGAAAAGTGTCTTTGCTTTTATTGCAATCAATAACAGCCCATGCAACATTCAGAAAGGGTCTACCAAGGATAACCGACATGTTGTCATCCTCGGGCATCTCAAGAATAACAAAGTCTGTTAAGATAGTAACATTTGCAACAACAACGGGCACATCCTCACAAATACCGATAGGTATAGAAGTTGATTTGTCAGTCATTTGCAATGATATTTCAGTAGGTGTGAGTTTATTCAAATCAAGTCTTTTATATAATTAGAAAGACATAACACTAACACCAGCTCCCAAATCACACAAAGCAGTTTTGACATAATTTCTTTTAATGGAGCAAGGTATAGTTGGTATTCCCGGATCTCCAAGTTTTTTAGGTACTCCATCCTTAAAAGAATAGTTAGCAAGCATGGTGGATGTCGTGGGACAATAGAAAGGGGTAGTGTAAAGGAGCATGATCTATCGAGATGCAAATGGGTGACACGGTGGTTTTATCGAGTTCGGGCCTCTCGCGGTGGAGATAACAGCCCTACGTCTCGTGCTCCGGAGAGGCTTTGCTTATCTGTCATGAACACGGAGTTACATGGTGTATTTGAGAAGAGAGAGGGGAGACGGATCTCCATGCCTGAGCTAAGTCATGAGACTAATGGCGAGAGAGCCAAGGGAGAAGAATGATCTCCTCGGGGGGAGAAGAAAAACCAGCCCTAAGCTATGTGGTGGGGGTGGCTTATATAGAGTGCGCCATCCCCTCACCTCCTATGTTACAATGTAGAGCATTGATGCCATAATGTCATCCCACTACGAAACCTCCACTATAAGGATGATGCCTCGACTGCCTTGTGGGTTGCTGGTCATCGCATATCCGAGTGAGTCAAGATGGCCGGGTGGTTGACTGTCATCCGAGTGGGTGGAATTTACATTTCCGAGTGGATAGTATGTATGTATTTATCTGAACCCACCTGATGTGTGGACCCCATGCTGTTATGATATTTCGACCCTTCATGGGCCTACCTGTTTTGTGTATCCCCAACAGTAGCCCCTGAGACTCTGACTGATTGCTGGCGGTCGGTTGGAGTCTGTAGAGTTTGTTGAACTTGAATGTTGTTGTCGGACCTGACCGAGCAGAATGTTTCTTTTTTTTATTTCTCTTCCAGTGGGGGCACGCTAAGTGCACCCACTGGGTGTAGTCCCCGAGCCTCTGTCGGACTAGATGAGTCGGGCAAAGGGTTTAAGTCTTCCAGTGCGGAACTGAACTAAACAGGTGAACTCTGATGCGCTTGGCGTAGTAAATTGTTGCAATCTGGAGCTGAATCAGTCGGACTGATCTTTGTGCGCTGGGCACGGCAAATAAATATAGCCTGGAACTGGTCCAGTCAGGTAAATCTTCGTGTGCTTGGCATGTTGAATGCTTAGTGAGTCTGCCTTATATAATTTCTGGATCAAGGTTAAGTCCCCGAGTGTGGATGATGTCCTCACTTGGAATAATTTTTAACTTAGGCGATACAGAGTCGCATCTAAGCCCCCGAGTGTGGATGATGTCCTCACTCGGAGTAGTTTTTAGCTTAGGCAATACGGAGTCGCAGCTAAGCCCCCGAGTGTGGATGATGTCCTCACTCGGAGTAGATTTTAACTTAGGCGATACGGAGTCACAGCTAAGCCCCCGAGTGTGGATGATGTCCTTAGTCGGAGTAGTTTTTAACTTAGGCAGTACGGAGTCGTAGCTAAGCCCCCGAGTGTGGATGATGTCCTCACTCGGAGTAGTTTTTAACTTAGGCGATACAGAGTCGCAGCTAAGCCCCCGGGTGTGGATGATGTCCTTACTCGGAGTAGTTTTTAACTTAGGCGGTACGGAGTCGCAGCTAAGCCCCCGAGTGTGGATGATGTCCTCACTCGGAGTAGTTTTTAACTTAGACGATACGGAGTCGCAGCTAAGCCCCCGAGTGTGGATGATGTCCTCACTCGGAGTCATTTTTAACTTAGGCGATACAGAGTCGCAGCTAAGCCCCCGAGTGTGGATGATGTCCTCACTCGGAGTAGTTTTTAACTTAGGCGATACGGAGTTGCAGCTAAGCCCCCGAGTGTGGATGATGTCCTCACTCGGAGTAGTTTTTAACTTAGGCCCAAGGTGGGCGCCAACTGTCGTGGGAATGTCCCTGACAATAGTACTAGGGGGTACGAATGGAGGGGCGAAGTCTAGCTACGGCTCAAGTGTTTCACTCGGATGTGTACGAGTTCAGGCCCCACTCGGAAGTGGTAAATGCCCTACGTCTCGAGCCTGGGGGCTGGTTTGTTTTGCTTATGTGGGAATAGGAGAATACAAGTGTTGGAACCTTGCTACGGCGTCCGGTGGTGGCTTATATAGAGTGCGCCACCACCAGCCGAGCGCCGCAATAAATGATAGTTAAAGCTACGTTACAGGAACTGCTGCTTTAACTAGAGCGTTACTGGTAACGCACGATTGATTAATCCCAGAGGACGTCTCTTCATAACACTCAACGCTACGTCTCCTGAACCGTTGAGTTCCCGTTGACCGAGTGTGGCCGTGGCCATCTGAGTGTATCTTCAGGAGTGTCCGAGTGACTCTTCAGGTCTGACAGAGTGCACTTCTACCTCTGGAGCTTCAATGTCGATGAGGGTCCCTAGGTGGGCCAAGAAGTCAGTCTTATGACCCTACCCATGGTAGACGACCTCATCAGTAGCCCTTGAATCCGTGAGGTTTGAATGGTCGGGTGATTGACATTCGGAAAACTCAACGACTCCTCGGAGGTGCTTCAAAAAATGACCTAGATCATTTACCACCCGGCTCCAAATCTTGATGGATTTAGTATTACCATTCCTTGGCCAAATGATTTAATTTGCATATTTGACGTTGCCTTTGTAATCGAAGTGTTTCTCTGGAGAAACGATCCGAATGCACAGTTATTCCGTCCGAGTGTCTCGTTGTAGATTGCCTGGTCATTCAGTTTGTAAATGAATCGTCAGGCGATCCGGAGCGCCGAGCTCTCCTCTTATAAGGCATGAAGAGGTCTCCGCGCGTTCGAAATCATGGAGGGCGCGCGCAGACGTGCAGCGAAACAGTTATTCCGCGAGATTTGGGGGTAGTGGGCACGATACTTCGATAACCGCGCCGCGATTTTCGCCACGTGTCTCTGAGAGCCTGAACAGTAGATCCGCGGATCTCTCTCCGTTTGCGGATTGACGGCCATAGATTCAGCCCAATTTTTATTATAAGAGGCAAGGGCACTGTGCGAGGAGGAACAGATCTCACTTCTTCTTCCTCCCTTCGGCTTCTCCGACGCCAGCTATCACACTCCATAGAGAACTCCGCAGCGAGCCGAGCCCAGTATCGCCGGAGATGAGCCATGCGGCGACCACGAAGGCCGAGCGGGCGAAGAGAGGCTCGCGCGGTTCTTCCTTGAGCGCCCGAGCGCCGGCGGGATGGACCCAAGGCGACTGGATGGTGTCGCGGGTCACCGAGGCCCAGTTGCTCGAGATGGAGGACCAGGGTCTCCTGTCCAGAGGGAGCTGGCGGCTGCCGGAGGCGGGCGAAGATGATCCTTCACCGCGGGGGAACGAGCGCGATCTCTTGGTAACTCACCTCGAACGAGGTTTTTCCCTTCCGCCCCATCCGTTCTTCCGTCGCTTCTTGGATTTCTTCGGTGTTCAGCTTCACCACATTCCACCCAATGCCATGGTGAACCTAGCTGCTTTCGTTTCTTTGTGTGAGAATTTTCTAGGCTGCACCCTCATTGGGGCTTGTTTAAGCACCTGTTCACTTGTCGGGTGATGACCGTAAAGAAATCCACTCGGTCAGAGGATAAGACCAACGTGGTCCAACCGTGCGGGGGATTGGGTATCCAGCTGCGGGGCAAGGTATGCTTCCCAGCGATCAACTTTCCTGACTCGGTGAAGGGCTGGCAGGAGAACTGGTTCTACTGCCA
Organism: Elymus sibiricus; assembly: GCA_039707655.1. Lineage (NCBI taxonomy): Eukaryota > Viridiplantae > Streptophyta > Magnoliopsida > Poales > Poaceae > Elymus > Elymus sibiricus. The sequence goes on from CM077673.1 coordinate 319,722,963, forward strand.
GGATATTCCAGTCGGAGAGAACCAACCGGGGCTTCCTCTGTATACGTCGGAACGCATTCAGTCACTTCCCAGGCTGACTGTAACCAAAGAGGAGAAAGTAGACGTAGACATCCTGGTGATTGCTCTAGTAGCCCTAGTGTAGAAGGGCGTCAACGGACTGGACTTGCTTGAAGTTTTCTTTCAGAGGAGGATCCAACCATTGCAAGCTAGAGTTCATCCCATGTGGGAATATACCGGACCAGATGACATCACTCGGACGCACCCTGAAGAACTTGATGCAGAGACGGCTGAAGCCAAGATCAAAGCAATCACTCCAGCGTGAGATAACCCCAGGGGGAGCAGGCTGGTGCTTCCACTCTCATCAAAGAATCCGCCGAATGAGGTAACTTCAGAGTTCCACCTGTTATCCGAATGATATTGTTGTTCTTGTGGAATGTGAGCTTGATTGATTTATTTTCCATTCGGCAGGCTTTCGTGGGCTTGATTAGTGAGATTCTAGTCGTCAATCGTGGTCCGATTGATGTGGCGAGCGATACAGACCTCGCGGGGGATTCAACCAGAGTGGAGGAAGAGGATGAAGGTAGCGACGACGAAAATGACGACGACGAGGAGAGCTCGGACGAGAGCTACGAGGTGGAGTCCTCGCGCTCATAAGGTCGCGTGCCCGAATCCCGCCCCAAGTCACGCCATGACCCGGGGGTTGCTGGCGGCGGCCCGAAGGCGTCGAATATTGTCAAGTCGACTGCCAATGCTTCCTCGACCCGTAATTCGAAGCGTGGTCGTGCGGAACTGGCTTCGTCGCCCGAGAAGGTTGCGAAGCAAGACAAAGTTGTTGCAACAAAGCCCCGGAAGGCGGTTCCCATTCCGAGGATCAAGTTGACCATCCCAGTTGCTTCAGCGTAAGAGCTTTCACTCGAAGATTATTGTTGAAATCCATCCGAGTGAGTTTTAAAATCCGAATGTTTCCTTTGTAGTGCTAACACTTCAACTACTTCGCCTGAACCCCATGCTCTGGAGAAGGAGCGAGCCGAAGTAGACGCGGCATCTTGGAAGGGTAAACATCGAGACTTTTCTTGTATATGCTGCGATTTTGCTTCTACTTATTTCCGAATGATTTTTGTATACTCGTAGCTCTGACTGAAGTGATCGACATCGATGTGGTTGACAAAGCTGATTTGCCAAATCCTACTGCAAACATAGAAGGTGCAATGCAGGAGCCATCACTTGCCGGTGCCTTGGCGTCATCACAGGGAACCAGCTCGGGCGCTGGAGTCGCACTCGGAACCGGCACGTCGACTCTTATGCCGACTCCCCGTGAGACCAACATCTTCTCGCTGCATCATGTCCCAGAGGACCAGACGGGAGCGAGCAGAGAGGCGCTGATCCACCTGGAGCTCATGTGCAATAAACTGAAGACGGCGTACGACGCGAGTGTGGCGCTGCAGAAGAATGTCCGAGTAAGTACTCTCGTAAGTACCTTCCTCATTCGGCATCTTGGTCCATTTGTCCATGGTTTAAGACCCTAGTGGGTTTGCATCTAGGCACACCCACTGGGTGCTATTGACTTTCCAGTGGGGGCGCGCTGAGCGCACCCACTGGATGTAGTCCCCGAGACTGCCGTCGACTGAAGCAGTCGGCAGTTGTCTAATAGTGTAGAAACGTCTATCCTGCCGTCGAGAAAAGTGTCTTGAACTTAAATTTTTCCAGTGGGGGCGCGCTGAGCGCACCCACTGGGTGTAGTCCCGGAGGCTACCATCGGCTGAAGCAGTCGGCGGGAGTCTTAGAGTTTTGGAGTCTAACCGAATGATCTGTATGTTGTATCCGATTGACGAATCATATGTCTTTGCCTGATCGCAATTTTTCTTTCATTTGTTGTTTGTAGTCTGTTTGTGAGCTCGGAAGCCACTACAATGCTCTGAAGGAGGAGGTGTTGACCCTGCGCCTCGACCTTGAAGCTGAGAAGGCCAAGAGCGCCTGACTGGAGCAAGAGAAGAATGCATTGGAAGGTATTGTTCTCCCTGTCCGACTGTTACCGTCCCTGTTCTTTCTCCCTGTCCGACTGAGTTTACTTCGTCAGATCTTCGTGGAGAAAATCGTAAACTTGTCGAGAGACTGAAGAATTCTATTTCTTTAGTAACCGTGAAGACAGCCCTCGAGAAGAAGGACACAGAACTGGCAGCGGCTCAGACGGATGCCAGTCGGAAGGCCAAGGAGGCCGAGGAGAAGCTGATGTCAGTCGGGAAGCTAGAGGAGGAGAAGAAAACCCTTGAGGTCACCGTGAAGAAGTCCAAGGAGGAGCTCGTCGAATGGAAGACCAAACTTGAACATATCATTGCCAAGAAGGCTGAGCTGGAGCAATTCGTCGAAGTGTTTGGTGATACCGTGAGTGAAAAGCTCAAAGGTAAACTTTCCCGACTAATCCATGTGTATTTTTGTACAACCGAATGAAATTTGCTTGACTCTGATTCTTTTTTTGTTTGGCTGAACACAGAATTCTGCTTCGACATTACTGAGGAGACTGACAAGATCGAGAAAGAGCTAGATCCGTCCCGAGAGCTGCTCAATGATAAGGCTGCCATGGCTTTTCTCCGTCTGGAAGAGTGTGTCGACGAGGCAGTTTCGTACATCAAGAGGCTCCACACCGGCATCGTGGACATCGAAAAGGAACTCTTCTCCAATGAAGAGCCCTCCAAGGACCTGGAATCCACTCTTATCCGAGTGAGAGACGTCCTGAACCGAGTGAAGATCTGGAAGAAGTCAGCAGCCCGAGCCGGAGCTGACATTGCTCTATCACTGGTTCGGGTCCACTGCAAGGGAGTGGATGAAAAGAAGCTGAAGTCCTTGGAGGTCGCCAATCGGAAGCATGCCAGAATTGAAGACTTCATGGAAATGTTCATGGAGGCGGCCACCCGAATCGCAGAGAGCCTTGACTTGGACACGTTCGTCGAAGCAGTACCGAACCCCGAGTGATCGTCGGGTTAAAAAACTTCTTTAAACATTTGCCTCGGAATGCCGAGTAGTATCTGTATTTGTAAGACCTTTAAATGAGCCTGAGGCTCCTATCGTCCGTACTTCTGCTTTGAGCGATGCAGTTCTCATCTGCCTTATCTTAACTTGATCTTTGATCTTTTGAGTGTTTTATACTCGAGCGATTGCAGGATCGCGCATGGGGTTTCGAGTGTGTATAATATTTGCACTCGGCAAGAATTTTAACTTAGGTGATGCGGGGTCACGGCTAAGTCCCCGAGTATGGGCGAGACCCTCACTCGGAGTAGTTTGTCCTTAGATGAACAATGATGGTCCTGTTCATCTTGACAACCGAGTGCGGAGGAAGTCCCACTCGAAGGGTTTTCTAACTTAGACGACGCGGAGTCACGGCTAAGCCCCCGATCGTGGGTGAGACCCTCACTCGGAGTAGTTTGTCCTTAGATGAACAATGATGGTCCTGTTCATCTTGACAACCGAGTGCGGAGGATGTCCCACTCGAAGGGTTTTCTAACTTAGACGACGCGGAGTCGCGGCTAAGCCCCCGAGCGTGGGCGAGACCCTCACTCGGAGTAGTTTGTCTTTAGATGAACAATGATGGTCATGTTCATCTTGACAACCGAGTGCGGAGGATGTCCCACTCGAAGGGTTTTCTAACTTAGACGACGCGGAGTCGCGGCTAAGCCCCCGAGCGTGGGCGAGACCCTCACTCGGAGTAGTTTGTCCTTAGATGAACAATGATGGTCCTGTTCATCTTGACAACCGAGTGCGGAGGAAGTCCCGCTCGAAGGGTTTTCTAACTTAGACGACGCGGAGTCGCGGCTAAGCCCCTGAGCATGGGCGAGACCCTCACTCGGAGTAGTTTGTCCTTAGATGAACAATGATGGTCCTGTTCATCTTGACAACCGAGTGCGGAGGAAGTCCCACTCGAAGGGTTTTCTAACTTGGACGACGCAGAGTCGCGGCTAAGCCCCCGAGCGTGGGCGAGACCCTCACTCGGAGTAGTTTGTCCTTAGATGAACAAAGATGGTCATGTTCATCTTGACAACCGAGTGCGGAGGATGTCCCACTCGAAGGGTTTTCTAACTTAGACGACGCGGAGTCGCGGCTAAGTCCCCGAGCGTGGGCGAGACCCTCACTCGGAGTAGTTTGTCCTTAGATGAACAATGATGGTCCTGTTCATCTTGACAACCGAGTGCGGAGGATGTCCCACTCGAAAGGTTTTCTAACTTAGGCGACGCGGAGTCACAGCTAAGCCCCCGAGTGTGGATGATGTCCTCACTCGGAGGAGTTTTTTAACTTAGGCGAAATCAGATTCGCTGCTAAGTCATTCACCCACTGGGGGCGATATAGCTTTTGATGTAAGGAAAATCACCAGAGTGAGTGGCGACGCGCAGGGCGTTCGAGTGATGAAGACGCGCCACACGGAGAGGCGATGCGCAGGGCGTCCGAGTGAGGTAGACGCGTCAGACTGAGTGGCGACGCGCGGGGTGGCCGAGTCGATCTTGTCGTCGAAGAGGAGTCTGACCAAGTGACGGCGCGCGGAGCGGCCGAGTCGAGCTTGTCATCGAAGAGGATTCCGACCAAGTGACGGCGCGCGGGGCGGCCGCGTCGAGCTTGTCATCGAAGAGGAGTCCGACCAAGTGACGGCGCACGGGGCGGCCGAGTCGAGCTTGTCGTCGAAGAGGAGTCCGACCAAGTGACGGCGCGCGGGGCGGCCGCGTCGAGCTTGTCGTCGAAGAGGAGTCCGACCAAGTGACGGCGCGCGGGGCGGCCGCGTCGAGCTTGTCGTCGAAGAGGAGTCCGACCAAGTGACGGCGCGCGGGGCGGCCGAGTCGAGCTTGTCGTCGAAGAGGAGTCCGACCAAGTGACGGCGCGCGGGGCGGCCGAGTCGAGCTTGTCGTCGAAGAGGAGTCCGACCAAGTGACGGCGCGCGGGGCGGCCGAGTCGAGCTTGTCGTCGAAGAGGAGTCCGACCAAGTGACGGCGCGCGGGGCGACCGAGTCGAGCTTGTCGTCGAAGAGGAGTTCGACCAAGTAATGGCGCGCGGGGCGGCCGCGTCAAGCTTGTCGTCGAGGAGGCGTCCGACCAAGTGACAGCGCGCGGGGCGGCCGAATCCAGCATGTCGTCGAGGAGGCGTCCGACCAAGTGACGGCGTGCATGGCGGCCGAGTCGAGCATGTCGTCGAGGAGGCGTCCGACCAAGTGACGGCGCGCGGGGCGGCCGAGTCAAGCATGTCGTCGAGGAGGCGTCCGACCAAGTGACGGCGCGCGGGGCGGCCGAGTCGAGCATGTCCTCGAGAATGGCGCACAGAGGCATCCAGTGATCGTGTAACCTGTGTATGAAAAATAGCACAAGCCAACATAAAAAATTCTCGAAGTAATTTGATGTTTGCTGAAATGATTCGTGTAAATTACACCCATAGACACCCGCTGGGTGTGCCAGGTGCTTGCTGGTCCGGAACCAGCAAGAATCTAAAAGAGTGAGATCCGACTGAACTCGTTTGAGTACTAGACCCAAATGAAGCGGAAGTGAAGTGTTCCGACATGAAGATAAACAACCGAGCACAGAGGTACACTCGGTGGCATGGCCTCCGAGTGAACATCATGTGCGACTTACTTGACACTCGGTAATGCGGAAATAACTATTTAATTAAATGCAGTGTGTGAAGAATGACTTAGCTGTCTGTCGGCGCACGAACGCCCGAGTGGTGAAGACGCGCCTCACTGAGTGGCGACGCGCGACGTGGTCGAGTGATGAAGAAGCGTCCAGTGGAGCGACGGCGCGCGGAGCGACCGATTGATGAAGGTGTGTCTCACCGAGTGGCGACGCGCGGGGCGGCCGGGTGATGAAGAAGCGTCGAGTGGCGACGCGTGGGGCGGCCAAGTGACGAAGACGTGTCTCACCGAGCGGGGACGCGCGGAGCGACCGAGTGATGAAGACGTGCATCACAGAGCGGCGACGCGCGGAGCGGCCGGGTGATGAAGATGTGTCTCACCGAGTGGCGACGCGTGGGGCGGCCGGGTGATGAAGAAGCGTCGAGTGGCGACGCGCAGGGTGGCCAAGTGACGAAGACGTGTCTCACCGAATGGCGACGCGCGGGGCGGCCGAGTGATGAAGGTGTGCCTCACCGAGTGGCGACGCGCGGAGCGGCCGAGTGATGAAGACGTGCATCACGGAGCGGCAACGCGCGGAGCGGCCGAGTCATGAAGGTGTGTCTCACCGAGCGGCGACGCGCGGAGCGGCCGAGTGATGAAGACGTGCATCACTGAGCGGCAACACGCGGAGCGGCCGAGTGATGAAGGTGTGTCTCACCGAGCGGCGACGCGCGGAGCGACCGAGTGATGAAGACGTGCATCACGGAGCGGCGACGCACGGAGCGGCCGGGTGATGAAGATGTGTCTCACCGAGTGGCGACGCGCGGGGCTGCCGGGTGATGAAGATGTGTCTCACCGAGTGACGACGCGCGGGGCTGCCGGGCGATGGCGGTGTGTCTCACCGAGTGGCGACGCGAGGGGCGGCCAGGTGATGAAGACGTGCATCATGGAGCGGCGACGCACGGAGCGGCCAAGTGATGAAGGTGTGTCTCACCGAGCGGCGACGCGCGGAGCGGACAGGTGATGAAGACGTGCATCACGGAGCGGCGACGCGCGGAGCGGCCGAGTGATGAAGGTGTGTCTCACCGAGCGGCGACGCGCGGAGCGACCGAGTCTTGAAGACGTGCATCACAGAGCGGCGCCGCGCGGAGCGGCCGAGTGATGAAGGTGTGTCTCACCGAGTGGCGACGCGCGAGGCGACCAAGTGATGAAGACGTGCATCACGGAGCGGCGACGCACGGAGCGTCCGAGTCATGTAAGTTGACGAAGATGTGTCCAGCAGAATGACGGCGTGCGGGGCGACCGAGTGATGAAGACGTGCATCACGGAGCGGCGACGCGCGGAGCGGCCGAGTGATGAAGATGTGTCTCATCGAGTGGCGACACGCGGGGCGGCCAGGTGACGAAGACGTGCATCACGGAGCGGCGACGCGCGGAGCGTCCGAGTCATGTAAGTTGATGAAGATGTGTCCAACAGAATGACGGCATGCGGGGCCACCGAGTGACGAAGACGTGCCTCGCAGAGTGACGGTGCGCGGGGCAGCCGAATGTCTGGACATTTTTGTTGTCCGAGTGACGGGTAGCCGAATGTCCTTTGGTTTGGTTTCATCTCTTGTCGGGTGCCGAGGAGGGAGAGCGGAGCTACTCGGCGCCGGGGCAGGAGTTTCTCGGTACCCGTGGTGCATCGCCGAGTACCTCCACCGGGGAGGCTGCTGCTGGGCAGCGGACACCGAAGGGAGGAGTGGCCGCGCGCGAGGGTGCGATGTACCCCTGTGCCTGCGCCGCGCCTTTACATCAGAGGTCGTTGTCGAGCGGCCGACCGAATGAAGGAGCCGCCGGGCCATGGCCTGCTTCTAGCGTCCGCGCCACGTAGGGGAGCCAGACCGCCGTTCCAAGTGACTGGGAAGGCCGAGGCCGTTTCAGTGAACGTTGCTGCCGAGTAGTTGGTGCTGGAGGTACTAGCCGCCGGGTAATTGGTGTTGGAGGTACTAGCCGCCGAGTGATTCCGTTTGGTCCGAGTGCACTTGTCCGAATGATCACGTTCGGACGAAGAGAATAAGATCCTCATCTCCTTTGCTGAGTGGTCGAGGCCTCTGCCGCGGGATCCGCCGTCAAGCAGTCAGCTGGAGGAGAGCTTGACGCGGAAGTAGCCGTGGAAAGCGACGTTGCCATTGCTGTATGTTGCAGGGCGCTGCCGATTGGTGGGAGTTGTTGCCGACTGGACGATGCTGGAGGGAGGAGATGGTGTGCACATGCGCCGCGCCGGGCAAATGTTACATGAGGGATGAGCCGTCGAGCGCACCCAGAGGTCGCCGCCAAACCATCGACGCCGAAGGGTGAAGCTGCTGAGCATGGCAGCATGGCCAACTCCAAATCCCCACGCCGCGTCGCGTTTGTGCTTCCGGTTGCGGTGGTGTGCTGCTGCCATCATCGGACGCGGTGGTGTGCTGCTGACTCCATCCTACCCGTTGTCAGCGGGCGCTTGGCCTTGGATCGAAAGGCCGCCGTGGCCTCGTGCCGGAGGCCATCGGTGGCGAGGATTCGCCAACGGCTGCTGTTACAGGTGCCTTCATGATGCATTGATGGAGATGCTCACGTCCAAAACCTGAACGCACGACCACCTTTGTTTTGGCCGAGATTAGTGCTGGAGATCCCACTGAATGGCCGTTTATGAGGCAGCCAATTAATCCGGTATTGAAGGTCACACGTCCTTCAGTTTCCTTTTTCCTGCATGCAGTTAATCGATCGAGTAAGTGGCCCATGATGCATGCACTTACGAGGCACTGATTCTTTTAATCCGAACGGCCATCGGTTGCGAGTAGATCGTCGTCACAGCGCGCCTCCACCATGGAGACCAACGCCGCCGACCGGCGCCAGAGGAAGGAGCGCTGTATGCCTGCGTCGCGTTGGCCCCACGCCTCCACCGTGAAGGTCGCCGCCGAGCAGCCGATAACAAGAGGCCGGAGTCGACGACGAGGCGAACGACATTGACGGCTGTGTGTGTGTGTGGGGGCTCAACAATAACGAAGTTGGAGAAGACGATGAAGCGGACGGCGCCGGAGGCCGCGCATGGCGACGACAAAGCCGGCGACGCCGGAGCCGTGCGTGGCGACGATGAAGCGGGCGGCACCGAAGCCGTGCGTTGCGACGACGAAGCCGGCGGGCGCCGGAGGCCGCGCGTGGCGACGACGAAGCGGGCGGCGCCGGAGCCGTGCGTGGCGACGAAGAAGCGGGCAGCACCGGAGCCGTGCGTGGCGACGACGAAGCCGGCGGGTGCCGGAGGCCGCGCATGGCGACGATGAAGCGGGCGGCGCCGGAGCCGTGTGTGGGGCTCAACGAGGCGGACGGCGCCGGCGGCCGTGCGTGGAGGTGCAGTTGCCTTCCGGCTTTCAAGCCGCCGTTGCCGTCACTGGCGACGTCCGGAACGACGATTTAGGTAATCAGCTCACGCGTATGGAAGGTCAACCAACCTAAAGGTCGATAATTTTTCTTGTATGTGATCGGATGGATGTCTGCTTCCTTTCTGTTTGCGACCCTTTGTTCGTGGTGAGGATGAACAGTATGAAAATTGTGTGAAAGTGTGAAGATGTAATCGAATAGAGGGCACTAGCGGGAATCACTCTGCCACCCGTGGTTGAAGAAATAACCATCCGCATCATGGTTCGATAGACGTCATGTCCCACGGTGGGCGCCAACTGTCGTGGGACAATAGAAAGGGATAGTGTAAAGGAGCATGATCTATCGAGATGCAAATGGGTGACATGGTGGTTTTATCGAGTCCGGGCCTCTCGCGGTGGATATAACAGCCCTACGTCTCGTGCTTCGGAGAGGCTTTGCTTATCTGTCATGAACACGGAGTTACATGGTGTATTTGAGAAGGGAGAGGGGAGACGGATCTCCATGCCTGAGCTAAGTCCTGAGACTAATGGCGAGAGAGCCAAGGGAGAAGAATGATCTCCTCGGGGGGAGAAGAAAAACCAGCCCTGAGCTATGTGGTGGGGGGTGGCTTATATAGAGTGCGCAACCCCCTCACCTCCTATGTTACAATGTAGAGCATTAATGCCATAATGTCATCCCACTACGAAACCTCCACTATAAGGATGATGCCTCGACTGCCTTGTGGGTTGCTGGTCATCACATATCCGAGTGAGTCAAGATGGCCGAGTGGTTGACTGTCATCCGAGTGGGTGGAATGTACATTTCCGAGTGGATAGTATGTATGTATTTATCTGAACCCACCTGATGTGTGGACCCCATGCTGTTATGATATTTCGACCCTTTATGGGCCTACCTGTTTTGTGTATCCCCAACAATGGAGATTTTAGCTTCAGGTATCTTTCTTTTATTAGTGATGATGTCTTTCATGTATTTTGAATGAGGGGCCATCTTTAAGATATCAGTTAAGCGGGTGCGCAAAAAGACTGGCCTAATCATTTCAGCAAAGCGTTCAAATTCTTCATCATCTTTTTTCTTAGATGGTTTAGGTGAAAAGGACATGAGTTTTTGAACCCATGGCTCTCATTCTTTACCATGTTTTCTAGCCGCAAAGTCTCTTTTATCATATCGTTTATTTTTAGGTTGTGGGTTATCAAGATCAACAGCAGGCTCTATTTTAACATCATTATCTGGTTCTTTATCATTGTTCGGTTGAGTATCCTCATGAACATCATCATTATCATTTTCATTATCACTAGGTGAATGTTCATTACCAGATTGAGTTTCAGCATCAGAAATAGAGACATCATTATCTTTAGGAGGTTTTTGTATCTCAGGTTCACTAGAGGTATGCAAAGTCCTATCATTTTTCTTTTTCTTTTTCTTTTTAGAAGGACTAAGTGCATCAGCATTAATTCTTTGAGAGTCTTGTTCAATTCTTTTAGGATGACATTCAGGATAAAGAGGTTCTTGGGTCATTCTACCTCCTCTAGTAACTACTTTAGCAGCAAAATCATTCATATTATTATTCATTTCATCAAGCAATTCTTTTTGGGATTTAGCAACTTGTTCTAACTAGGTTTGAAGCATAGAGGCATGTTTTCCTACACCTCTAACATCATTATTGATTCTAAATAACAAGTCACTCAAGCAAGCAATCATATCAGAATTATATTTCAATTGTTTCAGAACATTTGCATTGAAGTGATCTTGTTTCATAATGTAGTTATCAAACTCATATAAGCATTGACTAGGATGTTTATTGTAAGGGATATCACTTTGATCAAACTCCAATAAAGAATTTACCTCTACCACCTGTGGAGGTGGTGGTGTGTCAAGGCCATGTATTTCTTCAATAGGTGGTAAATTCTTAACATCCTCAACTTTAATACCTTTTACCTTCATATATTTCTTTGCCTCTTGCATATCTTCAGGACTGAGAAATAAGATACCCCTCTTCTTCGGAGTGGGTTTAAGTGGTGGTTCAGGGAGAGTCCAATCATCAGAATTCTTCAATATATTATTCAATAGTTCCTCAGCTTGTTCAACAGTTTGTTCCCTGAAAACACAACTAGCACAACTATCTAGGAAGTCCCTAGAAGCATCAGTTAGTCCATTATAGAAGATATCAAGTATTTCATTTTTCTTAAGAGGGTGATCAGGCAAAGCATTAAGCAATTGGAGAAGCCACCCCCAAGCTTGTGGGAGACTCTCTTCTTCAATTTGCACAAAGTTAAATATTTCCTGTAAGGCAGCTTGTTTCTTATGAGGAGGATAATATTTTTCAGAGAAGTAGTAAATCATATCCTAGGGACTACACACACAACCAGGAGCAAGAGTATTGTACCATATCTTAGCATCACCCTTTAATGAGAACGGAAATAATTTTAGAATATAGTAGAAGCGAATCTTCTCATCATGAGCAAAGAGGGTGGCTATATCATTCAACTTAGTGAGATGTGCCACTACAGTTTCAGTTTCATAGCCATGGAAAGGATCATATTCAACCAAAGTAATTAACTCTGGGTCGACAGAGAATTCATAATCCTTATCGGTAACAAAGATAGGTGAAGTAGCAAACTTAGGATCACATTTCATTCTAGCATTCAAAGTCTTTTCCTTATACTTGCATAATATTTTTTAAGATCATCTCTATCTTTACAAGAAAGGATTTCTCTAGCTATCTCCTCATCCATAACATAACCTTCAGGTATCTTAGGAATTTCAAATCTTGAAGAGCTAGGTCTAATAGATGTTTCATAATTCTCAGTTTCAAAGACTTCATCAGTTTCAGTAATCTCATCAGTTTAAGTAATTTCATTCTCTTTAGCTCTAGCAATTTGTTCATCAAGAAATTCACCTAGTGGCACATTGTCATCAAGCATGGTACTAGCATCATCATAAGCATCATTCATAGCAGAAGTAGCATCATCAATAACTTGCGACATATCAGGATTAATAGCATGTGGTGGTGTTGCAAGCTTACTCATAACCGAAGGTGAATCAAGTACAGAGCTAGATGGCAATTCCTTACCTCCCCTCGTCTTAGAAGGAAAAATCTTGGTTCTTCTATCCTTCAGATTATTCATAGTGATCAATTGATATAAATCCCAAGTGACTCAACAAATATAGCTATGCTCCCCGGCAACGGCGCCAGAAAAAGGTCTTGATAACCCACAAGTATAGGGGATCGCAACAGTTTTCGAGGGTAGAGTATTCACCCCAAATTTATAGATTCGACACAAGGGGAGCCAAAGAATATTTGCGAGTATTAGCAGTTGAGTTGTCAATTCAACCACACCTGGAGATTAAATATCTACAGCGGAGTGATTAGTAGCACAGTGGTATGATAATTTTGATAGCAGTAGCAATCGTAATAGTAACGGTAGCAGTGATAACAATGGTATTGTAGCAAGTGTAACAGTAGCAATAGCAATAGTAACTTAGCAAGAGAAATATGTGGAGAACTCGTAGGCACTGGATCGGTGAACTCGTTGGATAATATTCATCATGTAACAGTCATAACCAAGGGCGACACAGAACTAGCTTTAGTTCATAAATGTAATGTAGGCATGTATTCCATAAATAGTCATACGTGCTTATGGAAAAGAACTTGCATGACATCTTTTGTCCTACCCTCCCATGGTAGCGGGATCCATAAGGAAACTAAGGGATATTAAGGCCTCCTTTTAATAGAGAACCGGAACAAATCATTAACACATAGTGAATACATGAACTCCTCAAACTACGGTCATCACCGGAAAGTATCCCGACTATTTTCACTCCGGGGTTTACGGATCATAACACATAGCAGGTGCATATGACTAGCAAGATCGGATCAGAACATAGATATAATGGTGATAACATAAACGGTTCAGATCTAAAATCATGGCACTCCGGCCCTAGTGACAAGCATTAAGCATGGCAAAGTCATAGCAACATCAATCTCAGAACATAGTGGATACTAGGGATCGAACCCTAACAAAACTAACTCGATTACATGATGAATCTCATCCAACTCCCCACCGACCAGCAAGCCTACGAAGGAATTACTCACTCCCGGTGGGGAGCATCATGGAATTGGCGATGGAGAAGGGTTGATGATGACAAAGACCAAAGTTTCCCATCTCTGGAGCCCCAAACGGGCTCCAGATCTGGCCTCCCGATGAAGAACAGGAGGTGGCGGCGGCTCCGTATCGTAAAACGCGATGAAACTTTCTCTCTGATTTTTTGCCGAAAATAGGATTTTATAGCGCTGGAATTAGGGTCAGTGGGGCCCCGAGGTGGGCACAACCCACCAGGGCGTGCCTAGAGGGGGTGGCGCGCCCTGGTGTATCGTGCTAAACTAGGGCACCCCCTCCGGTGGTTCTTGGCTCCAGTAATTTTTATTTATTGTAAAATAAATCACCAAAAGGTTTCGTCCAGTTCCGAGAACTTTTATTTCTGCACAAAAACAACACCATGGTAGTTCTGCTGAAAACAGCGTCAGTACGGGTTAGTTTCATTCAAATCATGCAAATTAGTGTCCGAAACAAGAGCAAAAGCGTGAGGAAAAGTAGATACGACGGAGACGATTCATGGTGCTGTCCTAAGGTGCCTTCCGTGAGGCGCACACGTGAAGGATTCACGCTGGAGGGTTTGCAATATGTTCATGATTCACTTATAGTGGGTGGCGAGAGTGACAGAAACTTGCACCCGAGTAAGGGGATTGTTTACGTATGGGAGTAAAGGGGACTTGATGTTTAATGCTATGGTTGGGTTTTACCTTAATGATATTTAGTAGTTCCGGATGCTTGCTAGAGGTCCAATCATAAGTGCATATGATCCAAGTACGGAAACTGTGTTAGTGTATGCCTCTCCCTCATTGCATATGACAAGTATCTATGATATTATACTCAATTGCCTTTGGACAATCTTTCTCTTGCGTTACACAAAAAGCTTTCTACTAAACAACTCACTAAATTAATATTTATCTAAACAGCCCCTAACTTTTATTTACTTGCTCTTTATTACCTTGCAAAACTATCTTTACACCTACTAATTACTTCTAGTTTCTTTCCCGCCAAGTAGTTTCATACTTGTTCTAGTTAAAGTAAGCGTTAGCGTGTGTAGAGTTATATCGGTGGACGATAGAACTTGAGAGAATTTGAATTCTACCTTTAGCTCCTCGTTGGGTTCGACACTCTTACTTATCGAAAAAGGATACAAACGATCCCCTACACTTGTGGGTTATCAGTGATACGACGAAGCAACTTACCCAATGTGCTTTCATGATTTTCCGAGATGAATGCACACAATAAGGACTATTTAAGATGGCTGAAGTATCGTTTGGCACGCGGATCTGATCATGATCTTGCAACGTGGTTGGCACAAAAGCCATCAACCACGATTATGAAGTACCAAGCACACAACATAAATGGCAACACGTTCTACACTAAGGAACATGATGGTAAGACCTCGTATCGGAACAACTCTGTTCGAATAGAATGCCTAACTGTAGACGAAGATGATAAACAGGTATGATGACAACTAGGCGATCGTTAACTAATTACAAATCACGAAATACAAACAAACCAACTAATCCTAGACTAAGACGTATTCATCCATGCATGTGCTTGTGTGAGTAAGTTGTATGCATGTGCAAATGATACTAGTTACTACTTACTCCGTTTCCAAATATAAGTCTTTTTTAGAGATTTCAATATGACTACATATGAAGCAAAATGAGTGAATTTATAATCTAAATACGTATATATACTATGGAACCATCAAAGAGATTTGGGAGCTTAACTATGTGCAAATGAAGGTGGCATTATTCAAGTGCAGATGGGTCCCTCTTGGTAGCATAAAGGTTGATGCTTACAGGAAGACATATGTTGACTGCAGAAATATGGCATATCAAAAGGACCCATTTATTCTTGCCAGCGATGCTACCTAGAATTTCCATGTGCAAGACTCCTTGCATAAGAACTGCCATCTACTCATGTATGGGAAGAGTAGGGTACTAGGCGCCGAGAATGTTGGTGATGAGGAGAAGTACAATCAATATGATGAGTTGCTACCTGAGGGGCCATGCTACAAAACAGAGGAGAAGCACAAAATCATCAGAAAACCTAAGTTCATTAGGGGTGAACCTAATGATAGCGATCACCCCATGTACATGGGAATTAAGTAAAAAAAATCAGTATGTCTATTGTACTGAATCGTGAGCGATGTGTACTGAGTTTGTTCTATTAGAAGTTTCACATGTACTGTATTGTGAGGTATCCACGGCCTTCTGTTGATCTAGATTAATATGTTGTCAACCCTAGGAGTGAATTTGAACTATTTATGATCATATACCCTATAGCTAGAACGCTCAATTGATCTCACTCCGGTATGTATGAACTGAACATGTGCAATATGGTTTACCAATCGCTCACGGTTCAATCACTAAAGCCGTGTCCCTCCCAAACCGTGGTTGATGACCCCTAATGCATGCAACGTGAGTTGTGCATTACGATTGGCCAAAACCCAAGCCACACGGATCATACGTCTGCACCATAGGATGCACCCATATCGAACGACAGTCCTTATCCCTCTCGTCAACACACATAGTTGCATCTGGGATTTGATTTATATGCACTAAATGCCTCGTAAATGCTAAAAATGGCTTAAATATAGCAAACGAGCAAAGAAATGTGTCAGAAAATCAAACCCGGCGTATAATGATGATTGCGTGCCGTGGGAAAAAATTGGAGGAGAGGCGATGAAGACACCGTCGATTGGAGTTCGATTTTCCACTTCTCCCTTTGGAACTATGATCCTTCTACTGAGATGCTATGGTTTCCAAGGGGCGATCATCGTAACTTGTGCCAAAGTTTACCAAAAAAATTCCACGGGTTCTCTAGATCACGCCACGACGACACACCAATTTCCGTGATTTTCTGAGTCCATCTGCATTTCCTGTAATTAAATTACCGACATGCCTTGTGTAGGTGGACGCATCTCCCAGCCGAAATGTTTGAAAATTCTTCTCATTCCTTGGACAATGGCAAAAATCACACAAAGCGACACACAAATGATTTGTAAGAGCTTCTTTGCCAGCATCCACATGTAGTTCATGTTGTGATTTTATTTATATGCACTAAATGCAAGATAAATGCAATAAATACCTTAGATATAGCAAACGAGCCCTGAAATCCACCAGGAGATCAATAATAGGAGTACAATGATGTTTGCGTACCATGGAAAAAATCGAGGCAAAACGATGAAGTCAACACTTATTGGAGTCTGAAATGCCAACTATACTTTTGGAAACTACGATCCTTCTTGTGAGATGCCTTGGTTTCCAAAGGGGCGGTCATCACAAGTTCTGCCATACATTACCAATTTTTTCCATGGGGTATTCACATCATGCCATGGTGACACACCCATTTTCGTGATTTTTGGAGTACATCTGTATTTCCTCCATTTAAATTATGAACAAGCCCTACGTTGGTGAAAAAATGTCTTAAAATTAGCAAACAAGTCATGAAATGCGACAGAAAATCAATACAGGGGTTAAAAGGTGATTGTGTACCGTTGAAAATAATTCGAGGCTTAATGATGAAGTCACATATTCATTTGAAATGAAAATATGATTCTTGTGCATAAACAAATAGCACACTGTTCATTCATTAAAGTTGTGTGCTTCCGAAACCGTGGCCGATGACACCTAATGCGCGCAAAGTGAGTCGTGCGTTCTGAATGGCCAAAACCCAAACCACACGGATCGTACGTCTGCACCGTAGGATGCACCAAATCGAACGGCAGTCCTTGTCCCTCTCGTCAACACACGTAGTTGTAGTTGGGATTTGATTTATATGCAGTAAACACCCCGTAAATGCTAAAAATGACTTAAATATAGCAAATGAGCCGAGAAATGCGCCAGAAAATCAAACCTGGCATATAATGATGATTGCCTACCATGGGAAAGAAATGGAGGAGAGGCGATGAAGACACCGTCGATTGGAATTCGATTTGCCACTTCTCCCTTTGGAACTATGATCTTTCTATAAGATGATATGGTTTCCAAGGAGCGATCATTGTAACTTGTGCAAAAGTTTAACAAACATTTTCCATGGGGTCTCGAGATCACGCCACGTGACACCGATTTCCGTGATTTTCTGAGTCCATCTGCATTTCCTTTAATTAAATTACCAACATGCCTTATGTAGGTGGACGCATATCGCCAACGAAATGTTTGAAAATTCTTTTCATTCCTTGGACAACGAATCAAAACGCACAAAGTGACACAGAAATGATTTTTAATGCCGTCTTTGCCAGCACCCACATGTATTTAATGTAGGGATTTGATTTATATGCACTACCAAATGAACAAACAACTTGCACCCAACGCGGGCAAGAGGGTTATCAATCCCCTTGATCTCGTTATTTGCAAGAAAATGAGTTGTGTAGATAATTGTTGATAATTGTAAATTGCAAAATAAAATAAAAATTAAATGAATGCAGCAAAGTAATAGTAGCGTTTGTAAATATATAAGTGAATAGACCCGGGGGCCATAGTTTTCCCTAGCGGCATCTCTCATGTAGGCAGCATACGGTGGGTAACAAATTATCGTTGGGCAATTCATAGAAAAGCGCATAGTTATGCGATTTTCATGGCAATGATCATCTATATATAGGCATCACGTCCATAAACAAATAGGCCAACTACTGCCTGCACCTATTGCTATTACTCCACTCATCGACCGCTATCCGGCATGCATCTAGAGTATTAAGTAAAACAGAGTAATGCTTGGAGAATGATGACATGATGTAGACAAAGTAAACTCAAGCAATATGAATGAACCCTGTCGTGTTATCCTTAGTAGCAACAACACAAAGACACATCTTGTCCCCTACTTTGTCACTGGGATATAGAAACTCGTCGGGTTCAACCTACCACAACGCACCACTACCACTAAAGATAGATCAATCTACTTGGCCAAAGCACATCAATAAATCGGAGAGCATTACGAAGCTATAATGATCATGCAAATAAGAATCTTAATATTCATAGGTGACTCAAATACTTTTCATGAATAATCTGAACATAAACCCACAATTAATCGGATCCCAACAAACACACCGCACAATAGGATTACATCGGATAGATCAAAGCAAAGATGTGATGATCATTGTATTGAAGATCAAGAGATAGAGAGATTGCCATCTAGGTACTAGCTATGGACCCGTAGGTCTGTGGTGAACTACTCACACATCATCATGAGGGCAGCAAGGTTGATGTAGAGGCCCTCTATGATCGATCCCCCTTCGGAAGGGTGCCGGAACGGAGCTCCAGATGGCCTCGCGATGGAACAGAGACTTGCGACGGCGTAAAAAGGGTTTCGGGACTGCCTCTGGTATTTTTAGGGTAGATGAGAATTTATAAGCCAGAGAGGGGCGTCAAGAGACGCCCGAGGGAGGTACAAGCCAATAGGGCGCCCCCCAGGGCGCACCCTGTTGGCTTGTGCGGCCCTCGTGTGGCCCCCGGCCTCCCTCCGAAGCTTCTATGTCTTCTTTTGGTACAGGAAAAATCATCAAACAGTTTCGTGACAATTGGATTTCGTTTGGTACTATAAACCTGAAAAGTGAAAAACACGCAGAAAACAACAACTGGCACTAGGCACATGGTCAATAGGTTAGTGCTCAAAAATATTATAAATTGGTAAATAAAGACCCAAAAAGTATCCTAGAATGATAATATATCAGCATGGAACAATCAAAAATTATAGATACATTGGAGACGTATCAAGCATCCCCAAGCTTAATTCTTGCTCGTCCTCGAGTAGGTAAATGATAAAAACAATTTTTTTGATGTGACATGCTATCCATTATATAATCTTATGCATGTATGCTCATTGAGAAAAGATGAATCAACAAATATTAACATAGCAATATTCAAAGTGTAAGAAACAAAATCATCAATCTTTCAAAGTATATGATCCTTAAGGAATGTTAACCCCCCATTCATTTATTATATTAGCAAGGCATGGCTCCATCTTCACCACATTAATACAAATGTTAAGCACCACGGTATCCAAGTGAGGCAATTGGATCGTACTTTTTCAATATGCATCAACTTTTTATTCTTCACGCAATACATGAGCGTGAGCCATTGGACATGGCATTTAGGTGGAACAGAATATGGTGGTAGATATCAAAGGGGCAAAAGTGGAGAAGATAGTCTCACATCAAATAGGCGTACCGACGGGCTATGGAGATGCCCATCGGTAGATGTCAATGCAAGGAGTAGGGATTGCCATGCAAATGATGCACTAGAGCTATAAGTGTATGAAAGCTCAAATGAAGCTAAGTAGGGTGTGCATCCAACTTGCTTGCTAATGAAGACCTCGGGGATTTGAGGAAGCTCGTCATAGGAATATACAAGCCAAGTTTGTAATAATTAATAGGTAATTCCCGCTAGCATATGAAAATGACATATCATGAGACTCTCTACATGAGGAGCATAGTCCCACTTTGAGGCACAAGTGTGGTAAAAGATAGTAGCAAGGTCCCTTCTCTCATTTTCTCTTATTCATTTTTTTTGAATGGTGGGCTCATTTGGCCTCCCCCATCTTTATTTTTCATCCGGAAGCCCATCCCGACTTGTGTGGGAATCATAGTCTCCATCATCCTTTCCTCACTGGGACAATGCTCTAATAATGATGATCATCACACTTTATTTACTTACAGCTCGATATGGAGAACTAATATGAAGATATGACTCTGTATGAATGCCTCTGGCAGTGTACCAGGATGTGCAGTGTTCTAGCGTGACACGTATCAAAAATATGATGAAGGTGGCTTTGCCACAAATACTATGTCAGCTCTGTATGATCATGCAAAGCAATATGATGATGAACGAACTAGTCATGTGAAGTTACGATGGAATTTGCATGGCAATCTATCTCAGAATGGCTATGAAAATGCCATGATAGGTAGGTATGGTGGCTGTTTTGAGGAAGATGTAGTGAGGCTTATGTGCAACAGAGTGTATCATGTCACGGGGTTTGGATGCATCGGCAAAAGTTGCACCGATCCTCGAGGTGAGAATGGACAATGCACGGTACCGAAGAGGCTAGCAAATATGAGAAGGTGAGATTGCATATGTCCATGGTTTCACATTAGTCATAAAGAACTCATATACTTATTGCAAAGTTTTATTAGTTTTATCATAGATGAAAGTACTACTCATATGCCCCGAGGGAAGAGGTTGGTAGGAGTGAACCATCGCGCGCTTCTGACCCGAAACAACACTAGGATTTCAACGAGGAATAGAAATGCTCACACATCATCACCATGCCTCTTTAATTTTTAGATGAACAAAAAGTTAACCCTTCTTAATAATGACACTTCTACGGATCAACAATTATGGACTCACACCTTTTTCATATTACCACATCTATATCATTAACCCACAATTTCTCTATATGTGCTACATGATGGTTTTGATTATCACTCATTGAATACCTAATATTTTTGGACTAGTCTTATGACCCATGCAAATTACCGTCACTATTTATTAACTCTCAAACAAATATAAGTGAAGAACGAGAGTGAAATTATTTCTATAAAATCTACACGCCACTGTGCTCAAAAAGATATAAGTGAAGTACTAGAGCAACTGCTAAGCTCAAAAGATATAAGTGAAGCACATAGAGTATTCTATCACATTATGATGAAGGTGTGTCTCTCTAAAATAGGTGTGTCCAGCAAACAATGAGTGTGGCAAACTGAAAGTAAAAGCAAACAAAAACAAACGACGCTCCAAGGAAAACTCATATCATGTGACGAATAAAATTATAGCTTCAAGTGACATACCGATGGATTGAGACGAAAGAGGGGGTGCCTTCCGGGGCATCCCCAAGCTTAGACGCTTGAGTCTCCTTTAAAATATTACCTTGGGGTGCCTTGGGCATCCCCAATCTTAGGCTCTTGCTACTCCTTATTCCGTTGTCCATCATGATAAGACCCAAAACTTGAAAACTTGAATCACACAAAACTCAACAAAACTTCGTGAGATCCGTTAGTATAAGAAACATATTGCATACTTTAGGTACTGTTATAAATTGATTCTTATTTAATAATTGCGTAATAGGTACTGTATTCTAACTTCTCCATGGCTTATACCCCCCGATACAATCCATAGCATAATCAAAACAAGCAACTATGCAAGCAAAAAATAGAATCTATCTAAAACAGAACAGTCCGTAGTAATCTGTCGAGAACCTATACTTCTGTAACTCTTGAAACTCTTAAACATTAGGATAACCTCAAAAATTTGTATTTCAACATTGTGTAAAAAATTCAGATTATTATCACGCTCCAGTAAAAAATGAAAATTCTTGTACTGGAGTCAAAAGTTTCTGTTTTTTTTTCAGCATCGATTCTACTCATCTTGTGAGTCATCCCAAAGGCTTTACTTGGCACAAACACTAATTTAACCACAAAATCATAATCATTACAGAGGCAATAATCATGTTATCAAAAATAAACAGAAAGTTTAAAGCAAAAATTTTAATATAACTATTGGGTTGCCTCCCAGCAAGTGTTATTGTTTTATGCCCCTAGCTAGGCATAATGCATTGTTTCAAGTATTGTCATCGTTGACACTCCACCCATAAGTAGCTCTCATGATTGATTCATACCTTTCTAGGGAAGTGTTCCACCCCTGTTGGCTTGTGCGGCCCTCGTGTGGCCCCCTGCCTCCCTCCGAAGCTTCCAGGTCTTCTTTTTATCCAGAAAAACTCATCAAAAAGTTTCGTGGCAATTGGACTTCGTTTGGTACTGTAAACCTGAAAAGTGAAAAACACGCAGAAAACAGCAACTGGCACTAGGCACTTGGTCAATAGGTTAGTGCTCAAAAATATTATAAATTGGTAAATAAAGACCCAAAAAGTATCCTCGAATGATAATATATCAGCATGGAACAATCAAAAATTACAGATACGTTGGAGAAGTATCATATCGCCATGAGTTAATATGATGTTTAATTGTTATCATGGATGTCACTACTACAGAATGGTCCAAAGACAACACATCAATCAGAGACCCTTCATGGAAACTGTGTGCGATCCATCAATTGCAAACGGTATAGTTCAAGCTCCGTCGCTAATGACACGAACTGTGTGTGATGGCGGATCCATCAAATACGATCCAGAAAATAGTTGCGTGTGTGATGCTGGGCATACAGTTGGTGCTTATGAACTGTTTGTGATTAGACAAGATAACACAAACGGTTCTCAAAATACATATGTGTGTGAAGTAAGGCATACAGTTCATTCAGACAAACTGTTTGCGTTGATCGAGCTAGAACACAAACGAGTTACCATAACAAGGTGTGTGTGATACCAGGCAAATAGTTCATTCATAAGAATTGTGTGGGAAGACCAATAATAACCCAAACGATTCATACTGACAAGTTGTGTTGGTTGTTGGCAGACGGTTGCTGCCAAACAATTGTCAGCGATGGATAAAATCATTACCGACGCTTCATTGGGAAGTGCCGTTTACCTATATAATATCGCAGATGTTTCATAATTATGACCCGTGTACCTGCGCATCACCCCGTCCTCCTCTCTCACGTCTTGTCACCGCGTTGCTGCCCGAGGATTCCAGTGCACGCTTCGGCATCACTTTTGGCCACGCGTCCGCTCGATGAGCTCGTTCCCGCGCACATCCGCGTAGGTTCCCATGCACAAAACCGTCCTACGGCTCTAGCTTCCCGCCCGGCTCGGTGAAATCCCCAATGCTTGCCGGCCTGCTATATAAACCCTCACGGCCGGCGACTCCACATTGCCTTCATCCCCTCCCTCCCCGTAGCTTGTCTAGTTTGATTCTCCCCCAATCGCCAATGGCACCGGCCGTTCGTCGTCGCCCAGCCACTCCGCCAGAGGACAGCTCCAGCTAGGAGGCTTCACCACGTCGGCGCGGCAGTCCTCTGAAGCGTATGGTGCACGTGGCGTCCCTGGTGGGTGTGCGCACGCCACCAACTACACGCTCAACCACTGCTGCCCGAAGGCAGCTACTGCCGGTGGCCGCCGTTGCCGCCAACACGCCGGCAGCCACCGGGGCCACCACCCCACCGTCGTCCATCTTTGCCAGCAACTGGCAGGCAACGTCGAGTCCCGTCGCTTCGAGGAGGGCGTCTTGAGCGCCGGAGGGCAGCACTGGCAGGCAACGGACACGACTCCAGCAACTCGTCGGCAGGCTCCTCCGCCACTTCTCTTACTAAGCGCGCTCGATTCTGCTGGAAGAGGTACAAAGCCCCTCCGTAGTACTAGTATTTAGGGGTTATTTTGTTCAGTTCATCTAACTATAGACATGGTTGAACTGTACCACGTACTTTAAATTAGCTAGTATGTATAGCTAAACTAGCTATTTCAGTACGTGGTTGGCAACAATTGGGGAAAAGTTTGTTCGATTCAGCTGTCGAGTTGAACTATTTTGTACAAAGACCAATGGTTAATCTATGAATGAAATCCATGTTTGCTGAATTTCAGTTGCAAAAGTGCACCGTAATAGTGATTTTGTTCCTGCGAAAATCAACAAATGCCAGTGCTATAATGTTGACAAATGCCAATGTTACTAGATCGACAGATGCCAATGCTTCCGATTTGACACATGGCAATTTACCCAATATGATAGATGCAAATCTTCCTGGATTGTCTGTACTAGGCACACGGGTCATATTAGAGAAATGTTTGCGATGACGCATTGCACCAATCCTGCGCGCCAATATTTTCACTTGGCTTACGGGCGAAGGAAAGATAGTTATCAATCAGTATACGGGTATTCAACCTGAACCGTTTGTGATGAGTGTTTATTCAGAGAAAACGATGATGGTTTTTTGTTTGCTATGTGAATTCAGAGATAAATACTTAGTTCATCGAACCATAGATTTCATTCATTCAAGCTTTGACTTTACATTCATACAATCGAGATACAATATAAAGAAAACTAGTTGCGGCGGCGGCGGCGACTGCGGCGTCCTGCGGCGGCGTTCTCGTGCTCCGGGGCGAAGTTGTATAGTTCTTCAAACGAGACCAGAATGTCATGGACTTCACAATCAAAGAGCCGGTCGTCGCGTGATCGACGGGCGTGGGGCCGGGGGGCGGAGACTAGCGGCGCTGCGAGGAAGCTGTCGACGGCGGCGTTCCAATCCGCTGAGGGGCCCACGATGGGTGCAGGCGCGCGCACGGGGTCGGGCGCCGTGGGTGCGGGCACGCGCACTGGTACCGGTGTGGCGTGTGCAGGGGCGCACACGAGCACGGGTTATCAGAGTTCCCACGAAGGGTTATGGGGCAGGCCAGGGGAAGTTTCCACTTCCCCATACCCATTCATCCCCTCTCTCTCGTGGCTCTCTCTCTCTCTAGGCGACTACAAGGCCACGGAGGCTGCCGCCGGACCTCCATTTCCGGCCACTCTTCCGTGATTCTAACCGTTGGAATCGATCCCCACCCTCTCCTCTTGCCATGGATGCCGGTATTGTCCCCGTTCTTCTCTCCTATGGTTCTTCTCTTTTGAATCTAGGTCTTAGACAATACTAATTGCATTCGTCGATTTTTAGTCAAATCGAGGCCTGAGTTTGTTGTGGAAGATGACTAGGGAGTAGATATGAAGTTCTAGTGGACAATATGTGCATTTGACGTCACCGGTAGTACCGGATCTGACCGGCGGCTGTAGGTGCCCCCGTGGTCTCCGCCCGCGCGGTACTACCGCTCCTCCTGGAGCGGTACTACCGCTCGTGGACGGTACTACCGCTCTGGTCAGCGGTACTACCGCTGGTGCTGCCAAATGCCCCGGTTTTCTCACTTCTACTCCAGATTTGCTCGTTTTTTTCTTTTTTCTTCTGGCTCCAACCGTGAGGGTGGCTTGATACGTCTCCAATGTATCTATAATTTTTGCTTGTTCCATGATGTTATATTATCATTCTTGGATGTTTTACAATCACTTTATAGCAATTTTATATCATTTTTTGGGACTAACCTATTGACATAGTGCCAAAGTGCCAGTTGCTATTTTTGCTTGTTTTTTACTTTGCGGAATATCAGTACCAAACGGAGTCCAATCGCGACGAAACTTTTTGGAGATTTTTTCTTGACCAGAAGACACCCAGTGGGCCAAAGAAGTGCCAGAGAGGTGGGCTGTGGAGTCCACAACCTACCAGGGCGCGCCAGGGGGGCCCAGCGCGCCCTGATGGGTTGAGCCCTCCACGGGGCCCCCTCCACTGGCTCTGATGCCCATAAATACCCAAATATCCAGAAAACCCTAGGGGAGTCGACGAAAAACACATCCAGCCGCCACAAGTTCCAGAAGCCTCAAGATCCAATCTAACACCATCACCGTGGGGTTCATCTTCTTTCATAGGTGCCTCTCCGATGATGCGTGAGTACTCCACCATAGACCTACGGGTCCGTAGGCAGTAGCTAGATAGCTTCATCTCTCTCTTTTGATTCTCAATACAATGGTCTCTTGGAGATCTATTTGATGTAAACTTTTGCAGTGTGTTTGTTGGGATCCGATGAATTTTGAGTTCATGATCAGTTTCTATCCATGAATATTATTTGAGTCTTCTTTGATCTCTAATATGCATGATTACTTATAGCTTCGTATTTCTTCTTCGAATCTTTGGTTTAGTTAGGCCGACTAGATCTATTTTTCTTGCCATGGGAAGAGGTGCTCTGTGATGGGTTCGATCTTCCGGTGTCCTTCCCCAGTGACAGAAGGGGCAGCAAGGCACGCATGTATCGTTGCCATTAAGGATAACAAGATGGGGTCTATTCCTACATGAATAGATCTTGTCTACATCATGTCATCGTTCTTATTGCATTACTCCGTTTTTCCATGAACTTAATACACTAGATGCATGCTGGATAGCGGTCGATGTGTGGAGTAATAGTGGTAGATGCAGGAAGGAGTCGGTCTACTTATCTTGGACGTGATGCCTATATAATGATCATCGCCTTGGATATCGTCATGATTATTTGATCTTCTATCAATTGCCCAACAGTAATTTGTTCACCCACCGTGCGCTATACTCATAAGAGAAGCCACTACTGAATCCTACGGCCCCCGGGTCTACTTTTCCAACATATTGCTTTCCGATCTATCTTTTTGCCTCTTTGTTTTCAGATCTACTAAACCAAAAACCCAAAAATATATTGCTGCACTTTGTTTTCTCCTATCTATAATTACCTAATCTATCTTTTTACCGTAGAGAGATTGACAACCTCTCTTACGCGTCAGGTTGCAAGTATTTGTTATTTGTGTGCAGGTGCTGCTTATTAGGTGGTGGTGATCCTCCTACTGGTTCGATACCTTGGTTTCATAACTGAGGGAAATACTTACCGTCGCTGTGCTGCATCATCCTTCCTCTTTGGGGAAATACCCACGCAGTCTCAAGCCACGTCAAAGGAATTTCTGGCGCCGTTGTCGGGGAGGAAGCGGTCTCTTCTACGTGCCAATCTCAGGCGCCGAGGACATACCATCATCATCTACCAGGTTCCTAATCACAAATCTCATCTCCTTGCAATTACATTATTTGCCATTTGCCTCTCATTTTCCTCTCCCCCACTTCACCAATTTGCCGTTTTATTCACCCTCTTTTTCGTTTGCCTTTTTCTCGTCAGATCTCTTGCTTGCTTGCAATCTTGTTTGCGCACCAAGTTGTGTGATTTTTCGAATACTAATAATAATGATTTTATTAATACTCCGATTGCTCCTCCCGCCACTAGTGCGGAGTCTTGTGATATTAATGCCGCTTTTTTGAATCTCGTCATGAAAGATCAATTTGCCGGTACTCCTAATGAGGATGTCGCGTCCCATCTAAACACATTCGTAGAATTGTGTGATATGCAAAAGAAAAAAGATGTGGACAATGATATAGTGAAGTTGAAATTATTTCCTTTTTCCTTGCGGGATCGTGCAAAAATTTGGTTTTCCTCTTTGCCTCGCAATAGTATCGATTCTTGGAATAAGTGCAAGGATGCTTTTATCACTAAGTATTTTACGCCCACAAAAAATATTTCCCTTAGGACACAAATCATGAATTTTAAACAACTTGAGCATGGACATGTTGCACAATCTTGGGAAAGAATGAATTTGATGCTAAGAAATTGTCCTACTCATGGTTTAAATTTTGGATGATCATACAAAATTTTTAGGCGGGATTGAATTTTGTCTCTAGAAATCTTTTAGATTCCGCCTCGGGTGGTACTTTTATGGAAATTGCTTTGGGTGAAGCTACTAAATTGCTAGACAATATTATGGCAAATTATTCGCAATGGCATACCGAATGAGCACCTACTACAAAAAAGTTAATTCAGTTGAAGAAATTAGTACGTTGAGTGATAAGGTTGATGCTTTGATGAAATTGGTTGCTAGTAAAAATGCTCATATTGATCTTAATGATGTGCCTTTGTCTACTTTGATTGAGAAAAATAGTGATTCCGTAGATGTGAACTTGGTCTCGCGAAACAATTTCAATAACAATGCTTATAGAGGTAATTTTAACCCTAGGACTTTTCCTAGAAATTCCTCTAATAATTATGGTAATTCCTCTTACAATAATAATAGGAACAGCTCTGATCTTGAGAGTAATATTAAAGAATTTATCAATGCGCAAAAGGCTTTCAATGCTACGATAGAAGAAAAGTTGAATAAGATTGATGATATGTCTAGGAGCATTGATAGAATTTCTCATGATGTTGAAAATCTCAAGTTGAAAGCTTTCGTGCCTAAGATTGATGAATCAATTAAAGCTTTATATGTCTCTATGGATGAAAGTAAGAAAAGAACCGCTATGCTGAGAGCGAAAAGAGAAATCTTAGAAAAATCGTTTTCTAGTGATTGCCTTCATAAAAATGATGAAGATCTTAAAGTGATTGGTGTTTCTTCTATTGATTCCTTGTCTAGTAATATTAAAATTTATGATAAAGGGACTGAAGTAGAGTCAACTTTAGCTAGAAGGCGTCCCAATAATTTGGAGGGTGAAAATCTTGATGAAAATTTTGATGAAAGTGGGTTTGAAGAGGTCAAAACTTTAACTAGTGATGTGCCCACTATTTTGGATTGCAAAGACTTTAATTATGATAGTTGCTCTTTGATTGAATGTATTTCTTTGCTGCAATCCATGTTGAATTCATCCCATGCTTATGAGCAAAATAAAGCTTTTACTAAACATATCGTTGATGCCATGATGAAATCTTTTGAAGAAAAGTTGGAGTTGGAGATTTCTATTCCTATAAAATTACATGATGAGTGGGAACCTACTATTAAAGTCAAGATTAAAAATTATGAGTGCTTTGCTTTATGTGATTTGGGTGCTAGTGTTTCCATGATTCCGAAATCTTTATGTGATGTGCTTGGTCTCACCAATATTGAAGAATGTTCTCTCAATTTGCACTTGGCGGATTCTACTATTAAAAAGCATTTGGGAAGAATTAATGATGTTCTTATTCTTGCAAAAAGGAACTATGTGCCCATAGATTTTATTGTGCTTGATATTGATTGCAATCCGTCTTGTCCCATTATACTTGGTAGACCGTTTTTACGCACTATAGGTGCCGTGATTGATATGAAAGAAGGCAATATTCGTTTTCAATTTCCACTAATTTTTCAGAATTTTTAGAGTTACATAAGTATGGTTAGAGTACAGATTACTACAGACTGTTCTGTTTACGACACATTCTGTTTTCGTTGCATTGTGTGCTTGTTTTGATGAATCTATGGGTTATATTGAAGGGTATGAGCCATGGTAAAGTTAAAATACAGTAGGTATAATGCAATAATAAAATATGAATGGGTTTGCAACAGCACCTAAAGTGGTGATTTCCTTTATCATACTAACGGATCTCACGAAGATTTCGTTGAGTTTTGTGTGATTGAAGTTTTCAAGTTTTGGGTCAGATCACGATGGATGAAGGAATAAGGAGTGAAAAGAGCCTAAGATTGGGGGTGCTACAGCAACCCCAAGATATATCCAAAGAGAAACAAGCAACTAAGCTTGGGGATGCCCCCGAGTGGCATCCCCTCTTTCTTCTAACGACCATCGCTATTTTACTTGGAGCTATATTTTTATTCGTCACATATCATGAGTTTTGCTTGGAGCGTCTTGTATCATTTGAGTCAAAGAAGGCTGCTACCAAGAATACGCATCCATCCCTGGATAAGATGCCTGCCAAAGAGTTCCGGGAACTTTTCCATCATCTGTATGTCATTCCTCAATAATCTGCTTTTCGCAATCGTCCCTTCTGGACCAGGCGGCAAATGTCCATCTACAATGAGGTGCTACTGAATAAGGAAAACCTGTATGTGCCACATGTCAAGTCTATTGATATGGAGTTCTTGGAAAAGAATGCCCAATACTTTGGAGAGGCTCTAGAACTCTGTGAGAAGCTGGGAATTACTCATATTATGCAGTTCAACAAGGACTTTGATGCAGAGATGGTGGCCGTGCTCTTTGCTACAGTTCATCTTGGAACTGATGAGGACTGGACCTTGACTTGGATGTCAAATGGGAGGAAGTTGTCTGCTACTTGGAATAAGTTCATGGACTTGCTACATGTTGAGGATAAGGGGCTCCGGGACCCAGTTGGTTTTTGCCCCCACAAGGAAACAACAACCACTCACAAGAGGCATCTCTGTCCCTACAACACTGAGAAGATCTCCGCTACCACTGGCAAGTCATCCTATGTACTTCAGCCCTTTCTTGATATTATGCACCGCATCTTCCGGAACACTCTTTTTCCTCGGGTTTGCAACTTGGACATGGTACACTCCTACCTGGTGGATCTATTGCTCTTTTGTCAGGGTATGAGGCAGACTACCGAGGTGCCATCTCTGGATATTTCTCATTTCATGTGGTGTGAACTACTCTCTGCCATCTCTGACCGCAAGGTTTCCATCTATGGTCTGTACTTAATGCATCTGATTGAGAGCACTTGGGCTAAGACCTATCCAGGCATCCGTTTTGAGCACAGTGAGTTGGTTTCTCATAAGATTGTGCAGCTCCGCCAGAAGAACAAATGGGAAAATTACGTGGCTCCCGAGGCAGATGTGCCTGATAATGAGACTGAGGATGACGAGGATGATGAGGAGTTTGAAGTCCAAGGGGGTGCTGCTACTCATTAGCCATCTTGGGCTCAGAAACTTAAGGAGAAGATGAAGAAGCTATTCTGCATGCAGGCTCATGGTCAGTACAAGGCTCATGTGGCACACAAGGAGGCAAGGAGTTGCACAAGGCTTTGGGTAGGCACGTTGGTTTGGAGGTTCGGAGTGGATCTGAGGACTCCATCACAGATGAGGATGCTTGGACTGCCAAGAGCTACAAGTGGGAATCAGTTGATGCTATGCCTGGTTCGTCCGCTCCACCTAACACTTCTGCTCCACCCGGCACCGCCAGCTACAGCTCCGAGTCCGGAGAATATTGACGATGGTTCCATGAGTTGCTACCACCTCGGGTCATCTTAGTTCTCTCTGCCCTTTTGGTGTCTCGCTGCCAAAGGGGGAGAGTGTAGGGGATTTGCCGAGTCACGAGTGTTTGTTCTTAGTTGCCTGTGTTTATTCGCTCGTGAACTCTTTTATCATTTGCTTTGCTTTGGTTTGTGCTTGTGAGACTCTTAAGACCAAGTCATATGGTGTGAGACATATGCTACCCTCTTATTATCCTGATTATGTCTTATTATGTGAGTTATACTTATCATGTGCACTCTACTCACTCACATATCTTATGTTGCATTCTTGCTTCACTCTTACCTATTAATGCAAGTAGGTGTTGGTCTATAAAATATAGGGGGGGTGCTGATCCTAGTGTGGGCACTTTGCATTCCAAAAGCATATCCAAGAATAGTGCACATATCTAGGGGGAGCCCGTCTATATTTTCTAGAATTTGGGGTTTGCTTTTACTTATTATAATATCCTCTGTGCGAATCTCGTGTTGTCATCAATCCACCAAAAGGGGGGAGATTGTAAGGGCATATTTATACCCTAATGGTTTTGGTGATTGATTACAATGCATTTGTGGACTAACCGGGTGCACTAAGCTTTCAGAGATTATCAGGTGGCACGAGACGGTTAATTTCCCCTCCGGTGGGTAAAAGAGAAGACGGTTATTTTCCGACGATTTAGTGTTGGTGGACTTGAGTCGTAGGGAAATCCATACTATCAAGAGGGGGTATGCATTTGGAAAGGTTTGGTGGAATCAACACGTACACATTTGCACCCCGCCCTTTCCCGGTAACTGGAGCTCTGCCATGTGCCCTTGGTTGATTTAGAGTTGTCTGGGCGGTAGTACCGCTATGATGAGCGGTAGTACCACTGGATGACCCTGGCACCTCGCGCAGGGCATCAGACACTTGTCCGGTGACCTCCGCCTACAGAGCAGCAGCAGTGTACTGTTACTACTGTTGTCTCTGTGAGGGCGGTAGTACCGCTGGCCTAAGCGGTAGTACCGCTGGGGGTTCTGGCACCTGGCGCGGGGCACCAGACACTCCCGTGTCTGATGTATGATGACCCGCGACACCAAAGCGTAGTAACAAGCGGTGGTACCGCTGCCCCCCTTCTACTGCTGAGATCTGCTCCATCCACTGTGCCAGCGGTAGTACTGCTGGCAGGAGCAGTAGTACTGGTCCGCGGTACTACCGCCCCCTGTGCAGTTCAGTTGTGGCCCTGCGTGTGGTACTTCCATACGGACGGTAGTACCGCTCCCCGGAGCGGTACTACCGCTTGTGTGCGGCTG
Organism: Elymus sibiricus; assembly: GCA_039707655.1. NCBI lineage: Eukaryota > Viridiplantae > Streptophyta > Magnoliopsida > Poales > Poaceae > Elymus > Elymus sibiricus. The sequence goes on from CM077673.1 coordinate 319,754,744, forward strand.
GTAAGTGGGTAACGGGCAGATTCCCTTCCCACTATATAAAGGGTCTTCTTCCTCAAGAAGATTTACCTCTCATCCTCTCTAAAGCTCCATTATTGCCCCCAAGCTCGTTTTCACACGATCACTTTCCCTAGCCAACGAAACTTGTTGTAACTCTAGGGTTTGGTTGAGAGGGCCCCGATATACACTTCCACCCAGAGAAATTTAATTCCCCCCACTAATCCCTTGTGGATCTTGTTACTCTTGGGTGTTTGAGCACCCTAGATGGAAGAGGTCACCTCGAAGCCATATTCCATTGCGGTGAAGCTTCTTGGTGGTGTTGGGAGTGTTGGGGAACGCGACAGAAAACAAAAAAATCGTTACCGCGAGCACGCCCAGGACCACTATGGAGACTGCATACAAGGTTTGATCTGATCCGTACCGACTCGAAGCGCAGCGGAAGAAGAGTCGGTGGAGATCGTCGGTGCAGATCCCCGCAGCTAGGATTTACAACCTCCCAACCGCGAGGATGTACTCCCTCGTCGGACAGCCCTTCGGGAGGCGGTCGGACAGTCCCTCGGACGATGTCACGGACAGCCCTTTGGGAGAACCTTCGAAACTCGGACGGTCACACGGACAGCCCTTCGGGAGGCACTCTCGAACTAAGACCGAAACTACGATATCTCTATAGAGTTGCACACATACGGTGTCATCTATCCGGCAGGGCTTCGCCGTCCAGAACTAGTTCCTGTCGGAACCCAGACAGCCTTTCGGCTCTACGAAACTATTTCGCTGGGAGGGAGAGAGAAGCCAGACAAGTCAAATGGCATGTGTATGAGAGAAGGGATGAGGTTTGGGCAGCCCACTCACCTCCTATTTATAGGAAAACCAAGGGGTAGGAAGGGTATTCAAAATACCAAAAATGCCCATGAAGAAAACACTTTCCAAGGGCAAAATGGGAAAGCCAAAGAACAAGTGGTGCTCCATGGAGGAGCACCACATGTGGCCGGCCACCCTCTTGGTGGGCCCCCCCAAAAGGGGGTCCTCATCCATCCATCCCTTCTAGAAGCCTTTGGGGAAAATATCCCAAAAGGTGACTTTCCAAAAATATCCCAAAAAGCACTTTCATTATTCACGACGACATATTTCAGCGTCCGTTCGAACTGAAAATATTTATGTGGGCTTAGAACATTTCCAGTACCCACTAAAATAATTTTCAATGCGTTCTGGAACAATTCCGGATTAGTGATTTTCATCTGCGAAAAGCATCTGAAGTGGTTCCGGCAGCTCCGGAACATTTCCGATTTTTCTTCCGGAAAATTCCCAGAAGTTTCCAGAATGATTCTGGCACCCTCCAAGAATTATCAGGCATGTGCCGAAACCAATTTGACTTTATGGTATCCCCTGAAACAACTTTTCAGTTTCACGGTGACCTCTCTCTTCGGAACTTTTCCGCTGTCTCCGAAAACTTTTTCTGGAAACTTTCTCTCAGACTCCCTGTCTAGTATTCAGCAGATAGATGACCCTTAAGCATGTGACCCTATAGGTTCGGTAAAGTATAGACATGACCCGGAACCCCTTCCGATCAATGATCAACATCGGAGCCGTGGACACCCATATTGACCCCTATACCCACACGAATAAATATTCGAGTGAACCTCCTGTTGCCATGTGCTATTCCTGTTGCTTCGCGATATGGTACAAACACCCGAGGTGAGATTTTCTGCATCCCCGTGGATCAACAACTTGTCCACTATGCAATACCTCGTTTCCGGCTTTGTTCTCTTTTCTCGTTTTCGTGTTCCGGCATCCCTGTGATCAAATCACACTGTGTCTGGCCAGACGATGATGGATACCGTAACACCGAGAGGGCCCGAGAATATCTCTCCATCGTCGGAGGAGCAAATCCCAATCTTGAGCTATCTTGTTACTTGCCATACTTTTCCGTGAACCCGTAAGCCGCCGTAATAGCCACCCAGTAACGGATGACGTTTAACAAACCCCAAAGTTCACGAAGCAAGCACGAAGGAACTCGATACTCTCATGGTCTAAGGAATTATGCAAACATTAACTATCTATGTGTTATAACCATTAACTTGTGACGAATGTATCTCATAGCATAACATCAATTCAGGTTGATTCAACACAAGTGTTCTACCAACATTGTGCCCTCAAAATTGCCGGCATAGCCATGCCCATGATCAGGAAAACAGGATCATCATGCAATACTTGAGCCAGTCTTAGAGGCAAGACTAGGAATACATTTTACCGTTTATTATACCACACGTGCAAATGAGTTTCCATCCGGGCCTCGTGGATATTGTAGACTCGAGAATCATTGCAGTTATAGCATGGATCATAAACATTCATTAAAAACTCGGAGATACAAAATAACTGTTATTACTGCCTCTAGGGCATATCTCCTACAGACTCCCACTTGCACTAGAGTCATAATCTAGTTACATGGCTTCCCTAACACCAATGGCTATCCGGTGTTGCTCATGCTTTGCTCGTGGTAGAGGCTTTGTCATCGGGTCTGACACGTTCAGATCCGTGTGAACTTTGCGTACTTTCACTAAACCTTCTTCGACATGATGTCGAATGAGTTTATATTTGCGTTGAATATGCATTGTCTTATGGTGCGAACTTGGCTCCCTTGCCTGAGCCACGGCGCCACTATTATCACAATAGATCTCCACCGGGTCCAGCGCACTTGGGACCACACCAAGGTCTTCAAGAAATTGCTTGATTCCGATAGCCTGCTTGGAGGCTTCTGAAGCAGCAACATATTCCGCCTCCATTAGAGAATCCGCCACAATCTTTTGTTTGAAACTTTTCCAATCAACTTCGCCGCCGTTCAATATGAAAACATAGCCAGATTGAGATTTGAAGTCATCTGGGTCAGTCATGAAGCCTGCATCAGTGTAACAACTTACAATGAGCTCTTCATCACCTCCGTACACAAGGAGTAAATCCTTGGTCCTTCTAAGGTACTTAAGAATACCCTTGACTGCGGCCCAGTGTTCCAATCCTGGATCACTTTGGTACCGGCTGCTAACACTTAGCGCATAGGAAACATCCGGTCTTGTACATAGCATGGCATACATAATAGAACCAACTGCCGAAGCATATGGAACATCATTCATTTGTACTCGCTCATCGAGGGTCCGAGGACACTGATTCTTGCAAAGCACTGTGCCAGGTGACATGGGGAGTAGGCCTTTCTTGGAGTTCTCCATGTTGAACCTTTTCAACACCTTGTCAATGTACGTGCTTTGGCTAAGCGCTATCAGGCGTCTTGATCTATCTCTATAGATTCTGATGCCCAATACATATGCCGCTTCGCCTAAGTCTTTCATTGAAAAACTCTTCTTCAATGAGTCTTTTATTTCGCTAAGAAAATTCACGTCATTTCCAATCAACAATATGTCATCCACATACAAGATTAGAAATGCTTTTGCGCTCCCACTAAACTTCTTGTAAACACAAGATTCTTCATCGTTCCTGATGAAGCCAAACTCTTTGACCACTTCATCAAAACGAATGTTCCAGCTCCTTGACGCTTGCTTCAGACCATAAATGGCTTTCTGAAGTTTGCATACCTTTCCAGCATCCTTATGAATGACAAAACCTTCTGGCTGTATCATGTATACATCCTCTTTGAGGTTTCCATTTAGGAAAGCCGTTTTGACATCCATCTGCCATATTTCATAATCGAAATAAGCAGCAATTGCTAGTAATATCCGAACAGACCTAAGCATAGCTACGGGCGAGAAAGTCTCGTCGTAGTCTACCCCTAGAACTTGCGTGAACCCTTTCGCGACAAGTCTAGCTTTGTGGATAGTAATGTTACCATCCGCGTCCGTCTTTCTTTTGAAAATCCATTTACAACCAATGGGTTTTACGCCATCTGAAAGTTCTTCCAAGTTCCAAACTTGGTTTTTGTACATGGATTCCATTTCGGATTTCATGGCCTTGTGCCATTCCCTTGAGCTAGGCCCCGCCATCGCTTCCTTGTAGTGCGCAGGTTCATCGTCTTCAAGAATGAAGATTTCGTTATGAAACCACTCAGGTGGCTGGATAGCCCTACCTGATCTGCGCGGTTCAGTTACAACATTGTCTGAAGTCTCTGCATCACATGCGACAACTTCCGGCTCGGTTGTAGGGATAATTAGCGGAATTTCTTCCGGTTCCTTAGCCATATCAACGGTTGCCAAAGATTCACTAATCTCATTAAGTTGTACTGTCCTCCCACTCAATTCTTTAGTGAGAAACTCTTTCTCGAGAAAATGTCCAACTCTTGCGACAAACACTTTGCCCTCGGACTGGTTGTAGAAGGAATACCCAATGGTGTCTTTGGGATAACCTACAAAGTAACATTTGTCTGATCTGGGATCAAGTTTGCTTGGTTGTAAACGTTTTACATAAGCTTCACAACCCCAAACCCTGAGATGCGACACACTGGGTTTCTTCCCATACCATAATTCAAATGGTGTTGCCTCAACTAACTTAGACGGTGCTCTGTTAAGTGTGTGAGCGGCAGTAAGTAGTGTGTGTGACCCCAAAAAGATATCGGTAGATCTGTAAGAGACATCATCGACCTTACCATGTCTAACAGGGTTCGGTTACATCTTTCCGACACTCCGTTTCGCTGTGGAGTTCCGGGAGGCGTAAGCTGTGAAACGATTCCACGGTCACTCAGATGTTGGCCAAACTCATGACTAAGATATTCGCCTCCGCGATCAGACCGCAGAAACTTAATCTTTTTGTTACGATGATTTTCTACCTCATTCTGAAAGTCTTTGAACTTTTCAAAGTTTTCCGACTTATGCTTCATTAAGTAGATATAGCCATACCTACTCAAATCATCAGTAAAAGTCACGAAGTAGAAGTACCCACCCCGTGCGATTGTGCTCATTGGACCACATACATCACTATGTATTATTTCCAACAATTCACTCGCCCGTTCAGGATGACCCATGAACGGCGTCTTGGTCATTTTCCCCATCAAGCAAGATTCACATGTGTCAAATGATTCAAAATCAAAAGTGGGGTAAAACTCCATCTTTATGGAGTCTTTGCATGCGTTTCTTTCCGATGTGGCCAAGCCGACAGTGCCACATGAAAGTGGTGGTGGTATCAGCCTTCTTAAGGCGTTTAGCATTTACGTTAAAGACATCATTTCCACATTCAAGGTTTAGAATGAAAAGGCCCCCAACAATGGGTGCAAATCCATAAAACATATCCTTACAATAAAGTGAACAACCATTGTTCTCAGACTTGTACGAATACCCATCGTGTACAAAACATGATCCAGAGATAATGTTTCTACACAACAACGGAACAAAATAACAGTTACTTAGTTCCAAAATAAATCCTGAAGGGAGACGTAGAGGCATAATGCCGACGGCTTGAGCGGCGATCCCAGCGCCGTTCCCGACACGCATCATGACTTCATTCTTTGCCAGCTTGCGCACCTTCTGAAGCCCCTATATCGAGTTGCAAATGTGAGCAACCGATCCGGTATCAAATACCCAAGACTTAGAATTTTCGCTAGCAAGCAAAACGTCAATGACATTAACTTGTATAACAATTATACCTTTTCCGGTTTTCCCGGACTTCTTATCTTCCAGATACTTCTTGCAGTTTCTCTTCCAGTGTCCTGTGCCCTTGTAGTAGAAGCACTCAGTTTCATTCTTGGCTCCGCCCTTAGATTTGCTTTGGGAGCCGGTCTTACCGGCGCCCTTGCCCTTCTTTGCCTTGCCTTTCTTTTTGAAACTGGCAGTTTTATTCACAAGCAACACTTGCTTGTGATTTTTCCGCAGTCCTCCTTCAGCAGTTTTCAGCATGGCAAGAACCTCATTTGCTGTTTTGTCCATCCCATTCATGTTGTAGTTCATGATAAAACCGCCGTAAGACGGGGGGAGTGAACCGAGCAACATGTCCATAACGTGCTCTGGCGGAAGTGGAAATTCCAGGGTTTTAAGCCTTTCAGCGTAGCCAATCATATTGACTACGTGCTCGCCAACTGAACTGCCCTCAGCCATCTCGGTCTCCATCATCATTTTCATGATATCAAAACATCCAGACCGTGCATTAAACTTGTACAGAGCATCCAGTTCCTTGATCATATCAAAGGAGTTATGGAATTCAAAACGTTTTTGAAGCTCTGAACTCATGCAAGACAGCATGAGGCACTGCACTAAGTTGAAGTCATCATCCTTAGTGGCCCATACATTTTGTTCATCTGCCGGGGCGGTTGCCTCCGGCTTAGGTGGAAGAGGTCCGTCAAGCACGTACACTTTCTTAGCACTCTTGAGGACAATCCTCACGGTACGGACCCAGTCCGCATGGTTGTTTCCATTCGCAGCTAACTTCTCTTTCTCTAACATCGGGCCTAAGTTGAACGCATTGTTGCGAGCCATTTGATCTACAACGGTAAACACAAAATCCACTTTAGACTTTGTTCATAATGATTTTGCACTAGTGAATAAACAGTTTTATTCTAAGGTGCGCTCCCACTCAAATCAATATCTCTCAAAATTGATTATGAGTGATTCAAGACCCGTATTTCCATTCATCGTCACGGTTCGAGATGAACTCAAATGGCATGAACTTCAATCGGTAGGCAAACTTGCCGATCACATCTCTATGCGATTCTTGTTCATTTTTCGATGTGTGTGTTCCGAGCTCAGGACTGTCCTGCCTGAACGTCAAGACAACCAAGTGATCTCGCTGCGAGGTCTCAACCCACCCGCCTCACACTTCTCTAATCGTTCGCACCCATGGAGATCATGTGATGCCCCGAAGAGATAGGTGCCGTGACGGTGCTACACTTGGGAGAACACTAACTACTTGATATTTTTTAAGTGAGAGATCACCCTAATAAAAAGCGACTACCGCGCAATCAAGAAGGGTGCAACATAAGGGATAAACATCTCAGGCAATTCATAATTAGCATGATATGGTATAGCCCTTTCTGACGGAGAAGTCAAGTATTTCTTCATCTTCGGCATTCGCGTCGGTGTTCACCTTCGCAAAGATTGCCACCACCTTGTCGATGAACCAGATAAGATTGCTATCTCCATAGCGGATAAAATAAATGCATCACATAAGGTTGACACGCAGGTCATTTAAAGTGCAATCATATGGCTCCAGCCATCATGCCGAATCATGACACGCAGGTCATCTTAATTACATCATATAGTCATCTCATACATAATCAAATTGAATATGAGCATTGCTATACCACATCTCATGCACATCCTGCAAAACCAAGTTAGACGCCTCTAATCGGTTTATGCAAAATTTTATTTTTCGTGGCTTCTAAGGTTTTGACTTAAACCGCAGCTACCAACGTTCATCATTAGGTATGATAATTCAAGTTGCTAGATTAACTTTCCAGGGTGTATGAAACATGAGATAATAAAATCTCGAGCCCCATACTAAACTTCGTCATACGCATGACCCCCGTGCAGATCACATCTGCATTGCCCTTTCGTCTGCGAAACATCCATCTTTCTCAACTATGGTGGAACCCAAAGACACTGAAGCACTTCGTTGATCTGTCAATCAGCATACTCAGGAGCAGCATGAAAGGATCGCGGATTGCCAGAACTTTGTCAGATTCCACCATGCCGTCAAGATCAGGACTACGCAAATTCACGAGAAGCAACAAGAATATCGGGTAATAGATTTCATCTACTACCCACACGAATAATTTTCAGCAATAGATCTCATCTACTACAAAATTATACTATGCAATACCCATACATCTCATGTATTCTAGATCATAACATGCATCTACGCATAGCCTGGCTCTTGATGCCACTGTTGGGGAACGCGACAGAAAACAAAAAAATTCGGTACAGCGAGCACGCCCAGGACCACTATGGAGACTGCATACAAGGTTTGATCTGATCCGTACCGACTCGAAGCGCGGCGGAAGAAGAGTCGGTGGAGATCGTCGGTGCAGATCCCCGCAGCTAGGATTTACAACCTCCCAACCGCGAGGATGTACTCCCTCGTCGGACAGCCCTTCGGGAGGCGGTCGGACAGTCCCTCGGACGATGTCCTTCGGGAGGACCTTCGCAACTCGGACGGTCACACAGAGAGCCCTTCGGGAGGCATTCTCGAACTAAGGCCGAAACTACGATCTCTCTACAGAGTTGCACACATACGGTGTCATCTATCCGGCAGGGCTTCGCCGTCCAGAACTAGTTCCTGTCGGAACCCAGACAGCCTTTCGGCTCTACGAAACTATTTCGCTGGGAGGGAGAGAGAAGCCAGACAAGTCAAATGGCATGTGTATGAGAGAAGGGATGAGGTTTGGGCAGCCCACTCACCTCCTATTTATAGGAAAACCAAGGGGTAGGAAGGGTATTCAAAATACCAAAAATGCCCATGAAGAAAACACTTTCCAAGGGCAAAATGGGAAAGCCAAAGAACAAGTGGTGCTCCATGGAGGAGCACCACATGTGGCCGGCCACCCTCTTGGTGGGGCCCCCCAAAGGGGGTCCTCATCCATCCATCCCTTCTAGAAGCCTTTTGGGAAAATATCCCAAAAGGTGACTTTCCAAAAATATCCCAAAAAGCACTTTCACTATTCACGACGACATATTTCAGCGTCCGTTCGAACTGAAAATATTTATGTGGGCTTAGAACATTTCCATTACCCACTAAAATAATTTTCAATGCAATCCGGAACAATTCCGGATTAGTGATTTTCATCTGCGAAAAGCATCTGAAGTGGTTCCGACAGCTCCGGAACATTTCCGATTTTTCTTCCGGAAAATTCCCAGAAGTTTCCAGAATGATTCTGGCACCCTCCAAGAATTATCAGGCATGTGCCGAAACCAATTTGACTTTATGGTATCCCCTGAAACAACTTTTCAGTTTCACCGGAACTCATCCGGTGACCTCTTTCTTCGGAACTTTTCCGCTGTCTCCGAAAACTTTTTCCGGAAACTTTCTCTCAGACTCCCTGTCTAGTATTCAGCAGATAGATGACCCTTAAGCGTGTGACCCTATAGGTTCGGTGAAGTATAGACATGACCCGAAACCCCTTCCGATCAATGATCAACATCGGAGCCGTGGACACCCATATTAACCCCTATACCCACACGAATAAATATTCGAGTGAACCTCCAGTTGCCATGTGCTATTCCTGTTGCTTCGCGATATGGTACAAACACCCGAGGTGAGATTTTCTGCATCCCCGTGGATCAACAACTTGTCCACTATGCAAGTTACCTCGTTTCCGGTTTTGTTCTCTTTTCTCGTTTTCGTGTTCCGGCATCCCTGTGATCAAATCACACTGTGTCTGGCCAGACGATGATGGATACCGTAACACCGAGAGGGCCCGAGAATATCTCTCCATCATCGGAGGAGCAAATCCCAATCTTGAGCTATCTTGTTACTTGCCATACTTTTCCGTGAACCCGTAAGCCGCCGTAATAGCCACCCAGTAACGGATGACGTTTAACAAACCCCAAAGTTCACGAAGCAAGCACGAAGGAACTCGATACTCTCATGGTCTAAGGAATTATGCAAACATTAACTATCTCTATGTTATAACCATTAACTTGTGACGAATGTATCTCATAGCATAACATCAATTCGGGTTGATTCAACACAAGTGTTCTACCAACATTGTGCCCTCAAAATTGCCGGCATAGCCATGCCCATGATCAGGAAAACAAGATCATCATGCAATACTTGAGCCAGTCTTAGAGGCAAGACTAGGAATACATTTTACCGTTTATTATACCACACGTGCAAATGAGTTTCCATCCGGGCCTCGTGGATATTGTAGACTCGAGAATCATTGCAGTTATAGCATGGATCATAAACATTCATTACAAACTCGGAGATACAAAATAACTGTTATTACTGCCTCTAGGGCATATCTCCTACAGGGAGCCTCCAATTAAGTTGTGGAGATTGCCCCAACCTTGTTTGTAAAGGTCCTGTTGCCGCCTTCAAGAGCACCACTAGTGGAATCACGACATCTCACATTGTGTGAGGGCGTGAGGAGAATACGGTGGCCTTAGTGGCATCTTGGGGGGCATTGTGCCTCCACACCGCTCTAACGGAGACGTACTTCCCCTCAAAGGGAAGGAACTTCCGTAACACATCCTCGTCTCCTTCGGTTCCACTTGTGGTTACTTCTTACCTTTACTTTGTGCAAGCTTTACTTATTTTGTATCCTTTGCTTGCTTGTGTTGTTATTGTTTTTAGCGTCATATAGGTTGCTCACCTAGTTGCATATCTAGACAACCTATTTGTTGCTAAACCTAATTTTCTAAAGAAAAGTTAAAAACTGTAGTTGCCTATTCACCCCCCTCTAGTCAACCATATCAATACTTTCAACTGTCATATTCATGGAAACATAATAGGTTCAGATATGAAATCATGGCACTCGGGCCCTAGTGACAAGCATTAAGCATAGCAAAGTCATAGCAACATCAATCTCAGAACATAGTGCATACTAGGGATCAAGCCCTATCAAAATAACTCGATTATCTGATAAATCTCATCCAATCCCATCACCATCCATCACGTCTACAAAGGAATTACTCAGTCTCGGTGGTGAGCATCATGGAATTGTTGGTGGAGAAGGGTTGGTGATGACGAAGCCAACGAATTCCACTCTCCGCAGCCCCAAACAGACTCCAGATCAGCCCTCCCGAGGAAGAACAGGAGGTGGCGGCGGCTCCATCTCGTAGAACGGGATGAAAACTTCTCTTTCTTATTTCTTTCTTGGAGAATATGAATTTATAGGCACGGAATTAGGGTCGGCGGAGCCACGTGGGCCCCACAAGGCACCAGGGCGTGCCCAGGATGGGTGGGCGTTCCCTGTTGCCTTCTGGGAAACTGGTGGCCCCCCTCCGGTAGGTCTTTGCTCCAGTATATTTTTTATTCCAGAAAAATTATCCAAAAAGTTTCGTTCGATTCCGTGAACATTTATTTCTGCACAAAAACAACACCATGGCAGTTCTGCTAAAAGCAGCGTCAGTCCGGGTTAATTTCATTCAAATCATGCAAATTACTGTCCAAAAAAAGATCAAAAGTGTATGGAAAAGTGGATACGTTAGAGATGTATCACAAGTCAGCTTGAGTTTTATTGTCCGACCAATCATCTCATCTCCTTGCGTTCGTTGTTTGTGAACTCACATCTACTTTAGGGGTGCCCATACTCCTAGGCAACGTCAGTCCAACTCTCGGGTCGGCCGGTGGGTTGGTCGACCGTGACAACAATGATGTGTGGCAATTCACGATTACTCCACCGTCAGTGCTGATCTTGTGGTGATCACGCGGTGGCCATCGAAAGGTCTTTGAGAGTTTCATCTCTTCAAAGCCAGTGGTTGACTTTGATGGTGAGATGCAAACTATGGACGAAGTCTTGACACAAAGGGATGGTTGTGTAGTGGTGGTGATCACATTGTATGTAACGGCTGGGGTCGCAGAAAAATTGGTGGAGACAACACATGAGTTACTTTGATGGTGGTGCTACTTGAGCACTCGATATTGAGCTCCGAGGTGAAGGCCTAGGCCTGACCCGAGTTGGGTTTACTTGGCTATGGATATGTTTTTACGAGGTTACCGTGTTGAAGGCATTACTCAAAATGCTTAGATTGATTCTTCAAGGTGAAGACCTAGATTCTAGTCGTAGGTGGTTGGATCCAGAGACAGTGGCGTTTATGCATTGATCCCTTCCTAAAGGTGTTGTTGCTGAAGAATCTTATTGTTTTGTTGGTTTCATGAGATGATTGGCGCAAATACTATCACTGTTGTAGTTTGCCGACTACGAATCTGATCGATTTGGGGCTTTTTTCGTTTTTCCTTGTTTGTGCATAACTTTGATCTTATATGGCATAGTTGTGTTCTAATACGAATTTGTTGTTTGCTAGTGTGTTTTTGTGTGCTTGCGTTGTTATTGGTTGTGTGCATCCTAACTATGCACAAGCCGGGTTTAGGGTCATTGTATTTGTATCCTCTTGATGCACCATTTTGAGTCAATAAAATCTATCCTTTATAGAAGAATGGATATTGGTCTATACATATAAGAAAAAAAAAGCAAGGTTTTTTCGTTTGTACATTCTTTCGTCTTCTCTCCCAATCCCACCTCCTTTGTTTTTGGTGTTGTCAAATTTTTCCTACTAGTGTTTCTTGAGAACCTCCTTAACTAGACCACATCTTATTGGCTGACAAAATAAAATCATGTTTTCTAACTACTGATGCAACAACCATTTTTGATATGTGATTACATTAACAATGAAATTACTAGACAATCATGGTGATTACATACAAAAAATGGGTGGCCCCGTCATAATACATGGGATATTCTTTATTATAGTAGAGAATAAGTACTCCATTAATCATCTCGATTAATATGATGAATCATTTATAAATTTAGCTAGACCACATCCTATAATTATCCGGATGATCAAACTGGAGATACTGTTGTGGGATTCTAACCTTCTTAGTCATTGTCCATGGACCACAATTTTTTGGTAGCATGTTCCATGGGACATGTAATGTAGATCTGCTGAACAAGAAATGTATCATGCTTCGAGGTAAAATATTGTTATTGTAGCAAGAATATACATATGTAGGGGGCATATATTCGTTAGGGATTTCTATTTTCATGCCCCTGGTCGCTTAGTTGTGCCCGTTTTTTCCCAAGGCAACTAACTTTTCTCACTTCCCCTCTCCCTCCACCATCAACTCACAAAAGCCCAAATGGAGTATTGTCGTCCAGTCAAATCTTTGACCGTTACCTCCTAACTAGTGGGGTCGCGTGATATCCTGACACGTGGGGCAACTTACCTCCGATGCGACGTTTTTCACGCGAATTGGAAGGAGAGTGACACAGTTGGTCAGAATAGCTCTTGTGCGACGTTTTAAGGCAGAAATAACCAAGACCCGACCGGGCAATAAAACGGTCATCAACGGAGTGAGGTTATGTTAAGACAGGTAGGCCCCACTTAATTTGGCAGTGCATCGAGTGAAACGTGCCCCCGTGCCTGACTGAACCCTTGATTCTCCCCTTTTCGTTATCGGTGGCGGGCGAGGGATCTTTCTTTCTCGACTGCGACTGCTGTGATGAGTGAATTAAAAACCCTACTCCGTGTCAATTTAGATCTGATCATGTCGCCTCGGCCAATTTGGAATCTAGATTGCGGGGGCACAGGTGGGTTGAACGAGATGGAGCGGGCATTGGCAAACAAGGGGATGGTGCTGCAAGGGTTGCTTGTGTTGATTGGATTCAGTAGAATTAGATGACCTTACAAATTTGTTCATTGCACCAATGGTTGACACTGAGATGATTTTTTTTTGGCATTCCAGTAGATGATAGAGATGAGGAGGAGAGGGGTGAATCTAGTTCGCATGCTGATGCTAACAGAGATTCATCTTAAGATGTGGATGGACAGTCGATGGAAGATGGTGTAGATGATGCACATGATGATGAGCTGGTAAATTTCTATGACAAAGAAAACCCTGTTATTGAAGTGGGAAGTTGTGGCCAAACATGGATGAGTTTAGTATGTGTCTCAAGACTTATGCAGTCAAACATGAGTATATGCCAAGACTAAGTGGATTGATAGAAAGAAGTTTTATGCAATGTTCACAGGTTTTGATGGAAGCGCCAAGCCTTGCAAGTGGTACATATCTGCTAGACGCTAACCTGGTGGAAGTACCATCAGGGTTAATTAAATCACACGTCAACATACTTGTATTACAAGTTCACAGAGAGTATCAACCATGACATCACATCGTTTGGTTGCAGAAAAGATCACTCCTATTTTAGCGAAGAAACCAAACACTACTACAAAAAAAACTTCTGCTAGACTTAGAAAATCAGTGCCTCATTAAGCTAAAATATACCAAAGTGTGGAAGACAAAACAAAGGGCAATGAAACAATTATATGGTGATTGGAAAAATACCTTCAGAATGATTTATAACTTCAAAGCAGAGGTGGAGAAGAGGTCACCTGGCAGTGTTGTTGAGATATATAATACTTAGGTAACAAGGGATGGCAAAGTCGTTTTCTCTAATTTCTTTATGGCTTTAAAGCCTTGCATCGATGGCTTCAAAGCAAGGTGTCGTCCATATTTGAGCATATACTCGTCCTTTTTGACTGTCAAGTGGAATGGTTAATTGGCAGCATGCAATGCTCTAAATGAACACAATTGGATGTTCCCTGTTGCTATTGGCTTGTTTCAGTCAGAGACAGTGGTTTCATGGACATGGTTCATAATGCAGTCGAAAAGATGCATAGGGCCAATGTCACCTTTGGCATTCCACACAGATGCATGTAAATGACTAAAAAATGCAGTCAATAATTTTTTGCCACATGCTAAGCAAAGGGGGTGCTTCGACCATATGTGGATGAATTTGATCAAAAAAATCAGTCAAAAGATATTGGGCGCATATGGCCGGCATGATCTTGCACTAATCAGACACATTCTTATCATCTTTGTAAGATAATGGCAACATGCATTGAGTTTGGTCCATGGATGAACATTTATCATTCTCTACCATGGTACATGTCAGGATTTAACAATTAAAACTTTCATCAAGTGTGATCATATCAACAATAACCGATACGTCTTCAATGTATCTATAATTTTTGATTATTTCATGCTATTATATTATCAACCTTGTATGATTTACATGTCATTTTATATTGTTTTTATGGACTAACCTATTAACTCAGTGCCCGATGTCTGTCCCTGTTTTCTGCATGTTTCTTGTTTTCTAGGAAATTCATACCAAACAAAGTCCAAATGCAACGAAACTTTTGGACGGTTTTTTCTGCACCAAAAAAGACTCTGGAAGTTTCAAAAGGAGACTAGACGCTCCACGAGGGAGCCACAAGGCAGGGGGGCGCACCCTGGGGGTGGGGTAGAGCGTGCCCAGGTGCCTCCCCCCTCCCCCCGTTGTGGCTCCGTCTGACCTAATTCCGGTGCTATAGATTCCTAAATATCGAGAAACCCTTGGAGCGAAACCTTAAACAATTTTATCGCCGTCGCAAGCTCTGTTCTTCCGCGATTCCATCTGAAGCCTTTTTCCGGTACTCTGCTGCAGGGGGAATCCATCACGGATGCCATCTTCATCACCCTTGTTGTCTCCATAATGATGTGTGAATAATTTCTACAAGATCTACGGATCCATAGTAGTAACTAGATGTCTCTCTGTCAACGCAGAAGAGCCAGTAGGATATAAAAGAACTTTTGAATTTTCGTAGGATATAAAAGAACATGACACTCTATTCTTGTGTTATTTATTTATTTTTAATACTTTAACAATCCTCCGAATCAAAGATGCGCAGAAGAAAAAACTTTGCAGCCCCTCGTCTCAACGCAGAGAGAAGCCCGCAGTCGATCTGACTAGTCACCCGGTCACACGGCAGTAGGGCCAGTAGCACGACACGACGCACTGCACAAAAAACGCAGTGCAGATATTACAAAAGAGCTCAGCCTTTTGATCATTTGATGCCTACTCTACTGGGAGCAGAGCACCCTCTCCCACTGTTGGTACGCGAGCGCGCGAATGCAGGCTGGCTGGCGTGCCCAAACCAAACCTTATCTTTTCCCCCATATACCCCAGCCCAGTAGGCGGCAGTGGAGAGTAGACCACCACACCGGAGAGAAAGAAACATACGCATCCCACCAACGCGAGCGCCTCAGAGATCCTCAGAATCACTGCTACAGCTAAGTCAGCAGCAGCAAAGGAGCGAGATAAGTAGTAAGAGCTAGCGGTGGTGGTGCGCGACTTCCCTCCGTCGTCGCCAAAAGCATCGCGACACCGAGAAACGGCCACGAGCCGAGAGCAAGCGAGCGAGTCAGCCATCCGTCCGTCCGTCCGTCCGTCGACCATGGCACTAGTGGACGCGCTGTGCGCCTCCAGCAGCGTCGACAATGCGGCGCTCGTCTACAACACCTTCAACGCCGCGGGCTTCCTCTTCGACAATGCCGCGGGCTTCTACGACGGCGCCGGCATTGCCGGTGGCCCAGCGCACGAGCTTCAGACGGCATTGCCGGGGCTGTCCGCCGCGGGCGACGTGGAGAAGCAGGCCACGTCGTCGCCCGCGCCGCCGAGGAGGAAGCGGCGGCGGCGGGCGAGGAGCTGCAAGTCGAGGGAGGAGACCGAGTGCCAGCGCATGACCCACATCGCCGTGGAGCGCAACCGCCGGCGCCAGATGAACGAGTACCTCGTCGTGCTCCGCTCCCTCATGCCGGACTCCTACGTCCAGAGGGTACGTCTCCCTCTCTCCCTCTCCCTCTCCCTCTAGCAACCCGACGTTACTTCGAGTTAGTCAAGTGTCCCCCTCTTGGTGTGTATCCGCGTGCTCTCGCTTCGCTTGTCAAACAAGAAGAAAGGGACGCCGGAGCAACTTGGGAGGGAGGATGATGAAAGGAAGAAAGAATGTTTCTCTGGGCCGAAAGAGACCCACCATCACTATTGATGAGCTCTCCTTTCCCCGTGGCCCGTGCCCAATGTCTTTAAGTTACTGCTCGGTATTTGCCGAGGAGAAGCATCCATTCTTGGCCGGACTCCGGGACGCCATTAATGTGTCTCCCTCCCGAATCATTAACTCACTCACCAGCAGAGAAGTCATTGATTGTTCGATGAGTTCCATGGAGTATACTATTCCCTGACAGAGCTAATGCTCGTTTTTGCCTTAAAAAAACCTTGTAGGGTGACCAGGCATCGATCGTCGGAGGGGCCATAGATTTCGTCAAGGAGCTGGAGCAGCAGCTGCAGTCCCTGGAAGCGCAGAAGCGGGCGCTGGCTCATCAGCAGCAGCACAAGGCAGGATGCGACGCGACGCACGCCAGCACCAGCGGTGGCAACGGCGGCGCCGCCTGCGTGGAGTCGACGAGCAACTGCAGCAGCAGCGTCACCGAGGCGGACGGCGCGTCCGACGCCCCGCCGTTCGCGGGGTTCTTCACGTACCCGCAGTACGTGTGGTGCCAGTCGCCGCGCGACGCCACGACGCTGTCGGCGGACGAGAGCCGCGCCGGGGTGGCCGACATCGAGGTGAACCTGGTGGAGACGCACGCCAGCCTCCGCGTCATGTCCCCGCGGCGGCCCGGCCAGCTGCTCCGCATGGTCGCCGGCCTGCAGGCGCTCCGGCTCACCGTGCTGCACCTCAACGTCACCGCGCTCGACTCCCTGGTCCTCTACTCCCTCAGCCTCAAGGTACGTACGAGTAGTACAGCTTGTTATTAAACCCAAAACACTTTAGTTAGTATAGTAAATTTCAGTCTTAATCCTGCGACGTTTGGTGCACATGTCCCAACGTAGCACGTCCCCATGCTGTCGAGCCGCAGCTAGAAGCCTATAGCAGGCTCACGGATCGAGTGGCCCAATCGGGTAGTTTGTGTGTGTCCGCACGCATCATTTGGGAATCATGAGGTCATTCTCTGCGCCGCAGGAGACAGATCCGATTAATTAGCCATGCTCTTAGCAACTCCACTCTACTAGCTACGTACTAAAACCCTGTGTTTGCATCAGATGCTAGCATTCTAGCGCAGCTGTGGCTCGAATAGAAATGCAACTCCACAGTCAGCCTGGCAATGCCATGTCTGTTTTGGCATCTCAAAAAGAAAAAACGTGTCAGATATTCCCCTGCCTTGAGCGCCGCTTGGATGGATGATAGATGGACCAGACATCCACCCATGTGTGATGTGTCATGATCACATCAACGTGCGCAGATCAATTGCTGCTGCATTATTGATCGATCGAGGCGCATCAAATATTTCAAATCTCTGATCAGAATCCGATGAACTTGACCACACATGTGGACACCTGAGTCTTTTCCTGCTCCCCTTCGCGCCACTTACTTTTGACCGGATTTCCCAGTATTACCGCACCAAAAGAGAACTGTGCTCTTTCTTTACAATATAGTAATAAAATAAATCAAGTGCTATCTCGGGTTTGGGGCCCTGCCGTGAGATGCAGCTAGAAATAAGGACTCGGCATTGCTGTCATGTCTCCTAGGAGTAGTAGTACGTGGTACCAGTGTGGCACTGTTGCTGGGTAGTGTGACACTTCATGAGAAAGTATTGCCTCCTAGATTTGTCAGTCGAGCGCTGCCAGGGAGAATCTCTTTTCCTCAACTGATATTGAGATTGGCATCGATAAATGAGCAAAAAAGGCTATCTAGCGATGTAGCCGGTGCAGCTAGACAGTGTACCGTGTCTCTGCTCCCTCGTGCTGTTTTAGCCATAGGACGGAGGTGCCACTGTTCACCTGTGGAATCTAATCTATTCCACGGACTACGGAGTAGTTGTGGCAGAGGTTCCCTGATTCCCTGACCGGCCATTGCCCATGCCTCTGCCTTCTCCTCCGTTAACTAGAAATCATACTTGCACGTAGCCTATTCAGTTTGACTAACCTCTGTGTGTGTGTGTGCCGCAGGTGGAGGAGGGGTGCGGCCTGACGACGGCGGACGACATCGCCGCGGCGGTGCACCATGTGCTCTGCTTCATCCACGCCGAGGCGGAGGCGCCCGCGCAGTAGGCGACGATGGCCGCGGCGGACGGAGGTTTAAGCGGCAGCTAGGTAGTGCATGCCATGAAGGATTAAGGACGAGCCATGTAATTTAACCCGTCGGATCTACTGGGCTTAGACGTCGCGCTGCCGCTTTCTGGCAAGTCTACGTCTACCCAGTTTGATGCGGCGGAGTAGTGTGGTGTAGTAGGTTCAGCACTTCAGCTGCATGCATTTTCGCAATATTATATTATAGGCGAGTCGTTTCAGTTTCTCAAAAAGCAAAAGACTTATGTGCCACTGATTATTTTCAGTCTATGTCACTGGTCAAGTGCTGGCCGTTCCATTAACCTTCTGTCAGGAGATCAACGTTCACCATGTAAATTGATCATTAGTTTCTGCCTATGTATTCCAGTTGTACTGTGATCTTTCTTTTTGGCGAATAAGTTGTAATGTAATCAGATATAACTTTTTTAGAATCTGTAATGTAATCTGGTGGCCAGCCAGCAATGGTGGAGCTTGCGGCCCAACGATCGAAATCGCCGCTTGTCGCAACTTGAGAGTTTTCCTTTTATAGTAGATTCGTTTTTCAAAATGGTTTATCTCTTAAACCTTGCGTCAAATCTCGAACCGTTTTCACCGTTCAATTCCTCGCGTCGAGATCTTCAAAACTTAGATCCCATGTTGATAGGTTTGACAAACGTTTTTTTCACAAAAAAGGACACAAAAACCGAACTGGAAGCACACTTTTTTTTCCTTTACAGAAGAGGCACGTCCATGCCTATCGCGGAAGCAAATCCGTGCGTCTTGCGAAAACAAAACCATGCCTCTCGTGAAAGGAAAAGAAAAGAAAACATTTTTTTTTTCATGTTTCGAAGAGGCACGGCCGTGCCTCTCGCGGAAGAAAAAAACAAAAAACATTTTTTTCCGTTTCCGAGAAGGACTACCGTGCCTCTCGCGAAAGCAAAACCGTGCCTCTCGCGAAAGTAAAACCATGCATCTCGCTGAAGGAAAAAAACGTGATTTATCGTGCAATTTTATCTATTTATTTATTTCATATAAAAGTTAAGAAACACGGCTGAAAAACCCAAAAACTGAAAAAACTAAAAAAATCATCTAAAAAACCAAAAACACATGCAGAAAAAAAGGAGGGAGCGCCCAGAGCACGACACGTGGCGACGGCCGAGAGCATGCCAAGTGACGCGCTCTCAGTCCACCCCAAATGACCTCCTCCTCCCCCCCCCCCCCCCCTCCCTTCATAAAATCACCTGACATAGTGACTAAGTATTTTCTCTATGTTTTTTTAATGCGGTCCCTTAGGGTCCGGTTCATTAAAAAAGGTCGAAGAGAGTTGCCCAGTTTATTAACGAAAAACTGGGCGAAAACCGTCACAACACGCCCGTAAAAACAAAGCACACAGGGCGACCTGGCAACCCACACAAGAATGCACACACGCCGTCGAGGAGAAAGCGTCGAGGCCTGCGTCGGCCGATACCAAACAGTCCACCACACGCGCCGACGGCCAGGCAGCTCCGACTCTGTCGACGAACAATGCTGGGGAAAAGCGTTGGGCCTGCGCCGAGCCGGCACCGGAACCGACTACCCATCTCGTGTCATCGTCGCCACGGAGACACCTCCTCTGCAGCTCTGACTTCAGGAAGACAAGTGAGGCACGACGACCCCTCGAACACGCCGGATGAGACTGACTACCAAAGCCCAGCTGCAGCCCAGCTCCGCCCGAAGCCGCCATCGTTGCCACACAAGAAGTCGCGCAACATCACATTGCCGGACGGACAGCTACCGACCGCAATGCCGCGAGCGTCCAGCCTATGGAATGCGCGAACAGGATCAAAGCTCTTCAAGGCGACGCCCCCAAGGAGGGATGCGACGAGGACGACGCCGTCGCCCGACCCGACGCCGGGCCTTAGGCATTTGCTCGAAGATCTTGAACCGGGGGTAGGAGGTTAGAGATATCCACAGCAACACCTCCAAGGAGGAAAATGACACCCGCGGGCGGCGCCGCTATCGGCCGGCAACAACCGAGCAAGTCTTCACCCGGAGCATCTCGAACACCACCCCCACGCTCTGCAATCCGCTGACCGCTCGCCTCTCATGCAGCAACCGCGCTGTCGCCGCACAAGAGCCACCACGTACCTCGCCGGCAGCATGTCGGGGTAGATCCGACCGCAACCAGATTGCCATCTAGCCTCTCGCCACAACCCCAGCCGCCTGCAGCCAACGAACGGACGAGGCACCTCCAGGCCCATCGGCCCTACAAGCCCGCAAGCGCCGGAGCCAGGCTCGCCGGCAGCCGCCTCGGAGCCCCACGACCGACCGAAGCCAGCCATCAGGAGGGCAGTGAGCAGCTCATCTGGAGCCGCACCGCCGAAGGCCGAAGCACGCCGTCGGGGACGCCGCAACTGCCGACTGCCGCAACTCCTCAACCGGTCGAGTCGCCGCACCAGGGGATCGGAGCGGAGACGCCGACGTGCCGCCTCCTCGCCGCTGGATGCGCCGCCGCGCCAGGGAAGACCACCGCGGGCAAAAGCCCAGATCCCGCGCCGCGAAACAACCTCCCGCCGCCGGACAGCCCCGCCGCCGCACGGGCTTCGCCCGGCGGCGACAAGGAGGGCAGGAGAGGAGGATGGAGGGCTGGGTTGGGGGATCGGGGGCGCCCCGGTGCCGCTCGGCGAGCAGCACGGGAGTGAGTTCACACTCGTTGCCTACTATCAATTTTACCTCTGGGATTTGGTTCAGGTCTATTTTCTCTATGTTGATTTTTCATTGGGATGCAAAGATAAGGTTTGAAGCGAAAAATTGTAATTAGTGTCCCCTCTTAGTTGTCCACAAGATACTTTAGCAAATCTCTTAAACATGCGCATTTCTGAATAGTCCCGAAGGAATAGACACCATTTTCTCCCTAGCAAATTCTTCAGAGTGGAAACGCCTGTTGGACATTCATGATGAATCACCCGTGCAATCACTATTAGAATTGACGAAATTGCACAAGAGATAACTTCTCCGCCAGATTATTTTAGTACTTTACTTTTACATGAGAGATAATCCCCGTTCAAATACAATGGGATCGAATTAAACTGCATCATCGCACATATGCAGATTGATATACAGTTTTACAGATTTTTGTACATAAATCAAAATATTGTTTTACAAATTAAAGTAACATCTTTGAGATGTTACTACATAAGCCAAAGGATGAAACAGCAGCCCCAATCGTCATTGTCTTATGATGTATAATGTTACTTTTTTTTTTTTTGCCTACTAGGTATCATCTGGACTCCAAGCAGTACACTGCCACATTCTGAATTCTTAATGAACAAAAGTTCAGAAATTTCAGTGTCAGACACATGTGCCAAAAGAATAAAATTTGTTGCCTTTATAAGTTGTAACAATTCGCTCATGGGATTGGAAAATAAAACAGTATCCATTTTGTTTTAGTATGCTATCTCTTTGTTTGAAGTGGCCATGCTTTATTAATTTTTTTATTATCTCAATAATTAACCTGTATGGCTAATTTCTCGCCCGCGTGATTTGAGCAGCGGCAACATCATCAACCTAGAAAGTATAATAATAGGCCGGCGATCGGGTGGATCATAGATCACGACAGATGAGAAAAACGAATCGGCTCCAAGTGACCTGATTATGATGATGGATTTAATAATTGACCATCAAAGAAACAAAATCAGAAAATAATACCGATAAAATTAATGACAAAAACGACAAAAGATCCCAGATGTGACAAACAACGGTGATGCGAGACGATAAAACAGAATGTGATTTTGGAGAGGCCATGCGCAGAGGAACAATATATGTGAAAGAAATGCATGAAAATAATAATATATTAAATACATGGTATGTAATCTATTATATATGTGTTATAATATGATTAAATATGTTTTTATTCCCACTCTTTTGCTTCTTTTTCGTTGTGTCCTTCATGTCTAGAAGGGAATTAATCCGGTGCTTCATTTCATTTTATGATTTTATGTATTACTGAAGTTTTAGCGATGTATGCTATTTTTTCTTCCGTTGCAACGCAGGAGCATGTTGCTAGTACTAATAAAGCAAGGTGTGTTTCTCTCAGTTTTTCATCCGTTCACCGCTGAAAAGAATTTTTTTATCCGATGTGCCACTAAATTTTTCTGCGTCTGTCTCCTAAAATAGGAAAACCGGTTTCTCCACAATTTCGTATGTGGGCTGCGCGCAGCAAAACCAACCCATTTATTTTCCTGCCCACGCAGCTATGGAAACCCTATTTGCCGCACTGTACGCCAATAGATGGAGCTTCGCACAGGGCGGACTGGACCAGCCATTTTCTTTTTTTTCTTTTTTTCAAAACCTTTCTCTTTTTCTTTCCTATTTCTTTTTTCCCTCTCAAATTTATTTTTCCTTTTTTTCGCAAATTCAAAATTTGCATCAAATCTTCAAAATTTCAACTTTTGGTCAAATTTTAGAAAAATGTTAAGCATTCAAAAATTGCGTTCCATTTTTGAAAAAAATTAGAACTGTATATTTTTATTCTCTTTCCAATGTTTTAAAAAAATAAAATAAAAATCCCAATTTTTCAAAAATGTTTGGGTTGTCCAACATTGTTTGAGATTTAAAAAGTAAGTGTTAAAACAACAAATTCGAAAAATATTCTCATTTTTGTGAGATGTTCAAAAATTTAAATCATTGTTCGTGTTTAAAAAACACATTTTCTAAAAGTGTTCTAAAGGTTCAAAACATGTTCCCATTTTAAAAATTTGTTCAAAAATTCAACAAAAAATTGTGTATTTATAAAAGGTTCATTTTTTAAAAACAATTGTGAATTAAAAAAACATTCGAAAAAATCATGTTTTATAAAAATGTACGGAACTTTCAAAAAAATGTTTGTAATTTGAAACAAAATCACGCTTCCAATAACATTCACGAATTCATAATTTTTTTTATGGAAACTTCAAAAAATATTTTGAATCTTACGCTACAATATGTTCTTAAATTCGCGTTGTCCATTGATTATCGTTAATGTTTGACCATTCGTCTTTTTGGATTTTTACTCACGCCTTACAAAGACCAGTCGTTTCGGTACCTGCCAGTGGGCTGGCTCAGACGCGAATTGATGTGTGTCCCATGCGCTATTTGACACAAGTAGCGTCATATAGTATCTCCCACACAGCTGGCCCAAGAAAAAAGCAAAAGTATACGTATAGGTTTTGTTTCGTCCGTTCCACACGTAGTTCTTGAAAAAAAAATCAGTTTGTCCCCAGGTGGGCTGAACTTGGCCTACCATGCATTTATTTTTCTATCGGATTGACAAGCATCAAAATGTTTAGGACGTGAGGGGATTGAACTGTGGACCTTATCTACTGTGCCGATGGATAAAACCAACTCAGTTAGCTTGCAATTATGATAGGAATAGTCCTACCTTGGAGCTTTATACTAAATAACACCAGTTTTTATATGTCCCTAGGTTGTTTGAAAATAAGGAGGTTGTCTGAAAATTAGGAAGTTGTCCCAAGAATCATGAGCAGAATGAGGGACTCCATATATTATTGCGAGTGCATATAAAAAATACTATAGTGGTTGACTATAATTGAAAAAATTATGGGCACATGCCAATAAAACAGAATATGCTGGTTGACTAACTAAAAAACAGGTGGGCACGTGAGCGCTAAAATAATCAAAGAGAATAATTCCTGATAAAGAAGGGAGATTCATGTTTGGTTATGTGTTGATTATGCTAATGAAACAAGATTTATGCGTTGCGATTGGTACTATATCCAGTTATGCCGTCGTAGGAGAGAGTGGTCAAAGCAACTTGAAAGTCGCTGCGCAACAATAAAATGAGGAGGCATGCACAACCCAGAGACGGAGGCGGAGGTGGAGGAAAAAAGGCACGAGTTGGATAGTCACCGCCACGTCGACCAACTCCAACACTATCAAGATCTCGCGGGCCAAACTTGATTCGCACGAAGATCCCAACTCCTCACTCTATCACCCACCGCTTCGGAGACCGTTTTTTATGGACACATCGTCACGTGCATATATGCTAGTTATACCCAATGCATGTTACTCTAATGACAATAGCACTCTCTATGCTGGTACTTAAATGCGAAGGTGATGACTCAACAATAAATTAAATTAGAGGCCCTTCACAAAGGGAAGCGGGGATTTGCTTATGTACCAGAGCTCATTATTTAAAACAGAGATAATTTATTTCGAGAGGTGTCTTTTAGTCAACAGTTTACGACAAAGAATCTCATCATCTTATACGATAAACATATGTGATAGTGGTTCTCATGCTTAACACTCCCCTCCACCTTTATCTTTTCACAAACCATGGCTAGCCGAATTCATGGGTGTGTGCCAACATTCTTCGGTGAGGAGTGTTTTTTATTTGTTTAATTAATGTAGGATTGGGCATCCCATTTACAAGCTATTTTTGCAATAAGACAAGAAGATGTCATACTTGTCGAGAGGAACCCATTATTTATCACACAAGATGACACTCTCCCCCACCACTCCATGAGCTTTACAAGCAGACAAAATATGTCTTCATTTGAAGGTTTATAGAGGGCATATGCAACTTTACTTGGAATGACAAAGTAATATCGTATATAGGAAAATATAGTGGATACTTTATGGCACAACTTTGGTTTACATGATTTGGATGCACAAGCAGCATTTTCGCTTCCTTTTGTATTAGTATCTTGTAACATAACATTTAATCGGGTTACTTTTTCTTTACCAAAAAAAACAAGTTCATGTTTGGATTGAACAGAGCATATTGAGTCGTTCAAACAATGAAATATAGTCAATGTTCTAGTACCACTATGAGGAGTGCACAAGCTAAAATTTACTAAATGTTGTAGTGTTGACAACAGACTTTTGGAGTTCGCAAGCGAACATTGTCTGCGTCGTTGGATGACACACACAATTTGTTATTTGCTTTTCCACACTAGTATGGATGCTATCTTGTAGTAACCCTCTGTGCCTAAACGTCTCCACTAGCTTAGCCAAAGATGCTCTTCACATTCGAAGCATGTCACTGTTGGAAATATGCCCTAGAGACAATAATAAATTTGTTATTATCATATTTCCTAGTTCATGATAATCGTTTATTATCCATGCTAGAATTGTATTGATTGGAAAGTCAGATACATGTGTGGATACATAGACAACACCGTGTCCCTAGTGAGCCTCTACTAGACTAGCTCGTTGATCAAAGATGATTAAGGTTTCCTAACCATAGACATGAGTTGTCATTTTATAACGGGATCACATCATTAGGAGAATGATGTGATGGACAAGACCCAACCGTAAGCATAGCATTTGATCGTACCACTTAGTTTATTGCTACTGCTTTCTTCATGTCAAGTGTCTGTTCCTAAGACCATGAGATCATGCAACTCCCTAACACCGGAGGAATGCCTTGTGTGTACCAAACGTTATTTCGTAACTGGGTGATCATAAAGGTGGTCTACAGGTATCTCCAAAGGTGTCGGTTGGGTTGGCATGGATCGAGACTGGGATTTATCACTCCGTTTGACGGAGAGGTATCGCTGGGCCCTCTCGGTAATACAACATCACAAGAAGCTTGCAAGCAATGTGACTAAGGAGTTAATCACGGGATCTTGTATTACGGAACGAGTAAAAAGACTTGCCATTAACGAGATTTAACTAGGTATGGAGATACCGACGATCGAATCTCGGGCAAGTAACATACCGCTGGACAAAGGGAACTGCATACCGGATTGACTGAATCCTTGACATCGTGGTTCGACCGATAAAAATCTTCGTAGAATATGTAGGAACCAATATGGGCATCCAGGTCCCACTATTGGTTATTGACCGTAGAGGTGTCTCGGTCATGTCTACATGATCCTCGAACCCATAGGGTCCGCACGCTTAACGTTCGATGATGATATAGTTTTTATTGAGTTATGTATGTTGGTGACCGAATGTTGTTTGGAGTCCTGAATGATATTCCGGACATGACGAGGAGCTCCGGAATGGTCCGAAGGTAAAGATTTATATATGGAAAGTTGTTTTCAAGGTTCCGAAAAAAGTTCCAGTTTTTTCGGTATTGTACCGGGAAGATTCCAGAAGCTTCTGGAAACTTCCGGAATAGTCTGAAAGTCCACCAAGGGTTCCACCACGTCCCAAGGGTGAGCATGGGCTGAGGGGAGGCACCCTAGCCTTATCGGGCCAGACGCACAAGTCCTTCAAGGCCCATGCGGCTGGGAAAGGTGGAAAGTCCACCTTTGTATGGAAGGGAAGGAGGAGGACTAGGATTCTGTTGGAAATATGCCCCAGAGGCAATAATAAATTAGTTATTATTATATTTCATTATTCATGATAATCGTTTATTATCCATGCTATAATTGTATTGATTGGAAACTCAAATACATGTGTGGGTACATAGACAACACTGTGTCCCTAGTAAGCCTCTAGTTGACTAGCTCGTTGATCAAAGATGGTTAAGGTTTCCTAGCCATAGACATGAGATGTCATTTGATAACGGGATCACATCATTAGGAGAATGATGTGATGGACAAGACCCAAACTACGAACGTAGCATATGATCGTGTCAGTTTATTGCTATTGTTTTCAGCATGTCAAGTATCTGTTCCTATGACCATGAGATCATGCAACTCCCTGACATCGGAGGAGTACCTTGTGTGTATCAAACGTCGCAACGTAACTGGGTGACTATAAAGGTGCTCTACAGGTATCTCCGAGGATGTCTGTTGGGTTGGCATGGATCAAGACTGGGATTTGTTACTCCGTGTGACGGAAAGGTATCTCAGGGCCCACTCGGTAATACAACATCACAATGAGCCTTGCAAGCAATGTGACTAAAATGTTAGCCACGAGATCTTGTATTACGGAACGAGTAAAGAGACTTGCCGGTAACGAGATTGAACTAGGTATAGAGATACCGACGATCGAATCTCGGGCAAGTAACATACCGAAGAACAAAGGGAACAGTATACGGGATTAATTGAATCCTTGACATAGAGGTTCGACCGATAAAGATCTTCGTAGAATATGTAGGAGCCAATATGGGCATCCAGGTCCCGCTATTGGTTATTGGCCGTAGAGGTGTCTCGGTCATGTCTACATAGTTCTCGAACCCGCAGGGTCTACACACTTAACGTTTGGTGACGATTAGTATGGTTGAGTTATTTTGTTGGTGACCGAAGGTTGTTCGGAGTCCCGGATAAGATCCCGGACATGACGAGGATCTCCGGAAAAGTCTGGAGGTAAAGATTGATATATGTGATAATAGTGTTTTGATCTCCGAAAGGGTTCCGGAATTCACCGGAAGGGGTTCCGGGTGTTTACCGAAGTGTTCGGGTGCAGCAACACTTTATATGGGCCAAAGGGGTAAAGCCCACGAGGTTTTGGAAGTGCAAAAGGAAGGTTTGCTACTGCCTTAAGCTGGTAAGGCAGTACTACCGCTACTGTAGCAGTGGTACTACCGCCCAAGCGGTACTACCGCTACCGTAGCAGCTGTACTACCGCTCGTGCGCGGTACTACCGCTCGTGAGCGGTACTACCGCTCGTGCGCGGTACTGCAGGGATCCGAGTTGGACTCTTTCCCTGCGGGCCAAACCGACCTTGTGCGGGCAAAACCGACCTGGAGGAGGCTTTTACTCCAAGTTTAGACCCCAAGGCTCAACATATAAATAGAGGGGCAGGGCTAGCACACGGGACACATGAAGATTTCCCAAGCCGTGTGTCGGCAACCCTAACCCTCTAGTTCTCCCGTCATAATCTCCGTAGTGCTTGGCGAAGCCCTGCAGAGATTGTTCCTCACCACCATCACCACGCCGTCGTGCTGCCGGAACTCATCTACTACTTCACCATCGCTCGCTGGATCGAGGAGGTGAAGGCGTCATCAAGCCGTACGTGTGTTGAACGCGGAGGTGCCGTCCGTTCGGCACTAGTTCGTGATCGGATCGAGGGACGACTTGCGATTTGGATCGCGGAGACGTTCGACTACATCAACCGCGTTTCTTAACGCTTCCGCTTAGCGATCTACAAGGGTATGTAGATTCACTCTCCCTCTCGTAGATGCTCAACACCATGGATAGATCTTGTGTGTGCGTAGGAAATTTTTTGTTTCCCATGCAACGTTCCCCAACAGTGGTATCAGAGCGAGGTTTTTGCGTAGATGAGATCTCGAGTAGAACACAAACGAGTTGTGGGCGTGGGTGTATACATATTGCTTGCCGTTACTAGTTGATACTTGATTCGGCGGTATTGTGAGATGAAGCGGCCCGGACCGACATTACGCGTACGCTTACGCGAGACAGGTTCCTTCAACTGACATGTAACTTCGTTGCATAAAGTTGGCTAGCGGGTGTCTGTCTCTCTCACTTTAGTTGAATCGATTTCAATGAAGAGGGTTCTTTTAGAAGATCAAAAAGCAATCACTACACCACGTTGTGGTTTTGCGTAGGTAAGAACGGTTCTTGCAAACCCGTAGCAGCCACGTAAAACTTGCAACAACAATTAGAGGACGTCTAACTTGTTTTTGCAGGGTATGTTGTGATGTGATATGGCCAATTACATGATGAGATATATGTGATGTATGAGATGATCATGTGTTGTATAGAATATCACGACTTGCATGTCGATGAGTACGGCAACTGGCAGGAGCCATAGAGTTGTCTTTAATTATTTTCGCCGTTTTTGCTTTACTTTATCGCTATGAGTTAGCAATAGTCGTGGAAGCAACAGTCGGCGCGACAACCTCATGGCGACACGTTGATGGAGATCAAGATGATGGAGATCATGGTGTCATGCCGGTGACGATGGAGATCATGCCGGTGCTTTGAAGATGGAGATCAAAAGCACAAGTTCATGGCCATATCATGTCACTTATGATTTGCATGTGATGTTAATCCTTTTATGCATCTTATTTTGCTTAGGACGACGGTAGCATTATAAGGTGATCCCTCACTTAAATTTCAAGATAAAATTGTGTTCTCCCCGAGTGTGCACCGTTGCGAAAGTTCGTCGTTTCGAGACACGCCGTGATGATCGGGTGTGATAGACTCTACGTTCACATACAACGGGTGTAAGCCATGTTGCACGTGCGGAACACTCGGGTTAAACTTGACGAGCCTAGCATGTACAGACATGGCCTCGGAACACAAGAGACCGAAAGGTCGAACATGAGTCATATAGTAGATATGATCAACATGAAGATGTTCACCATTGAAACCACCTCAACTCACGTGATGATCGGACTTGAGTTGGTGGATTTGGATCATGTTACACTCGAATGATCGGAGGGATGTCAATTTGAGTGGGAGTTTTTAAGTAATATGATTAACTAAACTCATTATCTAGAACAATAGTCTAAGTTGTCTTTGCTATATTTATGTTGTAGATCATGGCTCGCGCAGTAGCACCCCTGAATTTTAATGCGTTCCTAGAGAAAGCTAAATTGAAAGATGATGGAAGTAACTTTGTGGACTGGGCCCGTAATCTAAGGATTATCCTTATGGCTTCCCAGAAGGCTTATGTCCTTGATGCACCGCTTGGTGATCCACCCGCTCCAGTTGAGTCTCTAGACGTTGTGAACGCCTGGCAGGCTCATTCTGAAGATTACTCAATAGTTCAATGTGCAATATTGTATGGCTTAGAACCGGGACTTCAAAGACGTTTTGAACGTCATGGAGCATATGAGATGTTCCAGGAGTTGAAGTTTATCTTTCAGAAGAATGCCCGGATCGAGAGATATGAGATCTCCGATAAGTTCTATGCTTGCAAGATGGAGGAGAACGGGTCTATCAGTGATCACGTACTCAGAATGTTTGGGTACTCCACCCGTCTGGCTGAATTAGGGATGCCCCTTCCGCCAGAGGCTATCACTGACAGAGTTCTTCAATCATTGCCACCTAGCTACAAGAGCTTCGTGTTGAACTATAACATGCACGGGATGAACAAGTCAGTCCCCGAGCTGTTTGCGATGCTGAAAGCCGCTGAGTCTGAAATTCAGAAGGAGCATCAAGTGTTGATGGTCAATAAAACCACTAGTTTCAAGAAAAATGGCAAGGGTAAGAAGGGTAACTCCAAGAAGAGTGGCAAAGCAGTTGCTCCTCTCGTGAAGAAACCCAAGGCTGGACCCAAACCAGAAACTGTGTGCTTTCATTGCAAGGGAACTGGACACTGGAAGCGGAACTGCCCCAAGTATTTGGCTGACAAGAAGGCGGCCAACAACAAACAAGGTATATATGATATACATGTTATTGATGTGTACCTTACCAACTCTCGTTGTAGTGCCTGTGTATTTGATACCGGTGCGGTTGCTCACATTTGCAACTCAAAGCAGGAACTGCGGAATAGACGGAGGCTGGCAAAGGACGAAGTGACGATGCGCGTGGGAAATGGTTCCAAGGTTGATGTGATCGCCGTCGGCACGCTCGCTCTTCGATTACCATCGGGATTAGTGATGAACCTGAATAATTGTTATTTAGTGTCTGCGTTAAGCATGAACATTATATCTGGATCTTGTTTATTGCGAGACGGTTACTCATTTAAATCAGAGAATAATGGTTGTTCTATTTATATGAGTAATATCTTTTATGGTCATGCACCCGATGTGAGGGGTTTATTCTTATTGAATCTCGATAGTAATGATACACATGTTCATAACATTGATGCCAAAAGATGTAGAATTGATAATGATAATACCACTTTCTTGTGGCACTGCCGTTTAGGTCATATTGGCGTAAAACGCATGAGGAAGCTCCATGCTGATGGACTTTTGGAGTCACTTGATTTTGAATCACTTGACACATGTGAGCCATGCCTCATGGGCAAGATGACTAAAACGCCGTTCTCTGGAACAATGGAACGGGCAAGTGACTTATTGGAAATCATACATACTGATGTGTGCGGTCCGATGAGCATTGAGGCGCGCGGTGGTTATCGTTACTTTCTCACCTTCACTGATGACTTAAGTAGATATGGGTATATTTACTTAATGAAACACAAGTCTGAAACATTTGAAAAGTTCAAACAATTTCAGAGTGAAGTTGAGAATCATCGTAACAAGAAGATTAAATTCCTACGATCTGATCGAGGAGGAGAATATCTGAGTTATGAGTTTGGCAGTCACTTAAGACAATGTGGAATTGTTTCACAACTAACACCGCCTAGAACACCACAGTGTAATGGTGTGTCCGAACGTCGTAATCGAACCTTATTGGATATGGTGCGATCTATGATGTCTCTTGCCGATTTGCCACTATCGTTTTGAGGTTATGCATTAGAGACAGCTGCATTCACTTTAAATAGGGCACCATCGAAATCCGTTGAGACAACGCCATATGAACTTTGGTTTGGCAAGAATCCAAAGTTGTCGTTTCTTAAAGTTTGGGGATGTGATGCTTATGTCAAAAAGCTTCAGCCTGAAAAGCTGGAACCCAAAGCGGAGAAATGCGTCTTCATAGGATACCCAAAAGAGACAGTTGGGTATACCTTCTACCTCAGATCCGAAGGCAAAGTGTTTGTCGCTAAAAACGGAACGTTTCTTGAGAAAGAGTTTCTCTCGAAAGAATTGAGTGGGAGGAAGATAGAACTTGATGAGGTTGTTGAACCTTTACTTCAACCTGGAAGTAGCGCAGCGCAGAAAGATGTTTCTGTAGAGCCTACATCAGCTGAAGAGGAAGTTAATGATGATGATCATGAAGCTTTGGATCAAGTAGCCATCGAACCTCGTAGGTCGACAAGGACGCGTACTGCTCCTGAGTGGTACGGCAACCCTGTCTTAGAGGTCATGTTGTTAGACAACGATGAACCTACGAGCTATGGAGAAGCGATGATGGGCCCGGATTCCGAGAAGTGGTTAGAGGCCATGAAATCCGAGATGGGATCCATGTATGAAAACAAAGTGTGGACTTTGGAAGTATTACCTGAAGGGCGTAAGGCCATTCAGAACAAATAGATCTTTAAGAGGAAGACGGACGCGGACGGTAATGTCACCGTCTATAAAGCTCGACTTGTGGCAAAGGGTTTTTCACAAGTTCAAGGAGTTGACTACGATGAGACCTTCTCACCCGTAGCGATGCTTAAGTCCGTCAGAATCATGTTAGTAATAGCTGCCTTTTTCGATTATGAAATTTGGCAGATGGATGTCAAAACAGCGTTCCTTAACGGTTTCCTTAAGGAAGAGTTGTATATGATGCAACCAGAAGGTTTTGTCGATCCAGAAAATGCTGACAAAGTTTGCAAACTCCAGCGATCCATTTATGGACTAGTGCAAGCATCTCGGAGTTGGAATCTTCGCTTTGATGAGGTGATCAAAGCGTTCGAGTTTATACAAGTTTACGGAGAAGCTTGTATTTACAAGAAAGTGAGTGGGAGCTCTATAGCATTTCTAATATTATATGTGGATGACATATTACTGATTGGAAACAATATAGAAATGTTGGAAAGCGTGAAGGAATATTTGAAAAAGATTTTTTCAATGAAGGACCTAGGAGAAGCTGCTTTCATATTAGGCATCAAGATCTATAGAGATAGATCGAGACGCTTAATAGGACTTTGACAAAGCACATACCTTGACAAAGTTTTGAAGAAGTTCAAAATGGATCAGTCCAAGAAGGGGTTCTTGCCTGTATTGCAAGGTGTGAAGTTGAGTAAGACTCAATGCCCAGTGATTGCAGAAGATAGAGAAAAGATGAGTGTCATCCCCTATGCTTCAGCCATAGGCTCTATCATGTATGCAATGCTGTGCACAAGACCCGATGTCAGCCTTGCCATAAGTATGGTCGGAAGGTTTCAAAGTAATCCAGGAATGGAACACTGAACGGCGGTCAAGAATATCCTGAAGTACCTGAAAAGGACTAAGGACATGTTTCTCGTTTATGGAGGTGATCAAGAGCTCGTCGTAAAGGGTTACGTCGATGCAAGCTTTGACACTGATCCGGATGACTCTAAGTCGCAAACCGGATACGTATTTATTCTTAATGGGGGTGCGGTTAGCTGGTACAGTTCCAAGCAAAGCGTGGTAGCTGATTCTACATGCGAAGCGGAGTACATCGCTGCCTCGGAAGCGGCGAAGGAAGGTGTCTGGATGAAGGAGTTCATGACAGATCTTGGAGTAGTGCCTAGTGCGCTTAACCCAATGACTCTGTTTTGTGATAATACTGGTGCCATTGCTCTAGCCAAGGAACCAAGATTTCACAAGAGGACCAGACACATAAAGCGACGTTTCAATTCCATCCGCGATTACATAAAGGAGGGCGACATAAATATTTGCAAAGTACACACGGATCTAAATGTTGCAGATCCGATGACTAAACCTCTTCCAAGGGCTAAACATGAACAACACCAGAACTGCATGGGTGTTCGATTCATTACAATGTAAATCACATAGTGATGTGAACTAGATTATTGACTCTAGTGCAAGTGGGAGACTGTTGGAAATATGCCCTAGAGGCAATAATAAATTAGTTATTATTATATTTCCTTGTTCATGATAATCGTTTATTATCCATGCTATAATTGTATTGATTGGAAACTCAAATACATGTGTGGGTACATAGAAAACACTGTGTCCCTAGTAAGCCTCTAGTTGACTAGCTCGTTGATCAAAGATGGTTAAGGTTTCCTAGCCATAGACATGAGATGTCATTTGATAACGGGATCACATCATTAGGAGAATGATGTGATGGACAAGACCCAAACTACGAACGTAGCATATGATCGTGTCAGTTTATTGCTATTGTTTTCTGCATGTCAAGTATCTGTTCCTATGACCATGAGATCATGCAACTCCCTGACATCGGAGGAGTACCTTGTGTGTATCAAACGTCGCAACGTAACTGGGTGACTATAAAGGTGCTCTACAGGTATCTCCGAGGATGTCTGTTGGGTTGGCATGGATCAAGACTGGGATTTGTTACTCCGTGTGACGGAGAGGTATCTCAGGGCCCACTCGGTAATACAACATCACAATGAGCCTTGCAAGCAATGTGACTAAAATGTTAGCCACGAGATCTTGTATTACGGAACGAGTAAAGAGACTTGCCGGTAACGAGATTGAACTAGGTATAGAGATACAGACGATCGAATCTCGGGCAAGTAACATACCGAAGAACAAAGGGAACAGTATACGGGATTAACTGAATCCTTGACATAGAGGTTCGACCGATAAAGATCTTCGTAGAATATGTAGGAGCCAATATGGGCATCCAGGTCCCGCTATTGGTTATTGGCCGTAGAGGTGTCTCGATCATGTCTACATAGTTCTCGAACCCGCAGGGTCTACACACTTAACGTTTGGTGACGATTAATATGGTTGAGTTATTTTGTTGGTGACCAAAGGTTGTTCGGAGTCCCGGATAAGATCCCGGACATGACGAGGATCTCCGGAAAAGTCCGGAGGTAAAGATTGATATATGTGATAATAGTGTTTTGATCTCCGGAAGGGTTCCGGAATTCACCGGAAGGGGTTCCGGGTGTTTACCGAAGTGTTCGGGTGCAGCAACACTTTATATGGGCCAAAGGGGTAAAGCCCACGAGGTTTTGGAAGTGCAAAAGGAAGTTTTGCTACTGCCTTAAGCTGGTAAGGCAGTACTACCGCTACTATAGCAGCGGTACTACCGCCCAAGCGGTACTACCGCTACCGTAGCAGCGGTACTACCGCTCAAGCGGTACTACCGCTCGTGAGCAGTACTACCGCTTGTGCGCGGTACTGCAGGGATCCGAGTTGGACTCTTTCCCTGCGGGCCAAACCGACCTTGTGCGGGCAAAACCGACCTGGAGGAGGCTTTTACTCCAAGTTTAGACCCCAAGGCTCAACATATAAATAGAGGGGCAGGGCTAGCACACGGGACACATGAAGATTTCCCAAGCCGTGTGTCGGCAACCCTAACCCTCTAGTTCTCCAGTCATAATCTCCGTAGTGCTTGGCGAAGCCCTGCAGAGATTGTTCCTCACCACCATCACCACGCCGTCGTGCTGCCGGAACTCATCTACTACTTCACCATCGCTCGCTGGATCGAGAAGGTGAAGGCGTCATCAAGCCGTACGTGTGTTGAACGCGGAGGTGCCGTCCGTTCGGCACTAGTTCGTGATCGGATCGAGGGATGACTTGCGATTTGGATCGCGGAGACGTTCGACTACATCAACCGCGTTTCTTAACGCTTCCGCTTAGCGATCTACAAGGGTATGTAGATTCACTCTCCCTCTCGTAGATGCTCATCACCATGGATAGATCTTGTGTATGCGTAGGAAATTTTTTGTTTCCCATGCAACGTTCCCCAACAGATTCCACCTCCTCCCCCTTGGCCGCCGGCCCTAGGACTTGGAGGGGCTGTCCACCATGCCCCTCCACCTATATATAGAGGGGCGGGGCGCCCCAAGAGACACACCAAGCCCTTGGCGCCCCTCTCTCTCCTGTTACTCCGTAGCTCCTCCGTTCCTCGTTCTAGTAGTGTTTGGCGAAGCCCTGCTGGACTAGCTCCACAACCACCTCCACCACGCCATCGTGCTGACTGAGAATCCATCTACTACTCTGCCCTCGCTCGCTGGATCGAGAATGCGGAGACGTCATCGAGCCGCACGTGTGCTGAGCGTGGAGGTGCCGTCCGTTTCGGCGCTGGATCGGATTGGATCGCGATTGGATCGTGAAGAGTACGACTACATCAATCACATTTTTAATGCTTCCACTTAGCGATCTACAAGTGTATGTACACACTCCTCCTATCGTAGCTATGCATCTCCATGGATAGATCTTGCGTTTGCGTAGGAAATTTTTTATTTCGCATGCAACGTTCCCCAACAGTCACAACGTCTATGTTGTCGTTGTTGTTGTAGATGTAGTTCAGATTCATCATCCTATCCATATCTCAGGCTAACAATGGATCCTAATGAATCACATGCTTATCATTAGGACGAACCGCTCTCTTGTGGGCCAACATGACCTAGGCCTTAGTCACAACTATCAATGTTGATGATTGAACTCCAGCATCATCCGTTAGTCCTAGTGAAACCGATGTTGTGGTAAGTAATAGAAAAATTGACCCTACCCCTACCTAATGAGCTAACAGTGCAGGGTGGTTGCATGGTGCTTATCGCCAGTGGAGCCAACAACACTCTCATGCCGGAGACAGGACGGACAAGACGGAGATGAAGACGAATGGGACAAGCAGACCCTCCTGTTGGAGATTTAAGTCGCCATAGCCACCTAAGTTGTCGCCTCTACTGTCTATCTGAGAAGCAGCCGCCATTGATGTCAAGAACTAACGTTGGATTTGTCGTATCCCTAGGGTGGGCAAGTAAAAGGGGCGAGACTAGATTTCGCGCCATCCCACGCTGATAGATTTCGGACTCCCGCCATCCCCTTGCCGAATCCACCCTACACCGTCGTGCACGCCGTTTTCCTTTTGTGTTTGTCTTAGCCTGACTCGTTGTAAGCGTCTGGTTTAAACGTTTCTAGTGATCCAATCTCTTGGTTGCTTTAACGTTCGTGCACAGATGAGCCTGGCCCTCGTGTATGCAACCAAACGAGTTTTTTTTACACCTAGCGGGCTGTTTGGATTGCATGCATGCAGCCAAACACGTCCTTAGAAGCTACTTAACGATGGGTTCGTGCCTTGTTGCCATGCATCGTTCGCAGCATCTGACGTTGCATAAAAATAATGTACTTTTGGGCTTCTCCATATGCGAAATTCAGTGTTCATATAGATTTTTTTTTGAAAAGGAGTATTATCCTGGCTCTGCATCAAATTGATGCATGCAACCATTTTTATTAAGTTATTCAACAGAGTCTGATAAAATAAATACAAAGATCAATTTGAAGCCACCTTTGAAGCGAACAAAGGCGTTACACCTACAAGTATAAAGATGTACCCTGATCGCCTAATCCAGTGGCCTCAAGAAGCCGCCTGCCTGGCAAGCTGAGAGCACCAACCGGTCTAGGCGTCCCACAACACGCATTGCATGTGCACGCTCTAGGGTACGCCGCTGTCATCTTCCGCCATCTCATCTTCAGGAGGGGTCATTGTATAGACCTTCCCGGGACCATCTACCGTCGACGTCACCACGACGCCAGACTACGCCACCAGCATGCGCGTGTCCATCAAACTGCGTCCAACGCCGAGACTCCACTGCTCCATGCCACCGGGACATGTTGTCTTCAATGTAGTAGATGCAACACCGCTCCACATGTTGGCCCCTCCAGTGAACCTCTGCTCTGAAACAATGCCCTCAGAAGGAAAAATGACACCATAGTCTCCATCATCATCCGATCTGGGAGACCTAGATCTAAGTTTTCCCCCGGAACAGATACCCCCTGGAGGAACAGGGGTACGCCACCTACACCTACAAACAAACCCAAACGGTGCCCATCATCACAAAGCTCTCCCAACGACGCCTTCAGAAAGGACACGACACCTTGAGCGCCGTCGCCGCCCATCGCAGTTATGGTTTTCACCCGAGAAGTTGTGAGGTGAGAAGAGGTAGGGTGGACCGCAACTACGTCTCCAAGAAGAATATCGGTCGCGGGCGTCGTCATCGTCATCGTTGCCGCCTGGAATCGACCAGAGAATTATCCCGATCTAGATCCCCACCTCCCGCTCCACCCACAAACCGGTGACCGGCTAGCTAGCCATCACGGACAAGTCCGATAAGATTGGAGCGCACCTAGATGGGACAGTAGGCAGCGGACAAAACGGTGCCGTCGGCCGCCGAGGCATCGCTGCCATGACCTGAACCCATCGGTTGTCGGCCGCCCGGCCAAGCCGAGCTCCGGTAGCCCCGCTGTGCTACTGGACGGGGAATCCTCAACAAAGGGATCGTTGTCCCTGATCCATGGATCACAGCCGTCGTACAGGCACCGAGCAACCGGAGAAGGGCCCCGCCGCCAGCTTTCTCGGAGCCATCCGAACTTTGTCAATGGACGCCTCAGGCGGCGGCGAGGGGAGGAAGGTGTGGCGGGGGAAGGAAGGGGCAGCAGGGTGAGGTGGCGTCAGAGAAAGGATCCAGCGGCGGTGCTAGATCGCGAGTCGTTGTGTCCTCCCAATCCGTTTCAGTGTTCATATAGATTGCTTTAACAATTTCGACAATGCTGAGTTGGTGACCAGACAGTACCATCGTATCTACAGGTTGAATGATAAAACCTGAGCAAAAAGACTTGCATTTGCATTTATTTATTTATTTTATTTTTTGCAGACGGGACAGATCAAATGCAGCAAAAGTCGCCCTAAGTAGCTTATGATTATATTCAGAAGAAGCTGCAAAGACCAAACCCCCTTTCGGCAACAAAGCATTCACCACCGGCCCCCTTGAAAGTAAGTACAACCGTATAAGCCAAAGCATGATTGCACTCTAAACGAACCAAAAATCTGCCAAAATGTAGGGATGACAAAGCACCCAATCTAACCCAATTTTGTCTCTGCAAATACGCAAGCACGAATACACTATTACAAAGTTTGATCGAATTACACGACACAAAGAAATCCAAATGTCTTGACAGATAATAAAGAACTGTTCTCCCTCAGAAATAATAACGGTGGATCTAGCTACAACGTCGACCTAACGCCCAACTGCAATTTGACATATGAGACGCACATGTTATTCGCAGGCCGACACTCAACAGCAGGACGCCCAGTTGCCCACCCACACTGTGTCCTACGCAGCAGATCAAAGGGGACGCGCCGTTCCGAATGGCAAACATTATTAGCGAGAAGGCACCGGCCACCTAACAAGACCAAACCAAGTTTCGAGCTCATTTTTGTCAAAATGGACCAGCTGCCGAACTGAATTGACAAAAAGGACCACCTGCAGATGAATTTGACAGAACAGACCACCCCGCTGTGGCGACAGGCGCGCCAGCCGACGCGTGGCACCTGCCGCCACGACGTCAGGCGGCAGCCCCTGCCGCCACAGGGGCAGGCGGCAGGCCGCGCATTACAGTTTTCGCCGCTCGCGACGGAACGGAGCTGGCCTCGTGGGCCCTGCCGCCAGCGCGTCAGGCGGCAGCGCTGCTGCTGGTGCTGCGCGCGAGCCAGCCGAATTCGAGC
This sequence comes from Elymus sibiricus, assembly GCA_039707655.1. Taxonomy (NCBI): domain Eukaryota; kingdom Viridiplantae; phylum Streptophyta; class Magnoliopsida; order Poales; family Poaceae; genus Elymus; species Elymus sibiricus. The sequence goes on from CM077673.1 coordinate 319,794,275, forward strand.
GAGCCGGCCACTGCTGCTGATTCCTGCTGCTGCATGCATGCATGGCAAAGCGCAGGCAGCGGTGCAAAGCCCCTGCTGCTGCTAATGAATGCACAGGTCCCAGCGTTTCATCTTTTTTCGACACTGATTGCAGACGACGATGCAACGCGACGCGACAGCGGGAGGCACGCTCTGTCGACACTGATTGCAGTGTTTTGGATCACGTGTATTTCCCGCCTAAAATTTCATCCGTTCGCGCTTTATTTTTCCGCCATCTGAGCCTATAAAACGAGGCAGTGAGCCTCTCTTCATCCATCATCCAGCCACCGTCGAAATCCCCACTGCGCTCAGTGTGTCACACTTTTTTTAGTCGCTATGAGTTTGCCTTGCTCGGATCAAAGCATCAAGCCGAGAAAAATGAAGAGTGTTAGTTTGCCTCGGGGGGTGAAACTCCTGCGCTGTTGGTGTGGCGATCTTTGCAAGGTGAAGGAGGTGACGGATTTTTCTGATTGGTTGGGCATGAAGTTTTTCATGTGTGCCAATTATGAGGAAGATCCACCCGTAGCTAGTTCAAAGTACGACAAGCCTCCGGTATGTTTTAACCATCACGAATAGATATATTGTTGGTTTTTGGGTTGATTCTTTATTAACATTCTTGTTCTTGTTGTAGTCTCCTCCGCCTCTGTGCATGTACTATCGTTGGATTGACACGGAGATGCCGGCTTGGGCAGTGACTGAGATTCGTGAAAGAGGTCGTCGTGCATGGGATAGTCTGCATGCGGAAGAGCGACGCGAAAAGGCTGCTGTAGAGGAGAAAGCAGAGCAAGAGAGAGAGAGAGAGTTAAAAGAATACTATGCCGAGGAAACGCGTTTCTTTCAGGATTTACTGAAGAAAAATCGAGAAGAGGGACGTCGCATGGAGGAGCAGGAACGGCAGCGAAAGGAGGCTCGTGAGGCGGAGAGACAGAGAAAGAAAGGGCTCGTGAGGCCAAGGCAGCAGAAGAAGCTGGCGATGGAAAAGGAAAATATCCACGCCGGACTCAGTAGATTCCTGTGGTAGTATCTTAAATTTCATAACCGTTTGTATCTTAATTTTCGCAGTTTGATAGTGCTTCATTTTCCCACTCGTCTATCCATTGAGCGTTGTGTGCCTTCCAATCATGACCACCTTTGCCCGAATTGCTCAGCCTGAAAATTATGTAACAAAGTGTGAGTTTTGTAAATTAAAAAGACGTCAACTATTTAGGGAGGTTCGAACTTACTTATGAGTTACATCGTCGATACATCTCGGAGAAGGTGGTGGAATATACTGATAGAGACCAAACTGTCTCATGACACGCTCTGGGTTGTAGGGCTCAACAAACCACAGGTATAGTAAGTTGCAGCGAGTCAGCCAGAAGCCACTATCCTTCACGCATTCGACTGGCATAGCTTGTCCATCGAAGACCATCTGAATATCTTGCTCAGTCCACGGGTTCCATGTGATTCGTGACTCATCAAGAAGCTCAAACTGCTCGTGGTATATAGGGTAACAACTTCTCGCAACACTTGGAGACCACTGTTTCCGTGCGTGTGTCCACCGGCTAGACATAGTTACATTGCCGCCTGCACCACAGTTGTATGGGTGTATGGGATGCAGGATACGGGGTCGTCCAACAGGGAGGTATTCCCAGGACCACAACTGCAGAAACTCATAGGACACACAAAGTAACGGAGCTTTCGTTGTCAACGAAGATTTTTGTGTGGCATCACACAACCCTCTATATGTATGTGAAAGCATAGCAGAACCGAAGCTGTATTTTGGATGCTCAGGTAAAGATTCATCTACTATCTGCTCGGCAAAGTAGATGAGACCAGGGAGAACTACGTCACCGTGTGAATTTGGAAACATCATACCGAGGAGCCACAACAAATACGCAAACAGATGCTTCTTCCTCGTCTCAGGAGTAGCATAACGAGGTATATGCTCAAAATGCTCACGAAGCCATGCGAGTGGGACACCACGGGACGGCCCAGAACGGCGCGATTCTGTCATTGTCAGACCAAGACGGGCTGAAACATCGTCTTGCCAAGATGCTGAGACTCGTGGAGGGACCAACGGCTCACCTCTAATTGGTAGGGCAGTGATCATAGACACATCTTTTAATGTAGGTGCAAGCTCCCCACAACGAAAGTGAAAGGTGTGGGTTTCAGGTCTCCACCGGTCAGCGAGAGAGGTCAAAAGAGATGGGTCCAAAGTGAACTCGGGTTTGCAATATGTTAGCCTAGCAAAACCAAGTAGTCCATAAGCCTGAAGATGTGCAACGAAACAATCATGTACTACCCATGTGTTCTTTACGGTTCGAAGCCTGAAGGTTTGGGGATGATTATCATTATTTGGGTTTAAGAAAAGGTGGCAACGGTGGCCCCTGTCGTGCTGGCCCTGCAAAAGGAATGGTGGTTCGGCCATAACCTGCACACACATAGTCATCAGAACAAATAACATTGAGCATCACAAAATACAAATAAAAATTAACATCACAAATACTAATATAAATTAACATCACAAGTAATATAAAAATTAACATCACAAATACAAATAAAAATTAACATCACAATTAATATAAATATTCGAAGTTAACCGAACGATTACAAATAAAAGGTAACATAACGAGTACAAATTTAACAACATCATGCGGTGTTGTTGGCTCGATACGGGCATTCCCTACGTGAATGCCCAGGGCACCTGCAAACGTGGCATCGCCTTGGTTCTCCCATCTGGCTATGGTCCATGTCATTGCGATGACGCCTAGACTGGCGTCGTCCCTTGCTGGTTCTCATCAACTCGGCGTCCCTTCAACTCTTTTTTATCAGATTGCTTCACTCTATGCTGGTGGTGGAGGGCGATTGCATAGCTATCTATTGCCTGGTAAGCAGATTTCTTGTCTGGAAAAATCTGCCCAACCTCCAGGCTTCCCGCTTCTAGGCCAGAAACAGAGTGAAATTCATTGGTGATGCTCATGTCCTGTAAAAACCCAGGTTGCAGTGGTGCCGCGACCGCCCTCTGAGGAGGAACAACTTCTTCTTCGCCTGAGTCCGAAGATGCAGAAGAATGACCATCATCGTCATCATCTAGTGCCTCTGGCAATCCCTCCACGTGTTCGCTCAAGTCAACGGTCGCAGACCAATATCCTGTGTCATACACTTGCTGGCCGCCTGTCGGTTCCGATGGGCCGGCGCTAGGGGCTGCTGTGATGGCCAACTCCACCTCACCACCAGCGCTACTGCATCCGGCAACATCAGTGACAGAAATGAACTCCGCATACACCATCGGCTGTCCAAACATAGAGTTATTGGGATCGCTTGCAAACCTCATGTACGACCCCCATGAGTTATCACCTGTGACCGGCCGCAAACCCCAACGGGCAACTGTCCCATCATTTCCTCCGTCAACGACGAAGGCCTCCATTGTCTTTTTTTTTCCTGCATCGCTGGGCCAAACGCCGCTCGGATGCACCTTCTGACTGCTGCATAACCTACTTTCACCATGTCTCTCACTACAACTGTAGTTGACCCGCACAAGGACACATCCACCCCGGAAGGACCGTCGCGGACGACGTCCCCATAGAACACTAACAAATTTTCCATAGTACCTAACCAACATCCATATTTACATTTCAAATAATTAGTAACCGAATATTGTATTATTAGTCATTAAAACTTTAAATATAATAATAAGGGGAAAAACATTTTAACATCCGTATTTACGTTTGAAATAATCAATTTTTATTAATATCATTCGGTTCGACCTTAAACATAATATCAATATTTTTTTTACAAAGTAATCAATTTTTTTTAGCATCTAATCTTAATATACAAAACTTAGATTATTGCAAGATAACATAGTTGACCTACGGTTTCCTAACTATAGAACTTATTAATAAACATATCACATGAAATAACATACCACGGGCAATGACCAATTACAGTACAAATTTTTTCTGTTTGCTACTCAGATGATACTTTTTTTTACCTAATTACATACATCATTAAGGATATTAGCATTTTAATATACAAAACTTAGATTATTAACAAAATAGACCTACGGTTTTCTACCTATACAACTTATTAATAAACATACCACATGAAATAACAACGCATTTAATCATCCAATGACCAATAACAACACAAACTTTTTCTTACTTACCATATTTATAAATTCTTGCATGTCAAACTAAATCGATGCATTTTAAAGGCCTAACGCTGATCTACAATACTGCCAAATATTTGCTTTACTAATTCCGGCTCTAACCCAACATAAAGGTTCAACGGAACTACTAATTACGTCTTAATGACAAAATTAACAACATCGTGCATGTCAAGAAAATAACTACTTACGGACACAACTAACATTGATCTACAACATCTTCAACCTACTCTTCTAGAAAAAATTACTATAAATGCAGCATATCTCGTCTCAAAACTTATCTAACTTCTAAGCGGTAAACATCGCATAGCTAATGACGAGCTTCAAAACTAACTAGTTTTTACCGTGCATGCACCAGAAAATCCATGTATTGCAAAGCTCATACCTTGATCTTCAACTTCGTAGTTCACTTCGCACGGAAAATCCTGCTCCAGAAGCTCCAAATGACTCCACAATGTGATGAAATAATACCTAAAACAACAGAGAATACACAATTATGAACTAATCAAACAGAACAAAAACATCATGCATTGCGAACCAAACACACAAAAAATGGATATATCTTACCTTGATCTATCTTATCTTCAACTAAAACATCTTCTGCATCCAACTCTAAATCGCCCAAAATCGCGAGTGAAACTGGCTACCGAGGTTTTCTTTCTTTGTGTTCTAGGTCACTTAGAGAGAGCAGAGAGGCACTGAGGCAACCAGAGAGATGCGAGAGAGAGCGTCTGTGTGCGTACGGAGGAGCGGCATTGTGTATAAAAAGAAGAGGAGGAGCACTGTAATGTCGGCACAACGGGTTAAAACTCACCTACCGCAGCGTCGGATTCCATCCTAGTGGTGTCTCCTCGGTGCTGTCGCGTCGCGGGAATCACGCACTGCATCGTCGTCGTCTGCAATTAGTGCCGAAAAATACGAAACGCTGGAACCAGTGCCTCAAAGCAGACGAAACTCGCGCTGGAAATCGGTGCCTCGAAACTTGTGGCCGCCTGCGCTTTGCGCTTTGCTGGGACTTGTGCATTCATCAGCAGAAGCAGAATATTCGCAGCAGCAGGGGCTTTGCACCGCTGCCTGCGCTTTGCCATGCATGCATGCAGCAGCAGGAATCAGCAGCAGTGGCCGGCTCGCTCGAATTCGGCTGGCTCGCGCGCAGCACCAGCAGCAGTGCTGCCGCCTGACGCGCTGGCGGCAGGGCCCACGAGGCCAGCTCCGTTCCGCCGCGAGCGGCGAAAACTGTAATGCGCGGCCTGCCGCCTGCCCCTGTGGCGGCAGGGGCTGCCGCCTGACGTCGTGGCGGCAGGTGCCACGCGTCGGCTGGCGCGCCTGCCGCCACAGCGGGGGTGGTCTGTTCTGTCAAATTCATCTGCAGGTGGTCCTTTTTGTCAATTCAGTTCGGCAGCTGGTCCATTTTGACAAAAACCATTTTGATAGGCGATGATCAGTTTCCGTTTCCACGCACATCCCCAAATGATCAGCTCTGCTTTGACAGCTTGAAATGTACTGTAATTGCAAACGCACACACGTGACGATGCGACAAAAAGCGAAACGGCCACGCTCCTCATTGCAAACAACACATTTTGCCTAATTTAGTTAACTCACTAATCCAGAGGGAATGCCCTGGAGAAGAATCCAATCGTGTGGAGAGAGGAGTGGCAACATGGAAGAAGAAGAGAAATCATTTCCTATACAGTTTATCACCAGCCAGCAGAGTTGCAGAATCACCAAGCAGGTGCAGGATATCTCACCAGCCAGCAGGCATTGCAGTTGCACAGGGAGGACTTGTGCAGCATGCTGGCGAATCGCAAGTAGAGATCATAACGATGAAGAAGAAATCTCCAGACTCTGATTCGGCTGGCGACGTGATCTCCACCGGAAGCACACCGAAAAGTATCATCACGGTCAAGTGTTCTACTGGAGTAGTAGTTAACAGAAGAAGAAGAAGAAGAATGCCTGAGAAATCAATCAACGCCTCAATCAAATCACACTGGAGGGCCTGAATCCTTTCCTCTGCCACCACCCTTGCCGCTGAAGCACGACCTGCCGGCCGGCGGCAGCTTCTTCGTCGGTGCATCCGGCGGTGCTCGGCCGCCGCCGTCCTTGCTGTGCTCCCCGTGGCACCGCCTCGAGGAGCCTGCCTGCAGGAGGCCGTCCTCCCTGGCCACTGTGAGATCGTCTTCTTGGCTGGCCTGCAGCACGTCGGCAATGGACATGCGGGCTTCATGCTGCGTGTCTGGCATCGACGGTTGCGCCCTGGCCGGGACCGGCGGCACGGCGCCGTCCTCTCTGATCTCGACGACCACGCCATTGGCCGCCTCGGATCTCCCCGGACGATCCTCATTGCCGCCGCCGTTACTGCTCGGCACGGTCTGTGGCTCTTCGCGCACTTGCCCGGAGGAGTAGTCGTCGACTGTCAGAGCGAATTCGTGGCTGTCTCTCCAGTCCTCCCGTGGCGCAGCACGGCCCTCCGTCTCCGGCGAAACCATGCCGACGGCGACGAACGCGATGTTGCAGCGGCAGAGCGGGCAATTGGAGTGCGACTTGAGCCAGGTGTCGATGCACGGCAGGTGGAAGGCGTGGAGCAGTCCGTGGAGTCGACGAACCCGTCGCCGCGCTTGTACTTGCACACGGTGATCTTGCTGATCAGCGTCTCATCCATCCCGTCCGACGGCGAGACCTCCCACTCTTCCTGGCTCCTGGAATCGACCCGGCCGTCGCCACCGCCACCACCGCCGCGGCCGCCGTCGGGGCCAAAGAGCCTGTTCCGCAGGGAGCTGAAGGTGCCGCAGTACTTGGAAATGATGGTGTAGTAGCTGACGAGGAGGAAGGCGCTGGCGAGCACCCCGATGATGGCGATGACGAGGGGCGAGAAGGCGGGGCCGGAGAAGTCGTCGCCGTCGCCGCTGGGCCCGGCGATGTCGAAGACCGGCGGCGGGGGCGGGAAGATGAAGTAGCACCACTGCGGGCAGTACATGCTGCACAGGCCCTGGGAGCAATCCCTCGTCGGCTCGTAGGGCATCCACGTCGGCTGCGGCCCTAGAGCCGTTGGAGCCGGAGGAGGATTGGACATTGCGGCCATGGAAGATAGAAGCTCAGTAGATGACCGGAGGACCAAGAAGACGGAGAAGAATCACAGGGAACAGAGACGAGACGAGCAAATCTCTGCTCCGTCAGGCCATGCCGAGCCTGCCAAATTCTAGAACCAGCAGAGGCAGAGCAGAGAGACGAATTGTGGCGAGGGAGAGGAGAGAAGCAAAAGCAGGAGATGAGTGGCTATCCTATCTGTGACAGTCTCTGCTTGCAGCTTGGTGCTCTGCTGCTTTACAGGTGTTGGGGAATGTGAAAGGGGAGGGAGGAGAAGGGGATCGATCATGAGATGAGATGCTTCCACCTGCTGCAATGCTACCTAGTAGCCCGCTGCTGAGAGTGAGAGGGGGTACTCCATCTGATGCTGCTCAAAGTCTGAAATTCTGGAAGAAATTGACCTGTGCGTGCTTGTTCGGAAAGCAACGAATTTTTGGGATTGAGGGAGCCTGAGAAGGAGACGGTGGTGGTGGTGGTGGTGGTGGTTGGGACTAGGGCCTTCGGTGCCGTCCTACGGGTCACGTAGGCTGCTCTCATTTCGTTTTCCTTTTTCCTTTCCATCTGCTGGCTGATGCTGCTCCTCTCATCTTTTCTTCGTTTGTCTCCTTTGGAATAAAAGGCAAATGAGGTGTTTGGATCAGATGATAAGATGATTTGAGGTGTTTAAAGCATCTTCCAGCCATGCTCACTGAGAATGGGGAATGGATCGCGGCGTCGAGCTCATGCGAACAGGAAGATAGCGCGAGCCCACGCATATCCCCCCCCCCCCCCCCCCCCCCCCAAAAAAAAAGACGTGGGGCATTGGGGAAACGATCGCCCTATCTAGCCCCCTTCCGCTCATCGTCGAAACCCCTACCCTCCCCCTCCCCCCTCGAGATCTCTATCTCACGCGGATTCTTCACCGACGAGTAGGTAAGCGGCGCTTCTTTTCTCTGGCTGACGCTAGACGGCGGAGGTGATTTGGCTTCCTACTCTTCTCTGATCGGTTCCACACCTCCACCTGACTTCATCGATGGTTGTAAGTTCGGTCACTCCCTCCTCCCTACTCGTTCTAGCTTAGATCTGTGAGCACGTGGTAGAAGTAGATCTGTGAACATGTGATGTTGTGGTAGATAGTGGTGATGGATTAGTAGCATGTTAGGTTTTAATTGTACGCTTTGATGATGTTCATGTTGCTTCCATGTCGGTTTCGTTAATAGTATGGTAGATGTGGTACTAACTTCTGAATCAGACCATGTGTAGTATGCTAGTTTACAAGTATGGTCGATATGTAATTGTGGTAGTGTGTTCAACTCCATGGTATGCTTTGAGCTTGCAAGTATGGTCAATATGCATTGTATTGATCCATGTGTACCATGTCTATTGTCCATGTGTAGTGGTATTTCTTACTGTCCATGTGTATTGTGTTCAACCAGTCCTCTAACACTTGTAGGACATGAGCACCCAAGATTTTAGTGAGGCCATTGTATTGTCCCAGAACTTCATGTCGTCATATGTTAGAGTAATCCCAGCCTTCGGCCGACGAGCACATGTCTCCAGATTTACATGTTTTCTAGGGGCCTGCTAGGCATCCAACATTTGTGCTCGCGGGGCCTAATGTTGCTACTGATGCACATAAGACAGCCATGAATGTTGGGAAGGCAAAGATGTATGAGACGGGGAACTCGATGAAATGGCAGTCATTATTGTCCAACTTTGTGCTTAGCAAGATGAATGAGCTCATATCCAGTGGGGTGAGGACTGTCAAGGGCTTCAAGGAGGTGCACTTGAACTCTGTTGCGAAGCAGGTCTTCGAGTTCTATGGACAAGAGGTCACCTCGATCCAGGTCTAAAACCACCTCAGAAAGTGGAGAGCTAGATGGATACAAGTGTCCAAGCTCAGAAACCTTAGCGGTGCACAATGGAATCAGGACACCTTCACGGTCCTGTTGGAGTCAAAGCACTACCAAGGCCACACCGCAGTTAGGTCACATATCAGTTGTTTAAACTTCTTTAGCATGCCAGTCATAACTAATCACATTGTGTTTCTGCCTTAAGACCACCCAAAGGACGATGAGTTTCTCAACACTCCCATCGAGAACTACTCCCAGATGCAACAAATCTTTTCCTATGGGCTGGCTACCAACAAGCATGCCATAGGCTCAAATGATCCTCTCGGTTTGCCTATGCCAGAGTATCCAAACAGTCAGGAATCAGAGACTGTCGTCCTTGATGGTCCTGATAAGGTTGTTGGTCATGTTCCTCTAATTGATAGGAAGACGAAGAAGGGTGACTTGATGGACGAGGAGTTGGGTGTATTTAGCAACATGACCGAGGTCGTCAAGGAGGTGGCAACCGCCATTAAGGAGAGCAAGACCGCCGATGTCTACCCTTCCTTGTACATCGCCACCATGGACCAAGGTGGATTCAGTCAGGAGGCTCTGATGGTGGCTCTTAGCCACCTACTGGACAACAGGGCACATGGTATTGGGTTCACTGGCATGGGGGAAAACCACATGGTTCTTTGGCTTAGGAGCTGGTTGGGCAAGCACTACTACTAGTGTCGTTTCTAGTGGTGGTGACAACGTGCATGATAATGACAAACGATAACAACATACATTTTGTGGTAACTAGGGCTACAAAAAAATTGATGGCTTGTATATTCTGATTAGGTGGTATATAGTAACACCTCATGTTGATGGTGAACTTGCGGTCGTAGGATTACACCGTCTTTTTGGATATGGTGGTAGGATGACACCATAGTAGTTAGGATGAACTCGTGTTGCCTTTTGGGTATATGATCACGCATGCCTATGTTGTTTATGTTACATATGTTGTGTTCCTTTGCTTGCTTGAATTGTTGCACCCTTTTCATGCTAGGTGAAGTGGTATCTGGTGTACATAATGAGCCAGAAATCTACAGTTCATGGCACACACCGTGAAAAAGTCAACATTTACTAAGACAACTGCTTCAAAGGGTTTGTGAGTAGGCAGGAGACAGAGGATGCTTGCTCCAAGTTTGTTCTCAACCAGAAGATCAATGTTGAAGTACGCAAGGGAGCTGGTTAGTTCAAGTTGTGTGGGATGAAGAATTTCATTGTCGTCGTCCAGTTTGTTGTGAGTGTACTTTTGCTTTACTCATGTGATCGATGTGATTTTATGTAATGTGCCATGAGCACTTGCTAGAGTGGTAGATGGTAAACTCACTACATAGGGTACAAGGTTAGTACACCCGACCGAATGTATGCAACCAAACAGTATGTAGTGCATCAACACAACATTTAAGCAGACAACCAAACACGGTGAGGGGGGGGGGGCAAATGCAAGGAGGAAAAAATGGTGGGGGCTACCAAACACCTCCCTTATGTCTGCAGACATCAAGAGGCTGGATGATGTCTACTACGCAACTTTATTCTTGTAGACTTTGTTGGGCCTCCAAGCGCAGAGTTTTGTAGGACAGTAGCAATTTTCTCTCAAGTGGATAACCTAAGGTTTATCAATCCGTGGGAGGTGTAGGATGAAGATGGTCTCTCTCAAACAACCCTGCAATCAAATACAAGAAATCTCTTGTGTCCCCAACACACCCAATACAATGGCAAATTGTATAGGTGCACTAGTTCGGCGAAGAGATGGTGATACAAGTGCAATATGGATGGTAGATATAGGTTTTTGTAATCTGAAAATATAAAAACAGCAAGGTAGCAAGTAACAAAAGTGAGCACAAACGGTATTGCAATGCTTGAAAACAAGGCCTAGGGTTCGTACTTTCGCTAGTGCAATCTCTCAACAATGCTAATATAATTGGATCACATAACCATCCCTCAACGTGCAATGAAGAATCACTCCAAAATTCTTATCTAGCGGAGAGCATAAGAAGAAATTGTTTGTAGGGTACGGAACCACCTTAAAGTTATCCTTTTCGATCGATCTATCCAAGAGTTCGTACTAACATAACCAAGTTATCCTTTCCGGTCGATCTATCCAAGAGTTCGTACTAATATAACCAAGTTATCCTTTCCGATCGAATTATCTAAGAGTTCGTGCTAGAATAACACCATATGATACGCATCAACCAACTCTAATGTCACCTAGATACTCCAATGTCACCACAAGTATCCATGAGTTAATTATACGATACGCATCAAACAATTTCAGATTCATAATACTCAATCCAACACAAAGAACCTCAAAGAGTGCCCCAAGATTTCTACCGGAGAAGCTAGGACAAGAACGTGTATCAACCCCTATGCATAGATTACCCCAATGTCACCACGGGAATCCGCAAGTTGAGTACCAAAACATATATCAAGTGAATCACTTGAATATCCCAATGTCACTACGGGTATCCGCATGCAAGACATATATCAAGTGCTCTCAAATCCATAAAAGTATTCAATCCGGTAACGAAATATCAAAGGGAAAACTCAATTCATCACAACTAGATAGAGAGGGAAACACATCATATGATCCGACTATATTAACAAAGCCCGTGATACATCAAGATCGTGACATCTCAAGAACAAAAGAGAGAGAGAGAGAGATTGAACACATAGCTACTAGTACATACCCTCAGCCCCGAGGAGAATTACTCACACATTATCATGGTGAGAAAGAGAGATTTGTTGATGGAGAGGTGCAACCCCGAAGAGATGGAGGCGATGGCGGCCACGGCGCCGGCGACGGGCGGCGGTGGCGACGGGCGGCGGCCCCTTGCCCCTCCTTCTTCCTTGGTCTTGGTGATGCAATGGAGGAGCCTCTCCCCTTCTTGGCGGCTGCCAAGGGAGAGGAAAATTCGTGGTTCTTGGTGGCTCTCCCGAAATTAGGGTTTTCCTCTCCTTATATGTGCCTCTATGGTGCTCTATGGCCCTCCGATGGATGGACCCTTGATCCAATGGCTCTTGGGCACCTCTAGAACCTTCCTAGGGGCTCCTCATAGCCCTCATGAGTCCCAAAGTCGTGGTTTGGCCGAATATATCAGATATGATAAGAGTTGGACTCAATCACGTCATCAATTCTCGTAATCCCGTAATCAGATATTTTCCTTCAGTAAAACGGGTCTCCAGATCGGATCCGAACTCCATTTTGGACGAATTTGTAGTCCAGAATCATTGCCATAAAATTCCCCACACTTTCCTAGTTTTAACTTTTTTCATTTGACGGCATCTTCGGGGTAAAACTGACGATCTCTAAAAACTGTTCGTGGACAGATTTCAAGAAAGTCAGAGTCCTCCTCCAACAAGGCTCCTTTTTGCGTTTTTTCGACAATTTCCAATTAATTCCTACACATCAAAGTGTGAAACAAGAACTTATGCAATTTTGCAACCATTAATAGGTTAGTCCCAATAAATCATAAAACAATAGTAAAAACATAGGCAAATATGACATGAATACTTCATAAATTATCGATACGTTGGAGACGTATCACTGGACCCCACTTGTTGTCAGTAGAAGGGCGTCCCCTATTTTTCTTTTCCTAATTCCATGAAGCCTCATGCACGTAGTTCATTCAACAATAAATGTAGCACACACCAATTGAACAACTCAAATAAGCCAACATGATCCACGACAAATAATTTAATAATTTGTAGATAGCTGATAAAACAAATGAATCAAGCTTATTTGCACACATTGATGTCTTTGGACGGTGGTGATCCACATCATTGGCATCGTCAACATAATGCTTGTGTCGAACAATATGATTCTTGACTCCTCGGTAAATCTCATGAGCCTTACCTTCTCTCGCAATCTCAATGTTGTGAGTAAATAACATATAACTGTCAGATTAGAGGTTAGGGTACCAAAAAATGACCACTTTTTGAAACATGACTGCTAACTACCACTCAAGTGGTTATTCGTTTAAAAACAAATGATCAATTGATTAGAAATTAGACCAATAGATGCGACCGTAGTAGGGCCACATGCGCGCAGGGGGGGGGGGGGGGAGGGCAGTGCAGCCGTTAACGACCGTTTGTCCCTGACCAGTCGGACCCCAGTCAAAACAGGCCGAGAGATCGCTCTCTCTCACTCACTCTCTCCCCTATCGCTTAGCTTGATGCCTCCGCCGTCGCCCCTAGCGCTAGCCACCATCCCACAATGCCATCGTGGAAGGATAAGGAGGATAGCACATACAGAGATCTCGTTTTCCTCCTCCTAGGGTTAGGGTTCTCGGATTTCTTCGGTTCGAGGTCAAATTGAACAATACTAAAATGATGTTGGGTTTAATGTGTGTGCAGGATACCCTAAACCATTCTAGAGCCCTCTTTATGTGGCCAAGGGCCGGAATTGGAGCCTAAGTGCATGTTGCATCAAATGACGCTAAAGAAGTGCACGACTTATGAAGGAATTGCCACCAGAAGGAGATTTTAATGGATGTGGTGTGCAAGTCAATTAACAACTTGTTCTCTCCCTGCATCAAAACTGAGATCTCGCATAGTTTCTTGGTATGTGCAGTGGTCATTGAAGCTAGGCAACAAATGCACCTGAATTTGCATAGTGATAGAAATAAATAACTTTCTTGATTAATCAACACAACATATGTACATTGAACTAGTTTATTTAATTTATTGAGTAGCTAATGATATAGGTGTTGAGTGTGCTTCCATTTGGTAGTTAAGTGATGTACTAGTATTTAATTTGTAGAGTTCATAATGTAATTGAATTTGCATACTATACTTGTATCCATCCATTTAACATGTTGTCAACTGGAGAAATTAGTTCATTAAATGTTAGAGGATCTGACTATGCTTGTATTTGGTTGTTGTGAATAAGCAAAATAATTAAGAACTGTTGAATTAGGTGCATGATACATGAGTTGTTATCTTTCTGTCTCATGGCCATATTTACAAAGATGTATATGTTTATGGCCAATAAAGTATTAAACTATTGAGTTAGCTACTTCTGTTGCCTAGCTACTATTGTCAATTGTGTTGTAATTTTCCACTTATATTTTATCGAGAGGTGTGAACTATGGAGTGGCTTGATGGTCCTTGGCCTGTCAAACTGCGAAAAGTGCCTTTTGAAGTTGTGGGAAATATACCATGAAAAAATCATGATAGGATGATGGATCACAAGGCTCATGACAGAGATGTTGCCAGTCTTAAGAAGGAGAATGAGCGGTTGTGTTATCGGCACATCTAGCTTGTGGATGATGTTAGTAAACTTTTTGAGTGGCAAGAAGGGAAGGGTTAGTGGATGGACTACGAGGAGACAACAAAGGAGGACGATGATGTTCAGAAGAACAAGGAAGAGCTACAGCAGCAGGCTAAGATGGAGGTACACCTAGATAAGTTGAAGTTGACCAGAGTGCAAAGGTGCATCCTTTCATATCAAATAGATATCATTATGAGCACCAGGAAGGAGATGAAGGTGGTCAAGGAGGACAATGGAGTTTCTTAAAGAAGAGAAGAAAAAGCTTGAGTATACCATTGGCGACCTGTTGAAAGATGGCCATGGGAACAAGGAGAAGTTGGACAAGGTTGTCCTGGAGGGATGAAGTAGTAGCAATGTTGGTGGGGTGGTTAAGTAAATATTTGGCCTATACATATCTGGTCTTGGAACCTCAATTTGTTAGGTGTATATTTTGCAGCCCTGGCGAACTGTATGGTAAGTTAAGACCTGATGTGTTAACTTATGTAGTGCCTGGTCTTAGGTTATAAATTGTAATGGGTTAAGAAGTGATATGTTCTTAGTTGTAATCACATTTATGCTAAGTTGACACCGTATGTTTATTTATGAATTGCCTGGTCTCAGGTTATGAATTGCTATGTTGTTTACTGATTTTGTGATTTGTGTTATGCTAAGTTATGAAGTGGGATGTTGCCAAATGGGTTGCAAACCGAACTGGTTTGGTCTTCTGAAAAAATAGTACCCGCCACCCCATCCTTGTCAATAAGACAACCACCTCTCCCAGTATTTGCGTTGATTGATCTCTTTAGCCACCCGCCACCCCACTTTTTGAAGCCCTAGCACGATGGATCTAGGGTTTAGTGAGCTAGTGGATGAAGAGGAGGAGTACATGGAGGTGAGGGCACCTAGGTCACCGACGCAAAGGAAGAAGCCCATGATGTAGTGGAAGGAGTAGGCACATAGGGTACCAATGCATTCAGGGTACTCCTTGGAGTACAAGAAACAACTTTCCAACATAATTGTGGAGTACATCACCTCTTGTTATGTGGTGAAAGATCATCGTGCATGCTCAAATTCTAGGGACAATTGCGTTTTTGCCCTGAGATAGTTCCAACCCACGAGTTTTCCCCTTACTTTTCGAGCTTGCTCAGTTTTGCCCCTACTTTTTCCTCCGAGGTCGCCTGAATGCCTTTCTGTTAAAATTCCATCCGGTCAGAGGCGTTCGAGCATTACTTTGGACCAAACTGCCCTTGGTAGCTGGCAAAGGGACTATCTCACTTACATGGGGGACCCACTCAAAAATAAATAAAGAAACAAAGAGACTTCACCCCCCTCTCTCTCTTACATGCGGGACCCACACAACAAAAGAAAAGAATAAAATCTCTCTCTGACCCACGTGAGAGGCTTGCCCACATGTCATTGTCTAATTTAATTTTAGACTTGTTAACTAGGTTAGTTAAAGGTGTGGCCCACTTGTCAACGGGCAATTAGCTATATGGGTAAGTCTAAGAGGGGGGTTATTCTCGTGGGACCCACATGTCCTCTATCCATGGATGGTCGTCCCCTACCTCCAGCACAAGGAGCACACGGGAAGAACGCATGGAGGAGAGGGATCTCCTGGACGGGCGACAGTGACCCAACCTTCCCACCGCTAACAGAGCCGGTGGGAAACAACACCGGCGGATCGTAGTCCCTCGAGTATATCCCATTGCACCTCTTGCTGAAGACGCTGGAGCCGCGAAGGTGGTGCGTCGGGACCGCGTGGAGCAGGCAGTGCATCCCCTTCCTCCAGCTATACGCCATGAGGATTTGCGCGGCGGTTTCATCTTTGGGCGGTTAGTTGCCGCTCAATCCCGTCTTCGAGTGGCGTGACAGGTCTAGCTCTGCTCAGATCCATTGTTGGGGAGGCGCTCGGTGTCAAGGTGTAGCGCAGATCAGGCGCTAGCGTGCTCCATAGAGGGGGCCTGCAAGCTCGGCCATCGAAGCTCCATGTATGCGGTGTCCATAGCCTTCTTGGCAACACCGATGGACAAGGAATGCGGTGTGGTATGTCAAGTCCGACCCGGCCACTGCCATGCCTCCTCACACGCCGATCGCCAACAGCCCTACGGCCCAACATCTCCCATATCTCCCCATTGGGAGGTAGGTGATGAAGAGGATAGGAAGATATATTATATAGCTCTTATTATTTTGTTTTTTGTTTTTTCTGGTGGCTCCCACATGTAAGTGTGAGAAAGGTGTCCTATTTTTTCTTTTCTTTTGTTGTGTGGGTCATGCATGTAAGCCAGGGAGGGTGTGAGGTCTATTTGCTTCTTTATTTATTTTTGATTGTGTCCCGCATGTAAGAGAAATAACCCCTTGCTAGCTACCATGGGCAGTTTGGTCCAAAGTAATAATCAAATGCCATTTATGGGATGGAATCTTGACGGAAGGGCATTCGGGCGACCTCGAAGGAAAAAGTAAGGGCAAAACTGAGCAAGCTCAAAAAATAATGGCAAAACCCGTGGATGGCAAAAATGCAATTCTCCTCAAATTCTGTATCGTGGATGGATTTTGACAGAGGCATTCATGTCAGTACTAGTGCACCTTGGATTTGTCATTTGTTATTTTCTAATGATTGATTGTTGTTTACGAAGGCTGACAACCATAGTGCCTCACAATTGAATGACATTTTGGACAATTATTGTCATGGTTCAGGACAAATTATAGATAAATAGAGAAACTTAGTTTTCTTTAGTCCAAATTGTGGGGCCTTCACGAGAAGAGGGGTCAAGGTAGCATTGAATATACAACAATACACTCTCTCCGAGAAATATCTTGGCCTTCCAACAACGACATATAGATTGAATGAACAAAAATTTGAGGATATTAATGAAAGGTCGCGTGAGAAGGTGCACGGGTGGTGCGAGAAGCAATTGTCATGTCTGGCAAAGGAGGTTCTTCCCAAGAAAGTGGTCTAGACTCTACCAAACTATTATATGAGTTGCTTTAAACTCACAAAAGTTTTGTTCAAGAAACTAACTACAAATATGCCCACATACCGGTGGACAAGATCACTTGATAAGAAGAGAATGCATTGGCATTAATGGGAGAATATGGTTGTTCCGAATTCAAAGGAGCCTGGTTTTTCATGAACTAAAGGTCTTCAATAATGTTATGCCAGCAAAGCAAGCATGAAGGTTACTAGATAATCCTCAAAGCTTATGTGTATGTGTCTTAAAGGGACACCACTACCCTAATGGGGATATTCTTATTGAGGGTTTCCTCTCAGGTGCCTCACTGACGTGGTGAGCTATCATCTGGGGAAGGCACATTCTCCGCAAGGGTCTGATAAAGCGTATTGTCGATGGTAGGAAGTTTGAAATTTGGCACAACCAATGGATCTAATGTACTAGCATGATGAAACCTAACTTAGTCGAGTTGGTGGATGATTTGTTTCACGAAGGCATGGGCCCATGGATTGTCGAGCTTTTATATGAAACGTTCATTCCACCTGATGTTAGCGGAATCTTAAACACGCCCAGACCAAGAAGGGTGAGCTAGGATATTTAGGTCTGGGCGTGTGAGAAGAATGACACATTCATACTAAAGTTTGCGTATATAAAACTAATGGATGCTCATGTGAGTGAAAAGTTCATAGAAAGAACATCGCGTGATTCTGCATAACATTGGAAGACTTTGTGGAAATGAATTGTTCTTCCAAATATCACGGTCTTTTTGTGGAGAGTGGTGAAGGATCCGATTTCATGTTGCGTGGGAGAAGAATGGCACACTCATAGTAAATCTCACATATAGAAAAGTGATGGAAGTCATACGAGTGAAAAGTTCACAGAAAGCACCTGATGTGATGCTGCAAAAGATTGGAAGGCTTTGTGAAATTTAAATGTTCTTCCAAAGAATATGGTCTTTTGGTGGAGAGTGGCGAAGGATCTGTTGTTGTGGTTGATGGACTCAATAGAAGGCACATCAACCAAAAGGCTCATTACCTTATTGATTATTGGTTTATTGGTTTATGACCATGCTAGATGCTTTTTGGAGGCCTCCTGAGTTCACTTGAAAACCAAAGTTTGCAAATTGCATCCAAATATGTGGGATATGGACATGGTAGACACATCTTTGGTGTCGAAGGATGAAGCTGCGATCCTGATCAATATCATGTGGGCAGTATGGCACTCCCAGGACAATTTTACTCACGGTCCTGAGAAGTACAAGCCACAAAAGTCGATGGTCATCATTGATGAAATTGTGCGCTCCCTCGAAATTCTTACACATGAAACCATAGAAGTCGGTGTACCAGACGTTAAATGGAAGCCCTCAGAGTCAGTGTGGATAAAGATTAATAATGACAGCTCCGTTGGCGTGTCTCACCGTAGAGAGGGTTTTGGCATCTTAGGAAGGGACCAAACTAGGACATTGTGGGCTGCGGTAGGGGCTCAGTATGATGCTATCTTTAAACCCGTGTCGATCGAGCTACTCGCGTGTTGGGATGATGTGGTTTTAGCTCATGATAGGGACGTGGAGAGGGTGGAACTAGAGACTGATTGTCAAGAGGTTTAGCGACTTTGGGAATCAAGGTCGAAACGATTTGTGGCATACAATATCCTATGTGAAATCAGGGAGATAGTGAATGAGGTAGCTCATCAAACTGTGAAGGAAGCTTCAAACATCGATAACCTTGTAATAAATTATGATGTAATCCATGCCATTTTGCTTTGCACTTTGCAAAGAGATATGCCTTCGCCAGTTGAATAAGAGCCTTAGGGCGGAGAGTGTTAAACAAAAGGAACATATGATTATTAGCTTTAGTTTCGTGAGAGAAGACTAAAGATATGCTTCGGTAGTATACCAGACCCATTGTATTTTTTCGAAAAGGGGATAGCCTCGGCCTCTGCATCATCATGATGCATATAACCATAATTAATTGAAGCCCAAAGTTTTACAAAGAAGCCTCACTAGCAATAAAAGAAAATGATAGGACCACAATCAGTTGACAAAAGGACTACATGACTCAACCACATAATCTATTAAGTATTAATTACGCCCCATCCAAACTGAGTCTTACTAAATTAATTGCACAATCTTCTTTGTTTCTTATTTAAACGCCCATATTTTCTGTGAGTCTAAGCAAAAAGAAAAATATTGATTTAAGATAGCATATGATTTAATCACCACAAAGTGCCACATAAAATAGGGCAACTAATGATTCGTGTGGAAAATTTTGGTTCACAAGATTATTTTAACTTTCATTGAAGCAAAGGTTTTAAAAATCATGGTATGCAGTCTTTTCTTTTACGGAAATACTAAGATATATTATAAAAGTTCAACATAAGTACAAATCATTCCAAACATAATAAAATTACATCAAGGTTTCCTGGACCATTGAACGATCACTGCTGCCGCCAGAACGAGATGTCGATGTGCACTTGTTTCCGCTCCATACCGAAGCCGCTCTTGCCTTGTCAATGACAACCGGTAAGTATTCATGCACGTGCCCCTAAGAATCAGCGTTCGGAACTACAGACGTCACCGTAGAACTCTTGCATCGATTCGAAGAACCTAACATCGAATGTCACCATCGCGTACGCACGATGAGAAACCCAAACCTTGTCACCCCGAGGAGCTAACAAGAATCTACGCCAAACCCTAACCTTGCCACCTCAAGGAGCTGACAGGAATCTACGCGAAATTTTCGTCTAATCCGCCCCGATAGACGAATTTTATAGAAGGATTAAAACCCGAAAAACTGAATCCTTACCTATCTACTAATCGAAGCGGAGGCACGAGTATTTTGCTTTAGTCACCGGCAGACAGAAGGGAGAAAAATTGACGGGCTAACTGGCAGAGATCGAAGAATCAAGGAAGGAAAGTTCTACCCTGGTCACCTTGTGAAAGGGGAAATAAATATGTGTCCACTGTCTATTGAACGGCAAGTGCTGACAGCGGTGTGTCTAGTCCTCGTCCTGATGTACTGACTGAAGTTAGTCTCCTATCGCCATTATCAAGGAAGTTAGTCATCAACCAGTGCGTTGGTACCAACTACACGAGACCTGGGCCAGCTAACCCCTACTTCTTCTCAGGACTCACGACCATATTGACCTACTAACCTTCCCCGGTCGTTTCCTTTCAGACTGCAGTGTATAGTCAAGACTGTATAACGGCACGTTGCTTCGTAGCACTGAAAGGCACGTCAAAATGAAGCCACCAGCTGGTACTAACCAAATCGTGTAATCTGAACAGGAAAAGGAGCCTTTTTTACTGTAGGGTTTTACACAGGAAGACGCATTGACGAAAATATCATTTGATCCGATGGACCAGATAGCGATGGCCGATCTGATTCAATGGCAATGGGTACGCTCGCTCCTTTTCATATATATTTTTTCAGCCTCAGCGCGTCGTTGTCAGTCGACATTTGAGCGTCGGCAACGTGTGGCAGCAACGAAGTTGATGACGAAAATAATTATGGGGACATGAGGACCATGGGAACTGGGCGGTTTCATTCGTTTGAAAAGAGGAAGACCACCTAACTGAGTCTACGTTGTAAACAACGCATAGGAGCATCTATAACCGGACCCCTCAAACCCGTCTCAAATGTTTGAGTAGGCCGTCCGATCACTGACCGGTCACGAAAATGCGACTCAGACGGGCCTTTCAAATCGGTCTCAAACACCCGGGCTGACCGGTACCCCCCATATCCAGCCAAACTATGAGGCGGATACGGGGACGTCCGGGTGCGCCCGGGCACGCCCGCCACGGCGGCCTGACGTTGGGGTCCCACGCGGACTCGTTCGAAAACCCGGCGGTCCGAATCTCGTCTCCTCCGTCGGACCGTTGTAGCCGCGTGGCGCCGTTCCAGCGGGACGCGTACTCCCTAGCCCGGCTATTTAAGTCGACCGCCAGCACCGAAACCCTACCCATCCAGCATTTCCTCCTCCCGTCCGCTGCCGTCGTCACTTTCCACTCCCCATCCCACCCCCCCCCCCCTCCCCCCCCGCCGCCGCCGCCACCTTCTAATGCCGGAGCGCCGGCTGGAGCTCCTTGAGCAGGTCCGGGCAAGGCGCAAAGCCCAGATCGCCGCGGGGCTACCTCCGGATGTAGTGGATCCGGAGGAGGAGGAGGTAGGGGACACAGATCTGCAGGCGGATCAGTAGGCCATCCTCGACTCCATCCGTTCAGAGTCGGATGCGGAGGCCCGATGGCGTCGTCGGCAGGAGATGGAAACGGAGCGGGCCGCGGAGGAGGCGGAGATGCTCGCCTACCTGGATGAGCTCAAGGAGGAGGACGAGGAGCCGGAGCCCTCCAACGTGTCCGTCTACCAGCCGCCCGGCACCGACGTCATGGACATCTCCGACGACGAAAACTAGAATAGTACGTTGTGTGTAGTACGTAGGAGTTTATTTTGCAGGCTTTGTATGGATCTAGGGGTGCAATATAAGAGACTCGGATGTGAAGGAGAAGATTTGAGGACTGACCGACCAGTGCCAGTGGACACGCCCGATCGCGTCCGCGGGCTTTTGAGGGCCCGGATTACCAAGTTCCGGCTGTACATGCTCTAAGACCATCGAATGACGCTCGAGGATTTCAAGTATTGGCTCAGTCCACGGATATGGAAGCGGAAGCCGGCCATCTAACATTGTCTACATACATTTCAACCATTGTTTAAATAAAACGGATGAAATTTATGTAAAGACGACGGATTCCATTCAAGTTCGGTCGTATATTACATAAAGATTTTAGGGAAAAAAATAAACTCACGTACGCGTGGCCGCCCTGCCCCGCCGCACCACCGTTGTCGTTGTGGTCCCTCCAACAGCGGGACGACGCCGGAGGACCGTGGAGCCTTGTCCAGCGGGACGACGCCGGAGGACCGTGGAGCCTTGTCCAGCGGCTGCCTGCCGCTCGCGGAGGAGCCGCTCTGTCTCAAGTTGCACGGTACAGAAGGCCTCCACGACCACTGCCAATGTAGCCTTCGGAACCCTGGCAGCGGCCTTGCTGTGGCCGGCGTTGGTGGAGCAGTCGCTAAACGACCACTCTTGCAGATCCTGGAAGCTCGCCGTCAAGGCAGTGGCGGCGCCTGGCGGTCATCTCCGTGGTAGTGACGGAGCTGTCCAGGGTCCACGCCGTGGCCATGTCGGGGTCGTCGAGGACCCAATCCGGCGTCACATAGGTTTTGGCAAACGCAGAGCGGCGGACAGTGTTGCAATGGTCGTACCGCGCTTGCTGCCTTGCCGCACGCTCCTCATCAGAGTCAACGTCCCTGAAGCCCGAGAAACCATCGACGCCGCCGCCTCGGAGGTAGTCGTACCACGCATGCGGCCTCGTCGCACTCTCCTTATCGGAGACGGTGACCCTAGAGCCCGAGGTACCGGCACCACCGCCGCCTCGGAGGTAGTGGAAGATGCGGCCCTGCACATTCGTGATCGCGGGCGACAGGTCCTCCTTGAGGACGCTGCAGTAGTGGCGGGGCAGGCCCGTCATTGCGGGCGTACCGGCTGTGGGGGAGTAACGACGGCTCGTCTTTGACCCGGCGTCCGATTTGGACGCTGCAATTCTGGAGGGGCGACGCCGGTTCGTCCTTGATGCGGTTTCCTATCTGGACACCGCAATTGCGCTTGGGCGACATCGGCTCGTCCTTGACCCGTCGAAGGGGGGATGCCTGCTCGCAGTTCACCCGATGTTGCAACGGGGACGCCGGCTCCTCCTTGACACGTGCCCGTGATGGTGGCGATGGGCCCATGTGATGGAGCGAACGCTTCATCATTAATTCAATCAGATGGACGAATTCTTCATCCGTCATTATGGCCTCCGATAAGAGGCGAAGCCTCTATTGTGGCGGCGGAGGCTGGTCCTCCTCATTGCCGAAGGAGATGGCTCCTCCTCCTTACCGGCGGAGCCGGGCGCCATGGATGCTGACGATCCGGGAGAGCAAGAGTGGCAGCGCCAAGAACCACCAGAGGAAGAACTTCCATCGCCTCCGCCTGCCGGCACGGAGAACCAGTACTTCAGCATCGCCACTAGTCTCGAAGAGGAGGAAGGGCTTGGGGACGGTGACAAAGAGGGGGAGGGGGACAATGCTTGGGGGAGTGCGGCTTTGTGTGTCGCCAGTGCACGACTTAAATAGCCACGACCAGGCCACACGAAGGGGCGGTCAACCCACTTCAATGCGGCGCACCGGCCAGAGTTGGTTTCTCGGGACATGACGTCTGCATTGAAGCGACGACGTCCGAAAGGTCACGTCCGCCAGCGTCACCCTCCCGTCCAGTCAAATCGTGGGCATCAATGTCGCCCGCTGCATGCTCTGGGTCGGCATGAATGTGGCCTGGCAAGCGACACGGGCGTTCGATGGAAAGCGTGCGAGAGACAGGTGTTTTTTTGATGGGTCAGGGAAGTCAAAAGCGGGTGTGGCAGCGGTCCGAACGCCCACAAATCCCCTCCCCCACTTTGTCTCCGATTTGCGAGAAAAAACACGACCGGACCGGCAAGGGGACCGATACAGAGCTGTGTTGGATGACAGAACACATCCGGACCGCGCGATCCAGACGTATGCAGCGGTTTGAGGGTCAACGTTGGAGATGCCCTTGTACAATATCAAAGGTATCATGTGGAAACAACGCTTGGATGTCTTTGCACATTTAAAGCTAGATCTATTCCTTTGGTTCCTTCTGTACATTTTTGTCAAAATAAGTTATGGTGTGCCATATTGTAAGGCATGTGTGAAATTGGAAGAATCGAGATGCCCAAGAGGATGCAGACGGCATTGAAGATGTGGTAATAAAAATAATGTGATTCCAGTTGTGGGACCAACTATTAGTGGTGCGGCTAGATCCGGATGCTTTGGGTGCCACTATGTGGGATTGGGAGCCGAACGGGTGCTTCTCAACTCGATCGGCCTACACGACTAGGTTCTCGGTGAAGGAGGTAGTGCCAAAGACAGAATTCACTTGGAAATCAAAGTCCCCCATGTGCTGCCGTTCCTTCGCCTAGACGACTTTTTCATAACAGGTGTTGGACCTCAGATAGGCTTGCACAACGTGGCTTGGATCACCAGGAGGCCTGCCCACTTTGTGACCAAGAGGAAAGCATCAAGCACATCCTATGGATTGTGTTTTTGCAAGGGAGGTTTGGACCCCGTTTGTGTCTGGCGATGAACAAGCGTGAGTGGACTCTGATAAGAGGAATAGAGTTTGTGGATTGGTACACAAACAAGGATGGCTCCACTCTGGGTAAGAAGGATGTTCGGGCAATCTTCCTCCTGGTGATGTGGGAGCTATGGAAACATCAAAATGCGATAGTATTTGATGAAGCTACACCTTCAAATACTCATGTAATAAATAGGATTGAGATAGAGGGTAGAACATGGAAGAAAGCGGGTCTTCTTAAGGGCGAGGTTGAAGCCCTTTTGGGGGCTCTGGCAACATCGACAGGTGCGAGGAGTTAAGGTTTAACTACCACGTGGAGTTGGGATTATGTAACTGGTAACCACCAACGTGGAGGGCTCTTTACCCCATCATCTCCTTTAATATATAGTACGCACACTCGTGCGTATTCGATGGAATAAGAAATAATGCTGGGGTTAACCTTCCACTCGTCGATTGAGTGATAATTGGACGTCAGGGAGATCGCCAGTAGTGGTGTGTATGGGTACGAGGGTACTCTTGTGAAAGTTGATGAGGCTAATGGTGAATTGCCAGAATTTGGCAAAGTACATGGCGCTGAGCTCATGATGAAGGCCTATGTAAACATATTCGAGATGTCTTTCATGTGATAATGTTAGTCCATGATGCTTGGATGCATAGGCGGTGGCCTGGCTCGGTGTGGATGAGTCGTGTCGAGAGTGTTGCGGCCGTTTTGGTTGATCTCCTGCTTCGTTTGCTAGTTTTGGGTCTTAGCACTCTTGTGTCGGGCTCAGACGATGTTCCTTGATGTCGTGTGCATGTGTACTCCCTATCCTCAGCTCTAGTGTCTTTTTCAGTATTGTGGGTTTTCTGCTTTTGTTCGGACTTTTTTTCTGACATTGTGATTTTCGGCCTAATATTCTTTATAAACCGGGTCAATTTGTATTTTCTTTGGGAGCGTCTACCTTGCACCATGAAAAAAGTTGATCTCCAATTCCAAGATGGTCGCATTGGCGAATTGGTTTGAGAACGTCCGCGAAAGTGCTGTAGCCACATACCTTTCCTTATTGCAAGAAAATACGGGTGGTTAAGATTAAATGCTAGATGGACCTTTTTGTCTCTTAGAAGACCTAGCTCGTCAGTTAATCTCTTGTAAACACATTGCCTAAGCCGCATGCCAAATTATCATCAGCTTGAACTCCCTCCGTCCCATATTAGTTGTTGTTGGATGCATTTAAATATATTTCAATACTAGATACATCTATTTGAGCAACAACTGATATGAAATTATTTTTTCGTATCTTTTGATGTGGACACGTAGAAGGAAAGGAGTTAATGGAGGATTTTGTGGAGATAGGTGTAAGGGAGTGGGTCGGGGGACAACAAGAACATGAGTCACAACTCACAAGATCATCGTGTCTGTTTCCCCCCCTAAAACATTAGTCCCACTGAAAAATGGAGTACTTTACCATTTTGATGCGAACTCGTATGGCCTTATGCAGTTACCCAGAACAAAAGCAGCAACAAAATAAAGTGACCTCATGGGTACAGATTGCACATTTGCAACAGCCTCATCCACTGAAGCTCATTTCATAACCTGACGGAGGAGACGCCCTCTTTACGCTCTGTACAAGTTACAAATGGTCCTGTTTTTGCTAATGGCCTGCACTACAAAACAACATGGTGGCTACAGTGAACTTGAATACATGCACGCAACAAACAAATGACTCTAATAATGGGCAAGGACGACGTGCATTTATAGTATGATCTTGTCCACCTACACTTTCTGGAAACGGTTACACAGCGCTGCAGTAATACTACTATCTTTGGATTGGGGAGCTGTGATGCCACTCTACCTCCAGATTGAACTGATAAAAGTGGAGCATGGCGCTGTAATACAAGACTTCAGACATGAAAAACTGAAGAAATTTGTCGTTTCAAAAAAAAAAAAACTGAAGAAATGTGTCAGGAACTTGGTACAAGGTGTCGTTTTACAGTGAACAACTTTTTTAGTGAATTGGCCGATAAACTAGTAGCATCATGGTACCGTAACGATGAGAACACAGTGATCGGATCCATGACGAGTGGCATAACCAAATCACCACCTTTCTGGAAAAGGAAAAGCATGGACAAGGGCAACTGAGTTTGGACTTTCCTTGGCCTCGATGAGGTGTTAAAGGGGAGGATCCACTCGCTGGACCTCACTTTGCACAATAAAATAAGCAAAGGCATCCATGCACTATGAAAAAGAGAAAATGTGGAGCTATGTGTCACTTTCACATGGCTACGTCTGTTCAGAAACTACCGGTATCTTCTACTGTCTGAGACCAAAATGGCATCGGATGGATAATGCAAATTATGGGTGCAATGCCAGCTGAAAACCGGGGAGGAGTACAGATGGTGTCTCTCTAAAGAGCGTGGAGAACAGTAGCAGAAAGCAACCATGGCAGTATGCTTGAAGCGAAAGCAATGTAGTTGCAGGTGGTGCGGAATAGGCACAGGCGCTCAGCGTGGCAGCGATCGGATTCGATCCACAGGTAAAGCTACAGAGACGAACACACCTGAGCTGGCCTTGTTCTCTTCGTTTAGATTCAACTTGGCGGCACTGATTGCCATAAGCAGCAGGAAGTGAAATCGTATACAACCACAAGCATAACACATTCTCTATGGGCTGGTAGCAAAGGAACCTATGCTTCAGTTACCAAGCATTATTGAACCACTTTCGACAGTATGCTCCCAGCAAAGCTGAGCAATTGCTGTCACGATGACTACCGTAAGCCTAAAGTTGCTGGGAACAATAGCTGAAAAATCAGTCCGCCTATGGAGCATAAATGCATAATCTGTCGACGTGAAAGTTCCGCCTCCAAAAAGATAAGCATATTCTACCCCCGGACGTTGCCATCATCTTTTTAGCTTTTGGGTTAATGTTTGTAACAGATTTGATAACGTTATGGTTTTTGTTTTTGTGTTTTTTCGGATAGTAGCACTGGGAAATTCAATCACTAGATGCAGAGATGCGTTTGCCAAGCAGGAACTGTGAAGTGTAGCGTTCTGAGCAATCAGGTTAAATCGCCTTGGCCGTGTTACAGTCCCAGAACAGCATATGAGCTTTAAGAGCAACTCCAACGGGGAGACCCAAACCGACGGCGGATTTGTCCGCTTTTTGTCCGTTTGGGTCGGCCGCCCGCACGGCGTCCGCCCACTTTAACATTTGGGTCGGCTGTGCGCCCAACGCGCGGACCCATATATACCGGCGTGGCCGGCTGGCCGTCCATTTTAAACACATAGCATAAATTTTACATTTGCTACACACATATTTTGCATACTTCACATAGCAAACATATGGTCCACAACAAAATAAATAGCATGATTTGAAGAACAAATAAATAACATAGTTTTACAAGCCGAATATAAATAAAATAGTCTCACATAGTTTTGCAAGTCGAATTAAAGAGATAAATCTATTGGTTACCAACATGAGCCCATATATGCTCAACTAAATCATTTTGCAATTGCACGTGAGTTTCCCAATCACGCATGTCGTGATGAAATTGGACGAACTGTTCAAACGTTGCCGCTCCTCCATGCTCAGGCACAACATTCTCACCCTGATACTGAAACCCTTGATCGTAGAGATGTTCCGGGCGCTCATCTTCTACGATCATATTGTGCATGCTCACACAAGCAGTCATCACCTCCCACAGTTTCCTCGTGCTCCAAGTTTTTGCAGGATACCAAACGATGCCCCATCGAGATTGCAAAACACCAAAGGCACGCTTGACGTCTTTCCTAGCACTCTCTTGCTCTTGAGCAAATCTTTTTCTCTTCTCCCCGATAGGATTGGGGATTGTCTTCACAATAGTGGTCCATTGAGGATAGATACCATCACCCAGGTAGTATCCTTTGTCGTAGTTGTGGCCGTTGATGGTAAAATTAACCGGTGGGCTGTTGCCCTCGGCAAGCCTAGCAAACACCGGCGAGCGCTGAAGCACGTTGATATCATTGTGTGATCCGGCCATGCCAAAGAAAGAGTGCCAGATCCAGAGATCTTGAGATGCCACGGCCTCAAGTATGACAGTGCAAGCCCTGACATGGCCCTTATACTACCCTTGCCAAGGTGAAGGGCAGTTCTTCCACTCCCAGTGCATGCAGTCTATGCTACCAAGCATCCCTGGGAAGCCCCTGCTGGCATTCATCGCCAACAAACGGGATGTATCTTCAGGAGTCGGCTCTCTCAAGTACTCAGGGCCAAACACAGCAATAACAGCCTTGCAAAACTTATACGGGGATTCTAGGCAAGTAGACTCGCTCATACGGACGTACTCGTCAATGAGATCACCGGGCACTCCGTATGCAAGCATTCGGATGGCTGCAGTGCGTTTCTGATAAGAGGAGAAGCCAATCTTTCCAACGGCATCCTCTTTGCACTCGAAATAGTTATCGTAGCCGACCACTCCCTCTCTAATACGGTTGAAAAGATGCCTACTCATACGGAAACGACGACGAAATTTCTGATGTTTGAACAACGGATTCGTTGTGTCAAAGTAGTATTTCCAAAGAAGGAAATGCCCGCTCTCTCGGTTGCGATTCAACGCCGGAAGGTGCCCCGGAATGGAGCCACGGAACAACGGCCGTTGGCTATTGATATGGTGATGGACCAACACGGCAGCCAAGATCTCCTCCTCATCATCGGACGAGGAATCGTCGGAGTCGCAAAGAAAATTGTGAAAGAAGAACTCGTCGACGGAGTCCATTTTTGTACCTTCGCAAACTGTCAAACAACTTGGGGGCATCGACAAAGGAGCCGGCCCACGAAGGGAGTCGCGCCGCCCTCGGACCAGCTAGCTGCACTGGCGGCATCCGACGAGTGTGCCGGCGTCCGACGAGCGTACCGGTGTCAAGACGAAGGAACTGACCGGCGAGGAAGCTTTCGGTTCCCCGGCGGCTAGTCAGCGGGGAGCGTGGCGACGTGGGAGGTGGTGGCTTTGCAGGTGACGTCACCGGCAGCTGGCGCCGGCACCGGAAAAGTGGGCGGCGGCGTCGGCGACGAGGGAGGAGGGTTTGTTGCTGGAATGGGAGAGGATGGCCAATGTGCCACCGACCAGCGGGCCAGGAGGAGTAGGCGGGCGGGCGCGCGTGTCCGTCTCGTGTCCGCGCCGACGCGAATGCGGCCCAAATTTGGGCCGGGAATGGGTCCGCAGGCGGACGAAAAGCGGACGCGCGTCCGTTTGGGTCGGCGCGTTGGGCCGACTTTTCTGTCCGCGCCGACCCAAACGGACGCGCGCGGATGAAATGGGTCTCCGTGTTGGAGTTGCTCTAAGTATCTCTGCAAGTAGTAAATCTTGGAGGATCATCATATAAATGTGACCTCCTGGCTGCGCAAATCATGCAAAGAGAGAACCCTGAACGGACATAGGATTTGGTGGATTTGGTGGCCTCTCACTTTCGGGGGCGCGACGATGCCTCATCTATAACGAGACCTAGCGGACGCTCGTGTCAAGGATGCACCGCGGTGGAGCAGCCAGCTTGCATCATTTTTATTTTAAGGAATCTCTGTGAGGTCTTGATCTATTAGAGCATCTACAGCCGGACCCCTCATACTCTTCTCAAACGCCCGGGCAGCCCGTCCAGTCACTGACCGGTCAGGAAAAAGCAATCCAGACGGACCCCTCATATCCATCTCAAACGCCCGGACTGACCGACACCCCTCATATCCATCTTAAATATGAGGACGATATGAGGGGTCGCGGACGCGCCCGGTCAGTCCGCCACGTAGAACGCGACCCCACCCCGGACCACCTTTTCTCTTTCTTTATTCATTCTTTTCTTTCTCTCTCTTCTTCTCCACCAATCACGTGCAAGTGACCGGACATATGAGGAAAAATATGAGAGATGCGGCTGCACGGACGAAAAAATAGGGGTTCAAAACGGACACGTCCGGTCACTAACCGGGCGTGTCCGCGGGCGTTTGAGGGGCCGGATTTGCAAGTCGTGGCTGAAGATGCTCTTACACCATGAGTGGAGTACGAATTACAACCAGAGGAGATGGGTGGAGAGGAGCAGATGATCTACTTGCTTTCCAAGTATGTGTCTAGCCGTTGTCTGCCGTCCACTGTTTCTGGTCATCCGTCATTTAAATTACCTCTAAAGTTTTCCATAATTACCCACCATGTCACCGATAAGTGAAAAAACCCGGTTCAAACTGGAGAATCCCGGTATGGGCCGGCCTATGCAGTAGATGTCCTATACTGCGCTCTGCATGCGGGAAAAGACAAAACGCTCCAGTTCGGGCTGGCCCATGTTCGGGCAGCCTTCATTTTTCTTTTTTACTTTTTGTTTTCCTTTTCTATATTCGTTTTTTATACTTTAAATAATTTTAGAATTTTAAAAAATTCTGGGAAATAAATAAATGAAAATTTTGAAATAAAACGTTCAACAACACATAAATGTTTGTGAGTTCAGAAAGTGTTCGCTATTTTTAGAAAATGTTCGCAATTTTGGAAACAAATATTCAAGAAATAA
The DNA here is from genome assembly GCA_039707655.1 of Elymus sibiricus. Classification (NCBI taxonomy): domain Eukaryota; kingdom Viridiplantae; phylum Streptophyta; class Magnoliopsida; order Poales; family Poaceae; genus Elymus; species Elymus sibiricus. The sequence goes on from CM077673.1 coordinate 319,825,262, forward strand.
AAAAATGTTCATGATTTTTGTAACAGTTCGGGTATTAAAAATGTTAATGAAATTGAACAAACTTTTGCAAATCGAAAAAATATTCGTAAATTGAAAAAAATCCTAAAAATTCAAAAACTGTTCGTGACTTACAAAATAGTTTATTAATTCATAAAATCTTCACTGATTCAAAACATGATCATGCATTTCAAAAAATGTTCATGAATTTTAAAAATTGTTCGCCGATTCAAGAAAAATGGTTTAAGAAATGTTCATAATTTAAAAAAATGTTTGCAAATAGTATAAAATGTTCATCATTTCAGAAAAAATTCAAAAATTGTTCATGAGTTATTTTTTTTCATGATTTTCCAACATTGTTCGCGATTTCACAAAAATGAGAGTGATAGTGTATCTCGGTCATGCAACAAAATATGATCATGGCCATTAAAGATTATGAATATTTTTCTCCGTTGCAATGCACGGGCCGTTTTGCTAGTGGCTACTTATATGCTTACAAGGCCTAAGGCCCAGCTAGCCGAGAGGGGAGGCGAGGCTTGCGACTGGTTGATCTGCTGCTTCCCGCGTGCGTTCCTCTTGGTCGCTAACAATCCCCCCCCGGATGAGATGCGGCTTGCCCCCAAGTCGGAGTCCGCGGGAATTGCTGCTTGATGACTTCAAGATCCTCCCTGGTAGCCAGATCAGCGGTGTCATTGGACCACCGGATTAGAGCTGCTTGTAGAACCCTCTTGTCACCTCGACGAACCACCCGGCGCTGCAGAACTTGTTCAGGAACTTGCGGTAGATCTTCAGGAGACGATAGACGAGGACATACCGGTTGACGACGTTAGAATACATTGTAATGAGATAGGACTAGGACTAATGGTTTAAACTCAGTTTCCTATTCTATCTCTTCTTCTGTTTATCTCCCTCCTACCGACCTTCCTTGTAATCTCTCGATTGGACTCTCAATCATTCAACTTGTAAGCCACGGATTCTCTGTATAAATACAACCGCGGCCCGAGAAAAGGGTTTAACGCTTCCCAACAATTTTACATGGTAATCAGAGCATCTTCTTCCCAGAGATCGAAAGAAGATCACATCTAGCCTAGCCTTATCGTAAACCTTCGCCATGACCATCCCTTCCACCGAATCTAGCACCATGAGTGCCCTCGCCACATCTATTGTGTCATCTTCCACCTTCGCACCCTCCTCCTCCACCTCCTCATATCCCATGTCCATCGGACCCCCACCTCAGGAGAGCTCACGAGGCAAAACTACCTCATGTGGAAGGCCATTGTGCTTCCCCAAATCAAGGGCGCGCGGATGGGCCACACTAGTGCAGCCTCGTGCTATACAAACGGTTTTTACCCCCTTTTCGTGACGAAGTTCTAAACCATCACCTTACCTATGTGGGCGATAGAGGGGCGATCCCACACGACACAGATAAATCGTCGGTGATGCCTCCGTCCAGTCACACATGCCAGGCAAAAATAGAGCGTGTGCGATTGGGAGGACCATCACAAACAGACATATAGAAGAAGTCGTGTGAGATATGCTTCGTATCCCACACTGGGAATCTCAAAGATACGTCTCTGTTCATATTGCACATCACACACAATTTTCTGCATCACATCGTTTGTGATAAGGCTGGCCATCACACACGATAGTCATAATTCTGTCGATTGTATTATTCAATACATCAGTCACGGTGCCTAGAAGAAACTGTTTGGCATTGGGCTGTCCATCGCACACACTTGTTGTGTGAAAACGTTTGTGATAGGGTGGCCTGACGCACACTGTTGTCGACCGGAAGTCGTGTGTGATTGTTCACTGATCCAACACGCTAACTTTCTAGAAACCGTGTGGGTTTGTTGAGGTCATCGCCCACGCTGTTGTCATAGAAACCGTCTGCAATAGGAACCACAATTATCAACCTAATTGCTCTATTATTTATAATCCATTTAGTAATCAAATTAACATTTCATATCAAGCACACACCATATTTCTTATTCGTATTACGGCAACCAGGATTTCATAATTGAATTACATCAGGGTACAACATCATATAGGCATATACTACCTAGCTACCCAATTGCACAATAGGACAAAGTTTTAAATGAAACATCTAAAACCTTTGCAAATTAAGTATCATCATAGACGGTAAATAGACACATGAGTCTCATCAAGAAAACTGCTGAAGCGGAAGGCGTATACTGAGCCTTCAGTGATGTTGAAGGTCCTCGCAACTTTAGGCTAGTGCTTGTGGATGATTGCCCGCCCATCCTTCGTCCTCTTGAGGAAGACTTCAAGATTATACCGTCGGTGTTGTATGAATACCTTCCTCGCCTCTTGACCATACGGGTGGTTTGAGACGTAATCATCGATGAACTGCCTTGAAAAGGACTGAAAACAAACATATGCATAAATATCTTTTCTAAAATTTGAAATGGCACAAAGGAAAAAGGACAAGGTGAAAGAGATGGTACCATCCTATAGTTGACTGATGTCTTCTTCATTGTGCAGACAAATATCTTTTTGTTCTTCGTAGCTAGTTTCTTTATTTAAACAATCTTTCTAAATTTCTTGATTTGATTGATATTCAAGGACACCTCATTTCCCCACATGCAAAAAGGGTCGAACGGTGGGTCTAAACCTCTTACAGCAGGACCTACATGTACAAAAACAAATTATTGAAATAATTCATATTAGAATGGTTCCTGCAATTGCACAATAATGTACTATTAACCAAAGGACCATGGATATGCAAACCTCGATGGTAAACTTCAGTGTCTCCCATTGTTTCCCCCTGCAACATATTTAAGATAGACATTAATCAGGTTATAAGTGATATTTGGCATACTATCAGTGAAATATGTTAATAAAAATTAAACACATTGCGGATCCAACAGATTAATTCGAGCCACATGAAAAAGCCAGTTATCTAAACCAAGCGTGCTAAGAACTCAGAAATATAATAATTGTATATGTTTCACATGTATTTAGTACATCTAGATTCGATTTATTTCTCACATGCACAACAATACAAAATTGTACCAACAACAATCGAACATCACATTGCAGAATTGAACTAAATAGTTAAATGATCACCAAAACAAATGAACAAAGCAGCTAACTAAGCACCACATTGCCCAATAGAACATATACTAGAAGGTCAGATTGCAAGTACCATTACATTGGGCAGTTCACTGGAATTTCTAAATGAAAGGCAGGAGCAACACATGCAACATGTAAACCAAACATGCTTAACCGGCGTAGCTAGCTGAACATATATAGGTCCTTAGTGATAAAGCTAAGAAAAACCAGCTATTCCTCATTGTTGGAGATATCGATGACGATGGGCTCCTTCAACTTGGAAGAGGGCGAGGCCTCCACACCATGGGTGCACCCCTCGTGGTGGTGAGTGGCCTGATCCTCCCCCGACACCAACATACCGGCTCTGGAGCAGAGGTAAGCACGGGCACGCTGAGAAAACACATCATAGTCTTCGTCCAATGCACCGGCGGTGCCCTCGAGAAAAGACCACGAACTGTCGTTTATAGCCGCCAACCACGTGGCGGCGGCCGCGCGCGAGGCGTCGACGGTGGCCTCGATGGCGAGGTGCTCCTCCAAGATCTGGGGGTTGGAACGCATGGCAGCCATCGCTGCTTCATCCGCGCGTGTAGCCGCGATTTGCTTCTCCGCTGCCAAATGCTCCTTGAGATCATGGCTATACTGTGTGCACCATGGCTTTCGGCGTCGATTATTTGGAGGATGGGGCAGTGATTTGGGTGGAAGGTGTCGCACCGGCGGTCGGGCCATGTGAGATGGAGGAGGAGGGGGTGGGAGAGAGGGGGTATTGGGGAGGTGTGGATTACCTAACTAGATGGAGGAGGCCGAGCAACCGGAAGGAGTGTCGCCGGCGAGGAGGCGGCGCTGCAAGCAAGCAGCGAAGGTTTGAACTAGGAAAGGAATGAGGAAAAGGGGAAAATGTGGCTTTTGATTGGTACCAGGGGGTGAAGGAGGTAGATATTTCCGCGGTTGCCCAAAATTTTCGTTCGGTGCAGCGAAACACTGGCGCGTAAAGTATCAACGGACACAGTCACTTATTCAGAACTGTGTGCGATATCTAAACATCGCAAACGAAACCTGTGCTTTACCCCGTGTGTGATGAGCTTGAACGTGCAAATTATTCATAACAGTTTGCGATATGTGTCGGCGTCCTGGGAACGGGGGTACCCAGACTTGCCTGCCTGCGGCCCAGGGCGTGGCCCGCTTTGACTATCCATACGGCCCAACGCGGCTGACTCAAGACAAGGCCCTCGCGAGAGCCCCTCGCTCGCGAGGGAGACGGCGCCGAGGCCCTCGGAGGGGAGAGACCTCCCCAGGCCCCCTCCTGAGCGGCGGAGATCTCTGTGCAATGCTCGGCCTCGGGAGGTCAAGGATGACGCAGACGGGCCAGGCGGGCACCAGCGCGCTAGAGGAGACAGTTTCCTCTTTGGTGCAAAGGAGGCAGGGACGAGCGCAGGTTCCCAAGGCACCCCGCCAAAGGTTTCCATTCCGATGCAACGAGACCAGGCCAGCGGGCGCGGCAGGACAGATGTCACCAGCGAGCCCACCACCGTGTCACCACCAGCTACTTTGCAGGCGAAGACCACCTTTCGTCAGGATAAGATGTACCTCCTGTCCCCTTTTGAATTTGGCCGTTGTGGAATCCCTTCCCGCCATTGCGATAAGGGAAGAGGACCCAGGCCACTATAAATGGAGGCTAGGCTGCTCTGTAGAGAGGGATGAAGAACACCGCCTGAGCATCCTCGCGAGGCGAATGACCACTGTACTAGTTCATCCACCAACCTCCTCGTGAGGCAATCCACCAAAAGGCAGGAGTAGGGTTTTACGCTTCGCAGCGGCCCGAACCTGGGTAAATCCTCGTGTGCTAATCTTCTTCCTTAGAGTGTGCGAGCTTGTTTGGCTAGGTGTAAGAGCACATTTATCCATGTGTGGTTTTGGTAATTGATGGCAATCCCTATGGACTTATGGTTGCCTTAAGTTATATTCGAAGGATTTGTCCATAGACACTTCTTGAAGTCCATCTGTTGGTTTCAAGGAGTTTATATGGTGACCAAGGTGGTATTCAAGGTTTTATCCAAAGATTGGTCATAGAGAAGATAAGATACAAGGTTGATCAAGACTAAGTCAAAGAGTGAATCAAGTTGATCAACACACAAAGCGTACAAGATGTACCGAGAGGGATCAAGTGATCCCATGGTATGGTAAGCATTGTCCATTACGCTTTGTGTACTAACCCATGTTCCCTGTGAGTGTTCTTTGTGGGGTTAGGTATGTTTCCATGGGCGAGCATCAATAAGAAGATCCCATACAATCCATGGAGGATGACATCAAGTGGTGATTGTCATCAAGGTTGCGGTGTGCAAGTTCAAGTGAAGCATCACGGAGAGATCATGCTTGAAGCTTGACGTCCATTGTGGTGACAATGGACTTGTGAAGATGTGCCGAAGAGTGGCTCACCCATAGTGGAGTATGGGGGAGCAATCATCTAGTCTTCATCGAGCCATCGCAATCAAGAAAGGTGGTCCATCTTGAGGAAGTCAAGATCGTCATCATCTAGCTCAAGTGGACTATGCGCAAGGCTAAGGTTTGACCTTGATAGGGTTTTCTATTTTACCGGTCTCATAGTGGTAGTTGGGAGACTGGGTTATAGGATAGATAGCCGTACTATCAAGGGGGGCTCTCAAGTGAGTAGCTTGATCGTATCGTTTGTTGAGAGCTCAAACCATTGCATTCTTGGCATCATCATCTTTCTTGGTTCTTGGTTGGTTTTTCTCTTTGAGGTTTCTTGAGCTTATGGTCAGCTTCATGACAAGCTCAAGTTCATCAAAAACGGAGTCCATATGCATCTTCTATGATGTTTTCGATGTTGGAGTTTTTGCCGGTTCATCATTCATAGAGGTTTCACATCTCTATACCATTGGCATTTTTATACTGCCTCTTCTTCGCTGTTGGATAGCTCTTGTCGTCCTGAATCCAACAAGCTTGAGTTTGCTCAATTCGGAGCTCGTATGCGAAAGTTATGGCAGTTTCAGTGCCAGGGCAGTTTTTCTCTGAACTAGCGGTAGTACTGCTCGGTACCACGGTAGTACCGCTCTGGCGGTACTTCCGCTATGTACTACCGCTGCTACTACCGCTTATATTTTTCTTCTGGCTTCTGGGATTTCTGGGCGGAAGTACCGCTCCCTCCAGAGCGGTACTACCGCCCCAAGCGGAAGTACCGCTCCCTCCAGAGCGGTACTACCGCTCTGTTGTTCCTGGACGAGTGTAAGCGGAAGTACCGCTCCCTTGAGCGGTACTACCGCTTGTGTGCGGGCTGTGGGGGTAACGGTTGGATTTTCCCCCACCTATAAAAGGGGGTCTTCTTCCCCATTGCTTTCTAACTCTTGAGCTCGTGTTCTTCCCCCATTGTTGACCTTCTTCGAGTTTGCTAACTCTCAATCCCTCCAATGATTCTTGCTAGTTCTTGAGGGAAAAGAGAGAGGAGATCTAGATCCACATTTCCACCAATCACTTTCTCCTCTTTGTGAGGGGAACCCCTTGGATCTTGATCTTGGAGTTCTTCGTGTTCTTCTTCGTTCTTCCTCTCATTTCCTCCATAACATTTGTTGTTGTGGTGGGATTTGGGAGAGAAGGACTTGGGCACTTCGTGTGCCCTTGCCATTGCATTTGGTGCATAGGTTTGAGTTCTCCGCGGTGATACGTGGAATTGAGAAGTTGAGAAGCTTATTACTCTTGGGTGTTTGAGCACCCTAGAGCTTGTTCCTCTTGGGTGCCTTGGCGCCCTAGACGGTTGGTGGTGCCTCGGAGCTCAATCATTGTGGTGTAAAGCTCCGGGCAAGTTCCGGGGTCTCCAATTAGGTTGTGGAGATTGCCCCGAGCATTTTGTACGGGTACTGGTGAACCGCCCCCAAAGGTTGCCAAAGTGTACGGGTACCGGTGACCGCCCCCAAGGGTTGCCATTTGTACGGGTTCGGTGACCGCCCTCAAAGGTCCCTTAGTGGAATCACGGCATCTTGCATTGTGCGAGGGCGTGAGGAGATTACGGTGGCCCTAGTGGCTTCTTGGGGAGCATTGTGCCTCCACACCGCTCCGAACGGAGATTAGCATCCGCAAGGGTGTGAACTTCGGGATACATCGTCGTCTCCGCGTGCCTCGGTTATCTCTTACCCGAGCCCTTTACTTATGCACTTTACTTTGTGATAGCCATGTTGTTTCTTGTTATATATCTTGCTATCACTTAGTTGTCTATCTTGCTTAGCATAAGTTGTTGGTGCACATAGGTGAGCCTAGTTGTTTTAGGTTTTGTGCTTGACTAATTAAATGATAGTTTTATTCCGCATTTGTTCAAGCCTAAACCGTAATTATTTTAAAGTGCCTATTCACCCCCCCCCTCTAGGCGACATCCACGTCCTTTCACTAGGCCGTCGAGATGTGAGCTAGAGGGTGAAGCTGTTGGGGATCTTCGCACACGCCCCTGTGTTCGAACTTCTTAGGGTTTTGCGGAGCCCGAAATCCGACAATATGTATACATCAAACGAAGCCCGCGCTATACCCCGTGTGTGATGAGCTTGAAGGTGCATATTATTCAGAATAGTTTGCGATATCTGCACATCACAAATGAAGCTGAGCTATACCCCGTGTGTGATAAGCTTGAACGTGCAAATTTTTGACTCCAAGCTTCCGACCTAAGATTGGATAGGAAAAAGGGGAAATGTGGCTTTTGATTGGTACCGGGGGTGAGGGAGGTAGATATTTCCGTGGTAGCCCAAAATTTTCGTTCGGTGCAGCGAAAAACTGGCGCGGAAAGTATTATCGGACATAGTCCATTATTCAGAACTGTGTGCAATATCTAAACATAGTAAACGGAACATGTACTTTACCCCGTGTGTGATGAGCTTGAATGTGCAAATTATTCAGAATAGTTTGCGATATCTATACATCACGAACGAAGCATGTGCTATACCTTGTGTGTGATGAGCTTGAATGTGCAAATTTTTGTCTCCAAGCTTCCAACGTAAGATTGGATATAACATTGCACACGGTCCGTGCCAACAAATTGTGTATGATGAACTTGAATTTCATTTTCAATTGGAAGACGGAATGGGGTATGGCGGCAAATTTTGGTTCGAATTTCCCTGGTTAAATTGGTCATCCACGTCGTCGCATAATTTAATATCAATTGCTAATTTGGGTACTACACAAAAGAGCCTACACCACAGCCCGCATTTACTTAATCGAGCAACTAAACAGAGTTGGTTGACCTTAACATTACTCTAACAAAAGAACATCGCTCTAAACAAAGACTAATTTTCCGCCTGACGATCGTCGATCTCCGCCGCATCCTGCATGACCAGCTCAGGCTCGACGACCTCCAGGGGAAGGGGCTCCATGGCATCCATTGCCACATACTCCGCAAGCATCTCGCAGTCCGCGTCCGCCATCTCTTTCGAAAAGGCCGCCACAAGCCGAGTGTGGACGGCCGCGGTCCGGGCATTGACGGCCTCCATCTCGCCTAGGGAGGCTGCCGATGAATGGACGGCTGCCCGAGCGCTCTCGGCGATTGCCAACTCTTCGGACGTAGGTTGCCGACCTGTGTCGGAGAAGGCCGCTGCTATTTGTGCGGTGACCGACTGAAAGCACAAGTTCTCCCTAGGTGGTTATGGTAATTAATAACAACATGTACCTCATTGGACTCATGTTTCCACTAAGTATATTTCAGGAAAAGTTCAATGATATGATGGCAAAGGATTGTGAGGAGAACCCCAAGATGCAAGGAATAAGATTGTCCAAGCTACAAGCAAGAGGATTCTACATTTTACTTTGTGAGAAATCACTTTGAGTCCATAGGAAAGCCAATACTATCAAAAGGTGGTAAGGTATTAATGGTGAATGAAATGCTCAAGTGATCAAGTGATAGCCACCAAAAACATTCACAAAACTCTCCCACAAATATTCTGTCCAAAGCCTAACATGCAAAATCGGTGCCACCAACATTTCCCACTCGGCCCTACCGAATTTCATCTCAGACAGAAACCCTAGCCAAACCCCATTCTCGGTACTACCAAGTTGCATTTCGGTGCCACCAAGTTGCCTTTAATACTCGCTTGCGAATCTAAACATTAAAGTGTCTCGCTAAGCGAGTAGCATAAATACCACCATGTATCTTTCCCTTAGTCCTATTAAGGTGTAAGCGACGCGCAATAATAGCCCCCATGCTAAAGGTGTGATCATTGTACAGTGCACGGAGAAGAATGGCGAAGTCGGGGGCACTGAGTGCGCCAACCTTCTCCCTAGCGGTTAAACACTTCGCGGTGAATAAAGCAAAGTAGTGCATAGAAGGAAACTGCAAACTGGTAGCAGTGGCTTTTGACATGCCTCTATCTTCACCCACTGTTAAAGTGAGGAGAAAATCCTCAAACTCGGCTGGTCTATGCTCCCTTAATTCCCCATCTGAAGGGATCAAGCATATGTCGCAAAAGTCAGTGAGCGGTATCTTGTGAGTTTCAGCATATAGCTTAAACTGCACCTCAGGAGGATTATTCCTACTCAGAAAATGAAAAATTTGCACAAAGAAATTTGTAAGGATGTGGTGTTGGTCACACTTAGATGCGAGGAACTCGGTCAGCTCATCATTTGCAACAAATTGAGCAAACTCTTGATGGAACCCGGCCTCCTCCATGAAGGCATCATGCGGCCATTCGCACGGCCGCACCTCTACTGTTCTCGGAGTGTGGAGGTCATTGCCCGATGATTCCCCAATGACTCGCTTGGCATTTTTCTTGGAGGAAAACTTCCTAAAGAAATCCATCTTATTCCTATAATATAAATTCTGAAAATTTTAGTCCACAAATTTTTTTTGTCAACAAAACTTTGTAAGATTGATAGCAACTACTCCTAAGGATGCATAGAGGCCATAATAAGCTTTCAAACTACTTAGAACTCTAAGAATACAACATGCAAGCTCATCTACATCAGCACCAAGAGTAGCTAATTATTCTAAAAATAACCCACTAAATCAAAAACTAATTGGAGCAATGGAGGAGTCACATACCAAGTAGCAATCCCTCCAAACAGTTTCGGAAACGGAGCTTCGAGCAAAGAGATCGAAATCCACGAGTTTGAGAGCAAGAACACGGGAATGGGAGCTATGGTGATTTTTTCTGGAGGTAGGGGATGACATGGGCTAAAGGGATAAGTGAGGGGTCCCACCAGGGGGCCACAACCCACCAGGGTGCGCCTGGGGTTGCTGGCGCGCCCTGGTGTCTTGTGGGCACCAGGTGCACCCCCCTCTGATGTTATTTGCACCAGAAATTCTGAAATATTCAGAAAAAAATCGTATCAAATTTTCAGGACATTCTGAGGACTTTTATTTTTGGGTCATTTTTATTGCACGGGGAAAACAGAAAACAGAATAAACATGGCATTTATTTTATTTGACTAAGTTAGACAAAAAATAAAAGGTGGTAGCAGAAGATTGTGCCTACTAGATTCATCAACTTCATACCTCTCAAAAGTGATCCATTAATAAGGTTGATCAAGTCTTATTAACAATCACTTCCGATTAGCATGAAACCGAAGAACTTTCGTAAAACACTAAGTTACCTCAATGGGGATATGCATATCCTCAACAATAAGTATGTCATATGTCTTTTTGGCAGTAGGTAGAGGTAATTGAAAACTTCCAATAGTGATTGTCGAAGATTCTTCAATAACATTTATACCATTCACTTGGAATTGTTTCTTCGGAAAGTGCACCGTATGCTCATTACCATTGATATGAAAAGTGACCTTGCTTTTATTGCAATCAATAACAGCCCCTGCAGTATTCAAAAAGGGTCTACCAAGGATAATCGACATGTTGTCGTCCTCGGGCATCTCAAGAATAACAAAGTCCGTTAAGATAGTAACATTTGCAAACAACAACGGGCATATCCTCACAAATACCGATAGGTATGGCAGTTGATTTGTCAGCCATTTGCAATGATATTTCAATAGGTGTGAGTTTGTTCAAATCAAGTCTTTTATATAAGGAGAAAGGCATAAACTAACACCAGCTCCCAAATCACACAAAGCAGTTTTGACATAGTTTCTTATAATGGAGCAAGGTATAGTTGGTATTCCAGGGTCTCCAAGTTTTTTAGGTACTCCATCCTTAAAAGAATAATTAGCAAGCATGGTGGAGATTTCAGCTTCAGGTATCTTTCTTTTATTAGTGATGATGTCTTTCATGTATTTTGCATAGGGGGCCATCTGTAAATTATCAGTTAAGCGGGTACGCAAAAAGACTGGCCTAATCATTTCAGCAAAGCATTCAAATTCTTCATCATCCTTTTTCTTAGATGGTTTTGGTGGAAAGGGCATGGGTTTCTGAACCCATGGCTCTCTTTCTTTACCATGTTTTCTAGCCACAAAGTCTCTTTTGTCATATCGTTTATTTTTAGCTTGTGGGTTATCAAGATCAACAGCAGGCTCTATTTCAACATCATTATCTGGTTCTTTATTATTGTTCGGTTGAGTATCTTCATGAACATCATCATTATCATTTCCATTATCACTAGGTGAATGTTCATTACCAGATCGAGTTTCAGCATCGGAAATAGAGACATCATTATTATCAGGAGGTTTTCGTATCTTAGGTTCACTAGAGGTATGCAGAGTCCTATCATTTTTATTTTTAGAAGGCCTAGGTGCATCAGTGTTAATCCTCTGAGAGTCTTGTTCAATTCTTTTAGGATGACCTTCAGGATAAAGTGGTTCTTGGGTCATTCTACCTCCTCTAGTTACTACACTAGCAGCAATGTCATTCATATTATTATTCATTTCATCAAGCAATTCTTTTTGAGACTTAGCAACTTGTTCTAACTGAGTATGAACCATAGAGGTATGCTTTCCTACCCCTCTAACATCATTACTGATTCTAAATAGCAAGTCACTCAAGCGAGCAATCATATCAGAGTTATATTTCAATTGTTTCAGAACATGTGCATTGAAGTGATCTTGTTTCATAATGTAGTTATCAAACTCATATAAGCATTGACTAGGATGTTTATTGTAAGGGATATCACCTTCATCAAACTTTAATAAAAAATTTACCTCTACCACCTGTGGAGGTGGTGGTGTATCAAGGCCATGTATTTCTTCAATAGGTGGTAAATTCTTAACATCCTCAGCTTTAATACCTTTTTCTTTCATAGATTTCTTTGCCTCTTGCATATCTTCGGGACTGAGAAATAAGATACCCCTCTTCTTTGGAGTGGGTTTAAGTGGTGGTTCAGGGAGAGTCCAATCATCATAATTCTTCAATAATTGCCCAGCTTGTTCAACAGTTCGTTCCCTGAAAACACAACCAACACAACTATCTAGGAAGTCCCTAGAAGCATCAGTTAGTCCATTATAGAAGATATCAAGTATTTCATTTTTCTTGAGAGGGTGATCAGGCAAAGCATTAAGCAATTGGAGAAGCCTCCCCCAAACTTGTAGGAGACTCTCTTCTTCAATTTGCACAAATTTAAATATTTCCTGTAAGGCAGCTTGTTTCTTATGAGCAGGAAAATATTTTTCAGAGAAGTAGTAAATCATATCCCGGGGACAATGCACACAACCAGGAGCAAGAGTATTGTACCATGTCTTAGCATCACCCTTTAATGAGAACGGAAATAATTTAAGAATATAGTAGTAGCGAATCTTCTCATCATGAGCAAAGAGGGTGGCTATATCATTCAGCTTAGTAAGATGTGCCACTACAATTTTAGTTTCATAGCCAGGGAAAGGATCAGATTCAACCAAAGTAATTAACTCTGGGTCGACAGAGAATTCATAATCCTTATCGGTAACAAAGATAGGTGAAGTAGCAAACTTAGGGTCACATTTCATTCTAGCATTCAAAGTCTTTTCCTTATACGTGCGTAGCAATATCTTAAGATCGTTTCTATCCTTACAAGAAAAGATTTCCCTAGTCGTCTCCTCATCCATAACATAACCTTTAGGTATCTTAGGCATTTCAAATCTAGGAGAGCCAGGTCTAATAGGTGTTTCATAATCATCAGTTTCAAGAGCTTCATCAGTTTCAGCAATCTCATCAGTTTCAATAATTTCATTCTCTTTAGCTCTAGCAATTTGCTCATCAAGAAATTCACCTAGTGGCACATTATCATCAAGCATGGTACTAGCATCATCATATGCATCGTTCATAGCAGATTTAGCATCATTAATAACTTGCGAGATATCTGGATTAATAGCATGTGGTGGTGTTGCAAGCTTACTCATAACCGAAGGTGAATCAAGTGCAGAGCTAGATGGCAATTCCTTACCTCCCCTCGTCTTAGAGGGAAAAATCTTGGTTTTTGGATCCTTCAGATTCTTCATAGTGATCAATTGATATAAATCCCAAGTGACTCAACAAATATAGCTATGCTCCCCGGCAACGGCGCCAGAAAAAGGTCTTGATAACCCACAAGTATAGGGGATCGCAACAGTTTTCAAGGGTAGAGTATTCAACCCAAATTTATAGATTCGACACAAGGGGAGCCAGAGAATATTTGCGAGTATTAGCAGCTGAGTTGTCAATTCAATCACACCTAAAGATTAAATATCTGCAACAGAGTGATCAGTAGCACAGTAGTATGATAGTTTTAATAGCAGTGGTAGCAGTAATGGTAACAGTAGCAGTGACATCAATAGTTTTGTAGCACGTGTAACAGTAGCAGTAGCAGTAGTAACTTAGCAAGAGCAACATGTGGAAAACTCGTAGGCACTGGATCGGTGAACTCGTTGGATGATAATCATCATATAACAGTTATAACCTACGGCGACACAGAACTAGCTCCAGTTCATAAATGTAATGTAGGCATGTATTCCATAAATAGTCATATGTGCTTATGGAAAAGAACTTGCATGACATCTCTTGTCCTACCCTCCTGTGACAGTGGGGTCCATAAGGAAACTAAGGGATATTAAGGTCTCCTTTTAATAGAGAACTGGAACAAAGCATTAACACACGATGAATACATGAACTCCTCAAACTACGGTCATCACCGAAAAGTATCCCGACTATTGTCACTCCGGGGTTTATGGATCATAACACGTAATAGGTGCGTATGACTAGCAAGATCGGATCAAGAACATAGATATAATGGTGATAACATAAATGGTTCTGATCTGAAATCATGGCACTCGGGCCCTAGTGACAAGCATTAAGCATGGCAAAGTCATAGCAACATCAATCTCAGAACATAGTGGATACTAGGGATCAAGCCCTAACAAAACTAACTTGATTACATGATGAATCTCATCCAACTCCTCACCGATCAGCAAGCCTACGAAGGAATTACTCACTCCCGGTGGGGAGCATCATAGAATTGGCGATGGAGAAGGGTTGATGATGACGAAGACCGAAGATTCCCCTCTCCGAAGCCTCAAACGGGCTCCAGATCTGGCCTCCCGATGAAGAACAGGAGGTGGAGGCGGCTCCGTATCGTAAAATGCGATGAAACTTTCTTTCTGATTTTTTCTCCAAAAATAGGATTTTATAGCGTCAGAATTAGGGTCAGTGGGGCCCCGAGGTGGGCACAAACCACCAGGGCGTGCACTGGTGTATCGTGCCCAGCCAGGGCTCCCCCTCCGGTGGTTCTTGGCTCCAGTATTTTTTATTTATTGTAAAATAAATCTCCAAAAAGTTTCGTCTAGTTCCGAGAACTTTTATTTTTGCACAAAAAACAACACCATGGTAGTTCTGCTGAAAACAGCGTCAGACCGGGTTTGTTTCATTCAAATCATGCAAATTAGAGTCCAAACCAAGGGCAAAAGTGTGAGGAAAAGTAGATACATTGGAAACGTATCAGATGCCACTATTGCTTATCTTTGAGATATCCTTTGGATGATCATTCACTTAATGTTTTGGTGTGATGTGCTTATGTATTTCATTCATATTAATTTTGGCGCACCACCAAGTTGTATGTGACATGGAAGAGTGACCCATGATCCTAATCGATTGTGCATTTGCATTCAGACGCAAATTTAAAATAATGCACAAATTTAGGGGGAGCTCTTGCTTATCACATACCTCTCAAAGCGACGATGCTATTAGTTGATTAAATCTCTTATCGAAGCTTTGATCTATATGTTGTCATCAATTACCAAAAAGGGGGAGATTGAAAGCACAACTTCTCTCTAGGTGGTTTTGGTAATTAATAACAACATATACCTCATTGGACTCATGTTTTCACTAAGTATATTTCAGGAAAAGTTCAATGATATGATGGCAAAGGATTGTGAGGAGAACCCCAAGATGCAAGGAATAAGATTGGCCAAGCTACAAGCAAGAGGACTCTGCATTTTACTTTGTGAGAAATCACTTTGAGTCCATAGGAAAGCCAATACTATCAAAAGGGGGTAAAGTATTAATGGTGAATGAAATGCTCAAGTGATCAAGTGATAGCCACCAAAAACATTCACAAAACTCTCCCAAAAATATTCTGTCCAAAGCCTAACATGCAAAATCGGTGCCACCAACATTTCCCACTCGGCCCTACCGATTTTCATCTCAGACAGAAACCCTAGCCAAACCCCATTCTCGGTACCACCAAGTTGCATTTCGGTGCCACCGAAAACGGTGACCAACTCTCTGGTATCTCATTTTCAAGAATCGGAATTTCCGAGTTTTGAAAATCAGTGCCACCGAGTTTTAGAAACTGCCTAGGTGAACCTTGTCGGTACCACCGAGAATTCTATATCGGTTCCACCGAGATTCCTAAAGTTGCCACATTTTGAAAACTTCGGTACCACCGAGTTTTCACTTCAGTTTCACCGAGTTGGTCAATAATGGTGTAACGGTTGGATTTTTGGAGAAGCCTATATATGCCCCTCCACCACATCCCACTCGAAAGAGAAGCACTCAGAACAGTTCCACAATTCCCATATCCAAATTTCTGAGAGTGAACCACCTACCGTTGTGTTGAGGTCAAGATCATCCACTCCAACCATATGGATCTTGATTTCTAGCCTCCCCAAGTTGCTTTCCATCCAATCAATCTCTTCTACCCAAGCCAAATCCGTGAGAAAGTGATTGTGTGTTGAGGAGACTATCATTTGAGACACAAGAGCAAGGAGTCCATCATTACTATCGAGCCTATTACCTTTTGGAGGATGGTGCCTCCTAGATTGGTTAGGTGTCACTTGAGAGCCTCCTATTTCGTATTGTGTAGTGAACCAAGAAGTTTGTACGGGTAAGGAGATCGCCTACTTCGTGAAGATCTACCCATAGTGAGGCTAGTCCTTCGTGGACGGAGGTCGTTATGGAATAGTCAAGGTTGCTACTTCGTGGACTGTCGTGGTTTAGTCACGGCAGATGTCCTAGTGCAAGGACTTATGGGTGAAGCCATCGCTATGGCGGTTAACTCAAAGGGGTTGATCGGGATGAAAGACACAGGTTTACCCAGGTTCAGCCCCTCTCGAAGGAGGTAATATACTACGTCCTGCTTTGAGTGTATTGATTGGATATCGATTACAAGGGAGCGGATTCGCTTGACCTAGCACTCGATCAAAGGTTTCGTGACCTAAGCCGCCCTGGGAACCCGCCTTTATATACACAGGTCGAGGCCCTAGGCTTACAAGAGTCCGGGCCGGGTTACATCTGGTAACCGACCTTATCTCTAGCTATCCTTGCCTTGTGTGGCAAACTATCCCCCGGCGGCTCACGCCTCCGGGTCACACTTATCCTTCCGGCTATGGGCCTCTTCCAGGCCCATCTAGTAAGTCACGTCCAGGCCTTGTCCTGACCTTTCAGCCTGCTCAGGCCTTACTGCTAAGCCGCCAACCTCATGACCCGGCTCCTCCTGGGCGGGTCTCACCACGGGGTTATATCCCCAACATTAGGCCCCAGATTGATTTGAACCGGTTCATGTCAATCTTCAAGTCTTCTAGTTGGCGAGTCTTGCATTCTTCGTGAGCATCTAATCTGCAATAAATCTTCATGACCCGCCATCTCTGACAAATCCAAAAAATCCGGATGACGTCACAACGGATCTTTTCATTAACTGGTCAACCCGAGAATCGAGGCGTTTCCTTGGTGTCGGTGTCAAAACCGGCGGATCTTGGGTAGGGGGTCCCGAACTGTGATACTTGGATCGATGGTAACAGGAGACAAAGGGGACAAGGTTTTACCCAGGTTCGGGCCCTCCTATGGAGGTAATACCCTACGTCCTGCTTGATTATATTGAATGTATGAGGATTACAGAGTTGATCTACCACGAGATCGTATGACTAAAACCCTAGACGAGTTCTCTTGTCCTACGTCCTAAAACCCTCCGGCTTATATAGACGCCGGGGTCCCTAGGGTTTACACATGGTCGGTTACACGTCAAAGGGATAAACATGCCTATTCGCTACTCCAAACATGGAGGACAAGCCACGATCCTCGATGCTTCCTTCTTGGAGACGAGGTCTTCTATTCTTCTAGTGTTCGGCAAGTGGCCCATACAGTCCGGCCCATAAGACATAGGCCGGCCTCCCGAGGACCCCTTATTCCAGGACTCCCTCAGTAGCCCCCGAACTAGCCTCCAACGCCAAGGGTCCAAGCTCCGGCTGCTTCGAATGATCAGAGTCTTTGGCTTGCGAGGCGAGTTCCTCCTTTTCCAAATTATGATCGGCCGGGCTATAGTTCGGCCTCCGTCGACGTGTAATTTTTCCCGATCATAGATCGTCCGTATATCACGAGTAGCTCGGCCCCGAAGGCCAAACGTCAAAGAGCCAATAGTGTTTCTTGGGCTTCGCGCGTCGTGGGGAGACGAGCAGCCCAGTAGCTTTGTACGAAACTACCCCTAACACAAATGAGGCTCCACTCATTTAAACAGACCGAGTCGTGGTCCAAGCCACAACCTCTTCTTCCCCACCGGAAAAAACCTCCAGCGAAAGGTCTCCACCAAAGATGGCGTGCGCCCCCAGTTCTTCCTCGGATCCTTACGGATCCCGTCCCGGGGACTGGATCAGCTGCTCCATGTCGCTTCTTCGACTCCGCGACCTCGAGACCCAAGGGTATCTTCCTTCCTCGGATCTAACAGCCGTCCGCGCCGGTTTGACGTCATTCAACGGCGAGGTCCTCGCAGAGAATTTCCCCCATCCGCATAAAGGGGAGAATGTGTGCTTTGTGCCATTCCTCTTGCGAGGACTCGGGTTTCCCATTCATCCGTTCCTGAGAGGGCTACTGGTGTTTTATGGGATCCAGCTCCACCACCTCACTCCAGGGTCTATTCTGCACATCTCGGGTTTCGTCACCCTTTGCGAGATGTTCCTGGGTTGCGAGGCGCACTTTGAGTTGTGGAGGAAATACTTTTGCCTTGTCCCTCGCACTCGGGATAAGACAATCTTTGAGGTCGGCGGAGCCGAAGTATGCCGCATAGCGGGGACAGGATACCCCGTGGGGACACCGAAGGAATCCGAACTATGGACTTCAGAATGGTTCTATATCGAGGATGTCCCTTTATTCGATCCAGCTCGGAAAGGTCTGTCCGAATACTTTGATGCCCCCTTGTGGAAGAGGTACAACTGGCGCCCGAAGAGCTCGTCCCAAGAAGACAACGTTGAGGTGCAGCGCTTAGCAGCTCGTGTGAGGATATTGGCCCATCATAAGCTGACCATGATAGACGTCATGGCCGCCGCCATCTCCCGGTGCGTCCAACCCCTTCAACAGAGGATACACCCCTTGTGGCGTTACAACGGGACAAGCGATACTACTCGTTCCCGAAGACTGGGTCCCACCGATCAAACGACATTGGCCGCCGTACTTGCCGACCTATACAAAGGGGAGCAAGAAGATTTCATTCGGCGATCGACCAAAGAGGGATACTCAAGCCATAATCCCATCGAATGGGTGAGCCTTTCAATCCCGTGACCTCAATTCGGATTCTTAATTTGTCCTTTTTGACCGAAGTCTTTTATGTTCATGTAAACAGGAATGGAGGAGCTTTATCGAGACAGTACATTGCCCGGCCCCTCAGCCCGAAGACTATTCCCGTGACGACGATCCGGGCTATCATGAAGACCCAGATCTATCGATTGAACTCGAGGACGGGGTTTTCTACCAAGAGGGCCTTGACGGCACCAAGGTGGCTATTATTGCCGATTACCCTGGGTCCTTCCCTTCTCCTGTGACAAACAAGAAGAAGAAAACTTCCCGCAAGCGGCAAGTGTCCTCTGCTAACCCCAACACACCAGCTCCTACACCCAAGCGCAGTAGATCCGCGCGACACACACCAGCAACAGCGGCGGCACCTGGATTGGAAAACAACCAGGATCCGGCAAATGAGCCGGTCACAGGGGCGAGTGCTCCTACGAGTTCATCCCAAAGGTATTTCGCTTAACCGCTTGATTTAATATCATGATTTGATAGGGTGTGACAAGAGACCATCTCGCCAAAACGTTCAGGCAAAGGGTTCGGCCGTCACCCGCCGAAGATGTCGCCAGGACGCCCGGCGATGCTCAAGACTCTAGGCCCTCCACCCATGCCGATCCTGCTACAGGAGCCCCCACCGTCCATCCCAACCCAGCCGATTCTGGTGACGCCATATCAGTCACCAAATCGGAGGTTGGGAGCGCCATGCATCATCGGCGGCGACGAGAATCCTTGCGTCATTCGGCCTTTTCTGAACAAGAGTTCGGTGCGCTGCGCACGGCGGATGCACACCTCGGGGCCGCCCGAGCTGGATTCGGGGAGGCTGTTAAGTTGATATCGTCCGGCCTGCAGGTAAGTAGTTGTTTGTTAAAGTCCGAACACTTGTGTAGACTCAGTAGCCCCCGAGCCTTAAATTGGTCGGTACGACCGAATTAAGGATCCCCGTACTAATTGACTGGCAATGCAGACCTCGAAGCAGCAGTGCGAGCAGCTGGCCAAGGAACTGGAAACCAGCCGGACACAGGTCGACTCTTTGAAGGCCGAACTGGAGCAAGTGAAGAGCTTTACTCGGGAGGCACACGGTGAGTGTATATATTCTGCTGATCTCTAGTATATCCCCGTGCTTACGCAAGGTTATGTAGCAGCTGAATCAATAGGGCAATTACAAAAAGATTTGGATGTAGCCCGAGAATCTCAGCAATATGCCGAGTCCCAGCTGGAAGCTGGCCATCGCGTTTTACAACATCATCTTAACGAGAAGAACCGCCTGAAGGAGGAGAACAGACAACAAGCCGAACAAATCGAAAGCTTAAAGGCTCAATTAGCCCAGGCTCAGGGGGAAAACCAGAATTTGCAGAGAGGCATGTTCGGTAAGAGCGATTTTAATATCGGAAAGTAACTCTTATAAGTGAAGTGTGACACGCATGCCGTGACTTATATGCAGGTCTGTTGTCCGGGCGACCCGAAGAGGAAATCGGATCCTATCAGGGGAATCTACTGAAGGAGCTGTCCGCCCTTCATGAGCGGGCGCGGAAGGCCATGAAAAGCATGGTGAAGGCATTATGGCCTGCCGAGCAACCTCCGGAGAGGATGACCGAGCTACTCGATCGCTTCAAAGGAGCCCGAGTTATGTTCGAGCTGTGGAAGACATCAGCTTGCCGAGAGGGAGCACGAGAGGCGTGGGCAATGATCAAGACCCGCTATACTGGACTTGACCCCGAGCGTATGGCTCAGGTTGGACCAGTGGAGGCAGATGGACAAGAAGTGCCGCTCCACCTAGTATACGACCAGGTGATGCCGGCCGCCCGTCTCTCACAACAAGACTGCTCTCTAGACACCATAATTGATAATATCGATCGGCAGCCAGATGTATGATCATATGTAGCTATGTACTTGACAATCAAAAAATTACTCCGTCTGTGTTGTGAACTTTGTCTTAACCGGCCATCGGCTTTAACCTCCCGTGCTAAGAGCTCGGGAGTGTTCCTTGTAAGTTATCACCCGAAGGGGAGGGAACTATGTTCGGGGAACCAGGCAATCCGTCCATGTGGTACGAACAGACAGAAAGCACACAGGGAGATATGTTATATTACTACTGAGCGTAAGAAACATCTTCTGAAGAAAATAGTAACTCTATCGATACCTTTCTTCAGGGGTACTACGCAAATCGTAGGAGAAAGGCCGTATATTGTTAGTGTGCGGCCAAGGGCTTGTGTAAAGGGAAAAACCCGAATAATGGTCATGAATGGCCATAATTAAATCCGTCGTAGCCGATCAATTGTCTACTTAAGATAGCTAGCTTTTCGCTTCACCCGTCTGAGGTACGTATCCGGATTACCCGGTAGTAGCAATCGCAGAGGTGCTCCCTTTACCCTCTAGCCGAACAATCGGGAACGTAGAGGGTAAGCACAGGAGCAAGGCAACCCAGCTTGGCAAATTCTTAGTTCGAATTGATGCATAAGATGGCGTATCAAACGACAAGGAAAGTATGCGTACACAATAAATGTACACAGGTGCTTATAACACAGAAGCACTGGCTCCGGAAAGGAAGCCCCCGGGTACTATGTTCGGATATAACACTTAAAGATGTAGGTCAAAAAGTTATTAGTACAAGATCGGTTGAACCGAACATAGAGTTGGGGAGAAAAAGAAATCAACCCTGCCAGAAAGCACGGTGGGAGGGAGAAGAAATAATAATGAAAAGAAAGAAAAAAGAAACATAAAAAGTGTGACAACACCGGTCTAACCGTAGAAGCACCGAAGACGAGCTGCGTTCCATGGGTTTGGTTCAAGGCGGTTGTCCTGCGGGTTCCGAAGACGGTAAGCTCCTCCTGTGAGTACCTCGTCGATGATGAAGGGGCCTTCCCATTTGGGTTTGAGTTTATGCTTCTGCTTCTCCGGTAGTCGTAAGACTAGTTCGCCCACGTTGTATGCTTGTGCCCTGACCTCCCTGCTCTGGTACCGCCGGGCCTGCTGCTGATAAAAAGTAGAACAGGCCCGAGCTATATCACGCTCCTCTTCCAAGGCGTCCAAGTCGTCCTGCCGATCTAACTCGGCTTCTCTTTCCTCGTACATGCGCACTCTTGGTGCGTCGTGAATGATATCACACGGAAGGACCGCTTCAGCCCCGTAGACCATGAAGAACGGTGTGTATCCCGTTGATCTATTCGGGGTGGTGAGCAAGCGCCATAGAACGGAGTCGAGCTCCTCTACCCACGGACAATCAGACTCTTGAAGAGACCGGACCAAACGTGGCTTGATGCCGCCCATTATAAGGCCGTTTGCTCGTTCGACTTGTCCATTAGTCTGCGGGTGATAAACCGATGCGTAATCGAGCTTGATGCCCCTCTTTGCGCACCAGTCTTTGACCTCCTGGGCCGTGAAATTGGATCCGTTATCAGTTATTATACTGTGCGGGACACCGTAACGGTGTACCACGCCGGATATAAAGTCGATTACTGGTCCGGATTTGGCCGTTTTAACGGGTTTGGCCTCTATCCATTTGGTGAATTTGTCGACCATGACTAGTAAGTATTTATTTTTCTTGGTCCCCCCTTTAAGTGGTCCGACCATGTCCAGCCCCCAGACGGCGAAGGGCCAGGTGATCGGAATAGTCCGAAGAGCTGTTGGGGGCATGTGACTTTGGTTTGCGAAAAGTTGACACCCCACGCAATATTTGACAAGTGACTGGGCGTCCGCCCGAGCTGTGGGCCAAAAGAACCCAGCCCGGAAGGCCTTGCTTACCAAGGCTCTTGCTGCGGCGTGATGACCACCCATCCCTGCGTGGACTTCGGCTAATAGTTGCCGCCCTTCTTCCTCGGATACGCACCGTTGTAGTACTCCAGTGGTGCTCTTCTTGTACAACTCTCCTTCGTGTACCTTGAAGGCTTTGGAGCGCCGAACTATGCGCCGTGCCTCCGTCTGATCATCGGGAAGCTCTTTGCGAAGGAGGTAGGCGAGGAAAGGCTCGGTCCATGGCGCGATTACTGCCATGACCTCGTGAGCCGAGGGCGTTGCGTTCATGACGGAGCCGCCGATGATTTGGTCGTCTGGTTCATTTACAGAGGGAACAACCTTGTCTGCGCTGGACGGATCGGCGTCCTCCTGATCTAGCCAAACCACGGATGGCTTAAAGAGCCTTTCCAAAAAAGTGTTTGGTGGGACAGGATCACGTTTGGCTCCTAAACGAGCCAGTATATCGGCAGCTTGGTTGTCGTCTCTAGCGACGTGGTGAAATTCCAGCCCCTCGAACCGTGCGGATATCTTGAGGACGGCGTTTCTATATGCCGCCATCTTTAGATTCTTAGCATCGAACTCGCCGTTGACTTGAGAGATGGCCAGATTGGAATCTCCCCGTACTTCCAGCCGCTTTATGCCCATTGAGGCTGCCATCCGAAGACCGTGTAGGAGGGCTTCGTATTCGGCTGCATTATTGGAGTCAGCATACATGATCTGCAATACGTACCGGACGTTATCACCTGTGGGGGATGTGAGAACGACTCCAGCCCCCAGTCCGGCCAACGTTTTGGATCCATCAAAGTACATCGTCCAATGGGAGTATGTACTATATTCTCTGGGGAGTTCGGCTTCTGTCCATTCGGCGAGGAAATCTGCCAATACCTGAGATTTAATAGCTCGGCGTGGTTTATAGGTAATCTCGAAAGGGAGGAGCTCGATCGCCCATTTGGCTATACGGCCGATGGCGTCCCTGTTATTGATTATATCATTCAAGGGGACTTCGGATGCCACCATAACCGAACACTCTTGGAAGTAGTGTCGTAGTTTCCGTGAGGCCATAAAAACTGTGTAGGCTATCTTCTGATAGTGTGGGTATCTGGACTTGCATTGCGTTAGTACTTCTGACACATAGTAGACCGGCTTTTGTATATGGAATTTGTGTCCCTCCTCTGCTCGTTCGACGACGAGCACCGCGCTAACAACTTGGTTGGTGGCCGATATGTATAGTAACATGGGCTCACCAGCGCCTGGTGCTGTGAGTATAGGGTTACTTGCCAGGAGTGTCTTGATTTCTTCTAACGCAGCCTTTGCTTCATCGGTCCATTCGAAATTCTTGGTCCGTTTCAGCAACTTATACAGTGGTAAAGCTTTTTCACCGAGGCGGGAGATGAAGCGACTTAATGCCGCCATGCATCCCGCCAATCTTTGGACATGCTTGAGCTCTGTGGGAACAGCAAGTTCGGATAAGGCGCGGATCTTGGCCGGATTCGCTTCTATTCCTCTATGGGAGACGATGAATCCGAGCAATTTGCCAGCAGGAACGCCAAATACACACTTCTCCGGATTGAGCCGAATATCGTATTTGCGTAGGTTAGCAAAGGTTTGCCTTAAGTCGTTGATCAGATTGCTAACGTGTTTGGTTTTAATGACCATGTCGTCCACGTACGCCTCGACTGTTTTGCCAACCTGTTTTTCGAGACAGGTCTGGATCATGCGCTGGTATGTAGCCCCAGCGTTTTTTAGCCCGAAAGGCATTGTGTTGAAGCAAAAAGGCCCGTAAGGGGTGATGAATGCGGTTGCCGCTTGATCGGATTCCTTCATTTTAATCTAATGGTATCCGGAATAAGCATCGAGGAAACACAGCGAGTCGTGTCCGGCTGTGGCATCAATAATCTGGTCTATACGTGGTAGAGGGAAGGGGTCCTTGGGGCAGGCCTTGTTGAGGTCTTTAAAGTCGACACATAGCCGCCAGGATCTGTCTTTCTTTGGTACCATAACCAGGTTTGCCAACCATTCGGGGTGCTTAATGTCCCAAATGAATCCGGCCTCTACCAATTTAGCAAGTTCTTCACCCATAGCTTGTCGTTTGGGCTCGGAGAAGCGGCGCAGAGTCTGTTTTACGGGCTTAAAGCCTGCGATGATATTCAGACAATGTTCTGCCAGCCGTCGTGGGATGTCGGGCATGTCGGAAGGGTGCCAGGCAAAGATGTCCCAGTTTTCTTGTAAGAAAGCTCGTAGCGCTTCGTCCACTACAGGATCGAGCTGAGCTCCGATGGACGTTGTTTTGTTTGGGTCCGTCGGGTGTACCTGCAATTTAATGATTTCCTTTGCTGGCTTAAAGGATGCAGATTTAGGTCTCTTGCTGAGGATCACATCATCTTTGTCTACCGTTGACCGGAGTGTGGTCAACTCCTCTGCAGCAAAGGCCTCGGCTAGAGCCTCGAGGGCAAGCGCCGCTGTTTTGTTCTCGGCACGCAGGGCTATATTCGGGTCACTAGCAGCTGTGATTACTCCGTTAGGTCCTGGCATCTTAAGTTTCATATACCCGTAATGTGGTATAGCCTGGAATCTTGTGAAGGCGTCACGTCCTAGTAGGGCGTGATAGCCACTTGGGAAGGGCACGATGTGGAAGAGAAGTTCTTCAGATCGGTAGTTGTCGGGTGTGCCGAACACTACATCCAGGGTGACACATCCTGAACAGCGCGCCTCCTTCCCCGGGATTATCCCCCGGAAAGTTGTGTTGCTATGTTCGATGCGAGATCGGTCGAACTGCATTTTTTGCAAAGTATCCTCGTAGATTAGATTTAAACCACTGCCGCCGTCCATTAGCACCTTGTGTAACCTGAAGCCATCAATGATGGGGTTCAGGACTAGTGCGGCCGGTGAATGACCGGGAAGAATGGCTGGTCGGTCGGCATCTCCGAAGGTGATGGGTATGTCTGCCCATGCACTCGTTGCTGCCACGTGATATACCTGTTTGAGTTCTTTAAGAGCTCTTTTCCTCTTGTTCCTTGATGGGAATGTTTCGTAGATCGTCAGTACTTCGGCGTTATATTCCGATGGCGTTGCGGAGCGCCGGTTAGATGGTGATGCCTCAAGAATGGCTTCGCCACTTTTTGCGATCTGCCTGACGACCCAACAAGTTCTGAGGCTGTGAGTTGGAGCTGTGTTCAGCAATACGGAGTGTATAGGGCAGGGTTTGTCCAGCAATCCATCCAGGACAGTACTGACCCCTGGAAGGGGCCTGTACCTCTTTTTGGTGGGCTCGGGTTTGGCTGGCCGGTTCGGAGGTATCCTCTTGTGCCGATCTCCGCTAGGGTATTCGGTAGGGATGGGTTCCGAAAATAGCCGCTCAGGGTGCCAAGCACTTTCCATGGCGCAATACTTCTATACCAAATTTGACAGTTTGGCAAAGTCGATAATGTGTCGCCGCACCAGGGCATTGAGGATTCCCTTGTCATGGCAGTTACGTTTGAAGGTTGCCATTACTTCTTGATCACTGAAGCCCCGTATTTTGTTTCTGGCGAGTAGAAGTCTAGCCCAGTAATGATGGACCGACTCCCCTGATAAATGTACAATGTCCGGTAGGTCCGAAGACTTGGGCTCCTGTGCGATGCTCGAGTCATCGGCTTGGGAGGTGGGTGGGAGAGAATTTGACTCCACGCCACGGTAGGAGTTCAGAATCACGGATTCCGAACTGTGTGATAGGTTAGGGGCCAATACCGGACTGCTTCCGGAGTGAACGCCAGAGTCCGGGTTGTCAGCAGGGTCTCGGTGATCAGAGACTGGAGTATAAATCGTTTTTAATTCCGGCAGCTGGGAGGTCGAGCCCCCAGCCGGACACTCGACGGCAGCGACAAGGTGGGTGACCGTGGGGATGTGAATTTTCCTATCGTCGGGTTTAAGCCCGAGCCGGTCATAGACCGGGATCTGGTTATTGGCCATCCGCATAGTCTCCATCCGATCGAACAACTCGTTGAGAAACGAGGCGATGGTGGGATGCGTGTCGCTAAAGCGAGTAGGGTCGGTATGCGGCGTCGCGGTTCCAGAGTCGCGCGAGAGCGTTCTCGGATTCCGCTTAACCATGATAGATCCGGTGGTGATGACCGGATCGGGTGGCCCAGACGGTCCGGAGATAGCAATTCCTTCTCCGAAGACGAGGTCCGATGTCCCTGGCGCCGAGGCGTCGGGATCTGCGGGCTTCACCATAGGGGTGAAAGGTTCCATTAGTACAAGTTCTCCCCGAGAATCAGTTGAGAACTCTAGGGTTCCGAACCTGATCCTTTGGTCGGGGGGAAAGTTTCCGATCTGGCATGGATGGCCGATCGGGCAAGAGCGCGACGAGGTGTCGCCACTCGCGCGGATCTGATCCGAGGCGAGGACTCCCCGGGCACAGATCTCGCTGTTAATGACAAGGCGAGCCATCGATACCTTCTGACGATCACAGCGGAACTCTCAATGAAAGCACCAATGTCGGTGTCAAAACCGGCGGATCTCGGGTAGGGTGTCCCGAACTGTGATACTTGGATCGATGGTAACATGAGACAAAGGGGACAAGGTTTTACCCAGGTTCGGGCCCTCCTATGGAGGTAATACCCTACGTCCTGCTTGATTATATTGAATGTATGAGGATTACAGAGTTGATCTACCACGAGATCGTATGACTAAAACCCTAGACGAGTTCTCTTGTTCTACATCCTAAAACCCTCCGGCTTATATAGACGCTGGGGTCCCTAGGGTTTACACATGGTCGGTTACACGTCGAAGGGATAAACTTGCCTATTCGCTACTCCAAACGTGGAGGACAAGCCACGATCCTCGATGCTTCCTTCTTGGAGACGAGGTCTTCTATTCTTCTAGTGTTCGGCAAGTGGCCCATACAGTCCGGCCCATAAGACATAGGCCGGCCTCCCGAGGACCCCTTATTCCAGGACTCCCTCACTTGGTCAATCATCATTTTATCTCCTCGATTCCCGCGCGAGACTGTTGCTATTCCATCTTCCTCATAAATAGGCGCATGGGGTCCTTATCCTTTTCACTTTCCCCCGTCGCCGCCTCTCTTCTTCTTCTTCCTTCAGACGCTTGCGTAGCCGAAGCTCCGCCACGCCGGTCAGACCTTCGCCGTCTTCATCACCAAGGCCGCTGCATCACCCTGAATCTGTCCAGAGTTCGCCGTCACTCGCCCGCATCTCGTACGCATGTCAGGTTCCATCTTCTTCCACCTCTAAATCTGCATTAGTTCATCGGGTTTCCTTCAGGTCCGCCACCGTTCATCGGTGTTCTTTCCATAGATGAGGGAAAGAAATACTTTTAGGATTCCATCTGCTAGCAAGGACCAGCGGCGCTCCGACGGATGCATCTCCCATGCTCATTGTAGATCATCCTTTTGATACGTTTCCAACGTATCTATAATTTTTGATTGTTCCGTGCTATTATATTATCTATTTTGGATGTTTTATATGCATTAATATGCTATTTTATATTATTTTTGGGACTAACCTATTAACCTAGTGCCCAGTGCCAGTTTCTGTTTTTTTCCTTGTTTTTGAGTATTGCACAAAAGGAATATCAAACAGAGTCCAAACGGAATAAAATTCTACGATGATTTTTCTTGGACCAGAAGGAACCCAGGAGACTTGGAGAAGAGGCCAGAAGACCCACGGGTGGGCCACAAGCCACCTGGGCGCGCCCCTGGGGGGGGGCTCCCCCCTGGCTTGTGGGCCCCCCGTAGCTCCTCCAACCCTAATTCTCTGCCTATAAATTCAGAAATATTCCCCCAATACCAAAGAGAGCCACGATAATACTTTTTCGCCGCCGCAATCCTCTGTTCCCGTGAGATCCCATCTTGGGGCCTTTTCCGGTAATCTGCCGGAGGGGGATTCGATCACGGAGGGCATCTACATCAACACCATTGCCCCTGCGATGATGCGTGAGTAGTTCACCTCAGACCTTCGGGTCCATAGCTAGCAGCTAGATGTCTTCTTCTCTCTCTATGATCTTCAATACCATGTTCTCCATGATCTTCATGGAGATCTATCCGATGTAATACTCTTTTGCAGTGTGTTTGTCGAGATTCGATGAATTGTGGATTTATGATCAGATTATCTATGAATATTATTTGAATCTTCTCTGAATTCTTATATGCATGATTTCATATCTTTGCAAGTCTCTTCGAGTTATTGGTTTGGTTTGGCCAACTAGATTGGTAATTCTTGCAATGGGAGAAGTGCTTAGTTTTGGGTTCAATCTTGCGGTGTCCTCACCCAGTGAAAAAGTAGGGGTAGCGAGGCACGTATTTGTATTGTTGCCATCAAGGGTAAAAAGATGGGGTTTTCATCATATTGCTTGAGTTTATCCCTCTACATCATGTCATCTTACTTAATGCGTTACTCTGTTCTTCATGAACTTAATACTCTAGATGCAAGCAGGTGTCGGTCGATGTGTGGAGTAATAGTAGTAGATGCATAATCGTTTCGGTTTACTTGATACGGACGTGATGCCTATATGCATAATCATTGCCTTGGATATCGTCATAACTATGCGCTTTTCTATCAATTGCTCGACAGTAATTTGTTCACCCACCGTATTATTTTCCTTCAAGAGAGAAGCCTCTAGTGAAACCTATGGCCCCCGGGTCTATTTTCCATATTATATTTTCAGATCTATAAACCAAAAATACCAAAAATACTTTGCTGCAATCTATTTACTTTTATTTTACTTTTCGTTTTAGCAATCTTTTATATCTATCTCTATCAGATCTCATCCTTGCAAATAACCGTGAAGGGATTGACAACCCCTTTATAGCGTTGGGTGCAAGTGTTTGATTGTTTGTGTAGGTGCAAAGATTGGGGCCTTGCTTGTACCTCCTACTGGATTGATACCTTGGTTCTCAACAAATGAGGGAAATACTTATCTACTTTGCTGCATCACCCTTTCCTCTTCAAGGGAAAACCAACGCAAGCTCAAGAAGTAGTAAGAAGGATTTCTGGCGCCGTTGCCGGGGAGGATACATAGCAAGTCAAGACATCAAGCCTACCAAGTACCCATCACAAACTCATCTCTTGCATTTACATTATTTGCCATTTGCCTCTCGTTTTCCTCTCCCCCACTTCTAAAACGATTTTCAAAAAAAAACAAAAAGATTTGCCTTTTTGTTCGCCCTCTTTCTCGTTCGCCTTTTTCTCGCCGGATCTCTTGTTGTTTGCTATCTTTGCTTGTGTTGCCATGTGCCTTCTATTTGCTTGCATCTTCGCTTGCTAAAAATCTATTGATATGGATCCTCATCCACTTGCTAATCTTTTCAAAAGACCAAATTATGATGAACCAATTGCTAGTGAGTTGAGTGCACTTGATTATCTCTATGAAGTTTTGTTTGGAAATCATGAATCTGAAAATTTTGATGAAGTGTTGAAAGAAAAAA
Source organism: Elymus sibiricus (assembly GCA_039707655.1). NCBI lineage: Eukaryota > Viridiplantae > Streptophyta > Magnoliopsida > Poales > Poaceae > Elymus > Elymus sibiricus. The sequence continues at coordinate 319,855,354 of CM077673.1, forward strand.
TTTATAAGGTGATTCATGTTAGTCCCTTGAATGATGAGCATGATTGCAATATTGCTAGTATGAATTCTCTAAATATCCATGATGCTAATGATATGCAAAGCCACAAGCTTGGGGATGCTATGTTTGATGAAGATGATATTTTTAGTCCCCCAAGTTTTGATGAGCAAATTTATTATGATGATTGCATGCCTCCTATTTGTGATTGTGATGACATGTATGCTATAATGAGTAATGATAACCATGAAACTTATCGTCATGGTTTTAATTTGCAATGTGGTTATGACAATCAAGTGTCTCATGATAGTTTTTTTGTTGAGTTTGCTCCCACTACCATGGATGATAAGGAATTTGCTTATGTGGAGAGTAATGAAAATTCTATGCTTGTGCATCATCAAAAGAATGATTTATGTGATAGTTATATTGTTGAATTCCTTCATGATGCTACTGAAATTTATTACGAGGAAGGAACATATGCTTGTAGGAATTGCAATAATATCAATTTTCCTCTCTATATGTTCAAAGTTTTGAAGTTATGCTTGTTTTGCCTTCCTATGCAAGTTGATTCTCGTTCCCATAAATTGTTTGCTCAAAAAATCCCTATGCATAGGAAGTGGGTTACTTAAATGTGTTTGTCGTGAGATTCATGATGCTCTTTTGCATATTTCAATTACTACTTTTTTATGTGAGCATCATTGAAATCATCATGCCTAGCTAGGGGCGTTAAACAATAGCGCTTGTTGGGAGGCAACCCAGTTTTATTTTTTATGTTTTTTGTTTTTGTTTCTGTTATTGAGTGCTTTACACATTATTACCTCTGTAGTAATTGTGTTTTAGTGTTTTAATTGGTGTTTGAGCCAAGTAAGACCTTTGGGATGGTCTACGGTGATTGTTGATTTGATTTTGCTGAAAAACAGAAACTTTTGCACTCAGTCCAGGAATTTTATAAATTCACCAGAGCGTCGAATGAGTCTGAAATTTTTACAAAAGATTTATATACAAATTTCCAAGATTTTCCTAAATTTTCAGAATTTTTAGAGTTACATAAGTATTCGAAGTTTACAGATTGCTACAGACTGTTCTGTTTTTGACAGAGTCTGTTTTCTTTGTGTTGTTTGCTTATTTTGATGTATCTATGGGTTGTATCGGGGGGTATGAACCATAGAGAAGTTGGAATACATTATATATTACACCAATTTAAATAAAGAATGAGTTCATAACAGTACCTAAAGTGGTGATTTATTTTTCTTATACTAACGGACCTCATGAGTTTTCTGTTGAGTTTTGTGTTGTGAAGTTTTCAAGTTTTGGGTAAAGATTTGATGGACTATGGAATAAGGAGTGGCAAGAGCCTAAGCTTGGAGATGCCCAAGGCACCCCAAGGAATATTCAAGGATACCAAAGAGCCTAAGCTTGGGGATGCCCCGGAAGGCATCCCCTCTTTCGTCTTCAATCCATCGGTAAATTTACTTGAGGCTATATTTTTATTCACCACATGATATGTGTTTTGCTTGGAGCGTCTTGTATGATATGAGTCTTTGCTTTTTAGTTTGCCACAATCATCCTTGCTGCACACATGTTTTGAGAGGGACACGCATGAATCATGAATTTATTAGAATACTCTATGAGCTTCACTTATATCTTTTGAGCTAGGCAATTTTGCTCTAGTGCTTCACTTATATCTTTTTAGAGCACGGTGTTTTTTTTTATTGTATAGAAATAATTGAACTCTCGTACCTCACTTATATTATTTTGAGAGTCTTTAAACAGCATGTTAATTGGTTTAGGTTATGAATTTAGTCCTAATATAATGGGCATCCAAGAGGGATATAATAAAAACTTTCATATAAAGTGCATTGAATACTATGAGAAGTTTGATTCCTTGCATATAGTTTTGAGATATAAAGATGGTGATATTAGAGTCATGCTAGTGAGTAATTGTGGATTGGTAGAAATACTTGTGTTAAAAGTTTGTGATTCCCGTAGCATGCACGTATGGTGAACCGTTATGTAACGAAGTCGGAGCATGATTTGTTTATTGATTGTCATCCTTTGTGTGAGGGTCGGGAGCGCGCGATGGTTAACTCCTACCAACCTCTCCCCTAGGAGCATGCATCTAATACTTTGCTTCGATAACTAATAGACTTTTGCAATAAGTATGTGAGTTCTTTATGACTAATGTGAGTCCATGGATTATACGCACTCTCACCCTTCCACGATTGCTAGCCTCTCTAGTACCGCGCAACTTTCGCCGGTGCATTAAACCCACCATATTCCCTTCCTCAAAACAGCCACCATACCTACCTATTATGGCATTTCCATAGCCATTCCGAGATATATTTCCATGCAACTTCCACCGTTCTGTTTATTATGACACGCACCATCATTTTCATATTGCTTTGCATGATCGTAAGATAGCTAGCATGATGTTTTCATGGCTTGTCCATTTTTTTATGTCATTTGCTATGCTAGATCGTTGCACATCCTGGTACACCACCGGAAGCATTTATATAGAGTCATATTTTGTTCTAGGTATCGAGTTGTAATTCTTGAGTTGTAAGTAAATAAAAGTGTGATGATCATCATTATTAGAGCATTGTCCCATGAGAGGAAAGGATGATGGAAGCTATGATTCCCTCACAAGTTGGGATGAGTCTCCGGACTTTAGAAATAATAAAAGAGGCCAATGAAGCCCAAATAAAAAAAAGAGGCCAAAGATGCCCACCAAAATAAAAAAAATGAGAGAAAAGAGAGAAGGGACAATGCTACTATTTTTTTCCACACTTGTGCTTCAAAGTAGCACCATGATCTTCATTAGAGAGTCTCCTATTTTGTCACTTTCATATACTAGTGGGAATTTTTCATTATAATGCACACCCACTTAGTTTCTTTTTGAGCTTTCATACACTTATAGCTCTAGTGCATCCGTTGCATGGCAATCCCTACTCACTCACATTGATATCTATTAATGGGCATCTCCATAGGCCGTTGATACGCATAGTTGATGTGAGACTATCTTCTCCTTTTCCTCACAACCTCCACCATATTATATTCCACCTATAGTGCTATATCCATGGCTCACGCTCATGTATTGCTTGAAAGTTGAAAAGGTTTGAGAACATAAAAGGTGTGAAACAATTGCTTGACTTGTCATCGGGGTTGTGCATGATTTAAATACTTTGTGTGGGGAAGATGGAGCATAGCCAGACCATATGATTTTGTAGGGATAACTTTCTTTGGCCATGTTATTTTGAAAGGACATGATTGCTTTGTTAGTATGCTTGAAGTATTATTGTTTTTATGTCAATATTAAACTTTTGTTTTGAATTTTATGGATCTGAACATTCATTCCACAATAAAAGAATATTACATGGATAAATATGTTAGGTAGCATTCCACATCAAAATTTCTGTTTTTATCATTTACCTACTCGAGGACGAGCAGGAATTAAGCTTGGGGATGCTTGATACGTCTCCAACGTATCTATAATTTTTGATTATTCCATGCTATTATATTATCTATTTTGGATGTTTTATATGCATTAATATGCTATTTTATATTATTTTTGGGACTAACCTATTAACCTAGTGCCCAGTGCCAGTTTCTGTTTTTTCCTTGTTTTTGAGTATTGCAGAAAAGGAATATCAAGCGGAGTCCAAACGGAATAAAATTCTACGATGATTTTTCTTGGACTAGAAGGAACCCAGGAGACTTGGAGAAGAGGCCAGAAGACCCACGGGTGGGCCACAAGCCACCTGGGCGTGCCCCGGGGGGGGGGCCTGGCTTGTGGCCCCCCCCGTAGCTCCTCCAACCCTAATTCTTCGCCTATAAATTTAGAAATAATCCCCCAATACCAAAGAGAGACACGATAATACTTTTCTGCCGCCGCAAGCCTCTGTTCCCGTGAGATCCCATCTTGGGGCCTTTTCCGGTAATCTGCCGGAGGGGGATTCGATCACGGAGGGCATCTACATCAACACCATTGCCCGTCCGATGATGCGTGAGTAGTTCACCTCAGACCTTCGGGTCCATAGCTAGTAGCTAGATGGCTTCTTCTCTCTCTATGATCTTCAATACCATGTTCTCCATGATCTTCATGGAGATTTATCCGATGTAATACTCTTTTGCGGTGTGTTTGTCGAGATCCGATGAATTGTGGATTTATGATCAGATTATCTATGAATATTATTTGAATCTTCTCTGAATTCTTATATGCATGATTTCATATCTTTGCAAGTCTCTTCGAGTTATTGGTTTGGTTTGGCCAACTAGATTGGTAATTCTTGCAATGGGAGAAGTGCTTAGTTTTGGGTTCAATCTTGCGGTGTCCTCACCCAGTGACAAAGTAGGGGTAGCGAGGCACGTATTTGTATTGTTGCCATCGAGGGTAAAAAGATGGGGTTTTCATCATATTGCTTGAGTTTATCCCTCTACATCATGTCATCTTACTTAATGCGTTACTCTGTTTTTCATGAACTTAATACTCTAGATGCAGGCAGGAGTCGGTCGATGTGTGGAGTAATAGTAGTAGATGCAGAATCGTTTCGGTCTACTTGATACAGATGTGATGCCTATATGCATAATCATTGCCTTGGACATCGTCATAACTATGCGCTTTTCTATCAATTGCTCGACAGTAATTTGTTCACCCACCGTATTATTTTCCTTCAAGAGAGAAGCCTCTAGTGAAACTTATGCCCCCCGGGTCTATTTTCCATATTATATTTTCAGATCTATAAACCAAAAATACCAAAAATACTTTGCTGCAATCTATTTACTTTTATTTTACTTTTCGTTTTAGCAATCTTTTATATCTATCTCTATCAGATCTCATCCTTGCAAGTAACCGTGAAGGGATTGACAACCCCTTTATAGCGTTGGGTGCAAGTGTTTGATTGTTTGTGTAGGTGCAAAGATTGGGGCCTTGCTTGTACCTCCTACTGGATTGATACCTTGGTTGTCAACAACTGAGGGAAATACTTATCTACTTTGCTGCATCACCCTTTCCTCTTCAAGGGAAAACCAACACAAGCTCAAGAAGTAGCACCTTTCACGGGAACTTGTTTATGAATCATCTGTTCTTCGCTATTGCTTTAGGTTTAGGAAATATTTGCCTTTTATTCCCCTCCGTAGATCTTAAAACGGTAGCGGTAGTTGTTGGAACCTGTTTGTCCACACTTAGCAATTTTTTCCAACATTTTCCAGCAAACTTAACCCGCCATCATGCTGTCGGCTCTCCTCGTGATGTCACAATTTGCCTCGTTTATTGTAATGATCGGCAGCTCACAACTTAATAATAACCCGCCAAGTACCATCACCATTTTAGAGCCATAGCTGTTTTGGTCATGTCGCGTTTTTAACCCGCCATATAATCATGCTTTTCCACAGTCTTTTAAACCGCCGCCATGGCTAAAGCCCCTGCCTCTTGCGATTGGGTAAGCTCTGGGGTCACCAAAGAAATGCTCAATGACTTTGTAGTCATGGGAGCTTTGCCGGCTCAAGGTGTTATCCATTGGCGGGTTCCCAGCAACGAAGTCACTCCCAAGCCCCAGGATGGGGAAGTTGTCGTTTTCATGGATCATCTTCTCCGTGGCTTCTCTCCGCCCGGCTCAAAATTTTTTCGGGACGCCCTGCACTTCTACAATCTGCACCCTCAAGATATTGGCCCCAACTCTGTAACCAATTTATGTCAATTCCAAATTCTCTGTGAGGCTTATCTGCAAGAAGAGCCGTCTGTTGACCTCTTGAAGGAATATTTCTATATCAACCGCCAAACAGAGATGGCAGATGGATTGAGCCTTGAACTTGGAGGTGTCTCCATTCAGAGACGGAGGGATGTACTCTTTCCGTCGGCGATTCTGCCGAGTCATCCCAATGACTGGAATAAGACCTGGTTCTACTGCAAGGATACTTCCCCAGAAGGAGAAAATCCACTGCCGGGTTATCGTCTTTACCGGCTCAGTACCGACACCGAACTCCCAGACCGGATGTCTGCTGCAGAGCGCGCCCAGTATGGTCCAACTTTCTCAAAGATAAGGGCCCTGCTAGCCAACGGGTTAACTGGCGTGGATCTGACCCGCTGCTGGGTCTCTTGGAGAATTATGCCACTGAGCCGCCGCAACGCCTTAATGTCCAAATACACTGGTGCAGTGGATGACCCTCAGCGCTTCAATCAGACCCCCTTGACAGACCATTATCTGAATGCCATCGTTAAATCCTTGCTGGGTGAGCCGCAAGAAGCTTGCAACAAGACGGGGTTAAGCCCTTTTTATGCTCTTAACCCGGCTCCGGAGGTGAACCTTTTCATTCTAATCCTCACTCTTTCTTTAAATGCTGCATTTCATATGCCCTATTTAATCTTTCCGCCAATGCATATACTATATGCAGGCCGGCTCTTCTTTCTGGAATAAGAAACTAACCACTATCTCCAAGAAGAAGAAAAGCAAGGCAACCAAAGCCCGAGCTCCGTGTCGTAAAAGGAAGCAAACAACGGAGGAGCTGTTTGGGCTGGATGATTCAGAGGTAGAACTTGATTCCCTTGGCCTTCTTTTCATGCAACTTATTGACGCTGACTCCTCTCAGGCTGAAGCGGAGGCAAGCAAGGCCGGAGCTGCAGAGGTAACTATCATATCCTCCGACTCAGAACCTCTGCCAACAGAGAGAATCCGGCGGGTCATATGGAAAGTAAAAATTTCACATCCTCTTGCTCACTTGGACCCCGACTTTCTTTTGAAGAAGCAGCAACATGACGCTAGGCGTCAGACCCGGAGCGGCGGCTCTGAAGACCTGGTGGCTGACTTACCTGACACTCCGGCTCGTCGGAAACGTCGCAACGAGGTACTTTATAACCGATATTTATACTTCTGCATTTTAGTCTTGTGCTGTCACTTGCTCATGCTGCTTAATTTAATTGTATCAGGAAACACCTCCTTCGTCTGGCGACTCGACCGCCTCCAAACTGCCTCCCCTTTTTATCAACCCGGGGTAAGCTTCTTTGCATCTTCTTTCTGATTATTGCTATTCTGTTCTCGCATATAACTGATAATGGAAACATTGTTTGCAGGGCCCAGGCTAAGAAGAGGAAACTGAGCGGGTCATCTCCCCGTCCGGATGTCTTAGAACCGGCGGACTCGGGACTTGGAACTTCTGAGATTTCAGTGGACACCTCCGGGGCTGACCAAGGCCCCCATGAAGAAATTCCTCAGCCAACTGAGCCGGCGGATGCCGATGTTATAATTTCTGAGGCCAATCCAGAGGCGGATCCTAAGCCGCCCAGCCCCTTGCCGACAACTCAAGATGTGACGGCTCAAGAAGAAGAAGTCACTATCCCCGGCTCTGCCTATGTTGCTTCCGCCCCCTTCAATGTGTTAACCAAGCACATCAGCAAGGATGAGGCGCCTTCACCTGAGAAGGAGAAGGCCAAACTTGATCTGCCCAACTTGGAGAAGTTAACTGCTGATGAGTTGCACTCGGGTTATCTGAGCTGTCTTGCCGCGAGCCGGGACATGGAGGCCAAACTGGTTGATATGATGAAGAAGAAATATGAGGTACTGCACTTTCTATTCTCTGTATATCCTTACATAGCCCCCAAGGGCCGGCTTATATTCCCGAAGATAAGCCGGTTCTTCAGTAATATGCAGATTGTGATAGACCAATGTGTAGCCCCCAAGGGCCGGCTTATCATGCCAATAATGAGCCGGTACTTATTGTCTTGATAAATGCAAAAATGCCAAGTGTAGCCCCCAAGGGCCGGGTTATCTTGATGAAGATGATCCGGGTCTTATTTGTATTTTGATAAACTTGAAAGAGTTGATGCACATTAGCCCCCAAGTGTCAATTATATTGCTTGCAATCTGCTTGAGACTTGTAACAATCCTCTGTATTACCTCTAAGTACTATTATGAGCCGGACTGGCGGCTTAAAATTGATAATCTTGCTATTTGACAATTTGTCATGTGTAGGAATCTTTACACGTGGCCGAGTCTAGCTTGATCGACCTCAGGAAAAGCCTAGCACTGCAACATGACGCCCGGGCTGAAGCTGACACCAAGTGGCGGCTCTCTGCGGCGGAACTGGAAAAAATCAGGACTGAGCTGGAGGCATATAAAAAATCTGCTAAAGCCAGCCAAGCTGCCCTGACCAAACGTGCCGAGGATGCCGAGAGCCGTCTGAAACCTGTTGCTGAAGAGCTGTCTAGTCTGAAGCGCCATATAAACCAGATGACCGAAGCCGTTTTTGGTAAGCATTGCTGACTAATGTGAATATTTTCCGAAAATTCTCATAAAGACTCGCCTGGCGGCTTACTTCTTGTTATGTCTTCAGGCAAACGAACCCGCCAACTTCCGGACGATAGCTTACTGAAGCTGAAAGCTTTATACGCTTTCACTGAACAGCTATATGCCGGAAGCCTCTTCACCATCAGGGCAGTCTTTGGCGAAAAAGGGGTTCCAAAGTTGATCAAGGATGTTCTGAAGTGCCTCTCCACCATCCCCCAACATTTCGAAGAGATGAAGAAATCAGCCGCCCGCAAGGGCGCAATATCTGCTCTAAGCCGGGCTTTGGCGTATGCACTGGAGCTTAACCCGGAAGAGATGATGGGGGGCTTCCCACAGCTAAAGGACGACGGGTCAGAGTTCACTCAAGATGACTACGCCCGTTGCTTCAGAGCATCTCGAGTGTTGGGTAGCCAGCTAGCCGCAGAAGCTGATATGAAGACGTACTAGGCGGCTTACGACAACAACAACACGCGAGTCCGAGCGCCCACATTCGAGCCAAAGGATCTGACTCCCCAACGGCGTAAGCATATCATTGCTCCTGATGTTGACCCGTCTCCAATCTTGCATGACGAAGCTGAATTTGAAGTTTTAATCAATTGCAACTGGGATGTGGAAAACCTTCAGATCCGGGAAGACGAAGACCCGGCGCAGGATGACCTGTCGACGAGCTATACGAAGAACCATTCTTCAATGAAGTTAACCCGGGCAGCGCTAAGCCGCCGGGTTATAACTTGTGAAAAAATTTGATCCCCACATTTTGGGTCCTCCGAGGCCTTGTAATAGCAGTAGGAAAAACTTGATTGCCTGTGCTTGTGCCTTTGTGCACTTTTTAAACTTCAACTCGTATGCCGGCGACTTAAAAACCTTTTCAGCATGAATGTCTTGACATAATGAAATGAATTCATCAACTCCCACTCTCGGGTTATACTCCATGAGCAATGCTAAGCCGGGAATACCCAGGAACTTAGAATCTTATCATGAAAAACGTCTGCAAAAACAAACAGTAGAATATATACTTGTATATCTCCTGTTTTGTGAGCCGACTTTAAAGGCACCGCAAGAAAAGATAACTCTTATTTTTGTTTTGTAAGAAAAATTGTATTGCCTCAAAAGAAGCTAGGCATAAAAACCTGAAACCTCGTAAGCCGGCTCTCACGTGACATAATTCCGTCGTTTAAACCTTAGCAAGTTCATGGTCTTTAGAAAGATTGACGTTGCTAAGAGTACGAATGGGCCACATAGTGGAGAGACTACAACAGACAAGGCGAGTTTATCCTAGCTCACTGTAAGCCGGCTCTCTCGTGACAAAAGCCGCCGTTTTAACCTTGACAAGTTCAGGGTCTTATTGCGAGATTGACTTGTTAAGTTCAGGGTCTCTTTGCAAGATTGACTGTCAAGAGTTCGGCGGGTCACCTGGTGGAGTAGCAAGTTGCAAATAGGCAGGTTTAACTCGACTATGGCATATAAAGCCGGCCAAGAGGGTATGAAAGCTAAACCCAGTGGGTTGGAAGCCCCCAAGTGACCTTATGAAGAATCAACTCTTTGCACGAAATTTGGTGCAGGAAAACAACAGAGGCCCCGAATTTACAGGGATGCCGGCTTTATTATATTATACAAAGTGATATATACAATGACAGAAGTATGTACATTGATGAGAGCCGGCAGCTCAAGTGTAGTATGGCCGAAGATGAGCAATGTTCCACAGTCTGGCAGTCTTCTCTCCAGAAGTGCGTGATTTATCGCCCTCCCGTATATCAATGAGATAATAGGAACCATTGTTGAGATTTCTGCTAATCACAAAAGGTCCTTCCCAGGGAGGTGATAACTTATGCATATCTGACTGATCTTGAATCAGCCGGAGCACTAAGTCGCCTTCTTGGAACGTCCAGGTCTTGATTCTGCGGCTATGATAGCGACACAGATCTTGCTGATAAATCGCCGACCGTGCTGCCGCAAGATCTCGTTCTTCGTCCAAGGCATCCAAAGCATCCTGACGCACCGTGTCATTATCAGTTTCAACGTAAGCCGCCACCCTGGGCGAGTCATGACGGATATCACTGGGGAGAACAGCTTCTGCACCATAAACCATGAAGAAAGGCGTGTAGCCTGTTGACCTGTTGGGGGTGGTTCTTATGCTCCAAAGAACTGAAGGTAACTCCTCCATCCAACAACCCGGCATGCGTTCCAAAGGAACCATAAGCAGGGGTTTTATCCCTCTCAAAATTTCCTGGTTAGCACGCTCTGCTTGACCATTAGACTGTGGATGAGCTACAGAGGAAACATCAAGGCGGATGTGTTCACTGTCACAGAACTCTTTCATAGCTCCCTTGGACAGATTTGTACCATTATCAGTAATGATACTGTGAGGGTAACCAAACCGGAAAATCAGCTTTTTGACAAATTGAACTGTTGTTGCTGCGTCACACTTACTGACCGGCTCTGCTTTTACCCACTTAGTAAACTTATCAACCGCCACCAAGAGGTGGGTCTTCTTATCTTTAGACCTCTTGAACGGTCCAACCATGTCAATCCCCCAGACTGCAAACGGCCAGGTGATTGGAATCATTCGCAACTCCTGAGAAGGCACATGGGCACGTCGCCCAAATTTCTGACACCCATCACACTTGCTAACCAATCTCTCTGCATCTGCATGAGCTGTCAACCAGTAGAAACCGTGCCGAAAAGCTTTTGCCACCAAGGATTTTGACCCGGCATGATGACCACAGTCGCCGGCATGTATCTCTTGCAAGATTTCACGACCCTCGTCAGGAGAAACACATCGCTGAAAAACGCCCATCACGCTGCATCTATGCAACTCGCCATTGACAACAGTCATAGATTTAGACCGCCTCATAATCTGTCGCGCCAGGGTCTCATCTTGGGGTAACTCGCCGTGATTCAGATACGCCAGATAAGGCAGCGTCCAATCAGGGATTGCGCGGAGAGCCGCCACCAATTGTCCTTTCGGGTCAGGTATAGCAAGATCCTCCTCGGACGGTAATTTAATCGACGAGTGATGCAGTACATCTAGAAACACATTAGGTGGCACCGGCTTACGCTGAGACCCCAGTCTTGGTAACGCGTCCGCCGCCTCATTCTTCCGACGATCAATATGATCCACCTGATAGCCCTTAAAGTGACCAGCAATAACATCAGCCGCCTGGCGATAAGCCGCCATGCGAGGGTCCTTAGAATCCCACGTGCCTGATACTTGCTGGGCTACCAGATCTGAGTCACCGAGGCATCTGACCCGGCTCAAATTCATTTCCTTGGCCACACGAAGCCCGTGAAGCAGAGCTTCATACTTAGCTGCATTGTTAGTACAGGGAAACATTAGCCTCAAAACATAACAAAACTTGTCACCTCGTGGGGAAGTTAAAACAACTCCAGCCCCCGAGCCTTCCAACTGTCTGGATCCATCAAAATGAATCGTCCAATATGTGTTGTCCGGCTTCTCCTCAGGCGCTTGACACTCTGTCCAGTCATTGATGAAATCCACCAAGGCTTGAGATTTAACTGCCGTCCGTGGTACATACTTCAGATTAAGAGGCCCAAGCTCAATCGCCCACTTAGCGATCCTGCTAGTGGCTTCTCTATTTTGAATGATATCTCCCAAAGGGGCAGAGCTGACCACCGTGATTGGATGCCCAAGAAAATAATGCTTCACCTTGCGATTTGCCATGAATACTCCAAACACCAGCTTTTGCCAATGCGGGTATCTTTGCTTGGATTATGTCAAGACCTCGCTGACATAGTAAACCGGCCGCTGGATTGGATATTCCTTGCCCGCCTCCTTGCGCTCCACGATGACTGCAGCACTAACGGCTCTATTATTAGCCGCCACGTACAGGAGCAAAGGCTCTTTTTCCACCGGAGCAGCCAAAACGGGCGGCTCAGCCAACTTCTTTTTGAGCGCCTCAAACGCATCATTGGCAGCATCGCTCCAGACAAAGTCATCCGTCTTCTTCATCATCTGATACAGAGGAATAGCTTTCTCACCAAGGCGGCTTATGAACCGGCTTAAAGCGGCAATACGACCCGCCAAGCACTGGACATCATTAATGCACGCCGGCTTAGACAAAGAAGTGATGGCCTTTATATTATCTGGGTTAGCCTCAATGCCCCGCTCGGAGACTAAGAATCCCAAAAGCTTGCCTGCAGGTACACCAAACACACACTTGGCCGGGTTAAGCATCATCTTGTAAACCCGCAGATTATCAAAAGTTTCCTTCAAATCATCCAACAGAGTCTCTTTCTTCCGTGACTTGACCACAATATCGTCCACATAAGCATGAACATTGCGCCCAATTTGACTATGAAAACAATTCTGCACACAGCGTTGATAAGTCGCATGCGCACTTTTGAGCCCAAAAGGCATAGACACATAGCAGAAAGCTCCAAAAGGTGTGATGAAAGACGTCTTCTCTTGGTCTTTAACTGCCATCTTGATCTGATGATAAACCGAATAAGCGTCCAGGAAACATAAACTCTCACAACCCGCCGTTGCATCAATGATCTGGTCGATACGAGGGAGAGCAAATGGCTCAACCGGACACGCCTTGTTGAGATCGGTGTAGTCTACACACATACGCCATGTGTAGTTATTCTTAAGTACAAGCACGGGGTTAGCCAACCACTCCTGGTGAAAAACTTCCACGATAAAACCTGCGGCCAAGAGCCGGGCCACCTCTTCCCCAATAGCTTTACACCGCTCTTCATTGAAACAATGGTGGAATTGTTTGACTGGCTTAAACTTAGGATCCACATTAAGGTGGTGCTCAGCGAATTCTCTCGGTACACCTGGCATGTCAGAAGGCTTCCATGCAAAGATGTCCCGATTCTCACGGATGAATTCGATGAGCGCGCTTTCCTATTTGGGATCCATATTGGCCCCGATAGTGAACTGCTGAGAAGAGTCGCCAGGAACAAAATCCACCAACCTGGTATCTTCTGCCACAAATTTCAGGGGCGGCTCAGATTCAGTACTGGGCTTCTTTAACGGGGTCATATCCGTCGGGTCAACATTGTCTCTGTAAAATTTGAGCTCCGCCTCAGCACAACTTGATTCTGCATATGCCGCATCGCCTTCCTCACATTCAAGAGCAACCTTCCTATCACCATGCATCGTAATCGTTCCCTTCAGACCAGGCATCTTGAGCTCAAACCACAAAGTCTCCACCCTGTAGTTGAACTCATCACCAAAGGCTACCTCAAGGGAAATTTTCCCTACTGGATAAGCTGACTTGCCGGGCACCACACCGTGAAAAACTGTGGACGATGGCTTGAGATCCTTGTCAACCAGGTTCATCCGGCGAAAAGTGTCATAATACAAGATGTTGATGCTGCTGCCACCATCCATAAGCACCTTGGTGAACACATAGCCTCCTACTTGGGGAGGTACCACAAGGGCTAAATGCCCCGGGTTATCCACCCGCGGCGGGTGGTCCTCCCTGCTCCAGGTTATTGCATATTCAGACCATTTTAAGTACTGCGGAAGAGCCGACATGGCTGCGTTAACCGCCCGCTTGCGCATCTTCTGATCCCGCTTATCAAGGTTGGTTGTAAAAACATGATACTGCCCTCCATTAAGCTGCTTTGGGTTACTCAGATACCCTGACTGGTTGTTTTGTTGCTGACCACCATTGCCAGACTACTGATTATGACCTCCATGGTTACCTTGACCTTGATAATCAGAGTTTGAGCCACCTGCACCGAAGCCGGACCCCTGAGAGCTGGATCCTGACCCGCCAGGCGGTCCGTTGACGTTACCTTGATGCTGGTTAAGGCTGTAATTCCGGAATTCCAGCATGACCCAACAATCCTTCCAAGCATGAGTGGATGGCTTATTTGGCAGGCTATGCTTCGGGCAAGGGTCATTAAGTACTGCTTCCATGTTGAAAGGCTTATTTTTGTCGAAAGGCGGTTTACCGTTCCCCTTGCCACGGTTGTTCCCAGCATTAGTATTGGCCACCAGATCTGACCCACCGTCCGGATGCTTCCGCTTACCGCCATTACCTGGACTGTTATTTCCTGCCCCGTTCTGCTGCTGACCCTTGCCATTGCCATTCTTCTTTCCTTTAGCCAATTTCTCATCATCAGACCCAGGATCCTTCGTGCTGTCAGAGTCTGCATATTTGGTGAGAGCCGCCATGAGCTCCCCCATGTCCTGGCAAGAACGCTTGAGTCGTCCAAGCTTCTGCTTAAGGGGCAAAAAATGACAATTCTTCTCCAGAATCAGAACCGCCTGAGCCGCCGTGATATTATCAGACGAGTGGATGATGGTTGAAACCCGCCGGACCCAATGTTGGGCCGACTCATCTTCACGCTACACGCAATGATCCAAATCCACAATCGTCATAGGCTGTTTGCACGTTCCTTCAAAATTCATGATGAACTTCGCCTTCAATTCGGCCCAGGAATTAATGGTGTTGGGTGGCAAACCCTTTAACCACGTACGAGCCGGTCCTTCCAGCATCATGATGAAATACTTGGCACAGACTGCATCACTAACATCCAACATCTCCATGGCTAGCTCATAACTCTTGATCCAAGCTTCTGGAGGCAGATCAGCCGTGTAATTAGGCACTTTGCGTGGGCCCTTGAAGTCCTTCGGTAGGCGCTCGTTCCGCAGAGCCGGTGCTAAACATGGCACTCCCACGGCTCTGGAGGTGACTCTGGCTGCTACCTAAACGGAAGGTGTCACTGGGGGCGATTCTTGATAAGCCGCCGCAGCCGCCGCCGCCTCACATTGTGCTCGTGCATGATCCAAAACCGTCTGAGCGTCGACAACGGGCGGGTCATCACGGGGCGGGTTCCGACATCGCTCACTGCTAGAGATCGCCGGTGACTCCAAATGCCGGCTGTAACTGCGACTTGGGATGGGGGTTGAGTGCACACGACTCCGGATGTAAGTATATTTCTCCTGTTGAGCCACCGACGTCTGTAAGTACCCAATGGCATTCCGCGCCTCTTCCGCAAAGGGCGTTCCATCGGTGATGGGGAGCTCATTGAGCCTAGCAGCCACTGCTACCATGTTCTCCACTGGGTTAGAGTAATGTCCAGGCGGTGTTGGAAAACGCTACAGCGGGGCCTGGTTCCTGCGGGGCGGGTCTGACTGCCGATGCTGAGCCGCCGCCCTGTTCCCAGGCACCTCCGCTGTCCGGGTTACGGTAAGCGGCGCATTTGGCCCTGCTCTCGGGGTGTTAAAAAGATTTCTGGGCTCATACTGATCAGGCAGGTGGGTCTGATGCCTGATCCGGAACACCGCATCTGAGGCTTGTTGATCCAAATTAAGGCAAAAGGCTTCAGTCCTGAGACGCTCCGACTCAGCATCCATCTGAGCCTGCAACACGTTGATTTCCTCCTGGGCCCTGGTCATCTGGTCCTTCAACCTCGCGATCTCCGTATTACGGGCTGCTTAGTTTTTCGCTGTGACCTTGGTTCCCATCAGAGTTGTGAGTTCATTCATCAGATCTAGCAAAACTTGAGCCGGCGGCCTGGTTGACCCGGCGCCTGCCGTGCCAGCGGCCGTTGTCCCAGCCGCCATGCTGCCAAAAGCCGGTGCCGATCTAGCCATGAAGACGGCGGCTCGGCTCGGCGGCTCATTGGGGTCCAGGTCATGGCAATCCTCAAAGTAGCCCCCAAGCCCGCCGTTATGAAGCTGGTAGATTGATTCCGCCTCTCCGCTCGAGGATCCATCCTCTGAGCAGATGAGGGTTTCCTCCCGCGACATGGAACCTTCCTCAATTTCCGCGCCTTGGGTGAAGCCGACAAAGACGTGCTTCCGGGCCGGGTTAATCCGGGCGGGTCGCACGCGCCGGGCCGACTCGACGAGGTTGGTGCAGATGTCTGGCCCGGGCTTAGATCCGCCGATTCTGCCGATGAAGACGTGAATTCCGCCGAAGGGGACCCGGTACCCGTACTCAAGAGTCGGCTTCGGGGCCCCAGCCAGCGTCGTCGATGTAGAGCTTTCCGCGGTGACTCTTGGTCATCCTGCCAACGGCGTATCCCTCGATCCCTGGGAGAGAGCCCTTCGAGTACTCCAAACCACCAAGCATCTGCCCCACGGTGGGCGCCAACTGTTGTGGTTTTGTCACGGCAGATGTGCTAGTGCAAGGACTTATGGGTGAAGCCATCGCTATGGCGGTTAACTCGAAGGGGTTGATCGGGACAAAAGACACAGGTTTACCCAAGTTCAGCCCCTCTCGAAGGAGGTAATAGCCTACGTCCTGCTTTGAGTGTATTGATTGGATATCGATTACAAGGGAGCAGATTCGCTTGACCTAGCACTCGATCAAAGGTTTCGTGACCTAAACCGCCCAGGGAACCCGCCTTTATATACACAGGTCGAGGCCCTAGGCTTACAAGAGTCCGGGCCAGGTTACATCTGGTAACCGACCTTATCTCTAGCTATCCTTGCCTTGTCTGGCAAACTATCCCCCGGAGGCTCACGCCTCCGGGTCACACTTATCCTTCCGGCTCTGGGCCTCTTCCAGGCCCATCTAGTAAGTCACGTCCAGGCCTTGTCTTGACCTTTCAGCCTGCTCAGGCCTTACTGCTAAGCTGCCAACCTCATGACCCAGCCCCTCCTGGGAGGGTATCACCACGGGGTTATATCCCCAACATGGACCCTTATGGGTGGAGCCCTCCGTGGACTCTCGCGACCGCTACCCTCCATGGGTTGAAGACTCCATAAACGTGGATGTATGATAGCGCCACCTATCGGAACCACGGGAAAAATCTTCGTGTCTACAATTGCGTTTGATCTTCCTACCCTACCCTTTACTACATGTGCTTGTCTTTACTTTCCGCTGCAATACTCTTAGACATGCATGTGTAGGGTGTACTTGACTTGCTATAATTGCTAAAATCTGCCCACAACTAAAATTGGGAAAAGGATAGATTTTTATTCGGTCAAGTAGTCTAATCACCCCCCCTCTAGACATACTTTCGATCCTACACCGACACGAGCTGGGCGTGGGCGGCCTCGGCATAGGCGTGGACATCCGCCATCAGGGCAACGGCGGCCGCCAATGAACGGACAGCTGCTGTGCCGTTCTCGCCATTTGCTATCCCGACCACGGATATTGCTGCCGCCATCTCAACTGCAGCAGCTGCCCTTTTGGCGGCTGCAGCCGCCCTGTCGGAGATTGCAGTCGTGCTTAGGGATGTTGTGAGCGCGCTCATGACAAGGTTTGGCACAAACCTCTTACAAACCGAAGATTCTCACAAGAAGCCATGTGGTTCCGATAGGGAACGTTCACCTTTTATGTGTGAAACAACATCCGCAATCTCTTGTCACCTTGAATTTATTTCTTGAGTCACCATAGGGAAACATGATTGTCGTGCTAAACTATGGAATTTTTCAGGATTCATTTGGCCTTTTTATTACATTAATTGAGTTTTCTAGGCATTTAATGTGCATAATTCAAATTTGAACTACAATCACAAGGTCCGGCACATGAAAATAGGTTGAAAAATCATATACGTTTCCCTGGATGCATGTTTAGGTCCCACGCAAGAAATGGGAATGAATTTCAAACATCCCAGCGTCTTGGAACGGCCGCAAACATTGGGAAACTTGGTTTTTAAATTCGTGCAAATACAAACCCCGTGAGAAATTCGTAAAACTTGGGCATGGTGTCATAACCTTGCCCTGTTGTGTGTTGTGGTAAAAAAATTGCCCAATTTTGGACAAGTTTTGGCACAAGCCTCTTACAAACTGGATATTCTCACAAGAAAGCCATGTGGTTCCGATAGGGAAGGTTCACCTTTTATGTGCAAAACAACATCCACTGTCTCTTCTCGCCTTGAATTTATTTCTAGAGTCACCATAGAGCAACATGACTGTCGTGCTAAACAATGGAATTTTCGAGGGTTCGTTTGGCCTATTTAATACATTAATTGAGTTTTCTAGCCATTTAATGTGCATAATTCAAATTTGACAATAATCACAAGGTCCAGTGCACGGAAATTGGTTGAAAAATCATATATGAGTCCCTCGATGCATGTTTACGTCCCATGCAAGAAATGGGGATGAATTTCAAACATCTCAGTGTATTGGCTCGGTCGCAAAACACTCGGAAACTTGGTTTTCCAATTCATGTAAATCCAACTCGTCAGAAATTCATGAAACTTGGTTTGGTGTCATGACAAGTGCACACATATGCCGTGGTAAACAATGTCCAACATGGACATGTTCTTGCACAAAGCCTCTTACAAACCAGAGCTTCTCACATGAAGCTTTGCGATTTCGATAGGGAACATTATGCATGTCAAATCTTTGGGTGAAACGACATCAGATGCCTCTTCTCTCCTCGATTTTTTATAGAAATAACATATACAAATAGGTGTGAAGTGCAAAAATATGAATAAATTAAGGGATCATCTTGCTTTTTAATACATTAATTGAGTTTTCTGTGCATTTAATGTGCATAATTCAAAGTTGATCTATAATCACAAGGTCCAGAGCAACAAAATGGGTTCAAAATCATATATGTGTCCCTGGATGCATGTTTTAGGTCCCATGCAAGAAATGAGAATGAATTTCAAACATCTCAGCGTCTTGGCTCGACCGTAAACATCGAGGAACTTGGTTTTTAAATTCCCGTAAGTCCAAAACTCGTCAGGAATTCATGAAACTTGGCATGGTGTCATGACAAGGCACACATATGTCGTGGTAAAAAAAATACCAACCTGGACATGTTTTGGCACAAGCCTCTTACAAACCGGAGCTTCTCACAATAAGCTACGTGGTTTCGGTAGGAAACATGCATGTCACATCTAGTGAAATGACATCCGATATGCCTCTTCTCTCCTTGATTTTTTTCTAGAAACAACATAGAACAATAGGTGTGTACTGCAAAAATATGAAATTATTAAGGGTTCGTCTGGATTTTATACACCAATTGAGTTTTTTGTGCATTTAATGTACATAATTCAAATTTGAACTACAGTCACAAGGTCTATGTTGGGCAAGGCCTCGTCACATAGCACAAATATGTTGTGATATTTTTCGTATCCACTTTGAGAGAAGGCGGAAACATTATTAATAGCCAACAAAGGCATTTTGGAACAAAAAGTTGTCACGTTACCATCGCAAACGGACGTATTATTTATAAATCGTGGACGTTCTACTGACCATTTACGTGCTGCCACGTGTCGCACTCTGTATTGGTTAGGAGCTAGCGTGCGAACATTCCTCTGCACGCTCATCGGGGAGGCATGTCCTTTCACTATCATCACAAACGTTTTAGATTGAATACATGTATGCAGACCGAGGGCAATGGTTCCTTCGCTACTAAGCCAAGCCAAAATTTGGCGCGAAGGATTTTTTTCATTGCATCATCGCAAACGGTTATGTATGCTGACTAGTGTGCTTAGTACATACAATGAGTTTAGATTTGCGTCTGTCGTATTGGGCAAATTGTCATTTGTCAAATTGGAAACATTGGCATTTGTCGATCTAGTAAAACTGACATTTAACATCATTGTAACAGACATTTGTCAAATTTCGCAGGAACAAAATCACTATTAGGTTGCAATTTTGCAACTGAAATTCAGTACACATAGATTTCATTCATAGATTAAGCAGTGGTCATTGTACAAAACAGTTCAACTCGGCAGCTGAACCGAACAAACTTTTCCCCAATTGTTGCCAACCACGTACTGAAATAGCTAGTTCAACTATATATACTAGCTAATTTAAAGTACGTGGTACAATTCAACTATATCTATAGTTAGATGAACTGACAAAATAGCCCCTAAATACTAGTACTATGGAGGGGCTTTGTACTACTTCCAGCAGCCTCTCCTCTACCGAGCGCGTTCAGTAAGAGGAAGAGGAGGAGGAGCCTACCGACGAGGTAGAAGAGTCGAATCTGTCGCCTGCCGCTGCTACCCTTCGCCTCTCCTGACACGCCTCCTCGAAGCGGCAGGACTTGACGTTGATCTCCTAATTCCGCGCCACCGCTGCAGCGTCTGCTACGGCCACGACGGCGGTAAGCCTCTTTGCGTGCTCGACCTGGCACTCCTCCTCCTCATGTAGGAAGTTGATGTAGCGAGCAAGGCCGCTAACGCAAAAGCCGAGCGGCTGGGCATTGCCGGCGGCCTCCTCCTCCCGCCTTCGGGCCGCGATAGCGGAGCGGGTGATGGCCCCGGCGGCTGACGGTGGGGTGGCGGCCAAGGCGGACGATGGTGTGGTGGCGGCCAAGACGGCCGCTGGTGGGGTGGCGACAACGCCGGTCGGCGATGGGGTAGCGGCCACGGTGGTCGCCGACAGCAACTGCCTTCGGGCAACAGTGGCGGAGCGTGTGGTGGGTGGCGTGCGCACACCCAACAAAAACGCCACGTGCACTACACGCTTCCGGGGACTCCGCCGCCGACGCGGTGCAGCGTCCCAGCTGGAGCTATCCTCTGGCGGAGTGACGATGATGGATGGGTGCCATTGGCGATTGGGGGAGAAGCAAATTAGAGAAGCTACGTGCAGAGAGGGGATGAATGTGGTGTGCAGACGCCGGTCGTAAGGGTTTATAAAGCAGGCGGCCAAGCATTGGGGGTTTTTGGGATTTCGACGAGACAGGCGGGAAGCTTGCGCGGGAACCTGCGCGGTTGCGCGAGAACGGGAAGGCCAAAAGAAACCCCAAAGCGTGCACTGGAATCCACGGGTGGTAACGCGGTGACAAGACGGGATAGAGGAGGAAGAAATGACAAGTACACAAACGGTTAATAATAAAAAAACGTTTACGTTTTATTACATAGCAAACGACCGTTCTCTACGAACCTTCGCGAACTGCTTTACGCATGAGGCGGCCGGTTGAGGCGGCCGCGGCGCGCTCTGCCAGCGTCCCTCCATGTTTGGGGCGCCATATGCATGCGGTTGCGCCGCACCCGGTGCCACCATGCAGTTATACGTGCGCCACCATGCAGTTAAGCACTGCAAAAACTGCCATGCGGACGTGCCGAAATTCCAGGCCGTCCGGCGCCCACCCATTTATTCCCGCAGACATTTACCTTCATATCTTCCACCTTTTGATCGCGCCACACAACACAAGAAGCACACTCACAACAATAAATAATAGAGAGAAGATGCACATCTCTTCATCGCTTCAACCTTCCCGCGCGGATCCAATGGCGGCTGGCGGCGCCGAGCGGCAGTTCGCCATTATTGTCAAAGTGGACACCCACATCATGAAGACGGACCTCTCGGTGGTGTACACCAATGATCCGGTCGTTGTGGAGAACTCCATAAACACATTGAACCAGCTGCTTGCTGAGGATGACAAGTACAAAGTGGTCGGCTTCGACCTTGAGTACACCGACGGTCGTGCCGGGCATGACCAGATGGTTGTCATTGCCTAGTTGTGCGTGCGCCATCACGTGCTCGTCTACCACTACTACCTGGCCACAAGGCCTTGCGAGCGTTTTGCCAGGTTTGTCAACAGCTCCGACTACAGGTTCGCAACGGTGGACACCACCAACGATCTCAAGGTGCTCAAGACTTCGGTCTTGTCCTGCCAGAAGCTTTTCAACATCAAAGGTTAGTACAGGGTCTGGGGCGGCGAGAAGAATAAGCAGAAGGACTCGCTGGTTGACCTCGCCGAGGCCATCATCGCCCCTACTACAGAGACATGAAGGCTGAGTGCGACAAGGACAAATCTGTCTGGCACAAGGCCTGGGTGAACGAACTGGATGAAGAACACATCAAGTACGCGGCCAAGGACGCGTACACAAGCTACGAGATGTACAGGAGGATCGTTGACATGATGAAGTGCCTCCTTCATGCAGACGGCGAGGGATAGCCACAAGCAGAGCAGTGGCGGCAACCGCCGTGAGAAGAACAATATGATTTGGTGATCGTCTACTTGTAAATTTATATTGAGGAATGTACATGTGTTGTGCACTCACTTATGTAATTGGATGTTAAAGTTGGTTATGCAACAATAATGTTGGTGTTATGTAGTCAAAGCATAGATGTTGTGCAAACAGAGCAAATCACATCTCATACAATTGTTTACCAGCAACCGTCTGCCCACAACACACACAACTTGTCAGTATGAATCGTTTGGGTTGATATTGGTCTTCCCACACAATTCTGATGAATGAACTGTTTGCCTGGTATCGCACACACCTTGTTATAGTAACTCGTTTGTGTTCTAGCTAGATCAACGCAAACAGTTTGTCCGAGTGAACTGTATGTCGTACTTCACACACATATGTATGTTCTGAACCGTTTGTGTTATCTTATCTAATCGCAAACGACTCATAAGCACCAACTGTATGCCCTGCATCACACATGCTAGTCTCATCTCAAATGTGCCTGATGGACCAGTCATTGCACACAGTTTTATTTATTGGCGACAGAGCTATAACTATACCGTTTGCGATGGATCAATCGCACACAGTTTGGTCGAAGTGTCTCTAATTGATGTGTCGTCTTTGGACCTTCCTGCATTAGTGCCACCACCTTGATCCGGAGAGCCAAGCGCCGCTGGACACACTCACCATCATCAAGGATGGCAAGGAGGAGCAGATTGTGAACTTCGCCCGCGTCCTCTGGTATGCACAGACACAACAAGTCCAAGGTTTTCTGATGGGTTCTTTGTCTCGCGAGATACTTGCGCAGGTGGTCACCCTTCTGACACCGACAGAGGTATGGGCAGCGATCCATGCCATGTTTGTTTCCCAAACTCAAGCTCAAGCCATAAATACAAGGTTTGAGCTCACTGATACGTCTCCAACGTATCTCTAATTTTTGACTGTTCCATGCTATTATATTATCATTCTAGGATACTTTTTGAGTAATAATTTACCAATTTATATTATTTTTGAGCACTAACCTATTGACCCAGTGCCCAGTGCCAGTTGCTGTTTTCTACGTGTTTTTTTACTTTTCAGGTTTACATTACCAAAGGAAGTCAAATTGCTCCAAAACTTTTTTATGATTTTTTCTGGACAAAAAGAAGACCTGGATGCTTCGGGAGAAGACTGGAGGCCGCACGAGGGAGGCACAAGCTAACAGGGAGCACCCAGCGGGTAGCCGCGCCCTGATGGCTTGTCCCTCCCTGGTGGTCGTCCTGACCCCATTTCCTGGCCTATAAATTCACATATATTCCAAAAAAAACTAGAGGGCATCCCGAAACACTTTTTCCACCGCCGCAAGTCTTTGTTCCGCCGCGATCCCATCTGGGGCTCCGTTCCGACACCCTGCCGGAGGGGGGATTGATCACGGAGGGCCTCTTCCTCAACCTTGATGCCCTCATGATGATGTGTTAGTAGTTCACAACATACCTATGGGTCCGTAGTTAGTACCTAGATGGCTATCTCTCTCTCTTTTGATCTTCAATACAATGATCATCGCATCTTTGCCTTGATCTATCCGATGTAATTCTTTTGTACGGTGTGTTTGTTCGGATCCGATGAATTGTGGGTTTATGTTTCAGATTATTCATGAAAAGTATTTGAGTCAAACCTGAATATTAAGGTTCTTATTTGCATGATCATTAAATCTCTCCGATCTATTGAAATAGTTTGGCCAACTAGATTGATATTTCTTCAGTGAGAGGGGTGTGTTGTAGTGGGTTCAACCTGACGGGTTTCTATATCCCAATAACAAAGTAGGGGGCAAGATACGTCTTTGTGTTGTTGCCGCTAAGGATAAAACGATGGGGTTAGTTCATATTAATTGAATTATCTTTGTCTACATCATGTCATCGTTCTCCAAGCATTACTCTGTTTGTCATGAACTTAATACGTCGAGAGGCAAGCATAGAAGCGCTCTTGAAGTGGAGTAATAGTAATAGGTGCAGGCAGGAGTCGGCCTATTTGCTTATGGACGTGATGCCTATATATACATGATCATTGTCGTGAATATCACATAACTATGCGCTTTTCTATCACTTGCCCAATAGTAATTTGTTTACCCACGGTATGTTGCCTACATGAGAGATGCCGCTAGGGAAAACTATGCCCCCCGGGTCTATTCACTTATATCTTTACAAATCCTATCTTTACCTTGCTGCCATTTATTTGCTTTTATTTTATTTTGCAATTTACAAGTATCTACTATTATCTACACACTTCACTTGCTTTCAAATAATGAGACCAAGGGGATTGACAACCCTCTTGCCCGCGTTGGGTGCAAGTTGTTTGCTCTTTTGTGTGCAGCCGCTGAAGACGGTTGTGGATTGATATTCCTATTGGTTCGATAAACCTTGGTTTCATAACTGAGGGAAATACTTACCCGTATTGTGATGCAATTACCCATTCCTCTTTGTCGGCATTCCGGGATCGGGGGTACCCAGACTTGCCTGCCTGCGGCCCTGCGTGTGGCCCACATCGACGGCCCAGTACGGCCTGGCGACGAGCCCCTCAGGACAAGACCCTCGTGAGGGCCCCGACCTCGCGAGGAGAACGACGCCAAGACCTCCAGGGGGGCGGCCTCCCCAGGTTGCCTCCCGAGGAGCGGAGATTCCTATGCAGGAGCCTAGCCTCCGGAGGAAGCGATGACGTGAGCCATGACGACCAAGGCCAGCGGGCACTAGAAGGCGGAGAGGGGGCAGTTTCCCCTTTGGTGATAAGGAGGCAAGGACGTACGTGGGTTCCCAAGGGACCCCCCAAAGGTTTCCACTTTGGTGCAACAAGACCAATACCACGAGCTCGGCAGGATGGATGTCATCGCCGAGCCCACCTCTGCATCACGCCAGGTGCTTTGCAGGCGAAGACCACCTTTAGTCAAGATAAGCTGTACCTCCTGTCCCTTTTCAAATTGGGCCGTTGTGGGATCCCCTCCCGCCTGTGCAATAAGGGAAGAAGACCAAGGCCGCTATAAATAGGGGCTAGCCTCCACCGTAGAGAGGGACCGAGTCCATCCTCACCCAAGAGCCTTCGCGAGGTAGCTCTACCACTGTACTAGTTCATCCCCAAACCTCCTCGTGAGGCCAATCCACCAAAGGCAGGAGTAGGGTTTTACACTGCAAGGTGGCCCGAACCTGGGTAAATCGATGAGTCCATCTTCTTGCACTTCGACTAGGCTTGAGCTGGGAAGGATCTTTGCACACGCCCTAGAGTTCGAATCTTCTTGGGTTTGCGGACCGATTTCCGACAATTGGCGCGCCAGGTAGGGGCGTGTCAGAATCCTTTCTCCAATTCCCCTTCGTCTCCGCACCGTCGCTCCCATGCCCGACGCCCGCCGAGCCCGCACCGAGCGCCGAGCTGCCCGCGTCCCGCAGACGGCGCCCGTGGGCTGCAGCGCCCCACGCCACTCCGCCTCTCCTGCAGCTAACGCTGCCACTGGCCCGGCTGCCCAAGAGCAGCAGGACTCGTCGCAGCCACCCACCGCGCAGCATGATGGCCGCACCGCTACTCCGTCCCTCGTCCCTGCCTCGGTGTCGTCCTCCCACGCCCGCTACGGGCCAGCGAACGCGCATGCAGCACTGTTCATGGCGCGAGAGCTGCTGCGCTACCACCCTGCCCACGACCGCTACGACGACTGGCTGGGTCGCATCGCCGAGCTTGTCAGCGTCGCCGGCGAGGTCCCGGCGCCCACCCACTCGCTCCGTCGCCCGCCCTCCCAGGCGGGCGACGTGGCTCACGGTGCACCCCCTCCTCCACCTTCTCTGCGTGGTGCCGACTCCGAGCCCAGGCTTGCAGCGCGCCAGCGCAAACCTCCACACGGGGCGCCGACGCAGGCACGGGATGAAGCAAGTTGCCAGGTGGTGCCGCGGCCGCGAGGTGACACGCGGGTGCTCCCCGTGCCACCGCGCCGTCATCAGGACCGTGCGCCACCGGAGGCTGCAGTGCACGGACGTCAGGACCCAGCTCCCCTCGTGCACGCCGTGCCTGTGAGTGGAGCAGCCTGCCGCGCCTTCACCCCGGAGCTGCGCCATGTCAACTAGCCCGGCAAGTTCAAGCAAGACCTTCCACCACGCTACGATGGCACCCCCGACCCGCGGAGTTCCTCCAGTTGTACGCGCTGAGCATCAAAGCGGCGAGCGGCGACGACAAAGTCATGGCAAACTGGTTCCCCATGGCCCTCAAGGGAGGCGCTCTCTCTTGGCTCCTCAACCTCCCGAAGGGATCGATCTCCTCCTGGGATGAGCTCCGCGAGCGCTTCAACGCCAACTTCCAGGGCACCCGTGAGCGCGCCCTGGAAGCGAACGACCTGGGGCGCGTGAAGCAGTAACCGGGCGAGACCCTGCACAAATACATACAGTGCTTCACGAACGTTCGCCTCAAGATCCCGAAGGCGTCAGACGAGGCCATCATCTCGGCGTTCACCGATGGCGTCCGGGACGTCAATATGAAAGAGGAGCTCGCCATCCACGATGAACTGTGCAAAGCCCTGGAGATGTTCAACCTGGCGAACAAGTGCGCAAGGGCCGAGGAGGGCCGCCTCTCTCTCCTCGAGCTTCCGGAAGCAGATCCTGAAGAAAAGAAGGCCAAGGCTAAGGAGGCGAAGCGCAAGGGCCCCGCGGTGCTGGCGGCAGAGCCTTTGACGAAGCGCGGTCGCGACCAAGATGAGCCCCCAAGGGCGGCCGCCCGTTCTGCATCTTCCGCTACAGCCGCAGCCACAACACTGAAGACTGCCAGGAGCCGAGGATGCTCCGCGACGAACGCCTCGACAGCCGCCCCGAGCGCGGTGACTGCAGCTACGGCCGTGGAGGGGGCCACGGCGGAGGTCGCTGGGACATCCGCGACCCACGTCAGGACTGGCATGACCAGCCTCGCGAGGACCACTGGCGCAACGAGTCTCGCGACGGGCCCCGGCGCGATCAGTCTCGCGAGGGCCGTCCTCAGGGCAACGCTGGCCTCCCTCCGCTACCGCCGCCACCTAGGAGGAACGACGATGACCGGCGGGATGATGGGGCTGGGGGCTTCCAGGAACCCCGTGCGATCGCTTGCATCATGGGCAGTGCTCGGGCCCCTGCCTCCAACCGCATCTTCAAGCAGTTCTCTCGGGAGGTGAACGCCACCCTCCCGAAGCTCGAAGCTGCGCATCCCCTCAAGTAGTCGCAGGTCGCCATCACCTTCGACTCTAAGGATCACCTCAAGTGCGCGACCACCACAGGTGTGCTCCCCATGCTCTGCATACCTACCATCAGCAACGTCCTCGTCACCAAGACCCTCATCGACGGCGGCGCTGGGCTCAATGTCCTCTCCGTCGAGACGTTCGAGACGCTTCAGGTACCCAATGATCAGCTCATGCTGACCAAGCCCTTCTCAGGAGTGACCGATGGCTCCACCACTCCCTGGGGCAGGTGCGCCTCCCAGTCACCTTCGGCAAGCGCGATAACTACCACACCGAGCTCATCGACTTCGACGTCGCCCACATCCACCTCCCGTACAACACCATCCTCGGGTACCCTGCCCTCGCCAAGTTCATGGTGACAACCCACCATGGCTACAACGTCCTCAAAATGCCAGGGAGTGGCGGTGTCATCACCGTCGCTTGTGATGAGAAGGATGCAGTCTGCTCCCTCGAGCGCGCTTACCAGGCTACGGCGGCTGAGAATTCTGACGACGAGGGCGGCATCCTGCCTCCTAAGGACACGCCCAAGAAGAAGCAGCTCCTTCCTAAGGGCCGTCAGGGGACGGAGGCCCTCAAGAGCGGCACCTCAGGCTCTGCGCCCATCGCTGGGGCGCCTCGCCCTCCCGCATAGGAAGGCGCGCCCGGCGCCTCCCTCAGGACGGGCTCGGGGGCTTTCACTTGGAGAGTCTCTAACCCGGCCGGCGCGACGAGGGAGGTGCTCGGGCACAACTTGGTGGCGTGCTCTGACGCGCGCCCCTACGAGCAAGGAGCACGGCGCGAGGCGCCAGGCTCACGAGAGTTCATCAATCAAGCGATCGAGGAGCTTCAGGAGGCGCTGGCCATGCGCGGCGAGCATCGCCCCGCACCATCCAGCGCGCCTGCCGCCCCCGACGAGGGCGGCAGGCTGCACATGTGCGTCAACATCCCGGGCCTCAACAGGGTCGCATCCCAGGACCTCTTCTGCCCATCGCGTGTCGGCCGCAGTGGGGGCTACCCCTGCAACTACGTTCGCATGCCCTTTGGCCTCGTGAACACGGGTGCCACGTACCAGCGCCTCACGCAGGCAGCACTTGCATCTCATGAAGCCCGACGCCGCGCGGTCCTTCAGGAGATCCTAGACCCTCGCGAGCCCCCTGGGCCTCGCAGGTCCCTCGAGCCTCCGGATCCCTCAGGCTCGTGAGGACCAAGCTTCAAAAACTACCTCGACGCTTCAGCAGCATCTTTACCAGGTGAGCTTTTTGTTTGTTCATTTGAAGGCGCCCCCTGGGCTGCATCATCCTCAGGCTGTTAGGACCAGCCCCGGCAGCCGTATCGTTTTGCGCATGTATCAGAACTGGTTCTACGTTTGATAAGTTTTCCAAGTATTCCAAACTGCCTGCCCGGTGCTTCGTCGCCCTGAATGTAGCCGCGCCCTAACAACCCCACCCTCGACCGCCTCACGATTAAGGGCTGGCACGGCGTCTGTGCTCGGGTCCGTCCCTGCAGCGTTGTAAAATCCAAGCGACTGAGCTCTGTCTCACGGGCCGGTCCCGTGCACGTCACCTCCCATGGTCCTTGGTGCTTTGTCCTCGTGTGAGTTAATCGAGGGTGGAGAGTCAGGGCGCGCGGCCCGGTTCGTGTAATCGTAGTTCGGCATTTCGCCGTCGCAGGAGCCGTGCGCCGGATGTTTTTTCCTCAGGCTTGTCGACTGAAAAGACTGTGCATGACATCTGTGCTCGGGTCCGTCCCTGCAACGTCAATAAACCCAACGACTGAGCTCTGTTTGGCGGGCCGGCCCCGTTCACGTCACCTCGTGGGGTCCTTGGTCTTTGGCCTTCTCATGCGATGGCCTCCGGAGATTCATTCGGCGCAGGTCGTCCCCACCACACAGGTTTTGCAAGCGCGCCCCATGCCAGAATACTTAGGCGCAACCCGCCTTGAGGTAGGGCCTCGTGAGACCCGCGCGGGCTCACGGGTGCTCGGATACACCTCCTCCAGTCGGGCTGTACACGCCCGGAGACTCTAACACAGAGCTCCCTTCCCACACCCAAGTGGAAGCCCCATGCTCCACGCTGGCGGACGACACGGTCCACCAATGACTATGCCCACATCCAAGTGGAAGCCCCATGCTCCGCGCTGGTGGACGACACGGTCCACCAATGACTATGCTCACGTCCAAGTGGAAGCCCCATGCTCCGCGCTGCCGGACGACACGGTCCTCCAATGACTATGCCCACGCCGAGTGGAAGCCCCATGCTCCGCGCAGGTGGATAAACAACTGAGGGCGCCCTAGAGGCTGCACTAACCTCAGGATGGCCTCACGGCCCCGTCATGAAGTGTTCTCCTGGGATGCACGCGCGAGGGGGCTGGACGGGCGCTACGCTCAGGCCATGCCTGACGCATGCCACCTCACCAGGTTCCTGGCACCTGGTCTTCTCGCATCCCCACCAGGCGAAAGCTGGCGAGGAAAGGTATGGGAGCCGCTCATACATCAAGGGGGACCCCTGGGCACCGCAACCCAGGAGCCTCACTAGTCACGTAGCCCCTTGCCCCTTGGTCTCGTCCTGGTGATCCGGACGCCCCAACGGCGGTTGAGGTATGTGCGGGATTGGGCCCTGCCGACGCAGAGCGCTAAGGCGCTCCAAGTCGACTCCGTTGTCGCCATGTCTACTTCGTGATGGCTGCTCGCATGTCAAGGGGGACCCCTGGGCACCGCGACCCAGGGGCATCACTAGTCACGTAGCCCCTCGCCCCTCGCCCCTTGGTCTCGTCCTGGTGATCCGGACGCCCCAACGGCAGTCGAGGTATGCGCAGGATTGGGCCCAAAAGCAAACAAGAAGGAAACAAGGCACAAAAGGAAATCACGGAATTCAAACAAATTATTACAAGCACATGATGTTTTGCGATTCAGACAAGTCTTATGCCTCCACGAGGCACGATACATGTCGCAGGTTGGAGTCTAAGAGGAGGAGACATCATCACCAAGGCCGCCACCGCCGATCGCCCCGGTCACGTCGAGCTCGTTGTCAACATCGCCGTCGGTGCCTTCGTCGCCACTGCTCGCCTCGACCACAGGGGGCTCGGTGTCGGGAACGCAGCCGAACTTCTTCATCAGCGCATCCACGGAGTCCTTCACCACCGCTGCTCCGGTGGCACGGGACTCAGGGGCAACCGAGGTCATCACAGCGTTGAAGTCAAAGCCGGGCTCGCGGACGTAGAGGTGGCTGAAGATGCGCGTCGCGGCCGCAGAGAAAAGGTCGCGGCACTCGCCCTCCAGGATGGCGTCCACCCTGGTGACCGCACCTTCTAGCGCCTCGGCGAGCTTGGAGGAGAGACCGGCGTATCCACCCTCAGGAGCTGCCAATGGCTCCCCGAATCCTCTCATGCAGATGAAGCGCAGAGCCCGGCGAAGCCTGAGATCAACGGAGGGGAAGGTATCGCGCTCCGCGACTGCCTTTTCCTCAGCAGCGGCAAGGGTCTTCTCCCTAGCATCCAGCTGGGCCGTCGTGTCGGAGACGCGCTGGGCGTGAGACGTTTGGGCCTCTGCCACCTCATCCTTCAGCTTGGCCAGATGCTCGCGCTCCGCAGCTTGGTCGTCGGCCGCCTGGGACAGCACGGAGGCGCGATCGGCGAGTTTCGCCTCGCGAGCCTTGAGGTCTTCCTCCCGCTGGAGAAGTCGTTGCTTGTGCGCGGCTTGCTCCTCCTGAAGGGCCTTCAGTTTGGCTTCCGCCTCACTGCAGCGCTCCGCGGCAGCCACTGCCTTGGCCAGCGCCGCGTCGCGAGCTGCCACGGCTTTGGCAGCCTCCTTCTTGCTCTCAATGGCGGCAGCCTCAGCGCGACCCCAGGCCGTCTTGATGGCTGCGTCGGCCTGGGGCCACCCGGAGATAAGCTCCAGGCGTCCCTCCGCGCAGGAGCGCCTATCGGCACCTTGGAGGTCGGCCCAGATCCGGTCAAGCGCGATGTAAGCCTCATCCAAGGCGTTGGGCCTGACCGGAGGGCCGCTGCCCTCGAGCGCGAGAGCCTGACCAGGAGGCGGCACCGACACCTCGACAGGCGCTGTGTCCAAGGGAGCTGCGGCGTGGTTGGCTTGGGACGCTTCAGGCTCCAGTCTCTCCTCAAGCAAGACAAGAGCGGACGACTTCTCGGACTGATGGCCCATGGGGGCTGGCCCCTTCCGAGGCCGCACCACTGCGTCCTCAGGAGCGAACTCCGTCAGGAGGGGGCAGGGGATCGCCCCTCCCCCGGCATCGGAATTGCCACAGCCGTGGCAAGGGGTGCCGCCTCGTGAGCCTCCGTGCTCCCGGTGGCCGCCCCCCCCCCCCCCCCGAGCAGCGTCGTCACAACGTCATGAGAAGGCGTTACGCCCGCAAGCTCGGGCGCGGTGCCGTCGGGGCACTCAAGAGTCGCGCCAAACTGGCATGGCACGCCTCCTCGCCCGTCGCGTCCGCGGCCGGAGGCCGAAGGCGCCCTCCGGACAGGGGGAATCTTCAGCTCGGCGCCCGCCTTCCTCTTCTTCGGCTCGACGTCGACTCTGGCCACAAAGGAGAGAAGGGGCCGTGAGTGTGCGCGCAGCTTATAATCGACCAAAGGCAAGGCAAGCTACTTACTCATCGGCCGTGACCCACTTCCTCTTCCTCTCCACGTCGTCTAGGGCCGGGATACCCCTCCCTCTCTTTGGCATGGCGTTATCACCCGGAGGGGTGGCGAGGTTGCCCCGAGGGGACGCGATCAAAGAAACCGCGTCTGCCCCAACGGCGACCGCCCTGTCTTTCGGCTGCCGCTCGGATGGAGGCGAGACTAGCGTCTCGAGCGCCCTGTTGGATGCCGGCGTTGTCTGGAAGGCAGGCCTTGGCTTCCTGAGGACCCTGGCGAAGCGCAGGGAGTCCGCGGCCGGGGGCTCGTCGGCATCGTCGTCATCCTCAAGATTGCGGAGGAGCACGCTCTGCGACGGGGGAGACACCTCTTCCGGGCCGTCGTCCACGGTCTTCTCCGAGTCTTCCTCGCCGCTGGCATCGCCAGAGGACACTGGCACTGGGGAGTTGGGGCGCTCGGGCAGCGAAAGCCCGTGCTCATCTTAGGTGGGCATGGCGGCAACCAGCTCTCCCTGTCATCGCGGCGGTACAGCGGGGCGTAGGCCTCGGGGAGGTCCCCGGGATCGCCGTGGAGCAGGGTAACCACGGCCCTACCCAGATCCTCACCAGTCAGGCTGGCGGACCGAAGCCTGATGGTGTCCCTCGCACCATCGAACTCCCACATGGGCTTCCAGTGCGCCTGGAGCGGCGCCAGGCGCTGCGTCAGGAACTCCTTTACTATCATTGTCCCGGTCAATTGCTTGGCCTCCATGTCCCGGGAGATCCGCTCCAAGACGGGCTTCACCCGAGGATCAGTGAGCTTCGCAGAGCCCAATGCAAGGGCCTTCACGGGCCGCTCCGTCGGGAACTCCAGGCGCGAATTGAGGCCCCGAGCATCCAAGAAGATCCAGCGGTGCCTGAAGCCTTCCACCTTCTTCCCGGCCTTCAGGAGCGAGTTCCCGCTTTGGACCGCGACGAAGGAGGAGCACGCCGACCGCTGCGCATAGTCATGAAGCCGCAGGCTGAAGTAGTGGCGGAAGAGGGCCACTAAGGGCCTCACGCCCACGAAGGCCTCGCAGTAGAAGGCGAAAACGGACAGGAGAAGGATGGAGTTGGGCTGAAGGTGGAGGGCCTGGATCCCGTAATGCTCAAGGATGGCGGTGAAGAACCCACAGAAGGGCGGGACAAGCCCGGAGAAGACGCTGTGAAGGAAGAAGGGGTAGACTGTCTTCGCCAAGGTGCGCTGCTCCGCAGAGCCACACCATATCAGAGTCTGCCCCCACTCGTTGGTGTCGCCCGCTGTAAACAGCAGCGCAGGGTCGAGGTCCCCCTCCTTAGCAACGGCAGCGGCCGTGAGCACCGGCGAGGGGGAAGAGGAAGACGAGGCTTGAGCCTCAGGCTTCGACTTCCCGGCGGGCGCCATCTGAAGGATTCTGGAGGTTGGAGGAACAAGAGGAAGGGTGACGCTACGCCAAGATCCGAGGGAAGCTCTCGCAAGGGAAAGGGGATCTGAGCAAGGAGGCAAGGGCGCAAGGAAGGAGAGCAATGATGGCTCGGCAACGGGCGCCAGACTTTTGTCGGCCTGGGCAGTTGCCGAGGCGACGTGGGAGCGGGGGCGCCCGTGTCCTGTCGCGCGCCACGCGTCAAGATTGGCCCGTAGGCGGTTGGGGCCCGCGGCGTTTTGGCCTACTTTCCTTGGCTTCGCCCCGAAGCAAGCCCGAGCGCGCCTTGGGCCCGAGGGCTACTGTCGGCGTTCTGGGATCGGGGTTACCCAGACCTGCCTGCCTGTGGCCCTGCGCGTGGCCCACATCGACGACCCAGTACGGCCTGGCGACGAGCCCCTCGGGACAAGACCCTCGTGAGGGCCCCGACCTCGCGAGGAGAACGACGCCAAGACCTCCAGGTCGGCGGCCTCCCCAGGTTGCCTCCCAAGGAGCGGAGATTCCTATGCAGGTGCCTAGCCTCCGGAGGCAGCGATGACATGAGCCATGATGACCAAGGCCAGCGAGCGCTAGAAGGCGCAGAGGGGGCAGCTTCCCCTTTGGTGATAAGGAGGCAAGGACGTACGCGGGTTCCCAAGGGACCCCCCCAAAGGTTTCCACTTCAGTGCAACAAGACCAAGACCACGAGCTCAGCAGGACGGCTGTCATCGCCGAGCCCACCTCTGCGTCACGCCGGGTGCTTTGCAGGCGAAGACCACATTTAGTCAGGATACGCTGTACCTCTTGTCCCCTTTCAAATTTGGCCGTTGTGGGATCCCCTCCCGCCTGTGCGATAAGGGAAGAGGACCAAGGCCGCTATAAATAGGGGCTAGCCTCCACCGTAGAGAGGGACCGAGTCCATCCTCACCCAAGAGCCTTCTCGAGGTAGCTCTACCACTGTACTAGTTCATCCCCAAACCTCCTCGTGAGGCCAATCCACCAAAGGCAGGAGTGGGGTTTTACACCGCAAGGTGGCCCGAACCTGGGTAAATCGCTGAGTCCATCTTATTGCACTTCGATGAGGCTTCAGCTGGGAAGGATATTCGCACACGCCCCAGAGTTCGAATCTTCTTGGGTTTGCGGAGCCCGATTTCCGACACTCTTCACGGAAAACCCAACGCAGATCACAAGTATCAGGAAGGATTTCTGGCGCCGTTGCCGGGGAATATCATCACCAACTATCAAGTAACTTCACACAAATTATCATTCACTTGTTCTTCTTTTTATTTGCTGTTGTATTTAGTTTGCTTCATAAAAATCAAAAATACAAAAATATTTATCTTTGCTTGTTGCTTGTTACTATGTCTAGTTCTTCTTGTTTTCTCGTTGCTCCCGATAATGAGTTACTAAATTCCAAACAAAGGGGAGGAGAAAATTTGACAGATGCATGGTATAGGATTTGCAATGCTCAAAATAAATCAACTCATAAGTAATCCACTACTACCTTGCTTCGTAATTTTTAGGCGGGTGTGACAACTTGGTATAGGTTTATTCTTGACACCATTACCGGTGGCAATTTCTTAATGTGTCACACTTTGGATGCTTATAATGCTATTGAAAATCTTGTAGGAGCACCACCTATTATCATTCATGAAACTATTTTGACCTTGGAACATGTTATGCAAAGGCTTTATGCTATTGAAAAGAAAATGATTAATAGCGAACAAATTGAGGAGTTAGATAAAAAACTTCATAATAATATCACTCAATTTGGGTCGTGGGTAGGATTGACTTTGAAAACTTTAAAGGAGAAGGACATAATTATTGACGAGAGGGTAGAACAAAGTTTGAATGGGATTGATAAAATGGAGGAAGTCATTGATAAAGTAGGCTCCGCTTTCACACCCTCATAAGCAAATGCTAGTACTTTTCGAAATAAAAGCCCCAAGTTCATCTATATTCCTAAGAGCATTAGCACTCCTCCTAGCAAAAGAAACGAAGATCTCAAAATGATTAGTGTGCATCCCAACTTTATAAACCTGATAAAATACCCTATTTTCAATCCTCCTATTGTTCCTAACAATCATTGTGTTATCAAGGAGCTTGACGTCAAAGATGACAACACTTGAAACTATGCATTATGCCTAGCTAGGGGCATAAAACAATAGCGCTTGTTGGGAGGCAAGCCAATAGTTATCTTTATTTTTGCTTTTTACTTTCTGTTTGTGTGTGATAACATGATTGTTGCCTCTGTATTGATTGTGTTTTTATGTTTTAATTAGTGTTCGTGCCAAGTAAAGCCTTTGGGATAACTCACAAGATGAGTAGAATTGATACGGTGCAAAAACAGAAACTTTAGCGGCCAGTGTCGAATTTCTCTGATTTTACTGGACTGTATTTTTTATCTGAATTTTTTACACAGTATTTATATACACATTCTTCAGGTTGTCCTAATTTTTCAGAATTTTGAGAGTTACAGAAGTATGGGTTCTTTACAGATCTTTACGGACTGTTCTGTTTTAGACAGATTCTGTTTTTTGCTTGCATAGTTTGCTTGTTTTGATGATGCTATGGATTATATCGGGGGGTATAAGCCATGGAGAAGTTAGAATACAGTACCTATTACGCAATAATGAAATTTGAATCAATTTATAACAGAACCTAAAGTATTTGATATATTGCTTATACCAACGGATCTCACGAAGTTTTGTTGAGTTTTGTGTGATTGAAGTTTTCAAGTTTTGGGTGTTATCACGATGAACGAAGGAATAAGGAGTGGCAAGAGCCTAAGCTTGGGGATTCCCAAGGCATCCCCAAGGTAATATTCTAGGAATACTCAAGCGTCTAAGCTTGGGGATGCCCCGGAAGGCATCCCCTCTTTCGTCTCAATCCATCGGTATGTCACTTGGAGCTATATTTTTATTCGTCACACGATATGAATTTTGCTTGGAGCATCGTTTGCTTTTGTTTGCTCTTATTTTTAGTTTGACACAATCATAATTTTCTGGACACACCTATTTGAGAGAGACATGCCTTCATCATAATTTGTTAGAATACTCTATGTGCTTCACTTATATCTTTTGAGCTTAGCAGTTGCTCTAGTACTTCACTTATATCTTTTTGAGCACGGTGGCGTATAGATTTTGTAGAAATAATTGCACTCTTGTTCTTCACTTATATTTGTTAGAGAGTTAATAAATAGTGATGGTGTGAGAAGCTATAATCTCTAATTGTCATCATGAACATGTTCACTCATAATATACTGAATCAAGATCGAACGAGCTAAACATATTTACAAAAACGGAAAACAAGAAGAGTTCATACCAGTATCCTTTGCCACGATCACTTCGTCAAATATCATCATTATCGCCTTTCACTTGCATGACCGAATGATGTGATATTAATAATAGTGCAAGAATACTGTGGACTAAGCTGGAATCTACAGGGCAGTTTTAGACAAAGGAGAAGACAGGGTAATATTGGCTCTCTGTTAGATCAATAATAAAACATATAAGAGTCACTCAACATTTTCATCGTGGTCCTCTCCTTTCAAAGACTCAATAAAAAGAAAAGAAATTCAGAGAAACACACTGAAATATTTTTGGAGTTTTTGTTTTTCTCAAACAAGAAAATAAACTAAGGGAAAATAAAAACGAGGAAACCTATTTACACGGGAAAGCTCCCAACATGTAAAAGAAATCTTTTTGGGTTTTCTTTTTAGTACTAAAGATAATTAAATGGGGAAAGAAAACTAAAAAGAAGCGAGAAATGTTTTTGGGTTTTCCAAAGTTTTTCAAACACACAAGAAGAAAGCGGAAAAATAAAACTAATATGGATATACAATGAAAGAGGATGAACACCGACAATTTATATGGAGTGTGTGAACATGAATGTGATGTCGGTGAGAAATACGTACTCCCCCAAGCTTAGTTGTTTGCCTAGCTTGGTGATCACCACTGATAATCTGGAAATTGGTTGAAATGGTAACTTGTGGGGGCGTTCTTGGCTGCCTCCTCTGCCAAACGAGCAACCTCCACTGTAGCTTTGTATTCCCGCACCTTGTCGGGGATATTACCCCGCTGTATAACCCGGCCTGAAGTATGACCCGGCCGGGACTTGGCGACTCACTGGTGACCCGGCCGAGATTGGCGGCTCATTGGTGACCCGGCAGGCGGGTCAGACGAACGACAAGACCCAACGTCTCAGAGGGCGCCTCATGGGAGGGCCGACTCATATTATGGTGGGCCGGCTCACAGAGAAAGCCCAAGGAAAGGAAAGACTCTCTCACAAAGGAAACGAGACCCGGATTAGGATTCAAGAGAGACTAGTCCTAATCCTACTCCCAGTAGGACTCTACATGTAAACCTACACCTTCCACTTATATAAGGAGGGGTAAGGCACCCCTAGAGGGACAATTTCAAGTCATTAGAGATAGACAGATTAGAGGCTCTCGAGATTAGAGGTAGCGACTCCGCACCCTTGTAATCGAGATCGTCATCATCATCAATATAGACGCAAAGCAGGACGTAGGCTTTCACCTCCATCGGAGGGGCCAAACCTGGGTAAACTCGCATCTCTCGATTCCGACCAACCCCTCTCAAGCCGCCACCTAGTTGCGATGGCCTCACACCTAAGTTCTCTCACGAGGACATCTTGCCATGACAAAACCACAACAGTTGGCGCCCATCGTGGGGCGGAACGCATGATGGTGTTGTGTTCTTGAAGGGATCTCTTTAGGGATCGAGAAGCTCGCGATGTGCCGGATGGAATACAGTCGGCGCAGAAGATCACATCGTCGATGAACAGTCAAAACGACATATACAAGATTTAAGATCAAGAGAAAATTAGGTTTGCATGTTATGCGTCTGCCAGACGCGCCGTGGTGATCCGCCAAGTCCGAGACAAGAGTTTTTTATGGTGGAAAGTGTGAGCTAGGATCCATCAGTCGCAGGTTGCACCAAGACGGACCAGAAATTTCCGTTGCGGCTGTTTTTCCACTCCTCCACGTCTGCTTCAAGTCCCAATGCAATCTGCTAAACGTTGTTGCATGTTGATGTGAAAACGGAATCACTCGAGATATACTATCAGCACAAAAAGGAAAACCGTGACCTAATGTGTGCGGATCCTCGTATCAGATCTGTCAAGCTGTGAGATTGACCCGAATTTGCCAAAGCAGGTCATGGCCCAGGAAAGAATACGGAACAACAACAAAAGGAAAGAAGAAAAAGTGACCACGACCCAGAGGAGGATATGGACGTGGATGCTTTGAGCCGATCCCGTCCCCGAAGCAGACGTGTACACGCTTCGCCGGCGCTTGCCACGGCCACTAGGGCTCGCGTCCGAGCCGGCCTCGCCCCGCCGTGCCCGCCTCAGCCTCGCCCCGCCTCGCTCCGAGCTGGCCTTGCTCTGCCGCCTCGCGTCCGACCCGGCATCTCCTCGTGCTGCCTCCGCTGCCGCGCGTCCAAGCCGGTCTCGCCTCGCTGTACCTGCTCCGCACCGGCCGCCACGCCAACCGGCCGAGCTCCCCCTCCGGCACGCCGCGGCCTGTCATGGCCCGCTCGCCCGCCTCCGGCTACGCCTCTGGCCGGCTGCCCTCTGCCCCATCCACGCGCTACTCCGCCCTGCCGCGCCCGCACGCCGGCTCGCTTCGCCCCGCCTCGCTCGCCTCTGCCGCCGTCTCTGCCGCCGTCGTAGCTTCGCCTCGCCCGCTCACAACACGCGAGCCTGACTCTGACTCCAAAAATCCTTTACCCCCTGACCCTGACTCCAGGGGCGGATCCTTGTGGGGACCAAACCGGGCCATGGCCCGCCCTTTTCTTTGCATTTTCTTTGAGGATTTGGTCTAATAATAAAAGATGGCCCACTAAGCAAGCTACTAGCCCGCCCTTGGCCGTTCTTGTTTTTGTTTCACGCTCCGCCACTGCCTGACTCCGAAAGGACGCAGGCTGCTCTCAACATGGCGGCGCTCGGAGCACGTCACACTGCGCCCGACAGGCTTGTGCGGTTCGCAACATCCCAGTACCCCAGGACCATTCTCGCTCAAATTGGCCCGTGTTCTGGCAGACAGTGGCCGGAGCTCTACTTGGCAGAGGTCGATGGCATTGCTGATCTGGTGAACTCTCTGGACACGCCCTGCTGCGATACCAAAGTAGCCCTGCTGCCAAACTGAAGAACTGTCTTCCATGTTCAGAAGATCACCTTTCTTAGAGAAGCCCTTGCAGCCGAAACAGTCACCAGCAAGATGTCTTACCTTGAAGATGGCTACAGCAGCAGCAGCACCACCACCCTCGGTCCAGCGGGAGACCACATCACATTTATGCGCCGTATTGAATCGGAGAGGCTATCTGGTTGTTGGTCAGGCGCCGATGCAGAAAAGTACAGCGGGCTGCGAGCACTTGATCCATACATGCGGTCACGCCGGGTTCTAGCAGCCACGCTTCCACGTATTCAACAAAAAAACATTAGTAATAATTGTGGAGCATGTGGAGCATGTGAGTATGCCGCATGTGGTTGGTTTGTATTGGTTTTCGCCCGGTTTTCCGTTAATTAACTGGGCAACTCTCTTCTGCTTAATTAATCGATGAGGCAAATCTTTTGCTTCCTTTTCAAAAAAAATAATAATAATAATTGTGGAGCATGATGGCATGGTTCCCAAAAGCTCCTCACGTGGTGCTCCATTAATAACAGGGAAAAAAAGTGAGACTACGTGCATACAAAAGAAGACTACATGCATACAACCGAATATCTGTTATCTTTTTTGTCCGAGTACATCCAACATTATTCAGCACCATCATCCGCGTTCATTCGACAAAAATATCAGGTGCTATTTACCTTATCTATTTTTCGGTACATATTAATTCATCCGAAAACAATTGCTTTGCCCCGGAACATATTTTATGCAGGACAATTATTCATTACAAAATGGTGTTATATTGCGCGTACGGAGCTCGTGCCAGCGTCCGTCCATCCCGCACCGCTCGACGGACACGTGCGCAAGCCGCCGCCCCCGCGGTCCAGCATACATCAACACACCGGGGCAGCGCCAGCCCGCCCGAGCTCCCCAACGGACGAGCGCGAGCCGCCGTTGCCGCGGTCCGGTCAACATCAAACACGCCGGTGCCATGCCTGCTCACTCGAGCCGCCCAACGGACGCTCGTGAGTGGCCGCCCTGCGGTCCGATCTACAATAACACGCCGGTGCCGCGCTCACCCGCCAGTATGGGCCGCCCAACGGACGCGCGCAAGACGCCGTCCCCGCGGTCCAATCTACATCAACAACGTCACGGCCGCCTCGCGCTTCCACACCGACTTACAATGCCGTGACCGACTCCCGCGTCCACGCTAGCCTACGACGCCGTGGCCGACTCGCGTCCGCACCGGTTTTCAAACGCCGCGGCGACCCCCGCATCTACATCATCACACCGGAGCCGCGTCCATCCGCACAAGCTGCTCAGCGGGCACGCGCAAGTCGCCGCCCCTACGGACAGTCTACTACAAACAACTCTGGAGCAAATAACAATATATTATCAGCTTCTGCTCGCATCAGATGGCTCAGTGGACAGGCGCGCAAGTCGCCGCCACTGCGGTTTGGTTAACTTCAACAACCAGCCGGGTCGAACCATCGGCCGGGTTACTGACAAACCTCATATGGGATCATTTATAACCCGCCATCTCAACCTTCCGCGGGTTCATGTAGCGTTATCAACTCGCCACACGGTTTTGGCTTCAATAAATTTCAGTTATCAACCATCAACCATATGCCGACTTATGCCACGGCCAAGTGTGAAGAATCTCAAGCCAACTCCTCGAGTCATCTTAAAACTTGGGGGCTACACAGACATGACTCGGAAGATTTGTCCGGTTTCAACAAATACAATAAACCCGGGTCATTGCGAGGAACACAACCCGGTCCCGGGGGTTGCTGTCTTATTGGCAAAAGATTTAAAGTCGCCCAAGAGGACGAGCCGCCATGATGCGACCGTTCAAACATGGGTGCCCTGCTTTATTGGCGAAAAATTAAAAGCTGCCCAAGAGGACGAGCCACCATGATGCGACCGTTCAAACATGGGTGCCCTGATTTATTGGATCATCATATTATGATTAATGGAATAAAGCTGACTTATCTGGACACCAGATGTTTTGCAGTAGTAGCATTGTCTCCTGTATATCCTATGGTCGAGCTTTTCCATGATCATAGGTCACTTGGGGGCTTCCAACTCAATGGGTTTAGCTTTCATACCCTCTTGACCGGCTTCCATGCCATATATGGGTTAAACCTGCCTGTTTGCAACTTGCTACTCCACCAGGTGACCCGCCGTACTCTTAACAGTCAATCTTTCAGTAAGACCCTGAACTTGTCAAAGTTAAAATAGCGGCTTATGTCACTAGAGAGCCGGCTTACAGAGAGCTAGGATAAACTCACCTGTCCGCTGTAGTCTCTCCGCTATGTGGCCCGTTCGTACTCTTAACAGTCAATCTTTTTAAGACCCTGAACTGGTTAACACTACTAGGGAAAACCTTATACACAGAATCTTAGCAGCAGCGCGGGACAGGATGGGGCGCTACTGCTAATTAGCAGTAGCGCGGTATAAAGACAGGCGCTACCGGTACTAACTTAGCAGTAGCGCGGCTCGGTAGAACCACGCTGCTACTAAAATTGACCGACCGTTCCCGCCACGCTAGGTTTAGCAGTAGCACGTCCACGATAACCGCGCTACTGCTAATGTGATAGTAGTAGCGCGCTTTTTTTTCAACTCGCTACTACTAAAATTGACCGACCGTTCCCGACCATTCCCGCCATGCTAGGTTTAGCAGTAGCGCGTGTTACAAACGAGCGCTAGTGCTATCTTATTAGCAGTAGCGCGTTTTGCACCCAGCGCTACTGCTAAGCCGCAGCCATACCACCTTTTTCCTCCCCCCTCCCCTCCTCTCTTCCTCACTTTCCCCTAGCTCCCACCTCCTCTCTCCCTCACTTTGCTTCTTCCTCACTACTTCTCCCCCCATTACTCCCCTTCTTCTACCTATCTTTCTCTCTCTTTATTACTCCTAGCTAACTACACCAACCTCCATTAATGCATCTCCTTTCTCTTTTTCCTTCCCCCTCCACTAGTTGAACTTGTCTCCTCCCAAACTAGCTAGCTAGGTAGATCTAGCTAGCATTTAGTGAAGTGACCTATGTACCTCCCTAACTAGATCTATAGCCTTATCAAGAAG
The DNA here is from genome assembly GCA_039707655.1 of Elymus sibiricus. NCBI lineage: Eukaryota > Viridiplantae > Streptophyta > Magnoliopsida > Poales > Poaceae > Elymus > Elymus sibiricus. The sequence goes on from CM077673.1 coordinate 319,897,837, forward strand.
AGCTTTGTCCACTTTTGATCATTCCATAGGTGTGTGTGGCAACACCTATCGACATCATCATCACATAGCTCGATCTCGAGATAGGTGATTAAAAATTTATGCTTTTGCAAGAATGGAAATATGTGTATGTGTGCGATATGACATAATCGGGCGATATGATGGAAATTGTGTGTGTGGCATGAGTTGCCGCCGAATTGTGCTTGTGAGTTGCCTATGTTTTGCCGAAATGTCGATTTATTTCCGTTTCGGCGAATTCCGGGCAAACTCTATATGTCCTATTTTTAGGGAAGGTCATGCCGAATTTTTGTATGACTTTGATGCATGCATGCATTTTTATAATCAATTTGTTTAATATTACCGTGCAGGCGTTCATGATGGTCAGTGGAACGGTGGTGGACACGTGGTTGCGGTCGGCGGTGCAGGACATGAATGAAAATAACCTGACAGAGGTTTTATGTCCGTGTCGAAGATGCAAAGGACGAGCTTGGCTCGACCCCTATGACGATGGTCGTGTGATGGCGCACCTGCTCGTGAGTGGTTTCATGGATGGCTATACTCGGTGGATAATTGAAGATGAGGATGATGATGTTGAGGACGCCGACGGGGCAGGCAATGACGACACGGGGCAAGACGAAGAGATGATCGATAATGGCGGCGGAGAAGGGGCCGGACATGGCGGTGGGGAAGAGGCCGGGCATGGCGGCGGAGAAGGGGCCGGACATGGCGGCGGAGAAGGGGCCGGACATGGAGGCGGAGAAAACGTGGACTCCACGCCACAGAATTCGTCGGTACTAAGTTCAATCGTGCGGGACCCTCATGTTCAAGCACTGCTTTGCAAGGAGACGAGTACTGAGAGAGCTGCTTCTAGAGAGGAGGCCAAGTTGCAGCAACTGGTGGTAGACTCGAACACTCCATTGTATCATGGTTGCAATCCCGAGGTGACCCGCTTGAGTTTCACGCTCGAACTCCTGAAGACAAAGGCTAAAAACAAATGGACCGACACTAGCCTCGATGAGCTTCTCAAGTACCTAAAGGATGTTCTTCCCGCGGGGAATCTATGTCCTACAAGTGTGGATGAGGCCAAGAAGATCGTGTGCCCTCTTGATCTGCCGCACGTTAGATACCATGCATGCATCAACGATTGCATAATTTATCGGAAGGAGCACGCGGAAAAAACAAGCTGTCCGGTGTGCAATGCTTCTCGATACAAGAAGGCCGGGAATAAATGTCCCCAGAAAGTTGTATTTTACTTACCGATCACTCCCCGTCTCCAGCGGTATTTCGTAGATCCCAAGGAAGCAAAGCTCATGCGCTGGCACGCGGAGAGGAAGAAGCCCGACGATGGAGATGATCCGAAGCTGAGACACGTCGTGGATGGAAGCCAGTGGAGAGCGTTCAACGGCGAATATCGGTATTTCGCATGTGATGCAAGGAACATCGTGCTCGGCGCGTGTACCGATGGCATGAATCCGTTTGGCAACCAGAACACCAACCATAGCACATGGCCCGTGTTTGTATGGATGTACAACCTCCCCCCTGGTTGTGCATGAAGTCGAAGTACATACACATGAGCATGCTGATTCAAGGGCCGAAACAACCGGGAAATAATATTAATCTGTATCTGGGGCTACTTCAAGAGGAGTTAGACACGTTATGGAAAACACCGGCCAAGACATGGGACGCCAGCAAAGGCGAGTATTTCTATATGAGAGCCACGTTGATCACGACGGTGCACGACTATCTCGGTTACGGATATGTCGCAGGACAGGTGTGCCATGGATATTGCGGATGCACGCGGTGCATGGATGATACGACGTCTCAGCAGCTAACATCAAGGAAAGATGGCGGGTCTGGGAAAATCGTGTACATGGGGCATCGAAGATGGCTCGAGAAGGACGACCCGTGGAGAAACCGTGGAGATCTATTCAATGGTGAGGCTGAGCATCGAGGACCTCCACGTAAGCGGAGCGGCACCGAAATCGATGAGCTGTTGAAAAACTGGGAACAGTGCCCCGCACCGGGAAAGACGATGAAAAAGGCACCGGAGCCGCTGCTGAAGGTATGGAAGACGAGGTCTGTTTTCTGGGACTTGGAGTACTGGCACAAACTCGACACGCCTCATTGCCTTGATCAAATGCATATCTGTAAGAATGTCCTTGAGAGCTTGCTTGCGACACTGATGAACATGCCGGATAAGACCAAGGATGGGCCGAAGGCAAGAAAAGACTTGCAAGATTTGGAGATCAGGGCAGATCTGCACATGCCGCCCCGTAAAAAGTTAGAGGAGACAGAGACGGAGACAGAGGCGCGGGAGAAGAAGGGCAAAAAAGTAAAGGAAGAGGATTATTGCCCCCCTTCTTGCTTCACCTTAAGTCCGGCTGAGATCGATCAATTCTTCAAGTGCCTTACCGGAATGAAAGTTAGTTCCGGTTACTGTGGCAAGATAAGCAGATATCTAGACACGAAGAAGAAAAGGTTCAGCGGGATGAAGTCCCATGACTGTCATGTGATGATGACGCAGATACTACCTGTTGCCCTTAGAGGGATAATGGAGAAGCATGTCCGTGACACGCTAATTGGTCTCTGCAACTTTTTTGACGTCATCTCTCGAAAGTCGATCAGTGTGAAGCAGCTCCGAAGGCTACAGGAAGAGATCGTTGTCATACTATGTGAGCTTGAGATGTACTTCCCGCCCGCGTTCTTTGACGTCATGGTGCATCTGTGTGTCCATATTGTGGACGACATAATAGACCTGGGGCCGTCATTCCTGCACAACATGATGCCGTTTGAGAGGATGAATGGGATCATCAAAGGATTCGTTCGTAACATGTCCCGTTCGGATGGAAGCATCGTCCAGGGCTATCTGACACAAGAATGCATATCTTTCTGCGAGAATTTTCGATATGGCGCTGACCGGCCGCCTGGTGTTGGTTTGCCCGTTAACAAGCACGATGGGAGGCTCGAAGGAGAAGGTCACTCCAACGGTCGCAGGGAACTGCATGTGGCCTACTCAGATCGATGCAACGACTTTGACAGAACAAACTTGGTAGTGCTACAACACCTACACCAGGTAGATCCTTTCGCGGCACTGCACAAAGAAACTATCGCAAAGAAGTATCGTGACCAGGGGGTATGCAGGACGGACGCCGAAGTTACTAGAGAGCACAACTCCACTTTCCTGCATTGGTTCAAAGAGCATATTATTGCTAATCCCCCGGAAGAGGGCTCTAAGGACCGATTGCTCATATACGCCTTAGCACATGGCCCCTCGCCCAACCTCGTCACCTATCAGGCATACGATATCAACGGATACACGTTCTACACGGAGGCCAAAGATATGGGCAGTGATGATCAGAACTCAGGGGTGACGATGGAATGCATGACCGACAGTGACAACGGCGCAACTGAGAGATTTTACGGAAGGGTCGAGGAGATCTGGGAGCTTGACTACTCTGGACTGCACAACGCGACGATGTTCCGTGTCAGATGGGCTAAGAATGTCGAAAGAGAAAACCGGTATTTCACTACCATGACTATACCCGACGCCAAGAGCGGTACCATGAACGCTATCGCAAAAAACGAGCCATGGGTACACGCTAAGCACGTGACACAATGCTTCTTCATAACCGACCCGTGCAATCCCAGCCGTGTTGTCGTGAGGAGAGGCAAAAGGAACATCATTGGAATGGATGGACTCGCCAACGAGGAAGACTACGACCAGTACGGCAACCCAATGAGGGAAGATGACGATGATGATGAAGTATATGTCAAAAGAAGAATCAATACTACATTACCTAAGAAAGATCGTACTCCATGGAAAAGGAGAAGTCACAATGAGGGGCTCAATTATTCTTCAACGAACAAGAAGGGAAAGAAGCTCACTCAAAAACGAAAACGTCGAAGCTGAGGAACCGTTATCGGTCAAATGATGTAATATATATGTTCCTATTTTGTGTACACACTTAACCATTATGCATGGGTCAAATGATGTAATCTATATGTTCCTATTTTGTATACATACTTAACCGTCAAATGATGCAATATATATCGCCTTAGTTATATACATTGTATCACCCTCCCTTCGTTCCTGCTCTTGGAAAAAAGGAAAAGAAAAAGTAGAAAAGAAAAGGAAGAGAAAATAAAGGAAAAGACAATAGAAGAAACATACAGGAAAACTGCTATAGGAACTGGTTATAGCAGTAGCGCTTTTCCGAAAAAGAGCTATAGCTAGTCGAAATAGCAGTAGCGCCGTTTGGAGAAATGCGCTATAGCTACCTGTGATAGTAGTAGCGCTTCTTAGAGAAACGCGCTATAGATAACTTAGCTATAGCGCGTTTTTAGGAAACGCGCTACTGCTATGTTGACTTAACCCCCAAATCTGCTTCCCGCCTCTGCTTCTTCCCCCAAATCCCCACTCTCTCTTCTCCCCCCTCGTCGCCGCCGGAGCCCGTCTCGCCCTCGACCTCGCCGCGCCCCTGCCTCAAGCGCCGGAGCCCTGCCCTCGCCCTCGACCTCGCCAGAGTCCTGCCCTCGCCCCCGACCCCGGTGCTCGCCCCCGACCCCCCGACCCCGGCGACCTCGCCCTCGCCCCCGACCCCGGCCCCGGCGCGCCACGCCTTCCTCCTCTGCTTCCTCCCCTCCCAACCTCGGCCGTCGTCGGGCCTGCCTCCTCGCCCCTGCACCCTCTGTAAACCCCCCACCGCTCCTCCTCTCTCTGCTAGCTAGGGTTCTTATGTTAATTTACTTAGGTTTTAGTTAGGGCAGTAGGTTAATTAGGTTATCTATTTAGTTATGAACCCTAGTTATCAAACTAGTTAGGGCAGTAGGTTAATTAGGTTATCTATTTAGTTATGAACCCTAGTTATCAAACTGATGCTATTTTTTAGTTTCAAATTTAGGTAGGCTGAATTTAGTTTCAAATATTGTGAAGAAAAATGACTTATTGCATTTTTCTTCCTTTTATATGCAAATTTGAAGTGGACATGTGATATGTGGACATGTGATATGGACATGTCATATTTGGACATGTGATGTTTTGGACATGTCATATTTGGAAAATGATGATTATGTGCAGGGTAAATGATCCGAGTGGCCTATGTTTCGCCGGAATGTTGATTCATTTCCGTTCCGGTGAATTTCAGGCCCTCGATATGTCCACTTTTTAGCAAAGGTCATGCCGAAATTTTCCGTGAATTTTGGCATGACTTGTGCTAGAAAGTAGGCATATCGAGTGCCGAGATTTGCTGGGAAACGGCATTCCGGCAAACATAGATCTTTTTTTATGTCATTTCTCATGTTTTTATAGTTTTAGAATTAAAGGAGGAGACTTAATCATAGGAAACATGTCGAACAACGAAGAAACCGGGCCTTCTGACCAAGATGCAGACGAGATGGATTATGAGGGTGAACAACAGTACCTCGACTTTTTGTCTGCTAAGCACAGTCAAGGTTTGCAGGTCGGCCTAGATGATGATACTGACGCCGACATCGACACCGACGGCGCCGGCACCGATGGCGGCGCCGAGACCGGCGGGGAAGGTACCGGCGCCGATGCTGCTACCGAAAAGAAGAAGCAGAAGAAGCAGAGGATACGAAAACCTAACAAACTCGGCATCGGACGACTGGTGATCACAAAGATGGCCCCTGGCAAGTTTGAGCCATTAGAGCCGGAAGAACCTCGCAAGTGCTATGGGAACCAAGTAGGATGCATCCTACGGGAATGCGCGAGCATCAACAACGATGACATAAGGGGTAAAGAACATTTGATGCAGTTGCTCCTGACGAAGCTGCACAAGAGATTCAAGTTCCCCGACCGGGATGACGCCATAGAACACCCGTGGGATGATAAGAAGATGAAAAAGATTAACAATCATGCCCTGGGCATGTTCAGCAATGATATGGCCTCCTGGAATGGGAGGGTGAAACGAGCTATTGAGGCTGAGGAACCCCTGTCCAAGATTCTGGAGGAAAATCCGACACTTACGGAAGAGGAGTTCGAAAAGTTCAAGGACACTTGCGCTACTGAGGCAGCCAAGGCTAAGGCTGCGAAATTCAAGAGCCTTCAGCAAAGGAACACGGGGAAGCATCGCCTCGGAAGCCGTGGCTACCTTGGCAAAAGGCCCATATGGGATAAGGAGGACGCGGAACGTGAAGCCGTGGGTCTCCTAGACCCCTTCGCGAAGTTCACCAACCCCTTGGAGCGTGACTTCATCAGGGCTCGCTACAAGTGGGACAAGGAAAAGAAGGTTTTTTACATGGACCAGATCACGAGGAAATTGATTAGAATACTGGTATTTATTCTTTTACCACCTTACATTTAGCTTCTGATCAAGTCGACTACACATTCGTAAACGGTTCACGTTCCTTCTGCAGGAGAAGCAACACCAGCTTGCAGCCGAAAGCCCTACTTCGCCGATGAGGCCCAAGTGGGACACCCCTCTCAACCGGGCCTTGAACGAACTTAAGGGACTCCCTTTGGGCCAGCGGCCGTAATATGGACGTGTGCACGGCGCCGGAGACGGCACCACGTGGAAGGTGTTTCACAACGAGGGCCCGGAGGCCAAGAAGCAGAAAAAGAAGTTTAGTCAGACGGACATCGACGAGAAGGTGAAGCTTGCGTTCAAGAAAAAAGCAGCTGAGGACACGGAAAAAGCAGCCGAGGAAAAAAATGAGTTGCTACAGCAAGCAGTCGATGCAGCTGTACATGCCTGCAGAAATGATTTCGCTACTAACTTGATCCCGGCTATCATCAACTGGACGAAGGAAAATCCAGACAAGACGGTAACATGATTTCCCCATGCCCAGTTTCGTCGGGAGCAACTCGGTGAACAACACCACTGCACCATCACCTGCTCACGCAACCGGGCCTGCTCCCGCACCCGCACCCGCACCCGCTCATAGCAGCCCGTCCTCAGTCTCTGGCGCGCTAGGCGGGCCTTCGTCTTTGGCTGAGCTCGACGACCTCACGGTAATTACATGTCGCACCAACATATATCTAGAATATTCCATTTTCGTTGCCTTTCGGATGTTTTACGCCGCAGACATGTGTTTGCAGGCCGACGAAACCCCGTGCACCGTACTCTACTTGATCAAAGGCCAGAAGGTTGACGTGGGAAAGGGGGTGATAACGAAGCCCTTGGAACTCACGTTCCACGGCCAGCCGATGCCCGGTGGGCACTTCAGGGTTACCTTGTCGAGTGTGAAATCGGGGCACGAGGATTTGCCTCCTCCAGTACGGCTAGGGGGAGAGGACGACGAGACCCCGTCGCGGATTGGAAGCTGCAAGGGTTGGGTGCTGCTATGGCCGAAGAATCTTCTTCGTCTGGAGCCGGCCGAGAGCACACCAATAACCACACATCAACAAGCAGGTATGGACACCACCACCCCGCCTACGCAATTACCAGCGCCTGTAGTGCCGGGTGAGAGCGGCGGGCGACGTGATGAAGGGGGTCCAATAGTGGCTGATGTAATCGCTCCCGTAGAACAAAGAATGGATGATGAGATGGAGGAGGACCCTCTTCGGTTCCTCAATACAGGCGCCTGTGACGGTGACTTAGATATGATGAGTCAGCCATATGACGACTCAGGCTATCAGCATGCTAATGAGGATATGGATGATCTGCCCGGGCAGGAACGTCCTAGCAGGGATTGCAAGAAGTCTCTCTTCATGCAATCCTCACAGGACACGCCTGAAGATGCAGGGGGTTGTACAGTAGTGCTTAGCCCGACAACACTGGGGCTGGGGTTAATGAAGGGTCTGGAAGGTCAGCCCAAGAAAAAGGAGAGGAAGAGATCGGGGAAGATAGGCTCAGCTGCCTACAAACAAGCCAGAGCACATAGCAGCCAGACGGTGGCCATGTTCCATGTCACGGGCGAGCCGATGCTATCGCCGAAACCGCTGGAGGCAATATACGGGGATCTCAGGAGACTGCACGACCATGTGCTGTCGACTGAGAAAAGCCTACTAGCCTCGAAGGATCCAAGATATCCGACATACGTGGCTCGTGTGCCTGAGGGGAAGTGCTACGTCGACACACGGCCCGCGGAGGTGGTCTTCTTGCGGTTTGATCATATCTTCGAGATGTTTCTGACAAGGCGGCTCGATTGTACAATCGTCCGCCTTTTTGCGCTACATATGAGCTCCGTCATGAAGAGAGAAGAAGTCTCGCAAATCTGTGTGGCAGATCCATACTACATGCACGAGTCCTTCTTGAGTCTCGGCGACTTTGAGCGTAAAACTGCTAGGGAGTACCTCGAAAACTTCATGGTACAGAACAAGGACCTGGAAATTGTCCTCCTGCCTTATCATCCAAAGTAAGTCAGTGCCGGACAACCCTTTCATACATTTCAATCATTCCTTCTCGCTCATATGGAGAATAATTTGAGGTGTTTTTTTCCCCGCAGCAACGGTCGCGCCGTCCTTATCGTTCTTTACCCGCGAGTCTCCCATGCCGTGTATTTCGACCCTACCAGAAACAACGAGAAGAAGGACTACACCCACGTAATGAATATTCTAGATGATGCTCTCCAAGGCTTCAGCTTGAGGGGTGGCCACATGCAGATCAGGAAACAAAGGAACCGCAAAACTGGTTTCTCGCATAAAACCAACTTCTGCTGCATCCATGTCCCGAAATCAAGTACGAACGATGGATTCTACCTCCTCCATCTCATGATGGAGTTCAGAAGGGATCACCAAAAGCTTCGCATGACAACCAGAAATGATGATCATATCCGCAAGTGGGTAGAATCTCAAGGAGAAGCGGATTATAAACTTAAAGATGACTTCTTTCGCATCCAGAGGGACATTGCGACGATCATCATGAAAGAAGTCGTCGAAGTGAAGGGGATGTTCCACCACGGCCCTATATCGCGAGCTGACGTCCGAACTTACATAGGCATGCAACGTCAGGACCTCACGCCGTTCAAGAAGCTAGGGTCCATCCTCGATGATCTGGAAGGATGGAAGTTCTAATGATTTAAGATGCCGATGATGATGATATGTGTCGGTTGAACTTGTATATACTTTCTGTGGCGATGAAACTTTGTGATGTCCACGGTCCCTACCGAACTTGCGTAACGCTACTTTGTTAGTTTGGGTACGATGACCTGCGTAGCTCTAGTTAATTAGTTTGCGTACGATGAAACTGCGTTGATTATTTATGTTTACTATATGTTGCATCTAGTTGCTAACCCTTTCTTTTTTGTGTTGCTCAAGTATATTTTGTTGCATATGATTGTACATTCTCTTGATGAAGATGCATCTCTAACAGGTACCTAGATTCTTGATGGCGAAGTACCGGTGCTATGTCGTGTACAAAGGAAAGGTTCTGGGAGAATACGACGAGTGGTCCGAGTGTCAGGCGCAAGTGGAGGGGGTCTCGGGCGCCAGCCATAAAGGCTTCAAAAGCAGACAAGAAGCAGAAGCTAGTTACGTGAGGAGGCTCACGCTAGCGCGAGAGAGGGCTCATAACCGCCGCCTCATGTACTACATAGTTTCTCTCTCACTCATAGTGATAGCTCTTCTCGCGTATATCATTGTTTAGATGGATGACGATGTAGTTGCAAGTATTCGAGACTTGTATCGCTATTTTCGAGATGATGGCGAGAGACCACTTTGTGTTGGATGATGATTATGATGATGACATGATTTGATGAGACTATTTGTATGTATATGCTATGATTACATTCGTGGTCTCGCAGCCATTTGTATGTGTATGATGATGACATTTGTATGTGCTAAAGATTCTTGTATAAAGCCTGTTCAAATACAAAACAAATATGCAGGAAAAAAATCAGAAACTAATAAAGTTAGCAGTAGCGCGTGGAGTAAAGTTAGCAGCAGCGTGCCATTACCAGTAGCGCGGTCTAATACAAGGCGCTACATATATTAGCAGCAGCGCGCTGTTTTGGAGCTCACTGCTGCTACGCATGTATAGCAGTAGCGCGGGCCAACACGCGCTACTGCTAAAGGTTAGCTGTAGCGCCGTATCAGTAGCGCAGGTGCCCGCGCTACGGCTATACATAATACCCGCGCTACTGCTAGGCTTTTCCCTAGTAGTGTAAGGTTAAAACGACGGATTTATGTCACGTGAGAGCCGGCTTACAGGATTAAAGGCGTTCATGCAAAGCTTCTTGGAAGCAAAAACCTTGAGGTTTTCAAAAGATAAGAACAAGAGTTGATCTCTTCTGGTTGTGCCTTCAAAGTTGACTTACAAAAATTTGAGATATACATGTATATATTCTCTGTCAGATTGTTTTTATCATATACATACATCATCCTGCATTGCATCATGCATCATACATGCATATCAAGCCGGTCATCAAACCGGGTTACATCATAACCTCCGCAGGAATAAAAAGATTGTTGATAGCCAAAATGGCTGGATCTTCATCATGGTTTATCATAACCAGTATTAAATGATTGGGGTTTTTTCAAGCCAGTTCGGAAGAAATTACTATTCTCGAAGAGCCGCCCTATCACATATAATACCGTGTCATCTAATTGACCGTTTCTTGGATTTTTTCAACTTGTGCTCTGTAGTAAACTACAACACTTATGGATTTCTCAAACATATATTTGCCGGGTTGCACCGCAACCACGAGCAGGGATTTCATTTCAAAGACAAAGGCGTTATTCCAGGATATTCATACCAGGTTACATTACAACCACGGTCAAGGCTTCATTCAAATCATATCAATATTAGTTCAAGAGAACTTCTAAAGTGCATTATGATGGGTTATATTATTCTCACACAGTCCCAAGTCGTTGCAGGCATACGACCCAGCACTTGGGGGCTACGCTACTCAGATCAAAATTTCTAAGGTCCCAAGTCACTACAGGCATGCGACCTGGCACTTGGGGGCTACAGTATTCAGCTACTTAAACAAATTATAAAGGTCCAAATTGAAGACCCGGCCCATCACATACTGATGAGCTGGCCCTTGGGGCTACACTTGTGAAATACAAGACACTCAGTCTATATATGGTGACTCAGATGAGAACCCAGATTTCTTAACATTGAACACCAAGTTCAAAGTCCCAGGTTGTTGCAGGCAAAACAACCCGACACTTGGGGGCTACACTAGCTGAAGTTTTATAAAGTATAAAGACAATTGTAAGTCCCAGGCTGTTGCAAGCAAGACAACCCGGCACTTGGGGGCTACACAATCAAAAGAAATTATTGAAAAGCACCAAGTTATCATGGATAAACTCGGAGCTTGGGGGCTACAGGTAATATGGATATAAAAAATAGAAGAACACTTTCAAGATGTCAATTGTGAGTGAGATGAGTCTCATTTCTTCATGGAGCGGAAGCATTGAAAGACCGGTTCAACATCACACGGATTTCTTTATTCCCTATAATTTTATCAAGTCAGCTGGAGTCCAGTTTTTTGACCTGGCGTCACCAACAATCATGACCTGGCATTATCAAAAGATCATAACCCGACAGAGTCTATATAAGCAACCCGGCTTCACAAGTTGAAAGTGGTTTAACAATGGACGAAGTTCTATTCCCAATCAAAGCAATGGAAAGCCGGCTCAACTTCATATGATTTTCTTATCTCCGATATTTTCATCGAAGCCAAAGCATTGGACGACGACTCAATGGCATATGGGTGTTTTATTCTTAACATTTTGCAAAGGACACGGACCTGCAAGATGTTTGTGAAGACGGCTCGTTAATATAAGAAGAAACCCGGATTTTCAAGGAGCTACTTCATTAAGCCGGCTAGTGGAGCAAGCCGGTCCCTTAACATATTTGTTATTCTTATTTTAGGAGCTTACCATGAATAAATTCAAGCTAACCTGGGGGCTAATGTCGGGGATATTACCCCGCGGTATAACCCGGGCTGAAGTATGACCCGGCCGGGACTTGGCGACTCACTGGTGACCCGGCCGAGCTTTGCGACTCATTGGTGACCCGGCAGGCGAGTCAGACGAACGACAAGACCCAACATCCCAGAGGGCGGCTCATGGGAGGATCGACTCATATTATGGTGGGCCGGCTCACAGAGAAAGCCCAAGGAAAGGAAAGACTCTCTCACAAAGGAAACAAGACCCGGATTAGGATTCAAGAAAGACTAGTCCTAATCCTACTCCCAGTAGGACTCTACATGTAAACCTACCCCTTCCACTTATATAAGGAGGGGTAAGGCACCCCTAGAGGGACAATTTCAAGTCATTAGAGATAGACAGATTAGAGGCTCTCGAGATTTGAGCTAGCGACTCCGCACCCTTGTAATCGAGATCGTCATCATCAATATAGACACAAAGTAGGATGTAGGCTTTCACCTCCGTCGGAGGGGCCAAACCTGGGTAAACTCGCGTCTCTCGATTCCGACCAACCCCTCTCAAGCCGCCACCTAGTTGCGATGGCCTCACACCTAACTTCTCTCACGAGGACATCTTGCCATGACAAAACCACGACACACCTCATCCTCAAGAACATAGTAACGCTATCGAGCTTGAAAATCAAAGAGAGCAGGTGCAGGCAAAGTGACAGACACATGCATATATTTCCCAAATATTAAGTTATACTCATAACCCCTAGCACGGTTTACAATATACTCATGATAATGCATAGTTTCAAAATCTAAATATCTATCAGGCAAGATGGGATCATTAGGTTGGGGCGACACTCTAAGTTGTGCAGCTACACGGGAGGCATAAATTCCCCCATACAAATTACCATTGCTAGAGTTAGAGTTCAACCTTTGGGAAACAATAGCACCAAGGTTATAGCGTTGTTCACCAGCTACAGCAGTGTGGATAAGGCTCAAGTCAGGGGCACATAAGGCATTGCAATCTTGTTTTCCTACTGCGCATTACCCATTAAACAATGCAAAGTAACGAATAGAGGGAAATTGTATGCTTTTAATTCTTGCCTGTGTTATTCCCTGTCTTCTCCAACGCATAGACTCTCGAGGAACATATTATAATCAGTTTTTGAAGGTTTCTCGAGTGAACCCCAAGGTGGAAGTTTGCAAGCAACCGAGAATTCTTCTAGAGTCATGCTAAAGCATTTATCATAATGTTTAAATAACACTCTAGAAGCATGTGATTGATAGCGAAATCCTTACGTGGATGTACAGGTAAGGCCATAGTGTTGGACACACTTATCTGTAAGGAAATTGGTCAGGCTGGTATTATCAATGAATCGGTCAAATTCCTCCTTGATACCTACACCGCTCATGAATTATTCACTTGGCCATCGACATGATTTGGCGTCAGCCATAACTATCTGGTTGTCCCGGGGTTCAATGTAAGCTTGTCGTACCGAGCTCTCACTAGATGACTCACTAGCGGTGAGTCTTCTTGAGGAGCTCCTCCTAAAGAAACTCATCCTCCAAAGCACAAATTTCTAAAAAAATTGAGCCACAAATTCATGTCAATAAAACTTTGCAAGATTGATAGCAACTACTCATAATGATGCCTAGGGGCCATATCAAGCATTCATACTACTTGGAACTCAAAGAATTCAACATGCAAGATCATTTTATGTCGCACCAAGTGCAGCACATTATGCAAAATATAAACCACTAAAACAAAAACTAATTGGAGGAGTGGAGGAGTCACATACCAATGACCATTTCCTCGAAACAGTTTCGGAGACGGAGTTCCGAGCAAAGAGATCGAAAATTTCAGTTTCTAGGGGAAGAACACGGGAGAGAGAGAGCTAGGGAATTTTTTCTGGTGGTAGGAGAAGGAGTGGGCTGAAGGGATAAGGCAAGGGGGCTCTGTGGGCCCCACAAGCCATCAAGGCGCGTCCTAGGGGGTGCGCCCTGTTGGCTTGTGGCCCACAGGTGCACTCCCCTGCTGCAATTTTTATGCCAAAAATTCTTATATATTCCAGAAAAATTTATGTTAAAATTTTGTGGCAATCTGAGACTTTTTATTTTTGGTCAATTTTCAATGCAAGAGAAAAACAGAAAAATGGAAAATTAATCTAATTTGTTTTATAAAAACTAAAAATAACATAGGATATACTTTTGATACAGAGAGTTGTGAGTACTAAATTCATCAATCACATGCCTTCCGAAAAGGATCCATTAATAAGGTTGATCAAGTCTTATTAACATCTCTTTCCGATTAACATGCAACCGAAGAATTTTTGTATATCACTAGGTTGCCTCAATGGGGATTTGCATCTCCCCAACAATAAGATTATAATATTTCTTCTTGACAGTAAGCAGAGGAATTGCAAAACTTCCAATGATAACCGTGGGAGTAGGCCCAATGACATTAATATTATTAACCAAAGTTTGCTTCTTCGAGAAATGCACGGTATGTTGCTTGCCATTGACATGAAAGGTAACCTTGCTTTTATTGCAATCAATAACAACCCCTGCAGTATTTAAAAAGGGTCTACCAAGGATTATCGACATATTGTCATCCTCGGGCATATCAAGAATAACAAAGTCTGTCAATATAGTAACATTTGCAACCACAACAGGAACGTCCTCGCAAATCCCAATGGATAAAGCAGTGGATTTATCAGCCATTTGCAAAGATATCTTAGTAGGTGTAAGCTTACTCAAATCAAGTATTTTATAAAGGGAGAAAGGCATAACACTAAACACCAGCCCCTAAATCACATAAAGCAGTTTTAACATAATTTCTTATAATAGAGCAAGGTATTGTGGGTATACCAGGATCTCCTGGCTTCTTAGGTATTCCTCCATCAAAAGAATAATTGGCAAGCATAGTAGCAATTTCAGTTTCAGGTATTTTTCTTTTGTTGGTAATAATATCTTTCATATACTTAGCAGACGGGGCCATTTTCAGTATATCGGTCAAATGAGTACGCAAAAAGACAGGTCTAATCATTTCAGCAAAGCGCTCAAAATCTTCATCATCCCTACTTTTAGAAGGCTTACGAGGGAATGGCATGGGTTTTTAAACCCACGGCTCTCTTTCCCTTCCATGTTTTCTAGCAACAAAGTCTCTCTTATCATAACATTTATTTTTAGGAGGTGGGTTATCAAGATCCTCGGTAGGTTCTATCTTTACATCGTTATCATGTTCTTTATTACTATCTGGTGGAGCATCTACATGCGCGGTATTATTTTCATCTTCCTTTTCATTATCACTAGGTGCATGTTCATTACCAGGCTGGGTCTCAGCATCAGAAATAGAAACATCATTATGGATCTCAGTGGGTGTTTCTATAACAAGTTTACTAGGAGCATGCAAGTTCCTATGATTTTTCTTATTCTTTTTCTTATTAGAGGAACTAGGTGCATCAACATTAATTTTCTGAGAATCATGTTCTATTCTTTTTTATGATGACCTTATGGATAGAGAGGTTCTTGGGTCATACAACCTCCCCTAGTCATTACTCTAACAACATGATCATTCATATTATTATTTACTTCAGCAAGCAAATCATTTTGTGACTTAGCAACTTGGTCTATTTGAGTGTGAACCATAGAAGCATGTTTACCTAGACCTTTGACATCATTCGCAATTCTAAACATCAAGTCACTTAAGCGGTCTATCATCATCGCATTACATCTCAATTGATCCTTAACATAGTTATTGAAGTGTTCTTGCTTGACAACGTAATTGTCAAATTCATCCATGCATGGTTTAGGAGTCTTAGTGTAAGGTATATCATTTTCACTAAAGGAACACAGAGAGTTTACCTCTACTACCTGTGTTGGGGTATCAACTCCATGTATTTCTTCAATAGGTGGTAGTTTCTTGGTATCCTCAATTTTAATACCTTTCTCCTTCACAGATCTTTTTGCTTCTTGCATATCTTTAGGGTTGAGGAATAGAATACCTCTTTTCTTTTGAATAGGTTTTGGAGGTGGTTCAGGAAGTGTCCAATCATCGGCATTTTGCAATATGTTATTCAATAGTTCTTCAGCTTGACCGACAGTTCTTTCCCTGAAAACACAGCCAGCACAACTATCTAGGAAGTTCCTAGAAGCATCGGTTAGTCCATTATAAAAGATATCAAGAATTTTATTTTTCTTAAGAGGACAATCAGGCAAATCTCTAAGTAACTAGAGAAACCTCCCCCAAGCTTGAGGGAGGTTCTCTTCTTCAATTTGCGCAAAGTTAAATATTTCCTGTAAGGAAGCTTGTTTCTTATGAGCACGAAAATATTTTTCGGAAAAGTAATGAAGCATATCCTGGGGACTAGGCATACAACCAGCGGCAAGAGAAAGAAACCATTCCTTGGCCTCGCCTTTTAGCGAGAAAGGAAAAATCTTAAGGATATAATAATACACTACTGGAATTCAGTTATTTGCCGTCTGCCAGATCTTTGCCGTATGCTGGCAGATGGAAAAGAGGGACTTTGCCGTCAGCTGCCATAGAGCAGACGGCAAAGAGTTGGCAGACGGCAAAGGTTCTGTTTGCCATCTGCTAGTTCTTTGCCGTCTGCCAGCAGACGGCATAGACCCTAAAGGCAGACGGCAAAGAGGCTAGATAGGTCCCACTGGACCTTGGTCCCACTGGCAAAGAGGTATGCCGTCCTCCTGGTCTTTGCCGTCTGCCCTGCTGGTCTTTGCCGTCCGCTAGCGGACGGCAAAGGGGATGCACCTCTAACGGCCGTTTTCCCCCCGGCCCCATTACCCCCGCACTCTCTCCCCCGCCCCCCCCTCTCTCTCTCTCTCTCCACCCACACACACAGCGCGCGGCCATCGATCCCCTTCTCCACCACCGCGGCTTCCCGCGGTGAGCCCCCTCCCCCCATCGCCGCCCCCTCCCCCGCGCCGCCCCCACCACCGCAGCTCCCCGCGACGAGCCCCCTCCCCCCCACGCCGCCCCGCTACCCCGCGCCGCCCCCACCACCGCAGCTCCCCGCGGCGAGCCCCCTCCCCCCTCGCCGCCCCCTCCCCCGCGCCGCCCCCACCACCGCGGCGAGCCCCCACCACCCACGCCGAGCCCCCTTCCCCCCCCTCGCCGCCCTACTCCCCCGCGCCGGCCCCCCTCCACCCGCGCCTCCCTGCGACGCCCCACCGCCGGAGCAGGACGCGGCGCCGCCCCCCTCTCCGCGGCCTTCCTCCCCCGCGCCGGCCCTCCTCCACCACCGCGCCAGCCCTCCTCCACCGGCCCTGCAAGGTGAGCTATTTTTTTTCTGTTTAGTTTAGTTTACTGTTTAGTTTAGTTTAGGTTAATTTGTGTATGGTTTAGGTTAGCGTTAGTTTTAGGTTTAGGTTTAGGTTTAGATAATTAGAAGAAGAAGAAGAAAGATGAGAAAAAATAAGACGAAAAGAAGAATAAGTAGAAGAAGAGGAAAAAGGAAAAGAAGAAGAAGAAGAAGAAGAAGAAGAAGAAGAGAGGAGGAGGAGGAGGAGAAGAAGAATAATAATAAGAAGAATAAAACTGACCCCCGACGCCACTGACCCCCGACGCCACTGACACCCGACACCACTGACACCCGACCCCGACCCCCGACACCTCTTCGGCCTCCTGTTGACCGAAAAGGTGCTCTTCGGCCTTCCAGAGGCCGACGGGGTCATAGTTTTGTAAATTATGAGTTAGGTCATATATATATATTCCGATTTTGTTATAAAAAACATTATATTTGTGTTGATCGGGTGGATTTCAATGTGTAGTTGTTCGACGACCTCCCCGTGCGTTTGATGAGCTCCCCTGCGTTCGTGGGTGAGCACAAATGACATCTCCTCCCCCCTTAATTTGCTCTGTTCCGGTCTTTGTGCCGATGAAACTTGCTAGCTATAGGTGTCTTCAATCATCAGTATGCGTGACCAGTATGCGTCTCCCGTTCGAAAGGGCGGCATCTATAAATATGCATGTCTTTGCATATTTATAACCACCATCCTTTCGAATTGTCCAACGTTATCCATGGACAGCCCGAGTATGTGTAGATTGGGTTCGCTTTCCCTTATGCTCTGCTCCGGATCCGATGCGGAATTTCGTCAGTGCCTCCCTGTTGTTCTCCGGGTACACATCCTCTTTGCTTATTGCCGAGACGTGTATCAGGCAATGTTCGGGATATCGCTTCTCGTTAACTTATCGGTCGACCCATGATAAGAGATAAATTAGCTTATCGGCCGATTTATCGATTTTATCAGTCGATTATTTATCGGCAAGGTTTTTAAGAAATCTCAGGTTTTCGTATCATCGGGATCGATCAACATGGCAAACCCGTAAGCCATGCCAGCCATATTCCTCATAAGCGACCCGAGATGTACCGGAAGTAGCCATCTACACAAATACAAGGCATCAACCATGTATCAGATTACAAAAACTCAACCAAAATAAAAAAAATCAAGAGCTAAATCGGTTGGGTCCCACAGATTTATCGACGAATATCGGCAAATGTCGGTGATATATCGGTTGTCAGACCGATATATCGGCCAGCCGATAAATGCTGAAGATATTCACTTATCTTATTGGTCTGACCCGATATGCGATAAATCGGTATATCGGCCGATATTTTGAATAGGGGTATCAGGAGAACAGCGGGGAGGTGCTGCCGAAATTCTGGGTCGGATCCGGAGAAGAGCATGGGAAACGAACACAATCTACACATACTCGGGTGGAATTATAGGAGCTATCTTTACCTATTAGCGTGTAGGTTGCATGGACGTAATAAAACTAACAAACTTGATTAACTGATGAATATAGATGATGAATTATATATATATATATATATATTTCTTGTGTGTTTAGTAGGTAGGCAACATGAGTGATCATGCGTGGATGTAAACCGGTCACCCTAGTCAATGTGTAGTTGTTCGACGACCTCCCCGTGCGTTTGACGAGCTCCCCTGCGTTCGTGGGTGAGCACAAATGACATCTCCTCCCCCCCTTAATTTGCTCTGTTCCGGTCTTCGTACCGATGAAACTTGCTAGCTATAGGTGTCTTCAATCATCAGTATGCGTGACCAGTATGCGTCTCCCGTTCGAAAGGGCGGCATCTATAAATATGCATGTCTTTGCATATTTATAACCGCCATCCTTTCGAATTGTCCAACGTTATCCATGGACAGCCCGAGTATGTGTAGATTGGGTTCGTTTTCCCTTATGCTCTGCTCCGGATCCGATGCGGAATTTCGTCAGTGCCTCCCTGTTGTGCTCCGGGTACACATCCTCTCTGCTTATTGCCGAGACGTGTATCAGGCAATGTTCGGGATATCGCTTCTCGTTAACTTATCGGTCGACCCATGATAAGATATAAATTGGCTTATCGTCCGATTTATCGATTTTATCGGTCGATTATTTATCGGCAAGGTTTTTAAGAAATCTCAGGTTTTCGTATCATCGGGATCGATCAACATGGCAAACCCGTAAGCCATGCTAGCCATATTCCTCATAAGCGACCCGAGATGTACCGGAAGTAGCCATCTACACAAATACAAGGCATCAACCATGTATCAGATTACAAAAACTCAACCAAAATAAAAAAAATCAAGAGCTAAATCGGTTGGGTCCCACAGATTTATCGACGAATAACGGCAAATGTCGGTGATATATCGGTTGTCAGACCGATATATCGGCCAGCCGATAAATGCTGAAGATATTCACTTATCTTATTGGTCTGACCCGATATGCGATAAATCGGCCGATAAATCGGTATATCGGCCGATATTTTGAACAGGGGTATCAGGAGAACAGCGGGGAGGTGCTGCCGAAATTCTGCGTCGGATCCGAAGAAGAGCATGGGAAAACGAACCCAATCTACACATACTCGGGTGGAATTATAGGACCTATCTTTACCTATTAGCGTGTAGGTTGCATGGACGTAATAAAACTGACAAACTTGATTAACTGATGAATATAGATGATGAATTATATATATATATATATATATATATATTTCTCGTGTGTTTAGTAGGTAGGCAACATGAGTGATCGTGCGTGGATGTACACCGGTCACCCTAGTCAGAAAGACATGACCATTGAATGGTTAACAAAAACCAAGGGGTTTCTAAGAGTCGCATTTGCAAATGGCCAGGAAATAACCTGGTGCCCCTGTGTCCGGTGCGACAACCATAAAAAGTGGACACGGGATGAAATGGGTAAACACTTGCAGAAGTGGGGTTTTACGCCTGATTATATGGTGTGGAGATTTCATGGTGAGTCTGCCCAACATGCCAGAGCTGAGGTTGTTCGTCATCGCACCGACGAGCATGGTACCGGGATCAAAGACATGGTGCAAGACTTTGATGATGCTCGAGATTCGGACGATGAGATGGAGGATTCTGCAAAGGCCTTCTATGAAATGTTGGAGTCTTCAAAACGTCCTCTCCACGAGCACACTGAGCTTTGTCAGCTGGATGCCATCGCGCAAGTAATTGCTCTGAAGGCTCAGTTCAACTTGGGCAGAGAATGCTACGACGCGATGATGACAATATTTGGACGCTTTCTACCCAAAGGCCATGTATTGCCTGCAAACCTGTACCAGTCGGACAAAATCCTACGTGCACTTAAGATGCCCTATGAGAAGATAGATGCCTGTGAGAATGGATGTGCCTTATTTAGGCTTGAGTATGCGGGCTTGAACTATTGTCCCATTTGCAAGTCTTCCAGGTATGTTGTGGTAGACAACGGTATGGGTGAGAAGAGTCAGACCAAAATCCCAGTTAATGTTCTTCGGTATATGCCAATCATACCAAGACTTCAACGTATTTTCATGGTCGAAGAGACGGCCAGACAGATGACGTGGCACAAATTGGGCAAAAGAACCGAACTAGATGCAGATGGGAATCCGATGTTGGGACACACTTCAGACGCTTTTGCGTGGAAGCACTTCGATGCATTACATAAGGATAAAGCGGCAAATCCAAGGCATCCTCGAGTCGCTGTCAGCACGGATGGGTTCAATGTGTTTGGTATGACGGCAACCCAATACAGTTGTTGGCCTGTATTTGTCATTCCACTCAATTCCCCCCCGGAGAGATTATGAAAAGAAAGAACATTTTCTTGATGTTGATAATTCCAGGGCCCAACTATCCGGGGAAGAATATGAATGTGTACATGCAGCCGCTTAAGGATGAATTGCAAGAAGCTTGGGATAATGGGATCAAGACATATGACGCCGCTACAAAACAAAACTTCAAAATGCATGTGTGGTACATGTACTCGACGCATGACTTGCCGGCGTATGCGCTATTCGTTGGCTGGTGTGTGCAAGGAAGGTTCCCGTGCCCCACATGCAAGGTAGCTCTTCAGTTCCGTTGGCTGCAGGCGGGTCGCAAGTATTCTTGCTTCGACTTGCATAGACAGTTCCTGGATCCTCGCCATAAGTTCAGAAAAGACAAGAAGAATTTCATCAAAGGTAGAGTTGTCAAAAACTCTGCACCACCTGCATTGACAGGCCAACAGACCCTGGATCAGTTAAACGCTCTCGAGCCTGATCCAGAGCGTCCAGGATATTTTAAAGGTATAATTCAGAACACGCCTGGACTCACAAGATATGCTTGTGGGATCTTCCTTACTTTAAAGACCTCCTTTGCCCACACAACATCGACATGATGCACACTGAAAAGAATATCGCCGAGGCCCTTTTTGGTACATTGTTCGGCATAGAGGGGAAGTCAAAGGATAATCCTAAGGCTAGAGTCGATCAGGAGGCTCTATGTGATAGACCGTTACAAAACATGCGACAACCGAAAGGAAAGAAGAACTGGAGGAAGACAAAGGCATGTTTCAATCTTGGAAGGCCAGCTATGAGGGAAATGATCTTGTGGGTGAAAATGCAGTTGATGTTCCCCGATGGGTATGCAGCGAATCTAAAGAGGGGAGCGAGTCTTGACAAATTGAAAATATTTTGTCTCAAGAGTCATGATTGGCACATATGGCTTGAGCGGGTAATGCCGGTGATGTTGCGTGGCTTTATCCCTGAGGATGAATGGCTAGTACTGGCAGAGCTGAGCTATTTCTTCCGTGCTCTTTGTGCGAAAGAACTACCGCCTGACGTGCTAGATGAACTGGAAGAGTTGGCGCCGGAGTTGATCTGCAAGTTAGAAAATATCTTTCCACCGGGCTTCTTTAATCCAATGCAGCATTTGATTTTGCATCTCCCGATCGAGGCAAGATTGGGGGGGCCCGTGCAAAATCGTTGGTGCTTCGCAACTGAGAGGATGCAGAAGACGCTTCGAGCAAAATGTAAAAATAAACGTAGAATTGAAGCATCAATGGCCGAGGCATTCATTACTAAGGAGGCGGCAAACTTCGTGACAGCACACTACGAAGCCAAGAATCGTCATTTGCATAATCCGAAGCCTCGGTACAATGATGGCGACCATGAAAAAGGTCGATCCAACCTCAACCTATTCAAAGGGAAGCTCGCACCAGCCGGTGCTTCGAAAGCAATAGCGTTGGATGTCCAAGAATGGCGGACCATTTCGTTGTATATCTTCAACAACCTAACAGAAGTGCGGCCGTACATCGAGTAAGTTCTCGGTACATTGTTTCGCAACTTCTAATTCCTTTGAACTGCTCTTATTCCCGGATATGTGATATAGTTGATACGTTGCCAAATTCTCGGATGGAGCGGTGATCCAAAAGGATTCCATCGAAGAGTATGAGCTTCTGGCAAAGCATGGAGGCGGCTATCCTGGTTTCATCTCTTGGTTCAAACAAACGGTAATTTCCATTAGACCATTTCATTTCTTCGTCTAGTTTGCGGCTAATGCAACAATCCTTTCATATTAAACTTGTAGGCTAATTCAGAGTCTATGGACGCCGAATTGAGACAAGTCGCTAATGGTTTTGACTATAAGGTCCGTTCATTTGACAAATACGACATCAACGGGTATCGCTTTTGTACTTTTGGCAAAGAGCTATCTATGGCCGACCGAAAGTCTACAAATTGTTGTGTCTCTGCTATCGGCGAAGGAGGTGTCGAGTATTATGGAAGAGTTGAAGCAATTTATGAACTTATATTCTTATTTGGTGAAAACCCACCAAACGTCGTAGTCTTCAAATGTTATTGGTTCCAGCCGAAGGAGACTAGAAGGACTCATGAACATATAGGGCTAGTCAAAATCAAACAAAGCACCCATTTAGATGTTCCCGATGTCTATATTACGGCTCAACAGGCGACCCAAGTTTTCTATCTACCGTGGGCCTGCCAAACTGATCCAAATCTGAATGGTTGGGATGTCGTTTATGATGTGCCGCCACGTTTTAGACCACCTCCCCTCAATGAAGATGATTATGAACCTCACATTAACCCAGACACATATGAAGGAGAATTCTTCCAAGAAACATGTCTTTCCAAAAAACGTTTCAAGAACCGCTCTACTTCACCCCAGAACATTGAAGTAGACGGCGACAGCGAATCCGAATTCACCCCTGGGCCGGAACAAGAAGAGATGGAAGAAGAGTTTACTACTGCGGATGACCTCTCAATGCTTGACCGATTACATAAAGTAGACCTTCCACATGTTGTTCCCGATAGTGATGATGATGATGCATTTATTGATGATAGTGATGATGATGATGCATTTATTGATCCCGGAGCATATATAGACGATGAAGATTATTATTAGTTCATGTCAGGTATTATTCAATTTTTATTATATACATGATGATGATACACTCAAATTATATATATACATATTTATTATTCATGTCGGTATTCAATTTTTTTATGTTGTACTAATTTCGTTTACTCTTTGTCATGGCAGGTGTTGAAAGATGGTGGGCGCGGGTCGAGAGCGATCCGAGGCTCCTTCGTTGGCGCGTCGTGGGAGGGGTACTTCCATTCCACCCCAAACTCTCCGGAGAGCGTTGTACGACAGTATTGGGACACCCGAGGGCGCTTCTTCGTCGACGAAGATGCCCACCGGGAGAGGAGGTCGGGGGAAGAAGAGAGCTCCTAATGCAAAACGTGGTGGCCGCGGGAGAGGTAGGAAGGCTGCTACGCCTTCCTCGCCGCCACCCCCAGCTGATTCACCCGAGCACAGGACTGCTACGATGGACCCGTCTGAGGTGGAGGCTACAAGGACTCCTGTCCACGAGCCTCGGGTCGACGATCCTTCTGTGCCAGACGCTTCGACCCGCGAGACTCCTGTGCCAGACACTTCGTCCTACGAGACTCCACACGCTTCGACCAGATGGGATACCTGGCTGGATCTGCATCAGCCGGAGCCGAGTGGCCATGCTGATGGTGGCGGGGATCAATTTTCTCATAGCGGGGGCGAGGTGGTTGAGGGGGCCACCGTCTACCAGCGTGGGTGTACACGGCTCCCGCCCGTGCCGGCGACCCACGAGCAGAGGTGGCCGATTAGGCCTGAAACGGAGAAGTAAGTGCATTTACTCTTTTTAAACCTTTTGCCTTCACGTTTCTTCACATATCTAATGCGTTGGCTTTGTCATACTTCAGGGGTTGGATTCACGCCAAGGATGTCTGTAGGCCCAACTCCATCCTTGGTGTGATTTTATGGAATAACTTCCCGGGGTTTGTCACGTTGCCCGGCGAGGGTAAGCTTCCAGAGTTAGGATTAGACTGGGAGCACTACTTGGCTGCCCCGGCCCCGCCGGAGGAGATAATCGACGATGTGTTGTGCCTATATGTGGCCATCTAAGGCCCGGCCCGGCCGGCCCTCCCAGGCCCGGCCCTAAAATCCAGGGCCTAGGCCCGACGGGCTTGCCCGTGGGCCGGGCTTGGGCCTGAGTTTTGAGCCCACCAGCAGGGCCGGGCCGGGCTTGGGCTTGGCTAATTGGAAATTTAAGGAAGAGGCCCGGCCCATGGCCCCAGGCCCGACGGGCTTTTCAGGGCTTGGGCCGGGCTTGGGCTTCGAAGTAGGCTTTATGGCAGGGCCTGGGCCGGGCATGGGCCTCGGTTTTTTGCCGTGGGCTTTTTAGGGCCAGGCCCAAGCCCGGCCCGGCCCGGCCCATGGCCAGGTATAGTTGTGCCACACGAGGGCCGACATGGTGATCAGAAAGTTCTGGGTAATTTCTCTTTTACACAATAAAAAATCAATAATAGCTAGTTATTGTACTAATCGGTGTTGTCTCGTTTGATTGCAGACCTTCTATAGGTGTGAGGAGGGATATGAGGAGGCCGCGGCAAAGGTTATCGATGACGAGAGCAGGCGCCTACTACAGAACTTACGGCACGAGGCTCGGGTACAGGCTGTTCGAGACTACTACGCCTCGCGGCGTATTAAGAAGGACAAGTCGTCGTGCCGCGGAAAGTTTCTGCACAAGGAGCAGTACATGAAGGTAATTACCTATTCTTAAGGCCTTGTACTTAGTTTCCTTGCTTTGATTCATAGGCGTAGCTCTCAAATTTCTCTTTACTAACTTAGGTGCCCCCGAGTTGGTGTGCGGATAAGATGGATTATTGGGAGTCGTTGGTGAATGAGTGGTGCTCTGACGAATGGCGAGCCGTCCACGACGATTGCAAGGAACGGCGTGCCCAAATGGAAGGTGTGCCACACCATCAAGGCAGCGCCAACTTATTTCAGTTCGGGCGGAACTGGGTATGTGGTTTGCTTCATGATTCCTGCAATTCATTCTTGATGCTAGCTTGACCCCTTTATTAATACTTTGTTCCTCTCTTGTAGGCGCATTACAATAAGACGGAGGTGCCACAGGTGTACGACCTCTATGCCATGGCCCATACTGCCTCGTACAAGAAGGCCAAGGCATTCTCTGAGTCTGACCTCGATAATCGCGACAACTTCACCAACATCTCCTCCCACAACAAGCTCGTGAGGTACAGAGATGTGGGGAAGGCGGTGAATGGGGAGGACTTCAACCCGAGCCAGCATCCTATAGATCCAGAGCTGGTGATGATAGCTGGCGGTGGGAGGCCCCATGGCCATATAGCCATTGGAGATGGACATATACGGTCTTCGCGCACTCTCCGGCAGATCAAGGCGCGCCAAACGAGCTCCTGTCCTGAGATAAGGCCTCGTCCACGGCCAGTCGAGCTCGCCATCGAGGTTAGTCATACGGACTCAGATAGCTTTCCTCCATTACATTGTGTGTGCGAACAAAGATGATTAGAATGCTAACGAGGAGTTGTGTTGCAGGCTGCTCTACAGAAAGAGAGAGAGGCAACCCAGGCGCTTCTGGCGGAACAGGCCCGGCAGGCGGCGGAGGAGAAGAGGGATTTGGAGGAGAGGATGGCTAGGTTGTTGGAGGAGGAGAGGGCACGGAACGATGTGTCTCACCGGGCCATGTACGAGCTCCTCCTGGTAAGTTTCTTCTTCATATTAGCCAAATCATGCACTACATGTTCGTTTCATTAATAACCAATATGATTGACTTGTCAAAACCAAATGTGCAGTCTTTGTGCGAGAAGACCGGCCAGACCCCTTCGCCGATGCCAGTCATTACCACGACTGGAACGGTGAGTTTCATTTCAATGTTCATTAGTTCGTAGTCTTAACCTTTCAGCGTCATCATGCTAACGCAAATGATATTTGGTGCAACATAACTCCCGAGCCGCATCGCACGATCCTTCTCCAGGGCCAAGTAGTGCTCCAGGTGACACCGGCCCAAGCAACCCCGATGCTTCACCTCCATGATGACGAGGACGGTAAGCCCTAATATGCCACTTACTTGGCTCATTTTGTCAAACAAAGACAAACTTAGCACAAAGACAAACTTAGCACAAAGACAAACTTAGCACTTAGACAAATGTCATATTTTACCTAAGTTAGCTTTGTTTCCTCTAAAAAGACATAGTAAGCTTACTTACCTCCAAAATGACATATTGTACCTAAGTTAGCTCTAAAATGACCTATACTTAGCATTGTTTCTTCCACAATGACATAATAAGCTTTGTTAACTCAAAAATGGCATAATAGACTTGGTAACCTCATAGATGCCATAGACTTAGCTTATTTTCTTGCAAAATGACACAATAAGCTTAGTTAGGTCAAAAATGTGATAATTACCTAGGTTAGCTCTAAAATGACACAAATAAGCAATAAGAAGAAGAAAAACAAGAGGAGAAAGAGAGAGAAGAAAAACTCTTCTTCATCATCTTCTTCTTCTAGATCTTCTACTTCTTCTAGTATTCTTATTCTAACTTTCTTATTTCCAATGTTGCAGATTTGATTGAGTTCACGGCAGCTTGCTTTGATGTAGTGCTAGTGTTTACTTTCTGTTTTCATTTTGTATCAATGAACTTACGTGAAACTTTCTACCTATGTATGTATGGATGAAACTATTGTAATATGGTGAACAATGTGACATTTGATACTTTTAATTTGGTATAATTGTTGGTTGATCATATCCATATGGCAGGGATATTGTTTCTGTGAAATATATATATATATACATATCATATATTTGCCTGTGAAAATTGTTGAATATAACAAAAACAGGCAAAAAAGAGGCAATACAGCCTCTTTGCCGTCTGCCCCGAACGGCAAAGACGGCTATGCCGACGGCCACCCTCGGCAAAGAGGGCATGTGGCAGCCACATGTTAAACCTGGGAGCGCCAGGCCTGGGGCCATTTGGCTTCTTTGCCGACGGTGGCCGTCGGCAAAGGGCTAGGCGGGGGGCCGTCAGGGGCGGACGGCAAAGGGCTAGGCGGGGGGCCGTCAGGGGCGGACGGCAAAGGGCTAGGCGGGGCCGTCTGGGGCAGACAGCAAAGGCCTGTGTGGGGCCGTCCTGGGCAGACGGCAAAGGCCGGTGTGGGGCCGTCCTGGGCAGACGGCAAAGGCCTGTGTGGGGCCGTCCTGGGCAGACGGCAAAGGACTGAGTGTTTGCCGTCCGGGGGTTGACGGCAAAGGGTTTGGTGGGGGCCGTTAGCCACCTGACGGTGCTAACGTCAGTACTACGCCGTCCAGGTGCGTTGCCGTCTGCAGGCTGACGGCAAAGAAACTTTGCCGTCCGCTGTGCCAAGGCAGACGGCAAAGAACCTCTTTGCCGGAGTTTATTCGGCCCAAAATTTTGCCGACCGCTGGCGGACGGCAAAGGTCTTTGCCGTCCGTGGTTGTGCCTTTGTCGTCCGCCATGGCGGACGGCAAAGAGCTTGATTCCTGTAGTGATAGCGTATCTTTTCATCAGTTGTAAACAGAGCATCAATATCATTTAGTTTCATAAGGTGTTCGACAACAGTTTCATTTTCATAACCGTGGAAAGGATCAGGCTCTACTATAGGAATTAACTCAGGGTCCACAGAGAACTCATAATCCTTATCAGTAACAAATATAGGAGAAGTAGCAAATTTAGGATCATATTTCATTTTCTCCATCATAGATTTTTCTTTCAGTTTGCATAGCAGTTTCTTCAAGTCATCTTTATTTTCACAAGCAAAGAAATCCCTAGTTGTTTCCTTATCCATGACATAACCTTCAGGTACATAAGGTAATTCATATCTATTAGGAGAGCGAGGTGAACAGGTGATTCAAAGTCCTCATCAGTTTCAGCATTTTCAAGTTCCCTAGCTTTAGCAATATGAGCATCAAGTAATTCATGCAGTGGCACAGTTTCAGTTTCAACATGTGTAGCAATAGTATCATCATTAATTTCATAGGTAGCATCATCAAGTTCATGTGACATATCAGGAAGATCAACAGGCGGTGGTGTAACAAGCTGATTCAAAACAGTAGGTGAATCAAAAGCAGAGCTAGATGGCAGTTCCTTACCTCCTCTCGTGCGAGAGGGGATGATCTTAGTTCGATTATCTTTTAGATTCTTCATAGTGGCAATTGGATATCCTCAAGTTAACATAATAAATAGAGCTATGCTCCCCGGCAACGGCGCCAGAAAAAGGTCTTGATAACCCAAAAGTATAGGGGATCGCGACAGTCTTCACGGGTAGTATTTCACCCTAATTTATTGATTCGACACAAGGGGAGCCAAAGAATATTTATTGTCCTTGATAGTTGAGTTGTCAATTCAACCGCGCCTGGGATATCTCTCTGCAGCAAAGGTTTAGTAGCACGGCAAATAGTAGTAGCAAAAGTAACAGTAATAGTGACAACAACAATTTTGTAACAGTAGCTGTAGCAATAGTAACCTAGCAAGATTCAGTATATGTAAAGCGTAGGCACATGGATCGGTGATGGATAATGATTTAGATGACGTCAATCATGTAACAGTTACACACTAGGGTGACACAGAACTAGCTCCAATTCATCAATATAATGAAGGCATCTATTCTGTATATAGTCATACGTGCTTGCGATAAGAACTTGCATGACATCTTTTGTCCTACCCTCCCGTGGCAGCGGGGTCCTATTGGAAACTAAGGGATATTAAGGCCTCCTTCTAATAGAGAACCGGAACAAAGCATTAACACATGGTGAATACATGAAATCCTTAAACTACGGCAATCACCGGAAAGAATCCCAATTACTGTCACCTTGGGGTATGCGGATCAAGACACGTAATAGGTGCATACAACTTGCAAGACATGATCCAAATCAATCTTATATTCAGAGGTAATATAATGTGTTCAGATCTGAAATCATGGCACTCGGGCCCTAGTGACAAGCATTAAGCATAGCAAAGTCATAGCAACATCAATCTCAGAACATAGTGGATACTAGGGATCAAGCCCTATCAAACTTAACTCGATTACATGATCAATCTCATCCAATCCCACCACCGTCCAGCAAGCCTACAAAGGAATTACTCACTCCCGGTGGTGAGCATCATGGCGATGTTGATGGAGAAGGGTTGGTGATGACGATGGTGATGATTTCCCCTCTCTGGAGCCCCAAACGGAGTCCTGATCAGCCCTCCCAAGGAAGAACAGGAGGTGACGGCGGCTCCGTGATGACCCACAAGTATAGGGGATCAATCGTAGTCCTTTCGATAAATAAGAGTGTCGAACCCAACGAGGAGCAGAAGGAAATGACAAGCGGTTTTCAGCAAGGTAATTTCTGCAAACACTGAAATTGGAGGTAATGGATAGTTTGATAGCAAGATAATTGGTAACAAGCAAGTAACGGTAACGGTAAATAAAGTGCAGTAAGGTAGCCCAATCCTTTTGTGGCAAAGGAAAGTCCAGAACAATCTCTTATAATAGGCAAAGTGTTCTTGAGGGTACACGGGAATTTCATCTAGTCACTTTTATCATGTTGGTTTGATTTGCGTTCGCTACTTTGATAATTTGATATGTGGGTGGACCGGTGCTTGGGTGCTGTTCTTACTTGAACAAACCTCCCACTTATGATTAACCCCCTCGCAAGCATCCGCAACTAAGAGAAAATTATTAAGATAAAATCTAACCATAACATTAAACGTTTGGATCCAAATCAGCCCCTTATGAAGTAGCGCATAAACTAGGGTTTAAGCTTCTGTCACTCTAGCAACCCATCATCTAATAACTACTCCACAATGCATCCCCTTAGGCCCAAGATTGGTGAAGTGTCATGTAGTCGACGTTCACATGACACCACTAAGGGAATCACAACATACATATCATCAAAATATCGAACACATATCAAATTCACATGATTACTTGCAACATGATTTCTCCCGTGACCTCAAGATCAAAGGGGTATTGAATAGCATAATGGATCTGAACATATAATCTTCCACAAAATAAACATATAGTAATCAACTACAAGATGTAATCAACACTACTAGTCACCCACAGGTACCAATCTGAGGTTCCGGTACAAATATTGAACACAAGAGATGAACTAGGGTTTGAGAGGAGATGGTGCTGTTGAAGATGTTGATGAAGATTGGCCTCCCAGAGATGAGAGGGGTGTTGGTGATGACGATGGCTTCGATTTCCCCCTCCGGGAGGGAAGTTCCCCCGGCGGAATCGCTCCGCCGGAGGGCAAAAGTGCTCTTGCCCAAGTTCCGCCTCGAGACGGCGGCGTTCCGTCCCGAAAGTCCACTCTGTATTTTTTTCTAGGTCAAAAGACCTTATATACCAGAAGATGGGCACCGGAGGTGGGCCGTGCTAGGCACAACCCACCAGGGCGCGCTTGGGGGGCCTAGCGCGCCCTGGTGTCTTGTGCTCACCAAGGTGGCCCCCTCCGATAGTTATTTTCTCCAGTATTTTTTATATATTCCAAAATAATTCTCCGTAAAGTTTCAGCTTACTTGGAGATGTGCATAATAGGTATCTCTGACGTACTTTTTTAGGTCCAGAATTCCGGCTGCCGGTATTCTCCCTCTTTGTGCAAACCTTGCATATTATGAGAGAAAGGGCATTAGAATCACTCCCTAAAGCATTATTATGCAACAAAACATTATAAATAACAGTAGGAAATCATGATGCAAAATGGACGTATCACTCCGTCTCGTGAAACGCGATGAAAACTTCTCTCTGATTTTTTTTCCGAAGATGTGATTTTATAGGACTGGAATCAGGGTCGGAGGAGCCTCTTGGGCCCAACACACAACAACGTGTGGCCTAGGGGGAGCGCCCTGTTGGCTTGTGGCCCACAGGTGGCCTCCCTCCGATAGGTCTTCGCTCCATAATTCGTTACAAATCCAAGAAAAAATCCACAAAAAGTTTCATCCAATTCCGAGAACTTTTATTTCTGCACAAAAATAACACCAAGGTAGTTCTGCTGAAAACAGCGTCAGTTCGGGTTAGTTCCATTCAAGTCATGCAAATTACAGGTCAAAACTAGAGCAAAAGTGTTTGGAGAAGTAGATACGTTGGAGATGTATCAATCGTACACTCTGAAAGATTGATGATTTTTTTGCTTGTGCATATAAGTATTACTATGTTGATGTTTGTTAATTCATCGTTTCTCAATAAGCATACATGCAAAAGATTACATATTGGGTAGCTTGTCACAACAAAAATTCTATTTTTATCATTTACCTACTCGAGGACGAGCAGGAATTAAGCTTGGGGATGCTGATACGTCTCCAACGTATCTATAATTTTTGATTGTTCCATGCTATTATATTATCATTCTAGGATACTTTTTGAGTAATAATTTACCAATTTATATTATTTTTGAGCACTAACCTATTGACCCAGTGCCCAGTG
Source organism: Elymus sibiricus (assembly GCA_039707655.1). NCBI lineage: Eukaryota > Viridiplantae > Streptophyta > Magnoliopsida > Poales > Poaceae > Elymus > Elymus sibiricus. Next base: position 319,929,703 of record CM077673.1, read on the forward strand.
CCAGTTGTTGTTTTCTGCCTGTTTTTTACTCTCCAGGTTTACAGTAGCAAACGAAGTCCAATTGCCCCAAAAAAATTATGAATTTTTCTGGACCAAAAGAAGACCTGGAAGCTTGAGGAGAAGACCGGAGGCCGCACGAGGGAGGCACAAGCCAACAAGGCGCGCCCAGGGGGTGTCGGGGAACGTTGCATGGGAAACATATAATTTCCTACGAAATACCCAAGATCTATTCAATGGAGATTCTAGCAACGATAGGGAGAGGTGTCTACATACCCTTCTAGACCGAAAGCGTTAACGATCTAGAGATCGTAGTTGGCGTAGTCGTACTCGCGTCGCGATCCAATCCGATCCAAGCACTGCACGTGCGGCACCTCCGAGTTTAGCACACGTCTGGCTCGGTGACGTATCCTCCTTCTTGATCCAGCAAGAGAAGGAGAATAGGTAGATGAGATCTGAACCAACACGACGGCGTGGTGGTGGTGGCAGTGGAATTCCGGCAGGGCTTCGCCAAGCGCGTACGGGAGAAACGTGGGAGGAGTTGGGAGAGCCAATGGCCAAGGGTGAAGGGTTGGCTGCCCCATGCACCTCCCCTATCTATATATAGGCTAGAGGGCAGGGGAGGGCGTCCAAAACACTCCTAGGGCCGACCACAAGGGAGAAAACCCTTTAAACATGAAGATAACATCTTATCTCTAGATTCAACCCTTTAAATTTAGAGATAAGATCTTATCTCTAGATTTAAACGACATGTGCCTTGGGGAATGGTGCAGCTAGCTAATGTGGGTTGTAGCCCCGCCCCTCGGTCCATGTGGGCCCTTCCCGGGTCATTGGGCCCCACGGTGGAACCCCCAGAACCTTCTAGAACCTTCCCGGTACTCTACTGAAAAATTCTCGAACTTTTCTAGAACCCCAAATATGACTTCCCATATATAAATATTTACCTCCGGACCATTCCGGAGCTCATCGTGATGTCCCGGATGCCATCCAGTACTTCGAACAACTTTTGGAGTTTCCACTATTAATATCTCAACATTACCCTAGCGCTACCGAACGTTAAGCGTGTGACCCTACGGGTTCGAGAATCATGTAGACATGAGTGAGACACTTCTCCGGCCAATAACCAATAGAGGGACCTGGATGCCCATACTTTTTCCTACATATTCCATGAAGATCTTCATTGGTCGAACCACGATGTCAAGGATTCAATCAATCCCGTATGCAGTTCCCTTTGTCCATCGGTATTTTACTTGCCCGAGATTCGATCATCGGTATCTAGTTCAATCTCATTACCAACAAGTCTCTTTACTCGTTTTGTAATACAAGATCCCATGACTAACTCCTTAGTCACATTTCTTGCAAGCTTCTTGTGATGTTACATTACCGAGAGGGCCAGAGATACCTCTCCATCATACGGAGTGACAAATCCCAGTATCGATCCATGCCAACCCCACAGATACCCTCGGAGATACCTACAGAGCATCTTTATGATCACCCAGTTACGAAGTGACGTTTGATACACACAAGGCATTCCTCTCGTGTAAGGGAGTTGCATGATCTCATGGTCTTAGGAACAGATACTTGACATGAAGTAAGCAGTAGCAATAAACTTAGTGATACGATCAAATGTTATGCTTACGGTTTGGTTTTGTCCATCACATCATTCTCCTAATGATGTGATCCCGTTATCACATGACAACTCATGTTTATGGTCAGGAAACCTTAACCATCTTTGATCAACGAGCTAGTCTAGTAGAGGTTCACTAGGGACACGGCGTTGTATTTGTATCCACACATGTATCTGAGTTTCCGATCAATACAGTTCTAGCATGGATAATAAATGGTTATCATGAATAAGGAAATATGATAATAACCACTTTATTATTGCCTCTAGGGCATATTTCCAACAGGGGGTGGTCACGCCCTGATGGCTTGTTCCTCCCTGGTGGCCCTCCTGACCCCGTTCTCTAGCCTATAAATTCACATATATTCCAAAAGCCCCTAGAGGGCATCCCGAAACACTTTTTCTGCTGCTGCAAGTCTCTGTTCCACCGTGATCCCTTCTGGAGCTCCATTCCGGCACCCTGCCGGAGGGGGGATAGATAACGGAGGGCCTCTTCATCAACCTTGCTGCCCTCATGATGATGTGTGAGTAGTTCACCACAGACCTACGGGTCCGTAGTTAGTACCTAGATGGCTATCCCTCTCTCTTTTGATCTTCAATACAATGATCATCGCATCTTCGCTTTGATCTATTCAATGTAATTCTTTTGTACGGTGTGTTCGTTGGGATCCGATGAATTGTGGGTTTATGTTTTAGATTATTCATGAAAAGTATTTGAGTCAAACCTGGATATTAATATTCTTATTTGCATGATTATTATAGCTTCGTAAATCTCTCTGATCTATTGAAATAGTTTGGCCAACTAGATTGATATTTCTTCGGTGAGAGGGGTGCGTTGTAGTGGGTTTAACCTGACGGGTTTGTATATCCCAGTGACAAAGTAGGAGAAAAGATACGTCTTTGTGTTGTTGCCACTAAGGATAAAACGATGGGTTTAGTTCATATTAATTGAATTCTCTTTGTCTACATCATGTCATCGTTCTCCAAGCATTACTCTGTTTGTCATGAATTTAATAAGTAGAGAGACAAGCATAGAAGCGCTCTTGAAGTGGAGTAATAGTAATAGGTGCAGGCAGGAGTCGGCCTATTTGCTTATGGACGTGATGCCTATATATACATGATCATTGTCGTGAATATCACATAACTATGTGCTTTTCTATCAATTGCCCAACAGTAATTTGTTTACCTTGGTTTCATAACTTAGGGAAATACTTACCCGTATTGTGCTGCAATTACCCATTCCTCTTCATCCATAACCCAACGCAGATCACATGTATCACTCACCAACCTGAAAAAAGGAAACGTGACTATGGCAGAATATCTAGACAAGATCAAGGCGCTCTCGGATGAGATCGCTAATACATCTCCAATGTATATATAATTTTTGATTGTTCCATGCTATTATATTATCATTCTAGGATACTTTTTGAGTAATTATTTACCAATTTATATTATTTTTGACCACTAACCTATTGAGCCAGTGCCCAGTGCCAGTTCCTGTTTTTTCTGTGTTTTTTGTTTCGCAGAAATTCCATATCAATCGAAGTCCAAACGCGATAAAAATTTACGAACATTTTTTTTGGAATATATGTGAATTTTGGGAGTCGATATCAACGCAAGACGGTGCCCGAGGGAGGCACAAGCCAACAGGGCGTGGCTTGGGGGGCCGCACCCTGATGGCTTGTGCCTCCCCCTTAAGTCGATTGGGGCTCTCCTTCCGCATCAAGAAAGATATTTTCACGATAAAAATCCCCTCAAAATTTCAGCCCGATCGGAGTTACGGATCTCCGGATATTTAAGAAACGTTGAAGGGGTCAGAAACCAGTCGCAAAAACAGAGGAGAAACAGAGAGAGAGAGAGAGAGAGAGAGAGAGAGAGGGAGATCCAATCTCGGAGGGGCTCCTGCCCTCCGGAAGTCATGGAGGCCATGGAACATAGGGGAAACCCTCCTCCCACCTAGGGAGGAGGCCCAGGAAGAAGAAGAAGGAGGGGGGCTCTCTCCCCCTCTCTCCCGGTGGCGCCGAAGCGCCGCGGGGGCATCCATCGTGACGGCAATCTACACCAACAACTTCGCCGCCATCACCAAAAACTCTCTCCCCCTCTATGCAGCGGTGTAAACCCTCTTCTCCCCGCTGTAATATCTACTTAAACATGGTGCTTAATGCTATATAATATTATCCAATGATGTGTGGCTATCCTATGATGTTTGAGTAGATTTCTTTTGTCCTATGGGTTGATTGATGATCGTGATTGGTTTGAGATGTATGTTCTATTTTGGTGTTGTCCTATGGTGCCCGCCGTGTCACGCAAGCGTGTGGGATCCCCGCTGTAGGGTGTTGCAATATGTTTATGATTCGCTTATAGTGGGTGGCTAGAGTGATAGAAGCTTACACCCGAGTAAGGGGGTTGTTTACGTATGGGATAAAGGGGACTTGATGTGTTAATGCTATGGTTGGGTTTACCTTAATGAATTTCTAGTAGTTGCGGATGCTTGCTAGAATTCCAACATAAGTGCATATGATCCAAGTACGGAAAGTATGTTAGTGTATGCCTCTCCCTCATATAAAACTGCAACAATGATACCGGTGTAGTTATCGATTGCCTAGGGACAAATCTTTCTCTTGTGCTACAAAAAGCTTTCTACTAAACAACTAACTAAATTAATATTTATCTAAACAGCCCCTAACTTTTATTTACTTGTTCTTTATTACCTTGCAAAACTATCTTCACACCTACTAAGTACTTCTAGTTTCTTTCCCGCAAAGTCGTTTCATACTTGTTCTAGTTAAAGTAAGCGTTAGCGTGCGTAGAGTTGTATCGGTGGACGATAGAACTTGCAAGAATATTAATTCTACCTTTAGCTTCGTTGGGTTCGACACTCTTACTTACCGAAAAAGGCTACAAACGATCCCCTACACTTGTGGGTTATCAAGACCTTTTTCTGGCACCGTTGCCGGGGAACAATAGCGTACTGGTTCATATTCTCGTGTGTGCTTGTTTGCTTTATCACTAAGTAATTTTTATTTTCTGTTATTTTTTGTTTTATTTTCTGTTATTAGTTGTCTTATCTTTAGTTATGGATATGGAACACAAAATACCAAAAAAATTAGTTGTACTTGCTACTCACGGAGATGGGGAACCTCCTAAAACCCTCGATCCTGGTTATGTGAAATACATTAACTACTCCTTTGATAATCCCAAGAAATCCTCATTGAACTTGATAATGGGAGACACGTTGGATCAACGTGAGTACTTTAGGGATTATCGCTTGTCTCAAAAAGGGAAACACTTATGGGATCAAATTAAAATGTTGCGTTGGTATGCTTGGGATGTATGTTTGAGATGTGATTATACTTGTTGCTCTAAGATTAAGGGTCTTCATCTTCCCTTTCAATGTGAATTTAATGATAATAAAACCTTGGCTTCTTATGCTAAAGGTATTTATGATTACTATGATGTGAAACAAATAGAAGAATTTGTAGCTTTTAAGGGTGCATATGAAATTGCTTCTTTGATTGAAAAGTATGATGATATTCCTTATAAATCTGAAAATTTTGCCATAGTTAAATATCGCTATGAGAATTATGAGTGCAATGCCGATATTAATGAATTTATTGAGAGAATGTCCGCTGCCTTGGAAGAGACTAATGTTTTGCAGGAATCTATGGAAGAAGACATTGTTGAAACTGTGAGCTCATTAGATGAAAAAGATGAGGAGGAGAGCGAAGAACAAAAGGAGGAAGAGCGGATTAGCTACCCGTGCCCACCTTCTAATGATAGTAACTCTTCAACTCATACATTGTTTAATTTCCCTTCGTACATGCCGAAAGATGAATGCTATGATGATTGTTATGATCCCTTGGATTCATCTGAAATATCCCTTTTTGATGAACTTGATGCTTGCTATGCTTGTGGCCGTGATGCCAATATGAATTATGCTTATGAAGATGAACTTGCTATAGATCCATATGTTAAGCATGAAATTGTTGCTATTGCACCCACACATGATAGTCCTATTATCTTTTTGAATTCTCCCAACTACACTATATCGGAGAAATTTGCACTTATTAAGGATTATATTGATGGGTCGTGTTTTACTATCACACATGATGATTTTGATGAATATAATATGCATGTGCTTGATTCTCTTACTTGAAATTATTATGAGAGAGGAACCAAATGCTATTATATTATCATTCTAGGATACATTTTGAGTAATTATTTACCAATTTATATTATTTTTGAGCACTAACCTATTGACCCAGTGCCTAGTGCCATTTCCTGTTTTTTGTGTGTTTTTTGTTTCGCAGAAATTCCATATCAATCGAAGTCCAAATGCGATAAAAATTTACGAACATTTTTTTTGAATATATGTGAATTTTGGGAGTCGGAATCAACGCAAGACGGTGCACGAGGGAGGCACAAGCCAACAGGGCGCGGCCTGGGGGGCGCGCCCTGATGGCTTGTACCTCCCCCGTAAGTCGGTTGGGACTCTCCTTCCGCCGCAAGAAAGATATTTTCGCGACAAAAATCCTCTCGAAATTTATGCCCGATCGGAGTTACGGATCTCCGGATATTTAAGAAACGGTGAAGGGGTCAAAAACCAGTCGCGAAAACAGAAGAGAAACAGAGAGAGAGAGAGATCCAATCTCGGAGGGGCTCCTGCTCTCCGGGAGACATGGCGGCCATGGACCAGAGGGGAAACCCTCCTCCCACCTAGGGAGGAGGCCAAGGAAGAAGAAGAAGGAGGGGGGCTCGCTCCCTCTCTCTCCCGGTGGCGCCGGAGCACCGTCGGGGCGCCACCGGGGCATCCATCATGACAGCGATCTACACCAACAACTTCGCCGCCGTCACCACCAACTCTCTCCCCCTCTATGCAGCGGTGTAAAATCTCTTCTCCCCACTATAATATGTACTTAAACATGGTGCTTAATGCTATATATTATTATTCAATGATGTGTGTCTATCCTATGATGTTTGAGTAAATTTCTTTTGTCCTATGGGTTGATTCATGATCGTGATTGGTTTGAGATGTATGTTCTATTTTGGTGTTGTCCTATGGTGCCCGCCGTGTCGCGCAAGCATGTGGGATCCCCGCTATAGGGTGTTGCAATATGTTTATGATTCGCTTATAGTGGGTGGCTAGAGTGACAGAAGCTTACACCCGAGTAAGGGGATTGTTTACGTATGGGATAAAGGGGACTTGATGTGTTAATGCTATGGTTGGGTTTACCTTAATGAATTTCTAGTAGTTGCAGATGCTTGCTAGAATTCCAATATAAGTGCATATGATCCAAGTACGGAAAGAATGTTAGCGTATGCCTCTCCCTCCTATAAAACTGCAACAATGATACCGGTCTAGTTATCGATTGCCTAGGGACAAATCTTTCTCTTGTGCTACAAAAAGCTTTCTACTAAACAACTAACTAAATTAATATTTATCTAAACAGCCCCTAACTTTTATTTACTTGTTCTTTATTACCTTGCAAAACGATCTTTACACCTACGAAGTACTTCTAGATTCTTTCTCGCAAAGTAGTTTCATACTTGTTCTAGTTAAAGTAAGCATTAGCGTACGTAGAGTTGTATCGATGGACGATAGAACTTGAGAGAATATTAATTCTACCTTTAGCTCCTCATTGGGTTCGACACTCTTACTTTTCGAAAACGGCTACAAACGACCCCCTACGCTTTGTGGGTTATCAATCGCATGCACTGGAGCGGCGCTAACAAGCGGCGAGATCATCTCACAGGTTCTGGCCGGCATCGACCTCGACTACAACCCGGTCATGTTGGCTCTTGCTGCGTGGGTGGAGCTCGTAACCGTCCAAGAGTTATACACGAAGCTGTAAAGCTTCGACGTGCGCCTAAATCTTCTTCATGGGATGAACGTGCGGCAGTCGTCGGCTAATGTTGCCTCGCGTGGCCGCGGGACTACTCGTGGGCACGATTACCAGGGCAGGAGTCACGGAAATAGAGGTGGTGGGTGCGGCCGTGGGAACAGCCAAGGCGCACGTCCGAACGGAGGTGGCTACAATAATAGGCGGCTACAACAACAACACCTCCGCACGGTCTGGAGGGGGTGGCTACACCAACAATCACAACTCCTCTGGACAATCCTCCTCCAATGGTCGTGTTCGGTGCCAACTCTACAAAAAGGCAGGCCATGAGGTCATGAACTATTGGCACCATTACAATGAGGACTATGTTCCCGACGCTCGTGTTGTTGCAGTTGCAATCCGGGAGCAAGGAGGTGATGCTACCATATGGTACACCGACTCGGGAGCCACCAATCATGTCACCAACGAGCTTGAGAAGCTTTCCATGAGGGAAAAGTACTTCGGCAATGATCAAATTCACACTTCAAGCGGTGGAGGTATGGATATGTGTCATGTTGGTCAAGCATCTATTAATTCCCCTAATCTTAAACGCGATCTAGTCCTAGAAGATGTCCTTCATATTCCACAAGCCGACAAGAATCTTGCATCTATGTCTCGTTTAACTGCCGATAATAATGTCTTGTTTGAAACTCATCCCAAGTATTTTTTTCATAAAGGATCAGGCAACGAGGGAGCTCATTCACCACGATAGATGCATTGGAGGCTTGTATCCCATCACATCCAGAGCTTTTAGTCGCAAGCATCGTCGTCAAGTTTACTCCATCGTGAAGCCCTCCTTGGCAAGATGGCATCAAAGATTAGGACATCGTTATAGTCAAGAAAGTAGTGAATAAAGGCAATCTTGCATTGTCATCTAGTTCTAGTAATGAGTCTGTGTGTGATGCTTGTCAATGTGCAAAAAGTCACCAACTTCCCTATCCTAGGTCTAATAGTGTGTCAGATGCTCCGTTGGAACTTAGTTGAAGTGATGTATGGGGTCATGCAAGAGATTCTTTTGCCAGAAAAAAATATTATGCCAGTTTTATTGATGAATTTAGCAAATTCACTATATTTGCTTAAGTATAAATCTAAAGTTCTTTCTATCTTTCAAGAATTTCAGAAAATTGTTGAGCGTCAGTTTGACAAAAGAATTCTTGCAGTCCAAAGTGACTGGGGAGGAGAGTATGAGAAACTCAACTCTTTCTTTCGCAATATTCGTATTGCACATCATATCTCTTGCTCTCATGCTCATCAACAAAATGGCTCTGCCGAGCGTAAACATCGTCACATTGTAGAAGTAGGCCTATCTCTTCTAGCTCATGCATCAATGCCACTAAAATATTGGGATGAAGCTTTTATTGCTGCAACCTATCTTATCAATCACCTTCCTACCAAAGTTATTGGCAATATTACTCCCTTGGAAAAATTGTTTCATCATAAACCCGAACTTGTTACCCTAACCTTCGTCCGTATAATCATCACAAACTTGAGTTTCATTCCACTCAATGTGTGTTTCTTGGCTCTAGTAACCTTCACAAAGGGTACAAGTGTCTTGAAATTTCCACCGGACGCATATATATTTCTCAAGATGTTGTTTTTGATGAAGCAGCGTTTCCCTTTGCTAAACTTCATCCCAATGCCGGTGCTTTACTCCGTGTAGAAATTGCACTTCTTCCTGATTAGATGCCTAGTTCAGATCACGGGGGAGAGATAAATAGTGCTAATCATATGACTAGTTCCAAAGAAATTTTTAATTTTGATGCTAAGTGTGCAGTTTATGGACGTCATTTTATGCAAAGGAGTACAGCCAAAACGGACGCTGGATCCCAGGCTGATTCGGGTGACAGCAGCGGTAGTCTCGGCGAGTGATCCGAGGCAGATCCACGCCAGGAGGCAGCGGTAGACACGACAGAAGCGCGATCCAGGAGGATCCCAGCGCGCTGCATGCGTTGGATGCAGGACTAGCCAACAACCCCAATAGTTCGAGGCCCGCCGGCCCAGCCAGCAGAAGCCCGCGCCAATCACGGGCCGAGCAGGTAGGCGCTACGTCCCGCATGGCCAAGGGGTCGCCTGCTGACGATGCCACACGGCGCTCTCCTGGTGGCTCAGCGATCACGAGGCGGATTTCTGGTGCATTGGATCACGAACTGGGTGATGCACAAAATACAGCGGGATCTTCTGTGGCAACAAATCCTGCTATAGAACCAGCCACACCAGGATCTTGTGCGGCAACTCAGGTTCGTGTGACGGCTCCTATGCAAGAAATTTCACGTCGTCATACTAGATCTCAATCTGGTATTCTCAAAGCAAAAGAGTACACAGATGGCACTATAAGGTATGATAAAGTTAAACGTGCTTTTCTTACTAGTATGGGTGAACCAACACATTTGCATGATGCACTTGCTAGTAAAGATTGGAAAGAAGCCATGGATAATGAATATGAGGCACTCATGAAAAATAAAACATGGCATTTCGTACCACCAGAGAAGGGCAAAAATGCCATAGACTGCAAATGGGTATATAAGATTAAAAGAAAATCTGATGGAAGCATAGACAAGTATAAGCCCATATTAGTTGTAAAAGGTTTTAAACACAGGTTTGGTATTGATTATGAAGATACTTTTAGTCTGGTTGTTAAAGCAACTACTATTCAACTTGTACTGTCCATTGCTGTTTCCAAAGGATGGAATCTAAGGCATCTAGATGTTCAGAATGCGTTTCTTCATGGTGTTCTGGAAGAAGAGGTTTTTATGCGGCAACCACTAGGATATGAGAATGTAAGCACCCCTCATTATATTTGCAAGTTAGACAAAACTTTGTATGGATTGAAACAGGCCCCAAGAGCCTCGTACTCAAGGTTGAGCACTTAGTTACAACAACTTGGGTTTACACCATCAAAAGCTGATACCTCTTTATTCCTCTACAATAAAGGCAATGTCACTATATTTGTTCTTGTATATGTTGATGACATAATTGTTGCTAGTTCAAGTCCAGATGCCACTACTTGTTTGCTCAAGGAATTGAAGATGAAATTTGCTCTTAAGGATTTGGGAGATCTGCATTGCTTCCTTGGTATAGAGGTGAGGGATCACTAGAATAGTGTCTAGAGGGGGGGTGAATAGACTACAAGCAGGAATTAAAAACCTAACCTTTTCCCAAGTTAATTGGTTGGCAGATTTTAGCATTTCATGACAAGATAGCAAGTCTAACAGCCCTACACATGCAAGTCAACAAATATGGCAGCGGAAAGTAAAAACATTGCACATGAAGTAAAGAGTAGAGATATGGAGATCAAACGCAATTGGAGACGCAAGGATTTTTCCCGTGGTTCCGATAGGTGGTGCTATCGTACGTCCACGTTTATGGAGTCTTTAACCCACGGAGGGTAACGGCCGCGAGAGTCCACGGAGGGCTCCACCCATAAGGGTCCACGAAGTAGCAACCTTGACTATTCCATAACGGCTTCCGTCCACGAAGGACTAGCCTCACTATGGGTAGATCTTCACGAAGTAGGCGATCTCCTTGCCCTTACAAACTTCTTGGTTCACTCCACAACACGAAGTAGGAGGCTCCCAAGCGACACCTAACCAATCTAGGAGGCACCACCCTCCAAAAGGTAATAGGCTCGGTAATGATGATGAACTCCTTGCTCTTGTGCTTCAAGATGATAGACTCCTCAACACACAATCACTCTCTCACAGATTTGGCTTGGTCGAAGAGATGGGATTGGTGGAAAACAACTTGGGGAGGCTAGAAATCAAGATCCATATGGTTGGAGTTGAAGATCTTGACCTCAACACAAGACTAGGTGGTTCTCTCTCAGAAAACTGGATTGGGCAAGTATGGAATAGTTCTGAGTGCTTCTCTTTCGAGTAGGTGGTGGTGAAGGGGTATATATAGGCATCCCCAAAAATCCAACCGTTACACACAAAATGACCAACTCGGTGACACCGATGTGTTAATCTCGGTGGTACCGAAGTGACCAAAAGGTGGCAACTTTTGAATCTCGGTGAGACCGATATAGGAAACTCGGTTGCACCGATAAGGTGACCAACGGTCAGATTGACAATCTCGGTGACGCCGATCCAACAATCTCGGTTGCACCGATATTGTGAATTTGCATAACAGAGAGTTGGCAACCCAAACTCGGTGGCACCGGTACAGAATCGGTTGCACCGAAGTGGCTAGGGTTTGGTTGAGTCTGTCTGAGGTGAGAATCGGTGGCACCGGAATGGAAAAGTTGGTTGCACCGATTTTGAGTATTTGGCTATGACAGACTTTGGTGGGAGAGCTTGTGGGTGTTTTTGGTGACTATCACTTGTGCACGTATGAGCATTTTGTTCACCAACAAAACCTTACCCCCTTTTAATAGTATTGGCTTTCCTATGGACTCAAAGTGATTTCTCACAAATATAAAATGTAGAGTCCTCTTGCTTGAAGCTTTGCCAACCTATTTCCTTGCACCTTGGGGTATTCCACAATCTCCACAATGCTTTTGCCAACCCTCTCTGTGGACTTTATCTGAAATACACTAGGTATAAGTATTAGTCCAAGAGACAATGTATGTTGTCATGAATTATCAAAACCACCAAGGGAGGCCCCCTTACAAAGCAAATCAAAAGATACACCGTAAGCCTAGAACAAGCCTAACGCCTCGCCGTGGCCTGAACAGAGACCCCCGAGCTCAATGACAACGCCCCCAAGAGTGTGACGGCGCGAAGCGTCGCCACTGCCGAGTCTGAGCACAGACAAAGGTTTTCACCATGAGCCCTGGCACCAGGACGAGATCCACGACGACGTCTTCAAGAAGCAAGCGGCACCCGCGGGCGTCGCCGTCATCGGCACCAGAGGCGCGGAGCTTTCACTCGGACACTCGCCTGCACCACCAAGAGGGATCCTGGCCACCACCTCAATGAAGGCCAACTTGTCCAACCCAGATTTGGACAGTGCCAAAGCAGGCCTTAGCCTCCCGCCACTACATCTCTAGTCGCCCACACGACCAGAAGATGGAGCCACCACCGCCACCACGAAGCCTGCCGGAAAGCCAATCGTGAAGCCCGCCGTCCAGGGCCGCCACCCCGGCATCCATGCCCCTAGGCACCACCAATCATCCACGTCACGACCACGCGACCACAGTAGGAAGAGTGAAAGGGACCACCTTTCACTCCTAGCCCGGCATCAGCCACCGGGTTTGGGTCGGCACCTCCACAGTAGGAGGCGCCCACACCTGCGTCCCCAGCCGGTCCCAGTGGACCGGGGGGGACACAACCCAGTGACTACCGACGGCCACCGCCAAGCACACTCAAATGGCGCCATGTCTGTGATCAAGGTCGCCGATCCGCACGATGACACAGCAACGCCCGGAGAGCAACCCACGGACCGACGCCACACAGGCACCAAGCAAGAAGGGCACAACGCGATGGCATGCCAACGCGGACCAAGTCAACCCCCCTTGCCTGAACACTGCCGGACACCGTCCACCACCACGATCCAGATCCGCGCCGCCCGTCGAGGACGTCAACAGCCCGGATCACACCGCCGCCCAACCAAGGTAGCAGTGCCGCCCCATCACCTCCCACAAGCACCTCCCGGACCGCACCTGACGACACCTACCCGGAGCACCAACTCCGATCTGCCTCGGGCCCAGATCTGGTCCGCCCGAGCACAAACCCTAGGACAAGGCCACCCCGGCGACCGAACTCGCCCGTCGCCAGCCCGCGCCTAGGAGAAGGGAGGCCACCGCCGCCACCCGCACACCGTCGCCGGACGCCAACCGCCGTGCCGCGCCCACGCCGACCACCTATGCACCCACCACGAGCACCTACCACACGCAGAACCACGGCAGCGGAGAGCCCAACCAGAGCCACAGCCACCGGAGGGGAAATCCGAACCGGAGCAGACCGCTGAGGAGGGCCCCGCGCCACCCGAGGTGACAACAGTCAGATCTGGGGCTGCCAGATCGAACCAGGGCAGCCTCGAGCGCGCCGCCGCACATAGCCCACCACACAGCTCCGGGGGGGCACGACGGGCACGGGCACGCGTGAGCTCCCGCCGCCGCCACCCTTGGCCGCACCGCCGCGCCCCGCCGCCAGCGCGTCACCACAAGCCGGCCGCCTCCAGGCCGCGCCAGAGACCACCGGCCCAGGGGAGAGAGATCCCATCGCCGCCGACGCCGACCGGGCTTTGCCCGGCGGCGCGCCTCGGCGGCGGCGAAGGGAGGGGCTGGGAGGAGGGGTCGGAAAATTGCAAGCCTCTAAGTAGACCAATCTCAACCTCAGAAAAGCTCACCATTGATAGTGGAGAAGCTCTTGGACCTGAAGATGCAACTGATTATAGAAGTGTTGTAGGTGCATTACAATAATTGACTCATACATATCCTGATATTTCTTATTCTGTGAATATGGTGTGTCAGTATCTACATGCACCCACCACTATTCACTAGACTGCAGTTAAAAGGATTGTGAGGTATCTCAGATTTTCAGGAGAGCTTGGACTAAAAATTGTCAAGTCTCCTTCTATGCTTGTATCTGCCTACTCTGATGCAGACTGGGCAGGGTGTGCTGATGACAGAAGATCCACACGTGGATTTGCTGTGCTCCTCGGAACAAATCTTATATCTTGGAGTGCGAGAAAACATGCTACAGTCTCAAGGTCTAGTACTGAGGCTGAGTATAAAGCTCTAGCAAATGCTACAGCAGAAGTATTGTGGATTCAAACATTACTTTATGAGCTTGGAGCTAAAACTCCATGGGCTGCTAGATTATGGTGTGATAATCTTGGTGCAACCTATCTTTTAGCTAATCTTGTTTTTCATGCACGCACAAAGCATATAGAGGTTGATTTCCATTTTGTCAGAGAAAGAGTAACACGCAAGTTACTTGACATAAGGTTCATTCCTAGTGGTGATCAACTGGCCGATGGCTTTACAAAACCACTTACTATGAGAAGGCTCGAGGAGTTCAAGAACAATCTCAACCTTGGAGTTTCTTAGGTTTCGATTGAGGGGGAGTGTTAGAATGCATCGTAATGAGATAGGACTAGGACTAGTGGTTTAAACTCAGTTTCCTATTCTATCTCTTCTTCTATTTATCTCCCTCCTACCGACCTTCCTTGTAATCTCTCGATTGGACTCTCAATCGATCAACTTGTAAGCCACGTGAAAGGACGTGGATGTCGCCTAGAGGGGGGTGTGAATAGGTGCTTTACAATAATTACGATTTAGGCTTGAACAAATGCGGAATAAAACTAGCGTTTAATATGCCAAGCACAAAACCTAAAACAACTAGGCTCACCTATGTGCACCAACAACTTATGCTAAGCAAGATAAACAACCAGTGGCGGAGACAAGGGGGGCGAGCAGGGCCCTGCCCCGCCCCCCTAACGATCGAGGAAACTACCCATTAGTTAGCGGTAAACGTATCAATTCTTTCCGTTTGCAAGTACTCGCCCCCCCCTAATCTCAAGCAATTTGGAGAAAAGGTATACTAGACCCTCCTTGTGTCAAGTATAAAAACAGGAAAAAGAATAGGCCCATGAGATGCCTACCGGCCTCTACTCTAAGTTTTGTGTAGGCCCTAAGTCCTAGTTATACTCTGCCGTGATTTTTATATAAAAAAAAGACTCTGCCGTGAAAACCCAAGTAGTTAGCGCTGCGCCGCTCTGCTTCCTGCACCCCGGCCGACGGCCCTGCCTGCTCGCGATCAGATTGATCCTACGTCGCTGATGTCAGGACAGGTGACGGACCATCCTCCATGCACCACTCGTTGATTCTTATTGTTTTCAATTCTCTTCTTGTGTATGGAAAAATTATACAACAGATTTTTGCTCTTTTGATTATGTGATGTATGATGCCAATTCTGAAAATTGTAGATCAATGCTTATAAAGAGAAAAATGTCGACAAACACCGTGAATATTATTTTATTTTGAAGCGTCGTTTAATGAAAGACGACTTTGCTTTGGCATTGCATGATAATCTACATGGAAATAAGGTTTAATAGCTAAGCTCTCTTCATATAAAACTACTTTTATTTTTTATTTTATTGACAATCATAGAATCGGATTTAAAGTAATACAAATGCAACCATGTGCTACAGCACCTAAGTGATAATTGTTTTATAGTATTATGATAGTTAGTTTTATCATTTATAGCGTCGAAGTGGAAAATTATTATACAAACGCAACATTGTTTGTATTTCCAATTTTTTTATGGACTTTGCTTGGCCCCCATGTCGAAATCCTAGCTAAGTCGTTGGACCTGGCCCCCCTATACTCAAATCCTGGCTCCGCCCCTGTAAACAACTGAGTGATAGCAAGATATATAGCATGAAACAATATGCCTATCACAAAGTAAAGTGCATAAGTAAAGGGCTCGGGTAAGAGATAACCGAGGCACGCGGAGACGACGATGTATCCCGAAGTTCACACCCTTGCGGATGCTAATCTCCATTTGGAGCGGTGTGGAGGCACAATGCTCCCCAAGAAGCCACTAGGGCAGCCGTAATCTCCTCACACCCTCGCACAATGCAAGATGCCGTGATTCCACTAAGGGACCCTTGAGGGCGGTCACCGAACCCGTACAAACAAGGTTGGGGCAATCTCCAGAACTTAATTGGAGGCTCCCAACAACACCACAAAGCTTCACCACAATGGATTACGGCTCCGAGGTGACCTCAAATGCTCGGGGCAATCTCCACAACCCAATTGGAGACCCCGATGCTTGCCCGGAGCTTTGCAACACAATGATTGAGCTCCGAGGCACCACCAACCGTCTAGGGCACTAAAGCACCCAAAAGGCACAAGTTCTAGGATGCTCAAACACCCAAGAGTAATAAGCTTCTCAACTTCTCACTTCCACGTATCACCGTGGAGAACTCAAACCTATGCACCAAATGCAATGGCAAGGGCACACGGAGTGCCCAAGTCCTTCTCTCCCAAATCCCACCACAACAACTAATGCTATGGAGGAAAATGAGAGGAAGAACGAAGAAGAACACGAAGAACTCCAAGATCTAGATCCAAGGGGTTCCCCTCACATAGAGGAGAAAGTGATTGGAGGAAATGTGGATCTAGATCTCCCCTCTCTTTTCCCTCAAGAACTAGCAAGAATCATTGGATGGATTGAGAGTTAGCAAGCTCAAAGAAGGTCAACAATGGGGGGCAAACACGAGCTCTAAAAGATGCGAACCATTGGGGAAGAAGACCCCCTTAAATAGGTTCCCCCAAACCGTTATGTACTCAGCCTGTGCATAAGCGGTAGTACCGCTCGGGTGAGCGGTACTTCCGCTGGTACGGAAGTATCAAACCATAGCGTGCAACAGAGGAGCTCAAAGGAGGCGGTAGAGCCGCCGAAGCGGTACTACTGCTTCCTCCAGTGGTACTTCCGCCCGGAGCGGTACTACCACCCTCTACTACCGAGCGGTACCGCGCAGAAAACCAACCTATCTAGAGAGCAAAATATAAACGGAAGTAGCAATGGTAGTTCACAGCGGAAGTACCGCTCAAGCGGTACTACCGTGGTACCGAGCGGTACTACCGCCTGATCAGACAAAAACAACTCTGGCACTAAAACTGTCATAACTTTCGCATACGAGCTCCGAATTGAGCAAACTCAAGCTTGTTCAATAGCAGACGACAAGTACTATCCAAACAGCGATGTGAAACCTTTATGAATGAAGAACCGGTGAAAACTCCAACATCGAAAACATCATAGAAGATACATATGGACTCCCTTTTCGATAAACTTGAGCTTGTCATGAAGCTGACCATAAGATCAAGAACCCACATAGAGAAAAGCCAACCAAGAACCAAGAAAGATGATGACGCCAAGAATGCAATGGTTTGAGCTCTCAACGAATGATATGATCAAGATACTCACTTGAGAGCCCCCCTTAATAGTACGGTTATCGATCCTATAACCCAGTCTCCCAACTACCACCATGAGACCGGTAAAATAGAAAACCCTATCATGGTCAAACCTTTGCCTTGCACATAGTCCACTTGAGCTAGATGATGACGATCTTGTCCTCCTCAAAATGGACCACCTTTCTTGATTGCGCCGACTCGATGAAGACTAGTAGATTGCTCCCCCATACTCCACTATGGGTCAGCCACTCTTCGGCACATCTTCACAAGTCCATTGTCACCACAATGAACGGCAAGCTTCAAGCATGATCTCTTCGTGATGCTCCACTTGAACTTGCACACTGCAATTCTTCACTTGATCTCATCCTCCATGGGTTGTATGAGATCTTCCTCTTGACGCAATCCCATGGACACATACCTAACCCCACATAGAACTCTCACGTAGACCATGGGTTAGTACCCAAAGCATAATGGACAATGCTTACCATACCATGGGATCACTTGATCCCTCTCGGTACATCTTGTATGCTTTGTATGTTGATCAACTTGATTCACTCTTTGACTTAGTCTTGATCAACCTTGTATCTTATCTTCTCTCTTCATAAAGATGATGTCTTGAAGGTAAACATGAATGCTCACACAATCTTCTTCTTCAAGACATGCTTGCAATAAGCTCAACTCTCACATGACCAATCTTTGGATAAAACCTTGAATACCACCTTGATCACCATATAAACTCCTTGAAACCAAGAGATGGACTTCAAGAAGTGCCTATGGACAAATCCTTCGAATATAACTCAAGGCAACCATTACTCGATAGGGATTTTCATCAATTACCAAAACCACACATGGAGAAATGTGCTCTTACACCACGGCATCCTCTGTATAAATACAACCGTGGCCCGAGAAAAGGGTTTAACGCTTCCCAACACTTTTACAGTCGAGGCTTGAGCACCTAGCGGAGCAACGAGAAAAAGGAAAACAGGATGTATCTTACTTGAAGGTCCAGGCGGTAGGCCACCTCACTGTGGCGCTTATTTGGTTGGCCAATCCACACCATTTTGGTTTCTCTGTAGCGTTAGTTCTATGGTTTGTATTATTTTTTCGTCAGTTTTCTTTCTTAGTAGTGACTTGATGTGTGTCTGTAAGAAAAGGGAAACCAAAGTTATTTGCATGTATATAAAAATGCTCATACATTTTTTCTTACAAAATCACATATTATTAAATACACAATGATCTTTTAATTAATAAATTAAGAATTTTCAAGTACACGATGAACGATTTTTAATACATGGTGACAAATTTTCCAAAAATAGAATTTTTAAAATTGATGAAATTTTTCTCTATAAATACATGTTTACATTTTTTAACAACTAACAAATAATTTTGAAAAAGTAGATGAACATTTGTTAAAATAGATACAATTTTAACACAAATGAACAAATTTCACGTACACGGTGAACAAATTTGAAAACAAAGATGAAATTTTTTGAAATACAAAATGAACAGTTTGCAGATACATGGTGAACAATTTTAATACATGATGAAAAATTGCTAGTGCATGGCAGATAATTAAATAAACGATGAACAATTTCTAGATACACAATGAACAATTTTAATATGTCTTGGAAATGTTTTAAATAAATGTTGAGTATATTTTGTAATACAAGAAAAAACTTTTGAACCTAAACATTGTGAACCTTTATATACAAGATGAATTTTCAAAATACTTGTTGAACTCTTGAATACAGCTTATGACCCTTTTTAATGTAGAAGATGAACATTTTTAAATACAATGAATATATTTGTACACGATGAACAAAGTAATACAAATAGAAATAAAAGAAAAGGTAGAGTAAAGTAAAATCATGTTCATGCATTTTACATAAACTCGTGACCTTTTTAGAAAGAAAATAATATACGTGAATAAAAAATAAACAAAAAGGAAAAAAATAATCAAACTGTAAGAGGGAGTTATAGCAAAATCTCTACTCCTAAGGGGGAGTCGGTAGCGTCGTCTCACCTCCCACCAACCATATATTATTCCCGTGGGCGTTTCACACGTGACCTTGTGCTCAAACGCAGCCAATTTGGGCCGGTCCATCTGACACGTGCATTAACTCAATTAAATCAGCACTTTTTCAAAACAACATCATGCATTAGCTCATCCAAATCAAATCTTTAAAAAATCTCAAGTAAATTCAAACTTCTCTTGCCTTTCACTACTCATACCCAAATCAAATCAAATCTTACTAAAATATCAACTATAAAGTTGGCCGGCTCATTGGATGCGTGCGTGTATTTTTATCTTTTGTCTTTTTTTCATCTTTTGGTTTCCTTTTTTCTGTTCAATTTTTTTGGAATTGTTTTTTTACACTCTAGCTTTTACCTTCAATATGCCACTCTAGCTTTTGACATTTCACTTTTGCCACTCTTAGCTTTTGACAATATATCACAATTGTCATTCCATAGCAATTATGACGTATTGCCAAAATCTACGAGTGGAAAAAGTGAAGTAAAATTATTTAGCTTTTGCCACAGAATTGCAATTCTGATATATTATCAAAATCTAAGAGTGGCAAAAGTGAAATGTAAAATTTTAAAGTGAAATGTAAAAAATTTGAATGGCAAAAGCAAGAGTGGCAAAAAATATTCTTTTTTAATGATCAACCTAATATTTTTGTACTCGGCGTACTATCAGAATCGGCATAGACCTATACACTATGGTGAGTTGGTAGTGACGCCTCTATATCGGTTAAACATTGTGTGAATTAATATCAAAATCAAGCATTAATACAATTAATTAGAGGAGAGTTGATTATATGTGCAATTAATTAGATCCAGTTAAATATGGATTTTTTTCACGCCGAATAGAATTTGAAATCGATTCATTAATCGGAAGGTTGTTAGTTTGGCCTACATATAATTAGAAGTTACTATTTTCCAATTAATTAGGAAGAAAATTAATCAGATCAAATCAATCACGCAACCATTAAAGCGAAAACAATCAAAATATCTAGCGCCAATCCATTTTGAATCAAGTAATTAATACAATTAATTAGCCACACGGTTTAGTTACATGTGCAATTAATTAGTCCATTTAAATAGGGACTTTTCCACGTCGAATCAATTTAGAAAGTATATTATTGATGCTACTAATTAATTAGGGCTGCAGATAATTAAAACTATGAATTTTTTCAGTTAGTCAACAACTAATTAATTACAAAGACAATTGATAGCGTGGAATCAATTTGAAAGTGCTTGCGAGCGAGGATGGCCATGGGCTCTCGCTGACGTTGGCGACTACCAACAGGCTCTCAACGCAAGGCCTACCAATGCTTGTCAACATGGACAACGGTCAACAAACGCTCGCGACATGGGCGGACTAGCGTTCGCCAAGATGGATGGTGACCATGATCTGCAAAACGTCACACACTGACGGTTGTCGAACCGTTCGCGGGCAAGATCGATGGTCGCTCGCTTAAGTATGGCACGCGTTGACGGTTTAGGGCTCCGACCGTGCCTTTGAGGATAACGGTGATAGCTGAGGACAATCGGTCACACGACACCATTTTTCAAATAGTAGAAAATTGCTCATGCGTTGAAACGGAGATACACTATGAATACCCTATCATTATAGCGAATATGATCTATTCGCTGTAGAAAATTGCTACCATGACAATGCATCTCCACTCCAGCGGAAGAAAAGGCTAGCCTATGAAAATGAGTTACTTTGCAATGTGAGTATACATTACAATGTTAGGGGTTAACCGTCCGATCTTTTCGAAACGGAGGCAAAGATTGCCTCATCGATTAAATAAGCAGAAGAGAATTGCCCAGTAAATTACGGAAAACCGGGAAAAAACGGAACAACAAGGGCCAAGCCCACTCGCATAGACTGAAACACTTAGGGCAAAGCCCACCCTAGACGATGACATGCCGACCTGCGGCCAAACAACGCAGCTCTGACTCTGACGGAGAACTCAGAAGAACAAAACCAGGCACGGCCGGCGCCATGGAAGATCGCCAAACGGGCCACCTACAGCCAGTCATCGTACACCACAGGTGTTGGGGATATAACCCCGTGAAATAACCCGCCCAGGAGGGGCCGGGTTAGGAAGTTGGCGACTTAGCAATATGGCCGTAAACAGGCCTGAAGACCAAGACAAGCCTGACTTAACAGGCGGGCCGAACAGAGGCCCAGAGCCAGATGACGCCGTGTGACCCGGAGGCGTAAGCCGCCCGGAGATGGCTTGCTAGAGAAGGCAAGGCGATTTAGAGATAAGGTCGGTTACGAGGTGTAACCCGGCCTGGACTCTTGTAAATCCCAGGGCCTCGACCTATGTATATAAAGGCGAGCTCCCTCGGCAGCTTAGGGTACGAAACAACTAATCGAGGGCTAGGTCAAGCGAAACCGCTCCCTTGTAATCGATACCCAATCAATACAAACACAAAGCAGGACGTAGACTTTTACCTCTTTCGTGAGGGGCCGAACCTGGGTAAACCCGTGTCTTTCATCCCGATCAACCCCTTCGAGTTAATCACCGTAGCGATGGCTTCACCCCTAAGTCCTTTCACTAGGACATCTGCCGTGATTGTAAGTGCATCTAGTGCCCCTTAGTGATTTTGGTGTATTGAAGACTTATAGGTTAAGGGACTAATATGTTTGCGAGTGTACACAGGCTCTATAAGTTGATGAGGAGTTTCATATATTCGAAGAATGTCGAGTCCTAAAAATGAATGTCTTCATCTGAATACTTTGGTGAAGACTTTGCTGAAGACCTTGGTATTCCCTGAAGACTTTGAAATTGAAAAAGATGGTGTGACCGTGAAGATATGAACGAGGACAATGAAGCGTGAAGACTTTAGTTTTTATTGTTTCATTTCCTTCTTTGAGTCATAGGAAACACCGTACTGTTAAAGGGGGTCGAGGTAATACTAAGGAAAACTTTCCATCTGATGCTCAACTCAAAAGCCTCAACATAACCAATCCTTCGAGTGAAGCCTTTGGAATTCTCTTACAGTTCAGTCAAGTTCTTCAGTGACAGAGACGATGTTCTTCTGGTCTCTGAGGAAATTGGTCTGACTGAGGAGTTAGGATTTCGCCAGTGCGAATTGCCAACAAGTGAGGAATATGATAAGCCCTGAGGAATTTGACAGTTCAAATTCCGACCATTGCTATGCTTTGCGCCAGCTGTCCAGATATTTTATCCTCCTAACGTTCATATCATTGGGGGGCATTTATGTCTTATCATGTCGGGTTGCACCCTGGCTATAAATAGCCGCCCCCCACAACCACTAGTTGGTTGGCTGCTCCGAGAGAGAACTTGACACTTGTCATTTGAGAGCATCCCATTCCTCGAGGACTTTGAGCGAAAATCATCAGTGAGGAAAAACCCCAAACAACCAAAACCCATAGTGATTGAGCATCACTGAAGAAATTGTTCATGTGTGGAACCGACGCTTTTTACCTTTGAAGACTGTATCTTCCAGATGGTTAGGCGTCATGGTCTAGTGCATCCTGCAGTCAATTGGGGATCGCCGGGTGACCGTGGTCTAGAGCATCCAGCAGTCAATTGTGGATCGCCGGGTGACCAGTTTGTGAGGGTTTTGGAAGTCTACCCTGAAGACTTACCACGAGTGTTGGGCGAGGTCTGTGTGACCTTAGCTCAAGGAGAATACGGTAAGGACTGTGTGTCCTGGGACTGTGTGTCCTTTGGTTTAAATACCAAGCCGCTCCAAACCAGACGTACGACTGTCACAGCAGTTGGAACTGGGTCATCAAACCATTGTCTTCATTGAGCTACATGGTTTCATTTCCTCAACCCTTTCATTTCCTCGTATACATGTTGATGAAATTGATTGTTACTATTTGAAGAATTTGACTGAAGACTTTCTCAATTTCCTCACCTCAAATTCTTCAGTCACCTTATCATCTGCCTGCTTATCCTATTCACGCTACTCATGCTCTGTGTATGTTTCATTTCATCATGATGACTATGCTACTGCAATGTTTCACATGCACTTGAGTACTTATTCCGCTGCGAGTAGTTCGTCACTTAGCAAATTCCTCAACTAGTATTTCCTCAAGTGACGAATTTGTAAAAATCGCCTATTCACCCCCCCCCTCTAGTCGATATAACGCACTTTCAATTGGTATCAGAGCAAGGTACTCCCTTGTTCTGTGTGATTTTGGTTTAACCACCTGGAGTTTTAGTTATGTCGACTGCAAGCATGATCAAGGTCTCAGCTGGGTGTCCTACCTTCGATGGGACGGACTACCCCTACTGGAAGAACAAGATGCGCATGCATCTTGAGGCAATTGACAACGATCTTTGGTATGTTGTGAAAATGGTGTTCCCTTTATCACTCCCACTATCAACACTGCTGATGTGAAGAGATTCAAGCAATTCAACTCTCAAGCGAAGAATATAATATGTGGCCATCTTAGCAAGGGTCAGTATGTGAGAGTGAGTGCTTTGGAGACTGCTAAGCTTATCTGGGATAGGCTGTCCAAAGTCAATGAAGGCATTTCAACTCAACGTGACTCTCGAGTTGATGTTCTTCGTAATCTCTTCAACCGCTTCAAAAGACTCGACAAGGAAAATGTTCAGCAAACTTTCGATCGCCTCACTGATATCTCCAATGAGCTTCAGGCTCTTGGTGCCACTGAGATCACTGACCATGAGGTGGTGAAGAAACTGCTGAGATTTCTTGATTCCTCATTTGATACACTTGCTTTGATGATCCAAGAACGTGGAGACTACAAGTCACTAGATCCTGCTGATATTCTTGAGAGACTCAACACTCATGAATTCCAACAAGCTGAGAAGAGAGACCTCTACGGGCCAAGTTATGGAAGATCTCGTGCTTTGAAGGCCAAGGCAATTTCCTCATCTGAAGACGAAGAATCTGATAGTAGCCTTGGTGATCCTGAAGAACTGAGTCAGGAGCTAGCAATGCTCGTGAGGAAATTCCAGAAGTTCTCAAGGAGAGGTCGGTTTGGAAAATCATCAAAAAGTGGCATGAAGAAATCTGGTTCTTCATCAAGCGACTACAAGAAGATAACTTACCACAAATGCAAGAAATCTGGTCACTTTATCTCTGACTGTCCTCTCTGGGAAAAAGAGTCAAGAAAGAAGAAATACAAGGATGACAGTTCTGATGACTCGAAGAAAAAGAAATCTTCAAAGTCCTCATCTGCAAAGTCCTCATCTTCAAAGTCCTCATCGCACAAGAAGAACAACTTAAGGAAGGCTCGGGCACTTATTGGCAAGGAAATGGATTCTGAAGAATATGAAGAAGAGGAAGAATCTGAGGAGGAGTCGGACCCTGGCGTGGCGAGCCTAGCTCTTGCTACTGCTTTCGTCAGCAAATCCATCTTCAACGATGAGGAAAATGGCAACTCCAACGACTCTGACGTCAGCAATGATGACTATGCTCCCACCTATTGCTTCATGGCAAGTAGTGCCCAGGCAACCACAGAATGTCCTGTCTTTGATGGATCTGACTATCCCAAAAGGAAAGTCCTCATGCGGAAGCACCTCATATCGAAGAACAGCGAGCTATGGACTGTTACTGAGCTTGGACTGACAGATCTCTACAAGATGGAAAATGCTGATGACATTCTTAAGTACACACAACTGGACGCCCAGGCGAAGAATATCATCTGCTCTAGCTTGTCAAAGGTCATGTTCAAAAGCATCTACCATCTTCAAAACGCAAAGCTCATCTGGGACAGGCTCTCTGATGTTCATGAAGGCTATGGCACTCGTCAAGATCCCATGTTCATCGAATACAAGAACTTCCTCAAAACTCAGAAGACTAATCCAACTTCATCTTCCTCATCTATGTGTCTCATGGCAAAAGGATCAAAGGTACTCTCATACCATTCCTCCTCTGAATCAAGTGATGGTGAATCTGAGGATTACATGAAACCTAGCTATTCCATACTTGCTAATATTGCTACTAAACAACAAAGTGTCATTGAAAAGCTTCAAAAACAGCTAGACAAAAGCGATGACCTGTTGAATGAGGAAGTGGATCATACCTAAACTTTGACTAAGGACCTTCAAAGTCTTCAGTCCAAGTATGATAACCTTCAAAGTCGTCATGAGGCTCTCTAAGTCGATCATGAGAAGCTTTCTTATGAATTTCTTCAAAGAAAGCAAGATCTTGAGAAACT
Organism: Elymus sibiricus; assembly: GCA_039707655.1. Classification (NCBI taxonomy): domain Eukaryota; kingdom Viridiplantae; phylum Streptophyta; class Magnoliopsida; order Poales; family Poaceae; genus Elymus; species Elymus sibiricus. The sequence goes on from CM077673.1 coordinate 319,955,250, forward strand.
AAGGGTGTCTCATGAAGATCTTCAAAGGGAAAATGACTCCTTACTTGCTCAACAGATCAGTACCGCTCAGGAAGATTTCATTCCACCTTGTTTGAAATGCATCGAACGTGAAACTGCTCATTCTTTACCTGAAAGTTCAAATGCTTCTATTGCTGCAAATTCTTCAACTATTTCCGTGGTCACAAATTCCTCATCTGCGAATACCACAAGTATCACTGACGAAAATGCAGGGTTGAAGGATTTGTATGTGACAGGCATATACAAAAGTCTCAAAGGGCATCAAACCCTTTGCGATGTGCTCAAAAAGCAGATTCTGAACAGGAACCCTAGGAAAGAGGGTATTGCATTTGAGAGGAAACTCAATGCTGATGGATCTTACTAGAAACCTGAGCAATATCTCAAAACCTCATGGGTTGTTGCAAAAGGACCTCCTGTATATCCATCCACTTTATCTGGTTTTACTTGTGAATCTTCATATTCCTCTGATGAGTCAATTAACTCCAACTATAAACTATTCAAAAATCAGAATGGTGATGTATTTGCGAGATATGTTGGAACTAACTGCAGGAAAGGTCCCCCTCTGAGGAAAATCTGGGTTCTCAAGAGCTGCTTGGAACGTCTTCAGGTGAATGTCATCATGACACCACCAGTGAAGAACAGGAACCCCAGATCAAATTCCTCATATGGACCAAAGTCTTCACAAGGACCAAAGTCCTCACATGGACCAAATTCTTCATATGGTCAAAAATCATATCATTCCCGTGCTAATGCTTCTGTTTCGTAGGGAAAATCTAAGGGTCTTGAATATGCTCATTATTCTTCAAATCATTATGCTCATAAGTCCTCGAAGAATTTCTCTGCTTATTCATATGAGTACTCTATCCCCCGTCCTATGAAACGAAGTGCACTTGCCTCTATGCCACCATTCTCATATGGAGCTCGCAGAATGATGAACTCTTTGCCACCCCTCCAGATGTGGGTGGTGAAGAAATTGAACTAATCTCTTATGCAGGGTCAGGTCTCCAGACGAACTTGAACATCTGATGAATTTGCTGGAGACCTGAGGAAATGCTTGAAGGGATGCAAGCTATTCATGAAGAAATGAATCATTCATTTCTCACGTCCTCATATTACTTTGCTTACTATACTATGTGATGAAATTCAATATGATGAATTTGAAGTCATATTGTTCACTCTGAAGCATATGCGGTCATAAGCTGTACTAATTCATCTGCAGGATGAAACTCCCAAAGCAACTGAGTGGGTCCTCGACAGTGGATGCACCAACCACATGACTGGTGACAAGAACCTATTGATGAACATTCCACTGGCTCCCTCTCATCTGAAGCATATCACCTACGCTGACAAAGGAAAAAAGAAAGGTATTGGGTCTAGGTAAGGTTGCAATCTCGAAGGATCGACACATGGATAAGGTGATGCTTGTCGAGTCCCTTGGATTCAACCTCATGTCTGTCTCAATGCTTTGTGATCTTGATATGGTTGTCATCTTTGGCAAATATCGGTGTGTTGTCATCATGGAATCTGACAAATCCAAAGTCTTCGAAGGCTTTAGGAGAGGAGACTTCGTATATTGTTGATTTCTCTACAGGTCCACAGCTGGCCACATGTCTACTTGCAAAAGCTTCAGAAGGCTGGCTATGGCATCGATGACTTGGACACGCTGGCATGAGGAACTTGCACACACTCGCGAAGAAAAAGCACGTCATTGGCATTGAGGGTGTCAAATTCCTCAAGGATCACTTGTGTGGGGCTTGTGAGTCTGGAAAGATGACCAGATCCAAGCATCCATCCAAGACCATCATGACTACCACTCGTCCTTTTGAATTGCTTCATATGGATCTCTTTGGTCCCACTCACTATGCCACACTAACAAATACTCCATGCTTATATGGTTTTGTCATTGTTGATGATTACTCTCGCTATACTTGGGTGCACATTATCCTGTACAAATCTGAAGTGCAGAATGTCTTCAAACGATTTTCTTCAAGGGCCTCGACGAACTTCGGCATCAAAATCAAGCATATCAGGAGTGATAATGGGACTGAGTTCAAGAACACTGGTCTTGATGACTATCTTGATGAACTTGGTATTACTCATGAGCTATCTGCCCCTTATACCCCTCAGCAGAATGGCGTTGTGGAGCGCAAGAACAGGACTCTTGTTGAGATGGCTCGCACCATGCTTGATGAATACAAGACCCCTCGTTGCTTCTAGCCTGAGGCAATCAATACTGCTTGCCACATCATCAACAGGGTATATCTTCACAAATTCCTCAAGAAGACTTCATATGAACTCCTCACTGACAAGAAACCCAACGTGAGTTATTTCAAAGTCTTCGGTGCTAAATGCTGGATTAGAGATCCTCATCACAGTTCTAAATTTGCACCGAAAGCACATGAAGGTTTTATGCTTGGTTACGGAAAGGACTCGCACACCTACAGAGTCTTCAACACCTATCACAACAAGGTTGTTGAAACTGTAGATGTGCGGTTCGATGAAACTAATGGCTCGCAAAGAGAGCACCTGCCTCCTGTGCTAGATGAAATGCCTCCTGAGGAATCCATTAGGTTCAAGGCCACTGAAGATGTGATCCCTACTAAAGAACAACTACTCTCTGAAGAAGTTGTACCCAACGCTGAAGACATTCATGCTGATACACCTGAAGACAATGGTGCTGAAGAAAATGCTCAGCCTCAACAAAGTCTTCAACCTGCTCATCCACGACTTGCAAATGAAGTGCAGATCGAAAAAATCCTCGACGACATCAATGCACCAGGTCCCCTCACACGCTCAAAAGCTTCACATTTGTCTAACTTTTGTGGGCACTTTGCTTTTGTCTCTATCATAGAGCCCACCAAAGTTGATGATGCATTCTTGGAGCCTGAGTGGATTCAAGCCATGCAAGAGGAATTGCATCAATTCAAGCTCAACAACGTGTGGGAACTTGTCAAACGCCCAGATCCTCGCAAGCACAATGTCATAGGTACCAAGTGGATCTACCGCAACAAACAAGATGAACTTGGTCAGGTAGTGAGGAATAAGGCCCGTCTTGTGGCACAGGGCTACACACATGTTGAGGGAATTGACTTTGATGAAACTTTTGCACCTGTTGCTAGACTTGAAGCTATTCGCATATTGCTTGCTTATGCTAACCATCATAATATCATCTTATATCAAATGGATGTGAAAAGTGCATTCCTCAATGGTAAGCTTGAGGAAGAAGTATATGTTGCTCAACCCCCAGGTTTTGAAGATCCTAAGTTTCCGGACAAAGTCTTCAGACTCAACAAGGCTCTCTATGGCCTCAAGCAAGCCCCTCGGGCGTGGTATGACACACTGAGGGAATTCCTCATGAAGAAAGGCTTCAAACCCGGTTCACTTGACCCAACTCTTTTCACAAAGTCATATGATGATGAATTATTTGTGTGCCAAATATACGTGGACGATATTATCTTTGGATGTACTGACAAACGTTACAGTGACGAATTTGCCTATATGATGGGTGAAGAATATCAAATGTCTATGATGGGAGAGCTCAAATTCTTCTTAGGGCTTCAAATTTGTCAACAATGCAATGGCATATTCATATCTCAAGAGAAATACCTCAAGGATGTCCTAAAGAAATTCAGCATGAAGAATTGCAAAGGCGTCAAGATTCCTATGCCTACATCGGCTCAACTCTGCACTGACGAAAGTGGTAAAGATTTCGATCAGAAGGTATATCGCTCCATGATTGGTTCTTTATTGTATCTATATGCATCTAGGCCAGATATTATGCTTAGTGTTTGCATGTGTGCCCGATTTCAAGCAAAACCGAAGGAATCACACCACAAGGCTGTGAAACATATTCTTCGATATCTAGCTCACACTCCAACACTAGGATTATGGTACCCCAAGGGCTCAGATCTTGACCTCATTGGATATTCTGATTCTGATTATGCTGGTGATCGTGTGGACCGCAAGTCAATGTCAGGCACTTGTCATTTCCTCGGACGATCCTTAGTCTGTTGGTCCTCGAAGAAGCAAAACTGCGTGTCACTATCTACTGCTGAAGCTGAGTACATTGCTGCTGGTTCTTGCTGTGCTCAATTGCTATGGATGAAGCAAACCCTCAAGGACTACGGCATCAATGTGAAGAATGTTCCTCTCTACTGCGACAACAAGAGTGCCATCAAGATTGCTCACAACCCAGTTCAGCACTCAAAGACCAAGCACATCCAGATTCGTCATCATTTTCTTCGTGACACATGTCGCGTGGATAGCAAGGGTCAGGGGCATACTGGTCCAAAATCTTCGGAACAGTTAGTTTTTACTGCCGCTATAAATACCCCCTCCCTTCCACTTGCTTGGGTTACTCCTCACTCCCATCTCTCCCGAGCTCCAGACCTAGCGCCGCCGCTAACCTCATCGTCGCCGGAGAGGAAGAGCTTCACTGCCTCGACCTCGCCGTCGTCGTACTCGCATCGGCCGCGGAAGTCTTCACCCCGCCGCCGCTGTAGCTGTCTCCCTTTGCCAAGCTAGGGCATGGGAGATCTGGAGTGACGAACTCCTTCACTTCACTTCACTGTTCGTCGTGTTCATCGCATACGGTAAATAAAATCTAGTTTTATTGCCATTTTTGATTCCGATGATTTTCACAAAATCCTCAAAAGGTGTTTATTCTTCAAGCAATCCATCTCTTAAGCACCAAACAATCTCCTTCTCTTGATCTATTTCGCTAAGTTATGATTTTCTTCAAGATTCCTCAATTGTGTGGATCTCAAATTTGCACAACTCTAGAACCTAAGTCAAGAACACTTAGTGAAATTCTTCAAGGCATCTATGGTCAAATTCCTCAAACTTGATACTTTTGCAAAAAATTCTGAGAACGCATATGACCTCTTCAAATTCTTCGCACCTATACTCTATTCATAGGTATAAATGTCAGCTGATGAATCTCTAGGTTCTCATCAACTTAACTCATTTGCAGCATTCCTCGAAGAAAAGTTGCACACTTCCTCAGAAACTTCAGCAGTTCATAATCCTCAGCTGAAGAAAATGGCAGATGGGAAAAGACCTCAAAAAGGAGGAAAGAAACTTGAATCCAATACTACATTTGAGATTCCTGATGATATCTATCCTGAGTATTGCACCCCTGATGAAGAAATCTATGGGAAAGAGACCAAAGAAAAGTGAAAATTTCACATCCAAAAGATTGAGAGGAGATGGATGAAGGAATGGAGAGAATATCGATATGTCACTCCTAAGTACATGAAGAAATTTGCACTGAAACCACCTTGCCGAAGACCTCCATTGGGAAATGACCAGGCAGCCGATCCCACTAGCCTCATGAGAGGTGAGGATTTTCCTGTAGAATGGGCAAAACATTAGAACAAGCTTCAAAAGATCTCTAAAGAAGCTGTGAGGCAATTCAATGTGGACTCTGCTGCTGCTGCGGCGGCTGCCTCTGCTAGTGCGCCTACTTCGAAGAAATCAGTGGTGAAGAAATCCACTGCAAAATCCTCAGCACCAAAGTCCTCAGCCCCAAGTTCCTCACAGCAAATGCCTCAGGCAAAATCATCAAGGACTCCTGCAACGCCCTCAGTGGCTGCAAAATCTTCAACAACTGCTGTCAAGTCATCAACACCAGTGCATCTGTCATCTTGTCAGAGGACTGCCTATTGGAAATATGCCCTGAAGGCAATAATAAATTGGTTATTATTATATTTCCTAGTTCGTGATAATCGTTTATTATCCATGCTATAATTGTATTGATTGGAAACTCAAATACATGTGCGGGTACATAGACAACACTGTGTCCCTAGTATGCCTCTAGCTAACTAGTTCGTTGATCAAAGATGGTCAAGGTTTCCTGGCCATAGACATGAGATGTCATTTGATAACGGGATCACATCATTAGGAGAATGATGTGATGGACAAGACCCAAACTATAAACATAGCATATGATCGTGTCAATTTATTGCTATAGTTTTCTGCATGTCAGGTATCTGTTCCTATGACCATGAGATCATGCAACTCACTGACACCGGAGGAATACCTTGTGTGTATCAAACGTCACAACATAACTGGGTGACTATAAAGATGCTCTACAGGTATCTCCGAGGGTGTCTGTTGAGTGGGCATGGATCAAGACTGGGATTTGTTACTCCGTGTGACGGAGAGGTATCTCAGGGCCCACTCGGTAATACAACATCACAATAAGCCTTGCAAGCAATGTGACTAAGTGTTAGCCACGGGATCTTGTATTACAGAAAGAGTAAAGAGACTTGCCGGTAACGAGATTGAACTAGGTATAGAGATACCGACGATCGAATCTCGGGCAAGTAACATACCGAAGAACAAAGGGAACAGCGTACGGGATTAACTGAATCCTTGACATAGAGGTTCAACCGATAAAGATCTTTGTAGAATATGTACGAATCAATATGGGCATCCAGGTCCCGCTATTGGTTATTGACCGTAGAGGTGTCTTGGTCATGTCTACATAGTTCTCGAACCCGCAGGGTCTGCACACTTAAGGTTCGGTGACGTTTCGGTATAGTAGAGTTATGTATGGTGGTGACCGAAGGTTGTTCGGAGTCCCAGATGAGATCCTGGACGTCACGGGGTGCTCCGGAATGGAACAGATGTAAAGATTGATATATAGGAAGTCCTGTTTTGGTCACCGGAAAAGTTTTGGGTATTTCGGTAGTGTACCGGGAGTGCCGGGAGGGGTGTCTCGACCCAAAGGACCTCATGGGCTGTGGGAGGAGTCAAACCAGCCCCTAGTGGGCTGGCCTAACCCCCACCCCCCCTACTAAGGCCCATGTGGCTTTGGGTGGAAAAAATCCAAAGGAGGAAAGGTGGAAAGGGTTTTCAAGTGGAGAGGAGGAATCCTACTCCTAATAGGATTGGAGTAGGACTCCTCCACCTCCAATTTCGGCCAAACCTTGAGGGTTTGAGGCTGCCTCCTCCCCTCCCTCCCTCCTATATATACTAGAGGATTTAGAGGGAAGAGCTAACCCTAATTGCCACGTGCTCCCTCTACTTCATCTAGATCGGTTTCTCCTCTGGTCTAGTTTCAGTGGTGCTTAGGCGAAGCCCTGCCGGAATTGTTCCACCACCATCGCCGCCGCGCCGTCGCACCGCCGGAGAACTCTTCTACCTCTCCGCTCCCTCTTGCTGGATCAAGAAGGCGGACATCGTCATCGAGCTGTATGTGTGCTGAACGCGGAGGTGCCGTCCGTTCGGCGCTAGATCGGAAGGACCGTGATCAGGATCGCGAGACGATTCGTGATTTGATCGCGAGACGGATCGTGATGGGATCGCGGGACGGATCGAGATTGGATCGCGAGATGGATCGTGATGGGATCGCGGGGCGCTCGGCGATTTGGATCGCGAAGACGTTCGACTACATCAACCGCGTTTCTTAACGCTTCCTGCTTAGCGATCTACAAGGGTATGTAGATCCACTCTCCCTCTCGTAGATGCTCATCACCATGGATAGATCTTGCGTGTGCGTAGGAAATTTTTTGTTTCCCATGCAACGTTCCCCAACAGTGGCATCATGAGCTAGGTCTATGTGTAGATGAGATCTCAAGTAGAACACAAAGGAGTTTGTGGGCGTTGATATTCAGATTGCTTCCTCCCTTGTTCTTTTCTTGATTCGGCGGTATTGTGGGATGAAGCGGCCCGGACCAACATTATTCGTACGCTTATGAGAGACCGGTTCCATCAACTGACATGTAACTTCGTTGCATAAAGATGGCTGGCGGGTGTCTGTTTCTCCCACTTTAGTCGGATCGGATTTGACAAAGGCGGTCCTTGAGAAGGTTGAATAGCAATTTTTGTATCACCGTTGTGGTTTTTTGCGTAGGTAAGAATTGTTCTTGCTAGATACCCGTAGCAGCCACGTAAAACTTGCAACAACAATTAGAAGACGTCTAACTTATTTTTGTAGGGTATGTTGTGATGTGATATGGCCAATTACATGATGAGATATATGTGATGTATGAGATGATCATGTATTGTATAGAATATCATGACTTGCATGTCGATGAGTACGGCAACCGGCAGGAGCCATAGGGTTGTCTTTAATTATTTTTGCCATTTTTGCTTTACTTTATCGCTATGAGTTAGCAATAGTCGTGGAAGCAACAGTCGGCGCGACAACCTCATGGTGACACATTGATGGAGATCAAGATGATGGAGATCATGGTGTTATGCCGGTGACGATGGAGATCATGCCGATGCTTTGAAGATGGAGATCAAAAGCACAAGTTCATGGCCATATCATGTCACTTATGATTTGCATGTGATGTTAATCCTTTTATGCATCTTATTTTGCTTAGGACGACGGTAGCATTATAAGGTGATCCCTCACTAAAATTTCAAGATAAAATTGTGTTCTCCCCGAGTGTGCACCGTTGCGAAAGTTCGTCGTTTTGAGACACCACGTGATGATCGGGTGTGATAGACTCTACGTTCACATACAACGGGTGCAAGCCAGTGTTGCATGTGCGGAACACTCGGGTTAAACTTGACGAGCCTAGCATGTACAGACATGGCCTCGGAACACAAGAGACCGAAAGGTCGAACATGAGTCATATAGTAGATATGATTAACATGAAGATGTTCACCATTGAAACCACCTCAACTCACGTGATGATCGGACTTGAGTTGGTGGATTTGGATCATGGGTAACTCGAATGACCGGAGGGATGTCAATTTGAGTGGGAGTTTTTAAGTAATATGATTAACTAAAGTCATTATCATGAACATAGTCAAAATGTCTTTGCAAATTATGTTGTAGATTACTAGCTCGCGATGTAGCTCCCTTGAATTTTTATATGTTCCTAGAGAAATAGAGTTGAAAGATGTAGGTAGCAATAATGCGGACTGGGTCCGTGATCTAAGGATTGTCCTCATTGCTGCACAAAAGGCTTATGTCCTTAATGCACCGCTCAGTGTGCCACCCCCTCAAGCGTCGTCTGTAGATGTTGTGAACATCTGACAGGCACGTTCGGATGACTACTTGATATTTCAGTGCGTCATGCATTACGGCTTAGAATTGAGGCTCCAAAACGTTTTGAACGCCACGGAACATATGAGATGTTCTAAGAGCTGAAATTGGGATCTCAGGCTCGTGCCCGTGTTGAGAGGTATGAGACCTCCAACAAGATTCTTTGCCTGCAAGATGAAGGAGAATAGCTCAATCGGTGAGCATGTTCTCAGATTGTCTGGGTGCTACAATCGCTTGAATTGAGTGGGAGTTGATCTTCCAGATAAGATAGTGATTGATATAGTTCTCCAAGTCACTGTCACTAAGCTACTAGAGCCTCGTGATGAACTATAAAATGCCAGAGATAGAAATAATGATCCCTGAGCTATTCGCGATGTTTGACACCGCGAAGGTAGAAATCAAGAAGGAGCATCAAGTGTTGATGGTTAGTGAAACCACTAGTTTCGAGAAGGGCAAGGGCTAGGAGGGAAACTTCATGGATGGCAAGTCAGTTGCTGCTCCAGTGAAGAAACCCAAGGTTGAACCCAAACCCGAGACTAAGTGCTTCTATTATGAGGAGAACGGTCGCTGAAGCGGAACAACCCTAGATACTTGGTAGATAAGAAGGCTGGCAACGTCGATAGAAGTATATTTGATATACGTGTGTACCTTGCTAGTACTCCTAGTAGCACCTGGGTATTGGATACCGGTTCGGTTGCTAAATATTAGTAACTCGAAATAAAAGCTACGGAATAAACGGAGGCTAGCTAAGGGTGAGGTGACGATGAGTGTTGGAAGTGTTTCCAAGGTTGATGTGATCACCATCGCATGCTCTTTCTACCTTCGGTATTAGTGATGAACCTAAATAAATGTTATTTGGTGTTTGCGTTGAGCATGAACGTGATTAGATCATGTTTATTGCAATACGTTATTCATTCAAGTTAGAGAATAATGGTTATTCTGTTTACATGAATAATACCTTCAATGGTCATGCACCCAATGAGAATGGTTTATTGAATCTTGATCGTAGTGATACACATGTTCATAATATTGATGCCAAAAGATACAAAGTTAATAATGATAGTACCACATACTTGTGGCACTGCCGCTAAATGTCATATTGGTGTAAAACGCATGAAGAAACTCCATGCTGATGGATCTTTGGACTCATTCGATTTCGAATCGGTTGAGACATGCGGACCATGCCTCATGGGCAAGATGACTAAGACCCCATTTTCTGGTATGATGGAGCGGGCAAGTGACTTATTGGAAATGATACATGTTGATGTATTCGGTCCAATGAGTGTTGTAGCATGCGGTGGATATCATTATTTTCCTACCTTCACTGATGATTTGAGTAGATATGGGGATATTTACTTAATGAAACACAAGTCTGAAACATTTGAAAAGTTCAAACAAATTCAGAGTGAAGTTTGAGATCATCGTGACAAGAAGATAAAATATCTACGATATGATCGTAGAGGCAAATATCTGAGTTACGAGTTTGGTATACAACTTAAGACAATGTGGAAGTTGTTTCACAACTCACGCCACCTGGAACACCATAGTGTGATGGTGTGTCCGAACGTCGTAGTCGTGCTCTATTGGATATGGTGCGAACTATGATGTCTCTTATCGATTTACCACTATCGTTTTTAGGGTTATGCATTAGAGACAACCACATTCACTTTAAAAGGGGCACCATCTAAGTCCGTTGAGATGACACCATATGAATTTTGGTTTGGCGGAAACCTAAGCTGTCATTTCTTAATGTTTGGGGCTGCGACGCTTATGTGGAAAAGGTTTTCAACCTGATGAGCTTGAACCCAAAGCGGACAAATGCATCTTCATAGAATACCCTAACGTAATAGTTGGGTAAACCTTCTATCTCAGATCCAAGCACAAAGTGTTTGTTGCTAAAACGGTCCTTTCTCGAGAAAGAGTTTCTCTCAAAAGAATTGAGTGGGAGGAAGATAGAACTTGATGAGGTTGTTGAACCTTTGTTTCAACCAGAGAGTAGCGCAGCGCAGAAAGTTGTTTCTGTGGAGCCTACATTAGTTGAAGAGGAAGTTAATGACGATGATCATAAAGCTTTGGATCAAGTTACTATCGAACCTCGTAGGTCGACAAGGACGCGTACTGCCCCTGAGTGGTACGGCAACCCTGTCTTAGAGGTCATGTTGTTGGACAACGATGAAACTACGAGCTATGGAGAAGCGATGATGGGCCCGGATTCCGAGAAATGGTTAGAGGCCATGCAATCCGAGATGGGATCCATGTAAGAAAACAAAGTATGGGCTTTGGAAGTATTACCTGAAGGGTGAAAGGCCATTTAGAAGAAATGGATCTTTAAAAGGAAGACGGACGCGGACGGTAATGTCACCGTCTATAAAGCTCGACTTGTGGCAAAGGGTTTTTCACAAGTTCAAGGAGTTGACTACGATGAGACTTTCTCACCCATAGCGATGCTAAAGTCTGTTGGAATTATGTTAGCAGTTGCTGCATTTTTCGATTATGAAATCTGGCACATGGATGTCAAAACATCATTTCCTTAACGGTATCCGTGAGGAAAGGTTGTATGTGATACAACCGGAAGGTTTTGTCAGTTCTAAGGATGCTCAAATATATGCAAGCTCCAGCGTCCTTCCATGGACTGGAGCAAGCATCTCGGAGTTGGAATATACGCTTTGATGAGGTGATCAAAGTTTTTGAGTCTATACAAAGTTTATGAGAAACTTGTATTTACAATAAAGTGAGTGGGAGAACTATAGAATTTCTGATAAGTATATGTGGATGACATATTGTTGATCGGAAATGATGTAGAATTTCTGGAAAGCATAAAGGGTTGTTTGAAAAGGAGTTTTTCAAAGGAAAACCTGGAATGAAGCTACTTAAATATTGGGCATCTTGATCTATAGAGGTAGATCAAGACGTCTGATAAAACTTTCAATGAGTACATACCTTGACAAGATTTTGAAAGAGTTCAAAATGGATCAGTCAAAGAAAGAGTTCTTGCCTGATTTGTAAGGTGTGGAGTTGAGTGAGACTCAAAGCTCGACCACGGCAGAAGAAAGAGAAAGGACGAAGGTCGTCCCCTATGCCTTATCCATAGGCTCTGTATAGTATGCCATGCTATGTACCGCACCTGTGTGTGCCTTGCCATGAGTCTGTCAAGGGGTACAAGAGTGATCCAGGAGTGGACCACCGGACAGCGGTCAAGATTATCCTTAGTAACTAGAGGACTAAGGAAATATTTCTCGATTATGGAGGTGATAAAGAGTTCGTCGTAAAGGGTTACGTCGATGCAAGCTTTAACACCAATCCGGATGACTCCGAGTAGCAATCCGGATACGTATAGTGGAGCAGCCATTTGGAATAGCTCCAAGTGGAGTGTGGTAGCAGTGTCTACAATATGACATAGAGATTTGCAAAGTACACACGGATCTGAATGTCGCAGACCCGTTGACTAAAGACCTCTCTCACATGCAAAGCATGATCGAACCCCACAACTCATTGGGTGTTAGATTCATAACAATGTAAAACACATGGTGATGTGAACTAGATTATTGACTCTAGTGCAAGTGGGAGATTGTTGGAAATATGCCCTAGAGGCAATAATAAATTGGTTATTATTATATTTCCTTGTTCGTGATAATCGTTTATTATCCATGCTATAATTGTATTGATTGGAAACTCAAATACATGTGTGGGTACATAGACAACACTGTGTCCCTAGTATGCCTCTAGTTAACTAGTTCGTTGATCAAAGATGGTCAAGGTTTCCTGGCCATAGACATGAGATGTCATTTGATAATGGGATCACATCATTAGGAGAATGATGTGATGGACAAGACCCAAACTATAAACATAGCATATGATCGTGTCAGTTTATTGCTATAGTTTTCTGCATGTCAAGTATCTGTTCCTATGACCATGAGATCATGCAACTCACTGACACCGGAGGAATACCTTGTGTGTATCAAACGTCACAACGTAACTGGGTGACTATAAAGATGCTCTACAGGTATCTCCGAGTGTGTCTATTGAGTGGGCATGGATCAAGACTGGGATTTGTTACTCCGTGTGACGGAGAGGTATCTCAGGGCCCACTCGGTAATACAGCATCATAATAAGCCTTGCAAGCAATGTGACTAAGTGTTAGCCACGGGATCTTGTATTACAGAACTAGTAAAGAGACTTGCCGGTAACGAGATTGAACGAGGTATAGAGATACCGACGTCGAATCTCTGGCAAGTAACATACCGAAGAACAAAGGGAACAGCGTACGGGATTAACTGAATCCTTGACATAGAGGTTCAACCGATAAAGATCTTCGTAGAATATGTAGGAATCAATATGGGCATCCAGGTCCCACTATTGGTTATTGACCGTAGAGGTGTCTTGGTCATGTCTACATAGTTCTCGAACCCGCAGGGTCTGCACACTTAAGGTTCGGTGACGTTTCGGTATAGTAGAGTTATGTATGGTGGTGACCGAAGGTTGTTCAGAGTCCCGGATGAGATCCTGGACGTCACGAGGAGCTCCGGAATGGAACGGAGGTAAAGATTGATATATAGGAAGTCCTGTTTTGGTCACCGGAAAAGTTTCGGGTATTTCGGTAGTGTACCGGGAGTGCCGGGAGGGGTACCGGGGAACATCGGGAGGGGTGTCTCGACCCAAAGGACCTCATGGGCTGTGGGAGGAGTCAAACCAGCCCCTAGTGGGCTGGCCTAACCCCCCCCCCCACTAAGGCCCATGTGGCTTTGGGTGGAAAAAATCCAAAGGAGGAAAGGTGGAAAGGGTTTCCAAGTGGAGAGGAGGAATCCTACTCCTAATAGGATTGGAGTAGGACTCCTCCACCTCCAATTTCGGCCAAACCTTGAGGGTTTGAGACTGCCTCCTCCCCTCCCTCCCTCCTATATATACTAGAGGATTTAGAGGGAAGAGCTAACCCTAAATGCCACGTGCTCCCTCTACTTCATCTAGATCGGTTTCTCCTCTAGTATAGTTTCAGTGGTGCTTAGGCGAAGCCCTGCCGGAATTGTTCCACCACCATCGCCGCCGCGCCGTCGCGCCACCGGAGAACTCTTCTACCTCTCCGCTCCCTCTTGCTGGATCAAGAAGGCGGAGATCGTCATCGAGCTGTACGTGTGCGGAACGCGGAGGTGCCGTCCGTTCGGCGCTAGATCGGAAGGACCGTGATCAGGATCGCGAGACGATTCGTGATTTGATCGTGAGACGGATCGTGATGGCATCGTGGGACGGATGGAGATTGGATCGCGAGATGGATCGTGATGGGATCGCGGGACGCTCGGCGATTTGGATCGCGAAGACGTTCGACTACATCAACCGCGTTTCTTAACGCTTCCCGCTTAGCGATCTACAAGGGTATGTAGATCCACTCTCCCTCTCGTAGATGCTCATCACCATGGATAGATCTTGCGTGTGCGTAGGAAAAAATTTTGTTTCCCATGCAACGTTCCCCAACACTGCCGGCTTTTTGATTGCTTCAGGGGCATCTGCAACTTCATCTGCTCAAGCACAATCCTCAAGCAGTCCCACTTTGTTGAAAGTGAAGGCAACAGCAGGACGAGGCAGGAGGCCAACTCCTGACAAGAAGCAAGTAGTCTTCAATATTCCCTCAGCATCTGAGGAAGATGAAGCTAGTGATGGAGAACTTGCTGCCATTGTTAGAAATAAGCAAGAGAGAGTGGCTCAAGCCAAGGGCACTTCAATCCCTCTTCTATTGGACCCAAAAACTGTGCTTGACTTCATTGACATATGGCACAACGATCCAAACACTCCAATTGATGTGTCGGGGGGATTACCCCCGGGTAGGCTCAAGGAGACGACTCAACATTTTAAAACATAGGGGGAGTCACTCCCGGTATGCCAAGTCCCACGAATCAACAAGACAATCGAAGAAGTGAAAACAGAAGACAAAGCTGCGACCCGGCCGGCTAGCTACTCCTGGCCGGCTGCAGGCTGCAGACTCCTCCTGGCTGGCTGCGGGCTGCTGGCTGCTCCTGTCCGGCTGGGGCCTGACCGGCTGGAGGCTGGCCGTCTACAGGCTGCTGGCTACTCCGGGCTGGCTGGAGGCTGCCGGCTGCGGCCTGACAAAGTCAGCTCCAGGCGTCCCGTCGGACACGAGCAGAAGACACTGTAGCTGACAGACTGCAGAGTCAGCCACTCCGCTACAGTCAGGCACTGTTGGCAAATAGTGCCTCACTGTGCACCCGTCATGCGTCACTTCACTACGCTCCAATAGTGATGCACTGTAGACTGCATCATGAGTCACTTCATATGTCACCTCCAATAGTGTAGTTAGGCCATGTGGGCCACCCCTTGTTCCCTGGGCCTCCCTATATAAAAGGCACTAGGGGAGCTCACCCAGGGGCAAGCAAGCTCCTCTCATTCTCTCATCCCCTCCCATTTTCTCCCACTCTCTCACGTATGAGGCCATGGAAAGGAGCAGCCAACTCCATCTTCCTCCTCGAACACAGCTCCAGCAGCAACCCTGTACAGCAGATACACTTCATATACAGACATGCAGGAGTAGGGGTATTATCTCTCCGGAGAGCCCCGAACCTGGGTAAACCAACGCGTGCTACTACCCTATCCCGTCCCGGGTCTTCCTCGGCAGCCTTGCTCTCACCTCGATTAGCCACCCCCTGGCATCTGTTGTGAGAAAACGACGACATTTGGCGCCCACCGTGGGGCTAGTTGCTGCTGGAACCGCGGTCCGGGCGGGACCATCTTCGTCATCACCACTGTGGCGCTGCTGCCGTCTCTCCGGCGGCGCTCGGCGCACCACACCAACATGCCCCCGGGGCGGCCGCGGGGGACGGCGCGTCCCCGCCGTTGGCCTCGTCCACCTCTAGGTCGTTCCGACGTGCCACCGCCGCACTGTCATTTCTCGCTGCTGCTTGTCGCTGCTGCGACTCCTAGCTGCTGCTTACCGTGCCACCTGCAGCCATTGCTGCTGGCCATGGCCGTGGCCGTGGATGTGTGCGTGCCCCGCGCACTGCCGGCGCCCCAATACCTCCGCGGCCGCGCGGCCCGAGCTGCACTACCCCACGTCCGCTCCTCCACCATGCCAGCAGCACGCCCGAGGCCTCTCGCACCTGCTCCAATTCCGACGCCCAGAGGGAGCTCCTCTCCACCAACGCCGTACAGGACCACGGCTCCGACACGCAAGGGCTGGCCTCCGCATTGTCCACGTCGGGGCTCGGCCCGCGCCACCCGCATTTCCTGCGCGCATCTTCCACGGCCGCCGCCGGATCGCCGCTGTCGCCGGCCCCGGGTGTGCCTATCTCCCAGCACGGGCTCGCCTCGTGCGCATCTGCGCCCCGCACCGCCTCCCCAGCCACGGCCTCCTCACCTGCGTCAGCGGCCCCCCGCGCGTCCATGCGTGGCTCCGTGCCCGTACGTTCGCGCGCGTTGGCTCCGCGCTGGCACCCCGGCCACGCCGGCCCTCTCCACCTGTCCGCATGGGCCCGCACCCGGCCACGCGCCCGCGGCGCTGCGGGTCGCCGCGTTGGCTTGCCGCTCCGGCTCCTGACCCCACGCGCCTGCTCTGCTTGGCCGCGCCTGCACCGGCCCGCCTGGTCCGCCCGCCCCTCGCGCGCCCGTGCCGCTGCGCCTCGCCATCTCCAGCACCGGCCCCGCCTGCCCTGCCTCCGGCTTGGCCGCGGCTGGCGGCACCTCGCGGTCCGCCTCCGGCTGCCCCGCTCCTGGCGCAGCTCCTCTGCTCCTCCACACCCGCGGCCGCCGCCAGCTCGCCGCGTCGCCTCTCCGGCCGCGCGACCCGCGGGCCTCGCGCCGTCGCAGCTCCGTCGTCCTTCGCACCCGCGTATGCGCCGCACCGCGCCTCACCGGCTACACGCCCTGACGTCCGCGCCTGCGCCGCCTTGCCCCCGCGGCCGTGTGCGCCCTCTGCTCCGCCCCGATGTCCTTGGCCTAGCTGCACCGCAACGGGCAGTGCTGGCTCCACATCGTCAAGCGCTACGCTGCCCCGCTCCGTGCCGGCTCCTGCGCCCAGCCGGCTGGCCGCCCGCCGGCCGCTCCTCCCACGCACACCGGCCCGCCTCCCCACACCGGTTCCCGCCTCTCCACGCCGGCTCCTGTGCCCGGTCGGCTGGCTGCCCCGCCGGCCGTTCCTCCAACGCGCGTCGGCCCGCCTCCTCGCGCCGGTTCCTGCTCCACTCCGCCGTAGTCCGGCTCCGCCCCGTCCGCTCGCATCGCCCCGGCCCGGCGTCGCCGACTCCTGCGCCGGCTCCACCCCGGCCACCCACACCGGCCGCGTGCCAGGGCTTCTGCGCCGCCTCGTCGCGCCTGCCTCCGCGCCGGCTCGGCCCCGCCTCCGTCCCGGCCACCTGCCGGCTGGGACGGCTCCCCCCTGCGCGCGGGGGCTAGTCCCCTGCGTTGCCCCCGCGGCCTCCGTGCAACCGGCTAGAGAAAAAAGAACAGAGGCCGGCTGGAGAAAACAAAGAAAAAGTGGAGCCGGCTGCGTAAAAAAAAACTGAAGGAAAAAAGAAAAAGGGACACGTGTGCCTGCCTCCCGGCGTCTCCACTCCGTCAGCTGACCTACGCCGCCGCCTGGGCGGCCGGCCTGCCCGCCTACTTCGACTCCGGAGCGGCTGGAGAACCGCCTCATCGACCGGTCGGTCGGGTCCGTCTGGCTGGCACGCCATCGACCGCCGAGGCTTCGACGGCCACACCCAGCGGGTGTGCCGGCGTGCTTCGCCGGCAAAAAGCTGCGCCGGCTGTCAACGACAACAACCGCCTCGCCGGCACCAAAAACCAATGAACCCCCTCGCTCGGAGGCGTGGAAGCCACGAACGGCACTGCCCCGCGCTTAACAGCCAGCGGACCCCATGTCCCCCTCGGCAGCGCCTCGCGCTCAACAGCCGGCAAACCCCGCGTCTGCGCCCGGCAGGGCTCCGCACCCACCAGCCGGCGGACCCCACGCCCGCCCTCGGCAGCGCCTCACGCTCAACAGCCGGCGGACCTCACGTCCGCCCTCGGGTCCGCCCTCGGCAGCGCCTCGCGCTCAACAGCCGGCGGACCCCGCGTCCACCCCTGGCAGGGCCCCGCGCCCACTAGCCAGCGGACCCCGCGTCCGTCCTCGACATGGCCCCGCGCCCATCGATCAGCGGACCTCGCGTCCGCACCCGGCGCCCTCAACGCCACTATCTGCTTCAGCAACAGCAAAGACCCTCTGCCCGACTCTTCGAGTCGCCCGGAGGCCCGGAGGCTACACCCAGCGGGTGCGCAGGCGCGCCACCGCAGGAAACAGCCAGCCGGTGGACTCCGCGTCCAAACCTGGCAGGGCTTCGCGCCCATCAGTCGGCGGACTCCGCGCCCGCGCCTGACATCCTCGACGCCACCGTCTGCTTTAGCAATGACTCTACGTCCGCATCCGGCAGTGGCTCGCGACCATCAGCCGACGGACTCCGCATCCTCGACCGGCAGCGCCTCGCGCCCATGAGCCGGCGGACTCCAAGTCCGCGCCAGGCAGCGCCTCGCGCGCATCAGCCGGACCGCGTCGGCTGCAAGCCGCGCTGGCCGACATCGACAAAAACCGCCTCGCCAACACCAAAAAGCAATGTGAGATCTCCACCCACATATCCTTGCAGCGTACACACATACGGATATCCCGAGTGATCCTCGGGGGCCATCCCCGCATTTGTTCTACTACTTTACTGATTCACCCCGGCTCCAGCTAACCTCGGCCCGGGGGTTGGCCGTTTGACCCGATACGTTCTTACCCATAGACGACTTAGTAACGTGCATGGGACCGAAGGCCCACTCTTTGTCTCAGGTACAGACCGCACCGCGGCTGTTCGGCTAGCGAGAACAAAAGCTGGAGGTCACCACATGCGAAAAGCGTCCGAGGAGAAAACGGCTTGGGCGAGCCGGTCGTTTCATTTATGAGTATCTGCTCGGTCGAGTCTGCTCCCAGAGTCCGAGTACTGTACGCTCCATTCCGCGGCCCACTCTTTGCCTCAGCTACAAACCGGCTCACGGCTGTCGGGCTAGCAAGAGCAAAAGCCAAAGAACGGAGAGAACATGAAAAAGACTGAAGGGGACTCGTGCAAAACCGAGTCGGCACCCTCTGCATTGCCAGAATCAAATATTTGATATATCTGCGCCGACTAACCTTGTCTTTTGCACGATCATTTCCATGAGGAACCCCCTCGCTCGGAGGCTGGGAAGCCACTCCCGGCAGGGATCCGCAACCATCCGCCGGCGGACCCCGCGTCCGCGCCCGGCAGTGCCTCCTGCTCAACGGCCGGCGGACCCCGCGTCCGCTCCCGGTAGGACCCCGCGTCCACTAGCCGGCGGACCCCGCGTCCGCGCCCGGCAACGCCTCGCGCTCAACAGTCGGCGGACCCCGCATCCGCCCTCGGCAGGGCTCCGCGCCATTCAGCCGGCGGACCCCGCGTCCGCCTCCGGCTGCGCCTCGCGCTCGACAGCCGGCGGACCCTGCGTCCGCCCTCGGCAGGGCTCCGCGCCCATCACCCGGCGGACCCCGCGTCCGCCCCCGGCTGCGCCTCGCGCTCGACAGCCGGCGGACCCCCCGTCCGCCCTTGGCAGAGCTCCGCGCCCATCTGCCGACGGACCGCGCGTCCGCCCCCGGCAGGGCTCCGCGCCCATCAGCCGGCGGACCCCGCGTCCGCACCTGGCAGGGCTCCGCGCCCATCATCCGGCAGACCCTGCGTCCGTGACCGGCAGGGCCCCGCGCCCATCAGTCGATGCGCCCCGCGCCCGCGCCCGACAACCTCGACGCCACCGTCCGCTCCAGCGACAGCAAAGACCCCCCGCATGACTCTTCGAGTCGCCCGGAGGCTCAGAGGGTACACACAGCGGGTGCGCTGGCGCGCCCCCGCTGGAAGCAAGCCGCGCCGTCCCCGGCCAGCAATCGACCATCATCAACGACTTCTGCAACAACAACGACAACGGCAAAAACCCTCCGCCCGACTCCCCAAGTCACCCGGAGGCTCGGAGGCTACTGTCGGGGGTATTACCCCTGGGTAGGCTCAAGGAGACGACTCAACATTTTAAAACATAGGGGGAGTCACTCCCGGTATGCCAAGCCCCATGAATCAACAAGACAATCGAAGAAGCGAAAACAGAAGACAAAGCTGCGACCTGGCCGGCTGGCTACTCCTGGCCGGCTGCAGGCTGGCTGTGGGCTGCTGGCTGCACCTGTCTGGCTGGGGCCTGGCCGGCTGCAGGCTGCTGGCTACTCCGGGTTGGCTGAAGGCTGCCGGCTGGAGGCTGCCGGCTGCGGCCTGACGAAGTCAGCACCAGGCGTCCCGTCGGACACGAGCAGAAGACACTGTAGCTGACGGACTGTAGAGTCAGCCACCCCGCTACAGTCAGGCACTGTTGGCAAATAGTGCCCCACTGCGCACCCGTCATGCGTCACTTCACTGCGCTCCAATAGTGATGCACTGTAGCCTGCATCATGAGTCACTTCATATGTCACCTCCAATAGTGTAGTTAGGCCATGTGGGCCACCCCTTGTCCCCTGGGCCTCCCTATATAAGAGGCACTAGGGGAGCTCACCCAGGGGCAAGCAAGCTCCTCTCATTCTCTCATCCCCTCCCATTTTCTCCCACTCTCTCACGTATGAGGCCATGGAAAGGAGCAGCCAGCTCCCTCTTCCTCCTCGAACACAGCTCCAAGAGCAACCCTGTATAGCAGATACACTTCATATACATACATGCAGGAGTAGGGGTATTATCTCTCCGGAGAGCCCCGAACCTGGGTAAACCACCGCGTGCTACTACCCTATCCCGTCTCGGGTCTTCCTCGGCAGCCTTGCTCTCACCTCGATTAGCCACCCCCTGGCATCTGTTGTGAGAAAACGACGACATGATGACTTGAAGCTTCCTCTAGGTCCTAGTCATGTCCTCACCGTGTTCATCGGTGAAGAAAAGTGGAAGTTCGAGAAGGCCAGAAAGGCAAAGAAGGCTCAGTTCAAGAAAGAGCGCATCATGAAGAACAATGTTCTCAATCTGACGCCTGACCAACTTGTCTCTGTCCAAAAGGACATCAAAGGCCTCAGCGATGAATTTAACAGGTACTATGCTGACTGGAAAGGTGCCAAGGTCAGGTTCGTCAACGTGGCCGACAAAATGATCAAGGACCACAACTCAAGGGTTGCAGCACGATCGCAACCGCAAATTCCTCAGGCTGAAACTTCTGCTCAGCCTGCTGAAGAAACTGCAAGTGCAGCTGAAGAAATTCATGCTGCTGAAGAAATTCCCAGGGCAACTCCCAATGTTGCGCCTGAAGAAATTGAGAGGCCAGCTGAAGAAACTGTTGTGCCTGAAGAAAATGCACCACCTTCACCTCATGCTCCCCCAGCAAAATCTTCAAAGGTGAAGACTGGCACACTTCCTTCTGCATCAGAAGCGAAGAAGACCAAGGCTGCGGAAAAGCCAGCTGCTCTGAAAAGGAAAGCTTCACCATCTGCAGATTCCTCAGCTGCCAAGAAGTTGAAGACTTTGCCAAGTTCTTCAAATGAACCAATTGATGTTGTTCCTATCTCATCAGTCCCAGCCTACGAAATAGTCCCATTTGGTGAAGACTATGTCATCCCAAGTGAGGACGATGAAGAAACTCAATCTGCTGCTTCCTCAGAGCAGATTGATGAAGAAATTGAGGTGGATGCAAATGCTTCAACCCCTCTTGTGTCATCACCCCAGCCTCAGTTCACTGCTGAAGAGGCCGGTGTTGAAGAAATGGATGAGGAAGTGGACATTGGATCTTCCACTCCAGTCATCCATGATGAATTTTGGGATGCAGCACACCCAAATTCACCAATAGCCACTCCTCTCACACAGATTCCTCGGTCTCCTGCCCCAACTGAAGAAATTCAAACAGAGTCTGCCCGTCTGTCCACTCCCCTCATGACTGCTCCCGAAGATATTCTAGCTGCATCAGCTGATGAAATTCCTACCCAGAATGTTCCTGATGAAATTGCTGCACAAGTTCCTCATGTTGAAGAAACTGCCATTGTTCCAAGCGAGACTGGACGGCGCTTCAAGCCAAATCTTCAGCCGAAGCAAAAGCTACCTTTGAAAGGCACGAAGCGTCCAAAATTCATCAAGGAAAATTTCTTCAACGAGCACATATTCTTCACTGGACCTAATCCTTATGACTCAGTAAGGGTTGGTCGCTCAAGGTTCTGGACTCCAGCTCAAATGAATTTTTATGCTGTTGTGCTATTTGACAAGGACAAAGTCTTCCAGCATCATCAAATTCCTCATGTGGATATGGAATCCATCCCATGCTTCACTCCTGTGCTCTCAGTTCTTCATGATGTTGGACTTCTTCCATTCTGTGCGGATGTCTGCGATTGGAATGAAGAACTGATTCTTCAATTCTATGAAACTCTTCATATCTCTGGTGAAGCTTCGGATATCAACACTTGGATTCTGGATTGGATGACTGGCACCCACTACACTACTTCTGCAAATGAATTGCTTCAATGTGTTCCCATTCCAATTCCTTCAGAAGGAGCGAGATGCATCTATGATGAACCTGAACTGCCGAATCACATGATGCAAGTGCTGATGAAGCCTTTAGCACCTGGAAAACCTCCTAGAACCACCTTCCTAGTGAAGGATTTGCTAGATGTGCCAAGGACCATCTATAGAATATTGACCAAAACCCTCAGTCTGATCAAAGGCCGCAACTCTGAAGAAGAAGTTGTTGGCATCATGAAGAATTTGATGTTCAACATCATTCATGGGATTCCCATCAACTATCACGATTTCTTCATGAGGACTTTGGCCAATATTGCAGTGTCACCGTTCGAAGCCTTATGCTCCCTGGATCATGAAATTCATCAGATCAAAGTCTTCAATTCCTTTCAAGGCTGACTTTCAGAATCACTTTAGCTTCTTGCCTCCGAATGAAGTCCTCAAGAAGACATTTTCTTCAATTGAAGGAAAAGGCAAGGCTGTCATTGATGAAGCCACTCATCCATTGGATGGTCAGTTTCGCAAGGCTGCATCTTACTCCACCAATGATGACTCTGCCACACAAGATTCTGCTGCAAAAGCCTCAGCGCAAAAACCTCAAGCTTCTGCTCCTCGTGTGATGACTGATCGTGAGCTTCTTCTAAGTCTTCATCAGAAGATCGATCATAATCACAAGTGGGTAAAGCGTCAGTTTGCTTCAATTCTTCGTGACATGACTGTGACGCATAACTCTATGAGGAAAGTTCATTACTATGTGCATTAAATCTTCGATCGCTCTTGGGGCATTCTGTCTCATCTCAAGACTCCTGAAGAACTCAAGGAGATGGAATTTCAAATGGACTTTGACGGGTCGATTCCTCCAAAGAAGAAGTGGAAGAAAGTTCAAGTTCCTCAGCTGGTGACAAGTTCATATTCTTCATCGCATGCAACGGATGAAGCTGAGGACATTGACGACACTGCTGCAGGCCCTGCTCCACCAACCGACCCCGACAACGCTGGCGCTCCTCCACCACCTTCAAGATGAAATTCTTTAGGGGCGTTAGTCCTCAATTTCATCCCTTTTGGTCACTTGATGACAAAGGGGGAGAAATTTGAGTTAGTCTTCAAGCGGGTCTCTATATATGGGTTGTTTTTGTTTAAGTTACAACTCTTGTTCTTCTGACGTGTTCATTTGATGAGTTGTAAACTTAAGTCCGATGGTTGTCTGATACTTTTGAACTGATTTCCTCATGCTTATTTCCTCAAGTATCCTAATGCACGCATGCTGAATTTCCTCAGACCCCATTTTCCATCATGCATTTCAATTTCCTCATGATATATATTAAATGCGTGTATGGATTACAAGATATAGGGGGAGATCTCCAAGATTTTATCCTCCCATGTGCATTTGCAGTCCAAAGCAAATTCCTCAAATATGCACATCTTTAGGGGGAGTTCCTCTATATCTTGCAATCAAATTCCTCAAACTCAGTACTTACACTTCATATGTTTATCCCCGTTGAAAACTTAACCTATTTGTCATCAATCACCAAAAAGGGGGAGATTGTAAGTGCATCTAGTGCCCCTTAGTGATTTTGGTGTATTGAAGACTTATAGGTTAAGGGACTAATATGTTTGTGAGTGTACACAGGCTCTATAAGTCGATGAGGAGTTTGATATATTCGAAGAATGTCGACCCCTAAAAATGAATGTCTTCATCTGAAGACTTTGGTGAAGACTTTGGTGAAGACTTTGCTGAAGACTTTGGTATTCCCTGAAGACTTTGAAATTGAAGAAGATGGTGTGACCGTGAAGATATGAACGAGGACAATGAAGTGTGAAGACTTTAGTTTTTATTGTTTCATTTCCTTCTTTGAGTCATAGGAAACACCGTACTGTTAAAGGGGGTTGAGGTAATACTAAGGAAAAATTTCCATCTGATGCTCAACTCAAAAGCCTCAACATAACCAATCCTTTGAGTGAAGCCTTTGGAAATCTCTTACAGTTCAGTCAAGTTCTTCAGTGACAGAGACGATGTTCCTCTGGTCTCTGAGGAAATTGGTGTGACTGAGGAGTTAGGATTTCGCCAGTGTGAATTGCCTACAAGTGAGGAATATGATAAGCCCTGAGGAATTTGACAGTTCAAATTCCGGCCGTTGTTGTGCTTTGCGCCAGCTGTCCAGATATTTTATCCACCTAATGGTCATATCATTGGGGGACATTTATGTCTTATCATGTCGGGTTGCACCCTGGCTTTAAATAGCCGCCCCCCACAACCACTAGCTGGTTGGCTGCTCCGAGAGAGAACTTGACACTTGTCATTTGAGAGCATCCCATTCCTCGAGGACTTTGAGCGAAAATCATCAGTGAGGAAAAACCCCCAAACAACCAAAACCCATAGTGATTGAGCATCACTGAAGAAATTGTTCCTGTGTGGAATCGACCCTTTTTACCTTTGAAGACTGTGTATCTTCCAGACGGTTAGGTGTCATGGTCTAGTGCATCCTGCAGTCAATTGGGGATCGCCGGGTGACCGTGGTCTAGAGCATCCAACAGTCAATTGTGGATCGCTGGGTGACCAGTTTGTGAGGGTTTTGGACGTCTACCCTGAAGACTTACCACGAGTGTTGGGCGAGGTCTGTGTGACCTTAGCTCAAGGAGAATACGGTAAGGACTGTGTGTCCTGGGACTGTGTGTCCTTTGGTTTAAATACCAAGCCGCTCCAAACCAGATGTACCACTGTCACAGCAGTTGGAACTGGGTCATCAAACCATTGTCTTCATCGAGCTACCTGGTTTCATTTCCTCAACCCTTTCATTTCCTCGTATACCTGTTGATGAAATTGATTGTTACTATTTGAAGAATTTGACTGAAGACTTTCTCAATTTCCTCACCTCAAATTCTTCAGTCACCTTATCATCTGCCTGCTTATCCTATTCACGCTACTCATGCTCTGTGTATGTTTCATTTCATCATGATGACTATGCTACTACTATGTTTCACATTCACTTGAGTACTTATTCCGCTGCGAGTAGTTCGTCACTTAGCAAATTCCTCAACTAGTATTTCCTCAAGTGACGAATTTGTAAAAATCGCCTATTCACCCCCCTCTAGTCGATATAACGCACTTTCAGTGATAAAACCACGAAAGTTGGCGCCCACCGTGGGGCAGATGCGCGGTGGTTTGGAGTTCTCGAAGGGCTCTCTCCCAGGGATCGAGGGATACGCCGTGGGCAGGATGACTATGAGTCGCCGCGGCAGGCTCTACATCGACGACGCCGGATGGGGCCCCGAGGCCGACTCAATTGAGTACGGGTACCGGGTCTCCTTTGGCGGAATTCATGTTTTCATCGAGAAGATCGGCGGATCTATGCCCGGGCCGGACACCTGCACCAACCTCGTCGAGTCGGCCCAGCGCGCGCAACCCGGCCGGAAGCACGTTTTCGTCGGCTTCACGCAAGTCGCGGAACTCGCGGAAGATTTCGTGTCGGGAGGAGAGACCCTTGTCTGTTCAGAGGACGTGTCCTCGAGCGGAGAGACGGAGTCAATTTATCAGCTTCATGACGGCGGTCTTGGGGGCTACTCGGATGGCGACAGTATTCCGGAGCCCTATGAGCCGCCGAGCCAAGCCGCCATCTTCATGGCAGGCACGGTGCCAGGTTCCAGCAGCACGGCGGCTAGGGCAGCGGCTGCCGGCGTAGCAGGGTCCGGGTCAGCCAGGCCTCCGGCTCAAGTTTTGCTGGACTTGATGAATGAGCTTACGACTCTGATGGGAACCGAGGTCACGGCTGAGAATCAGGTAGGCCGCAATGCAGAGATCGCGAGGCTGAAAGACCAGATGACCAGCACCCAGGAGGATATCAATGCAATGCAGGCTCAGATGGATGCTGAGTCGGAGCGTCTGAGGGCTGAAGCTTTTTGCCTCAATCTGGATCAACAAGCCTCAGAAGCAGTTTCTCAGATGAGGCAGCAGACTCGCCTGCCTGAGCAGTATGAGCCCAGAAACCTCTTCAATACCCCGGGGCAGGACCGAACGCACCTCTGACCGTGGCCCGAACGGCGGAAGTGCCTGGGAATAGGGAGACGACTCAGCATCGGCAGCCAGACCCGCCCCGCAGGAATCAGACCCTGCCGCAGCACTTTCTGACACCACCTGGTCATTATTCTAACCCGGTGGAGAACATGATAGCGGCAGCTGCCATGCTCAATGCGCTCCCTCTCGCCGACGGGACACCCTTCGTCGCAAAAGCATGGAATGCCATTGAGTTATTGCAGACAGCGGTTGGTCAACAGGAGAAGTATACGTACAGCCGAAGTCATGTGCACTCAACCCCTCTTCCAAGCCGCATTTATAGCCGGCGCATGGAGTCGCCGGCGGTCTCCAGCAGCGAGCGACGTCGGAACCTGCCCTATGATAGCCCACCTGTCGTCAATGCTCAGGCTATTGTGGATAATGCTAGAGCTCAGCTAGAGGCGGCGGCCACGGCGGTTCACCATGAGCCGTCCCCGATGACCCCTACAACTTCGTTGGGAGCCGGAGTCACTTCCAGGGCTGTTGGAGTGTCGTGTTTGGCACCGGCTCTACGGAACGAGCGCCTACCGAAGGATTTCAAGGGACTGCGCAAGGTGCCTAATTACACAGCTGATCTACCCCCAGAAGCTTGGGTCGAAAGTTATGAGTTAGCCATGGAGATGTTGGACGTTAGTGATGCAGTCTGTGCGAAGTATTTTATCATGATGTTGGAAGGACCGGCTCGTACATGGTTAAAGGGTCTGCCCCCTAATACCATCAACTCCTGGGCCGAGTTGAAAGCGTGATTCATCAAGAATTTTCAAGGAACGTGCAAACAGCCCATGACGATTGTTGATTTAGATCATTGTGTGCAGCGCGAGGATGAGTCAGCCCACCATTGGGTCCGGCGGGTTTCAACCATTATCCACTCGTCCGATAATATCACGGAGGCTCAGGCAGTCTTGATTCTGGAGAAAAATCATCACTTCTTGCCCCTTAAGCAGAAGCTTGGACGTCTCAAGCGTTCCTGCTAGGACATGGGTGAGATCATGGCGGCTCTCACTAAATATGCAGATTCTGATAGTACAAAGGATCCTGGTTCTGATGATGAGAAGTTGGCTAAGGGTAAGAAGAATGGCAACGGCAAGGTTTAGCAGCAGAATGGGGCAGGAAATAATAACCCAGGTAATGGCGGTAAACGGAAGCACCCAGATGGCGGGTCAGATCTGGTGGCCAACACCAACACTGGGAACAACCGCGCCACGGGCAACGGTAAACCACCTTTTGGCAAGGGCAAACCTTTCAACATGGAGGCAATGCTTAACGACCCCTGCCCGAAACACAGTCTTCCCAACAAGCTGTCCACCCACGCTTGGAAGGATTGTTATATCATGCGGGAGTTCCGGAATTACAGCCTTAACCAGCATCATGGTAACGGCAACGGACCGCCTGGCGGGTCAGGATCCGGCTCTCATGGGTCAGGTTTCGGTATGGGCGGCTCAAGCTCGGTTTATCAGGGTCAAGGCAACCATGGTGGCCACAATCAACAATTCGGTAATGGTGGTCAGCAGCAAAACAACCAGTCAGGGTATCAGAGTAACCCAAAGCAGCTTAACGGAGGCCAGTATCACGTCTTCACCACGAGTCTGGACAAACGTGATGAGAAGGTGCGCAAGAGGGCGGTTCATGCCGCAACACCAGCTATTCCGCAGTATTTTAAGTGGTCTGAGCACACGATATCATGGAGCAGGCCCGCCACGAGTTGATAACCCGGGGCGCTTGGCCCTTGTGGTAGCCCCTCAGGTAGGAGGCTACAAGTTCACCAAGGTGCTGATGGATGGTGGCAGCAGCATCAACATCATGTACTACGACACTTTTCGCCGGATGAATCTGACTGACAAGGATCTCAAGCCGTCATCCACAGTGTTTCACGGCGTAGTACCTAGCAAGTCGGCTATCCAGTAGGAAAAATTGCTCTGGAAGTGGCTTTCGGTGATGAGTACAATTACAGGGTGGAGACCTTGTGGTTTGAAGTGGTTAAGATCAAGAGCCCATATCATGCTTTATTTGGGCGTCCGGCTTATGCTAAATTCATGGCTCAGACTTGTTATGTTTACTTGTAGCTCAAGATGCCAGGTCTCAAGGGGACGATTACAGTGCATGGTGATCAAAAATTGCTCTTGAGTGCGAGGAAGGTGATGCTGCATATGCGGAGTCAAGTTGTGCTGAGGCGGAGCTCAAGTTCTACAAGGATAATGTTGACCCGGCGGATATGTCCCCGTTGAAAAAGCCCAGCACCGAGTCTGACCCGCCCCTGAAATTTGTTGCAGAGGATACCAAGTTGGTGGATTTTGTCCCTGGCGACTCATCGCAACAGTTCACTATAGGGGCTAATATGGACCCCAAATAGGAAAGCGCGCTCATCGAATTCATCCGGGAGAATCGGGACATCTTCGCATGGAAGCATTCTGACATGTCGGGTGTACCGAGAGAATTCGCTGAGCACCATCTTAATGTGGATCCTAAATTTAAGCCGGTTAAACAGTTCCTCCATCGTTTCAATGAGGAGCGACGTAAAGCTATTGGATAAGAGGTAGCCCGGCTCTTAGCGGCTGGGTTTATCGTAGAGGTTTTTCATCTGGAGTGGTTGGCTAACCCCGTGCTTGTACTTAAAAAGAACGGCACGTGGTGCATGTGTGTGCACTACACAGACCTTAACAAGGCTTGTCCGGTTGATACATTTGCTCTCACCTGTATCGACCAGATCATTGACGCAACGGCGGGTTGTGAGAGTTTATGCTTCCTGGATGCTTATTCGGGTTATCATCAGATCAAGATGGCAGTTAAAGATCAAGAGAAGACATCCTTCATAACACCTTTTGGAGCTTTCTCTTACGTGTCCATGCCTTTTGGACTCAAAAGTGCTCAGGCGACTTACCAGCGATGTGTACAGAATTGTCTTCATGGTCAGATCGGACGCAATGTTCATGCTTATGTGGACGATATTGTGGTCAAGTCAAGGAAGAAGGAGACTCTGCTGGATGATTTGAAGGAAACTTTTGATAACTTGCGGGTTTACAAGATGATGCTTAATCCGGCTAAGTGTGTTTTTGGTGTGCCTGCAGGCAAGATCCTGGGATTTTTGGTCTCAGAGCGGGGCATTGAAGCTAACCCGGATAAAATAAAGGCCATCACCTCATTATCTAAGCCGGCGTGTATTAATGATGTTCAGCGCTTGGCGGGTCGTATTGCCACTTTAAGCCGGTTCATAAGCCGCCTGGGAGAGAAGGCCATCCCTTTGTATCAGATGACGAAGAAGACGGATGATTTTGTCTGGAGCGATGCTGCCAATGATGCGTTTGAGGCGCTCAAAAAACAGTTAGTTGAGCCGCCTGTCTTGGCGGCTCCCGTGGAAAAAGAGCCATTGCTCCTATACGTGGCAGCTAATAACAATGCTGTCAGTGCGGCGGTTGTTGTGGAGTGCAAGGAGGCAGGCAAAGAGTACCCAGTCCAACAGCCGGTTTATTATGTCAGTGAGGTTTTGATAGAGTCCAAGCAAAGATAGCCGCATTGGCAAAAGCTGGTGTTTGGAGTGTTCATGGCGAATCGCAAGTTGAAGCATTATTTCCTTGGGCATCCAATCACGGTGGTCAGCTCTGCTCCTTTGGGAGATATTATTCAAAGTAGAGAGGCCACCGACAGGATTGCTAAGTGGGCAATTGAGCTCGGACCTCTTAATTTGAGGTATGTGCCTCGCACAGCTGTCAAGTCTCAAGCACTGGTGGATTTCATCAATGACTGGACGGAGTGTCAAGCACCGGAGGAGAAGCCAGACAATACGTATTGGACAAGTCATTTTGATGGGTCCAGACAGTTGGAAGGCTGAGGGGCAGGAGTTGTTTTAACTTCCCCACGAGGTGATAAATTTTGTTACGTATTAAGGCTAATGTTTCCTTGTACTTACAATGCAGCTGAGTATGAAGCTTTGCTCCACGGGCTCCGTGTGGCTAAGGAGATGAACTTAAGCCGGGTCAGATGCCTAGGCGACTCAGACCTTGTGGCCCAACAAGTCTTAGGCACGTGGGATTCTAAAGACCCTCGTATGGCGGCTTATCGCCAGGCGGTTGATATCATTGCTGGTCACTTTAAGGGTTATCAGGTGGATCATATTGATCGTCGAAAGAATGAGGCGGCTGATGCACTATCACGGTTGGGATCTCAGCGTAAGCTGGTGCCGCTTAATGTGTTTTTGGATGTGTTGCATCACCCGTCGGTCAAGTTACCTTCTGAGGAGGATCTTGCCATACCTGACCCGGAGGGACAGTTGGCGGCGGCTCTTCGCGCGATTCCAGATTGGACGCTGCCTTATCTTACATACTTGACCCGTGGTGAGTTACCTGAAGATGAAACCTTAGCGCGGCAAATCATGAGGCGGTCTAAGTCCATTACTATCGTCAATGGCAAGTTGCACAGGTGCAGCGTGACTGGTGTTTTTCAACATTGTGTTTCTCCTGAGGAGGGCCATGAAATCTTGCAAGAGATACATGCCAGCGATTGCGGTCATCATGCCGGGTCAAAATCCTTGGTGGCCAAAGCTTTTCGGCACTGTTTTTACTGGCTAACAGCTCATGCAGATGCAGAGGACTTGGTTAGCAAATCTGATGGGTGTCAGAAATTTGGACGACGAGCCCATGTGCCGGCTCAAGAGTTGCGGATGATTCTGATCACCTGGCCGTTTGCGGTCTGGGGGCTTGATATGGTTGGACCGTTTAAGAGGTCTAAATATAAGAAGACCCACCTTTTGGTGGCAGTTGATAAGTTTACCAAGTGAATTGAGGCGGAGCCGGTCAGCAAGTGCGACGCAGCAACGGCAGTTCAGTTTGTCAAGAAGCTGTTACCCCCACAGTATTACTACTGACAATGGTACAAATTTACCCAAGGGGGCTATGAAAGAGTTTTGTCAAAGTGAACACATCTGCCTTGATGTTTCATCGGTGGCTCATCCACAGTCTAATGGTCAAGCAGAGCATGCTAACTAGGAAATTTTGAGAGGTATCAAACCCTGGCTTATGGTTCCTTTGGAACGAACGCCGGGCTGTTGGGTAGAGGAGTTACCTTCAGTTCTTTGGAGCATCAGAACCACCCCCAACAGATAACCAGGGCTACACGCCTTTCTTCATGGTTTATGGCGCAGAAGCTGTTCTCCCCAATGATATCCATCTTGACTTGCCCAGGGTGGCGGCTTACGTTGAAACTGATAATGAGACAGCGCGTCGGGACACACTGGATGCCTTGGATGAAGAGCGGGATCTTGCAGCCGCACGGTCAGCGATTTATCAACAAGATCTGCGTTGCTATCATAGCCGCAGAGTTAAAACCTGGACGTTCCAAGAAGGCGACTTAGTGCTCCGTTTGATTCAAGATCAGACAGATATGCATAAGTTGTCACCCCCTTGGGAGGGACCTTTTGTGGTCAGCAAGAATCTCAACAATGGGTCATATTACCTCATTAATATGCAGGAGAGCGACAAGTCACACACTTCCGGAGAAGAGACCAGCAGGCCGTGGAATATTGCTCATCTTCGGCCTTACTATACTTTAGTCATTGGTTCTCATCAATGTACATATCTTTGTCATTGTATACACCCTTTTCAATATAATAAATCCGGCATCCCCATAATTCGGGGCCTCTGCCGTTTCATGCAGCATTTTTTTGCGCAAAGAGTTGATTATTCATAAGGTCACTTGGGGGCTTCCAACTCACTGAGTTTAGCTTTCATACCCTCTTGACCGGCTTAAAAGCCATATTTAAGTTAAACCTGCCTGTTTGCAACTTGCTACTCCGCCAGGTGACCTGCCGAACATTTAACAGTTAATCTTTTTAAGAACCTGAACTAGTCAAAGTTAAAACGACGGCTTATGTCACGAGAGAGCCGGCTTAAAGAGAGCTAGGATAAACTCACCTGTCCGCTGTAGTCTCTCCGCTATGTGGCCCGTTCCTACTCTTAACAGTCAATCTTTTTTAAGACCCTGAACTCGTTAAGGTTAAAATGACGGATTTATGTCACGTGAGAGCCGGCTTACGGGATTGTAGGCATTAATGCCTAGCTTCTTTGAAGCAAAAAATCTTGAGTTTTCTCAAATATATATATAAGGGTTGATCTCCTTTGGGCTATGCCTTCAAAGCCGCCTTACAACAACTGAAAGTATACATGTCTATATTTTCTGGTTGTCATTTTTGCAGGAATTTTTTATAAGGAGATTCTAATTCTTTGGATGGCTACTCATTAGTCAAAGCTTATTGCTGTCATGACCCGCGAGCGGGTCATATTTCCATATTTTCAAGATTTTGAGGTATTGAGTTATTAATTCGCCCAGGAGTGTGGCCGTAAGTCGCCTGAACAGGAGTTGGTGAATTGATACTGAGTCTACTTTCATGAAGCCTCACGAAATATGATCACATCAGGCATACACATGTTTTAACAACGATTACAGCAGTTAAGCCGCCAGGGTATAAAGTTAGCCAAACATGCACGAAGGCATGGCAGAATCACAACTGTTTTCACTACGCTATTACAAGGCCAATAGCAGGGCCCTTCAATTTTCTGGCCAAATGTTTTTGAGCTATACTACTCCAAGACGGATTCAGTGTCAGTCGGGTTACGATCAGCAGAATCAGTGCCATCTTGGCGCTTGGAGGTGGAAGGCTCCGGGTCATCCTGCGCCAGGTCTTCGTCGAGCATCTGGAGATCATCCGAGGACCAGTCGATGCTGGTTAACGCTTCAAAGGTGGCCTCATCATTAAGAATTATGGAGGAGTCAAGGTCAGGGGCAAACATGTGCTTATGCCTTTGAGGAGTTAAGTTGACCACTGCATGCGTAGGCACCTTGATGCGAGTGTTGTTGCTGTCATAAGCCGGCTGGTATTTGTTTAAATCTAGCCCCTCTGCAAGTTGGCATGCCAGCGGCCTGATGTCTACTACGCAACCTTCTTCTTGTAGACTCGTGTTGGGCCTCCAAGCGCAAAGTTTTGTAGGACAGTAGCAAATTTCCCTCAAGTGGATGACCTAAGGTTTATCAATCCGTGGGAGGCGTAGGATGAAGATGGTCTCTCTCAAGCAACCCTGCAATCAAATAACAAAGAGTCTCTTGTGTCCCCAACACACCCAATACAATGGTAAATTGTATAGGTGCACTAGTTCGGCGAAGAGATGGTGATACAAGTGTAATATGGATGGTAGATATAGGTTTTTGTAATCTGAAAATATAAAAACAGCAAGGTAGCAAGTAACAAAAGTGAGCAAAAACGGTATTGCAATGCTTGAAAACAAGGCCTAGGGTTCATACTTTCACTAGTGCAATTTCTCTCAACAATAGTAACATAGTTGAATCATATGTAAATCTCTCACACGCGACAAAGAGTTCACTCCAAAGTCACAAATAGCGGAGAACAAACGAAGAAATTATTGTAGGGTACGAAACCACCTCAAAGTTATCTTGTCCGATCAATCTTATGAGCTATCCCTATAAGTGTCACGAACAGCCCTAGAGTTCGTACTAAAATAACACCTTAAGATACACATCAACCAAAACCCTAATGTCACCTACATACCCCAATGTCACCTCGAGTACCCGTGGGTTTGATTATACGATATGCATCACATAATTTCAGATTCATCTATTCAATCCAACACAAAGAACTTCAAAGAGTGCCCCAAAGTTTCTACCGGAGAGTCAAGATGAAAACATGTGCCAACCCCTATGCATAGATTCCCAAGGTCACGGAACCCGCAAGTTGATCACCAAAACATACATCAAGTAGATCAATAGAACATCCCATTGTCACCACAGATATCCCATCGCAAGACATACATCAAGTGTTCTCAAATCCTTAAAGATTCAATCCGATAAGAAAACTTCAAAGGGAAAACCCAATTCATCACAAGAAGATAGAGAGGGGAAAACTCCATATGATTCATCTATATTAATAAAGCTCGCGGTACATCAAGATCGTGCCATCTCAAGAACACGAGAGAGAGAGAGATCAAACACATAGCTACTGGTACATATCCTCAGCCCCGAGGGTGAACTACTCCCTCCTCGTCATGGAGAGCGTCGGGATGATGAAGATGGCCTCCGGTGATGGTTTCCCCCTCCGGCAGGGTGCCGAAACGGGCTCCCGATTGGTTTTTTGTGGCTCTGGAGGCTTGCGGCGGCGGAACTCCCGATCTAGGTTTATTTTCGGAGGTTTCTATATTTATAGGAATTTATGGCGGTGGAAACAAGTCAGGATGGGCCACGAGGTGACGACAAGCTAGGGGGCGCGCCCTAGGGGTGGGGGCGCCCCCAGGCTTGTGGTGGCCTCGTGGCTCCCCTGGCCCAACTCCAACTCTCCCTGGGCTTCTTCTGGTCCATAAAAATTCACCGTAGATTTTTATTCTATTTGGGCTCCGTTTGATATTCCTTTTCTGTAAAACTCAAAAACACGGAAAATACAGGAACTGGCACTGGGCTCTAGGTCAATAGGTTAGTCCCAAAAATAATATAAAGTTGTAGTAAAAAGATTGTAAAACATCCAAGAATGATAATATAACAGCATGGAACAAGCAAAAATTATAGATACGTTGGAGACGTATCACGGCCTTATCTCTTTGACGCATCTGGAGAAGTCCGACTCACTGAAGATAGTTCCATCGGCATTGTACTGCGGATACCCGCCAACCATCTCCGCCGGGTCTAGATCTGACTGCCATGCCTTCGCCCGGCTTAAAGCAGAAATAGCTCCTGCGCGGGCGGCTGAAAGCTTCAGCTCTTCAAGTTGAGATGGCACAGATGATAGTTGATCCAGCACCATCTTGATGGGTGTTGGCGGCTTCTTTCCTGACGATACAGCTACAAGTATGTGCAGGCTCCCAGCATACAGTTGCTCGGTCAACGAGTAGACGGCTTTTAGCTTCAACAAAACATTTTGGCCAAAGCTGGCACTCCTGGCGCCTGACAGACAATTAAGAGTATAAGCTCAGTTTAGCATTGTTTGGATACCATATTTTGAGGGCATATTTCAATGAAGAATAACTTTGTGCACTTACCGAAGATGGCGGCTATCATCCGTGATATTTGCTGCTTTAAGCCGGCAAGCTCTTCAGCAACCGGCTTAAGTTGTGTTTCAGCAACTTCTGTGCGCTTTTGCAAGGCGGTCTTGTCCTCTTCAAGGGTGGTGCGCTCAGCGGTAAAGTCAGACTTCAGTTTTTCTTAGTCCTCCAAGGCAAGTTTTAGCTTTGCCTCGGCCTCGCTGTTCTTGGTTTCCAGAGCTGCCACTCTCTTGTTTAAGTCGCCAAGATGCGACTCCTTCGAGCTTAATGCCTCCTGCATACAGTTTGCGAGTGGGAAATTATTTATGCACAGGTTTCAAATATTCAAGTCCCAAGCACATTGCAAGCAATCCACTTGGCACTTGGGGGCTAATGTAGGTCATTTCAAAGTATTGCAAAGACCCAGCTCATCCTTTTCTGGGTAAGCCGGCCCTTGGGGGCTACAAGCGGATTTTTGCGTAAGTGATAATTGGAAGACCCGGCTCATCTTTTTCAAGATAAGTCGGCCCTTGGGGGCTACATACGGATTCTTTCAATTATATTACTGGAAGACCCGGTCCATCTTTCTCAAGATAAGCCGGCCCTTGGGGGCTACATGCAGATTTTTGCTTAAGAGACTATGGGAAGACCCGACTCATCTTTTTCAAGATAAGCCGGCCCTTGGGGGCTACATAAGTATACATCAGTAAAGGTGGAAAGGGGTTAATATTTTTACCTCATATTTCTGCTTCATCAAATTTACTAAGCCGGCCTCCATGTCACGGCTTGTATGAAGGCGGTTTAGATAACCGGCGTGCAGCTCGCTGACGTTGAAGTCCGCATAATCTGGTAGGTCCAATTTGTCCTTGCCCTTCTCCAGCAAAGGAGTCTCTTCTTTATGCTTGGCCAGCACGGTTGAGGCTCGTGGTGGTTTATAACCCACCCCGGTGATGACCACGTCAGCATCATCCTTCTCAGAAGGGTTTTCTTCAATGGTTGGGAGAATCGGGCTTGGCGGGTCACCAATGTTGGTCGGGTCGACATCAGTGTCCATGGCCTCAGGAAAGATTTCCTCAGTCTGCGGAGGAGGGTCATCTTGATGAGAAGCAGGGTCTTCAGAACTCTGGATTAGGGCTTCAGGGGGCTTCGGAATATCTTCTTCTAGCTCAGAGGCCTTAGAGGTCTTGGAGGAATCGCCCACCTTCTGTTTCTTGCTTATCTTTGCTTTAACCCTAAAACAGAAGTGAACAAGTTTATAAGCATATGAAAGCAAATCTTTGGATATCAGCAAAGGGAAAAACCTTACCCAGGGTTGACAACAAAGGCAGGCAGCTGTGTGCCGGTTGAGTTGGCAGAAGAGGGAGGTGTTTAACAAATTAGAGTCGGACAATATAAGCAAATGGCTACATGAGGTTAACATGTAGAAGAGATGGAAACAAAGTTATGAAATACCTCATTGTGGCGTTTCTGAGGAGCTGGTGTGTTAGATAATCCAGCTACTAGATCTTCAGAGCCGCCGCTCCGGGTCTGATGCCTGGAGTCATGTTGTTGCATCTTCAAAAGAAAGTTGGGATCCAAGTGAGCAAGGGGGTGTGAAAACTTTACTTTTCGGATGACCCGCCGTATTTTCTCTCTTGGCAAAGTTTCCGAGTCGGAGGAGATGGTAGTTACCTCTGCTACGCCGGCTTGGCTCGTCTCCGCTTCACCCTGAGAGGAGTCAGCGTCAATAAGTTGCATGAAAAGAAGGCCAAGGGAGTCAAGTTCTACCTCCGAGTCATCCAGTTCGAGCAGCTCTTGAGCTGTCGGCTTCTTTCGACGAGCCGGAGCCCGGGTCTTGGTTGCTTTAGTTTTCTTCTTCGAAGTGGAGGCTGTAGTTATTCTCCTCTTCCAGAAGGGAGAGTCGGCCTACATACATACATACATTTGTAGGAAAGTTATAAGAGGTGGGAAGTGCAAAATCTAAAAGGAAAGGGTGAAGGTTAAGGTAAAAAGTCTTACTGCAGGAGCCGGGTTAAGAGCGTAGAAGGGGTTTAACCCCGTCTTATTGCAAACCTCCTGAGGTTCTCCCAGCAGCGATTTGACAATTAAGTTGAGGTCCTTGTCTGTCAGAGGCATCTGATTGAAGCGCTAAGGGTCATCCACATCGCCAGTGTATTCACACATTAAGCCGCCGCGCCGGCTCAGCGGCAAGATTCTCCAGGAGACCCAGCAGCGGGTCAAATCAATGCACGTTAACCCATTGGCTAATAAAGCCCTGATCTTTGAAAATGTTTGAGCATATTGGGCGCGATCTGTGGCGGATAGCCGGTCTGGAAGCTCGGTGGTGGTGCAGAGCCGGTAGGGGCGGTAACCCGGCAATGGAT
Source organism: Elymus sibiricus (assembly GCA_039707655.1). Classification (NCBI taxonomy): domain Eukaryota; kingdom Viridiplantae; phylum Streptophyta; class Magnoliopsida; order Poales; family Poaceae; genus Elymus; species Elymus sibiricus. Next base: position 319,993,175 of record CM077673.1, read on the forward strand.
TCTCTTCAGCCGGGGCAGTGTCTCTGCAGTAGAACCAAGTGCGGTTCCAATCCTTGGGATGGCTGGGCAGAGCCGCCGAGGGAAAGGATACATCCCTTCGCCTCTGGATAGAAACGCCTCCGAGCTCAAGGCTTGGTCCATCTGTGATCTCGGTCTGGCGGTTGATGTAGAAAAAATCTCCGAAGAGGTCAACGGAGGGCTCTTCTTGCAGATATGCTTGACAAAAAACTTGGAATTGGCACAAGTTGGTGACAGAATTGGGGCCAATGTCTTGAGGATGGAGTTTGTAAAAGTGCAAGGCATCCCGGAAATTTTTTGACCCGGGCGGTGAAAAGCCACGGAAAAGATGATCCGTAAAGATGACGACTTCCCCTTCCTTGGGCTTAGGAGCAGCTTCGTTGTCAGGAACCCGCCAATGGATGACTTCCTGAGCCGGCAAAACCCCCATAGCTACATATTCATTTAGCATAAGCTAGGTAACCCCCAGAGGCTACCCAATCGCAAGAAGCGGGGGCCTTAGCCATGGCAGACCGGTTTAAAAACTATGGAAAAGGCATAGAATTACGGCGGGTTAGGAGTGCTACATGATAAAATAGCTTATGGTTCTAAGATGGCAACGCTATTTGGCGGGTCGTTGTTAAATTATGAGCCGCCGTCAACTACAGGTATGAGGCGGATTATATTTTGCCAGGGTAAGACAGTAACTACTGAAAATATTGCTAAGTGTGGGCAAAAAAGTTTCACAAATCATAGCTATAATTATAGATCTATGGATACAAGTAAAAGGGGAAGTAATTGCTAACCGTAAAAATAGTGATGGAAGAACGGGCAGTCAATGCGCGGATTCAGGGGAAGAAATGATCTACTCCGAACGCGAAATAGATGCTAATCGAGGAACCGCGCGTTTTTGCTAGCGTTTCCGAGCTGAAAGATGACTCCTTTCTAAGCAATGGTACGAAACTCCGATGAATGGCGGCGAGCTCTAAGGAATTCCGGCAACCTAATGTAGATCTAGAAGAGATGGAGAATAGAACCTGAGAAGATGCAGAGAGCGCGGACGCGTGCCGGCAAATTCTGGTCGCAACAGGTTGATGCAGCGGCCTCGTTGAGGTAGACGGAGCGGTTCGGCTGGGCGGCGGAGCTTCAGTCGCGCGAGGCGTTCGGAGGAATAAGAAGAAGAGGGAACGGCAGTGGGGAGAGTGAAAGGAATGCCCCCCTCGCGCCTATTTATAAGGAAAAGGTGGAACAACAAAAGTCCAACACGGGAATCGAGGAGACATGATAATGATTGACCAAGACAACGCCTCGATTTTCGGGTAGACCAGTTAATGCAAAGATCCGTTGTGATATCATGAAGAGTTTTTAGATTTCCCAAAGATGACGTCATCCATTTTATATATATGGCGGGTCATAAAGACTTATGTTAGGTTAAGTGATTACGAGGAACACAAGACCCGCCAACCAGAAGACTCGAAGATTGACATGAACATGTTCAAATCAATCTGGGGCCTAATGTTGGGGATATAACCCCGTGATATAACCCGCCCAGGAGGGGTCGGGTTAAGAAGTTGGCGACTTAGCAATAAGGCCGTAAATAGGCCTGAAGACCATGACAAGCCTGACTTAACAGGCGGGCCGAACAGAGGCCCAGAGCCGGATGACGGTGTGTGACCAGGAGGCGTAAGCTGCCCGGAGATGGCTTGCTAGAGAAGGCAAGGCGATTTAGAGATAAGGTCGGTTATGAGGTGTAACCCGTCCTGGACTCTTGTAAAGCCCAGGGCCTCGACCTATGTATATAAAGGCGAGCTCCCTGGGCGGCTTAGGGTACGAAACAACTGATCGAGGGCTAGGTCAAGCGAAACCGCTCCCTTGTAATCGATACCCAATCAATACAAACACAAAGTAGGATGTAGGCTTTTACCTCTTTAGTGAGGGGCCGAACCTGGGTAAACTCGTGTCTTTCGTCCCAATCAACCCCTTTGAGTTAATCACCGTAGCGATGGCTTCAACCCTAAGTCCTTTCACTAGGACATCTGCCGTGATAAAACCACGACAACAGGGCCCTACCGCCGCAGCTTTGACTCCATAGCAACACAAAATCCGAGGCAATACCGTGGACACGCCGGAGAAGAGCCGACTACCGAAACCATTGCCGCGTTGTCGACCTCGCTCCCACCATCATCATTGCCACAGAAGTCTGGACTCCATAATAATTCTCTCGGGGCCGCCGCCCCGACATCCACCGCTCCGTCGCGCCCAGCACAATCAACCGGCACCGCCTTATGGGGCCACCGCCCCGACATACCACCGCTCCCCTCGAGCAGCAACGCCGCACAACACAGCTGCCCGCAGCCCACGCTGCTCAGGGCAACCGCTCGCAGACCACGAATGTCGCACCACATCTGGGGCCGCCGCCCCGACGTCAAGTCAGACCGCTGATGTCTACTATGCAACCTTCTTCTTGTAGACTCGTGTTGGGCCTCCAAGCGCAGAGTTTTGTAGGACATTAGCAAATTTCCCTCAAGTGGATGACCTAAGGTTTATCAATCCGTGGGAGGCGTAGGATGAAGATAGTCTCTCTCAAACAACCCTGCAACCAAATAACAAAGAGTCTCTTGTGTCCCCAACACAACCAATACAATGGTAAATTGTATAGGTGCACTAGTTCGGCGAAGAGATGGTGATACAAGTGTAATATGGATGGTAGATATAGGTTTTGTAATCTGAAAATATAAAAACAGCAAGGTAACTAATGATAAAAGTGAGCACAAACGGTATTGCAATGCTTAGAAACAAGGCCTAGGGTTCATACTTTCACTTGTGCAAGTTCTCTCAACAATACTGACATAATTGAATCATATGTAAATCCCTCACGTGCGACAAAGAGTTCACTCCAAAGTCACAAATAGCGTAGAACAAACGAAGAAATTATTGTAGGGTACGAAACCCCCTTAAAGTTATCTTTTCCGATCAATCGTATGAGCTATCCCTATAAGTGTTATGAACAGCCCTAGAGTTCGTACTAAAATAACACCTTAAGATACACATCAACCAAAACCCTAATGTCACCTAGATACTCCAATGTAACCACAAGTACCCATGGGCTTGATTATACGATATGCATCACACAATTTCAGATTCATCATGTTCAATCCAACACAAAGAACTTCAAAGAGTGCCCCAAAGTTTCTACCGGAGAGTCAAGACGAAAACATGTGCCAACCCCTATGCATAGATTCCCAAGGTCACGGAACCCGCAAGTTGATCACCAAAACATACATCAAGTGGATCAATAGAACATCCCATTGTCACCACGGATATCCCATCGCAAGACATACATCAAGTGTTCTCAAATCCTTAAAGACTCAATCCGATAAGTAAACTTCAAAGGGAAAACTCAATTCATCACAAGAAGATAGAGAGGGGAAAACTCCATATGATTCATCTATATCAATAAAGCTCGCGATACATCAAGATCGTGTCATCTCAAGAACACGAGAGAGAGAGAGATCAAACACATAGCTACTGGTACATACCCTTGTTGGAAATATGCCCTAGAGGCAATAATAAATTGGTTATTATTATATTTCCTTGTTCATGATAATCGTTTATTATCCATGCTATAATTGTATTGATTGGAAACTCAAATACATGTGTGGGTACATAGACAACACTGTGTCCCTAGTAAGCCTCTAGTTGACTAGCTCGTTGATCAAAGATGGTTAAGGTTTCCTAGCCATAGACATGAGATGTCATTTGATAACAGGATCACATCATTAGGAGAATGATGTGATGGACAAGACCCAAACTGTAAACGTAGCATTTGATCGTGTCAGTTTATTGCTATTGTTTTCTGCATGTCAAGTATCTGTTCCTTTGACCATGAGATCATGCAACTCACTGACACCGGAGGAATACCTTGTGTGTATCAAACGTCGCAACGTAACTGGGTGACTATAAAGGTGCTCTACAGGTATCTCCGAGGGTGTCTGTTGGGTTGGCATGGATCAAGACTGGGATTTGTTACTCCGTATGACGGAGAGGTATCTCAGGGCCCACTCGGTAATACAACATCACAATGAGCCTTGCAAGCAATGTGACTAAAAGTGTTAGCCACGAGATCTTGTATTACGGAACGAGTAAAGAGACTTGCCGGTAACGAGATTGAACTAGGTATAGTGATACCGACGATCGAATCTCGGGCAAGTAACATACCGAAGAACAAAGGGAACAGCATACGGGATTAACTGAATCCTTGACATAGAGGTTCGACCGATAAAGATCTTCGTAGAATATGTAGGAGCCAATATGGGCATCCAGGTCCCGCTATTGGTTATTGGCCGTAGAGGTGTCTCGGTCATGTCTACATAGTTCTCGAACCCGCAGGGTCTACACACTTAACGTTTGGTGACGATTAGTATAATTGAGTTGTTATGTTGGTGACCGAAAGTTGTTCGGAGTCCCGGATAAGATCCCGGACATGACGAGGATCTCCGGAATAGTCCGGAGGTAAAGATTGATATATGTGATAATAGTGTTTTGATCTCTGGAAGGGTTCCGGAGTTCACCGGAAGGGGTTCCGGATGTTTACCGAAGTGTTCGGGTGCAGCAACACTTTATATGAGCCAAAGGGATAAAGCCCACAAGGTATTGGAAAGTGCAAAAGTAGTTTTGCTGCCGCGTAAGCGGTACTACCGCTTGGTGAAGCGGTACTACCGCCGGAGCGGTACTACCGCTTGTGTGAAGCGGTACTACCGCCCGAGCGGTACTACCGCTTGTGTGAAGCGGTACTACCGCCCAAGCGGTACTACCGCTTGTGTGAAGCGGTACTACCGCTTGTGCGCGGCTGTGCACGGTTCGGCAGGGATCCGAGTTGGACTCTTTCCCTGCGGGCCAAACCGACCTTGTGCGGGCAAAACCGACCCGGAGGAGGCTTTTACTCCAAGTTTAGACCCCAAGGCTCAACATATAAATAGAGGGGCAGGGCTAGCACACGGGATACATCAAGATTTCCCCAAGCCGTGTGCGGCAACCCTAACCCTCTAGTTCCTCCGTCATAATCTCCGTAGTGCTTGGCGAAGCCCTGCAGAGATTGTTCCTCACCACCATCACCACGCCGTCGTGCTGCTGGAACTCAACCACTACTTCACCATCGCTCGCTGGATCGAGGAGGTGAAGGCGTCATCAAGCCGTACGTGTGTTGAACGCGGAGGTGCCGTCCGTTCGGCACTAGATCGGAAGGATCGTGATTGGATCGCGGGACGCTCGGCGATTTGGATCGCGAAGACGTTCGACTACATCAACCGCGTTTATTAACGCTTCCGCTTAGCGATCTACAAGGGTATGTAGATTCACTCTCCCTCTCGTAGATGCTCATCACCATGGATAGATCTTGCGTGTGCGTAGGAAAATTTTTGTTTCCCATGCAACGTTCCCCAACAGTGGTATCAGAGCTAGGTCTATGCGTAGATGAGATCTCGAGTAGAACACAAACGAGTTGTGGGCGTGGGTGTATACATATTGCTTGCCGTTACTAGTTGATACTTGATTCCGCGGTATTGTGAGATGAAGCGGCCCGGACCGACATTACGCGTACGCTTACGCGAGACTGGTTTCACCGCTGCGTGCACTTGTTGCATAAAGGTGACTGGCGGGTGTCTGTCTCTCTCACTTTAGTTGAATCGGTTCAATGAAGAGGGTTCTTTTAGAAGATCAAAAAGCAATCACTACACCACATTGTGGTTTTGCGTAGGTAAGAACGGTTCTTGCAAACCCGTAGCAGCCACGTAAAATTTGCAACAACAATTAGAGGACGTCTAACTTGTTTTTGCAGGGTATGTTGTGATGTGATATGGCCAATTACATGATGAGATATATGTGATGTATGAGATGATCATGTGTTGTATAGAATATCACGACTTGCATGTCGATGAGTACGGCAACTGGCAGGAGCCATAGAGTTGTCTTTAATTATTGTATGACCTGCGTGTCAATCATTAAGCGCTATGTAATGCTTTACTTTATCGCTAAACGTTAGCTATAGTCGTGGAAGCAACAGTCGGCGCGACAACCTTATGGCGACACGTTGATGGAGATCAAGATGATGGAGATCATGGTGTCATGCTGGTGACGATGGAGATCATGCCGGTGCTTTGGAGATGGAGATCAAAAGCACAAGTTCATGGCCATATCATGTCACTTATGATTTGCATGTGATGTTAATCCTTTTATGCATCTTATTTTGCTTAGGACGACGGTAGCATTATAAGGTGATCCCTCACTTAAATTTCAAGATAAATTGTGTTCTCCCCAAGTGTGCACCGTTGCGAAAGTTCGTCGTTTCGAGACACGCCGTGATGATCGGGTGTGATAGACTCTACGTTCGCATACAACGGGTGTAAGCCATGTTACACGTGCGGAACACTCGGGTTAAACTTGACGAGCCTAGCATGTACAGACATGGCCTCGGAACACAAGAGACCGAAAGGTCGAACATGAGTCATATAGTAGATATGATCAACATGAAGATGTTCACCATTGAAACCACCTCAACTCACGTGATGATCGGACTTGAGTTGGTGGATTTGGATCATGTTACACTCGAATGATCGGAGGGATGTCAATTTGAGTGGGAGTTTTTTAAATATGATTAACTAAACTCATTATCTAAGAACAATAGTCTAAGTTGTCTTTGCTATATTTATGTTGTAGATCATGGCTCGCGCAGTAGCACCCCTGAATTTTAATGCGTTCCTAGAGAAAGCTAAGTTGAAAGATGATGGAAGTAACTTTGTGGACTGGGCCCGTAATCTAAGGATTATCCTTACGGCTTCCCAGAAGGCTTATGTCCTTGATGCACCGCTTGGTGATCCACCCGCTCCAGTTGAGTCTCTAGACGTTGTGAACGCCTGGCAGGCTCGTTCTGATGATTACTCAATAGTTCAATGTGCAATGTTGTATGGCTTAGAACCGGGACTTCAAAGACGTTTTGAACGTCATGGAGCATATGAGATGTTCCAGGAGTTGAAGTTTATCTTTCAGAAGAATCCCCGGATCGAGAGATATGAGATCTCCGATAAGTTCTATGCTTGCAAGATGGAGGAGAACGGGTCTATCAGTGATCACGTGCTCAGAATGTCTGGGTACTCCACCCGTCTGGCTGAGTTAGGGATGCCCCTTCCGCCAGAGGCTATCACTGACAGAGTTCTTCAATCATTGCCACCTAGCTACAAGAGCTTCGTGTTGAACTATAACATGCACGGGATGAACAAGTCAGTCGCCGAGCTGTTTGCGATGCTGAAAGCCGCTGAGTCTGAAATTCAGAAGGAGCATCAAGTGTTGATGGTCAATAAAACCACTAGTTTCAAGAAAAATGGCAAGGGTAAGAAGGGTAACTCCAAGCAGAGTGGCAAAGCAGTTGCTCCTCTCGTGAAGAAACCCAAGGCTGGACCCAAACCAGAAACTGTGTGTTTTCATTGCAAGGGAACTGGACACTGGAAGCGGAATTGCCCCAAGTATTTGGCTGACAAGAAGGCGGCCAACAACAAACAAGGTATATATGATATACATGTTATTGATGTGTACCTTACCAACTCTCGTTGTAGTGCCTGGGTATTTGATACCGGTGCGGTTGCTCATATTTGCAACTCAAAACAGGAACTGCGGAATAGACGGAGGCTGGCAAAGGACGAAGTGACGATGCGCGTGGGAAATGGTTCCAAGGTTGATGTGATCGCCGTCGGCACGCTCGCTCTTCGATTACCGTCGGGATTAGTGATGAACCTAAATAAGTGTTATTTGGTGCCTGCGTTAAGCATGAACATTATATCTGGATCTTGTTTATTGCGAGACGGTTACTCATTTAAATCAGAGAATAATGGTTGTTCTATTTATATGAGTAATATCTTTTATGGTCATGCACCCGATGTGAGGGGTTTATTCTTATTGAATCTCGATAGTAATGATACACATGTTCATAACATTGATGCCAAAAGATGTAGAATTGATAATGATAATACCACTTTCTTGTGGCACTGCCGTTTAGGTCATATTGGCGTAAAACGCATGAGGAAGCTCCATGCTGATGGACTTTTGGAGTCACTTGATTTTGAATCACTTGACACATGTGAGCCATGCCTCATGGGCAAGATGACTAAAACGCCGTTCTCTGGAACAATGGAACGGGCAAGTGACTTGTTGGAAATCATACATACTGATGTGTGCGGTCCGATGAGTATTGAGGCGCGCGGTGGTTATCGTTACTTTCTCACCTTCACTGATGACTTAAGTAGATATGGGTATATTTACTTAATGAAACACAAGTCTGAAACATTTGAAAAGTTCAAACAATTTCAGAGTGAAGTTGAGAATCATCGTAACAAGAAGATTAAATTCCTACGATCTGATCGAGGGGGAGAATATCTGAGTTATGAGTTTGGCAGTCACTTAAGACAGTGTGGAATTGTTTCACAATTGACACCGCCTGGAACACCACAGCGTAATGGTGTGTCCGAACGTCGTAATCAAACTTTATTGGATATGGTGCGATCTATGATGTCTCTTGCCGATTTGCCACTATCGTTTTGGGGTTATGCATTAGAGACAGCTGCATTCACTTTAAATAGGGCACCATCGAAATCCGTTGAGACGACGCCTTATGAACTTTGGTTTAACAAGAAGCCAAAGCTGTCGTTTCTTAAAGTTTGGGGATGTGATGCTTATGTCAAAAAGCTTCAGCCTGAAAAGCTGGAACCCAAAGCGGAGAAATGCGTCTTCATAGGATACCCAAAAGAGACAGTTGGGTATACCTTCTACCTCAGATCCGAAGGCAAAGTGTTTGTCGCTAAAAACGGAACATTTCTTGAGAAAGAGTTTCTCTCGAAAGAATTGAGTGGGAGGAAGATAGAACTTGATGAGGTTGTTGAACCTTTACTTCAACCTGAGAGTAGCGCAGCGCAGAAAGTTGTTTCTGTGGAGCCTACATTAGCTGAAGAGGAAGTTAATGATGATGATCATGAAGCTTTGGATCAAGTTGCTATCGAACCTCGTAGGTCGACAAGGACGCGTACTGCTCCCGAGTGGTACGGCAACCCTGTCTTAGAGGTCATGTTGTTAGACAACGATGAACCTACGAGCTATGGAGAAGCGATGATGGGCCCGGATTCCGAGAAGTGGTTAGAGGCCATGAAATCCGAGATGGGATCCATGTATGAAAACAAAGTATGGACTTTGGAAGTATTACCTGAAGGGCGTAAGGCCATTCAGAACAAATGGATCTTTAAGAGGAAGACGGACGCGGACGGTAATGTCACCGTCTATAAAGCTCGACTTGTGGCAAAGGGTTTTTCACAAGTTCAAGGAGTTGACTACGATGAGACCTTCTCACCCGTAGCGATGCTTAAGTCCGTCAGAATCATGTTAGCAATAGCTGCCTTTTTCGATTATGAAATTTGGCAGATGGATGTCAAAACAGCGTTCCTTAACGGTTTCCTTAAGGAAGAGTTGTATATGATGCAACCAGAAGGTTTTGTCGATCCAGAGAATGCTGACAAAGTTTGCAAACTCCAGCGATCCATTTATGGACTGGTGCAAGCATCTCGTAGTTGGAATCTTCGTTTTGATGAGGTGATCAAAGCGTTCGAGTTTATACAAGTTTACGGAGAAGCTTGTATTTACAAGAAAGTGAGTGGGAGCTCTATAGCGTTTCTAATATTATATGTGGATGACATATTGCTGATTGAAAACAATATAGAAATGCTGGAAAGCGTAAAGGAATATTTGAACAAGAGTTTTTCAATGAAGGACCTAGGAGAAGCTGCTTTCATATTAGGCATCAAGATCTATAGAGATAGATCGAGGCGCTTAATAGGACTTTCACAAAGCACATACCTTGATAAGATTTTGAAGAAGTTCAAAATGGATCAGTCCAAGAAGGGGTTCTTGCCTGTTTTGCAAGGTGTGAAGTTGAGTAAGACTCAATGCCCAGTGACTGCAGAAGATAGAGAAAAGATGAGTGTCATCCCCTATGCTTCAGCCATAGGCTCTATCATGTATGCAATGCTGTGCACAAGACCCGATGTCAGCCTTGCCATAAGTATGGCCGGAAGGTTTCAAAGTGATCCAGGAATGGAACACTGGACGGCGGTCAAGAATATCCTGAAGTACCTGAAAAGGACTAAGGACATGTTTCTCGTTTATGGAGGTGATCAAGAGCTCGTCGTAAAGGGTTACGTCGATGCAAGCTTTGACACTGATCCGGATGACTCTAAGTCGCAAACCGGATACGTATTTATTCTTAATGGGGGTGCGGTTAGCTGGTACAGTTCCAAGCAAAGCGTGGTAGCTGATTCTACATGCGAAGCGGAGTACATCGCAGCCTCGGAGGCGGCGAAGGAAGGTGTCTGGATGAAGGAGTTCATGACAGATCTTGGAGTAGTGCCTAGTGCGCTTAACCCAATGACTCTGTTTTGTGATAATACTGGTGCCATTTCTCTAGCCAAGGAACCAAGATTTCACAAGAGGACCAGACACATAAAGCGACGTTTCAATTCCATCCGCGATTACATCAAGGAGGACGACATAAATATTTGCAAAGTACACACGGATCTAAATGTTGCAGATCCGATGACTAAACCTCTTCCAAGGGCTAAACATGAACAACACCAGAACTGCATGGGTGTTCGATTCATTACAATGTAAATCACATAGTGATGTGAACTAGATTATTGACTCTAGTGCAAGTGGGAGACTGTTGGAAATATGCCCTAGAGGCAATAATAAATTGGTTATTATTATATTTCCTTGTTCATGATAATCGTTTATTATCCATGCTATAATTGTATTGATTGGAAACTCAAATACATGTGTGGGTACATAGACAACACTGTGTCCCTAGTAAGCCTCTAGTTGACTAGCTCGTTGATCAAAGATGGTTAAGGTTTCCTAGCCATAGACATGAGATGTCATTTGATAACAGGATCACATCATTAGGAGAATGATGTGATGGACAAGACCCAAACTGTAAACGTAGCATTTGATCGTGTCAGTTTATTGCTATTGTTTTCTGCATGTCAAGTATCTGTTCCTTTGACCATGAGATCATGCAACTCACTGACACCGGAGGAATACCTTGTGTGTATCAAACGTCGCAACGTAACTGGGTGACTATAAAGGTGCTCTACAGGTATCTCCGAGGGTGTCTGTTGGGTTGGCATGGATCAAGACTGGGATTTGTTACTCCGTATGACGGAGAGGTATCTCAGGGCCCACTCGGTAATACAACATCACAATGAGCCTTGCAAGCAATGTGACTAAAAGTGTTAGCCACGAGATCTTGTATTACGGAACGAGTAAAGAGACTTGCCGGTAACGAGATTGAACTAGGTATAGTTATACCGACGATCGAATCTCGGGCAAGTAACATACCGAAGAACAAAGGGAACAGCATACGGGATTAACTGAATCCTTGACATAGAGGTTCGACCGATAAAGATCTTCGTAGAATATGTAGGAGCCAATATGGGCATCCAGGTCCCGCTATTGGTTATTGGCCGTAGAGGTGTCTCGGTCATGTCTACATAGTTCTCGAACCCGCAGGGTCTACACACTTAACGTTTGGTGACGATTAGTATAATTGAGTTGTTATGTTGGTGACCGAAAGTTGTTCGGAGTCCCGGATAAGATCCCGGACATGACGAGGATCTCCGGAATAGTCCGGAGGTAAAGATTGATATATGTGATAATAGTGTTTTGATCTCTGGAAGGGTTCCGGAGTTCACCGGAAGGGGTTCCGGATGTTTACCGAAGTGTTCGGGTGCAGCAACACTTTATATGAGCCAAAGGGATAAAGCCCACAAGGTATTGGAAAGTGCAAAAGTAGTTTTGCTGCCGCGTAAGCGGTACTACCGCTTGGTGAAGCGGTACTACCGCCGGAGCGGTACTACCGCTTGTGTGAAGCGGTACTACCGCCCGAGCGGTACTACCGCTTGTGTGAAGCGGTACTACCGCCCAAGCGGTACTACCGCTTGTGTGAAGCGGTACTACCGCTTGTGCGCGGCTGTGCACGGTTCGGCAGGGATCCGAGTTGGACTCTTTCCCTGCGGGCCAAACCGACCTTGTGCGGGCAAAACCGACCCGGAGGAGGCTTTTACTCCAAGTTTAGACCCCAAGGCTCAACATATAAATAGAGGGGCAGGGCTAGCACACGGGATACATCAAGATTTCCCCAAGCCGTGTGCGGCAACCCTAACCCTCTAGTTCCTCCGTCATAATCTCCGTAGTGCTTGGCGAAGCCCTGCAGAGATTGTTCCTCACCACCATCACCACGCCGTCGTGCTGCTGGAACTCAACCACTACTTCACCATCGCTCGCTGGATCGAGGAGGTGAAGGCGTCATCAAGCCGTACGTGTGTTGAACGCGGAGGTGCCGTCCGTTCGGCACTAGATCGGAAGGATCGTGATTGGATCGCGGGACGCTCGGCGATTTGGATCGCGAAGACGTTCGACTACATCAACCGCGTTTATTAACGCTTCCGCTTAGCGATCTACAAGGGTATGTAGATTCACTCTCCCTCTCGTAGATGCTCATCACCATGGATAGATCTTGCGTGTGCGTAGGAAAATTTTTGTTTCCCATGCAACGTTCCCCAACAACCCTCAGCCCCGAGGGTGAACTACTCCCTCCTCGTCATGGAGACCGCCGGGATGATGAGGATGGCCTCTGGTGATGGTTTCCCCCTCCGGCAGGGTGTCGGAACGGGCTCCCGATTGGTTTTTCGTGGCTACAGAGGCTTGCGGCGGCGGAACTCCCAATCTAGGTTTCTTTCTGGGGGTTACGGGATTTATTGGAGAACTTGGCATTGGAATCAAGTCAGGGGGACTCTCGAGGGGCCCACAAGCCAGGGGGCGCCCCCTAGGCTTGTGGCTGCCTCGGGACTCCTCTCCGGTATCTCTTTTCTCCAGTATTTTTTATATTTTCCAAAAATATTCTCCGAAAATTTTCAGCCCATTCCGAGAACTTTTATTTCTGCACAAAAAACGACACCATGGTAGTTCTGATGAAAACAACGTCAGTCCGGGTTAGTTCTAATAAAATCATACCAAAATTATATAAAATTATTGTAAACATGGCATGAATACTTCATAAATTATAGATATGTTGGAGACGTATCAACCGCCCCCTCTGGGGCGCATCGACTGAGCCGACACCCCTACCGCCCAAGCGGGACAAGGATGCCACCCAATCAATGTCCAGATAGAGCCCCACCTCATAGAGCTGCCACTCACATTGTTTCCAAGATCGCCATCTCGACGCACAAACAGAAACCACCCGGAGCAGCAGCCCCAACGCCCACTGTCCCCGACGACGAAGAGATCCATGCAAACTACAGTATGCTGACTCTCCAAGGCGATGCCTGGAAGAAGGAAACGACGTAGCCGCCGTCATCGCCCACTTCGACCATATGAAGCTAGAAATTTCTCCCGGAGAGTCGTGTAATGGAGCTCCATGGCAACGCCTTCAAGAAGGGAAACGACGTCATGGCGCCGTCGTTGCCGGCACCGACCCAAAGTCAGGGTTGGGCTTTCGCCCGGAGCTCCACCACACCTCCGAATCCGAGCAGATCCGAAGCACTGCACAGCACACAATCCCCATGGTCGACGTCCACCGGCTCCACCTCGTGGTACGGCGCCCCTGACCTGCCCGCGAGCAAGCCCATTCGGCACAGCCCGACGCCACCGCATCATCCTTGCGCGCCCTCGCGGCACCGCGCCTCGAGCGCACCGGCGCCACCGCGCCCACTCCCTGCAGCAGATCCGCGCACGGCCGCAAGACGCGTCCACCCGGTGCCGGCCCTCGAGCAGTTGCATGCCCTTCTTCGCGCGGCCGTGCCGCCCTGAGGGAACACCAGATCCGCTCGCCACAAATCCACCGCCGCCGTGCCCCTCCTTCTCGCCACGGATAGGTGGAGCCGCGCCAGCCCGCGTCGGAGCCGCCCGCCCCGAGCCGCATCACCCTCCCGCCCCACGCCGCGCGCCAGATCCGCGCGGCCGAGCCACCCCACACCGCAGCCTCGCAACCGCTCCTAGCAAGCTTCCGCCTGCCCGACGCCCGCTGCCATCGCCCTTGACCCGGGGCCGCCACCCCGGCTTCCTCTCATGGCCAGACCGCAGCGCTGAGCACAGCTGCCAGACTCTTGCGCCAGATTCGGCCTCCACGCCGACCACACACAGCAGAGCGCAGGGGCCTCCACCACACCGTCGCGATGCGACGCTGCACCTCCATAGCCCGGGGCTAGCGTCGCCGGCAGACCCAATGCTCGAGAAAAGTGGATCGGGACCTGGCGCAACATCACCGTGCCCCCTGCGAGAGCTCCTCCAAGCAGCGACCTGAGTAGACCCAACGCCCGAGAAAACCGTCCGATCTTTCATATCCGCCGTTTCTTGATTCCCCTTTACAAGGACATCGCTTCCACATAACTACCATTCCCATGCGTGACTTGTGTATCCGCCCAGAACCTCGTAGCACCTATAGCAACGATACAACATCACCACTTCCCATTGTTCACGTACGAGAACACACATGTTACGTGGCGTGCAACTCTAACAAGCAGTAGCACCGCTCGTAATGCCAGGACCCTCTCTGCATAACTCTAGCATCGCTAGCGTCCCTTTCAACATTGTCGCGACTCCATGCATTCCTGCTCCCCGCTCGTAATGGTGGCTAAATTAGCTTCCAGATGCTATCTGACAGAATCATTGTTATTTTGATGAAAGTAGCTAATTGATTGATCTTCTCATACAGATAAATATTTGTATCGTCAGCTAAAGGGAGTGAGTATTGTGAATCAACCTGTGGTTGGATGGTTAGAGAAACCGTGCATCCAAATGACGAAACATTTTGGCAGTTGCGTTTCTCGCGTCGACATCTTCAAAAGTGAATCCCGTGTTAATACATTGGGGAACTTGTTTTTTTCTTTTGGCAAGCACAGTTGCGCTTTTTCCGGTGTTCAGGAGGCACAACTATGCTTTTCAACTTTTTTTGTAAGCACAGTTGTGCATATTTCACTTTTCAGAAAAGCACGGTTATGATTTACCATGAAGTCCAATTGTGCTTTTTACTTTCTATAAAGCACAATTGTGCTTTTCACTCTTCCGGAAGCACTGATGTGTGATGCACTGTTGTGCTTCGTGCGAAGCACAAAATGTGCTTTTCCTTTTCAGGAAGCACAACTATGATTCATCGTGAAGTATAACTGTGCTTTCCACATGATATGCTTCAGCTTCACAAGAGAGAGAGATGACATATTTTGTGGCGCCCCCAATTTGACCGTACGCTAATCATACACGCAAATGCGTACGACCAAGATTAGGGACTCACTGATCGATATCACAACACAACTCTAGACACAAATAAAAGTCATACAGCTTCATATTACAAGCCAGGGGCCTCGAGGGCTCGAATACAAAGCTCGGCAAGCACAAGTCAGCAGAAGCAAATAATATCTGAGTACAGACATAAGTTAAACAAGTTTTGCCTTAAGAAGGCTAGCACAAACATAAGCAGCGGATCAAAAGAGGCAAGGCCTCCTGCCTGGGAGCCAACCTAACTACACCTAAGTGGCGGCACTCTCCACGTAGTAGTAGGCTCCAGCGGTGGTGTAGTAGTCGTCTCCGGTGTAGTCCATCTCCTAGGCTCCGTCATCTAAGTGTAGTAATCGTATCGAGGTGGAAGGAGGAAGTAAAGCAGCGGTGAGTACTCATCCAAAGCACTCGCAAGACTTACATCAGAACTAAACTAAATTATGCATCAGTATCAAAGGAATGGAGTTGTATCTGGACTGACTGCAGAAAAGCAAGAATAGGGGGAAGGCCTAATCCTATCGAAGACTAGCATCTTCAACATCTTGCAGCATTAAAAGAGTGTAGTTTGGTAACTCATATGTAGCAACATTATTGTAGCAATTTTATTAAGTAGCCATGCCCAGAGATTCTTCCTCGACTCCCTGCGATAAAGCAATCTCGGAGCCAACATTCATTTCAATTTTACGTCACAATTATAGTTGTAGTAGATCAAGGTACAACTCCAAGTCGTCCTGTTACCGTGGACACGGCTATTCGAATAGTTGAATTCATCCCTGCAGGGCTGCACCACATTTCCCAACACGCTTGATAACCTTTGGCCGGACACACTTTCCTGGGTCATGCCCGACCTCGGGAAATCAACACGTCGTCGCCCTACCTAGGCTCAACAGAGAGGCCAGCCCGCCGGTCTAAATCCTAAGCGCGCAGGGGTCATGGGCCCACTCACCCTTTGCACTCCTGCACGATGCGAGGGCGGCCGAGGTCAGTCCTAGCACCTCTAATACAAGATCAATGCCGTCGTGGACCACTCGGGCGCGCGCCGCTCCATTGCTGACGTCCGAAGAGCTTCGGCTGATACAACGACGCCGAGTACCCATAACTTCTCCCACGTGAAGGTTAGTGCGAAAAATGTCAATCGACCAACTCAGATCAAATACCCAAACCCAATAGCAATTTATTAATTGCGGTGACGAGCACGACCCACGTTGTGCGGTCCCGTCGCCCCGTCTCGAGGTCTTGTGGCAAGGGCCTCTCCTGCCCGGCCACGCCTCGTCGTCATAACACCAACGCCATCCAGGTCATCCTGACCTCAACATGTAACAGTAGTAAAGTAATGTAACCGTGTGTCTATAACACCAAGGGGAAAACCAAGGAATCACCCTCGATGGATCCCACTCAATGTAATCGTCAAGGTCGACCAGTGAGGTATCACCCTTGATGGTCATCGCTTGAGGGGTTGCACGACAGAGTCATTATCGGAAGTGGTGACGGAGGAATCACCCTTGATAACCACGACCGATTAGTTACGCTACAGAGATAGCATCATGAGTACTTTACGAGGTGTCACCCTCGGTACTCGATAGTAGCCCTGCAGAGTCGTACAACTAGGGGGGTGTGATGTGATGTGACGGGCATGGCTTGTCGATTAGTTGATCGAGTCTTCGAGTCGTCGATGATGAAACAAGGGCAACTAGGACTAGGGGTCACAGGGGATTCACTGATCAACCTATGCTAAGCAGTTTAGTAAAGCAATAGGTACAGTAGCAGTTCATCAAAAACAGGCTATGCATTAAAATAGGAGCTATCTATAACAGTAGCAAAAACTAATGCAAGCATGAGAGAGAAGGGAACTGGGCGATATCGGAATGATCAAGGGGGGTTGCTTGCCTTGCTGCTCTGTTGCAAGGGCCTGATCGTCAGCAGCTTAGTCGTACCCGGCAGCAGCGTCAGTCTCGGTGTCTACCGGTAAGAAGAGGGGGAGAAACAATAAATATAAAGCAAGCAGATGCAACACGATGCATGAAATGGCAATAAGCAGTGCTAGGCATGAGCTAACGCAGTACTACACATCACATGCGGAGCGGGAGAATATCTGACGATAATTCCCGGGTCTCGGGCTAATACAGACAGTTGATCCTAACGCAAAATGCCCATGTTCATCATGCTAGGAGCATGTGACGGATGAACGGACAGCGTATTCGGATTCGTGGGATTTTTCTGAGCAAAATTTCATATATAAATTATTTTCGTCTGACTTACCGATTATTTTATATTAATTTTCAAAGTTTTATTAATATTCTAAAATTATTATTTATTTATTTTTAATTCGGAAATAAAGAGTAATACATTTTACACCCACTGTGGGCTAGCCACAGTGGATGACAAGTGGGGTCAGTGGGGCTGAGTCAGCCCAGTCAACTATTGACCAGTTGACTGGTTAACATGGTCAAAGGGGCCTAGGGGGTCCCACCTGACTGGGGGTGTAGCCCAGTCAGCAGGTTGACTGGTCAAACAGGGAATAGTGCCAGTGGACCCCAGGTGTCATACACTAGTGTTAGTTAGGGGGTTAATTTTAATCTCGGAATTAATTAACGGGGGGGGGGGGGGGGGGCTTGTCAGTGGGTGATTAGGTCCGAGGTTAGTGGCTAATGACGGGGGCTAATGATGCCACATCGACGGCGTCACCGGCGGCGAGACCGAGCGCCGACGATGGCCGTGCGGTCGATCCCGGGCACCGTTCGGGGCGCGGCTTGGACCGGCGTGTCCGGCGCGACGAGGCGCCCCGGAGGGTGCCCGTCAGGTGGCCGGAGTCGCCGGCGGGGGCGATTCCCACGGCGGCAGCGAGCCAGCAGTGGCAGCGAGCGGAAGCGGCAGGGGTCCATGGCGGTTGGCTGGGGGGCGGGCAGCGCGGAGGGCGATGCGGGCGGCTATGGGGTGGCGCGGCGAGGGGCGGTCTGGCCAGACGACGGCGGCCAGCAGCGGCTGGGCGGCGAGCGCGACGGCACGCGCGCGGGGTGGGGGCAGAGAGAGGGAGAGGAGGCTGGGGGCCTCACCGGCGTACTCGGCGAGGCTGGGGGCGGCGAGGCGTGTGGGCGACCGGCGAGGAGGCTGTTGGAGATATGCCCTAGAGGCAATCATGTATGATGATATTTCCTATGTGTTTATGAATAAAGATAGTCCTTGAACATTATCAGTAATGTGTATTAACAAGTACGTGACTTGTTTGTGAGACTATGCACTGTATGATGACTGTCCTAAATGGTCCCTAGTTGTAAAGGCTGTGTAGACACTCAGCCAGTTAGACTAGCATATGACACGGTGGATGGTTCGGTCTCACTGACCATGTAGCATTGGATGCTAGCCGGATAATATGGACTCAGAAAGATCTCGTCGGATTTGACGTAGTCGGATCCGAGTCGAGATAAGGTCTGAGTTGGACAGACCCAACTATGAGACGCAACGATAGGTCATCTGTGAGTCTCTAGTACAACATACGTTCTGTGTCCTAAGACCTGAGCTGGCGCATGTACTCGGGATGGTGACAGACTTGCTTTGGGCCGACCAAACGCTACTCCGTGACAGGGTAGTTATAAAGGTAGGTTTCGGGCTTGTCCAGACCCATGCTGCGAGACGTAGTCGAGCAAGATGGGATTTGCCCCTCCGATGAGGAGATATATACTCTGGGCCCCTCGGATGATACGACCTGGATAAGCATGGCCATGCGATGAGGATTATGAGATAGTCCGAAGTGTTGGTCGGATTCACCGGAACGAGAAAGAGGTCGTGCGGCAACAAGGATGACCATGTCGCCTTGAGCACGACAACATATATCGTGTGGCAAAGGGAACGGAAGTGTGAAGTACAGGTTCGCCTAACCAGCTTCATCGGACACTTGGAGTCGGCACGCTTTGCTAGAGGCCGCTACCGACTAGTCGAGTCGGATGTGATCTGACCTGCGACCAAGTGAACGAGAACCTAAGGGGTCGCGTGCTTAAGTGAAGGAACTACACGTGGCTTTTGGATCCGTGCGAGGCCCAAGAGTTGAGCCCGCGCTGGATGCCTATATATAGTGGAGGTGTGGCACACCCATCTGGTTGATCGCTTCGGCGCCGTCATTAGGGCTTTGCATGTGTTGCAACTAGCCACCTCCACTTGCCGCCACCGACTGTGTGATCGGACCTAGCAGTCCGCCGCACGGTGTTCCTCCTGCACACACGGATACCATTAGAGGCGGTGCACTTGCACCGCTCCGGCGAACCTGTACGTGGGATCCGGCGACCGGCTGCGCGAGGGAGATCGGATCGGCTGTTCGAGGGAGATCGGACGAGGAGGAGACGGACCACGCGTACGCGCTGCCCCAACTCTACTTCCGCCGCACGGCACTGCGCGTCTAGTGGTAACGAGCTGTGATCCATCTCCGTAGCATGTTCTTGGATGTTCTGCGCATAGGAAAATTTTAATTGACATGCGATGCACCTACGGCAGAACCCAACAGAGGCGGGGAAGCGACAGCGACGGGAAGGAGCAGCGGCGATGGCGCGGCTTTGCGCAGCGGTTGGCCGTGACGACGGGGAGGCGTGGGGGCGCGAGGTGAGGGGGGGAGGGGTTAGGGCTCCAAGGGGGGCGGCGCCGGGGTCTTATAGGGGCGGGGCCGCCGGCGATGGCCGGCGCGTGGCCGCGGGAGGCGTCGTGGCGGGGATCCAGCGCCCCTGCCTTTGTAGTGGGAGGTCAGGGGAGGCAGGGGGGCTTTTGGGCCGGCCTGGTCGTCCAGTGGGCCAAGGCCCGGGGGAGAGGGTTTTTTTCCTTTTTTTTGTTTTCAATTTTTTTTTTATAATATAAAGCTACTGCTTTGCAATAGTTAGCCTTATTTGGTATATGCAAAAATTTGGGGAACCTGCCCATTATTACAAGGGAAATAATAGACAGTTCCATAAAAAGACTTGGGGGCAAAAGAAAATGTTTGGAATTTTTATAACTAAAAAGGCCATTATTTAATTATTTGGCCTCTGCCATAAATGTTTTAGAGGCACCAAAACAATTGCAAAATTGTGGGTTACAATTTTATAATTGCTTATGGAATAATTGAAACCAAACATGATTTTAGTTTTCAGGTTTGCAAAAATATTTAAACCACTTATAAAATGGATTTTGAAATTCAAAAGGGAGTTTGAAAATATATAAGATTCAAATGTGATCATGCACTGTTTAGCAAATGGAGTGGCTTCAACTTATGATCACTGTAGCTTGATTACATGGATTACTGTAGCATGATTCCAAGGGTGTCACATCTTTTCACGCAAACATAGGTAAAACCAAGCAAAATCTGAAAACAAAAAATACGTGTGGAAAAAAAAGTGTTTACGCGAGTGCATACACTGCATGGCACATGGCGGCGGCTGGACAACCCACGTGGCTGATGGAGCTTCGGTTTCTTTTTTTATTCTTCGTTTTCTTCCTTAGGGTGGGGGGGGTCATTCTTTTTCATTTTCATTTTTCTTCTTTTTTCAAATTCATGTCTGACTTCTCTAATCCATGTTATACAATTTTCGTATACATGCATGACTTTTTTGGTACACGTTAAACATTTCCTTCAAAGACATGATGTACAATTTTCAGACAAATGTTTTGAATATTTTTTAAATACATGTTAAACTTATTTCATATAAATGGTAAGCAATTTTTTATTGGCACCAGACTTAAAACTATGCGAACATTTTTTTACATTGTATATACATTTTTCTTAAATGTAATGAAATATTTTCTAACATATCACATACATATTGTTGAAATGTACGGATATTTTTTTTATGTCAAGAACATTTTTGTAATGCTATCAATAATTCTTCAAAGTTGCGTGAACATTTTTATGAGTTGTCTAGCATTTCACGTACATACAATAAACTTGTCTAACCTTTCATTATGAGTTGCAGGCTGTGAAAACAGATGCATCTTCTCCCTAAATTATTCTTGGTGTGGTTTCTGAATCATACATGTTGACGTGCCTTGGCAAACATTAATCAACGGAATTCCTTTTCAATGAAATAAGAACCACATACGATTTAATCTGGTCATCTAGTAGACAACTAAATGGATTAATGTTATGCTTAGTATCTTTTGGCATATTTAATGCGGGGAAGAAAACCAGTGTCTATTGATAGGGATTTCTGGAGGTAACATGCCTCTTATTGTATGCACTTCAGTATTTTTCTTTTGGCTTTCTGCTATTGCGTTTTGAGTTGTCTGGTAATACTTTTAAGCCATTCTTACACTCAATTTCAGATGCTATTTTACGTCCGACAGAGCAGTCTCAGCTATGCTTCAACCCAGACATCAACGAAGCAAAGAACTTGATTATAAGGTACATTCAGGATTACCAATGCGTAGCTATTTTTATTATCTTGACTAACACAAAGGGTGCAATGTGTAGGTTCACGGAGCTCCGATGCTTTCTCCGACCAAAGAATTCTTTCAGGCTAGATTTCCATTCAAGATACCAATAAAGCCTGGCAGCATCCCTGTCCATGGAACAATACCGGAGAGATAAAGTGTTATTGTCTTACATTTTCAATAGCCCTAGCTTTAATTTCATTTTTCTGATCATCATTTTATTTTGTTGGTACGCCATTAATATTTTGTTTATTTATTGATATATTTTCTTTCTAGGACGATTGCTGATTGTTTTCACATGATGATAAATACGTTGCACGTGCACACTTACTAATTATGAAATGTTCATAGGGCATAAGCCCAACAATAGAATGTTCCAGACAGTACAGCTTGTAGAATTTAGTGTAGTTAGGAGTATACTAATGGTCAACAACCCTTGGATTTGCTACCTCTCATCCAACTGTACTCAAAGGTCACCACATGACACACGTGGTAAGCAATGAGAACTATTAGAAAAACTATTACTCAAAATTATTCATACACTATATAACGACATACGGATATCTACTTAGGGCATCTGTAGCTTCGACCCACACACCGTCCGCATACGTACGGATCGTGTTGTCCAAACCGCGGGAGTCATCCAACGCGTGCTTGTATCAGTCCGCAGAGCGGTCCGGGCGCGTTTTCTTCTGCAAACCGAGAGAAACATGAGGAGGGGGGGCTTTGCGGGAGTCCGGACCACTGTAACGCCCGCTTCTGACCGCCCTAGCCCACCCAAAACCCCCTCCCTCTCGCGCGCGTGTTCCCGTCCGACGTCAGATGCCCGCATTCATGCCGCCGTAGAGCGCACCCCTGCACATTGAAGACGGCTCAGGCCAGACGCGTCTCTAATTGCATCCGCCATTGAAGCGGCGCGTCGGCCAAGGTTGCCGCCTGCGACGCGTCTATGGTGTCTGCGCCAATTCAGTGCCGGAGACGCGTGAATGGACGGGATGGAACTAATATCTACCACGCCCGTTCAATGCCCCGTCCGTCTGTGTGCCACCATTAAGTAGGCTCGCTGACTGAGAAACCTACTCCGACGTCGCGCAATGAAGCACCAAGACCCCTGCCTATCCGGAAACCACTATTTAAAGGCGGCCACGCCCGGCTATCCACTGCACAACACAAAGCCGCTGCCCATCCTCCTCCCTTGCACTGCATCCAGCATGACTGCACGCGGTGAAGCTCTATGGGAGAGCCTTTCCAGAAGATGAAGCACGCGGTGGCCGCCCTTGCCTCCGCCTGGCAGAGACGACGTGCCAGGCGGATCGAGGCCAGCTTGCCGGCTAGCTCGCCCAAGGTCTCCGACGACGAGGACGGCCCCACAATGAAGACGAGCTCCGACGACACTGCCCCAGCTCCCACGCCTCCTGTGCACGTCGACTTCATCATGGAGCAGGCACATGCGCACTACAACACCGCCATGGCGGAGGTGTAGCCTACACCGACGCCTTTGTTGACATTCTATCAGGCACAGGAGGAATGGCGGTACAATCTGTTCCTCCTGGAGCAGCACTGGCTGGCGGACGGACAGGCCTACGACGAGCGCACGAGCGAGGATGCCGTGACGACCATGGCCGCGGTGAACCCTAACTTTGTCGCGGAGCAGCGCGCCATCTACGATGCCATCCGCGCTCAAGCCGCCGCTCGCCAGGAAACGGCCGTCGCGGAGGCGCAACTGCAGGTGATCACGAAGGAGAACAATGGCAGATGCGCCTCCTATGCACCGCCGACGAACTATGAGGCGGCCCGGTGGGATGACGACAACGCGGGTGCTACCATTTCCATCATGGACCTGACATCCACCGACGACAGACATGTCACGGATTCCTCCGAAGATGAGTAGGGCACAGGAGGCGACAGGGCCTTGTGCCCCATGTTGGCCGGTCCGTCTCCCGTGTCCTACACTTCCTTGCCGGGGGCCGCACCTTCACTTCACGAGTCTTATTGCCGATGCTCATGGAGACGGCAGATGGATGACAACACATGCTTCACGCGAGGCGCCGCTGCCGTAGGATAGGTTTAGGGTCGGGTCTTTTTTTTTTTTGTTCTGAATGTTTGAAATGTAATGAAATCTGCAGTGTTTGCATGAAATCCGTCATGTTTATATGAAATCTGGCGTCTTTGCATGAATTTCGTCCAGCTTGTTGAAAAAGCATTTGAAATGTATACTATTAACATTGGATGGCCTCCCGCATCAATGCCCGCGGACTGGTCTCTCCTATCCATGAACGAATGCGTGAGGAAATTTGCGGGCTGCCGTTAGAGATGCTCTTAATGCGCATTATAAAAGTTTGGATCTCCTTAGTGGTGCATTATAAAAGTTTAACAATAGCGACGGCTCTTAATGCGCATTATAAAAGTTTGGATCTCCTTAGTGGTGCATTATAAAAGTTTAACAATAGCGAGAGAAAAACTAAACCGCATCCCCACCAGTGTGATGACGACACCGCCTCACTGTGGGACGTGCAAGTACAACGGATCTACGTCCTTATCATCGTCCACACCGCGAGGAAAACCATGCCAAGGATGGGCAGCAGAAATGCCATGCATAGTCACGTCTCACTGACAACGGCACAAGGTTTCTCAAAGAAAAAAACAGAGGCCCAACGCAGGGTAAAGCCGTCGAATGACTAACCGTTCGATGCGGAATGACCCGCTCCGCATGGACGACACTCCGGAACCTTTTTTTTTTTTTTGACATTACGACACTCCGGAAGCTGAGAGTTGGGACACGGGACGGCGTGGTCGTTTTCCATGTCGCGGTGGCGACTGATCGTCAGATTAGCAAAGGGAAGCAAGTGAAACATCACCGCGTGTCCAGTGAAGAAAACTGGAACTGACCAATGGGTGCCATGAGGCCGCCGTATGGAGCGGGCGGGTGGCAACGTCAGTGCGTCATGGCATACGGAGGCCGGAGGCGCTCTCCCGTCGACCGACGTGGCACGACGTGTGCGCGCACGAAATGCTGTCGAGGAGACGATGCCCTATATATGCGAATAGAACGGCGATGCCACCCAAGATGAAGACGCGGACCTGGTGCAAAGCGCAGTTCACGGGACTGTAATAGCTTGGATGCACTTGAACTTAATCCCACTCCCACTCGCCAGCAAGCAGCACGAGGACCCGGTCCGGTGGGCCGATAAATTTTTTTTAGAAAAGGAGGATTGCCCCTGGCCTGGTGATGCATGCAGTCATTTTATTAATTATTCTCAGAGACCTTACAAAGCATTACATCAGTAAGCCTGAAGCCACCATCTAGGCGACACCTGTCGCTACTCCTATCCCCTTGATGCAGGGGTGCCGAATGTCCGAGCCTAATACCAAACAGACATCGCATCAAAACCTAACATCTAACAGCCACATATCGGGAATGGGTCACACACCGGTTCGGCGCACTCACCGAGGCTACCGCCGCCGTCATCCACCTAACCATCTTCAGAGCAGGTACTAACGCAAAGACCTTGCCAGGTCAGCTGTCGAAGCCACCATGGCGCCAGACAGCGCCACCGCCCTGCGCGAGGCCATCACGCCACGTCCAGCGCCGAGACCCCGCTGCTCCATGCCGCCGAGACCCGCCGTCGTCGATGCGAGAGAAGGCACGCCACTCCACCTCATGCCTCTTCCATCCGGCGCCGCTCCACAAACGATGCCCCCAAGAGGGAGCACGACACCGCAGCGCCGCCATCGTCCGATCTGGTGATCTTAGGATTTCTCCCGGAGCGGCACGAGCAGGTTGACGATAGTTGCTTGACGATGCCTTCATCAAGGTAACGACGTAGACGCCGCCATCGCCCGCCATGACCGGAGTCGGCTCGGTTTTCACCGGCGACTATGTCTCCCCAACTCGCCGCCGGTGCTGATAGTGGGATCCAAGATCCGTCACAACCAGCCTGGCCGACCGCCTTCGGTGGAGTAGGCAGCCACCACCACCATGCCCGGGCCAAGAGACCCGGACGTCCTCGTGCCGCGAAGATGACCCAGGGGGGATCTCCTTTTGCCGTTGTCGAGACGAGGCGCAGCCGCAGTGGATCTCGATCTAAACCCATCGGGCCCAGATCAGATCACATCGCAGCCAAGAACTCATCCACCGATGGCCGCCGAAGATCTCCTGGCCACCGCCAACCCGCTGCGCACTGCCGTTGGAGGAGGATGGGGATGGACGCCGCTGCCCCCACGCGTTACCGCCGGCCGAGGACTGCGCCGCCGCCGCCGCCTCACCACAGGGGCTTCGCCCCGCGGCGTCCTCAGCGACGGCGGCGGTGGGGGCGGCGCGGCGCCGCCGCCTCGGGGGAGAGAGGTTCTGGGGGTGAGGTTCTGGGGTGGGGTATGTCGATGGGCAAGATTGAAAAAGAAGCGTGACGGCCGATAAATGCTCGACGTTGATCGGAGCCCCGGCCTGTTCCGAGCGGGCGGCGACCGGTGGAAAGTAAAGGCGGTGGACGGGCGATGGCAGGCAGGCAGGCAGGCGTCGCCGTCAGGAACGGCCGCTTTCCGGGACAAATGGCGGGTCCATCAAGTTAGGCGGCGTCGCACGGCACGGCACGGCGCGGCGTCGCCGTCCGTCCACGCCGGGTGGAGGGAACCGGGCCGGCCATGCGTCCCATGACTCATCCCATCCAGAAGCTACCGCGCCGCGCGCACGGGCTTTTCCACGCGCGCGACGCGAGCGCGAGCGGTCCAAACACGTGCCGACCTCCCCCCCGTCAGCTAAACGCACACCGCCGTCTCACCCGGGCCTCCAACCTCAGACGGAGGCCGAGACGTCACCGGGTAACCGTATCGCCGGCCGGCCATGTCGAGCATCTCCTGCGGGCTGCGGCCGGCAACCGCATTAATGGGGGCTCAGCCGCTCAGTGCTGAATGTCAGAGGACCGGTTCTGCTGGGAGCTAGCGAGTGAATGAATGACGAGCCACTCAGCCAGATCAATGCCTGGCTCTGGGGCATTGGGAACACCAAAATATGGTCGAGCTGAGCAGCATTCTTATTTTTATTACATGGCCCGTGCACATACATGACTACATGAGCACCACACTGCCCTCCTGCTCCACATACATTTATCTATCGTCTATGCACATTTACGATCTAGCGCCATTACCATATGTTGCAAAACTTAGTCGTCGTCATGGAGTTGCAAGTTACTTACAGCCTAACACTACCGTTTTACCGGTGGTAACTAGCTAGCTATAACTGAACTGCAACAAACTGAAAGTAACTCGCTATAGTATGTGCTTACCGCTCGTGCCCCTCGACGGCGGCGCGGGGCTCGCCGTTAGGGCGCGCAGCTATTACCTTCTTGGCTATGTCACGTGTACAATACTATAGAGTGTTGATCAGGGCAGGCACGCGCTTCGCTCTGTGTGCTGTCCTAGAACTCCACGATGAGGCTGCCGAACGGCGACCGGTGCGGGACGCCCTTGCGGCGCTTGTTGCCGGCGCGGTAGCTGCTGGAGGTGGCAGGCGGGGTCGACGGCGAGAAGCTCTGCACCACGCTGCTCCTGTCACTGCTTCCGCCGCTGGTGCTCGTGCACGAGTGCTCCGAGTCCGACCGCGCGTCCTTGAGCGCGGCTTGCTTCTTCTTCTTCTTGCCGGCGCCCACGCCGCCGTGCTTCTTCCTCGGCCGCTGGCCGCCGGACGTCCCTACAATCTGAGGAGCGGAAGACGCAGTGCTGGTTACAAACTTGCAATGCAGCAGGCCATGGCGAAAGCTTGGATTGTAATTCATGGAATTGAAGGACTGGTGTGGCATGGAATGTTACTTTGCATCCGAGGGAGCAGAAGCGGAACGAGTCGAGGAGGCTGCGCTCGCAGACGTCGCAGGTGTTGGTGACTCCCTTGCCCGGCCTCGGCTGCGGGCGCTCGTTGAGGAACACCACGCGCGCGCTGTTGATGATGTACGTCTGCACGCCGGTGATGTCCAGCACCCTCTGTATCTCCGACACCCGGATCACGTCGTGATACGACGACCTCCGTATCTGCTCCGCGCCCCGTACATGCATACGCATCGTCAGTCACCACGAAAGCCGGCATGAATCGATCGAACAGGGGGGAAGGAGGACGCGGGACGCCGGCATTGGGGCGCGCGCATGAATGGTCCACTGACCTGGATGGCATGGTGGTCGCGGTGGTGGGCGAGGCAGAACGAGCAGAGCGCGCCGTTGATGCAGTCGAGGCAGTACATGTTGCACTCGCTCTTGTGCGCGTCGGCGTGCACCCGGCATTGCACGAAGAAGCTCGTCGCCAGCAGCGGCTTCAGCCAGGGCGGCCACCGCTGGTTCTCCGCCTCCTCGTCGCACTCCGCTCCTCCCTGCACGCCCAACATTTCAACCCGGCACCGCCATTAGGGTCAACAAACGAGAACCAAGAACACGTAGCAGGAGACAAACATCAGGGAAATCAATTACCGTGGCGCCGCCGCTCTTGAGTGGGAGAGGGGACGCGTGGTCTATTGCCATCTTGCGGCGGCGAAACGAGAACGAAGAATGTGGATACAAAGAGAGCAGGGCAGGGAAGAAATGCTTTGCAAGAAAGCAGTTGGCCGGCACAGGAGCGCCAAGGCTTTGTAGACCGACGAAAAGTAGTGAAGCACTTGTGGCTTGTGGTAAGTAAAAAAATGGGAGGACGACTCGGCCCGTTCTTATCGACTCGTCGCGGGTTGCATCGCGTGATCCGGTGGGAAATTGTGATCACTCCTCTCCTAAACAGGGCGTACTTCTTTTGCGAGTGCTAAGCAAAGGCACGCACCCGCTTTTTCAAGACGTAGAAAGACGTGGTACTCCCTCCATTGCCACTGCACTCCTTCCATTCACTTCTCTAGGAGATTCCATTGCGTTCGCCCAACACTCGTCTTTCTCAGCTCCCAAATAGGCGGTGCAAACAGCAAAAGCCCACGTTTTCTCAGCTCTCAAAAGTGAAGAAAGAAAAATGGCACAAAAGTTACCACTAACGACGCCATTGCCGCACCTAATGCGTCGTCCATTGGCCAGCCCCGCACAATTCCTCCCAGGCAAGTGGATCGAAAGGGATCGGATGCATCCTCCCTCACTCACCCGTACATGCGTATACCGCCATATATACTACCATATCTCTTGGGTGCTCGCCGGCGTTCTGGAAGCAGGGGATCGCATTTTGTCTAGTGGCCGGACCCGTCTCGTGGCGTCGACCGGCGATGATGGAACCGCCCATGCCCGGATTCCTCGAGCGGTCCCTTCGTTTGCCGTTTTCCACCTAAACCGGGCTGTGCTCTGCCGTCACCGATTCGGCAAGCTGATGCTACCGGTGCACGGTGGTTCGGTCACCCACTCCCGTAACGTCCCAACTATCTTGCTAGCTGCTACCGCTGTGTGCACACCGATCTCTGCTGTTGAGGAGGCTGCCGGGCACACGTTTTGCCCATTGTGCTGTTGCGCGCGCTGCCTGTTATTGTGCTTTTCTTCCGTCGGAAGATCCATGTGTGAAGCGATGTGTCAGCTCCTAGACTGGTATACCATATATCTTTTACTCGGTGCGTGCAAGATATCGTGGGTGATCATTGTCAGGTCACAGGCAAAAGGTCTGTATACACCGTATAGATTAGTCCCGCGGCGGTTATACGTCCGCGTCGTCTCCTTGGAGCCGCTCTCGTAATCTCTTCGACGATGGCGACGACTAGCAATCACGGTTTATTTTACAGTGATCAACGAGCCAACTCGCTAAACCGCGGGGCCAGCCCAATCGCAGCGATGAGCAGGTAGGCGTTGACAACCTAGCATGTCGGGGGTAGCTTTGTTCCGCCCACCGAGCTTTCCGTTAGAGTCGAGTCGAGTCGGGTCCATTCTGCTGAGTTGTATCGAGTGTCGTAGGCATGGACGGATTGGCGTTGCTTGAAGCATCACGGCAGCTCAATATACATGGCCGATCGAATTCCTGATTAAATCTTCCGTGCAGTGGCAGGCCCCTGTCTTACGGGTCTGAGCTACTAGTATATATAGCATGTCCAAAGAAATCGCGTGTAGTCTCGCCCAATTCTGCCAATAATTTGATAGACTTTGGTCTGCAAAGTAATCTTGTCAAGGTGACGGAGTGAACTGAACACCTTTTGTAGCCCGTTTGTGTTGCAGCAGTTCTATCGCCAACCTCCACTAGGCCTGAACCTCTGGATCGTGCATGTTCAGATCATCCACTGCAAGTATCTGGTCTCAGTGGGATGGCACGTTGGCATCTCTCCAGTTCGGGCGGCACCTCAAAAGCGGGCGCCGGCATAAAGCCCGCCAATAATTTAAAGCGGCGCCGGTGCATGCATCGCATCAGCTCAGCAGCAAAGCATACTACGCTGCTCGGTAGGTCAGTTCCTGATTCCTCCGCCGCTAAGTCATTCCGAAAACTGTACTCTCTCGGCCGCAGCGCTGCACCGGCACCGATCCTGCCGGAATGATCCATCTGGAAAGACGCGCTTTCCCGGGCTCTTCTGAGTACTAACGAGCTGCAGCCTGCGGGTGCGCGCGCACAGTGATTTCCACTGTCAAACGGACAAAGTTGAAGTCGCTGATTCTTCTCTCATCGGGAGCCACGTAAAGTACGCAAGGAATTTGTGGGCATTGCGTGCTGATGCTGCCCATGGCGGCTGCCGAGCAACGGAGAAGCGGTCGCGTGCGCACGACAAGGTACTGAGTCTGCCGCATTGTTTAAGCAGATGAGTTCTGCCTCTGCGCACTGGTACTGAGTCGCGATCCTAGGATGGCCGTCGCAATGCGATAAGTCTTCGGCTAGGAGGAAAGAAACTGAACTAGAATAGTTTTTCTCAGAGCATCGGCTGCTGCGGGGAGCCAAGACTGAAGCATGGCCGCATGGATAGATAAACCAATCAGTTTGAGGCGACGGGATGGATGATTGCTCCAGAATTGGCTATTCTAACACGGGCTCTGTGCTCGCTTGACACGTAGTGCTCCATTTGCTCGGGTTTGGTCCTCGTCCCAGGACCAGGAGTATATCTCGCGTGCCTTTTCCTTTTCTTTCGATTTCCTAGAGAGGTAGAGAGTGGACCATGTGTCATGCCAGACTTCTTCGCGCACACGGCGGCTCACACGCCACGAGCTAGTCATGTTTCATGCCCTCACAGACTCCTGTAGCCTGCAGCAGCTCCTCTTAAAGAAATCAAGACGAGATGGGCCGCACTTGGGAACGTATCTGCACCGGTGCTTGTGGTGTTATTGACAATACAGTATGTCATATTCAAAATGTTTATTAGAATATGAAAAAAAACTATAGCACACTGACACAAGATCAATGTATGTTGTTATAAAATTATATATTAAATTTAAAACATTACACGGGATACAAAAATAAAAAGATTGACATCAGTGTGATAATGGGCTAAATCTAAAGTCCAACTAATGTTATGTACTATTCAGTGTCAATTTTGTTATTTTTGTACCTTAAGCAATTTTTTGAATTTTGATTTAAATATTTATGACATTACAGATGAATGTTGTGTGCATGTGCTAATTTCTTTTTCAAAAAACATCAAACATTTGTAAATGTGCTATGGCCATCCGACGCAAAAATGTAGCACCACAAGCACCACACTTACTTGGGCCCTATGGACTTCGCGCAATGATACGTCTCCATCGTATTTATAATTTTTGATTATTTCATGTCAATATCCTACTATGTTCATATACTTTTGACAACAATTTATAAGATTTTTTGGACTAACATATTAATCTAGTGCCCAGTGTCAGTTTCTGTTTTTTTTCATGTTTTCGTATTTCGTAGAAAATCCATATCAAACGAAGTCCAAACGCGATAAATTTTACAGAGATTTTTTATGGAATATATGTGATTTTCTGGTGCAAGAATCAATATAAGAGGAGGCCCACAAGCTTCATAAGGCCGGAGGGAGTGGGGCGGGGCGTGGGCGGCCCCCTTGTGGCCACCTCGTATGTCGGTTGGAGCTCTCCTTCGGGCGCAAGAAAGCTTATATCGAGAAATAAATTGTGTTAAAATTTCAGCCCGATAAGAGTTACAGATCTCCGTGAATATAAGAAACGATTTTTTTTTGCCAGAAACAGGGTCGCGAAACAGAGAAGAATCAGAGAGATAGAGATCCAATCTCGGAGGGGATCCTTCCCTCCGGGAGCCATGGCGGCCATGGACCAGAGGGAAAACCCTTTTCCCATCTAGGGAGGAGGCCAAGCAAGAAGAAGGAGGGAGCCTCTCTCCCACTCTCCCATGTGACGCCCCAATTTTGATCGTAGGCTAATCATACACGCAAATGTGCACGATTAAGATTAGGGACTCACGAAAAGATATCACAACACAACTCTAGACACAAATTAAAGTCATACAAGCTTCATATTACAAGCCAGGGGCTCGAGGGCTCGAATACATAAGCTCAAATTCAAACGAGTCAGCGGAAGCAAAAAATTATCTGAGTACAGACATAGGTAATCAAGTTTGCCTTAAGAATGCTAGCACAAACATAAGCAACGGATCGAAAGAGGCAAGGCCTCCTGCCTGGGAACCTCCTATCCTACTGCTAGTCGGGGGCAGCCTCCATGTAGTAGTAAGCTCCGTCCTGGTAGTTGTAGTCGTCGGCGGGATCATTCGCCTCCTGGGCTCCATCATCTGATCACGGTAACGTATCAAGGGGAAAAAAGGGGAGCAGCGGTGAGTACTCATCCAAAGTACTCGCAAGACTTACATCAGATCTATGCTAAGTATGCAACATTATCAAAGGAACGGGACTATATCTTTGGACTAGCTACAGAAATGCCAGAATAGAGGGGGAAATCCTAGTCCTATCGAAGACTAGCATCTTCAGGGTCTTGCAGCATTAGAAGAGTGTAGGCTAGCATTTCCATAAGTAATAAGTTATTTTAAGTAACGCCTAGAGATTCTTCCTCGACTCCCTGCGAGAAAGCAATCTCGGAGCCAACACATTCATTTCAAATCTCCAGTTCTAGTTGTAAGATCAGGATACAACTCCAAGCATCCGTTACCATGGACACAGCTATTCGAATAGATATACTTCCCTGCAGGGGTGCACAAACTTGCCCAACACGCTCGATTAACTCTGGCCGGACACAATTTCCAGGTCATGCCCGGCCTCGGCCGATCGACACGCCGTAATCCTACATAGGCTCAACAGAGAGGCCACACGCCGGTCTACATCCTAAATGCGAAGGGGTAGACTTGGCACCTCTTAATACAAAGACGGTGCTTACGCGGGCCACCCGGGCGCGCGCCGCTCAACGGTGACATCTGAAAAGCTTTCGGGCGAATGTACGACGTAGAGTGCCCATACTGATTCCCGCGTGGTGGTTACTGCGAAATAGGCAAGAGGCCTTCTCAGATCACATATCCAAACCCATTAATGTTTTGTTAGCTGCGGTGACTATCGATGATCCACGATATGTGGTCGCGTCGCCCCGTCTCGAGGACTTGTGGAAAGGGCCAAGAATGCCCGGCCACGCCTCGTCATTATTACACCAACACACTCCAGGTCATCCTGACTCCAACATGGTTCGGTAGTAAATTCAAAGTATCGGTGTGTCCATAACATCAAGGGGAAACCCAAGGGATCAACCTCGATGGATCCCACCCGATGTAATCGTCAAGGTGACCAGAGAGGAATCACCCTCGATGGTTCACGCTTGAGGAGTTGCAAGACAGAGTCGTTGTCGGGAGTGGCAAAGGAGGAATCACCCTCGATAACCACGACTGACTAGCTACACTACAGAGTTAGCATTATGAGTACTTTACGAGGTGTGACGTGGCTTGAGACCGCGTCGGTATTTCCCCAAAGAGGAAGGGATGATGCAGCACAACGACGGTAAGTATTTCCCTCAGTTATGAAACCAAGGTATCGAACCAGTAGGAGGATCACCAACACCTAGTAAACATCACCTGCACACAAAGAACAAATACTTGCAACCCGACGCGAAAGAGAGGTTGTCAATCTCTCTACGGTAAAAAGATAGATTAGGATATGATAGATTGGATAGATAGATCTCTAAGGAACACAAAATAAAAGAGGCAAATAAAAAGTGCAGCAAGATATTTTTGGGTTTTTGGAATAATAGATCTGAAAACAAAAGCGGCAAAAAGATACTCCCTCCGTAAACTAATATAAGAGCGTTTAGATCACTACTTTAGTGATCTAAACGCTCTTATATTAGTTTACAGAGGGAGTAGATCGGAAAGCAATATGTTGTAAAAGTAGACCCGGGGGCCGTAGGTTTCACTAGTGGCTTCTCTCATGAGTATAGCACACGGTGGGTGAACAAATTACTGTTGGGAAATTGATAGAAGATCAAATAATCATGACGATATCCGAGGCAATGATCATTATATAGGCATCACGTCCAAGATTAGTAGACCGAAACGATTCTGCATCTACTACTATTACTCCACACATCGACTGATATCCAACATGCATCTAGTGTATTAAGTTCATGGAAAAACGGAGTAATGCAATAAGAACGGTGACATGATGTAGACAAGATCTATTCATGTAGGAATAGACACCATCTTGTTATCCTTAATAGCAACGATACATGCGTGCCTCGCTGCCCCTTCTGTCACTGGGAGAGGACACCGCAAGATCGAACCCATCACAAAGCACCTCTTCCCATGGCAAGAAAAATCGATCTAGTTGGCCTAACTAAACCAAAGATTCGAAGAAGAAATACGAGGCTATAAGTAATCATGCATGTAAGAGATCAAAGAAGACTCAAATAATACTCATGGATAGAAACTGATCATGAACTCAAAATTCATCGGATCCCAACAAACACACCACAAAAGTTTACATCAAATAGATCTCCAAGAGACCATTGTATTGAGAATCAAAAGAGAAAGAGAAGAAGCCATCTAGCTACTGCCTACGGACCCGTAGGTGTATGGTGGACTACTCACGCATCATCGGAGAGGCACCAATGAGGATGATGAACCCCTCCGTGATGGTGTTAGATTGGATCTCACGGTTCTGGAACTTGCGCTGGCTGGATGTGTTTTTCGTCGATTCCTCTAGGGTTTCTGGAATATTTGAGAATTTATAGGCATCAGAGACGGTGGAGGGGCGTCCCGAGGAGGGCACAACCCATCAGGGCACGCCCGGGGCTTCTGGCACGCCCTGGTGGGTTGTGGTCTCCCCGACCCTCCCCTCTGGCACTTCTTTGGCCCACTGGATGTCTTCTGGCCCCAAAAAAAATCTCCAAACAGTTTCGCGGTGTTTGGGCTTCGTTTGGTACTGATATTCTACGAAGTAAAAAACAAGCAAAAACAGCAACCGACACTTTGGCACTATGTCAATAGGTTAGTCCCAAAATATGATATAAAGTTGCTATAAAATGATTGTAAAACATCAAAGAATGATAATATAACAACATGGAACAAGCAAAAATTATAGATACATTGGAGACGTATCAGCACCCCAAGCTTAATTCCTACTCGTCCTCGAGTAGGTAAATGATAAAAACAGATTTTTTGATGTGGAATGCTGCCTAACATGTTCACACATATTCTTTTCTTTTGTAGCATGGACATTTGGACTTTTAGATGGTTCAAAGCAATAGTCTAGTTTTAACATAACGACTTTAATACTCAAGCATGCCAACGAGCAACCATGTCTTTCAAAATATCAACACTAAAGAGAGTTATCCCTAGCCCATCATGCTCAATCATTGATCCATTCATGAAACACACTCAAATATTAACTACACCCAATGCTCAAGTATGATCATAGTGCCCCCTAGTTGGTGCTTTATAAGAGAAGATGGAGACTCAAATAAAAATAAAAATTGCATAAAGTAAATAGATAGGCCCTTCGCAGAGGGAAGTAGGGATTTGTAGAGGTGCGAGAGCTCAAAGTTTAATTGAGAGAGAAAAATATTTTCAGTGGCATGCGTTTCCTGTCAATGAAAACGACAAAGTAGTTCACAATACTTTCCATGCTAGATACATCATAGGCGGTTCCCAAACATAAAGTATAGTTTATTCCTTTTTCCACCATTCTTTCACAATCCATGGCTGACTGTATCCACGGTTGCCTTCCATACCAACACTTTCCAAGGAATTTATTATTTGACAAAAAAGTATTTTTTTTGTTTTTCATTTATGGACTGGGCATCCCTATTACCGCTGTACTCTCGTGCAATGACAAGTTAATAAACACTCGTCTTGAAAATAACACATCTAGCATGGAAAAATATTGGACACCCCCTACCGTTTCATGAGCGGTATGAGGACACAAAAAGGAAATTTATTTTGAAAAGTAGAGATGGCACATACAAATTTGCTTAGAACGGCATGGAAATACCGCATATAGGTAGGTATGGTGGACTCATAAGGCAAAACTGGGTTTAAGGATTTTGGATGCACAAGTAGTATTTCTACTTAGTACAAGTGGAGGCTAGCAAATATATTGAGAAGCAACCAACCAAGAACTGAAAATTCACATAAACGAGCATTGAGAATAACTAACACCGAATAATGCGCCA
Organism: Elymus sibiricus; assembly: GCA_039707655.1. Taxonomy (NCBI): domain Eukaryota; kingdom Viridiplantae; phylum Streptophyta; class Magnoliopsida; order Poales; family Poaceae; genus Elymus; species Elymus sibiricus. The sequence continues at coordinate 320,029,448 of CM077673.1, forward strand.
TAAGTAGGATGTAATTTCATTGCATAACTATTGACTTTCGTGCTTGCATAGGGAATCACAAACCTTAACACCAATATTCTTACTAAAGCATAATTACTCACTAACATGACTCACATATCACCATCATCATGTCTCAAAACTATTACAAGGAATCAACTTTAATTTGTCCAATGATCTTCATGAAAGTTTTTATTATATCCTCCCTGGATATCTATCACTTTGGGACTAGTTTCATATATTGCCATTGCTTTTGACAAGCTCAAATAAATTTAAGTGAAGAACATGAGCATAAAAGTTCCATCTCTCAAAATAGTATAAGTGAAGTATGAGAGGATTTCTTCAAAATTTACTAACTCTCAAATTTATCTAAGTGAAGCATGAGAGTATTTCTACAAAAATTTCCAAGCACACCATGCTCAAAAATATATAAGTGAAGTACTAGAGCAATTCCATAGCTCAAAAAATTTAAGTGAAGCATATAGAGCAATTCTAACAAATCATAGCATAATTTTGGCTCTCTCAAATAGGTGTGTCCAGCAAGGATACTAGTGACAAACTAAAAAGCAAAGCAAGCAAAGACTCAAATGATACAAGACGCTCCAAGCAAAACTCATGATATGTGACGAATAAAAATATAGCTCCAAGTAGAATACCGATGGTCGTTAGAAGAAAGAGGGGATGCCACTCGGGGCATCCCCAAGCTTAGTTGCTTATTCCTCTTTGGATATATCTTGGGGGTGTTGTAGCATCCCGGCTCTTTTCACTCCTTATTCCTTCATCCATCGTGATCTCACCCAAAACTTGAAAACTTCAATCACACAAAACTCAACAAAACCTTCGTGAGATCCGTTAGTATAATAAAGCAAATCACTACTCTAAGTACTATTGCAAACCCATTCAAATTTTATTATTGCATTATACCTACTGTATTTTAACTTTACCATGGCTCATACCCTTCAATACAACCCATAGATTCATCAAAACAAGCACACAATGCAACGAAAACAGAATATGTCTTAAACAAAACAGTCTGTAGTAATCTATACTCTAACCGTACTTCTGTAACTCTAAAAATTCTTAAAAATTAGGAAAACGTAAAGAATTTGTATAGAAACACTGTGATAAAAGTTTAGCTCATTATCACGTTCCAGTGAAAAATGAAAATTCGAACACTGGAGGCAAAGTTCTTGTTTCAGATTCAACGTTGTTTCTACTCATCTTATGAATCATCCTAAAGGCTTTACTTGGCACAAACACTAAATAAAACATAAAAAAAACACAATCATAACAGAGGCATAATTGTGTCAACACAAAAAACAGAAAGAAAAAGAAGAAAATAAATTTATTCATTGGGTTGCCTCCCAACAAGCGCTATCGTTTTACGCCCCTAGCTAGGCATAAGGCATAGATTCAAGTATTGTCATCTTTGGTTTTCAAATCCTCAATCACACAACTAGATTTTTTCAAGGATTTAGCATGCATACTCTCAATGACAACACTTCTAGGAACAAGACCAAAAAATTCATCCTTGTAAATAGGGCCTTTTACTAACTCAACAAAATTGGGAAGAATACTAATCATTTTAAGATCTCCCTTGTGGCTACTGGGTGTAGCAACTTTGTTCTTAGTGACTTGCGTGGTCTTGCAAATTTCTACGGGAGTTTTTTCAATAGTTTTATCAGAAGAAAAATCCGAACCCAAGTTACTAAAAATTTCTTCCAACTTATCAATCCGGTAAGGACTCTCTTCCTCCTTTCGTTAACCATGGTTTCTTTTTTCCTTTAGCAATTTAAAGGCATCTCCCGCTTTCGACCCAATTTTATTAGCAATACTATGCATTTTCTTATCCAAATTTTCAAGATGTTCTTTGGTAATCATCTTCTTTTCAATATCATCTAGCCTTTCCATAACATGCTTGAGGGTTAAAGTTGTTCCATTAATCATGAGAGATGGCGATCCCACTAAACTTCCCATAGCATTAAAAGCATCCAAAGATGGACACATCAAGAAATTCCCACCGGTAATTGTATCAAGGATGAATTTATACCAAGTGGTGATGCCCACATAAAAACTGCAAAGGAGAACAACGGTAGATTGCTTATGAATAGATCTATTATGAGCATTGCAAATCCTATACCAAGCATCTTTTAGGTTCTCCCCTCCCCTTTGCTTAAAATTAAGAACTTCATTCTCGGGGGTACACGCAATAGAGGGAGAACTAGCCATAATGACAAGGTAGTTGAACAAGAGATCTGACGAGAAAAAAGCAAACGAAAAAGAGGGCGAATAAAACGAGAAATTTGGTGAAGTGGGGGAGAGGAAAACGAGAGGAAAATGGCAAATAATGTAATTGTAAGGAGATGAAATTTGTGATTAGGAACCAGGTAGATGATGATGGTGTCTCCTCGGCGCCAGAGATTGGCATGTAGAAGAGACCGCTTCCTCCCCGGGAGCAGGGGACGAGGCAGAAGTACTTTCTCCATAACTCGAAATGGGCCTCGCAGCCCAGGAACATATCACAAGAAAGGGCGATGAAACCCGAGATGTGTAAGATGGATCCGGGAGTAAGATGGTGAAGTTGAATCCCGTAGAATTCCAGCAGACCCCTTAGGAAAGGGTGAATAGGGAAGCTGAGGCCTCTGACATGGCTTGAGACCGCGTCGGTATTTCCCCAAAGAAGAAGGGATGATGCAGCACAGCAACGGTAAGTATTTCCCTCGGTTATGAAACCAAGGTATCGAACCAGTAGGAGGATCACCAACACTACGTAAACAACACCTGCACACAAAGAACAAATACTTGCAACCCGACGCAAAAGAGAGGTTGTCAATCTCTCTACGGTAAAAAGATAGATTAGGATATGATAGATTGGATAGATAGATCTCTCGAGAACAGAAAATAAAAGAGGCAAATAAAAAGTGCAGCAAGGTATTTTTGGTTTTTGGAATAATAGATCTGAAAACAAAAGCGGCAAAAAGATAGATCGGAAAGCAATATGTTGGAAAAGTAGACCCGGGGGCCGTAGGTTTCACTAGTGGCTTCTCTCATGTGTATAGCACACGATGGGTGAACAAATTACTGTTGGACAATTGATAGAAGATCAAATAATCATGACGATATCCAAGGCGACGATCATTATATAGGCATCATGTCCAAGATTAGTAGACCGAAACGATTTTGCATCTACTACTATTACTCCACACATCGACCGCTATCCAGCATGCATCTAGTGTATTAAGTTCATGGAAAAAGGAGTAATGCAATAAGAACGGTGACATGATGTAGACAAGATCTATTCATGTAGGAATAGACCCCATCTTGTTATCCTTAATAGCAACGATACAAGCGTGCCTCGCTGCCCCTTCTGTCACTGAGAGAGGACACCGCAAGATCGAACCCATCACAAAGCACCTCTTCCCATGGCAAGAAAAATCGATCTAGTTGGCCTAAATAAACCAAAGATTCAAAGAAGAAATATGAGGCTATAAGTAATCATGCATATAAGAGATCAAAGAAGACTCAAATAATATTCATGGATAGAAACTGATCATGAACTCAAAATCCATCGGATCCCAACAAACACACCGCAAAAGTTTACATCAAATAGATATCCAAGAGACCATTGTATTGAGAATCAAAAGAGAGAGAGAGAAGAAGCCATCTAGCTACTGCCTACGGACCCGTAGGTCTATGGTGGACTACTCACGCATCATCGGAGAGGCACCAATGAGGATGATGAACCCCTCTGTGATGGTGTTAGATTGGATCTCGCGGTTCTACAACTTGCGGTGGCTGGATGTGTTTTTCGTCGACTCCTCTAGGGTTTCTAGAATATTTGAGAATTTAGAGGCATCAGAGGCGGTGGAGGGGCGTCCCGAGGAGGGCACAACCCATCAGGGCGCGCCCGGGGCCTCTGGCGTGCCCTGGTGGGTTTTGGTCTCCTCGACCCTCCCTTCTGGCACTTCTTTGGCCCACTGGATGTCTTTTGGCCCCAAAACAAATCTCCAAAAAGTTTCGCGGTGTTTGGGCTTCGTTTTGTACTGATATTCTGCGAAGTAAAAAACAAGCAAAAACTGCAACTAGCACTTTGGCGCTATGTCAATAGGTTAGTCCCAAAAAATGATATAAAGTTGCTATAAAATGATTGTAAAACATCCAAGAATGATAATATAACAGCATGGAACAAGCAAAAATTATAGATACGTTGGAGACGTATCAAGGTGTCACCCTCGGTACTCGATAGTAGCTCTACAGAGTCGTACAACTAAGGGGGTGTGCGGTGAATGTGACGGGCATGGCTTGTTGATCTGTTGATGGAGTCTTTGAGTCGTCGATGATGGCGCAGGGGCAACTGGGACTAAGGGGTCACAGGAGATCACTAATCAACCTATGCTAAGCAGGTAATATAATATTAGGTACAACAATAGTTTACCAAAAACAGGCTACGCGTCAGAATAGGAGCTATCTACAACAGTAGCAAAAACTGACCAAGGGGGGTTGCTTGCTCTGCTGCAAAAGGCTGATCGTCAGTGGCGTATTTGTACCCGACAGCAGCGTCAGGCTCGGTGTCTACCGGAGAGATGAGGGGGAAGAAACAATAAATACAAGCAAGCAGATGCAACACGATGCATGACATGGTAATATGCAGTGCTAGGGATGAGCTAACGCGGTACTACACGTTGCTGACGGAGCAAGAAAACATCTGATGATATTTCCCAGGTCTCGGGCTTCTACCGGACAGATGATCCTAATGCCAAATGACCATGTTCATCATGCTAGAGGCATGTGACAAATGAACGGATAGTGTATTCAGATTCGTGGGATTTTTCTGAGCAACTTTCGTGTATAAAACTTTTTCATCCGAGCTACGGATTATTTTATATGATTTTATAAAGATTTAACAATATTCTAAAATTTATTTACTTTTTATTAATCCAAAAATACAAAATAGTAAATGCTAAGTGCACCCAGAGTTCTACCCAGTCAGCACACACAGTGGCTGACTGGTGGGCCCTGTTGAGTGGGTCAACTCCCAGTCAGCACAGGCTGACTGGTGGGCCAGCTGCTGACTCAGCAGCTGACTGGGCCGGCCCTATCCACTGGAAAAGTGGTAGGGACCCACTGGTCAGTGTCAGAGACGTAAACTAATAGTTTTAATTAAACAGAGGTTAAATATTAGGGTGGGCCCCGGTCGTCAGCGCCTGTTAGATTAATTTAAATGCTAATTAGTCTTAAGTTAATTAACTCGCAACCCGGGCCCACGGATCAGCGACCCAGGCCGCGGTGGCCAGCGCCAGCGACCACAGGAAGCGGCGGAGGGACGTCGGCGACACCTCCGGCGACCATTTGGACGACCGCCGGGTCCTACGTGATGCGGGCTGCGCGACAGACCCGTTCCAGCTTGCGGCGCTAGCAGGGAACTGCCGGAGCAAGCGCACCGTCGACGAAGGCGACGGTGGCCGATCGGCTGTGATGGCGATGGCAGCGGGGCGGCGACAACTAGCGCGCGGGGGGGGGGGGGGGGGGACGGCCAGAGCAGTAGTGGAGCAGCGCAGCAGCAGCACGAGCGCGCTGTTGGGTGTCGCGCGGGGGGTGGGGGCACCAGAGCACAGCAACAGCTCTGGCGAGCTGCGGGCGGCGGCGGTTGCACGTGGCAACGGGGACAGAAGGAGGGAGGGGAGGCCGGGGCCTCACTTGCGGTGTAGGGAGGCGGGGGTGGCGAAGCGCGGGTAAGCCGTTGGGCAGGAAGACGGGGACGGGGTCCGGCGACGACGACGCAGCGGCGATGGCGACGACTCGGGAGGTTAGCTAGGGTTCCAGGGGCGAGAGGGGCCTTTATACCACGGGGGGTGGGGGTGGGGGGGCTCGCCGGAGGGGCTCGGATGGCCGGCGTGTGGCCATCCTGGCCATGGGCGGCCGTGAGGCATCCACCTCCCCCCCGTGAACAGAGGAAGGGGATGAGTAGGGGGGGGTATGGGTTGGGCCTGCTGGAGGGGGCAAATCCTAGGAAAAAGAGAGGGGCCTTTTCTTTTTTTGTAAAAACCTTTCTGGTTTATTTTTTTAACAGTTTCTGATTGTTTTTCAACCACAACAATATGCCTTTTGTAAAATAAGCCAACTAGCCAAATATTAACATGGTAATATTTGACAAAGCCACAAAAGTTTGGGGCATTTTGAAAATGTTTGGAAAATTACTTAAATCAAAAGGGCATTTAATAATTGATTTGGCCTGTGTTATTATTGTCTAGAGGCACTAAAAATACTTCATAAAATGTGAGTTACAATTTTATAACTACTAGGGGAATATTTGTAACCCCAACATTTAAAACTACTTAAACCACTTTTATATGAATTTTGAAAATCATTAGGAAAAATCAAATGAGATATGATTCCATTGTGATCAAACATGGTTTAGCAAAAATGTATTAGCTTAATACTCATAGTTACTGTAGCTTAAACACAAGCATCACTGTAGCATGAATCTAGGGGTGTTACATCCCCCCTCTCTCCCGGTGGCACCGGAGTGTCGCCGGGTGAGGGAGTCCTGGATTAGGGGGTTGCTGCTGAGGTGGTCTAATTCATGGCCCCGAATGGAGACCCATCAAGGGGAAGGACTTCGGAGGCCCTGGGATGGAGCATGAGCACACCAAACTCTACTGAATACTTGGCGTGCGCTCCAAGAAGAAAATATTTCTTCGGCGCGTGATATGTAGATGGTAACCAACATTCATGTAACCCTAGATACCCTCGGTTCCTATATAAACCGCAGGGTTTAGCCCATAGAGGATACCCATACACAACATCATAACCCCTAGGGTTTATACATTAAACTTACGATCTCGAGGTAGACCAACTCTGTACTTGCTACATCATCAATACAACAAGAGCAGGACGTAGGGTTTTACCTCTACCGAGAGGGCCCGAACCTGGGTAAAAGCCTCGTGTTCTTTATCTCTTGTTACCCTTGATCTGATCTCATAACTCGGGGCACCCTGCCCGAGGTCTGTCGGTTTTGACACCGACATTGTTGCTTTCATTGAGAGCTCGCTGTGTGATCATCAATATTGATGGCTTCCCCGATCGGCGATATGAATCCCTTTGAGGCTTTCTTCATCCCCACAACCCTCTTTGACGAGTCATCCGAAGAGATGGTGAGTCCCGAGGCACACTCCCCCATAGAGGTGGCAGGATGCGATTTGGAGTTCCACCCGGAGCATTGCGCTCCTTCGAACTATTCGACCGATGGTTCTCCCGTAGAGGAAACCCTGGATCCGAACTCCCCTTTGAAAAACAAACGCCGGACTAATCGGATAAGGAGGATGGACGTTTCAAATGTTGAGCCAAACCCGGTACAACCTTCCCACAACAAACGCGATGGTGCGATAGAATCCCCCCTCCACCCGATCGGATTGAAAATTTTGATCCCACCCACCCCCACATCGAGTACTGCCCGGATAACTTGGGACCTACCGATGTCTAGTACCTGATCTATATCAAGCAGAAGTCAGGGAGACCGTCCGGCAAGTTTGATCAAGATCTTTGTCTGTTAAAAACAGAATAGCCAACTGCCAGGATGCCGAACTACTGGCTGCCTTCCGTCACAACTGTGGTGACACGGGCTTATTAAACGCCCTTGCCCAATGTCGAGTCCAGACATTCGCCGAGCTCTCCAACATGGTAGCAAATTTCTGCACTATAAATGACGCTTGGCTGGCCGAACAACCTACCAGATCCGATGATCCTACACACTACCACTCAGCACCGCAGAAGGCTCCTCCTGGGCGCTCTGCCCTAACTGCACCATCGCCCAAGAAGAAAAAAACAGGGCCACGGACTACGCTCGATAGGCTTCTGGACATGCTATGTCATATACATTCAACACCACTTAACCCCAACCCAAACCAAAACATTCGAGCTTGTTGGGTCATGAGGCGGGTAGCCAAGTATGGCGAGCCCCTCATCACTGATGACAGCATTGTTAGCCACCAGACAAATAGCCCGGACAAAGCCGAAGTCACGATGATCTATCAAACATACAGATCGTGGAATCAACGAAAATGGGCTCTACAGGAATTCGCCCCCCAAAGGTAGAAGCACCATTGGCCGTGTGGCTAGACACGACGATCACATTTGAACAACACGATCAGCCGACGGCCGACCTAAGCCGATGCCCAGCCACCTTGGTCCTCGACCCCATAGTAGACTGTTGCCGCCTACATAAGGTTTTGATGGGCGATGGTAGCAGCCTAAACCTCATCTATGAGGGCACGCTCAAAAAAATGGAGTTGGATACAGCCCGCATCCGCCAAAGCTCCACTACGTTTTGAGGAATTATCCCTGGCAAAGAAGCACGACGCAGGGGCAAAATCACCCTCGATGTGGTCTTTGGCACTCCCAAGAACTATCATTTCGAGGAATTGGCATTCCTTGTCATACCCTTCCGAAGTGGCTACCACGCCCTCCTTGGACGAGACGCATTTGCAAAGTTCCACGCCATACCTCACTATTGTTATATGAAGCTCAAGATGCCAGGTCCTAATGGAATAATCACCGTCGCAAGCAACCCGGACATGGCACTCAGGGCCAAGAATAAAATTGTCTCCCTCACTCTAGAGTCGTTAGCTGAGGCTTTTGCAATCGAAGAATTAACTGCATTTCGGGCCACAGTCGACAGGGACGACGTCATCCTTGACAAACGCTCTAAGTCAACCTCATTAGAACCAGCGGACGAAATCGTAAAGTTCTAGGTACACTCGACAGATCCAAATAAAATAGCATCCATTAGCGCGCAACTTGATCCAGAAATTAAGGAGGCCCTCCTGAATTTCCTTCGGAAAAATTGGGATATCTTCGCCTGGCACCCTTCGCATATGCCAGGAATCCCAACCGTCCTAGCCGAGCATAGCTTGAACCTTATAAAAGGATTTAAACTAGTCAAACAAGCACTACGACAATTCTCCGAGCTAAACCGATAGGCTATGGGCGAAGAACTGGCCAAATTGTTGGAGGCTGGATTCATCCGCGATGTCAAACACCCCGAATAGCTGACTAATATGGTAATGGTAATGACGAGGTCACCTACCCTAGGTAGGGTCACCTACCTCTATACTAGGACACCCTTGGGGTCCTACAAGTTCATGGAAGTCCTTGGTTCACCTCGACTCTCGGATGAATGCACAAGCTGCACTCGGCCCCTAGAAAGTCACTCGGACGTCACTCATCACTCGGCGTCTTTCGTAGCACTCAAATAGAAAGGAGCAGGGCCGTCTTGGGAGAGGCAATGTTTGAGGGACTTAGTACGCCTTAAGTATTGTAAAGACCACGTTACCTGTAACGGCTGTAGTTAACTTAGTAGTTTCTAGTAACCCACGCAGTTACTAGCATTAATGGCCCTAAGGTTGGTGCTCGGTTGATGGCGGGGCACTCTATATAAGCCGCCCTCCGACACCAAAGCAAGGGTTACGAACTCTCTGTAATCAGATACCCATACAAGGAAAACACATAGCCCCAGGGCTTGAGACGTAGGACTGTTACCACTTCCGAGTGGGGTCCGAACTCGTAAATTCTGAGTGTGACACTTATTCCGTAGCTAGGCTTCCCCCCTACTCATTCGTACCCCCAGTACTATTGTCAGGATTACTCCCACGATAGTTGGCGCCCACCATGGGGTGGAGGGTCAAGCGAATTTCGGCGTAAGTGGATTCAAGCCTTTTCTCATTCACCATGTTGGCACTCGGCGGTGAGATTCTCTTCGGCACCTTGCGTTTCGTCGCCGACGGTTCTGCTTGGTTGCATGAGGCACCGCTGGATCCTGACTTGTTCCCCGTGCGGGGAGCATCGCACTTCAGCGCCGCGGCCCACGGCGTCCTATTGCGACAGCCGTCGAAGCCTTATGGCTCCTCCTCTGTTCTCGGCTCTGGGAGTCACCGTAGGCGCTCCGGGCGCTCTCGGTGGCAACGGTGGGTCGAGCATGCCATGGCTCGTCAGTCGGCGGTCGCCCAAGTGGCTGTGATCAACTCCGACGAACCCACCGTCGATTTGTTCCCCTCTTCGGGGGACGAATTGCCCGATGAGTCGGAATTCAGAAGCAGCGGAAATGCCACAGAAGTCATGATGGCCAACACCACCAACAACGGGCCTCCCGGGTACTCTGGGGGTTGTCCTCATAGTCGCGACGAAGATCGTCACGCTGGCGACACAAGCGGCTATGTTCCCCGACCTCTCACTCGGGAGCAGCGGGAAGATAGGAGGAGGAGGGACGACGAAGTTCTCCTCACTCCGATCACGGGGACCACTCCGGAGGAATTGTCTCTGGAGGTTACGCGCTTGGCCACTTTGGCCGAGCGCGAGCGACTCGACTGTCTCCAGTAGTCGCTCGACGAGCGCGCAGCACGGGATAGACCTAGTTCCAGCAACTTGAGGCGTCCGCTGTTCCAGAGCAGCCGACCCCCAAAGTCCCAGTGATGCGCACACCGATAGAGAACCTGGCAGCAGCCACCTGGATCGCTAAATCTATTCAGCCGTCTGGGTCAACAGCTGGCGAGGGCATTCGGTAGATCCAAGCTCTGCTGAAGACCGCACTGAAGCAGAATTCGGAAGTTTTGCAGTCGTCACTGCGGATTCACGGACGGTCTGTGCAGGCGGACACAGTGCAATCTGCTCACAGCCCGCACGCGTACGGAAAACGCGTACGCTCTCCTCCTCCTCCGAGAGGTCCGTACGGGGGGCATTGGCGAGATGAGCGCGATGTCAGTCGGACTCCTCCTCCGAGAGGTGATTCATATCGCAAGCGTCCATTCGATGATGGCCGCCACTAAGGAGAAGATCGCAATCGGACTCCCTCTCAACCCCGTGGCTACTAGGGAGCTTGCCGGCGGCCTCCGCTGCCCAACGCCAGGTCTACCATCACACAAAAGATGGTAGATAGGAACCAGATGATAAGAGACCGAGTGAGCGGTTGGGGAACATCGGGTCTCGAGTGCTTTTGCAGGTATATCCGAGAAGCCGAGATACCCCAATTACCGTTTAGCGACCGGGATCGTCAAGTTCAACGGCGAATCCAAGCCGGAGACCCGGCTGGAAGATTACCGAGTGGCTGTTCAGATTGGGGGTGGTGACGACTTCGTGGCCATGAAACACCTCCCCCTCAGGCTGGAAGGATCTGCTCGGGCGTGGTTGAACCAGTTACCTTCCAGTAGCATCTATTGCTGGGAGGATCTGGCCCGAGTGTTCATCAAGACGTTTGAAGGCACGTACCAGCGTCCGGGTGGTCTGACTGAGTTGCAGCACTGTGTCCAGAAGAACAATGAGACTCTCCAAGAGTATATTCAGCGATGGACTACGCTGCATAACCCAGTAGAGAATGTCACTGAGAATCAGGCCGTTTGTGCTTTCGAGGCTGGTACATCGTACTGAGAGCTCGTTTTGAAGTTTGGTCGATCGGGAGATCTATCTCTCAGTTGGGCCATAGAAATCGCCAATAAGTATGCCAACGGCGAAGAAGAAGACCGCCTCCGAAGCGGCAAAGGTCGAGCAGGCGACACCCGACAGTCGGCTGGGAACGCTGACAAGAAGCAGAAGCGGAAAGCTGATCCTTCGGGAAAAGCGGAAGTGGCAGCTGTTCCTGGCCAAGGGAAGCCGAAGGCTAAGAAAAATAAGAAAAAAGATTGGGTTAACAAGAAGAAACCCGAGTATAACTCCGAGGTGATGGATCAGCCCTGCGCGATCCACACGAAGAAAGATGAAGAGGGCAACATCACTTACCCAAAGCACACCTCTCAGGAATGCCGTTTGCTCAAACATGAGATGGGAAAAGAGACTTCTGCAGAGAAAGACGCCGATGAATAAGAAGAGGGTAATCCGGAATACCCACACGTCGACAAGGTCTTAAATATGATCTTTGCAGACGTCGAGAGTAAGAGCCGATTGAAGGTCATCAATCGGGAGGTGAACATGGTAGCTCCGACTGCCGTGAAGCACCTTAATTGGACGAAGACTCCTGTCACTTTTGATCAGTCTGATCACCCAGCCCACATAGCCACCCCTGGGAGGCAGGCGCTGGTTGTCGATCCAGCTGTGAATGGGGTCCGACTGCGCAAAGTCTTGATGGATGGTGGCAGTGGACTCAACATAATCTATGCGGATACACTCACTGCAATGGGCATTCTGATGTGCCGACTGAGCAAGAGTAACATGCATTTCCATGGAGTCATTCCTGGGAAGAAGGCCGAGTCACTCGGTCATATCGCTCTGGATGTTGTATTCGGAGGAGAGAAGAACTTCCAGAAGGAACGCCTAACATTTGAAGTGGTGGACTTTCGGAGTGCCTATCACGCCATCCTCGGTAGGCCCGCCTACGCACGTTTCATGGCCCGACCATGTTACGTCTATCTTAAACTTAAGATGCCAGGACTGAATGGTGTGATCACGATAACTGGCGATCGGATAATTGCCGAGGAGTGCCTTCAGCGGGGCTCCAAAATAGCCAATGAACAAGTTCTCGCAGCCGAACTTGATGGCTACAAGAAAGCGGTGGATGCTGTAGACTTACTCAAGTCTAAGCACCCGGCAACATAATCAGCGTTTCAATCGTCCGGCGAAACCAAGCAGATTCACATTCATCCCAACGATCCGAGTGCGGCTCCGACCAACATCTCGACATCGCTTGATGACAAATAGGAAGCCGAGCTCATCTAGTTCCTCCATGAGAACTGGGATATCTTCGCATGGAAGCTGTCTGACATGCCGGGGGTACCCAGGGGACTGCTGAGCATCGACTCCGAGTGGATCCGAAGATCATGCCAGTTAAAGAGCACTTGCGTCGATCCTCCGTCGAGAAGCGCAAGGCGATTGGCGAAGAGATCGCTCGGCTCTTAGCTGCCGGATTCATTCGGGAAGTTTTCCATTCCGAGTGCCCTGCCAACCGAGTGTTGGTACCTAAGAAGGACAAGTCTCTCCAAATGTGTATCGATTTCAAACACCTCAATCGGGCCTGCCCGAAAGATCACTTTCCCCTTCCCCGCATAGATCAGATAGTAGATTTCACCGCCAGATGCGAACGCCTGTCGTTCTTAGATGCGTACTTCGGGTACCATCAAATCTGAATGTATGGACCAGATGAAATAAAAACAGCTTTCATCACCCCATTCGGGTGTTTCTGCTACATCACTATGCCATTCGGTCTGAAGAATGCTGGGGCAACATTTATGCGCATGATTCAGAAATGCTTGCAGGAACAAATCAGTCGGAACGTCGAAGCGTACATGGATGACATCGTGGTTAAGTCTAGGAAAGGTTTCGACCTCCTAGCTGACCTCGCCGAGACCTTCACAAACCTCCGACGCTACCAAATAAAGCTCAACCCTGCAAAGTGCACATTCGGAGTCCCTTCAGGTAAGCTTCTCGGTTTCCTTGTTTCCGAACGAGGGATCGACGCTAATCCTGATAAAATTGGAGCAATCATCCAAATGAAGAAACATGTCCGCTTGCACGATGTCCATAAACTCACGGGTTGCCTGGCTGCCCTGAGTAGATTCATCTCTCGTCTCGGTGAGAAGGCCTTACCTCTTTATCGATTGATGAAGAAGTCTGACACGTTCGAGTGGACCTCTGAAGCGCAAGAGGCATTCGATCAGCTCAAGGCTTTGCTTTCCACCAAGCCGGTGTTAGCTGCTCTGGGCAGCCGAGAGCCTTTGCTCTTGTACATCGCCGCTACTAGCCAAGTGGTCAGCACAGTCCTCACTGTGGAGCGTGAAGAATCGGAAAAAAACTTTCAAGGTGCAAAGGCATGTGTATTATATTTCGGAAGTCTTGACTCCCTCCAAGCAAAGGTATCCGCATTACCAAAAGTTGGTTTATGGCATTTACCTCACTGTCAAGAAGGTAGCTCATTACTTTCAAGAGCATTCGGTCACAGATATTAGCGACGCTCCTCTTTCGTAAATCCAAAATAACAAAGACGCTACTGGCCGAGTGGCAAAGTGGGCGATTGAACTCCTCCCATTGGAGATCAATTTTGAAGCTAAGAAGGCAATCAAGTCGCAAGCCCTAGTTGATTTTCTGGCCGAGTGGATTGAACAAGAATAGCCAGCGCTGAGTATCCCTGAACACTGGACCATGTTCTTTGATGGATCTAAGATGCTCCAAGGATCCGGAGCTGGCGTAGTTCTCGTTTCCCCCAGAGGAGACCGACTGAGCTACGTCCTGCAGATTCATTTCTATTCATCCAATAATGAGGCCGAGTATGAAGCACTCCTCTATGGACTCGAATGGCAATCACACTTGGCATTCGGCACTTGATGGTGTTCGGAGACTCGGACCTTGTTGTCAACCAGGTGATGAAGGAATGGGACATAAGGAGTCCTGCCATGACTGGATATTGCAATGCAGTCCGAAAACTAGAGAAGAACTTCCAAGGTTTAGAGCTGCATATCCCTCGAGTGAAAAATCAGGCAGCTGATGACCTCGCTAAAATAGGCTCCACTCGGAAAGTCGTGCCGAAAGATGTATTCCTTGAACACCTTCATTCTCCTTCGGTCAAAGAAGATCCTTTTACCGAAGAGCCCCCACAAGCAGTCGGTCCTTCAAATTTGACCGAAGTAGACATCCTAGCTGTAGTGGATCTCGTCCAAGAGATGTTGGTGATCACCCCCGAGTGGACCCAACCGTATTTAGCGTACTTGCTCCGGCAAGAACTCCCTGAAGATGAAGAGGAAGCCTGACGGATCGTCCAATGATCCAAATCCTTTGAAGTGATGGGAGATCAGCTATACAAAAAAAGCACTACTGGCGTGGCTCAGAGATGCATCTCCCCAGAAGAAGGATTACAAATCCTACATGACATTCATTCGGGAACCTGCGGTCATCATGCGTCCTCTCGAACGTTGGTCGCAAAGGCATTTCGTGCTGGTTTTTATTGGCCCCGAGCCAATGCAGCAGCGAAGGACATGGTAGATCTTTGTGTTGGATGCCAGTTCTACAAGAATCAGACACACAAGCCAGCATCCGCTCTGAAGACTATTCCGCTCACCTGGCCATTCGCCGTCTGGGGTCTTGACATGGTCGGACCTCTACGCACAGTGTCGAGTGGTTTTACCCACCTGTTGGTCGATGTGGATAAGTTCACCAAGTGGGTTGAGGCGAAGCCCATCAAAAGTTTGGATTCAGTTACCGCTGTCAGTTTCATTCGGCAGATCATATTCAGATTTAGAGTCCCTCATGACATCATCACAGATAATGGGAAGAATTTTGATTCAGATGAATTCCGTGAGTTTTGTTACTCTCAAGGTACTCGGATCAATTATGCTTCCGTAGCTCACCCGCAGTTGAACGGACAGGCAGAACGAGCAAACGGAATGATTCTTCAAGGATTGAAACCCCGATTGATGAGAGACCTGGAGATTGCTGCTGGTGCGTGGGTCGAGGAATTACCTTCTATCTTGTGGGGCATTCGGACGACCCCGAATCGTTCCACCAAGCGCACTCCTTTCTTCATGGTATACGGATCCGAAGCTCTTTTACCGAGTGACATTCGCCACAACACTCCCCGAGTGGAGCTCTATAATGAAGACGAAGCCGAAGTGGCGCGCCAGGACGGCCTTGACCTTTTGGAAGAGGAAAGAGAGCAAGCCCTGATCAGGTCGACGCTTTACCAGCAAGACCTGAGGCGTCTTTATGACAGACAAGTCAGAAGACGTGCTTTCTAGGAAGGTGACCTCGTCCTCCGACTGGATCAGCAGAAGCCACACAAGCTAGCGTCTCCGTGGCAGGGGCCCTTTGTCATCTCCAAAGTTCTCAACAATGGAGCTTATCGGTTGTACAACATTGTTGACGATAAGGAAGAGCCCCGAGCGTGGAACGCGGATCTGCTCCGCAAGTTCTATACCTAGTGTTAAGACACTCTATCATCTTTGTAATGCACTTCCGAGTGAACCCAATGAATAAAGTATCTACTTTCTCAGTTCTTTGTTCAAACTTTTTGTTACTCATTCGTTTTTGCCACACCCAGTGGGTGTGCAGATTCGCTTAGCCGCGATCCTGTATCGCCTAAGTTAAAAACTACTCCGAGTGAGGACTTCGTCCACACTCAGGGGTTTAGCTGCGATCCTGTATCGCCTAAGTTAAAAACTACTCCGAGTGAGGACTTCGTCCACACTCGGGGGCTTAGCTGCGATCCTGTATCGCCTAAGTTAAAAACTACTCCGAGTGAGGACTTCGTCCACACTCGGGGGCTTAGCTGCGATCCTGTATAGCCTAAGTTAAAAACTACTCCGAGTGAGGACTTCGTCCACACTCGGGGGCTTAGCTGCGATCCTGTATCGCCTAAGTTAAAAACTACTCCGAGTGAGGACTTCGTCCACACTCTGGGGCTTAGCTGCGATCCTCTATCGCCTAAGTTAAAAACTACTCCGAGTGAGGACTTCCTCCACACTTTGGGGCTTAGCTGCGATCTTGTATCGCCTAAGTTAAAAACTAGTCCGAGTGAGGACTTCCTCCACACTCGGGGGCTTAGCTGCGATCCTGTATCGCCCAAGTTAAAAACTACTCCGAGTGAGGACTTCGTCCACTCTCGGTGGCTTAGCTGCGATTCTGTATCGCCTAAGTTAAAACTACTCTGAGTGAGGACTTCGTCCACACTCGGGGGCTTAGCTGCGATTCTGTATCGCCTAAGTTAAAAACTACTCCGAGTGAGGACTTCGTCCACACTCGGGGGCTTAGCTGCGATCCTGTATCGTCTAAGTTAAAAATACTCCGAGTGAGGACTTCATCCACACTTGGGGACTTAGCTGCGATTCTATATCGCCTAAGTTAAAAACTACTCCGAGTGAGGACTTCATCCACACTCGGGGACTTAGCTGCGATTCTGTAACGCCTAAGTTAAAAACTACTCCGAGTGAGGACTTCATCCACACTCGGGGACTTAGCTGCGATTCTGTATCACTTAAGTTAAAAACTACTCCGAGTGAGGACTTTGTCCACACTCGGGGACTTAGCTGCGATCCTGTATCACCTAAGTTAAAACTACTTCGAGTGAGGACTTCATCCACACTCGGGGGCTTAGCTGTGATTCTGTATCGCCTAAGTTAAAAATCCGCATTCAGCAAAAATGCAAACAAGCATCTAAAATGATCAAGCAAAGGCATTCAAATGTCATGAAGTTCAAAGCAAAAGTGCAGATAATCGAAGCCGCAAAGTCACGGCGAAAGTATTGGTACAGGACCACTCGGCATTCCGAGGCAAATGTAATTTGAAGTTTTTTCCCGACGATTAGTCGGAAGATGGTGGAGATGCTGCGTCAGTGAAGGTGTCCAAGTCGATGACGTCCGCAATCCGAGTGGCGGCTGGCGAGAAAGTCTCCATGAAGTCGTCAATCTTGGCAATCTTCTTGTTGACGACCTTCAGTGACTTCAGTTTTTCCTCATCCACGCCTCTGCAGTGCACACGAACAAGGGAAAGAGCGATGTCTGTCCCAGCCCGAGCTGCGGATTTCTTCCATAACTGGACTCGGCGTGGCACATCCTTCAGACGATTGATGAGGACGTCCAAGTCACTCGGGAGCTCTTCCTCAGGGCCGGTCTCCTTGTCGATCTCCTTGGCGGCTTCACACAGACGGTTGATAAAATGAGCTGCCTCCGTGGTGCGCTCGTCTAGGCGAAGCAACGCAAGTGCCGCACTGTCGCGGAGGAGTCCAGCACTCGGATCCAGTTCCTTCTCAATCTTGGAAGTCCTCATCCGTGCACAGATCTAATAGACATTCGGGAGAAAAAAAGTAAGAGGGGGAGCAAGATAAGTTGGAAAGGTTTGAAGTTTGACCGGGCCGAGTGTGTACCTTTGAGCCTCTTGTTCATTTCACCACAATAGTCCTCCACAAGCTTCTCAAGCTCAACCTTCTTGGCTGAGACGCCCTTCAGCTTTGCTTCAGCCTCAACAGCCTCCAGGGTGCCCCTCTTGGCGACATCCTCCAACGTCTTCTTCTCCTCCTCCCACTTCTCGAATGCCTTCAGTTTGTCCTCCGCCTCCTTGGCTTTCCGACTAGCTTCCTTCTGGGCAAGTGCCAGATCATTGTCCTTCTTCTCCAAGGCGGTCTTCATGGTCTCTATAGAAATGGAAACCCTCAGTCTCTTAGCAAGCTGGAGATTTTCACTACGTACATCTGGTGGAGTACTTTCAGTCAGACAGGGAAAAGGATCGAACTCAAAGTAGTCGGTCGAAATCTGATTACCTCCGAGTGTCAGTTTCTCCTGCTCCAGACGTGCACACTTGGTCTTCTCAGCTTCGAGGTTGCGACGCAGCTCCTGCACCTCTTCTTCAAGAGTTTTATAGCGAGAACCGATCTCGCACACACCCTACATACGACGACAACAATAGAAAAGAGTATCAGAGCTGACAATCGGATACAATGTAGAGGTACAATGGCATTCGGTGATGAGGATATATTCATGAAATATGATGATTCTGCTTGCTTAAGCTGGAAAGAAATATTGAGCCTCGTTGACAAATATCATAAGGTGAATTCATTCCTAGTTGAACTTGTTACTTTGATTCGAAAGAACTTTATACTGCCTAAATCCTTGTGTGTATGTATCGTTAGGTACATTGGAGAGGAAGGCATGGCACAAGGGAACAAGGAGGCATTGCAGCAAGGAAGGGAGGAAGACCCTGCAGTTTCCAGGGCGGTAGTACCGCCCCACACAAGCGGTAGTACCGCCCCAGTACTACCGTCCTAGTACCGCTTAGGAAATTTCTTCTGGAATCCAAGCGACCCCAAGCGGTACTAAAGTGGCACTAAGTATTTTTAGAACGGAAGTACCGCTTAGGAGCGGTAGTACCGCTTGCTATAAGCGGTACTATCGTGCTGCCTGCGCGCAGACTTTGGGGCTGACGGCCCGTGTACCCCTTCGATCTATCTTAGGATATAAATACCCTTCCTTAGGGTTAGTTAGAGGCAGACCACGTTTAAGATAAACCCTAGTTCTTGAGATTGCTTGTAAGCATTCATCTTGAATCCTCATCTCCAATTCGTATCGATCTGGAGATCATATACTGCAAGTTGAGTGTAATCTGCTGTTCCATTGGGAATTAGTATATTGCAATTATACCGTTTCGTGGTCGACGGCTACGTGCGCAAGTGTGTGACGTTGTGAATATCCAAAGGGTTGAGACCTTTTGCATTGGCATCAGGGATCAAGCGAGGGAGAGTTCATCGGCGACATACAAGTTATCTATCATCTTCATCATCACCACCGCCGCTTACTGAGAAGATCGGGACACCCCATATCATTCGGATTTTGAGACTGTCGCCGACTGCTTCAGTCTACGGCAGCCTTGGGAAGTACACCCAATGGGTGCGCTCAGCGCGCCCCCACTGGAGAACTACATGTTCTTCACCCCGACAGTCAACGTCGAGAGGCTCTGGTCCATGGACCATCACCGCATCCTCTTCGACAAGTATCTCATCATTAGGATTCTACTACTTCAACATTCGGGTTTTCAGATTGTTGCCGACTGCTTCAATCGACGACAGCCTCGGGGACTACACCCAGTGGGTCCGCTTAGCGCGCCCCCACTGGAGAACTACAGGTTCTTCACCCCGACGGTCGACGTCGAGAGGCTCTGGTCCATGGACCATCACCACATCCTCTTCGACAAGTATCTCATCATTCGAATTCTACTACTTCAACATTCGGGTTTTGAGACTGTTGCTGACTGCTTCAGTCGATGGCAGCCTCGGGGACTACACCCAGTGGGTTCGCTCAGCGCGCCCCAACTGGAGAACTACCGGTTCTACACCCCGAAGGTCAACGTCGAGAGGCTCTGGTCCATGGACCATCACCACATCCTCTTCGACAAGTATCTTATCATCCGGATCCTACTACTTCATCATTCGGATTTTGAGACTGTCGCCGACTGCTTCAGTCGATGGCAGCCTCGGGAACTACACCCACTGGGTTCGCTCAGCGCGCCCCCAGTGGAGAACTACTGGCTCTACACCCCGACGGTCGACGTTGAGAGGCTCTGGTCCATGGACCATCACCGCATCCTCTTCGACAAGTATCTCATCATTCGGATTCTACTACCTAAAACACCCAGTGGGTGTGCTCCCACTCCTGACGTAAACCCACTCGGACTCCAACTCTACATAAACTCACTCAGGATTCTACAGGATTCTGAAAGCATCTCCAATGCAAATATCATGTATAAAGAAGATACTTACGAGTGTACTTACTCGGACAGTCTCCTCCAAAGCCTCGCCGGCATCGCGGGCCTCCTTCAGCTTGTCATTCAGCAACTTCAGCTGGATCAACGCCTCCTTGCTCGCTCCCACCTGGTCCTCCGAGATGCGTTGTAGACCGAGGATGCTGGTCACAAGGGGAGTTGGAGGGGGAGTTCCGAGTGCTGATCTTTCCCTTGAGGAGGTTCCTCGGACCTGAGGCAGCCCCTGGACAGGCAAGACATCTCGCATCACGACGCGTCAACAGCAGGATTCGGCAGGTCAACTTGTTCATCTGCGTCAATCTGGATCACCTCACGCGGCTCTGCAAACAAGCAACAATCATTCGGATGTGAGCCGAGTGGAGATACTAAGGACCCAAAATTCACAAATAGACAAAGCCGAGTGATACATTTTGAAGTTGTTGCATCAGTTTCAGCCATGTCCTTCCCTAGCGAGGCAGATGAAGTGTCGTCCCTAGATCAAAGTCACTCGGATTGTTTATCTTAATCGGCTAATCACTCGAAACATCAATCGGTATGAAGACACTTACGTGGAGTCCACCGGCACGTTCATCTTGGTCTTGGGAAGCGCCGCCTTCCGGGGTTTGCTGGTGGTGATATTCGCCTGCTTCACAGTCTTCTCAGGAAACGCGACAGGATCGCTACGCCCACGCTTTGAAGTCCGAGTGGGAGGGATGCTCGCGGAAGGCTTGGCACCACCCGGACCACCCGTACGGACTCCAGGGTCCTGGAGGGCCTTGGAACGAGCCTCGGGAAGCACTTCTTCTGAAGGGGAAGACTCCACCTCGTCTCCCGGGTCAGAGCCCTCCTCGTCCTCTTCGTTGCCGCTTTCATCTTCAGACTCTTCTTCATCGCCCGAGTCGCCACGACGATCGTTGTCGCTGGCCACGGCAGCAGTCGTGTTGGCAGCAGCGGGTATCACGCTCGCCATGTTCGTGTAACCCTGTTGAAACGAAGGTTGCAATGATTGATACGTCTCCAACGTATCTATAATTTTTTATTGTTCCATGCTATTATATTATCTGTTTTGGATGTTTTATATGCATTAATATGCTATTTTATATTATTTTTGGGACTAACCTATTAATCTAGAGCCTAGTGCCAGTTTCTGGTTTTTCCTTGTTTTTGAGTATTGCAGATAAGGAATATTAAATGGAGTCCAAACGGAATAAAATCTTCAGAATAATTTTTCTTGGACCAGAAGACATCTACCAAGCTTGGAGAACAAGGCAGGAGAGCTGCCGTGTGGCCACAAGCCACAGGGGCGCGCCCAGGGGGGTAGGGCGCGCCCCCTGGCTTGTGGGCCCACGGCAGCTCCCCCAACCCTATTTCTCGGCCTATAAATTCACAAATATTCCCTGGATACCGGAGAGAGCCACGAAAACACTTTTCCGCCGCCAGGAGCCTCGGTTCCCGTGAGATCCAATCTTGGAGCCTTTTCCGGTAATCTGCCGGAGGGGGATTCGATCACGGAGGGCATCTACATCAACTCCATTGCCCCTCCGATGATGCGTGAGTAGTTCACCACAGACCTTCGGGTCCATAGCTAGTAGCTAGATGGCTTCTTCTCTCTTTTTGCTCTTCAATACCATGTTCTTCATGTAGATCTATCCGATGTAATACTCTTTTGCGGTGTGTTTGTCGAGATCCGATGAATTGTGGGTTTATGTTCAGATTATCTATGAATATTATTTGAGTCTTTTCTGAATTATTATATGCATGATTTCATATCTTTGCAAGTCTCTTCGAGTTATTGGTTTGGTTTGGTCAACTAGATTGGTAATTCTTGCAATGGGAGAAGTGCTTAGTTTTGGGTTCAATCTTGCGGTGTCCTCACCCAGTGACATAGTAGGGGTAGCGAGGCACGTATTGTATTGTTGCCATCGAGGATAAAAAGATGGGGTTTTCATCATATTGCTTGAGTTTATCCCTCTACATCATGTCATCTTACCTAACGCGTTACTCTGTTCTTCATGAACTTAATACTCTAGATGCAGGCAGGAGTCGGTCGATGTGTGGAGTAATAGTAGTAGATGCAGAATCGTTTCGGTCTACTTGACACGGACGTGATGCCTATATGCATAATCATTGCCTTGGATATCTTCATAATTATTCGCTTTTCTATCAATTGCTCGACAGTAATTTGTTCACCCACCGTAATACTTGCCATCATGAGAGAAGCCTCTAGTGAAACCTATGGCCCCCGGGTCTATTTTCCATATTATACTTTCAGATCTAAAACCAAAAATACCAAAAATAGCTTGCTGCAATCTTTTTTTACTTTTGTTTTACTTTCCATTCAAGCAATCATATCTATCTATCTCTATCAGATCTCATCCTTGCAAGTAACCGTGAAGGGATTGACAACCCCTTTATAGCGTTGGGTTCAAGTGTTTGATTCTTTGTGTAGGTACATCTATTGGGGACTTGCTTGTATCTCCTACTGGATTGATACCTTGGTTCTCAACAACTGAGGGAAATACTTATCTACTTTGCTGCATCACCCGTTCCTCTTCACGGAAACCAACGCATGCTCGAGAAGTAGCAAGAAGGATTTCTGGCGCCGTTGCCGGGGAGATCTACATCAAGCCTACCAAGTACCCATCACAAACTCATCTCTTGCATTTATAATATTTGCCATTTGCCTCTCGTTTTCCTCTCCCCCACTTCACCAATTTGCCGTTTTATTCGCCTTTTTCTCGCCGGATCTCTTTTTGTTTGCTTGTGTTACCATGTGCCTTCTATTTGCTTGCATCTTCGCTTGCTAAAAATCTATTGATATGGATCCTCATCTACTTGCTAATCTTTTCAAAAGGCCAAATTATGATGAACCAATTGCTAGAGAGTTGAGTGCACTTGATTATCTCTATGAAGTTTTGTTTGAAAATCATGAATCTGAAAATTGTGATGAAGTGTTGAAAGAAGAAATTTATAAGGTGATTCATGATAGCTCCTTGATTGAAAAGTATGATTGCAATGATGTTACTATAAATTCTATTAATTTCAGTTATGCTAATGATATGCAAAGCCACAAGCTTGGGGATGCTATGTTTGATGAAGATGATATTTTTTGTCCCCCAAGTTTTGATGAGCAAATTCATTATGATGATTGCATGCTCGTGTATCATGAAAAGAATGATTTATGTGATAGTTATATTGTTGAATTCCTTCATGATGCTACTGAAATTTAGTATGAGGGAGGAACATATGCTTGTAGTAATTGCAATAATATCGAGTTTCCTCTCTATGTGTTATGCTTGTTTTGCCTTCCTATGCTAGTTGATTCTTGTTCCCATAAATTGTTTGCTCACAAAATACCTATGCATAGGAAGTGGGTTAGACTTAAATGTGTTTTTCATGAGATTCATGATGCTATCTTGCATATTTCAATTACTACTTTTTATGTGAGCATCATCGAAATCGTTTTGCCTAGCTAGGGGCGTTAAACAATAGCGCTTGTTGGGAGACAACCCAATTTTATTTTTTCTTTCTGTTTTTTGTTTCTGTTTTGGTGTGTTTTTCACATTATTACTTCTGTAGTAATTGTGTTTTTATGTTTTTATTAGTGTTTGAGCCAAGTAAGACCTTTGGGATGGTCTACGGTGTTTGTTGATTTGATTTTGCTGAAAAACAGAAACTTTGGCCCTCAGTCCAGGAATTTTGTAAATTCACTGGAACGTGATTTTGATCTGAAATTTTTACACAAGATTGATATACAAATTTCCCTGATTTTCCTAATTTTTCAGAATTTTTGGAGTTACAGAAGTATTCAAAGTCTATAGATTGCTACAGACTGTTCTGTTTTAGACAGATTCTGTTTTCTTTGTGTTGTTTGCTTATTTTGATGAATCTATGGGTTGTATCGGGGGGTATGAACCATGGAGAAGTTAGAATACAGTAGATATTACACCAATATAAATAAATAATGAGTTCACAACAGTACCTAAGTGGTGGTTTATTTTTCTTATACTAACGGATCTCATGAGTTTTCTGTTGAGTTTTGTGTTGTGAAGTTTTCAAGTTTTGGGTAAAGATTTGATGGACTATGGAATAAGGAGTGGCAAGATCCTAAGCTTGGGGAGGCCCAAGGCACCCTAAGCCATATTCAAGGATACCAAAAAGCCTAAGCTTGGGGATGCCCCGGAAGGCATCCCCTCTTTCGTCTTCAATCCATCGGTAAATTTACTTGAGGCTATATTTTTATTCACCACATGATATGTGTTTTGCTTGGAGCGTCTTGTATGATATGAGTCTTTTCTTTTTAGTTTGCCACAATCATCCTTTCTGCACACATATTTTTGAGAGAGACACGCTGAATCGTGAATTTATTAGAATACTCTATGTGCTTCACTTATATCTTCTGAGCTAGGCAATGTTGCTCTAGTGCTTCATTTATATCTTTTTAGAGCACGGTGGTGTTATATTTTATCGAAATTATTGAACTCTCGTACCTCACTTATATTATTTTGAGAGATTCTTAAAACAGCATGGTAATTTGTTTAGGTTATGAATTTAGTCCTAATATAATAGGCATCCAAGAGGGATATAATAAAAACTTTCATATTAAGTGCATTGGATACTATGAGAAGTTGATTCCTTGCATATAGTTTTGTGATAATGGAGATGGTAATATGAGAGTCATGCTAGTGAGTAGTTGTGAATTGGAAGAGATACTTGTGATGAAGTTTGTGATTCCCGTAGCATGCACGTATGGTGAACCGTTATGTAACGAAGTCGGAGCATGATTTGTTTAATGATTGTCGACCTTTGTGTGAGGGTCGGGAGCGCGCGATGGTTAACTCCTACCAAACTCTCCCCTAGGAGCATGCGTCTAATGCTTTGTTTGATAACTAATAGACTTTTGCAATAAGTATGTGAGTTCTTTATGACTAATGTTGAGTCCATGGATTATACGCACTCTCACCCTTCCACCATTGCTAGCCTCTCTAGTACCGCGCAACTTTCGCCGGTACATCAAACCCACCTTCCTCAAAACAGCCACCATATATTTTCCTCAAAACATCCACCATACCTACCTATTATGGCATTTCCATAGCCATTCCGAGATATATTGCCATGCAACTTCCACCATTCCGCTTTTCATGACATGCACCATCACTTTCATATTGCATATAGAGTCATATTTTGTCATAGGTATCGAGTTGTAATTTTCCTTTTGAGTTGTAAGTAAATAAAAGTGTGATGATTTTCATTATTAGAGCATTGTCCCGTGTGAGAAAAGGATGATGGAAGCCATGACTCCCTCACAAGTTGGGATGAGTATCCGGACTTTACAAAAAATAAAAGAGGCCAGCGAAGCGCAAATAAAAAAAAAGAGGCCAAAGATGCCCACCAAAATAAAAAAAAGGAAAAAAAATGAGAGAAAGAGAGAAGGGACAATTGCTACTATACTTTTCCACACTTGTGCTTCAAAGTAGCACCATGATCTTCATGATAGAGAGTCTCCTATTTTGTCACTTTCATATAAGTAGTGGAGTTTCATCTTGCACGACCACTTAGTTTTGTTTTTGAGCTTTCATGCACTTATAGCTCTAGTGCACCCGTTGCATGGCAATCCCTACTCACTCACATTGATATCTATTGATGGGCATCTCCATAACCCGTTGATACGCCTAGTTGATGTGAGATTATCTTCTTCCTTTTCCTTGCAACCTCCACCATATTCTATTCCACCTATAGTGCTATATCCATGGCTCACGCTCATGTATTGCGTGAGAGTTGAAAATGTTTGAGAACACCAAAAGTGTGAAACAATTGCTTGGCTTGTTCATCGGGGTTGTGCATGATTTAGATACTTTGTGTGGGGAAGATGGAGCATAGCCAGACTATATGATTTTGTAGGGATAACTTTCTAAGGCCATGTTATTTCGAAAGGACACGGTTGCCTTGTTGGTGTGCTCGAAGTATTACTGTTTTTATGTCAATATTAGATTATTGTTTTGAATCTTACGGATCTGAATATTCATGCCACAATAAAGAATATTACATGGATAAATATGTTAGGTAGCATTCCACATCAAAAATTCTGTTTTTATCATTTACCTACTCGAGGACGAGCAGGAATTAAGCTTGGGGATGCTTGATACGTCTCCAATGTATCTATAATTTTTTATTGTTCCATGCTATTATATTATCTGTTTTGGATGTTTTATATGCATTAATATGCTATTTTATATTATTTTTGGGACTAACCTATTAATCTAGAGCCTAGTGCCAGTTTCTGTTTTTTCCTTGTTTTTGAGTATTGCAGATAAGGAATATTAAACGGAGTCCAAACGGAATAAAATCTTCGGAATAATTTTTCTTGGACTAGAAGACATCTACCAAGCTTGGAGAACAAGGCAGGAGAGCCGCCGTGTGGCCACAAGCCACAGGGGCGCGCCCCCCTGGCTTGTGGGCCCACGGCAGCTCCCCCAACACTTTTTCTCGGCCTATAAATTCACAAATATTCCCTGGATACCAGAGAGAGCCACGAAAACACTTTTCCGCCGCCAGGAGCCTCGGTTCCCGTGAGATCCAATCTTGGAGCCTTTTCCGGTAATCTGCCGGAGGGGGATTCGATCACGGAGGGCATCTGCATCAACTCCATTGCCCCTCCGATGATGCGTGAGTAGTTCACCACAGACCTTCGGGTCCATAGCTAGTAGCTAGATGGCTTCTTCTCTCTCTTTGCTCTTCAATACCATGTTCTTCATGATCTTCATGTAGATCTATCCGATGTAATACTCTTTTGCGGTGTGTTTGTCGAGATCCGATGAATTGTGAGTTTATGTTCAGATTATCTATGAATATTATTTGAGTCTTTTCTGAATTCTTATATACATGATTTCATATCTTTGCAAGTCTCTTCGAGTTATTGGTTTGGTTTGGCCAACTAGATTGGTAATTCTTGCAATGGGAGAAGTGCTTAGTTTTGGGTTCAATCTTGCGGTGTCCTCACCCAGTGACATAGTAGGGGTAGCGAGGCACGTATTGTATTGTTGCCATCGAGGATAAAAAGATGGGGTTTTCATCATATTGCTTGAGTTTATCCCTCTACATCATGTCATCTTACCTAATGCGTTACTCTATTCTTCATGAACTTAATACTCTAGATGCAGGCAGGAGTCGGTCGATGTGTGGAGTAATAGTAGTAGATGCAGAATCGTTTCGGTCTACTTGACACGGACGTGATGCCTATATGCATAATAATTGCCTTGGATATCTTCATAATTATTCGCTTTTCTATCAATTGCTCGACAATAATTTGTTCACCCACCGTAATACTTGCCATCATGAGAGAAGCCTCTAGTGCAACCTATGCCCCCCGGGTCTATTTTCCATATTATACTTTCAGATCTAAAACCAAAAATACCAAAAATATCTTGCTGCAATCTTTTTACTTTTGTTTTACTTTCCTTTCAAGCAATCATATCTATCTATCTCTATCAGATCTCATCCTTGCAAGTAACCGTGAAAGGATTGACAACCCCTTTATAGCGTTGGGTGCAAGTGTTTGATTCTTTGTGTAGGTACATCTATTGGGGACTTGCTTGTATCTCCTACTGGATTGATACCTTGGTTCTCAACAACTGAGGGAAATACTTATCTACTTTGCTGCATCACCCGTTCCTCTTCACGGAAACCAACGCATGCTCGAGAAGTAGCAATGATCAAAATTTGTCAAAGGAAAACCACAGCACTCGGAATTACTGGCCTTCGGAGTTTACCTCACTCGACAGGTGATCGGACGAGTACGGCGGCACGAGCCTTGACCCCCTGGGGTTGTCCCGAGCTGGAGTTATGGCCTTCAGTTTGTTCACCACTGCTTCGGCACTGAGCTCTTCCGGGTGCGTGCGAGTGACATCACTCGGACCCGAGTACTGCCACATGGGGTGGGCTCTGGCCTGAAGTGGCTGGATCCTTCTCGGGAAAAAGACCTCCAGCAAATCTAACCCGTTGATGCCCTGGTTCACCAGAGCTACCAGTGCGATCACGAGCAAATCTACATCGACCTTCTCCTCCTTAGACACGGTCAGCTTTGGAAGCCGCCGAATGCGTTCCGTGGAATATGGAGGGAGGCCCGACTGACCATCACCGACTGTGACATCGTTACAGTAAAACCATGTGGATTGCCAACCCTTGACTGTATCAAGAAAGTTCATTGTGGGAAAGCTACCTTTGCCCCTCAACTGGATTCCCAAACCCCCGCACAATTGAGTTACATTCGTTTTCTCTTCCGAGAGAGCGGTTTTCTTTACCATCATCATTCGGCAAGTGAACAAGCGTTTGAAAAAGCCCCAATGCGGGTGACAGCCAAGGAAATTCTCACATAGAGAGATGAAAGCAGCTAAGTACGTGATGGAGTTGGGAGGGAGATGATGCAGTTGAGCTCCAAAGAAATCCAAGAAAGCCCGGAAGAAAGGATGAGGCGGGAGCGAAAACCCTCGGTCGATATGAGTGGTAAGGAGTACCCGTTCACCTCCGCGCGGCGCAGTCTCGACCTCTCCCTTCTCCGGCAGCCGCCAGCTCCCCGGGGCGAGGAGGCCTTGGCTCTCATATTTCTTCAATCGGCTGGCGGTGATTCGGGGCGCCAACCATTCGCCCTGGACGAAGCCAGCCGAGCTGCCCGCGCTCGAGGAGGAGTCGCGCGAAGCCTTCTTCGCCTTCTCGGCCTTGGCGGTGGAGTTCCTTGACATCTCCGGCGAGAGTTGGCGGCGAAACGGCAGTCCGGTGGTGCCCGCGGAGCTCGCGGTGGAGCTACAGTGGAGATCTAGAGGAGAAAGAGAGGATATCTTCTCCTTACCTCCCCCCGGTCCTCTTTTTATACCCCTGTTCGGCTGATTTCCAGTTGTTGGATTTGGAAAGGCAGCGCAATCAACGGACGAGCCCAGATCCACCAAATCTTCGGGGCAGAGTAGTGGGGACGCGTGGTGAAATTGGCGGCGCGGAAATCGAGGCGCCGCGGCCACCTCCCCCATGCCTCTGACACAACCGTCACAATCACGCGCGCGTGCTTCCCAACAATTTCGAAATCACCGGAGATTTCGCAACGCCGCGTTTTGAGTGGACTCCGCGTTTGCTCGGGCATTCCGACGTACCAAACTTTACCGAGTGACTAATGACTGGTCAAACTTCCACCGAGTGGACAAAGTCTCATTGGACACTTGGATTGATCTCTAAACACTCCTGAAACCTCCGAATGAGGATCAGACGGAAGTTCTAATGACGACACCAAGCTTAAGGATCATCTCTCCCGAGAGCTGATCTACATTGAACCGAATGGCCCGGGCAGTCCGGGCTGTGAGGGCCACTCAGAAGACATTAAACCTTGAATCGATTGCGGCTCGAACACCGAGTGAGAAACGACCGGATCTGTTTCAAAATGTCCCCGAGACGGTTCCAGCATCACGACATGCAGGTCACTCGGTCCCCTGAGACTCAATCGATTCGGGGGATACTGACGAGGTCACCTACCCTAGGTAGGGTCACATACCTCTATACTAGGACACCCCTGGGGTCCTACAATTTCATGGAAGTCCTTGGTTCACCTCGACTCTCGGAGGAATGCACAAGCTGCACTCGTCCCCTAGAAAGTCACTCGGACGTCACTCATCACTCGGCGTCTTTCGTAGCACTCGAATAGAAAGGAGCGGGACCGTCCTGGGAGAGGCAACGTTCGAGGGACTTAATACGCCTTAACTATTGTAAAGACCACATTACCTATAACAACTGTAGTTAACTTAGCAATTTCTAGTAAGCCCCGCAGTTACTAGCATTAATGGCCCTAGTGATGGCGCTCGGTTGATGGCGGCGCACTCTATATAAGCCGCCCTCCGACGCCAGAGCAAGGGTTACGAACTCTCTGTAATCAGATACCCATACAAGGAAAAGACATAGCCCCAGGGCTCTAGACGTAGGACTGTTACCACTTCCGAGTGGGGTCCGAACTCGTAAATTCCGAGTGTGACACTTTCCGTAGCTAGGCTCCCCCCTACTCATTCGTACCCCCCGTACTATTGTCAGGATTACTCCCACGACAGGTACCAAAGAAGGACAAGTCTTGGCGGCTATGCATCGATTTTAAAGATGTTAATAAAGCCTGCCCCAAGGACACTTTTCCACTAGCACGGATAGACCAGATTATCGATGCAACAGTAGGACACGATTCCGTTTGTTTCCTGGATGCATACTCGGGGCATCATCAAATTAAAATGAAAGAATCTAATCAAGAAGCAACTGCATTCATCATGCCCTATGGGACGTTCTGCTTCAACACAATGCCCTTTGGACTAAAAAATGCAGGCGCCACATATCAGCGCATGATCCAAACATGCCTGAAAGATCACATCGGCAAAACAGTCGAAGCTTACGTAGACGACGTGGTTGTCAAAACCAAAGACGTTCGACAGCTGGTAAAGGACCTCAGTGATATCTTCACCAGCCTCCAGGTCTATCATATTAAGCTTAACACGAAGAAGTGCGTCTTCGGGTGCCAGAAGGAAAACTGCTAAGATTCATCGTTTCCCAAAGAGGAATTGAGGCCAATCCGGCAAAAATCCGAGCTCTGTCCGCATTGGCAATACCCACCGAACTTAAGCACGTCTAGAAACTGGCCGGCTAAGTAGCCGCCCTCGGGAGATTTATATCTTGGATAGGAGAAAAGGCCCTGCCATTATATAAACTCTTAAAGCAGACAAAGAATTTGAAATGGACTAGCGAGGCAGGTGGCACCCTGATGACATCAAGAAGCTCCTCGCCACCAACCCAATCCTCACAGCCCTTGGACTAGGTGAGCCGATGTTGTAATACATATCGTAAAAAAATCAGGTCATCGGCGCGGTCCTAGTGGTCGAGCGCGATGCCGAAGGCCGCAAGTTCCAGGTGCAAAAGCTGGTGTACTACGTCTCGGAGGTATTAACCCCATACAAAATTAGGTACCCTCGTTACCATACGATTGCATACGCAATATTTATGGCATCCTGGAAGCTGCGACACTACTTTCAAGGGTGCTCCATTACCATGGCATCCGAAGTCCCTTTAGGGGACATAATCAATAACAGAGACGCCATCGGGCGCATCGCTAAGTGGGCAATAGAGTTCCTCCCTTTTCAAATCATCTTTCGCCCACGCCGAGTTGTTAAATCTCAGGTTCTGGCAGATTTCATGGCCGAATGAACAGAAGCCGAACTTCCTCGATAGTACAGTACATACTCCCATTGGACTATGTACTTTGACGGCTCTAAAATGCTGGCAGGGCTAGGAGTCGGGGTCGTTGTGACCTCCCCTACTGGCGATAATGTAAGGTATGTCTTGCATGTATACCGATTCCAACAACGCAGCCGAATATAAGGCTCTGCTGCACGGGCTTCAGATAGCAGCATCCATGGGCGTTCGACGCCTTGAGGTCCGAGGTGACTCGAATCTCGCCATCTCCCAAGTAAACAAAGAGCTCGACGCAAAGGACCCAAAGATGACTGCATACCGTAGTACCATCTTAGCAATATTAGCCCACTTTGAGGGGCTAGAATTCCATCACATCCCACAAGATAGCAATCAAGCCGCCGACACTCTTGCAAGAATGGGCGCCAAGCATGACCTGATTCCAGAAAACATGTTTCTTGAACGGCTCCTCAAGCCATCTGTGGTGTGGCAAGATGGAACTAACGAAACAGGCACCCAGGACTCTGGGAAGGTTAACTCTCCGGGCACCGATGATGATAGCGGAATAATAGGAGGGTCATCTCTAGAAGAAACGACCTTGGCTCATGAAATCATGGCGGTAATCGCGCCCTGGACCGAGCCTTTTCTCAAATATTTGGTCCATAAGGAGCTACCCGATGACCAGGCCGAAGCGCGAAGTATAATACGCCGATCCAAGGCATATCGAGTTCACGAGGGCGAGCTGTACAAACACAGCGTCACCGATGTCCTCCAGAGGTGTATATCCGAGGAAGACAGACGTAAGCTCCTTGCCTAAGTGCACTCCGGTATGGTGGGTCATCATGCAGCAACCCGGTCTATAGTCAGTAAGGCATTACGAGCTGGATTTTATTGGCATACCATCAAGGAGGACGCTAAAACTCTGGTAGAACGCTGCTACGACTGTCAGGTTTTCACAAACTGAATCCGTATGCCAGCAACAACCCTCCAAACTCTGGTCTGCCCCCTTCAGGGGTGTTCTCACCAAAAGAATTATTTACTTGTCATGGTAGACAAGTTCACCAAGTGGATCGAGGCTAAACCTGTCCCAACCGCCGAAGCTGCCTACGTCATAGATTTTATTTCCAGCGTGGTGCACCGATATGGCGTCCCCCACAGCATAATACAGACAACGACTCTAATTTCACGACCAAGGAAGTACAAGCGTGGTGTGAGAAGTTGGGCATTAAGCTCGACTACGCATCTGTGTACCACCCCTAAAGTAATGGGCAGGTTGAACGTGCTAACGGCCTTGTCTTAAGTGGCATCAAGCCGCGCCTAGTTCGTTCATTGAAGGAGTCCGATGGCAAGTGGGTGGAGCAGCTCGACTCCGTACTATGGGGCTTGCGTACTACTCCTAACCGATCTACATGTTATACACCCTTTTTTATGGTGTATGGTGCAAAGGTCATCTTACCTTGTGACATCATTCATGACGCGCCAAGAGTGCACATGTACGAACAAAGGGAGGCCGAGTTGGATCGGCAGGACGACCTTGATGCGCTAGAAGACGAGCGAAATGTGGCTTAGGCGTGTTCCACCCTTTATCAACAGCAGGCGCGGCGCTACGAAAGTTGGGAGGTCCGGACAAAGGTATTCAACAAAGGTCACTTGGTCATGAGGTTCCACCCAGAAAAGCAGAAACATAAACTTCATCCGCAATGGGACAAACCATTCATCATCGACCAAGTACTCACCAGAGGGGCCTATCATATTCGAGAACCTACGGATAACAGACTCGAGCCGAGCCCGTGGAATGATGTCCTGCTTCGGCGTTTTTACAGTTAAACACAACTACCCTTATCCTACATACTCCAGTTTATCCGAAGTGTTCCAAATCCTTCGGACACATACTACATGTACGACACATACTTTGCCTCAGGCTCCTAGTAGCCATTTATATTCGGGGTATTATCAAATCCCCATGTTATCTTCTCGTTTTTCGCCTCATATATGCATCAACTTGACTTAAGTGTAACTTGGCTAAGAGAATCATTAGTGGAATCAATAGAAGTACTAGGAACAACAAACCCCCCCGGCCTCATGGCGACTCCCATCTCCCACCCCCCACCTCTCACCCCAATGGTGATTCTAGGGTTTCAGCCTAGATCCTCTCTTCAAGTGATGCCATGGAGGGTCTCCTCCATCGGGACTTCACCCCCAGCCTCGCGGTGGAGGCTCAAGCGCGTTCACGTTTTCACTCGACGATCCACTTCTCTTCCTCGGGTTTCTCGAAGGAGTTCTTCTTGGTGGTTAGTTTTTCATCTGCTCCGTTCCCTCTCACGGAGGAATCAGTGGGTCTTGCCCTCCAATCTTGCATTGGTGGTCTCAGTCGTGGCTATAAGGTTTTTCGTTTGAGTGAACGGCGTTTTCGGTTCTCAGTGGCTTCTAGCAAAGTTGGACATTTCATTTATGGCCTTAGAGATTGTATTTGGCCAGACTTCATCTGTCATTTTCATTTGTTTCGTGGTGATCGTAATCGTGTTATTGGTCTTTCGGATTTCTCCTGGCATGCAGACACTGAATTGACTGGCACTAGTCATGGTAAGCGATTGGCCATCCAGTTGAAATGGTTAAAATCCCAGAGCAACGCTATGGTTCACCCAGATTCTCTTTCCGCCTTAGCTAAAGTTGGTTTTTTGCAATTGCCGCCGGCGAAGTTGGCCGGAGTTTCTAGGCCAGAGAACATTATCTCTTTTGGTGGTTTTGAATTTTCGGCTCCTACGAAGACGGATGGTATTGTTTGGTTTGGATCTCTTGCCTTCCAGCAGACCGATTTTAGCTCAAGTGTCAAGCGCTCTTTTCGGGGTTCAAATTTCAGCCGAAATTATTGGGATTCCTTACCGGATGAAAAACTCTACCATATTCTGGATGGTTGGCAGGCTGGATATTCCGAGCCAGATATTAAAAGCATGGTTCAAATTTTGGATGTTCCAACCCAAGAGTATATTGATCAGAGACTTTTGAAGCGTTCTGCATGTTCCTGCTTAGGGCACCTCCAATTGAATTGTTCGGGGATTATTTGTCTGCGTTGCTTATCCTTAGTGGAAAGTTGTTTGTGTCCTCAGCAGGTTAACGTGCAAAAACGCTCATGCATGCTGGACCCCAATGTCGATAAATGTTGTTACATCTGCAATCGAGCTGATCATGGTTCCAATAGGTGTCCTGGGCTTTTGCGCTATCAGCATTGCCACCGAGTGGGCCATAAGAAATGCTTTGGGCTTCAGTCTCGTTCGGTGTATACTTTGAGGCCCAGTACACATTGTCAACTGGATATTATGGTAGTTTCTCGTGCTCTCGACTCTGGTATACGTGCCGCACCGTCCCCAATTTGGCAACCAACACAGAAAATCTTGGGGTCCCAGGAGGTGGCGGCTTCCCATTGCACGAAGGTCCGACTCCCTTCCGGTTCTCCTGTCAAGGCTTTTATGGGGCTCATACCAACTGTAGTCTCCTCTGTTTTGCCTCCAAACCCCCACCGCCCAGCTCTGTTTCCATCTTTGGGAAAACCCTCGCCCATCTTGCGAACGGCGAGCTGCAGCGACAGAATCATGGCCAACTTCCCAGTGCGTCCGTTCGCTTTCGCTCCCCTCGGCTCCACCTTTGAGCGTGGACCTCAGCACCACGCGCAGCGCCGAGTCATGGTGGTTGACGACCCGCCGCTGAACCATGCTAGGTATGCCATTGTCTCCATTAACCCCTGGTTCCAGACCATCAAAAGAGATTCTGGCTCAATGAGGTTTGCCGCATCCTCACGGAGGATCTACACTATCAAATTTCGGAAGATTTTGTTTATCCGCTTGGTATTGGGGTTGTCGCTTTTGCGGATGTTGAGAGCAGAGATGAAGCGATTAGGGAAAGTCCGCATGCTCTAGATGAGGATTCCTATTTTTTACTGGTGCAGCATGATGAGGGTATTAATATGAGGATGCCTGCTTTTGAGTATGAGGTCTGGATTATGATGTTGGCCTTCCCCATGGAATATCAAACCGAGCATTATGTTAACAAGGCAGTATCCAATTTTGGAAAGCTGTTGGCCTGGCCTAACAGGGGGGGGGGGGAAACAAAGCCAGGATACTAGTTAAATGCCACATCAAAGACATTGCTGAGGTGCCACACAGTTTACTGGTTACCAAAGTGGGGATGCTGCCAGGTCTGGGTCGTTCTTGGTCTATTCCCATTTATGTCCTGAATGGCAGGAACACTGTCCCGGGACTAGTTGGCAATGAAGATGAGCCACCAATGCTCAATATCTCTCCTCATCCATACCAGCCGCCCTACTACATAGCTTTGCAACAGGCCAGGCTAGATGAGCTTGCACAACAGCATGCTGCAAATGACGAAGCTTGGAACGTTCAACCACAGGTTGCAGATCAAGTTCAGGAAAATGGCTGGAGAGCTTGACCTGTATTCCCTGCCCCGTACACTGGTTTCAGTTTCAGAAATTTCTTTGAGTATGATGGACCATCATTGATGGATGGAGTGCCCCAGGAGCACAATATTGTTGATAATCTATCAGATGTTTGTTCTGAGGCCTCTTATGTGGAGGCTCTAGCTGATGACTTTATCTTTGGTGTGCCTGAGGCAAGGAATGCTTTTAGTCACTCACAATGAGGTTTTGCCCCAATAGTTCTGGAGGTGGATAGGGATTTTCTCTGCTGGATTGGAGGAATGTTCAAAAGGATCTATAACCCTACTTTGCTGCCCCCCAGAGTGCCTCTGCTGAGCAATTTCCCTCAAACCCCTTAAATGCTATTCAGCAGTTCATAAATGAAGTTTGCCTACAAGTTCTCATCTCGGTTGCGCCTAAGTATGATGTGTTTGGCAGCTACCTCAGGGCCATTCTTAATGAAGGCCTGCCTCTCTTCTGCCCAAGAGAGCTATTGGATACGGCTGGGCTATCTCTGGACCCCTCTGCTCCCCATGATCAGATCACTTTCAGTCAGGGGCAACTCGAGGAAGGGCAAATGATCTCTGTTGGGTCTGATGTTGTTGTTATGGCTACTGCTTGCGATAGAATTGCTCAAATGATCGTTCATGAGGAGGCCCATGTTGACACAGTGATGTTGCGTAGAAGCACTCGCTCTACCACGTATGATGGATTCTGTGTTGCCCAGCCGTCTGACAGTAGGAGAGGTGCTTCCATGGCCAAGGACAGGGTAAAACCCTCGATCAAGCATGACACAAATACAACTGCTCCGCTTGCTCAGCTCCCTGCTCCCGGTGGCTCTGGTATTGTGCCTGATATTCCCCCGTTCACGCCTATTATGATGATGCAGAACGTTGGTACCGATCTCTGTGGGGTCCCTCCAGCTCAACTTACTCCTGAAAATTTACTTGCTGATTTACACCAGGAGGACGATCATCCCGATGCCCATGAGTAACCTGAAGCAGTGGTCTATCTTATGCTGGAATGTGCGTGGTATCAATTCGGAGAAAAAATATATTTGGCTATCCGTAATGCTATAGATCTTAGTGGTTGTTCGGTCGTTTGCTTGCAAGAAACTAAACGTGCGTCTTTTGATGCTTCGTATGTGAAGCTCTTATGCCCTAAGAAGTTTGATAAATTTGCTTATGTTCCTTCCAATGGGAATTCTGGTGGCATTATTACTATCTAGAATAGTTCAGTTTTTTCGGGCGTGGTTGATTTTATTGAACCTTTCGCGCTTAATGTTAAATTCACTTTGCTTCACACAGCTAACATCTGGTCATGTGTGAATATTTATGGTCCTTGCGAGGGACAAGCGAGGGAGGATTTTTTTGATTGGATGTTCAATCTACAAATCCCTGCTAATGAGGATTGGCTCCTGATTGGAGACTATAATTTCATCCGAGCATCGGATAACAGGAACAAACTGGGAGGAAATACTAATGATATGTTGCTTTTTAACGATATCATTAGAGCTCAATATCTGGTTGAATTACCCATCAAGGGTAGGTCTTTTACATGGAGCAATATGCAGGATGATCCTCTGCTTGAACATCTCGAGTGGCACTTCTCCTCCTTGCATTGGACTGCAACTTTTCTGAATACAGTTGTGCTGCCCTTGGGAAAACTTGTGTCTGATCACACACCCTGCTCCATCACCATTGAAACTTCCATACCCAAGGCCAAAATCTTCCGCTTTGAGAACTACTGGATTAGTCACCCTGGGTTCTTTGACACTGTCCTATTGTCGTGGTCCAAACAGTGTTATGCCCCCAACTCTGCTGCCCTGCTATGCAAGAAAATGAAAAACCTTCGCTATGATGTGAAGGCCTGGAGTAAAGGCATCTCAAAATTATCCATTCTTATTGAATACACAAACAAAACATTGCTTGAAAATGATGGTATTGAGGATAGGAGAGGCCTGTCGGTGCCTGAATCCAATTTCAGAAAGATTCTAAAAAAT
The DNA here is from genome assembly GCA_039707655.1 of Elymus sibiricus. Classification (NCBI taxonomy): domain Eukaryota; kingdom Viridiplantae; phylum Streptophyta; class Magnoliopsida; order Poales; family Poaceae; genus Elymus; species Elymus sibiricus. Next base: position 320,067,274 of record CM077673.1, read on the forward strand.
CACCTTCTAACTTTGTTGGAGTACAAGAGGATTTACTGGAAAAAAAGTTGCACTGTCAGGTACTTCAAATATGGGGATGGGAACACTAAGTTCTTCCAGTCCATAGCTACTGAACGTTTCCGAAGGAACTCCATTGCCTCGCTATGCCTTCAAGACAACACGGTAGTTAGAGATCATGTTGGGAAGGAGTCTGTTTTATACAATTCCTACAAAGATCGCCTTGGCAAATCTGATCCAGTAAACATGAAGTTTGATCTCTCTAGGATCATTAAAAGGATTGAAGGCCTCGATGCCCTTACTGTCCCGTTCACGGAGGTGGAGATTGATCAATTGGTTAAAGAAAGGCCTTCTGACAGAGCTCCTGGACCGGATGGTTTCAGTGGTTGTTTTCTCAAGAGTTGTTGGCATATCATCAGACAGGACTTCTACAAGCTATGTGCTGACTTCTATAATGGGGAGCTTAATCTGGAAAGCATCAACTCGGGGTTTATCACTCTCATAGCAAAGATCCAGTCGCCAGAGAGCGCGAATGACTATTGCCCAATCACCCTCCTCAATTGCTGCCTGAAACTTCTGACGAAATTACTGGCCAACAGATTACAGAAGGTGATTCTCAAAATCATACACCGCAACTAGTATGGTTTTCTTAGAGGGAGAATTCATCCACCAGTGTAAGTCATCAGGGAGGGAGATACTCTTGTTTAAGCCGGATTTTACAAAAGTCTTCGATACGATTGAGCATGCTCCTATGTTGAAAATCATGAAGCACATGGGTTTTGATGATAGATGGCTTGGGTGGATCAGACGTCTCTTTTCATCAGGAAAATCATCTGTTATGCTTAATGGGACCCCTGACAGACAGTTCCACTGTCTCCGGGGAGTTAGGCAGGGAGATCCATTGTCGCCACTTATTTTTGTCCTAGCTGTTGACCTCTTGCGGGCTGCTATCAATGATGCTTACAGGAATGGGCTCATCTCCAAACCTATCACTTCTAGTGACGAAGATTACATTGTCATACAGTACGCTGATGACACCATTGTCTTCATACCTGCAGAGGATGATCAGGTATCCAAGATGAAAGAAATTCTACAGGATTATGCAGTATCAGTTGGTCTCAGGATTAACTTTCAGAAGTCCACCATGATCCCTCTGAATGTCCATGTGGATAGAGTGCAGTCGTTGACAGATATTTTGCAGTGCTCGGTTGGTTCGCTGCCTTTCACGTACCTGGGGTTGACGATGGGCACCACACGTCCAAGTGTTACGGACATGATGCCGCTAGTGGCGTCGGTTGAAAGGAAACTCTCTACTGCAGCATCGCTGTTAGACTATGGGTCCAAACTAACCTTAGTAAACTCAGCGGTCACTTCCCTAGCGATTTATGCGATGTGCTCCATCCGCATCCCGCCAAAAATCCTAGAGCACTTGGAAAAATTGCGGAGGCACTGTCTTTGGGTGAAGAAATCTGAGGATGGGCTTAAGAACTACTCATTGGCAGCCTGGGATATTATTTGCAGACCAAAATAGAAGGGAGAACTGGGCATCATTGATCTGAGAGTGCAGAACCAGGGGCCTCTCCTCAAATAGCTTCACAAGTTTTATAACAGAAAAGATGTGCCCTGGGTTAGCTTGATATGGAACACATACTATCGGACGCAAAACATTGTGCCGCATGCGACTGACCCATGTGGATCATTTTGGTGGCGCGATCTCCTGCAACTCTTACCCATTTACAGAGGGGTCGCCAGTGTGGAGGTGGGCGATGGGGTCACTGCTCTTTTTTGGAAGGACATGTGGACACCAGCTCTGCTGTCAGAACAACACCCGAGGGCATTCTCCTTCGCCAGGTCTGCTGACGTCTCGGTCAGAAATATACTTTCTGCAGATACTATTGGAGAGAATTTTCATCTACCGCTTTCGGTCCAGGCCAGGCAGGAAATTCAGGACATGCAGTCGGACTTGAGCGTTGTGGCTCTTCACCAGGATCAGAAAGACAGGTGGTTGTGTGTGTGGGGTGACGTGATGTTCAAATCAAGCAAGTACTATCAGTTCTACTTCCGAGACATGATCACCGATGCAACCTTTTCTTGGATCTGGAAGTCCAAGTGCTCCATGAAATGGAAAATTTTTGCTTGACTGTTACTGGCAGATAGATTGAACACTAGAGCCATGTTGCGCAGGAGAGGGATGACGCTGCAAGGGAACGACTACTCGTGCTTGCTTTGTGCTCACCACCCGAAGGAAACGTTGGAACATCTCTTCTTTGGTTGCCCTTTTAGTTTGGACCGCTGGGCTACGATTGGTGTCGTGTGTCAGACACAAGGCAACATGCTGCAGGTGGTTCATGCTGCCAAGAGGGCTTGGACCTCTCCCATGTTCTTTGAAGTATTCTCTATCACAGCCTGGGGAATTTGGAAGGAGAGGAACAACAAGCTCTTCAGGGGGATTGGCCTGACCCATGCCTCCTAAGTAGCAAGATTTAAATCTGACCTTGGGCTCATGAAACATAGATTTAAAGACGGGCTCTAGCCCTTTGTAGACCAACTGATAGCTAGCATCCCTTGAGCACAATTCTGTATTGGGTGGGTCATCCATCGTTGCACCACCCTCTTTTCTCCTTTACCCCTATGTACTTGCTGTTGTAATCTTGTCTTGGCCTTAATATAAAGTCAGTGGGGGTGCCCCACTGTCCTCAGTTCCTCAAAAAAAACTTGACTTAAGTTTAGGCCAAGCTGGGTTGCCTGGCTCCTGTGCTTACCCCCTACATTCCTGATTGTTCGAATAGGGGGTAAAGGGAGCACCTCTGCGATTGTTGCCATCGGGTTAACCGAATAGGCACCTCAGATGGGTGAAGTCGAAAGCTAGCGTTCTTAAGAAAATAGTTGGTCGGCAACGATAGAATAATTACAACAACATAACCGAGGGCTTATCGCTCACCTCAGACACATACTTGGGGGCTTGCCACCCACCCCGGAAATACACGTGGGGGCTTCATGCCCATTTCGAATTCATATATCCCGCCCTGACCAAGCCAATCATCGTGACAATATACGATCACCCAGGAAAGGTACCGATAGCTGAACTATTTTCCATGGAAGATGTTTCTTGCGCCTAGACATGTTATAACATAAGCTCCGTGTCACCTTGTTATTCACACCACATAGCCGGATTGCCTAGCTCTCTGAAATACCTGGTCCGCTTGCTCGAACCGAAGTAAGAAGCACTCCTCGGTCATGACTAGGATGGGAGAAGCCGAAGGCTGGCCAACATAATTTGAATCTAGTGATGCATTACTAAAAACAAAGTGTACATAGATACATGCAGCTATTACTGTAAAATCTAGTATTTGTCCAGACATCTTCGAATGACTTAAGGCTACAATCCTGTTGGGAGAAATGAGCGGCGGGCATAACGCTTTCATACAACAGAGAAGTTGGGATTTCCTTCCCGTTAGGACCAGCTGGGCCCACTTCGGCCAAGCTTGTTGTATCTATCTTTGTGTAGTAGATCTTGACCATGGCCCAAGCTTCTTTGGCTCCCTCCCGGCAGGCGGACATTTTCCATGCCTTTATGCGGCACTGGGCACCTTCCAGGCGCTCGGCCATCTCGGACAAGCCTTCGGGTACATTATCCTCCTCGGGCCATAGCGCCTTGAAAGCTATCTTCATCGCCTTTCGAGCTCTTTCATGCTCTTCGGTCGGCAGCAATTGGATGTCCTCGGACATAGACTGCGCAACTTCTCTGGGGTGGCCTACAACTTATCGGCGCATGTGTTAGCATAAGCCTACAAGGTTTGGAAATCTGACCGTATTTCATGCAAAGTAACTGCTTACCGCATGTAGTCTCGCCGAGCTCTTGGTCTTTCCCTTGGGCCGCAACCAATTAAGCCTCTAGTCACTCAATTTCTTTGGCCTAGCGATCATTTCTCACCTTCAAGGTGTTCACCTCCTCTTTGCAATGGGTTAGCACAAGCTGGTCGGCATGTCTCTGCGATTCGACGTATAAATGATCCTCGCAAGCCCGACCAGGGTCTTTCTCCAGTTGACCAATGATTTCCTCTGCTAAGTAACATGATGAATCAATAGCAGATAAATAGGTCCGTCGTAAGTAAGTACTATTACACCAGATACACTTACCATGCGCTTCCCTGGTAAACTCCTTTACTTGGTTCACCTCGGCCTATGAAGCACTTAGAAGCTTCTTGGTTTCAGTCAACTCCGTAGACAACTTTTTGTTCGTCTCCCTAGCGGACTACATAACAATAGTGCTACTATTTAAAAGCCTCACTCTAGATACATATATCCACACTTCGACTTGGGGGCTACTGACCTTCGCACTGTTAACACTTTGTCTTTGCAAATAAATCCACCGATCGAAGGCATCCGACCAGTGCCTTAGGGCTACTTCCTAATAGGATATCAATTTAAAATGCAAAAATACCTGCAAACCCTTGGCTAGGACGTCTACTGTAAAGATAGAGCGAGCAGTGTCGAGGTAGGCGTCCACCGAACTAAGAGCATTAAACTCTTCGCTGGTAAATGTAGGACTCTTTAGAGCAGCCATGCGGTGCCGATGTCCTATCGCGCTATCAACCTCGAACATGGTGGCCGAGCACTCTCCTTAGGAGTTTTTGCGCCCCCCCAGTGGCATTCCCCGAGATAGATGTTGGCTTCACGCTAACCCTCAGTGGTGGATTATTATCAACTTGTGTTGTCGCTGCTTCGGCAGGCGTTCTGTTCAAATCCAGATGCTTAGACGTCTAGTCCTATGTCTTTAACATAGGTATGGGGATAACGAGGGTTACCTAACCAAAGATTGAACCTCTTGTACCGCCGTCGGGGTCACCACTTGTTGGGAAGCAATTCCCGCAGCAATAAAAGGACCCCTGGAAGGGGTGGCATTGCTGCGCGTATGCTTTGAGCGTCGACCCTTAGGAGGAGGAGTCAGGACGCTCGGTTTTCCTCGAGTTGGAGGTCTCTTTCGATATTTAGTGGGAGGAGGGTTTACCGAGGAAGAGGGTAGAAGCCCTGGTAGTTCCGAAATGATGGCCATTGTGGAGCCATCAAGGCTCTCTTGGAAGAACATCCTTCCTTCGTATAAAGTGGATATCTCCTTGTCCTCGTGGAAAAGGGGGTCGTCTTCATGATTGTACGTCCCCGTCTTGGGATCCTAACACTTGAGTGTCTCGACCCAAAGCCTCCATCTCTGGATTAATACAGTGAATGCATCAAGTTAGTAAAATGCACTACTCGATTAATGAAGAAATCTGGGTAAGTACTTACAATGTCACCTGGATTGCTGCTAGACAGGCCGTCGATATACCACCTTTTGGCGAAATCTACGGCCTCTCCTTTGAATATACCGGCTAAAGCTAGCCCAAAGGCCGCGTCATTTTTGAACTCCCTCTCGATCGACCGGCTAGCGTCGTCGGAGCCATTGTATGAACACAAGAAGTGATGACGTTGTCGAAGTGGTTGGACTCTTCGGATAATAGTCATTGCCATTACGTCCACGATTGAAAGGCCGGTGCTAGTAATGCACTTTACCTTGTTTGCAAGGAAGACCACGTCGGGATCATCTTTTTGTTCTGTGCTCCATGGCCTCCAGATGATGCACTTCTTTGGAAGCTCCAAGGAGAAGGTCAGAAGGCCAGGACGAACCAAATCGTGCAGAGGGACATCGTCCATATAGAAGCATTCGGATGCCCACGTGTCATCTTCTTGGGGAGTCCCGATGGGATAGCTGGTCTCGGGTATTCTGCACACCTTGGTCGCACCAACTTCAAGTAGTTTCCCGTCACGGGAACATGGCATTACGCAAAAATACCTCCTCCATAGCCCAAAGTGCGCTTCACAACCAAGATACATCTCAACGAAGGCAACAAAACCCGCGATGTGTAATATGGAATTGGGGGTAAAGTGGTGCAGTTGGATCCCATAGAATTCAAGAAGACCCCAAAGGAACGGGTGGATGGGAAAACCTAAACCGCGAAGAAGGAAGGGGACGAAACATACTCGGTCGTCTCCATGAGGGGTGGGATGATTATCTGCATGGGTTTGCCCATTGACGGACACCAAGCCCACACGAGTTAGAGCCAAATCCGGGTCCGGGAGATAACCCTGGATGGCATGGCGTTGTAGTTGGACACGCGACACGGCACAGCTCCCTCAGTCGCCCTTGAGAGTGTTGTGGAGACGTTTGGAAGATCAAGCATTGTTGGCCATTCATGGAAGCTTTGTGAGGCTAGAACTCTGGAGGAACTGTCGCTAGAGGCAGGGAGAGGACCAAGATGCGCTTGGATGCGGTTCTGATGTGCTAGATTTGGTTAAATAAATAAGGTAGAAACTGACGCTTCAGCGCTGGTCATAAAGGTGGCTCAACTCCCCACACGGTGCAATGATCGAGACGGCACATGGTGGGGCCAGCACCAAGTGAAATTCTATGTTAGAATGCAAGGAAGCTCTCGAATCATAACAGGAACTCGCCTGTCGAGCCGAAGATTCCATTGCCGAAGTTGTACGTCCGAAGAAGGTTGTCATCCTCGGCGTCGAAGACTAGTTCGGGGGATACTCAGGGAGTCCTGGATTAGGGGGTCCTAGCCGAGGTGGTCTAGTTCATGGGCCCGGCTGGAGGCCCATCAAGGGGAAGGACTTCGTAGGCCCTAGGATGGAGCATGAGCACACTGAACTATACCGAATACTTGGCATGCGCTCTAAGAAGAAATGATTCCTTCGGCGCGTGATCTGTAGATGGTAACCGACATTCATGTAACCCTAGTTACCCTCGGTGACTATATAAACCACAGGGTTTAGCCCGTAGAGGATAACCATACACAACATCATAACCCCTAGGGTTTAGACCACAAACTTACGATCTCGAGGCAGGTCAACTCTGTACTTGCTACATCCTCAATACAACAAGAGCAAGACATAGGGTTTTACCGCCATCGAGAGGGCCCGAATTTGGGTAAAAGCCTCGTGTTCTTTGTATCATGTTACCCTCGATCCGATCTCAAAGCTCAGGCCCCCTACCCGAGGTCTGCCAGTTTTGACACTGACATCGGGGGAAACATCGTGTGACGGCGATCTACTCCAACAACACCGTCCTCTTCCTCAACACCTCCATCACCTTCCCTCATCTATTATCAGTGGTCCACTCTCCCTCAACTTGCTATATGCCCTACTTGAATGTGATGTTTATGTTATATATTATTTTCCAATGATGTGTATCCATCCTATGATGTTTGAGTAGATTCGTTTTGTCCTATGGGTTTATTGATGATCTTGATTGATTTGAGTTGCATGTTTTATTTTGTGTTGTCCTATGGTGCCTTCCGTGACGAGCACACGTAGGGGATTACCATTGTATGGTGTTGCAATATGTTCATGATTCGCGTATAGTGTGTTGCAAGAGTGACAAAAGCTTATACTTGAGTAACACAATTGTTGCATATGGGATAAAGGAGACTTTATACTTAGGGCTATGGTTGGGTTTAACTTAATGAACTCTAGTAGTTGCGGAAATTTGCTAGAGTTCTAATCATAAGTTCATGTGATCCAAGCAGGGAAAGTGTGTTAGCTTATGCCTCTCCCTCATATAAAATTGCATCAACGGCGACCATGCTAGTTATCAATTACATAGGACAATCTCGCAAATCCTACCACCACTTATCCTCATGCTATATTAACTTTATTGTTCTTTATCTAAGCAGCCCCTAACTTTTGTTTATGCGCTCTTTATTATCTTGCAAACCTATCCTATTAGGTCATCTCCAAGGCAGACCCACAAATCTCCCACAATGGTCCAGACCGCATGGTTCGGATCACGGAAGCCATAAAGCTCGGTCCTGTATCGGTCCGTGGGGCGGTCTAGACACGATTTCTCCCGCAAAACGGAGACAAACGTGGGGGAGGTTTGCCGGAGTCCAGACCGCTACTTCTCCCGATTTTAACTGCCCTGGCCCACCAAAAAACCCTCCCCCTCCCGCGCGCGCTTCCCTCCTGGCGCCAGCTGCCCGCATTCATGCCGCTGTAGAGTGCGTCGCTCCACATCGAAGGCGGGCCAGGGTGGACGCGGCCTGTCACTGCCTCCGCCATTGAAGTGGCCCGCCGGCCGAGGGCGCCGCTTACTGCACGCTCGGCTGAACAAGCCTCCTCGCCGCATTGAACCACCTGCCGAGCTCCTCCCGTCCGCCTTCTATTTCAACGAGGCCAGACGCCATGCAAGAATCACACCCCTCCGTCGCTCCCCATCTCATCCTTCACCATTTTCTCCACTCTTCCAATGGCTTTCGAAGAGCAGTTCTCTGACATATAGGTCGGCTGGGTGGCCCGCCGAGCCCGCCGGATACGAGCATGATCGAGGCAGATCGCTGCTCCACCTCCCTCGTCTAGCTCAAGAAAGCCAGTTGCCGCCCCAAGCCGGCGTGTGCTTCAACAACTCACCGCTCCATGCCAGCTCAACGAAGAGTGGTGAGTTGCTGCATGCCGGCACACTGGGGAGCACAATGGCAACCACGCCTCTCGTGCCTGCGACCGCGCCATCCGCGACCTACGCGCATGGAGCCGCGCCATGCAGGTAGATAAAGAAGCCGGCTTTACGGAGAGCAACGAGCCGGTGAGGGGAAGTAGAATAAGGTAGGCCGCCGCCGCTTGGGTCCCAAGAAGGCCATCATCAGAGCAACGCCGATGTATACAGCTGGTGTCTTGCCTTGTTCTTCTCTTGTGAGGACCTTCGTCGACCCCGCACGGGCTGCACGGAAGCGGAGGTGCCCGCTTCCCCTCCCGCTGAAGCATCACACTGGGGTTCCGCTCCGACGAGTGGTGGGGAAGCGAGGCATCCTTTGCGCTGAAGCATATGCCTCAGGGGCTCCCTGCAGTCCGGTGAACGGGTTGCCGGACATGGGGAAGACAAAAGGATCCACCGTGGCTTGTCTTAGACTAGTGTAGTGTATCCGTGTTGTGTGAGTGGAGCTCCGTGCGACCGTACATGCACATAGTTGTAGTTTTTTAGTTAAAATATGTCCGAAATGTAATGAAATCAGTCATGTTTGTATGAAATCCGTCGTGTTTGCACGAAATCCGGCCGTGTTTGCACAAATTTCGTCCGGTTAGTTTGAGTTGTTGGGTGGATGTATGCGGCTATGGTTGGATGTCGCCTCCCTCATCCGTGTCCATGGACTGGTCCCCACCCCCCGTCCATGGACGGATGCGGGAGGAAATTTGTGGGTACCCGTTGGAGATGCCCTTACACCTACAAAATAGTTTATTACTTGTTTCTAGGTAAACCAAATGTTGGTGTGCTTAGAGTTGTATCGGTGGTCCATAGAACTTGAAGATAATATTAATTCTACTTATAGCTCCTCGTTGGGTTCAACATTCTTATTTATCGAAAAGGCTACAAACGATCCCTTATACATGTGGGTTATCAAGACCTTTTCCGGCACCGTTGGCGGGGAGCAATAGCATAGGGTGAATATTCTCATGTGTGCTTGTTTGGTTTATCACTAAGTACTTTTTGTTTTTGGTTCTAAGTTGCAATTGGATTTCAATTTCCTACTCAAACAAACAAGAAATTTCACTGGCAATCAATCATGCAAGGGGTTATGTTTGAAAAAAATCCCTCTGAAATCTTTGACATACCAGATTTGGGATAAATTTGGGATGTGACAGAAATAGAGGAGAAGACATCGCATGCTATGATCGCACACATGGTCATACCACACACCATCGACATCGTGGTGTCCACCTGAACAAGCTTTACAAAAGGGCCATGTCTTATTTTCAATAGAGAGTCGGCCATGGACCAAACAAAGAATCAGAAGCCATTAACAAACCCTAACCGCCACACTTTCCCATCTAATCACCATAGCCATCACCCCCTTCATTGCCGCAACCATTCCCTCCAGGTTAGTCATACTTGTAATCGGTGAAGTCAATGGTTGATGCAAGGCCTTGCAACCCTATGTATCCGTGCATGAGGTTGTTGGAATGACTTTGCCCAATTGACGTTATTTGTGTGTGCGCTTCGCAACAAAGTTGTATTTTGTCTTCTTCTCATTTGAAGGCCCTGCAGGTACACAACCTGTAGATTGATTAAGGAGGAGGTGAAAAGAGAGAATGTGTGGAACACTTTTCTGAACACCAGTGACAAAGGATTAGTATGGTAGCGAAAAGCAATTCCTTGGGGACAAATGAGGTGCAATCATCAAACGCCCAATGCTTTTGCCTGGAGTAATTCTTAATAACCAAGGTAACCCTATGTGACAGTAAGGGTGATCGGCTGGACAACTGACTCTTGATGACGTTCTTGACCGGCATGGTGTACTTTGGACACATCCCCTGCTTCTGTTGTGAGCACATCGTAACAGGTGTCTTCCAGGACTATGTTTATTATCAAGATGAGATCCCACGCACAAGTAAAAGGTTGTGAGAGTAAGACTTCCTACTCGTGCCTATTTCCATATCATTGTTTACAATACAAAAAGGTTGTTAAAGGTCCGGTTAAAAACTAAAACTTACGGCGAGAACACTAACTTGTTCTAGTCTTTGTCGTAGTGCATCCTCTGGTCATTGGGATACCCATGGTCACTCCTTGGGGAAAACTAAGGGTACTTTATGGTATCCACTCATTGTGATACCCATGGTCAATCATTCAATTCTAAGATAAATTTTGAAGATAAACTAAAGGCATGACTTCAATGGTCTTCAGTAGCGACCTTATCACCATTCGCAATTTGCATCACGACTTCATTCCATCTCAACTTGTGAACTTTCTGTAATCCCCGCATCAGTTTGCAAACGGCTCTCGTTTAGTATCAAATACTTATGACATACAGGAAATCAACAAGTAGAATGAAATTAACTTTGTATAACTTTTATACCTTTACCGGAAGAACCGTTCTTCTTCGTGTCCGCCAAGTACTTCTTGCAGTTGCGCTTCTAGTGTCCTTTCTGTTTGCGGTAGAAACATTCAGTAACTTTAGTGTCTCCGCCATTGTTCCTCTTCCGAGTCTCTGTCTTACCGGCACCAGTAGATTTCTTCTTGGACTTGCCCTTCTTCTTGAAACTGGCGGTCTTATTGACCATCAACACTTGTTTGTTCTTCTGCATTCCAGCTTCCGTAGTTTTGAGCATAGCAAACAACTCGTTTGCACTTTTCTCCATCCCATTCATGTTATAATTCATGATAAAATCATCATAAGATGGGGGGAGTGAAGCAAGCATAATGTCTGTGTGTTGGAGGAATTCCAAATTCCAGAGAGGCTAGTCTATCAACATAGCCAACAAGCTTTACTATATGCTCACTCATTGAGGAACCTTATGCCATCTTGCATTCAATCAAGGCCTTTGTTATTTCAAAACGTTCAGTCCTTGTCTACTTCTTGTATAGAACTTTAAGTGACCCAATTATGAACTGGGTGGTAGACTGTTCAAAACGTTTCTGTAGCTCAAGATCCATGCAAGTTAACATGAGGTACTGGACTGACTCATAGTCATCACTATGAGCAGTGAAAGAAGCTACGACTTCTGGTGGTACATCCTTTGTAGGAGGATCACCTAGGGGTTGACCCAACTCAAACTCCTTCTTAGCACTCCTGAGAACAAATCTCAGGTTCCGGATCCAATCCACATAGTTTCCACCATTTGAAGCCAACTTTTCTTTCTCTAACATAGGGGCTAAGTTGAACATATTGCGAGCCATTGATTTACAACGATAAACAATAGTTTTACTTAGATATACTTCGCAATTAAATCACACTATTATTAAATAAATTTTAATATAAAGTGCGCTCCCACTTAAATCAATATCTCTCATAATTTATTAGTAAGTGATTCAAGACTCTGATCTTATTCTCAACCATTCATGTGGACATCACCGATGACGAGAATTTTAACTGGTAGGCAATATTTTGCCGATCATATCTTCATATGACTCTTGTTCATCTTTCGATGCTTCATGCTCCGAACTCAGAACGATTCCGCTAGAACTTCAAGGTAACCGAGTGCTATCTGCTTTGCTAGGTCTGACCTAACCCGTCTCACACATCACAGACTATTTGTACTCATGTGGACATGACGCACTCCGGAATGTTATGCGTTATAGATGGTTTGCAACACTGGGAAGAGAACCTTTTAACTCGATATTTTCAGTGAGAGATCACCCTAATAATTGTTTACTGCCCAATCAAGGGTGCAAACATCAAAGGGATAAAAATTTCTTGCAATTCATAAAAGCATGGTATGGTATAGCCCTGAGCACCGGGCCAATTCTTCAGGATGATACTTCATTCAGCGCCATGATCTCCTGCGCTAGGTGAAGTCACCTTGCTCCGGGGTCCTCTGAAGCACGTCTATCACGTCCATCGATAATAAAATAACGAGTTTGACACACAAGTCATTGAAGTGACAATCCTTTGGCTTCAGCCATCATGTCGTACTGTGACACGCATGTCACTTAGCGCTACATCATATAACCATCTCATACATAAACAAATTATCATGACAAAGGCTATACCACATCACATGCAATCATGCAAAATCAAGTTAGACGTCCTCTAATTGGTTTGGCAAATGTTAGTTACGTAGTTTCTAGGGTTTTAGGATAACACTAGGAACCTACATCCACCATTAAGGCGATAATCCTTGTTGCCAGATTAAGTTTCAGGGTGTGTGAGGGAAGAGACTTAATTAAAAATCTCTAGCCCCACACTAAACTTCTTCAATACGCATGACCCCCTAGAAGATCAAACATCTTCATCACCCTCTTGCGTACGCGACGGTTCACTATTCTTGACTATGATGAGGCCCAAAGATCTGTTAGCAGATAGTCGACAGCCAGACCCGATCGATCGTCAAAACTTTGTACAAAGCCACATCATGCCATCAATGAACTAAACCAAAGCAACACTCGAGTGAAGCATAACAAGAACATCAAACCTTCACATCTACATGTGATCTAGATTGCAGCATGTATCTACTCATAGAACCGCTCATGATGCCTCTTTTGGGAAACGTAGTAGAAAAAAAATCGACCTACGATCAACCAGGAACACTATGAAGATACAATAACGGTTGTGTTCATGATCGTTACCATCACTGAGTAGCTGCAGAAGAAGAACATGATGATGAAGACCGAGCTTGGGGTCCCTCGATCAGTAGATGAATGATCCCTCGAACCGAACACTGAAAGCACGACCTCTCTACTTGGTTGCAAACTGATACGTCCATTTTGCATCATGTTTTTCCTTTGATATTTATTATGTTTTTAATAATTACTACACTTTATGATGCAATACCAATGCCTTTTCTCTCCTATTTTGCAAGTTTCATATAAAGAGGGACATTGCCGATAGCTGGAATTCTCGACTGGAAAGGACCACCGAACAACTGGATATTCTCTAGAACTCCAAATGAGCTGAAAATTGCCGGAGAATTATTTTGGAATATATAAAAAAGTATTGGCGAATGAATCAACCATAGGGGACCCACCAGATGGCCACGAGCCAGGGGGTGCTCTCTACCCCCCAGGGCGCAACACCCTAGCTCATGGGCGACCTGGTAGGCCTTCGGTGCTTGATACGTCTCCAACGTATCTATATTTTTTGATTGTTCCATGCTGATATATTATCATTCTAGAATACGTTTTGGGTCTTTATTTACCAATTTATAATATTTTTGAGCACTAACCTATTTACCTAGTGCCTAGTGCCAGTTGCTGTTTTCTTCATGTTTTTGCCTTTTCTGGTTTACTGTACCAAACGAAGTCCAATTGCCACGAAACTTTTTGATGATTTTTTCTGGACTATATGAAGACCTTGAAGCTTCAGAAGGAGTCCAGGAGGTGCACGAGGGACCCACCACACATCAGGGCGCACCCTGGGGGGGGGGGGGCGCCCTGATATGTGGTGCCCCCCTCGGCTGCCTTCCGACGTCCCTCTTCGGCCTATAAATTCTCTAATATTGCAAAAACCCTGAAGGCAGTCCCGAAACCCTTTTTCGCTGCCGCAAGTCTCTATTTCATCGCGAGGCCATCTGGAGCTCCGTTCCGGCACCTTGCCGGAGGGGGGATCGATCACGGAGGGCCTCTTCATCAACCTTGTTGCCCTCATGATGATATGTGAGTAGTTCACCACAGACCTACGGGTCCATAGCTAGTACCTAGATGGCATTCTCTCTCTCTCTCTCATGATCTTCAATACAATGGTCATCACATCTTCGCTTTGATCTATCCGATGTAATCCTATTGTGCGGTGTGTCTGTTGGATCCGATGAATTGTGGGTTTATGTTCAGATTATTCATGAAAAGTATTTGAGATACCTATGATATATATTGTCTCTTAATTACATGATCATTATAGCTTCGTAATGCTCTCCGATCTATTGATGTGCTTTGGCCAAGTAGATTGTTATTTCATCGGTGGGAGTGGTGCGTTGTGGTAGGTTCAACCTGGCGAGTTTCTATATCCCAGTGACAAAGTAGGGGACAAGATGCGTCTTTGTGTTGTTACGACTAAAGATAAAACTATGGGATTCATTCATATTGTTCGAGTTTACTTTTTCTACATCATGTCATCGTTCTCCAAGCATTACTCTGTTTTACTTAATACTCTAGATGCATGTTGGATAGCCGTCGATGAGTGGAGTAATAGTAATAGGTGTAGGCAGGAGTCGGTCTATTTGCTTATGGACGTGATGCCTATATGAGTAGGTCTCCCCTCCGACAGGGTGCCGGAACGGAGGTGTAGATGGCATGCCGTCGGAGCAGAGACTTGCGGCGGCGGAAAAAGTGTTTCCGGAGTGCTTCTGGTGTTTTTAGGGTAGATGTGAATTTATAGGCCAGAGAACAACGTCGGGAGGTGCTCCAGGGGACCACAACATATCTGGCCGCGCCCCCCTGGGGTGCGGCCAGATGGCTTGTGGGCCCCTGGTGCATCTCCTCGCCCTCCTCCGAAGCTTCTAGGTCTTGTATTGGTCCAGAAAAAATCACCAAAAAGTTACGTGGCAATTGGACTCCGTTTACTATTGTCACTCTAAAAAGGCATAAACACGCAGAGAACAGGAACTGGCACTGGGCACTGGGTCAATAGGTTAGTGCTAAAAAAATATTGTAAATTGGTAAATAAATACCCAAAAAGTATCCTAGAATGATAATATGACAGCATGGAACATCAAAAATTATAGATACGTTGGAGACGTATTAGCATCCCCAAGCTTAATTCCTGCTCGTCCTCGAGTAGGTAAATGATAAAAACAGAATTTTTGATTTGACATGCTATCCATTATGTAATCTTTGGTATGTATGCTCATTGACAAATGTTGAATTAACAAATAGCAACATAGTAATATTTAAAAGTATAAGAAACAAAATCATTAATTTTTCAAATTATACGATCCTAAAAGAATGTTTATCCCTATTCATCTTATTATATTAGCAAGGCATGACTCCATCTTCACCACATAGATACAAATGTTAAGCACCACAGTGTCCAAGTCAGGCAATTGGATCGTACTTTTTCAATATGCATCAACTTTTTATTCTTCACGCAATACATGAGCGCCAACCATTGGACATAGCATCTAGGTGGAATAGAATATGGTGGTAGGTATCAAAGGGGTCAAAAGTGGAGAAGATAGTCTCGCATCAACTAGGCATACCAACGAGCTATGGAGATGCTCATCGATAGATATCAATGCGAGGAGTAGGGATTGCCATGCAAATGATGCACTAAAGTTATACGTGTATGAAAGCTCAACTAAAGCTAAGTGGGGTGTGCATCAAACTTGCTTGCTCATGAAGACCTCATGCATTTGAGGAAGCCCGTCATCGAAATATACAAGCCAAGTTTATTATATGAAAAGGTAGTTCCCACTAGCATATGGAAGTGTCAACATACTAGACTCTCTATATGAAGAACGTGGTGCCACTCTGAGGCACAAGTGTGGTAAAGTATAGTAGCAAAGTCCCTTCTCTCTTTTCTCTCATTTTATTATTTTTATTTTTATTTTTTTATGGTGGGATTTTCTCTTTTTTTTGCCTCCCCCCTTTTCTCTTTTTTATATGGTGGGCTCATTTGGCCTCCCCCATTTTTATTTCATTTTTCGTCCGGAGTCTCATCCCGACTTGTGGGGGAATCATGGTCTCCATCATCCTTTCCTCACTAGGACAATGCTCTAATAATGACGATATTCACACTTTTATTTACTTACAACTCAACATGAAGAACTGATAGGTAGATACGACTCTTTATGAATGCCTCTGGCAGTGTACCAGGATGTGCAATGATCTAGTGTGACATGTATCAAAAATATGAAGAACGATGGCTTTGCAACAAATACTATGCCAGCTCTATATGATCATGCAAAGCATTATCATGATGAACCAACTAGTCATGTGAAGTGACGATGGAATTTGCATGGCAATATATCTCGGAATGGCTATGGAAATGCCATAATAGGTAGGTATGGTGGCTCTTTTGAGGAAGATACAATGAGGCTTATGTGCAGCAGAGAATATCATGTCACGATGTTTGGATGCACATGCGAATGTTTGCACCGATCCTCGAGATGAGAATGGGCTATTTACAGTACCGAAGAGACTAGCAAATATGAGAAGGTGAAGATGCGTATGTCCATGGTGTCACATTAGTCATAAATAACTCACATACTTATTGAAAAGTTTTATTAGGTTTATCACAAATCAAAGTACTCCTCGCATGCCCCGAGGGAGGAGGTTGGTAGGAGTTAACCATCGCGTGCCCCCGACTCAAAATAACAGTAGGATTTCAATGAGGAATATAAATGCTCACACATCATCACCATACCTCTTTAATTTTTAGATGAATAACACGTTATCACCTCTTAATCTCGACACTTCTTCGAATCAAAATTTCTGGACTCACACCTTTTTCATATTACTACATCAATGTCATTAATCCACAACTTCTCTACATGTGCTATACGATGGTTTTCATTATCATTCATTGAATACCTAATATTCTTGGACTAGTCTTATGACCCATGCAAATTACCGTCACTATTACTCAGCTCACAAACAAATATAAGTGAAAACGAGAGCATATTATTTCTATAAAATCTACACGCCACCGGTCTCAAAAAGATATAAGTGAAGTACTAGAGCAACTGCCTAGCTCAAAAGATATAAGTGAAGCACATAGAGTATTCTAGCAAATTATCATGAAGGTGTGTCTCTCTCAAATAGGTGTGTCCAGCAAGTGATGATTGTGACAAACTGAAAGTAAAACCAAACAAAAGCAAACGACGCTCCAAGCAAAACACATATCATGTGATGAATAAAAATATAGCTCCAAGTGACATACCGATGGATTGAGACGAAAGAGGGGATGCCTTCCGAGGCATCCCCAAGCTTAGACGCTTGAGTCTCCTTAGAATTATACTTGGGGTGCCTTGGGCATCCCCAATCTTGGGATCTTGCTACTCCTTATTCCGTAGTCCATCGTGATCACACCCAAAACTTGAAAACTTCAATCACACAAAACTCAACAAAACTTCATGAGATCCGTTAGTATAAGAAACATATTGCACACTTGAGGTACTGTGATAAATTGATTCAAATTCATTTTTGCATAATAGGTACTATATTCTAACTTCCCCATGGCTTACACCCCCCGATATAGTCCATGGCATAATCAAAACAAGCAAACTATGCAAGCAAAACAGAATCTATTTAAAACAGAACAGTCTGTAGCAATCTGTAATGAGCCCATACTTATGTGACTCTAAACTTTTGAACAATAAGGACAACGTAAATAATTTGTATAGCAATACCGTGTTAAATTTTTAGATCATTATCATGCTCCAGTAAAAAATGAAAATTCCTGTACTGGAGTCAAAGTTTATGTTTCAGATTCAGCATCGTTTCTACTCATCTTGTGAGTCATCCCAAAGGCTTTACTTGGCACAAACACTAATTAAAACATAAAAACACAATCATTACAGAGGCAACAATCATGTTATCACACAAAAACATAAAGTAAAAACAAAAATAAAGATACATATCGGGATAAACCAAAAATAGAAAGTTTAAACCAAAAATTTAAGATAACTATTGGGTTGCCTCCCAACAAGCGCTATCGTTTTATGCCCCTAGCTAGGCATAATGCATAGTTTCATGTATTGTCATCTTTGACACGCAACCCATAGGTAGCTCTCATGATTGATTCATGAGGTGGTTTAATTCTATTCCTAGGGAAGTGTTCCATCCCTTTCTTTAATGGTAATTGGAATCTTATGTTTCCCTCTTTCATATCAATAATTGCATCTATAGTTCGTAAAAATGGCCTTCCAAGTATTATGGGAAAAGAAGGATTGCAATCAATATCAAGCACAATGAAATCTACAAGCACATAATTTTTGTTTGCAATAATAAGCACCTCATTAATTCTATCTAAAGGTTTCTTGATGGTAGAATCCGCAAGATGCAAGTTGACCAAGCACATCACATAAAGTTTTATCCTTAGTAGCAATAACACAAAGACGCAACTTGTCCCCTTCTGTCACTGGGATATAGAAACTCGTCAGGTTGAACCTACTACAACGCACCACTCCCACCGAAGAAATATCAATCTAGTTGGCCAAACTATCTCAATAGATCGGAGAGCATTACGAAGCTATGATGATCATGCAAATAAGAATCATAGCAATTAGGTTTGACTCAAATAAGTTTCATGAATAATATGAACATGAACTCACAATTCATCGGATCCCAACAAACACACCATACAAAGGGATTACATCGGATAGATCAAGGCAAAGATGCGATGAACATTGTATTGAAGATCAAGAGAGAGAGATTGCCATCTAGGTACTACCTACGGACCCGTAGGTCTGTGTTGAACTACTCACACATCATGGTGAGGGAAGCAAGGTTGATGAAGAGGCCCTCCGTGATTGATCTCCCCTTCGGCAGGGTGCCGGAACGGAGGTGTAGATGGCCTCCCGTCGGAACAGAGACTTGCGGCGGCGAAAAAAGTGTTTCGGGAGCACTTCTGGTGTTTTTAGGGTAGATGTGAATTTATAAGCCAAAGAACGACGTCGGGAGGCGCTCAAGAGGGCCACAACATATCTGGCCGTGCCCCCCTTGTGGGCCCCTGGTGCATCTCCTCGCCCTCCTCCGAAGCTTCTAGGTCTTGTATTGGTCCAAAAAATCACCAAAAAGTTTCGTGGCAATTGGACTCCGTTTAGTATTGTAACTCTAAAAAGGCAAAAACACACAGAAAACAGGAACTGGCATTGGTCACTGGGTCAATAGGTTAGTGCTCAAAAAATATTATAAATTGGTAAATAAATACCCAAAAAGTATCCTAGAATGATAATATGTCAGCATGGAACAATCAAAAATTATAGATACGTTGGAGACGTATCAACCTCTGATATATATTATCTCTTAATTGCATGATCATTATAGCTTCGTAATGCTCTCCGATCTATTGATGTGCTTTGGCCAAGTAGATTGATATTTCATCGCTAGGAATGGTGCATTGTGGTAGGTTCAACCTGGCGAGTTTCTATATCCCAATGACAAAGTAGGGGACAAGATGCATCTTTGTGTTTTTGCTACTAAAGATAAAACGACGAGGTTCATTCATATTGTTTGAGTTTACTTTGTCTACATCATGTCATCGTTCTCCAAGCATTACTCTGTTTTACTTAATACTCTAGATGCATGCTGGATAGCGGTCGATGAGTGGAGTAATAGTAATAGGTGCAGGCAGGAGTCGGCCTATTTGCTTATGGACGTGATGCCTATATATACACATTGCCGTGAACATCGCATAACTATCCGCTTTTCTATCAATTGCCCAACAGTAATTTGTTACCCACCGTATGCTGCCTACATGAGAGATGCCGCTAGGGAAAACTATGGCCCCCGGGTCTATTCACTTATATATTTACAAACGCTACAATTACCTTGCTGCCTTTATTTATATTTTTTTTATTTTGCAATTTATATTTATCAACAGTTATCTACACAACTCATTTGCTTGCAAATAACGAGATCAAGGGGATTGACAACCCTCTTGCCCACGTTGGGTGCAAGTTGTTTGTTCATTTGTGTGCAGCCGCTGAAGACGGTTGAAGATTGATATTCCTATTTGTTCGATAAACCTTGGTTTCATAAGTGAGGGAAATACTTACCCACTTTGTGATGCAATTACCCATTCCTCTTCACGGAAAATCCAACGCAGATCACAAGTATCAGTGCCCATCTTCTCCTATATGATGTCATTTGCCGCAGAAGAAATCATAAGAAGACTTCCGGGACGAAGCGCCGCCGTATCAAGGTGGAATCTGGGCAGGAGCACTTTTTCTCTCCGGCGTAGAGATTCCGTCGCGGGAACTGCCCTCCGGGAGGGGGGAAATCGAAGCCATCATCATCACCAATGCTTCCTCCATCATGGGAGGACCAATATTCAAGCATCTTCACCAGCACCATCTCATCCCAACCCTAGTTCATCTCTTGTATTCAATCTTTGTCCCCAAACCTCAGATTGGTACCTGTGGGTTGCTAGTAGTGTTGATTACATCTTGTAGTTGATGCTAGTTGGTTTAATTGGTGGAAGATTATATGTTCACATCCTTAAGAACATTCATTACACATCTGATCTTGAAAATGATGATGCTTTGTGAGTATTTACTTTTGTTCTTGAGGACATGGGAGAAGTCTTGTCGTAAATAATCCTGTGATGTTGGTATTCGTTCGACATTTTGATGATATGTATGTTGCTCTTCCTTTAGTAGTGTCGTGTGAACGTCGACTACATGACACTTCACCATATTTGGGCCTAAAGGAAAGCATTGGGGAATGATAAGTAGATGATGGGTTGCGAGAGTGACATAAGCTTAAACCCTAGTTTATGTGGTGTCCCATAAGGGGCTGATTTGGATCCACACGTTTAATGCTATGGTTAGATTTATCTTAATTCTTCTTTCGTAGTTGTGGATGCTTGCGAGAGGGGGTAACCATAAGTGGGTTGTTTGTTCAAGTAAGAACATCACCCTAGTACCGGTCCATCCACATATCAAATTATCAAAGTAGCGAACACGAAACAACTAAACATGATGAACCATGAATAGACGAAATTCCCACCTTTCTGCACCATTGCTACCATTGTTACTTGTTGCAAATTACCTTGCTATAAAACTATCTATCACCATTACTTTTAGTGCTTGCAGAAACTTTCGTACTAAAAACCAGTTGTCATTTCCTTCTGCTCCTCGTTGGGTTCGACACTCTTACTCATCGAAAGGACTACGATCGATCCCCTATACTTGTGGGTCATCAAGACTCTTTTCTGGCGCCGTTGCCTAGGAGTGAAGCGCCTTTGGTAAAGGAACACTTTTGTTACATGCAGAAATTTATTGTCACTTGTTACTATGGAAGATAATCCTTTGAGGGGCTTGTTCGGGGTATCTTCACCTCGCCCGGAAGTGGCAACAGCCTCTCCTCAACCTACTGAACCTAATAAAAATATTTACTATGAAATCCCTTCGGGTGTGTTAGAGATACTGTTTGCTAATCCTTATGCAGGAGATGGAACAATACATCCTCATATGCACTTGATCTATATAGACAAAATTTGTGGATTATTTCAGCTTGTAGGTTTATCCGAAGATGGTGTTAAGAAGAAGGTTTTCCCTTTATCCTTGGAGGGAAATGCATTTATTTGGTACAGGCTATTGGATGATGCCGGTACATGGGACTGGAATCGATTGAAGCTGGATCAGAAATTTTATCCTATGCATTTGGTTCATCATGATCAGATTATATACATAATTTTTGGCCTCGTGAAGGATAAAGTATCACTCAAGCTTGGGGTAGGCTTAAATCTATGATGCACACATGCCCCAACCATGAGCTTTCAAGGGAAATAATCTTAAAAAACTTTTATGCTCGACCTCCTCATGATAATCAATCAATGCTCGATACTTCATCTATTGGTTCCTTTATAAATAGAACTACTGAATTCAAAAGCGATCTTCTGGAAATAATTAAACGCAACTCTGAAGATTGGGAAATTGACAGAGGTAAAGAGTCAGGTATAAATCTTGAGTTTTATTGTGTTAAATCTTTTATATAAACTGAAGCTTTTCAGAAGTTTAGCACAAAGTATGGACTTGACTCTGAGATATTAGCTACTTTCTGTGAATCATTTGCTACTCATGTTGATCTCCCTAAGGAGAAGTGGTTTAAATTTCACCCGCCAATTGATGAAACTAGTGAGGAACCTCTTATAGCTAAATAAGAAAAAAAATCATTTATAATGTTGATCCCGTTGTGCCTACTGCTTATATTGAGAAAGCATATTTTCCTGTTAGGATTAGAGAACATGCTAAAGTTGCAACTGTGGTTAATAAAAGTAATATCAAACCACATAGACCCTCTGAACAAATAAAGGTAGAACCTAAAGTTGCAATTATTAAGGATTAATTAGTTGATAATGTTGATGGGCATGTTATATATTCCTGTGATGAAGCATCTCACATTGCTAAACAAGATTCTAAAGATAAACATGGACCTGTTGTTGGCATGCCAGTTGTTTCTGTTAAGATTGGAAATCATTATTATCATGGCTTATGTGATATGGGTGCTAGTGTTAGTTCTATTCCATTTAGTCTTTATCAAGAAATTATGCATGATATTGCACCTTGTGAGTTAGAAGATATTGATGCTACTATTAAACTTGCAAACAAAGAGACTATTTCACCACTTGGGATTGTTAGAGATGTTGAAGTCTTGTGTGGTAAGATCAAATACCCTACTGATTTCTTAGTCCTTGGCTCATTACAATATAATTTCTGGCCCGTTATATTTGGTAGACCTTTCCTGAAAACTATTAATGCTAAAATTGATTGGACTAAGGCAACAGTCAGTGTTAACTTTGGTGATGTATCTCATGAATTTAATTTCTCCAAGTTTAGTAGACATATGCATGAGGAAGAATTGTCTAGTAAGGATAAAATAATTGGTGTTGCTTCTATTATTGTGCCTCCTAGTGATCTATTAGAACAATATTTGCTAGACCATGAAAATGATATGCATATGAAAGAAAGAAAAGAAATAGATGATGTTTTCTTTAATCAAGCACCCATCCTTAAACATAATTTGCATGTTGGAACCTTAGGAGACCCTCTACCTCCTAAGAGTGATCATGTGTTTGAATTAAAGAAACTACCTGATACACTGAAATATTCTTATCTTGATGAGAAGAATATATATCATGTTATTATTAGTGCTAACCTTTCAGACCATGAAGAAATGAGATTACTTAAGGTTTTGAAGAAGCAACATGCTGCAATTGGATATACTTTGGATGATCTTAAGGGCATTAGTCCTACTTTATGTCATCACAAAATCAACATGGAACCATATGCTAAACCCGTCGTTAATCATCACCGTCGTTTGAATCCTAAGATGAAGGATGTGGTAAGAACTAAAATACTAAAGCTTTTGGAGTTAGGTATAATTTATCCTATAGCTGATAGTAGATGGGTAAGTCCTATTCATAGTGCTCCTAAGAAAGGATCCATTACCGTTGTTCCTACTGATAGAAATGAACTAATCCCCCAAAGAATTTTAAATGGTCATAGGATGGTAATTGATTTCAAGAAATTAAATAAAGCTAGTAGAAAGGATCATTACCCCTTTCCTTTTATTAACCAAATGTTAGAAAGATTGTCTAAGCATACACACTTTTGTTTCTTAGATGGATATTCTAGTTTTTCCCAAATACCTGTAGCAAAAGAAGATCAAGAGAGAACCACCTTTACTTGTCCTTTTGGAACCTATGCTTATAGAGGTATGCCTTTTGGTTTATGCAATGCACCTGCTACTTTTCAAAGGTGTATGACTGCTATATTCTCTTACTTCTGTGAAAAGATTGTTGAGGTATTCGTGGATGATTTCTCTGTTTACGGAACCTCTTTTGATGACTGCTTAAACAACCTTGATCGAGTTATGCGGAGATGTGAAGAAACTAATCTTGTCTTGAATTGCGAGAAGTGTCACTTTATGGTGAATGAAGGTATAGTACTTGGGCACAAGATCTCTGAAAGAGGTATTGAGGTAGATAAAGCTAAAGTTGATGAAATTGAGAAAATGCCATGTCCCAAAGATATTAAAGGTATTTGAAGTTTCTTTGGCCATGTTGGTTTCTATAGAAGGTTTATTAAAGACTTCTCTAAGATTTCTAAGCCTCTTACCAATCTTTTGCAAAAAGATATTCATTTGTTTTTTATGATGATTGTGTAGAAGCCTTTGAAATACTTAAGCAAGCCTTAATTTCTGCACTTATTGTCCAACCACCTGACTGGAATGTACCCTTTGAGATAATGTGTGATGCTAGTGACTACGCTGTTGGTGCTGTTCCAGGACAAAGAGTTGATAAGAAATTGAATATTATTCATTATGCTAGTAAAACTCTAGACACCGCTCAAAAGAATTATGCTACCACTGAAAAAGAATTTCTAGTTGTTGTGTTTGCATGTGATAAGTTCAGATCCTATATAGTTGATTCTAAGGTAATAATTCACACCGACCATGTTGCTATTAAATATCTCATGAAGAAAAAAGATGCTAAACCTAGACTGATTAGGTGGGTTCTTCTATTACAAGAGTTTGATCTGCATATTGTTGGTAGGAAGGGAGCTGAAAACCCCATAGCAAATAATTTGTCTATGATGGAAATGTTCTTGATGGCCCACTGCCTATTGATGATAGTTTTCCCGATGAGCAATTAGCTGTTATAAATCCTTTTACTTCTCGCAGTAGTCCATGGTATGCATATTATGCTAATTACATTGTTGCTAAATATATAACACCTAACTTCACATACCAACAAAAGAAACAGTTCTTCTTTGACTTGAGATATTACTTTTGGAATGACCCACATTTATATAAAGAAGGAGTAGTTGGTATTATTAGACGTTGCGTACCTGAGCATGAACATGAACAAATCCTACAGAAGTGTCATTCTGAAGCATATGGAGGACACCATGCGGGAGATAGAACCACATATAAGGTATTACAATTTGGTTTTTATTGGCCTACTCTCTTCAAGGATGCACGTAAGTTTTTTCCTTTCTTGCCATGAATGTCAGAGAATTGGTAATATTGGTAGACGTCAAGAAATGCCAAAGAATTATTCACTTGTTATTTAGCCATTTGATGTTTGATGCTTTGATTATATGGGACCTTCTCCTTCCTATGTCGTGTATACTCATATTTTAGTTGATGTTGATTATGTCACTAAGTGGGTAGAAGCTATTCCAACTAGTAGTTCTGATCACAACACCTCTATTAAAATGCTTAAAGAAATTATCTTTCCGAGGTTTGGAGTCCCTAGATATTTAATGACTGATGGTGGTTCACATTTTATTCATGGTGCATTTCACAAACTCTTAGCTAAATATGATGTCAATCATAGAATTGCCTCTCCATGTCATCCTCAATCTGGTGGTAAAGTTAAATTGAGCAATAGAGAAATAAAGTTAATTTTGCAACAGACCGTTAATAGATCTAGGACGAATTGGTCTGAGAAACTAGACGATGCATTGTGGGCATATAGATCTACTTATAAAAATCCTATGGGTATGTGATACATCTCCAATGTACCGATAATTTATGAAGTATTCATGCCATGTTTACAACAATTTTGTATGGTTTTGATGCACTTTTGTATGATTTAAATGGAACTAACCCAAACTGACGTAGTTTTCAGCAAAATTACCGTGGTGTTGTTTATGTGCAGAAAATAAAAGTTCTCGGAATCTGTAGGACCGAAAATATGTCTGGAGGGGGGGATTAGACTACTTGACCAAGTAAAAATCTAGCCTTTTCCCAATTTTTAGTGTTGGCAGATTTTAGCATTCATAGCAAGTCAAGTACACCCTACACATGCATGTCTAAGAGTATAGCAGCGGAAAGTAACAACAAGCATGAGTAGTAAAGGAAGGGTAGGAGAATCAAACACAATTTGTAGACACGATGATTTTTCTCGTGGTTCCGATAGGTGGTGCTATCGTACGTCCACGTTTATGGAGTCTTCAACCCACGGAGGGTAACGGTCGCGAGAGTCCACGGAGGGCTCCACCCATAAGGGTCCACGAAGTAGCAACCTTGACTATTCCATAACGGCTTCTGTCCACGAATGACTAGCCTCACTATGGGTAGATCTTCACGAAGTAGGCGATCTCCTTGCCCTTACATACTTCTTGGTTCAACTCCACAACACGAAGTAGGAGGCTCCCAAGCGACACCTAACCAATCTAGGAGGCACCACCCTCCAAAAGGTAATAGGCTCGGCAATGTCGATGAACTCCTTGCTCTTGTGCTTCAAGATGACAGACTCCTCAACACACAATCACTCTCTCACAGATTTGGCTTGGTGGAAGAGATGGGATTGGTGGAAAGCAACTTGGGGAGGCTAGAGATCAAGATTCATATGGTTGGAATGGAATGTCATGATCTCAACACATGAGTAGGTGGCTCTCTCTCAGAAAATATGATGGGGCAAGTATGGAATAGTTCTGAGTGCTTCTTTTTCGAGTAGGTGGTGGTGAAGGGGTATATATAGGCATCTCCAAAAATCCAACCGTTACACCTAAAATGAGTGACTCGGTGACACCGATGTGTTAATCTCGGTGGTACCGAAGTGACCAAAAGGCAGTAACTTTTGAATCTCGGTGAGACCGATATATAAAACTTGGTTGAACCGATAAGGTGACCAACGGTCAGATTGCCCAATCTCGGTGACGCCGATTCCACAAACTCGGTCGGACCGATTTTGTGAAATTGGGTAACAGAAAGTTGGCAACCCAAACTCGGTGGTACCGAAGCAGAATCGGTTGCACCGAAAGGCTAGGTTTTGGCTTAGGTCTGTCTGAGTATGGGAATCGGTGGCACCGAGTGGAAAGTGTTGGTTGCACCGATTTTGGATATTTGACTTTGGACAGACTTTTGTGGAAGAGCTTGTGGGTGTTTTTGGTGACTATCACTTGTGCACGTATGAGCATTTTGTTCACCAACAATACCTTACCCCCTTTTAATAGTATTGGATTTCCTATGGACTCAAAGTGATTTCTCACAAAGTAAAATGTAGAGTCCTCTTGCTTGAAGCTTTGCCAATCCATTTCCTTGCATCTTGGGGTATTTCCACAATCTCCACAATTCTTTTGCCAATCCTATCATTGAACTTTTCCTGAAATATGCTTAGTGGAAACATTAGTTCAATGACTTATATGTTGTTATTAATTACCAAAACCACCAAGGGAGCAAATGTGCTTTCAGAATCGCCCGAAACATTTTGGTGATTTTTTATGGAACAAAAGAGACCCCCGAAGCTTCATGGGAGGATCAGAAGACCTAGAAGGAGGTGTCAAGGCAACCAGGAGCACCTAGGGGGTGGCCGCACCGAGATACCTTGTGGGGCCCTCGGGCACCTCCCTGGCGTGAAACCTACGACAAAAATTCCTATAAATCGAGGAAACCCCAGAAATAAACCTAGAACTTTTGCTTTGCCACCACAAGCCTCTGTTCCAAAGAAATCTCATTTGGAGCCCTTTTCCGGTACCCTGCCAGAAGGGGAAATCATCACCGGAGGGCATCTTCATCATCTTGGCGGTCTCCATGTCGAGGAGGGAGTAGTTCACCCTCGGGGCTGAGGGTATGTACCACTTGTTGTGTGTTTAATCTCTCTCTCTCTCTCTCTCTCGTGTTCCTGATATGGCACGATCCTGATGTACCACGAGCTTTGTTAATATTGTTGGATCATACGGTGTTCTTCCGTCTCTATCTTGATGTGATTAATTGAGTCTTTTCCCTTTGAGATTTCGTTATGTTGGATTGAATACGTTGTATTTGAGAACACTTGATATATGTCTTGCATGTGGATACCCATAGTGAAAATGGGGTGCTCTATTGAGTCACTTGATATATGTTTTGGTTATTAACTTGCGGATCCCCGTGGTGACATTGGGGTGATCTATGCACATAGGTTGATGCACGTTCTCGTGCTACTTTCTCCGATAGAATTCTTGGGGTACTCTTTGAGGTTCTTTGTGTGGGTTGAATGCTATGAATCTGAAATTGTTTCTTGTTATTTAGTACGAACTCTAGGGCTGTTTGTGACACCTATAGGGATGGCTCAATAGATTTATTGGAAAGATAACTATTTAGTACGAACTCTAGGGATGTTTGCGACACCTATGGGGATGGCTTAATAGATTGATCGGAATGATAACTTTGAGGTGGTTCACTACCTACAACAATTTCTTATTATGTTCTCCACTAATAGGAACTTCAGAGTGATTCTTTGTTGCATGTTGATGGGTGGTCATATGATTCAATTATGTTAGCACTGTTGAGAGATTGCACTAGTGAAAGTATAAACTCCAGGCCTTGTTTCCAAGCATTGATACACTATTTTAGTCATTGTTTGCCACTTGTTACCTTGCTGTTTTTATTTATTTAGATTACAAAAACGTATTTCTACTATCCATACTACACTTCTATCACCATCTCTTCGCCGAACTAGTGCACCTATACAATTTGCCATTGTATTGGGTGTGTTGGGGACACAAGAGATTGTTTGTATTTGATTGCAGGGTTGTTTGAGAGTGACCATCTTCATCCTACCCCTACCACAAATTGATAAACCTTAGGTTATCCACTTGAGGGAAAATTGCTACTGTCCTACAAAACTCTACGCTTGGAGGCCCAACAGAGTCTACA
The DNA here is from genome assembly GCA_039707655.1 of Elymus sibiricus. Classification (NCBI taxonomy): domain Eukaryota; kingdom Viridiplantae; phylum Streptophyta; class Magnoliopsida; order Poales; family Poaceae; genus Elymus; species Elymus sibiricus. The sequence goes on from CM077673.1 coordinate 320,096,045, forward strand.
AGAATAAAGTTGCGTGGTAGACATCAAGCTCTTTTCTGGCGCCATTGTCGGGGAGGTGAGTGCTTGAAGGTATATCTTTAGATCTTGCAATTGAATATTTTAGTTTCTTGTTTTTCACTTGTTTGGTTTATAAAAGAAAACTATAAAAAATGGAATTTAGGTTGTCTCATATGCTTCTTATTTATAATGTCTTTCTTGAAAATGATGGATCGGAAAATTATGCCCAAGTGTTAGAAGAAGAATTTAATAAAATGTATGGCATAAAATCCATGAATGATAAGCATGATTGCAATGTTTATAGTATGAATTCCTTGAATATCTATGATGCTAATGATATGCAAATCCATAAGCTTGGGGATGCTATGTTTGATGAAGATGATAGTTTTAGTCCCCCCACTTTAAATGATCAAATTTGTTATGATGATAGCGTGCCTCCTATTTATGATGATTACAATGATGAAAGTGGTTTTGGAAGAGTGTCAACTCTAGGTACTAATGATCCCACTATTTTGAAGGGTGTTGAATCTTATTGGAATAATGATACAAGTGGATTTGGAGAGGTCATGAATTTATTTAATATTGATTCCACTATTTTGGAAGAGGTTTCAAATGATTATGACAACCAAGTTGCTATCTATGATGATTATGGTGATGACATGTACTCCCTCCGTTCCTAAATATAAGTCTTTTTAGAGATTCCAACAAGGAACTACATACGGATGTATATAGACATATTTTAGAGTGTAGATTCACTCATTTTGCTTCGTATGTAGTCCCTTATTGGAATCTCTAAAAAGACCTATATTTAGGAATAGAGGGAGTATGCTATAAAGAGTAATGATAACCAGGAAACTTGTCATCATGATTTTAACATTCAATTTGGTTATGTCAATCAAGTATCTCATGATAGTTATTTTGTTGAGTTTGCTCCCACTATTATGCATGAGAAGAAATTTGCTTATGTGGAGAGTTATAAAAATTCTATGTGTGTGGATCATCAAAGGAATGCTTTGTGTGATAGTTATATTGTTGAATTCCTTAATGATGCTACAGAAAGTTATTATGTGGAAGGAACATATGCTTCTACATATCTCAACAATATCAATTTTTCTCTCTATGTGTTGAAAATCTTAAAGTTATGCTTGTACTCCCTCCGTTCCTTTATGTAAGGTGTATTATTTTTGGCACGGTGACCAAGGCACATAAATATAGACAATTTCAGACAAAAATACCCTTGTCTAATTCGTCAATTGGTGGCAAGTAAATCATTTAGGCTAGTAAGGGAAGAGATACACGCAATCGGGAGAGAGATAATTTCCTTTTTTCTCTACAAGGAGAGATACATCCAATCAGGTGAGAGATACTTTCCTTTTTCTGGAGGGTCAAGAATGGAATTACGAGGAATTAGAAAAAATGCACCTTACATTGTGGAATTTTCTCAAAAAACATATACACCTAATATAAAGGAACGGAGGGAGTATTTCCTTCCTATGCTAGTTGATTCTTGCTACAATAAATTGTTTGCTTACAAACTCTCTATTCATAGGAAATGGGTTAGACTTAAATGTGCTTGTCCTCTGCTTCATGATGCTCCCTTTGTGTTTCAGTTACTATTCTTATGTGAGCGTCATCGAAATCATCATGCCTAGCTAAAAGGCTTTAGAGAAAAGGGCTTGTCGGGAGACAACCCAGCACTTATACTTTCTGTGTTTGTGTGTTCACATGTTTAGGCTATTGTAGTAATCATATTTTGTGCCTTTTATTTCAATAATGTGCCAAGTAAAGCCTTTGGGATAATGTGGATACTTGTTGATTTGATTCTGTGCAAAAACAGAAACTTATGCGTCCAGTATATGAATTATGTGATTTTACTGGAACGTCAAAATATTCTGACATTTTTTCACAATATTGTTCTGCAAATTCTCTACGTTGTCCTGATTTTTCAGAATTTTCAAAGATAGGGAAGTATGGGTTTAGTTTAGATCTTTATAGACTGTTCTGTTGACAGATTCTATTTTGCATGCATAGTTTGCTTATTTTCGTATTTCCATAGCTTATATTTAGTGATATAAATTACGGGAATGGTAGAATACAGTAGGTATTTTCTACTTGTGAATTGCGTTGGGATTTTCCCCGAAGAGGAGAGGTGATGCAGCACAGTAGAGATAAGTATTTCCCTTAGTGAGAACCAAGGTTATCGAACCAATGGGAGAACCAAGCAAACTCCTTTCAACAACACCTACACACACAAAACCAAACACTTGCACCCAATGCGGGCAAGAGAGCTGTCAAGCCCCTTGAACTCGTTACTTGCAAGGATTAAATCTTGATAGAGATAGATAATGTAAAGGAAAAATAAAATGAAAGTAAATAAATTGCAAAAAAGTATTTTCGGAGTTTTTGTATCTATGCTTAAGTAGACTCGGGGGCCATAGTGTTCGCCAGAGGCTTCTCTCGGAAATAGCATATGGTGGGTAGACAAATTACTGTTGGGCAATTGACAGAATTGCGCATAGTTATGACATGTTTTTCACGGTAATGATCAGATATATAGGCATCACGTACATAAACAAGTAGGCCAAAACGATTCTGTCTACTGCTATTACTTAACCAATCAACCGACTCCTGCCTACATCTATGGTATTAAGTTCATGAACAACAAAGTAATGCTTGGAGCAAAATGACATGATGTAGACAAAATAAGACAAGCAATATGTTCGGATCTCGTCATTTTGTCCTTAATGGCAACAATACAAATACGTGTCTTGTCCCCTTCTGTCACTTGGATATAGAGCACCGCAAGATTGAACCCAATACAACCCACCACTCCTGCTGAAGATAAATCAATCTAGTTGGCCAAACCAAACCGATAGATCGGAGAGAAATACAAAGCTATAACAATCATGCATAATAGAATTAAGAAAAGACTCAATTACTTTCAATAAATAATCTGATCACAAACCCACAATTCATCGGATCCCAACAAACACACCGCAAAAGAAGATTACATCAGATAGATCACCGCGGGAATCACGGTGAACATGGTATTGAATATCAAAGAGAGAGAAGAAGCCATATAGATACTAGCTATGGACCCATAGGTCTGTAGTCGACTACTCACGCATCATCATGGAGGCATCAAGGTTGATGTAGATGGCCTCCTTGGTCAATTCCCCCTCCAACAGAGTACCGAAAAAGGTCTTCAGATGGCCTCCCATCAGAACAGAGACCTTAGGCGGCGGAAAAAGTTTTTCGGGTGGCTCTTTGTTGGTTTCCCGATTTTAGATAATTCCTGGATGTGGAATTAGGCCAGACGGAGCCACGAAGGCCCCACAAGGCATCAAGGCACGCCTACCCCCCTGGGCGCTCCTTGTTGCCTTGTCATCTCCTCATCTCGCTTCCTAACTCCTCCCGAAGCTTCGTGGGTCTCTTTTGTCTAGAAAAACAAATCATCAAAACTTTCATAATGTTCAAACTTCGTTTGGTACGGATTTCCTGGAAAACCAAAAAGAGGCAAAAAACAACAACTGGCACTTGGCACTGGGTTAATAGGTTAGTTCCCAAAATTATATAATAGCATATAAATGCATATAAAGTATCATAGATTGGTAATATAATAGCATGGAACAATAAAATATTGTAGATACGTTGGAGACGTATTAGTATTATGTGAGAACAATTATGAATCTTGTCTTGCTAGTACGTAAGTGAATGATCTATTTTTATTATACTAACCTATTTCACGAAGTTCCCTTGAGTTTTGTGTGATGGGAGTTTTCAGGTTTTGGGTGAAATACCGATATGAAGAGAATAAGGAGCAGTATTGTAACAGCCCGAGACCGACGTTTCAGATGCCTTCCATGTTTTTCATGTTTTGCCGTGTGATTTGTTTGTTCGTTGCATTCATCATCGGATCATCTGCATTGCATCGTCACTCTGTTGGCGTCATTTTTCAAAACTTGCGTCCATTCGTATTTGCCGGTTCCCCTCGTTCTTGTCATTGACTGTTTTGAGAGAAAACACACTTGCACCCTCCCATGACATCATTAAAATATTGTTCTATAAGTGGGAATAAAAATTTCTCGGAATGGGTTGAAAGTTAGCGTGTGGTCTTGATATATTGTATGTAGACCGCCTGCCAAATTTCATCGCATTCAGAGGTATTTTGATACACCAACGAATAACTATAGTGGCACCATCATTGGTTAAAATCATAGACGTTTTTGGTTTTTAAAACTCTGTTGCCGGTTAAAACGTCATATGTTTTTTGAAATAAAACGGTCACAGGCCGCTATATTCCCTCTCTTCTCTCAACCCATGCCATCTAGATAGTGCACCTAGTCCACATACAACCCCCTCCAATCAGAGCCGCCCGATCGCAATCGAAGGGCTCTGAAACCCACCAAATCCACTAACTCTAGTCTACCCTACTATAAATGGACACCCTAGCGTCTAGATCAGGCAACCCTAGCCGCTGCCATTGGAATCAACGTCGCCCACCTCTCCACTGAAGCCACTTGGCGCCCTGCCTCTCTCTCTCCCGCCGCCAAGCCCGCCCGGGCCCGAACGCGGCCCGCCCGAGCCCATCTGATCGCTGCTCCACGGAGAGGAGCTCCCCGTGCCCGCAGCAGGAGCCGGGCTCCTCTGCCTGACCTTGCCACCCTCACAGGTCGACCGGCCGTCAGAGAAGCCAGTCGGAGCAACGCTGCCCCTGCCCTCTCCATTTCCATCCTCCCCTTCTTTTTCCTGCTCTAATATCCCCCTCTCTCTCTTTGCTGCCGTGGATAGGACCTCCATGGATGAGAGCGAGCTCCTGTGCTCGTTATGCACCAGATCCGGCCGGGGAACGACCGGATCCATGCCATCGCGACCCGTTCCTGCTTCCTCCGTGCCTCCTTAATAGCGTCGTGTCGTTGTTGACCTACACATGCACTGCCATGTCCTTAAAGCTCCTGCGCCACCACCCGATCGGAAAGGATAACTTTGAGGTGGTTCTACTACCTACAACTATTTCATCTTATGTTCTCCGCTAGATATGAACTTTGGAGTGATTCTTTGTCGCACGTTGAGGGATGATCATATGATTCTATTATGTTAGCATTGTTGAGAGATTGCAGTAGTGAAATATGAACCCTAGACCTTATTTCCAAGCATTAATACACCATTTACTCGCTATTTACTACTTGTTACCTTGTTGTTTTTTATCTATTCGGATTATAAAAACCTATTTCTACTATCCATACTACACTTGTATCACCATCTCTTCCTCGAACTAGTGCAGCTATACAATTTGCCATTGTATTGGGTGTGTTGGGGACACAAGAGATTTCTTGTATTTTATTGCACGGTTATTTGAGAGAGAACATCTTCATCCTACACCTCCCACGGATTGATAAACCTTAGGTCATCCACGTGAGGAAAAATTGCTACTGCCTTACAAAACTCTGCGCTTGGAGGCACAACAGAGTCTACAAGAATAAAGTTGCGTAGTAGACATCAACCTCTTTTCTGGTGCCGTTCCCGGGGAGGTGAGTGCTTGAAGGTATATCTTTAGATCTTGCAATTGAATCTTTTAGTTTCTTGTTTATCACTAGTTTTATTTATAAAATAAAAAAATGGAATTGAGGTAGCCTCAAATGCTTCATATTTATCATGTCTTTTGTGAAAATGATGGGTCGGAAAATTGTGCCAAAGTGTTAGAAGAAGAGTTCAATAAAATGTTTGGCATTAAATCTTTGAATGATAAGCATGATAGCAATTTTGTTAGTATGAATTCCTTTTATATCCATGATACTAATGATAATTGCACTAGTCATGACAAAAATGTTCTTATAAGCATGTCAATTTTTACGCAGTGCATAAAGTTTGTGAAGACATGCCTTATAGGGATGATAGATTTTGTATGAAGCATAAACAAGATAAAACAGAATGGTGGCTTAAAGGGATATATGAATTTACTACCAAATTGTGCTCTCTTCATCCCATTACTTGTGAACTTTGCAATAGGGTTGGTCATCTTAATTTCCAATGCATACTTTTTCATGATCGAATCGTTTCCAAATATTGTAATAACTTAATCACCCTTGAACTTTATAATGAACTTTGTTTATTTTTGTGAAAAATTGTTAGAAAAAATTGTTGGTTTGAAGCATTCTTATTCACAGACTATTTTTAAACTAGTATACATGAACTCTATATGTTTTGCATAGTAAATTGAAATGATAATGCTTATGTTGCCAACTATAGAAAGACAGGAAAACTAATAGAATATAAAAGGAATACTAATGAAAGTGTAAATATTTCCACTTTCCCTCCAATCGTCTCTCGTAATGAAACAGGTGACGAGAAGGATCTTCCTATCCAACCAATCTCATTAATAAGAAGCTCCGAATAATTGATTAAACCCACACATGATGTGGTGGAAAAGAAGAAAATAACAAAAAGTAAAGGTAAAAAGGAACCTCTCCCAAATAATGTTGCTCCTATCATTGTTGAGAATGAATCCTATAGTATTGAGGATGATGATACACTTGATGATGTTGTTATGCCTATTACTTGTCATGATAGTTATGATTGGGAAGGTAATGATACTTCTTATAATCTTGAAAACCTTTTTGGCACCAACTTCGAAAATTATGATGATAATAATTGTTATACTATTGGTGTGATTCTTACTATTGATCATAAGAGTGATTATGCTAATGATATGTAAACCCACAAGCTTGGGGATGCTATGCCTGATGAGAATGACATGTTTGAGAATATATTTCTTGTAATTAATGTCCGTGCCATGCTTGGGGATGATATGCTTAATGAATATGATATTTTTAGTCCCCTTACTTTGAATGATCAAATTGATTATGATGAGAGCAAATTTTCTTCTTATAATGATTATTGTGATGATACTTATGTTACAAAAAGTAGTGATAGTTATTATTATAAAACTTTCCATAATTATGAATACCCTTTCTCTGAACATTACTCTTTTCATGTGGAGACAATTTATAGTATTCGAGTTTCATATGATACTCCCACTACTATGTACGAGAAGTTTGCTTATGGGAAGAGTAACAAAATTTCTATGCTTGTGGATCATGAAAAGAATGCTTTGTGTGATAGTTATATTGTTGAATTTGTTCATGATTCTACTAAAAATTATTATGAGGGAGGAACATATGCTTATAGGTATTGCAATAAATCAAGTTTTCTCTCTATGTGTTGAAACTTTCGAAGTCATGCTTGTTTTGCCTTCCGATGCTAGTTAATTGTTGCCCCCATAAACTTTTTGCTCACAAAATCCCTATGCATAGGAAGTTGGTTAGGCTTAAATGTGCTTGGCATATGCTTCATGATGCTCCCTTTGTGTTTCAATTCTTTATTTTTATGCGATCATCATTGAAATCAGCATGCCTACCTAAAGGGTTTAAAGAAAAGCGCTTCTTGGAAGAAAACCCGATATTTATCCTTACTGTTTTTGTGTGTTCACATGATTATGCTACTGTAGTAATCATGTTTTGTGCCTTTTGTTTCAATAATGTGCCAAGTAAAGCCTTTGTGATAGTGCGGATACTTGTTGATCCGATTCTGTGCTAAAACAGAAAACTTTGCATCTAGTATATAAATTATGTGATTTTATTGGAGCATCCAAAATATTTTCAAATGTTTACACAATATTTATATGCAAAATGTCTACGTTGTCCTAATTTTTCAAAAAAAATAGAGTCAGGGAAGTATTGTTGCTATTCAAATCTTTACAGACTATTCTGTTCTTGACAGATTCTGTTTTGCATGCATAGTTTGCTTGTTTTAGTGCTCCGATAGCTAATATTGAGTGATATGAATTGTGTGAATGGTAGAATACAGTAGGTATTTGATACGTCTCCAACGTATCTATAATTTTTGATTGTTCCATGCTGAAATATTATCATTCTAGGATACGTTTTGGGTCTTTATTTACCAATTTATATTATATTTGAGCACTAACCTATTGACCCAGTGCCCAGTGCGAGTTGTTGTTTTCTGCGTGTTTTTGCCTTTTCAGTTTACAGTACATAACGAAGTCCAATTGCCACGAAACTTTTTGAAGATTTTTTCTGGACCAAAACAAGACCTAGAAGCTTTGGAAGAAGGTCCGGAGGTGCACGAGCCCCCCCCCCCCCCACACACATCAGGGCGCGCCCTGGGGGGGCGCCCTGATATGTGGTGGCCCCCTCATGCCTCTCCCGATGTACCTCTTCGGCCTATAAATTCTCTAATATTGCGAAAACTCTGGAGGCAGTCCCGAAACCCTTTTTCCGCCGCTGCAAGTCTTTGTTCCGTCGCGAGGCCATCTGGCGCTCCGTTCCGGCACCCTACCGGAGGGGGGATCGATCACGGAGAGCCTCATTATCAACCTTGCTACCGTCATGATGATGTGTGAGTAGTTCACCACTGACCTATGGGTCCATAGCTAGTACCTAGATGGCAATCGCTCTCTCTTATCATCTTCAATACAACGATCATCGCATCTTCACTTTGATCTATCCGATATAATCCTATTGTGCGGTGTGTTTGTTGGGATCCGATGAATTGTGGGTTTATGTTCAGATTATTCATGAAAAGTATGTGAGATACCTCTGAAATATATTCTCTCTCTTAATTGCACGGTCATTATAGCTTCGTAATGCTCTTTGATCTATTGATGTGCTTTGGCCAAGTAGATTGATATTTCATCGGTGGGAGTGGTGCGTTGTGGTAGGTTCAACCTGGCGACTTTCTATACCCCAGTGACAAAGTAGGGGACAAGATGCGTCTTTGTGTTGTTGCTACTAAGGATAACACGATGGGGTTTATTCATATTGATTGAGTTTACTTTGTCTACATCATGTCATCGTTCTCCAAGCATTACTCTGTTTTACTTAATACTCTAGATGCATGTTGGATAGCGGTCGATGAGTGGACTAATAGTAATAGGTGCAGGCAGGAGTCGGCCTATTTGTTTATGGATGTGATGCCTATATACACATGATCATTGCCGTGAAAATCGCATAACTATCCGCTTTTCTATCAATTGCCCAACAGTAATTTCTTTCCCACCGTATGGTGCCTACATGAGAGATGCCGCTAGGGAAAACTATGGCCCCCGGGTCTATTCACTTATATATTTACAAACACTACAATTACCTTGCGGCCTTTATTTATCTTTTATTTTATTTTGCAATTTATATTTATCAAAAATTATTTACACAACTCTATTGCTTGCAAATAACGAGATCAAGGGGATTGACAACCCTCTTTCCCGTGTTGGGTGCAAGTTGTTTGTTCATTTTTGTGCAGCCACTGAATACGGTTGAGGATTGATATTCCTATTGGTTCGATAAACCCTGGTTTCATAACTGAGGGAAATACTTATCCGCTTTGTGCAACAATAACCCGTTCCTCTTCACGGAAAACCCAACGCAGATCACAAGTATCAGGAAGGATTTCTGGCGCCGTTGCCGGGGAATATCATCATCAACTACCAAGTAACTTCCCACAATTTATCATTCACTTGTTCTTCTTTTTATTTGCTGTCATATTTAGCTTGTCTCATAAATATCAAAAAGACAAAAATATTTATCTTTGCTTGTTACTAGTTTGCTCGTCGTCATGGCTAGTTCCGAAACCCTTTTTTTGCCGCCGCAAGTCTCTGTTCGTCGCGAGTCCATCTAGCGCTCCGTTCCGGTATCCTGTCGGATGGGGGATCAATCACGGAGGGCCTCTTCATCAACCTTGCTGCCCTCATGATGATGTGTGAGTAGTTCACCACAGACCTACGGGGGCATAGCTAGTACCTAGATGGCAATCGCTCTCTCTTATGATCTTCAATACAACGATCATCGAATGTTCGCTTTGATCTATCCGATGTAATCATATTGTGCGGTGTGTTTTTTGGGATCCGATGAATTGTGGGTTTATGTTCAGATTATTCATGAAAAGTATTTGAGATACCTCAAATATATATTGTCTCTTAATTGCAAGATCATTATAGCTTTGTAATGCTCTTCGATCTATTGATGTGCTTTGGCCAAGTAGATTGATATTTCATCGGTGGGAGTGGTGCGTTGTGGTAGGTTCAACCTGGCGAGTTTCTATATCCTGGGGACAAAGTAGGGTACAAGATGCGTCTTTGTGTTGTTGCTACTAAGGATAACATGATGGGGTTTATTCATATTGATTGAGTTTACTTTGTCTACATCATGTCATCGTTCTCCAAGCATTACTCTGTTTTACTTAATACTCTAGATGCAAGCTGGATAGCGGTCGATGAGTGGAGTAATAGTAATTGGTCCAGGCAAGAGTCGGCCTATTTGTTTATGGACGTGATGCCTATATACACATGATCATTGCCGTGAAAATCACATAACTATCCGCTTTTCTGTCAATTGCCCAACAGTAATTTATTACCCACCGTATGCTGCCTACATGAGAGATGCCGCTAGGAAAAACTATGCCCCCCGGGTCTATTCACTTATATATTTACGAATGGTACAATTACCTTGCTGCCTTTATTTATTTATATTTTATTTTATTTTGCAATTTATATTTATCAACAATTATCTACACAACTCTTTTGCTTGCAAATAACGAGATCAAGGGGATTGACAACCCTCTTGCCCGCGTTGGGTGCAAGTTGTTTGTTCATTTTTGTGCAGCCACTGAATACGGTTGAGGATTGATATTCCTATTGGTTCGATAAACCCTGGTTTCATAACTGAGGGAAATACTTATCCGCTTTGTGCAACAATTACCCGTTCCTCTTCACGGAAAACCCAACGCAGATCACAAGTATCAGGAAGGATTTCTGGCGCCGTTGCCGGGGAATATCATCATCAACTACCAAGTAACTTCCCACAATTTATCATTCACTTGTTCTTCTTTTTATTTGCTGTCATATTTAGCTTGTCTCATAAATATCAAAAAGACAAAAATATTTATCTTTGCTTGTTACTAGTTTGCTCGTCGTCATGGCTAGTTCCTCTCCGGATATGCCTCAATCTCCCTACTTGGGAGAGGGTTCCCCAATCTTAGATTTTAAGCAAGTAGGTGATGAGTCCCTTAAAGAAGCATGGGATATATTACTAGAATTACAAGCAAGAGCTAATCCTAAGAGTCATATTAAATTGCTCCTTAGAAGTTTTTATGTTGGTCTATCTCTTTCTCAGAGACGTGTCCTAGATTCGATGTTCGAGAATGATTTTCTAGGGAACAATGCTTTTAACACCTATGATAATATGAAAAAAATATTTGGGCAGCCTAAAAATGAAACCATTGAACCTTCTATACTAGTGTGCCACCGGCAAACTGAGCTAATCAAAGAGGCTTGAACTAGTATGGAGTCTAATTTTAGGGGGTTGTTCAATTCTATCTCTAAAATCCATGGAAACATCATGTTACACAATAGGAGGCTTGACACCATGGAACAAAAGCTTGATGTTCTTTGTGCTTGGGAGAATAAGATTGTAAAGGGGAGTGGATCCCTTATGAGAAAAGATGACAATACTTGTAACTATGCATTATGTCTAGCTAGGGCCATAAAACAATAGCGCTTGTTGGGAGGCAACCCAATAGTTATCTTAATTTGTTGCTTTAAACCTTCTGTTTATCTCTTAATAGCATAATTATTGCCTCTGTAATGATTATATTTTTGTGTTTAAATTAGTGTTTATGCCAAGTAAAGCCTTTGGAATGACTAACAAGATGAGTAGAATCGATGCTGAAACAAAACAGAAACTTTTGACTCCAGTACAGGAATTTTCATTTTTTTACAGGAGCGTGATAATAATCTGAAAGTTTTACACAGTGTTACTATACAATTTTTTGAGGTTGTCCTAATTGTTCAGAATTTTTAGAGTTACAAAAGTATTGGTTATCTACAGATTGCTACATGTTGTTCTCTTTTTGCATAGTTGCTTGTTTTGATTATGCTATGGATTGTATCGGGGGGGGGGGGGTATAAGCCATGGAGAAGCTAGAATAAAGTACCTATTATGCATTTATGAAATTTGAATCTATTTTGAATAGTACTTAAAGTATGCAATATGTTTCTTATACTAACTTATCTCACGAAGGTTTGTTGAGTTTTGTTTGATTGAAGTTTTCAAGTTTTGGGTGTTATCATGATGGACAAAGGAATAAGGAGTAGTAAGAACCTAAGATGGGGGATGCCCAAGGCACCCCAAGGTAATATTTTAAAGGAGACTCAAGCGTCTAAGCTTGGGGATGCCCTGGAAGGCATCCCCTCTTTCGTCTCAAATCCATCGGTATGTCACTTGAGGCTATATTATTATTCGTCACATGATATAAGTTTTGCTTGGAGTGTCATTTGCTTTTGTTTGCTTTTACTTTCAGTTTGCCACAATCATTGTTTGCTGTACACACCTATTTAAGAGAGACACACCTTCATCATAATTTTTTTGAATACTCTATGTGCTTCACTTATATCTTTTGAGCTTAGTAGTTGCTCTAGTACTTCACTTATATCTTTTTGAGCACGGTGGCGTGTAGATTTTATAGAAATGATTTCACTCTCGTTCTTCACTTATATTTTTTTTGAGAGTTAACAAATAGTGACGGTAATTTGCATGGGTCATAAGACTAGCCCAAAAATATTAGGTATTCAAAGAGTGATAATAAAAACCATCATGTAGCAGATATAAAGAAATTGTGGGTCAATGATATTGATGTAGTAATATGAAATAGGTGTGAGTTCATAATTGTTAAACCGTAGAAGTGTCGATATTAAGAAGGGTTGACCTTTTTGTTCATCTAAAAATTAAAGAGGCATGGTGATGATGTGTGAGCATTTCTATTCCTCGTTGAAATCCTAGTGTTGTTTCGGGTCGGAAGCGCGTGATGGTTAACTCCTACCAACCTCTTCCCTCGGGGCATGCGAGTAGTACTTTCATTTATGATAAACTAATAAAACTTTACAATAAGTATATGAGTTCTTTATGACTAATGTGAAACCATGGACATACGCAATCTGACCTTTTCATAATTTGCTAACCTCTTCGGTACCGTGCATAGCCCGTTCTCACCTTGAGGATCGGTGCAACTTTCGCCGGTGCATCCAAACCCCGTCACATGATACGCTCTGTTGCACATAAGCCTTATTATATCTTCCTCAAAACAGCCACCATACCTACCTATCATGGCATTTCCATAGCCATTCCGAGATATATTGCCATGCAAATTCCATCGTCACTTCACATGACTAGTTCGTTCATCATCTTATTGCTTTGCATGATCATATAGAGCTGGCATAGTATTTGTGGCAAAGCCACCATTCATATTTTTGGTACATGTCACACTAGATCATTGCACATCCTGGTACACTGTCATAGGCATTCATACAGAGTCATATCTTCATATCAATTCTCCATATTGAGTTGTAAGTAAATAAAAGTGTGATGATCATCATTATTAGAGCATTGTCCCAGTGAGGAAAGAATGATGGAGATGATGATTGTCCCATAAGTTGAGATGAGACTCCGGACGAAAATAAAGATGGGGGAGGCCAAATGAGCCCACCATCCATTCAATAAAAATGAGAGAAAATGAGAGAAGGGACTTCGCTACTATCCTTTACCACACTTGTGCATCAAAGTGGCACCATGCTCTTCATGTAGAGAGTCTCATGATATATCACTTTGATATGCTAGTGGGAATCACTTATTCATTATTACAAACTTGGCTTGTGTATTCCTATGACGGGCTTCCTCAAATGCCCAAGGTCTTCATGAGCAAGCAAGTTGGATGCACACCCCACTTAGCTTCATTTGAGCCTTCATACACTTATAGCTCTAGTGCATCATTTGCATGGCAATCCCTACTCCTTGCATTGACATCTATCGATGGGCATCTCCAAAGCCCGTTGGTACGCCTAGTTGATGTGAGACTATCTTCTCCACATTTTACCCCTTTGATATCTACCATCATATTCTATTCCACTTAAATGCTATGTCCAATGGCTCACGCTCATGTATTGCGTGAAGAATAAAAAGTTGATGCATATTGAAAAATTAGGATCCAATTGTCTTACTTAGGACACCGTGGTGCTTGACATTTGTATTAATGTGGTGAAGATGGAGCCATGCCTTGCTAATATAATAAGATGAATGGGGGGGGGGGGGTAAACATTTCTTATGGATCATATACTTTTAAGGATTAATAATTATGTTTCTTACACTTTAGATAATGCTATGTTAATATTTGTTGATTCATCTTTTCTCAATGAGCATACATGCATAAGATTACATAGTGGATAGCATGTCACATCAAAAATTCTGTTTTTATCATTTACCTACTCAAGGACGAGCAGGAATTAAGCTTGGGGATGCTTGATACGTCTCCAACGTATCTATAATTTTTGATTGTTCCATGCTGATATATTATAATTCTAGGATAGTTTTTGGATCTTTATTTACCAACTTATATTATTTTTTAGCACTAACCTATTGACCCAGTGCACAGTGCCAGTTGTTGTTTTCTGCATGTTTTTGCCTTTTCAGGTTTATAGTACCAAATGAAGTCCAATTGCCATGAAACTTTTTGATGATTTTTTCTGGACGAAAACAAGACCAAGAAGCTTTGGAAGGAGGTCGGGAGGCGCACAAGGGCCCCACCACACATCAGGGCACGCCCTAGGGGGGCGCCCTGATATGTGGTGGCCCCCTCGTGGCTCTCCCGAAGTCCCTCTTCGGCCTATAAATTCTCTAATATTGCAAAAACCCTGGAGGTAGTCCCGAAACCCTTTTTTTGCCGCCGCAAGTCTCTGTTCGTCGCGAGTCCATCTGGCGCTCCGTTCCGGTATCCTGTCGGATGGGGGATCAATCACGGAGGGCCTCTTCATCAACCTTGCTGCCCTCATGATGATGTGTGAGTAGTTCACCACAGACCTACGGGGGCATAGCTAGTACCTAGATGGCAATCGCTCTCTCTTATGATCTTCAATACAACGATCATCGAATGTTCGCTTTGATCTATCCGATGTAATCATATTGTGCGGTGTGTTTTTTGGGATCCGATGAATTGTGGGTTTATGTTCAGATTATTCATGAAAAGTATTTGAGATACCTCAAATATATATTGTCTCTTAATTGCAAGATCATTATAGCTTTGTAATGCTCTTCGATCTATTGATGTGCTTTGGCCAAGTAGATTGATATTTCATCGGTGGGAGTGGTGCGTTGTGGTAGGTTCAACCTGGCGAGTTTCTATATCCTGGGGACAAAGTAGGGTACAAGATGCGTCTTTGTGTTGTTGCTACTAAGGATAACATGATGGGGTTTATTCATATTGATTGAGTTTACTTTGTCTACATCATGTCATCGTTCTCCAAGCATTACTCTGTTTTACTTAATACTCTAGATGCATGTTGGATAGCGGTCGATGAGTGGACTAATAGTAATAGGTGCAGGCAGGAGTCGGCCTATTTGTTTATGGATGTGATGCCTATATACACATGATCATTGCCGTGAAAATCGCATAACTATCCGCTTTTCTATCAATTGCCCAACAGTAATTTCTTTCCCACCGTATGGTGCCTACATGAGAGATGCCGCTAGGGAAAACTATGGCCCCCGGGTCTATTCACTTATATATTTACAAACACTACAATTACCTTGCGGCCTTTATTTATCTTTTATTTTATTTTGCAATTTATATTTATCAAAAATTATTTACACAACTCTATTGCTTGCAAATAACGAGATCAAGGGGATTGACAACCCTCTTTCCCGTGTTGGGTGCAAGTTGTTTGTTCATTTGTGTGCAGCCGCTGAAGACGGTTGAGGATTGATATTCCTATTGGTTCGATAAACCTTGGTCTCATAACTAAGGAAAATACTTATCCGCTTTGTGCTGCAATTACCCGTTCCTCTTCACGGAAAACCCAACATAGATCACAAGTATAAGTATTATGTGATAACAATTATGAATCTTGTCTTGACAGTACATAAGTGAATGATTTATATTTATTGTACTAACCCATCTCACGAAGTTCCGTTGAGTTTTGTGTGATTGAAGTTTTCAGTTTTGGGTGAGATACCGATATGAGGAGAATAAGGAGTGGCAATACCCTAATCTTGGGGATTCCCAAGGCACCCCAAGGTAATATTCAAGGAATACTCAAGCATCTAAGCATGGGAATGCCCCGGAAGGCATCACCTGTTTCGTCTTCAACACTATCGGTATATCTTACTTGGAGCTATATTTTTATTCGTCACATAATATGTGTTTTGCTTGGAGCATCATTTTATTTTTTTTAGTATTTGCTTGATGTCATTTATAATATTTTTTCACTAATAAGTTCCAAGAATTGCCTTTAGGATGCCTCAATTGCTCGTTTGATGTGTGTTGTGCAAAAACGGAAACTTTTGCTGTAGTGTTTGAATTTTTTTATTTTACTGGAATGTTGAATGTTTCTGAAATTTTTAAACTGCATTGTCATCCAAATTATTTATCATTTCCTAAATTTTTATAGTTTTATGAGTTACAGAAGTACACTTTTTGAATTAATTGCTACAGACTGTCCTGTTTGGACAAATTGTTGTCGTAGTTTTGTTATCTATTTCCCCTATAGTTTTCATGACTTATATTGGTAGATATAAATGGTGAAAATGATAGTATACAGAAAATAATGTTTGAAAATTATTATGCAACTTATGTTGGCAGTACATAAAGTGTCGATTTATTCTTATGTGCACCAACCTATCTCACGAGTTCCTTTCAAGTTCGGTGTGGATGAAGCTTTAAGATTTAGGAAACCATGATACGAGATGAATTAACGAGACACGAGACCTCAATCTTGGGGATGCCCAAGGGTCCCTAAGTAAATATTACAAGAAGTCTCAAGCATCTAAGCTTGGGGATGCTACACATCCCGCCTCTCTTCGTCAACAAATATCAGTTAGCCTATGTTGAGCCTAAGTTTTTATTCGTTCACATGATATGTGCTATTCTTGGAGTGTATTTTTTTCTTTTTTGTTTGAAATAAATCTCAGATCTGAAATTCTTTATTCAGATAGAGTCCTCCATAGCTGCTTAATTGTTTAAACTACTCACTGATCTTCACTTATACCTTTTTGAGAGTAGTTTGATGTTCACTCTTGTGCTTTACTTATATCCTAAGAGAAAACGTTGAATGGATTAAATGTCATAAATATGAAATTATGTATGCTTCATAAGTTTGTCCCATGGGGAGTAATGACTTCACATTCAAGAAGTATAACTGGTAAAATTTATTGGAAGTTAACAAACATAGCAGTGGTCACGTGAACAATTCATGAAAGAATATTGAAGGAACAGATATTTCACATATAAATATACTATCTTGGACATCTTCTATGATTGTGAAGCCCGATTAATTATTTTCAAACTTGATCAGGTAGTTGATGTTGGACATGGAAGAAAACGTAATGGTTATGTTTGTTTATATTCACATAGAAATTATATTGTCATGGATCCTCTAACATGTGGTGCCTGCTTAGGATCTTTTGCTAGCCAAAAATTCGTACTAATTAGAGATACTACTTGTGAATCCAAAAACCCTTAAACCCAGTTTCTTGCCATGAGAGTCCACCATATCTACCTATGGATTGAATAAGATCCTTCAAATAAGTTTTCATCGGTGCAAAAGCAATAAAAATTGCTCCTAAATATGTATGATCTTTTATTGGAAGGGAAAATAATATGTGTAGGAACTTGTGATGGTGAAGAAATAAAAGAGAAGAACTGCATAATAAAGGCTGCTATCGCAAGGGGCAATATAAAGTGACGTTTCTTTCCATTAAGAGATTGCACATCCAAAAAAAGCGCATAACAATCCTTGATTCCCTCTTCGAAGGGCCTATCTTTTACTTTTATGTATTTCCTTTTTATATTTACTTTTATGAAAGATACAATAATGTGCATCCCTATTCCAATCTATTGAGTCTTTAGTTGGCAAGCATCATGTGGTGGGGAAAGATCCAGACACATATATCCAGTTGAGTATAGGTGATCATAATTCATTATTGTTGACACTATCCCTGAGATAAATAAGTTGGGAGGCAAAGCATTAAGCCCCTATATTCCTATGTGTTTGACTGAAACTGTTTGTTCTCAAAATAGGCTTTGAGTGCCAGCAATCATGGAAGACTAAATGATAGTTGAGTATGTGGAATTTTCTAAATAAAAGCTCTTACATAGACCCTTCCTGAAAATAAGATGAATTGTAATTGTTTGATGACTGAAAACATAGTTTGTTGGTTTTCAAGAAAACTTATGGTCTACACTTTAACATGTGAATGGCTTGCTACTTGATCATGAGAAGTTGTATGAGAAATGAGCTACTATTTATGATATATAATAATGCTAGAAAAGGTGATTGAAATTATCATATATAAAACTTTTGCGCTATGCTAGCATTCACACTTCATAATTTTTATTGTCATTTACCTACTCGAGGACGAGTAGGAATTAAGCTTGGGGATGCTGATACGTCTCCAACGTATCGATTATTTATGAAGTATTCATGCCATATTTACCTATGTTTACAATATTTTTATATGGTTTTGATGCACTTTATATGATTTAATTGGAACTAAGCTGGAATAACGTTGTTTTCAGCAGAATTACCGTGTTGTTGTTTTGTGTAGAAAATAAAAGTTTTCGGAATCTCTCGAAACTTTTTGACGATTTTTTTTGGAAGGAAAGAGGCCTAGAAAGCTTCGAGGGAGTACCAAGGGACCCACAAGGGGGTGCCAAGGCAATAGGGCACGCCCACGCCCCGTTACCTTGGGACCACACCATGGCTCCGTACCGCGTGATTCTGATAGCCCACAAGTGTAGGGGATCGTTTTTAGCCTTTTTTCAATAAGTAAGAGTGTCGAACCCAATGAGGAGCTAAAGGTAGAATTAATATTCTCTCAAGTTCTATCGACCACCGATACAACTCTACGCATGCTAACACATACTTTACCTATAACAAGTATGAAACTATTTTGTAGGTGTAAAGATAAGTTTGCAAGAATAAAACTAGGAGTACTTAGCTAGAATAAAACTACGGATACTTTGCAAGATAATAGGAAGATTTTGTAACACAAGAGAAAGCTTTGTCCCTAGGCAATCTGTGATGCCCCCGATTTCGACCGTACGCTAAACATACACGCAATGCGTACGACCAAGATTAGGGACTCACTGATTGATATCACAACACAACACTAGACACCAATTAAAGTCATACATCTTCATATTACAAGCCAGGGGCCTCGAGGGCTCGAATACAAAGCTCGACAAGCACGAGTCAGCGGAAGCAAATAATATCTGAGTACAGACATAAGTTAAACAAGTTTTGCCTTAAGAAGGCTAGAACAAACATAAGCAGCGGATCGAAAGAGGCGAGGCCTCCTGCCTGGGAACCTCCTAACTACTCCTGAGCATCGGCACTCTCCACGTAGTAGTAGGCTCCAGCGGTGGTGTAGTAGTCGTCTCCGGCGTACTCCATCTCCTGGGCTCCATCGTCTGAACGCAGAAACGTATTGAGGGGGAAAGAGAATGCAAAGCAGCGTTGAGTACTCATCCAAAGTACTCGCAAGACTGACATCAGAACTATGCTAAGTATGCTTCAGTATCAAGGAATGGGGTTATATCTGGACTGACTGCAGAAAGCAAGAATAGGAGGAAGGTCTAGTCCTATCGAAGACTAGCATCTTCAGCATCTTCAACATCTTGCAGCATTAGAAGAGAGTAGACTGGTATCTCATATATAGTCATATTATTGTAGCAATTTTATTAAGTAACCACGCCCAGAGATCCTCCCTCGACTCCCTGCGAGGAAGCAATCTCGGAGCCACATTCATTTCAAAATAAATCACAATTTTAGTTGTATAAGGTCAAGGTACAACTCCAAGTCGTCCTGTTACCATGGACACGGCTATTCGAATAGTTTATTCATCCCTACAGGGGTGCACCTCATTTCCAACACGCCTGATCACCTCCGGCCGGACACACTTTCCTGGGTCATGCCCGGCCTCGGGATAGCAGCACGTCGTCGCCCCACCTAGGCTCAACGAAGAGGCCAGCCCGCCGGTCTAAATCCTAAGCACAAAGGGGTCGTGGGCCCACTTGCCCTCTGCGCTCCTGCACGATGCGTGGGCGGCCGGAAGCAGACCTAGCACACTCCAGTCCAAGAGTTGTACCGTCCAGTCCAATCCGGCGCGCGCCGCTCCATTGCTGACGTCCGAAGAGCTTCGGCTGATACAACGACGCTGAGTACCCATAACTTCTCCCACGCGATGGTTTGGTGCGTAAAAAGGCCAACAACCCAACTCAGATCAAATACCCAACCCATTACATTTTATTAATGCGGGGCAAGCACGACCCATGAAGTGCGGTCCCGTCGCCCCGTCTCGAGGATGTGTGGCAAGGACCTCTCCTGCCCGTCCATGCCTCGTCATCATCAAACCGTGGGTACCCCTCAGGGCCGACCCATCATCAACATGTTTCTGTAACCAGGTCATAGTAACTGTGTGTATAAAACATCAAGACGGAACCTGAGGAATCACCCTCAAAGGGTCCCGCTCGATGAAACCGTCAAGGTGGACTTAGAGGAATCACCCTCGAGGGTCCCACACTTGAGGGGTTGCACGACAGAGTCATCGTCGGGAGTGGTGAAGGAGGAATCACCCTCGATAACCATGACCGACTAGCTGCACTACAGAGCTAGCATCATGAGTACTTCACGAGGTGTCACCCTCGGTATTCGATAGTAGCTCTGCAAAGTCGTACAACTAAGGGGTGTGCGGTGATGTGAGGAGCCTGGCTCGTCGGTCGGTTGACCGAGTCTTCAAGTCGTCGAGTCGTCAAGTCGTCGATGAAGAAGCAGGGGCAACTGGGACTAAGGGGGGGTCACATGGGATTCATTGATCAACCTATACTAAGCAGTTGATATGATTGCAGGTATAGTAGCAGTTTATCAAAAACAGGCTATGCATCAGAAATAGGAGCTAGCTAATACAGTAGCAAAAATCTAATGCAAGAATAAGAGGGAAAGGAATGGGCGATATCGGAATGCTCAAGGGGGGGGGGTTGCTTGCCTTGCTGCTCTGCGGCAAAGGCCTGATCGACAACGGTGTAGTCGTACCCGGCAGCACCGTCAGTCTCGGGGTCTACCGGTAAGAAGAGGGGGGAGAAACAATAAATATAAAGCAGACAAATGCATCACGATGCATGACATGGCAATATGCAGAGCTAGGTATGCACTAACGCAGTACTACACGTTGCAGACGGAGCGGGAGAATATCTGACGATATTTCCCGGGTTTCTGGCTTTTACCGGACAGATGAAAATGATGGAAAAGTTCCATGTTTGCTATGCTAGGAGCACGTGACAGACTAACGGGCTGCGTATTCGAAACCGTAGGATTTTTCTGAGCAACTTTCATGTTCAAAACTTTTTCATCTGAGCTACCAATTATTTTATATGATTTAATAAAGATTTAGCAATATTCTTAAATTAATTTAATTATTAAATTCGAATTATCCGAAACAGTGTAGACGGACGTGATGATGACGTCAGCATGATATCAGCGGTCAACAGGACCAGTGGGTCCCACTGTCATAGACTCTAACACTAACTAACATATTAGGTGCTAACTAACTAATTAGGTTAACTAAAACAGAGTTAATTAACAGAATTAATTAACTCAATTAATTATCTAGTTAATTATCTAATTAATTAATTATTATTTATTTTATATTTTTCTTTTTTTATTTCTATTTTCTTTTTCCTTTTTTTAACAAGGGCACTGGGCCCACGGTCCAGTGGACAGGCTGGACAATGTCCGGGCAGACCAGTGGCCGCAGCCACGGGCACGGGCGCGCGTGCACGCACTGGCCGAGGCCAGGGTGCGGCGGCCGGCAGGGCGAGGTGGTGCGTGGCCGGGCAGAGGCGCGGGGGGCGGGGGGGAATGGGATTGAGGCGCTAGGGTTTCCGGCGCTGGTGGCTTAGTAGCCACCGGCTGGGCCGGCCTGGTTGGCCCAAAGGACAGTTGGACGGGGGGGTTTCTTTTTTCCTTTTTCTTTTTATTTTTGTTTGTTTTTATATCTTTCTGTTTTAAAATATTTTAGTTTCTTTTTAATTTTGTTTTATAAAATATGTAACTAGTTCCTAGTTTAGTTTTAATAATTATGCCACTGCCCCAAAAAGTTTGGCACAACAATAAATTAGTTTGTTTTTGTTTTATTAATTAAAAGCATTTAATTAATTGTTTTAGCTGCTGTTTTATTTATTTTAGGGTATTTAACCACTTTATAAAAATGTGGTTTCAACATGACAAATATCCAGAGAATATTTGCCACACTTTGAGCATTTTTGTTTCCATGTTTGACAAAATTGAAACTTGACATTAAATTTGAATTTGAATTTGAGTAGGGTTGGATTAACGCATGATTAACAACATTAACAGTGGTGACATGGCATCATTAGCATCGGATTACTGTAGCTTAATTACAGAGATCACTTTAGCACAAATCCAGGGCGTCACAGAATCGATAACTAGACCGGTAATCATTATTGCAGATTTATATGAGGGAGAGGCCACTGCTAGCATGTCATCCTTTACTTGGAATTCTATGCACTTATGATTGGAACTATTAGCAAGCATCCGCAACTACTAACGTTCATTATGGTAAAACCTAACCATAGCATTAAGATATACTGGTCCCCCTTCAATATCGTGTGAATTAATTTCTATGTTAGGAAGAAGCTTCTGTCACTCTCGCCCTCCAATGCATAGTACTATCAACATACAACTAATCCCATGGTGTGATCCATGTGCGCTTATCATATGATGGGAACCAAAGGACAACACCAAAATAAAACATACAACTCAAAACAATCACAGTCATTAATCAACCCACGGGACAAAAGAAATCCACTCAAACATCATAGGATAGCCACGCATAATTGGGAAATAATATATAGCATTAAGCACCACGTTTAAGTAGATATTACAGCAGGGAAAAGAGGAGTTACACCGCTGCATAGAGAGGGAGAGAGTTGGTGGTGACGGCAGCGAAGTTGTTGGTGTAGATCGCCTTCACGATGGTTGCCCCGGCGACGTTCCAGCGCCACCGGGAGAGAGGGGGAGAGGTCGCCCCTCCTTATTCTTCTTCCTTGGTCTCGCCCCTGGATGGCAGGAAAGTTTCCCCTCTGGTCCATGTCCGCCATGGCTCCCGGAGGGCAAGAGCCCCTCCGAGATTGGATCTCTCTCTCTCTCTGTTTATCTCATGTTTTCGCGACTACTTTCTGACCCCTTCACCGTTTCTTAAATATCCGGAGATCCGTAACTCCGATTGGGCTAAAATTTTGAGGGGATTTTTCTCGGGAAAATATCTTTCTTGCGGCGAAAGAAGATCATGAACCGACTTACGATGTGGTCCCAAGCCATCAGGGTGCAACCATCCCCGGGGCGCGCCCTGTTGGCTTGGGAGCACATCGGGTACCGTGTTGCGTTGATTCTTCTTTTCCCAAAATTCACATATATTCCAAAAAAATATCCGTAATTTTTTATCGTGTTTGGACTCCGTTGGATTCTTTGCAAAACATGCATAAACAACAGGAACTGTCACTAGGCACTGGATCAGTAAGTTAGTCCGAAAAATATTATATAATGTTGCCAAAAGTATATGAAAGTTGTAGAGTATTGGCATGAAACAATAAAAAATATAAATACAACAGAGACGTATCAGCGTCCCCAAGCTTAATTCATGCTCGTCCTCGAGTAGGTAAATGATTAAAAGATAGTTTTTGATGTGGAATGCTACCTAACATATTCTTGACCAAATGTCTAATCATGGCATGAATATTAAGATACAAATGATTCAAGGCAATAGTCTATCATTTAACAATAAGACGTCCATAGTCAGGTTTACTAGCAAACAATCATGTCCTTCCAAAATAACAATGCTAAAGAACGATATCCCTACAATATCGTATAGCCTGTCATGCTTAGTCTTCCTAGCAGAAAGTATAAATCATGAGCACCCCGGTGCCAAACCAAGCAATTGACTCGTACTTCTACCGCGCTTCAACATTTTCAACTCCCATGCAATACATGAGCGTGAGCCATGGATATAGCATATAGGTGGAATAGAGTATGGTGGTAGATATCAAAGGAGTTAAAGTGGAAAAAAGTCTCGCATCAACTAGGCGGATCAACGGGCTATGGAGATGCCCATCAATAAATATCAATGCGAGGAGTAGGGATTGCCATGCAACGGATGCACTAGAGCTATAAGTGTATGTGATCTAAAATGAAACTAAGTGGGTGTGCGTCTAAATTGCTCATGAAGACCTCAGGCATTTGAGGAAGCCCATCATCGGAATATACAGGCCAAGTTTTATAATGAAAAATTCCCACTAGTATGTGAAACTGACAAATCGGTAGACTCTCTATATGAAGAACATGGTGCTACTTTGAAGCACAAGTGTGGTGAAGGATAGTAGCAAAGTCCCTTCTATCTTTTTCTCTCACTCATTTTTTTTCTTTTTTTCTTGTTTTTTTTTCTTTATTTCTCCCTTTTTCTTCTTTTTTTACTTGGTGGGCTCATTTGGCCTCCCCCATTTTTCAATTTTCGTCCGGAGTCTCATCCCAACTTTTGTGCGAATCATAGTCTCCTTCATCCTTTCCTCACTGAGAAAATGCTATAATAATGATGATCATCACACTTTTATTTACTTACAACTCAATATAATGATAAAGCTATACAAGATGACTCTATATGAATGCCTCTCGTAGTGTACCAGGATGTGTAATGATCTAGCGTTGCAAAGATATCAAAAAAAACGGACAAGCCATGGAAGTATCATGCTAGCTATCTTATGATCATGCAAAGCAATATGACAATGAATGCTCAAGTCATGTATATGATGATGATGGAAGTTGCATGGCAATATATCTCGAATGGCTATGGAAATGCCATGATAGGTAGGTATGATGGAGGTTTTGAGGAAGATATAAGGAGGCTTATGTGTGATAGAGCGTATCATATCACGGAGTTTGGATCCACCGGTGAAGTTTGCACCGACTCTCGAGGTGAGAAAGGGCAATGCACGGCACTGAAGAGGCTAGCAAATTGCGGAAAGGTGAGAGTGTGTATAATCCATGGACTCACATTACTCATAAATAACACATATACTTATTGTGAAAGTTTTATTAGCTCTCTCGAAGCAAAGTATTACTCGCATGCCCTAGGGAGGCGGTTTGTAGGAGTTAAGGATCGCGCTCCCCCGATTATAACAGCACAAAGGATTTCAATCAAGGATAAATTATGCTCCAACTTCATCGCATAACTAGAGACTATACGTGCATGCTTTGGGAATCACAAACATTTACACCGATATTCTTGCTAATACACAATCATCTACTAGTGCACCCACATATTACTATCTTAATGTCACAAAACTATTGCATGGAATCAAACATATCATATTCAGTGATCAACAGGTTTAATGTAGGATTTTATGACTAACCATGTGAATGACCAATTCATTTGACTCTCTAAATAGATGTAAGTGAAGGATGAAAATTTAATTTCTTTCTACAAAAGACCGCGCTCTAATAAATATAAGTGAAACAAAAGAGCATTCTACAAATAACGGTTTTCTATAAGTAGAGAAACATGCATCCAACTTCAAATGATATAAGTGAAGCACATGAAGCATTTTATAAAGCCATACTCAAAAGATAAAAGTGAAGTGCAAAGAGCATTCTATAAATCAACCATAGACTTTCCCATACTAGCATGGTGCATTTCTAAAATAAAATTAAAAGACACACGACGGTCCCAGAATTTATGCATATCATGTGAACAAAACAAAAACCGAGACATACCGATAATTGGTGACGAAGAAAGATGGGATGCCTTCAGGGGCATCCCCAAGCTTAGATGCTTCAGTATCCTTGAATATTTACTTGGGATGCCTTGTGAATCACCAAGCTAGAACTCTTGCCTCTCCTTACTCTTCTCATATCGATACCTCCTCGATCTTCGAACACTTCATCCACACAAAACTTAACAAAACTTTCATTAGAAAGGTTAGTACATATAACATCAAATCCCATCATGTCTTGCCATCACATTATTGTATAATTATAATCCAACATTACCTATTGTATGCTATCATAATTCTATGGTTCCCAAGTCAATGGGGCTCAACAAGATTTCAAACATAAGCAGATAAAGCAACTATACCAACAATCTGTGACCAACAGGACAGTCTGTAAAGATGCAGATGAAACCTATACTTCTGTAATTCAAAACATTCTAAAAAATTAGGATTTAATAAAGAATTTTCATAATAGTATTGTGTATAAATTTCAAAAAAAAATCACGCTCCAGTAAAATATCAAAATTGAAACACTACAGCAAAAGTTTCTGTTTTTGCAGAGCACATATCAAACAAGCAATTCAAACATCCTAAAGGTAAATCTTGGCATATTATTTTTATAATACAATGGATTTGTACAACGGAATAATTATTTTTGTGGAAAATTTGTTGTAATCTAGATTCACAAAGTTTCCATGGGCATGAACAAAAGTTCAAGGACGTCCCCCACTTCAGCGGTGCTTATCATGCTCACTTTCACCTTTATTTTTGAAAATGTTTTAAGTTCCCCACTTTATTTTTTGTTTTAAATTATTTTAAAAGCCAACAACAAAAATAAATGACTCTCTAAAACTTCCGGTTTGTCTCCCTGGCAGCGCTTTCTTTAAAGCCATTAAGCTAGGCATATAGTGATCAAGTAATTAATCCACCCGGATCCCAAGGTATATCAAAGCCAATTTTAATTAACAATGATTTGTAATTAAGTAATGAGCACAAAGTAATATATCATAGAACAACAAAGTTTAGCTCTCTTCCTATGCATTGGCATGTCATAAAAGAATAATTCATGCACATCAAGTAAAGGCCAATACATGGCATAGGTAGTTTCTTGCAATTTTATCATGTTGGAAAAATAGAGAGGTGAAGATTTGATTCCTCTCTCATAATAATTGTAAGTAGGAGCAGAAATCGCATGCATATTATATCCATCAAAATCATCATGTGCAATAGTAAAACGCAACCCATCAGTATAATCCTTAATAAGTGCAAACTTCTCTGATATAGTGTAGTTTGGAGAATTCAAAAAACATAATAGGACTATCATGTGTGGGTGCAATAGCAAACATTTCATGTTTAACATATGGAACTATAGCAAGTTCATATTCATAAGCATAATTCATATTGGCATCATGGCCATAAGCATAGCAAGCATCAAGTTCATCAAAAAGGGATATTTCAAACGAATCCAAGGGATCATAGCAATTATCATAGCATTCATCCTTCGATAAGTATGAAGGGAAATTAAAGAATTTGTGAGTTGAAGAGTTACTCTCATTAGAAGGTGGGCACGGGTAGCTAATCCGCTCTTCCTCCTTTTGTTCTTTGCTCTCCTCCTCATCTTATTCATCTAATGAGCTCACAGTTTCAGCAATTTCTTCTTCCATAGGTTCCTGCAAAATATTAATCTCTTCCAAGGCAGCCGATATGCTCGCAATAAATTCATCAATATAGGCATTGTATTCATAATTATCATAGCAATATTTAAGTCTAGCATAATTTTCATATCTATAAACAACATCATCATAGTTATCACACGTTTCAAACAAAGATTCAATTTTCATAAGCACCCTTAAAAGCAACAAATTCTTCTATTTGTTTCACATCATAGTAATCATATGTACCATTAGCATAAGAAACCAAGGTTTCATTATCATTAAATTCACATTGAAAGGGAAGGTGTGGAGCCTTCATCTTCGAGAAACAAGTATAATCACATCTCAAGCATAAATTCCAAGCATACCAACGCAACATTTTAATTTGATCCCATAAATGTTTCCCTTTTTGAGTCAAGCGATAATCCCTAAAGTATTCCAGGTGATCTAAAGTATGTCGCATTATCAAGTTGAATGGAGATTTATCAGGATTATCAAAGTAGTATTTAATGTTTTCCACATAACCAGCATCGAGGGTTTAAGGAGGTTCCCCATCTCCATGAGCAGCAAGTACAACTATTTTTTTTGATATTTCGTGTCCCATATCAATAAATAAAGATATAAAAGACCTTATAACATAAAATAAAAAAAACTACTTAGTGATAAAGCAAACAAGCACACACGAGAATACCAACCCCACGCTATTGCTCCCAGGCAACGGCGCCAGAAAAAGGTCTTGATAACCCATAAGTGTAGGGGGTCATTTGTAGCCTTTTTCAATAAGTAAGAGTGTCAAACCCAACGAGGAGCTAAAGGTAGAATTAATATTCTCTCAAGTTCTATCGAGCACCGATACAACTCTACGCACGCTAACACTTACCTAGAACATGTATGAAACTATTTTGTAGGTGCAAAGATAAGTGTTCAGGAATAAAACTAGGAGTATTTAGCTAGAATAAAACTATGGATACTTTGCAAGATAATAGAAAGCTTTTGTAACACAAGAGAAAGATTTGTCCCTATGCAATCAATAACTAGGCATGTAATCATTATTGTAGTTTTATATGAGGGCGAGGCCAGTGCTAGCATCTCATCCCTTACTTGGAATTCTATGCACTTATGATTGGAACTATTACCAAGCATCCGCAACTACTAACGTTCATTAAGGTAAAACCCAACCATAGCATTAAGATATATTGGTCCCCCTTCAACCCCGTATGAATCAATTGCTATGTTAGGAAGAAACTTCTGTCACTCTCGCCCTCCAATGCATAGTCCTATAAACAGACAGCTAACCCCATGGTGTGATCCACGCTTGCTTCTCGTATGATGGGCACCAAAGGACATCATCAAAATAAAACATACAACTCAAACCAATCACAATCATCAATCAACCTATAGGACAAAAGAAATCTACTCAAACATCATAGGATAGCCACGCATCATTGGGTAATAATATATAGCATTAAGAACCATGTTTAAGTAGATATTACAGCGGGTAAAAGAGGAGTTACACCGCTGCATAGAGGGAAGAGAGTTGGTGGTGACGGCGGTGAAGTTGTTGGTGTAGATCGCCATTTCGATGGTTGCCCCGGTGGCATTCCGGCTCCACCAGGAGAGAGGGGGAGAGAGCCCCCCTCCTTATGCTTCTTCTTTGGTCTCCCCACTAGATGGGAGGAGAGTTTCCCCTCTGTTCCACGGCTGCCATGGCTCCCAAAGCGCAAGAGCCCCTCCGAGATAGGATCTCTCTATCTGTTTCTCTCCTGTTTTCGCGACTGTTTTCTGAATCCTCCACCATTTCTTAAATATCCAGAGATCCGTAACTCTGATTGGACTGAAATGTTGAGGGTATTTTTCTTGGGAAAATATTTTTTGTTGTGGCAAAAGAAGGGCACCAACCGACTTATGAGGTGGTCCCAAACCATTAGGGCGCGGCCACCCCCTGGTCGCGCCCTGTTGGCTTGGGAGCCCCTCGGGCACCGTGTTGCATAGATTCTTCTTCTCAAAATTCACATATATTCCAAAAAAATATCCATAAATATTTATCGCGTTTGGACTCCATTGGATTTTCTGCAAAACATGCAAAAACAAATGAAACTGGCACTAGGCACTGGATCAGTAACTTAGTCCCAAAAATATTACATAATGTTGCCAAAAGTATATGAAAGTTGTAGAATATTGGCATGAAACAATAAAAAATTATAGATACGACGGAGACGTATCAGATTCGAACGCTAAAAAATCCTATAAATAGAGAAACCCCCGAAAGTTAACCTAGAACTTTCGCTCCGCCGCCGCAAGCCTCTATACCAAAGCATTCTCATCCGGGACCCAGTTCCGGCACGCTGCCGGAGGAGGGAAATCATCATCGGAGGCCATCTTCACCATCCCGGTGGTCTCCATGACAAGGAGGGAGTAGTTCACCCTCGGGGCTGAGGGTATGTACCAGTAGCTATGTGTTTGATCTCTCTCTCTCTCTCTCTCTCTCTCTCTCTCTCTCTCTCTCTCTCGTTTTCTTGCGATGGCACGATCTTGATGTATCACGGGCTTTGTTAATATAGTTGGATCATATGGTGTTATTCCCTCTCTATCTTGTTGTGATGAATTGTGTCTTTCCCTTTGAGATCTTGTTATGTTGGATTGAATACTTTGGATTTGAGGACACTTGATATATGTCTTGCATGTGGATATCCGTGGTGACAATGGGGTGTTCTATTGATTCACTTGATATATGTTTTGGTAATCAACTTGCGGATTCCCGCGGTGACATTGGGGTAATCTATGCATATGGGTTGATACACGTTCTTGTCCTACTTTCTCCGAAAGAAATCTTAGGGTACTCTTTGAAGTTCTTTGTGTTGGATTGAATATGATGAATCTGAAATTGTTTGATGCATGTCGAATAATTAACCCATGGGTACTGATACGTCTCCGTCGTATCTATAATTTTTGATTGTTTCATGCCAATATTCTACAACTTTCATATACTTTTGGCAACTTTTTATACTGTTTTTGGGACTAACATATTGATCCAGTGCCCAGTGCCAGTTCCTGTTTGTTGCATGTTTTTTATTTTGCAGAAAATCCATATCAAACGAAGTCCAAACGGGATAAAAACTTACGGAGATTTTTTTGGAATATATGTGAATTTTGGGAAGTGGAATCAACAGAAGGCGGTGCCCGAGGGGCCCACAAGCCATAGGGGCGCGCCCAGGGGGTAGGGCGCGCCAGGCTGGTTTGTGGCCACCCCGTAAGGCGGTTGGTGCCCTTCTTTCGCCGCAAGAAAGCTAATATCCGAATACAAATCGTGTTAAAATTTCGGCCCAATCGGAGTTACGGATCTC
Organism: Elymus sibiricus; assembly: GCA_039707655.1. Lineage (NCBI taxonomy): Eukaryota > Viridiplantae > Streptophyta > Magnoliopsida > Poales > Poaceae > Elymus > Elymus sibiricus. Next base: position 320,126,934 of record CM077673.1, read on the forward strand.
CGGGAATATAAGAAACGGTTTTCGGCCTGAAAACAGGAAGGCAGAAACAGAAGGAAACAGAGAGAGAGATCCAATCTCGGAGGGGCTCCCGCCCCTCCGCTGCCATGGAGGCAAAGGACTAGAGGGGAAACCCTCCTCCCATCTAGGGGGGAGGTCAAGGAAGAAGAAGGAGGGGGCCTCTCTCCCCCTCTCTCCCGGTGGCACCGAAACGCCGCCGGGGCCATCATCGTGACGGCGATCTACACCAACAACTTCGCCGCCGTCATCACCGACTCTCCCCCCCTCTATGCAGAGGTGTAACACCCCTTCTCCCCGCTGTAATCTCTACTTAAACATGGTGCTCAACGCTATATATTATTTCCCAATGATGTATGGCTATCCTATGATGTTTGAGTAGATCCGTTTTGTCCCATGGGTTGATTGATGATCATGATTGGTTTGAGTTGCATGTTTTATTATTGGTGCTGTCCTATGGTGCTCTCCGTGTCGCGCAAGCGTGAGGGATCCCCACTGTAGGGTGTTGCAATGTGTTCATGATTTGCCTATGGTGGGTTGCTTGAGTGACAGAAGCATAAACCCGAGTAGGTGGGTTGTTGCGTATGGGAGTAAAGAGGACTTGATACTTAATGCTATGGTTGGGTTTTACCTTAATGATCTTTAGTAGTTGCGGATACTTGCTAGAGTTCCAATCATAAGTGCATATGATCCAAGTAGAGAAAGTATGTTAGCTTATGCCTCTCCCTCATATAAAATTGCAATAATGATTACCGGTCTAGTTATCGATTGCCTAGGGACAAATAACTTTCTTGTGACAAAAAGCTCTCTACTAAAACTAACTTAGATGTTTCTTTATCTAAACATCCCCTGGTTTTTATTTACGTGCTCTTTATTATCTTGCAAACCTATCCTATCACACCTACAAAGTACTTCTAGTTTCATACTTGTTCTAGGTAAAGCGAACGTTAAGCTTGCGTAGAGTTGTATCGGTAGTCGATAGAACTTGAGGGAATATTTGTTCTACCTTTAGCTCCTCGTTGGGTTCGACACTCTTACTTATCGAGAAAGGCTACAATTGATCCCCTATACTTGCGGGTTATCAAAACCATTTTCTGGCGCCGTTGCCGGGGAGCAATAGCGTGGGGTGAATATTCTCGTGTGTGCTTGTTTTCTTTATCACTAAGTAGATTTTATTTGCTGTTCTAAGTTGTTCTCTATCTTTAGTTATGGATATGGAACACGAAATACCAAAAAAATAGGTGTACTTGCTACTCATGGAGATGGGGAACCTCCTAAAACCCTCGATGCTCGTTGTGTGAAAGATATTATGCACTACTGTAATAATCCTGAGAAAACCCCATTCAATTATATAATGGGACACACGATGGATCAACGTGAATACTTTAGGGATTATCGCTTGACTCAAAAAGGGAAACTGTTATGGGATCAAATTCATATGTTGCATTGGTATGCTTGGAATTTATGCCAGAGATATGATATTACTTGTTGCTGTAGGATGAAGGCTAAACACCTTCCCTTTTCATGTATATTTAATGATAATGAAACCTTGGCTTCTTATGCTAATAGTATATATGATTACTTTGATGTGGAACAAATAGAAGAGTTTGTTGCTTTTAAGGGTGCTTATGAAATTGAAGCTTTGTTTGAAAAGTATGAGGATTATGATGATGCTGTTTACCGATCTCAAAATTTGGCTATGCTTCATTATTGTTATGCCAATTATGAATATAATGCCCATATTGATCAATTTATTGAGAAAGTCTTTGCTATCCAAGAAGATACTAATATTTTGCAGGAATTTATGGAAGAAGAAATTGATGACACTGTGAGCTCATTGGATGAAAAAGATGAGGAGGAGAGCGAAGAACAAAAGGAGGAAGAGCGGATTAGCTACCCGTTCCCACCTTCTATTGAGAGTAACTCTTCAACTCGTACATTGTTTGCCTTCATGCTTACCAAAGGATGAATGCTATGATAATTGCTATGATCCCTTGGATTCGTTTGAAATATTCCTTTTTGATGAACTTGATGCTTGCTATGCTTGTGGCCATGATGCCAATATGAATGATGCTTATGGAGATGAACTTGCTATAGTTCCTTATGTTAAACATGATATTGTTGCTATTGCACCCACACATGATAGTCCTATTATCTTTTTGAATTCTCCCAACTACACTATATCGGAGAAGTTTGCTCTTATTAGGGATTATATATATGGGTTGCCTTCTACTATTACACATGATGATTGTGATAGATATAATATGCATGTGCTTGCTGCTCCTACTTGCAATTATTATGAGAGAGGAACTACATCTCCACCTCTCTATGTTTTCAATATGATAAAATTGCAAGAAACTTCTTATGCTATGTATTGGCCTTTACTTTGTGTGCATGAATTGTTCTTTTATGACATGCCGATGCATAGGAAGAGAGTTAGACTTCGTTTTTGCATGATATATGTTACTTTGTGCTCACTACTAAATTACAAATCATTGTTAATTAAAATTGGCTTTGATACACCTTGGGATCCGGGTGGATCCATTACTTGAGCACTTTATGCCTAGCTTAATGGCTTTAAAGAAAGCGCTGCCAGGGAGACAACCCGGAAGTTTTAGAGAGTCATTTTATTCTGTTGTGTGCTTTTATATAGTTCAAAAACAAAAAAATAAAGAGGGGAACCTAAAAATTTTTCAAAAAGAAAAGTGAAAGTGAGAGGGACGAGCATTGTGAAAGTGGGAGCTAGCCTTGAACTTTGTTCATGACCATGGAAACCTTGTGAATCTTAATTACAGAAACTTTTCAACAAAAATAATTATCCCCTTGTATAAATCCATTGTATTATAAAAATAATGTGCCAAGATTTGCCTTTAGGATGATTAGATTGCTTGTTTGGTGTGTGCAGTGCAAAAACAGAAACTTTGGCTGTAGTGCGTGAATTTACATTTTTTACTGAAATGTCAAAAGTTTCTGAAATTTTTACACAGTACTTCTATGCAAAAAATTTATTTTTTACTAATTTTTCAGAATTTTAAGAGTTACATAAGTATGGTGAATGTTCAGATTACTACAGACTGTCCTGTTTTTGACAGATTCTGTTTTTGATGCGTTGTTTTGCTCGTTTTAATGAAACTATCGATTGTATCGGTGGTATAAGCCATGGAAAAGTTATATTACAGTAGCTACAATGCAAAAACAAAATATGAATTGGTTGGAAACAATACTTAAAGTGGTAATTTGCTTTATTATACTAACGGATCTCATGAGGGTTTTGTTAAGTTTTGTGTGATTGAAGTTTCAAGTTTTGGGTGAGATCACGATGGATGAAGGAATAAGGAGTGGAAAGAGACTAAGCTTGGGGATGCCCGAGGCACCCCAAGGTAATATTCAAGGACTCCCAAGAAACTAAGCTTGGGGATGCCCCGGAAGGCATCCCCTCTTTCTTCTAACAACCATCGGTAATTTTACTTGGAGCTATATTTTTATTCGTCACATGATAAGCGTAAATCTTGGAGCGTCGTGTGGTTTTTATTTTTATTTTAATAATACACCATGCTGGTATGAGAAAGTCCTTGGTTGATTTATAGAAGGCTCTTTGCACCTCACTTATATCTTTTGAGTATGGCTTTACAGAATGCTTCATGTGCTTCACTTATATCATTTGAAGTTTGGATTGCCTGTTTCTCTACACATAGAAAACCGCCATTTGTAGAATGCTCTTTTGCTTCACTTATATTTTTTAGAGCGTGGGCATATCTTTTGTAGAAATAATTAAACTCTCATGCTTCACTTATATCTATTTAGAGAGTTAACAGGGGTTGGTCATTCACATGGTTAGTCATAAAATCCTACATAAAACTTGTAGATCACTGAATATGATATGTTTGATTCCTTGCAATAGTTTTGCGATATAAAGATGGTGATACTAGAGACATGCTAGTGAGTAATTTTGGATTGGTAGAAATATTTGTGTTAAAGTTTGTGATTCCCGTAGCATGCACGTATGGTGAACCGTTATGTGAAGAAGTCGGAGCATGATTTATTTATTGATTGTCATCCTTTGTGTGGAGGTCGGGAGCGCGCGATGGTTAACTCCTACCAACCTCTCCCCTAGGGGCATGCGTCTAATACTTTGTTTCGATAGCTAATAGATTTTTGCAATAAGTATGTGAGTTCTTTATGACTAATGTTGAGTCCATGGATTATACGCACTCTCATCCTTCCACCATTGCTAGACTCTCTAGTACCGCGCAACTTTCGCCGGTGCATTACACCCACCATATATCCTTCCTAAAAAACAGCCACCATACCTACCTATTATGGCATTTCCATAGCCATTCCGAGATATATTGCCATGCAACTTCCACCGTTCCATTTATTATGGCACGCACCATCATTGTCATATTGCTTTGCATGATCGTAAGATAGCTAGCATGATGTTTTCATGGCTTGTCCGTTTTTTGATGTCATTTGCTATGCTAGATCATTGCACATCCCGGTACACTGCCGGAGGCATTCATATAGAGTCATATTTTGTTCTAGTATCGAGTTGTAATTCTTGAGTTGTAAGTAAATAAAAGTGTGATGATCATCATTATTAGAGCATTGTCCCATGTGAGTAAAGGATGATGGAAGCTATGATTCCCTCACAAGTTGGGATGAGTCTCCGAACTTTACAAATAAATAAAAGAGGCCAAAGAAGCCCACCAAAAAAAACAAAAAAATGAGAGAAAAGAGAGAAGGGGCAATGCTACTATTCCATTTTCCACACTTGTGCTTCAAAGTAGCACCGTGATCTTCATGATAGAGAGTCTCCTATATTGTCACCTTCATATACTAGTGGGACTTTTTCATTATAGAACTTGGATTGCATATTCCAATGATGGGCTTCCTCAAATTGCCCTAGGTCTTCGTGAGCAAGCAAGTTGGATGCACACCCACTTAGTTTCTCTTGAGCTTTCATACACTTATAGCTCTAGTGCATCCGTTGCATGGCAATCCCTACTCACTCACATTAATATCTATTGATGGGCATCTCCATAGCCCGTTGATACGCCTAGTTGATGTGAGACTATCTTCTCCTTTTTCCTCACAACCTCCACCATATTCTATTCCACCTATAGTGCTATATCCATGGCTCACGCTCATGTATTGCGTGAAAGTTGAAAAAGTTTGAGAATACTAGAGTATGAAACAATTGCTTGGCTAAAACCGGGGTTGTGAATGATTAAATACTTTGTGTGATGAAGATGGAGCATAGCCAGACTATATGATTTTGTAGGGATAACTTTCTTTTAGCCATGATATTTTGAGAAGACATGATTGCTTTATTAGTATGCTTGAAGTAGTATTGTCTTAATGTCAAATGATAGACTATTGCTTTGAATCACATGTGTCTTAATATTCATGCCATGATTAGATTATATGATCAAGATTATGCTAGGTAGCATTCCACATCAAAAATTATCTTTTTTATCATTTACCTACTTGAGGACGAGCAGGAATTAAGCTTGGGGATGCTGATATGTCTCCGTCGTATCTATAATTTTTGATTGTTTCATGCCAATATTCTACAACTTTCATATACTTTTGGCAACTTTTTATACTATTTTTGGGACTAACATATTGATCCAGTGCCCAGTGCCAGTTCCTGTTTGTTGCATATTTTTTGTTTCACAGAAAATCCATAGCAAACAAAGTCCAAACGGGATAAAAACTTAAGGAGATTTTTTTGGAATATATGTGAATTTTGGGAAGTGGAATCAACAGAAGGTGGTGCCCGAGGGGCCCACAAGCCATAGGGGCGCGCCCAGGGGGTAGGGCGCGCCAGGCTGGCTTGTGGCCACCCCGTAAGGCGGTTGGTGCCCTTCTTTCGCCGCAAGAAAGCTAATATCCGGATAAAAACCGTGTTAAAATTTTGGCCCAATCGGAGTTACGGATCTCCGGGAATATAAGAAACGGTTTTCGGCCAGAAAACAGGAAGGCAGAAACAGAAGGAAACAGAGAGAGAGATCCAATCTCGGAGGGGCTCCCGCCCCTCCGCTGCCATGGACTCCAAGGACCAGAGGGGAAACCCTCCTCCCATCTAGGGGGGAGGTCAAGGAAGAAGAAGGAGGGGGGCTCTCTCCCCCTCTCTCCCGGTGGCACCGGAACGCCGTCGGGGCCATCATCGTGACGGCGATCTACACCAACAACTTCGCCGCCGTCATCACCAACTCTCTCCCCCTCTATGCAGCGGTGTAACACCCCTTCTCCCCGCTGTAATCTCTACTTAAACATGGTGCTCAATGCTATATATTATTTCCCAATTATGTATGGCTATCCTATGATGTTTGAGTAGATCCGTTTTGTCCTATGGGTTGATTGATGATCATGATTGGTTTGAGTTGCATGTTTTATTATTGGTGCTGTCCTATGGTGCTCTCTGTGTTGCGCAAGCGTGAGGGATCCCCGCTGTAGGGTGTTGCAATGTGTTCATGATTTGCCTATGGTGGGTTGCTTGAGTGACAGAAGCATAAAGCCGAGTAAGTGGGTTGTTGCATATGGGAGTAAAGAGGACTTGATACTTAATGCTATGGTTGGGTTTTACCTTAATGATCTTTAGTAGTTGCGGATGCTTGCTAGAGTTCCAATCATAAGTGCATATGATCCAAGTAGAGAAAGTATGTTAGCTTATGCCTCTCCCTCATATAAAATTGCAATAATGATTACCGGTCTAGTTATCGATTGCCTAGGGACAAATAACTTTCTTGTGACAAAAAGCTCTGTACTAAAACTAACTTAGTTGTTTCTTTATCTAAACAGCCCCTAGTTTTTATTTACGTGCTCTTTATTATCTTGCAAACCTATCCTATCACACCTACAAAGTACTTCTAGTTTCATACTTGTTCTAGGTAAAGCGAACATTAAGCGTGCGTAGAGTTGTATCGATAGTCGATAGAACTTGAGGGAATATTTGTTCTACCTTTAGCTCCTCGTTGCGTTCGACACTCTTACTTATCGAGAAAGGCTATAATTGATCCCCTATACTTGTGGGTTATCAGGTACTTGTGGTGACATTGGAGTATCTAGGTGACATTAGGGTTGATTGATGCGTATCATATGGTGTTATTTTAGTATGAACTCTAAGGTTGTTTGTGACACTTATAGGAATAGCTCAATAGATTGATCGGAAAGGATAACTTTGAAGTGGCTCCACTACCTACAGCAATTTCATCTTACGTTCTCCGCTAGATATGAACTTTGGAGTGATTCTTTGTCGCACGTTGTGTGATGATCATATGATTCTATTATGTTAGCATTGTTCAGAGATTGGACTAGTGAAAGTATGAACCCAGGGCCTTATTTCCAAGCATTAATATACTGTTTTGCTCGTTGTTTACTACTTGTTACCTTTCTGTTTTTTATTTATTCAGATTATAAAAACTTATTTCTACTATCCATACTACACTTGTATCACCATCTGTTCGCCGAACTAGTGCACCTATACAATTTTCCATTGTATTGGGTGTGTTGGGGACACAACAGATTTCTTGTATTTGATTGCAGGGTTGTTTGAGAGAGACCATCTTCATCCTACACCTCCCATGGATTGATAAACCTTAGGTCATCCACTTGAGGGAAAATTGCTACTGTCCTACAAAACTCTACGCTTGGAGGCCCAACAGGGTCTACAAGAATAAAGTTGCCTAGTAGACATCACTTGGCCTTTTTCTTGGTGTTTTGTTCCACTCTTGCCGCCTTAATTTCTGATTACATGTGTTATGTTCCATAGTGAGCGCTCCTAACATGCTTGGGGTTTTTATGGGGACCCCCTTGATAATTCGTCTTTGAAAAAAACTATTCCAGAAAGGCCCAACATTTGTTTTAAATTTGCCCGACATAATAATACTGATAATTAATTTGACACATAGGGATTTAGCATTGCCCGTGGTTCGTTATTCAACATAATACAGGGGGCCAGTGCTGATGATGCCGATCCAAACTAGAGCATTGTGTGGGCTACCTGGGGCAACTCGGGACGTCAGTTACTGTACGCGTAACTCATCCGGTTGTGTCCTATGGACGAGATACGTGCGGCTCCTATCGGGGTTGTCAACACGACGGGAGGTCTTGCTGGACTTCTTTTACCTTAGTTGAATGTCTTGTGCATCGGGGTTCCGAGGATTCTTTGGGCTATCCCGCGGTTGAGGTCTTTCAACGCAACTTGTGGTTAGTTTGTGATGGATGGGTTGGAGCACCCCTACAGGGTTAAATCTTTTGGAAAGCCGTGCCCGCGGTTATGTGGCAACTTGTAAACTTTATAATACCTGGTTATAGAAACTTGACACTAAACTCAATTAAAATATACCAACTGCGTGTGTAACCATGACCGTGTCTTCTTGTGGGGTTTGAACCAAGAAAAGAACACAGTGGGGTTATGATGGACTCGTAAGTAGGTGTTCAGGATCACTTTTTGATCATTACTAGCTCACGTCCGATTATGCGTAGATCACTCTTCTTATTCTTGTTGCAACCTCACTACTTGTAACACCCCTAGATTCATGCTAGAGTGATCATTGTAATTAAGCTACAGTAAACATGAGGATTAAGCTAATCCATTTTACTAATCCAAGTTTGATCACTTCTGGAATCAATTCTTAGTTCAAATTCTTGTGCAATTCAAATTCATTTGAAAAGTGGATTTAATAGTTTTGCAAACCTGAAAACTAAATTCATGGATGGGTTGCAAATTTTGCCTAAGCTTTTATAAAATTGTAACCCATATTTTTGTAAAGTGTTTTAGTGCTTCAAAATATTTAAAACAGAGGCCATATCATTTATTAAATGCCCTTTTGATTTATGTAAATTTCAAATAAATTCAAAGGCCCCACAAACTTTTTGTGGCTCTGTCAAATATTACAACATTATTATTTGACCAAGTGGCTCATTTTACAAAAGTGCACTGGTGCTAGAAATAAATGAAAGCAGAAGCTTTAAAAAGGTTTTAAAAAGAAAAGGGAAATTTGGGAGGGGCACTGCTGGACTGGGCCTTAAGTGGCAACAAAGAGGCCCAGCCCAGCCTGGCTGGCCCTTCCCTAACCTCCTGCCAGAGGAGGGAGGCCGAACCTCGACGTGCGCGGTGCGCGCCGTCCACTGATACGTCTCCAACGTATCTATAACTTATGAAGTATTCATGCCATGTTTACAATAATTTTATATGATTTTGGTATGATTTTATTAGAACTAACCCGGACTGACGCTGTTTTCAGCAGAACTACCATGGTGTCGTTTTTTTTTTTGTGCAGAAATAAAAGTTCTCAGAATGGGCTGAAAATTTACGGAGAATATTTTTGGAAAATATAAAAAATACTGGAGCAAAAAGATACCGGAGAGGAGTCTCGAGGCAGCCACAAGCCTAGGCGGCGCCCCCCCCTAGGGCACGCCCCCTGGCTTGTGGGCCCCTCGGGAACCCCCTTGACGTGAGACCGACGCATTGGTCACTTGAACAATTCATGAAAGAATATTGAAGGAAGAGATATTCCACATATAAATATACTATCTTGGACATCTTCTATGATTGTGAGCTCATTAATTATTTTCAAACTCGAGCAAATTAGTTAAAATTGGACAAGGAAGACAACTTAATGAGTTATGTTTGGGTATATTTGTATAGAAGTTATATTGCTATGGATCCTCCAACATGTGGTGCTTGCTTCCACCTCATACTAGCCAAAACTTCCGCACCAAGTAGAAATACTACTTGTGCATCCAAACACCCTTAAACCAGTTTTGCCATGAGAGTCCACTATACCTACCTATGGATTGAGTAAGATCCTTCAAGTAAGTTGTCATCGGTGCAAAAAGCAATAAAAATTGCTCCTAAATATGTATGATCTTTTATTGTGAAGGAAAATAAGCATTGTACGAACTTGTGATGGTAAAGAAATAAAAGCGACGGACTGCATAATAAAGGTTGCTATCACAAAGGGCAATACAATGCGACGTTCCTTTGCATTAAGGGTTTGCACATCCGAAAACAAAAAGCGCATGACAACCTCTGCTTCCCTCTGCGAAGGGCCTATCTTTTACTTTCTAGTACTTACCTTTATGCAAGAGTCATGGTGATCTTCACCACTTCCTATATTTTGCCTTTTTCTCTTGGCAAGCGTCATGTGTTGGGGAATGATCTAGACATATATATCCACACAAATATATTTGATCATGAATTATTATTGTTGACAATTATCTATATGATAAATAAGTTGGGAGGCGAAACATTAAGCCCCTATCTTTCTTTGTGTTCAATGGACGCTATTTGTTCTAAAAATATGCTTTGAGTGTCAATAATCATGGAAGACTATATGATAGTTGAGTGTGTGGAATTTGCTAAATCAAAGCTCTTACATAGACCCTTCCTGAAAATAAAATGAATTGGAATTGTTCGATGACTAGGAATACGGTTTGTTAGTTTTCAAGAAACTTTCTGGTCTATACTTTAACATGTGAATAGCTTGTTACTTGATCATGAGAAGTTTTATGAGATGAGCTACTGTTTATGGTTTATATTGATGCTAGAAAAAGTGATTGGAATTATCATTGATCAAACTTGTGCACTTGCTAGCATTCACACTTCATAAATTATTTCTTTTATCATTTACCTACTCGAGGACGAGCAGGAATTAAGCTTGGGGATGCTGATACGTCTACAACGTATCTATAATTTATGAAGTATTCATGCCATGTTTACAATAATTTTATATGATTTTGGTATGATTTTATTAGAACTAACCCGGACTGACGCTGTTTTCAGCAAAACTACCATGGTGTCGTTTTTTTTGTCCAGAAATAAAAGTTCTCGGAATGGGCTGAAAATTTACGGAGAATATTTTTGGAAAATATAAAAAATACTGGAGCAAAAAGATACCGGAGAGGAGTCCCGAGGCAGCCAAAAGCCTAGGGGGTGCCCCCCTAGGGCGCGCCCCCCTGGCTTGTGGGCCCCTCGGGAACCCCCTTGACGTGAGACCAACGCCAAAAATTCCTATAAATACCAAAACCCCCAGAAACAAACCTAGATCGGGAGTTACCCCACCGCAAGCCTCTGTAGCCACGAAAAACCAATCGGGAGCCCGTTCCGGCACCCTGCCGGAGGAGGAAACCATCACCGGAGGCCATCTTCATCATCCCGGCGGTCTACATGACGAGGAGGGAGTAGTTCACCGTCGGGGCTGAGGGTATGTACCAGTAGCTATGTGTTTGATCTCTCTCTCTCGTGTTCTTGAGATGACACGATCTTGATGTACCGCGAGCTTTATTAATATAGATGAATCATATGGAGTTTTCCTCTCTCTATCTTCTTGTGATGAATTGAGTTTTCCCTTTGAAGTTTTCTTATCGGATTGAGTCTTTAAAGGATTTGAGAACACTTGATGTATGTCTTGCGATGGGATATCCGTGGTAACAATGGGATGTTCTATTGATCCACTTGATGTATGTTTTGGTGATCAACTTGCGGGTTCCGTGACCTTGGGAATCTATGCATAGGGGTTGACACACGTTTTCGTCTTGACTCTCCGGTAGAAACTTTGGGGCACTCTTTGAAGTTCTTTGTGTTGGATTGAACATGATGAATCTGAAATTGTGTGATGCATATCGTATAATCAAGCCCATGGGTACTCGTGGTGACATTGGAGTATCTAGGTGACATTAGGGTTTTGGTTGATGTGTATCATAAGGTGTTATTTTAGTACGAACTCTAGGGCTGTTCGTGACACTTATAGGGATAGCTCATAAGATTGATCGGAAAAGATAACTTTGAGGTGGTTTCGTACCCTACAATAATTTCTTCGTTTGTTCTCCACTATTTGTGACTTTGGAGTGAACTCTTTGTCGCACGTGAGGGATTTACATATGATTCAACTATGTCAGTATTGTTGAGAGAACTTGCACTAGTGAAAGTATGAACCCTAGGCCTTGTTTCTAAGCATTGCAATACCGTTTGTGCTCACTTTTATCATTAGTTACCTTGCTGTTTTTATATTTTCAGATTACAAAAACCTATATCTACCATCCATATTACACTTGTATCACCATCTCTTCGCCGAACTAGTGCACCTATACAATTTACCATTGTATTGGGTGTGTTGGGGACACAAGAGACTCTTTGTTGTTTGGTTGCAGGGTTGTTTGAGAGAGACCATCTTCATCCTACGCCTCCGACGGATTGATAAACCTTAGGTCATCCACTTGAGGGACATTTGCTACTGTCCTACAAAGCTCTGCGCTTGGAGGACCAACACGAGTCTACAAGAAGAAGGTTGCGTAGTAGACATCATCCACGAGGCCGATGCCTCCGTGGCGAGCATTTGCGGCTCCCCGTCGCCCTCAAGACCTCCCTGCCCCGACGCCCTAAACCTAACCCTAGAGGCCCCAGAACCCCCCCCCCCTTCCTTGCCTCTCTCCCTCGGATTCGTCCTCGGCCGAGCGCTGCCATGGCTGCGCCGTGGTGAGCTCACGGCCACCGTCCACCTCGAGACGCCCCAGCGTGTCCAGGAGGTCTGCAGTGGACATCTCCCTCTTCCTCTCCTTCCCCTTCGGGCTCCGGTGACCGCCGCTTCGATCTGCGTGGCCCCGAGCTCCCCCGCCCTCCTCGACCTGCTCCCCGTCACCAATGTGAGTGCCATAGACGCCGTAACCGAGCTCGCCTGCTCCGGTCACCGTCGGGAAGGGTCGTCACCGTCGTTTTGGTCGGTCCTCGACCCCCTCTCGTGCATCATTGGATGCGGCACTCCACGCTGGTTCGATTCCGCCGTCCGCCGCTCCGATTGGTCACCGGAGGGTTGCTCCGGTTGACCTCCACTATGTCGGGCTCATCGCCGGCGTGCTCCCAGCGCGTGCGGGCGTTTAAACCGCCAGTGACCCACTGACCTGTGGGGCCTGTCCTAGCTAATAAGCTAATTAGGCGCCAATTAACCCGCTAACAGACACTAACATCGGGCCCACCCCCTTTAATTAAGCATGTGATTAAAAATAACCCCCCCCCCTAATTAGCTACACTCACTGACTGGTGGGGCCCTTCCACTGTTCCAGTGGATAGAGCCGGCCCAGTCAGCTGCTGACTCAGCAGGGGGGGTCCCACCAGTCAGCCTCTGCTGCCTGGCCAGTTGACTTAGTCAACTGGGACCCCCTGGACCCACATGCCGGCCCCGGTTGCACCTCTGGGTGCACTGCACCGGGTGCACCCAGTATTTTAGTTTTATTTTCGAATTTAAATAAATATATAATAATTTCAGAATATTGTTTAATCTTTATAAATTCATATAAAATAATCCGTAGCTCGGATGAAAAAGTTTTATACATGAAAGTTGATTAGAAAAATCCCACGAATCCGAATAAATTGTCCGTTCATATGTCACATGCTCCTAGCATGATGAACATGGACATTTCGCGTTAGGATCATCTGTCCGGTAATGGCCAAAGACCCGGGAAATATCGTCAGATATTTTCCCGCTCCGTCTGCGATGTGCAGTACTATGATTGCTCATCCCTCGCACTGCATATTGCCATGTCATGCATCGTGTTGCATCTGCTTGCTTGTGTTCATTGTTTCTCCCCCCTCTTCTCTCTGGTAGACACCGAGACTGACACTGCCGCCGAGTACGACTACGCCACTGATGATCAGCCTTTTACAGCAGAGCAGCAAGGCAAGCAACCCCCTTGATCATTCTGATATCGCCCATTTCTTTCCCTCTCATGCTTGCATTAGATTTTGCTACTGTTGTAGATAGTTCCTATTCTGATGCATAGCCTGTCTTTGTTAAACTGTTGTTGTACCTACCATTATATTACCTGCTTAGTATAGGTTGATTAGTGATCCCCTATGACCCCTTAGTCCCAGTTGCCCCTGCTTCATCATCGATGACTCGAAGACTCGATCAACCGATCGACTAGCCATGCCCATCACATTCACCGCACACCCCCTTAGTTGTACGACTCTGCAGAGCTACTATCGAGTATTGAGGGTGACACCTCGTAAACTACTCATGATGCTAACTCTGTAGTGTAGCTAGTCGGTAGTGGTTATCGAGGGTGATTCCTCCTTCACCACTCCCGACGATGACTCTGTCGTGCAACACCTCAAGTGTAGACCATCGAGGGTGATTCCTCTCTGGTCACCTTGACGGTTACATCAGGTGGGATCCATCGAGGTGATCCCTCGGGTTTCCCCCTTCGTGTCATGGACACACGGATACCTGGCCTTTACTATTAATACATGTTGAGGTCAGGATGACCTGGAGGGTGTTGGGGTAATAACGACGAGGCGTGGCCGGGCATTCTTGGCCCTTGCCACAAGTCCTCGAGACGGGGCGACAAGACCACATATTGTGGAGCACCGATCATCGCCGCAGTTAGCAAAGCATTAATAGGTTTGGATATGTGATCATCGCCGCACTAACCACCACGCGGGAATAAGTATGGGCACTCTACGTCGTACATTCGCCCAAAAGCTCTTCAGACGTCACCGTTGAGCAGCACGCACCCGAGTGGCCCGCGTAAGCACAGTCTTTGTATAAAGAGGTGCCACGACTGACACCGGCCGTCCACGTAATGCGCATGATTGTGAAGGGAGATTGGCCCATGACCCCTTTGCGATTAGGATGTAGACCGGAGTGTGGCCTTGATACGTCTCCAATGTATCTATAATTTATGTAGTATTCATGCCATGTTTACAATAATTCTATATGATTTTGGTATGATTTTATTAGAAGTAACCCGGACTGACGCTGTTTTCAGCAGAACTACCATGGTGTCGTTTTTTGTGCAGAAATAAAAGTTCTCGGAATGGGCTGAAAATTTACGGTGATTTTTTATGGACCAAAAGAGACCCCTGAAGCACTGGAGCTGGGCCAGGAAGTGATCGAGGAGGCCACAAGCCTGGGGGGCGCGCCCCCCTGGCTTGTTGCCACCTCGAGCACCCCCTTGACGTGATTCCAACGCCAAATATTCTTATAAATACAGAATCTTTCGAAAAGAAACCTAGATCGGGAGTTCCGCCGCCGCAAGCCTTTGTAGCCACGAAAAACCAACCGGGAGCCCATTCCGGCACCCTGCCGGAGGGGGAAACCATCACCGGAGGCCATCTTCATCATCCCGGCGGTCTCCATGACGAGGATGGAGTAGTTCACCCTCAGGGCTGAGCATATGTACCAGTAGCTATGTGTTTGATCTCTCTCTCTCTCTCGTGTTCTTGAGATGACACGATCTTGATGTACCGCGAGCTTTATTGATATCGATGAATCATATGGAGTTTTCCCCTCTCTATCTTCTTGT
The DNA here is from genome assembly GCA_039707655.1 of Elymus sibiricus. Classification (NCBI taxonomy): domain Eukaryota; kingdom Viridiplantae; phylum Streptophyta; class Magnoliopsida; order Poales; family Poaceae; genus Elymus; species Elymus sibiricus. The sequence continues at coordinate 320,142,258 of CM077673.1, forward strand.
GATGAATTGAGTTTTCCCTTTGAAGTTTTCTTATCGGATTGAGTCTTCTAAGGATTTGAGAACACTTGATGTATGTCTTGCGATGGGATATCCGTGGTGAAAATGGGATGTTCTATTGATCCACTTGATGTATGTTTTGGTGATCAACTTGCGGGTTCCGTGACCTTGGGAATCTATGCATAGGGGTTGGCACATGGTTTCGTCTTGACTCTCCGGTAGAAACTTTGGGGCACTCTTTGAAGTTCTTTGTGTTGGATTGAACATGATGAATCTGAAATTGTGTGATCCATATCGTATAATCAAGCCCATGGGTACTCGTGGTGACATTGGAGTATCTAGGTGACATTAGGGTTTTGGTTGATGTGTATCTTAAGGTGTTATTTTAGTACGAACTCTAGGGCTGTTCGTGACACTTATAGGGATAGCTCATATGATTGATCGGAAAAGATAACTTTGAGGTGGTTTCGTACCCTACAATAATTTCTTTGTTTGTTCTCCGCTATTTGTGATTTTGGAGTGAACTCTTTGTCGCACGTGAGGGATTTACATATGATTCAACTATGTCAGTATTGTTGAGAGAACTTGCACTAGTGAAAGTATGAACCCTAGGCCTTGTTTTCAAGCATTGCAATACCGTTTTTGCTCACTTTTGTTACTTGCTACCTTGCTGTTTTTATATTTTCAGATTACAAAAGACTATATCTACCATCCATATTACACTTGTATCACCATCTCTTCGCCGAACTAGTGCACCTATACAATTTACCATTGTATTGGGTGTGTTGGGGACACAAGAGACTCTTTGTTATTTGGTTAAAGGGTTGTTTGAGAGAGACCATCTTCATCCTACGCCTCCCATGGATTTATAAACCTTAGGTCATCCACTTGAGGGAAATTTGCTACTGTCCTACAAAACTCTGCTCTTGTGGCCCAACACGAGTCTACAAGAAGAAGGTTGCGTAGTAGACATCAAGCTCTTTTCTGGCGCCGTTGCCGGGGAGGTGAGTGCTTGAAGGTATATCTTTAGATCTTTCAATTAAATCTTTTAGTTTCTTGTTTTTCACTAGTTTGGTTTTATAAAAGAAAACTACAAAAAAAATGGACTTTAGGTTGCATCAATTGGTTCGTCTTTATAATGTATTTCGTGAAAATGATGGTTTGGAAAATTGTGCTCAATTGGTAGAGGAAGAATTTATGAAAATACTTGATGAGAATTCCTTGAATGGTGAGCATGATAGAAATATTGTTAGTATGAATTTTCTGAATATTCATGATGGTAATGATATGCAAAGCCACAAGCTTGGGGATGCTATGTTTGATGAAGATGATATTTTTAGTGCCCCAAGTTTTGATGAGCAAAACTATTATGATGATACCATGCCTCCTATCTATGATGATTATGATGATGACATGTATGCTATAAAGAGTGATAGTAACCATGAAACTTGTCATCATGATTTTAATATTCAAAGTGGTTATGTCAATCAAGTATCTCATGATAGTTATTTTGTTGAGTTTGATTCCACTATTATGAATGAGAAGAAAATTGCTTATGTGGAGAGTGACAAATTTTCTATGCTTGTGGATCATGAAGATAATGCTTTATGTGATGGTTATGTTGTGAAATTCCTTCATGATGCTACTGAAAATTATTATGAGGGAGGAACATATTCTTGTAGGAATTGCAATAATATCAAGTTTCCTCTCTATGTGTTCAAAGTTTTGAAGTTATGCTTCTTTTGCCTTCCTATGCTAGTTGATTCTTGCTCCCATAAATTGTTTGTTCACAAAATCCCTATGCATAGGAATTGGGTTAGGCTTAAACGTGCTAGTCATATGCTTCATGATGATCTCTTTGTGTTTCAATTCTTATCTTTTTTGTGAGCATCATTGAAATTATCATGCCTAGCTAAAAAGGCATTAAAGAAAAGCGCTTGTTGGGAGACAACCCAATATTTATACCTACTGTTTTTATGTGTACACATGATTAAGCTACTGTATAATCATGTTTTATAGCTTTTGTTTCAATAAAGTGCCAAGTAAAGCCTTTGGGATAGTGTGGATGATGGTTGACTTGATTCTGTGCAAAAACAGAAACTTTTGCTCTCAGTCCAGGAATTTTGTAAATTCACTGGAACGTGCTTTTGATCTGAATTTTTTACACATGATTGATATACAAATTTCCTAGATTTCCCTAATTTTTCAGAATTTTTATAGATAGGGAAGTATGGGTACACTACAGATCTTCACAGACTGTTCTGTTTTTGACAGATTTTGTTTTGCATGCATAGTTTGCTTGTTTTAGTGTTTCTATAGCTTATATTGAGTGATATAAATTATGGGAATGATATAATACAGTAGGTATGATGTGGGAACAATTATGAATCTTGTCTTGACAGTACCTAAAGTGAATGATCTTTGTTTATTATACTAACCCATCTCACGAAGTTCCGTTAAGTTTTGTGTGATTGAAGTTTTCAAGTTTTGGGTGAGACACCGATATGAGAAGAATAAGGAGTGACAAGAATCTAAGCTTGGGGATGCCCAAGGCACCCCCAAGGTAATATCCAAGGAATACTCAAGTGCCTAAGCTTGGGGATGCCCCGGAAGGCATCCCCTCTTTCATCTTCAACACTATCGGTATATCTTACTTGGTGCTATATTTTTATTCGTCACATAATATGAGTTTTGCTTGGAGCGTCATTTTATTTTCTTGTTCTCTGTTAGGTGTTATTTATAATCTTGTTTTTCAATAAAAAGTTCCAAGAATTACCTTAGGATGCTTGCATTGCATGTTTTGATGAGTGCCGTGTAAAAACAGAAACTTTGGCTGTAGTGTTTGAATTTTCATATTTTACTGGAACGTGGAACGTTTCTGAAATTTTTACAAAGTGTTGTCATATAAATTATTTCGAATTTCCTAAATTTTCATAATTGTTTGAGTTACGGAAGTACACTGTTTTCATAAATTGCTACAGACTGTTCTGTTTCGACAGATTGCTGTCATAGTTTTGTTATCTACTTATCCTCTAGTTTCCATAGCCTATATTGGTAGATATAAATTGTGGAAATGATAGTAAACAGTAGATGATGTTTGAAAATTATTGTGCAACTTGTCTTGGCAGTACATAAAGAGTTGATTTATTATTATGTGTACTAACCTATCTCACGAGTTCTTTTTGAGTTTTGTGTGGATGAAGTTTTTGAGAATAGGTGAAACCATGATATGAGAGGATTGAACGATATAAAAAAGCTCAAGCCTGGGGATGCCCAAGGCACCCCAAGTAAATATTTCAAGAAGTCTAAAGCATCTAAGCTTGGGGATGCTACGCATCCCACCTCTCTTCATCAACAATTATCGGTTAGCCTATGTTGAGCCAAAAAATTTATTCGTTCACATGATGCGTGCTATTCTTGGAGTGCTATTTTTCTTTTGCTTGATGTTTAATAAAATACTTAGATCTGAAAACCTTTATTGAGAGAGAGATTCCTCACATAGCTACTTAATCGTTTGACTACTCACTGATCTTCACTTATATCTTTTGAGAGTAGCTTGTCATTTGCTCTAGTGCTACACTTATATCTTTTTGAGCACGGTGTGCTTGGAAACTTTTGTAGAAATCATCTCATGCTTCACTTATATCGTTTTGAGAGATGAAATTTGTATGCTCTTGTACTTCAGTTAAATTTGTTTGAGCTTGCCAAAAAGCAATGGCAATATATGAAACTAGCCCCAAAGTGATAGATATCCAAGGAGGATATAATAAAAACTTTCATGAAGATCATGGGACAAATTAAACTTGATTCCTTGTAATAGTTTTGAAACATGATGATAGTAATATGTGAGTCATGTTAGTGAGTAATTATGCTTAGTAGGAATATTGGTGTTAAGGTTTGTGATTCCCTATGCATGCACGAAAGTCAATAGTTATGCAATGAAGTTACATCCTACTTGTGGTGCATTATTCGGTGTTAGTAATGTTCAATGCTCGCTTATGTGAATTTTCGTTTCTTGGTTGGGTTGCTTCCCAATCTATTTGCTAGCCTTCATTTGTACTAAGTAGAAATACTACTTGTGCATCCAAAATCCTTAAACCAAGTTTTGCCTTATGAGTCCACCATACCTACCTATAAGCGGTATTTCCATGCCGTTCCAAGCAAATTTGTATGTGCCATCTCTAAATCTTGAAAATAAATTTTCTCTTATGTGTGCCCGTACCGCTCATGAAACAATGGGGAGTATCCAATATTTTCTCCATGCTATATGTGTTATTCTCAAGATTAGTGTTTATTCACTTGTCATTGCACGAGAGTGCGGCGGTATAGGGATGCCCATTCCCGAAATGAAAAAGAAAAAATATTTACTTTATGTTGTCAAATAATAAATTTCTTGGAAAGTGTTGGTATGGAAGGCAACCGTGGATACGGCCGCCATGGAAAGTGAAAGTTTGGTGGAAAAAGGAATAAACTTAATTTTCTGTTTGGGAACCGCCTATGATATATCTATCATGGAAAGTATTGTGAGCTACTTTGTCGTTTTCGTTGACAGGAAAAGCATGCCACCCAAAATATTTTCTCTCTCTCAATTTAAAACTTTGAGCTCTGGCACCTCTACAAATCCCTACTTCCCTCTGCGAAGGGCCTATCTATTTACTTTATGCATTTTTTATTTTTTCTTTGAGTCTCCATCTTCTCTTATAAGCACCAACTAGGGGGCACTATGATTGTACTTGAGCATTGGGCATAGCTAATATTTGAGTGTGTTTCACGAATGGATCAATAATTGAGCATGATGGGCTAGGGATAACTTTCTTTAGTGTTGATATTTTGAAAGACATGGTTGCTTGTTGACATGCTTGAGTATTGAAGTCATTATGTTAAAACTAGACTATTTCTTTGAATCATTTACAAGTCCAAATGTCCGTGCTATACAAAGAAGAAAAGAATATGATGAAAATGTTAAGTAGCATTCACACTTCATAAATTATTTCTTTTATCATTTACCAACTCGAGGACGAGCAGGAATTAAGCTTGGGGATGCTGATACGTCTCCAACGTATCTATAATTTATGAAGTATTCATGCCATGTTTACAATAATTCTATATGATTTTGGTATGATTTTATTAGAACTAACCCGGACTGACGCTATTTTCAGCAGAACTACCATGGTGTCGTTTTATGTGCAGAAATAAAAGTTCTCGGAATGGGCTGAAAATTTACGGTGATTTTTTATGGACCAAAAGAGACCCCCGAAGCACCGGAGCTGGGCCAGGAAGTGATCGAGGAGGCCACAAGCCTGGGGGGCGCCCCCCCCCCCCCCCCCTAGGGCGCGCCCCCCTGGCTTGTCGCCGCCTCGAGCACCCCCTTGACGTTATTCCAACGCCAAATATTCTTATAAATACAATAACTTCCAAAAAGAAACCTAGATCGGGAGTTCCGCCGCCGCAAGCCTCTGTAGGGCATATTTCCGACAGTCTCCCACTTGCACTAGAGTCAATAATCTAGTTCACATCACCATGTGTTTTACATTGTTATGAATCTAACACCCAATGAGTTTTGGGGTTCGATCATGCTTTGCATGTGAGAGAGGTCTTTAGTCAACGGGTCTGCGACACTCAGATCCGTGTGTACTTTGCAAATCTCTATGTCATACTGTAGACACTGCTACCACACTCCACTTGGAGCTATTCCAAATGGCTGCTCCACTATACGTATCCGGATTGCTACTCAGAGTCATCCGGATTGGTGTTAAAGCTTGCATCGACGTAACCCTTTACGACGAACTCTTTATCACCTCCATAATCGAGAAATATTTCCTTAGTCCTCTAGTTACTAAGGATAATCTTGACCGCTGTCCAGTGGTCCACTCCTAGATCACTCTTGTACCCCTTGACAGACTCATGGCAAGGCACACACACAGGTGCGGTACATAGCATGGCATACTATACAGAGCCTATGGATAAGGCATAGGGGACGACCTTCGTCCTTTCTCTTTCTTCTGCCGTGGTCGAGCTTTGAGTCTCACTCAACTCCACACCTTACAAATCAGGCAAGAACTCTTTCTTTGACTGATCCATTTTGAACTCTTTCAAAATCTTGTCAAGGTATGTACTCATTGAAAGTTTTATCAGACGTCTTGATCTACCTCTATAGATCAAGATGCCCAATATTTAAGTAGCTTCATTACAGGTTTTCCTTTGAAAAACTCCTTTTCAAACAACCCTTTATGCTTTCCAGAAATTCTACATCATTTCCGATCAACAATATGTCATCCACATATACTTATCAGAAATTCTATAGTGCTCCCACTCACTTTATTGTAAATACAAGTTTCTCATAAACTTTGTATAGACTCAAAAACTTTGATCACCTCATCAAAGCGTATATTCCAACTCCGAGATGCTTGCTCCAGTCCATAGAAGGATCACTGGAGCTTGCATATATTTTAGCATCCTTAGAACTGACAAAACCTTCCGGTTGTATCACATACAACCTTTCCTCACGGATACCGTTAAGGAAATGATGTTTTGACATCCATCTGTCAGATTTCATAATCGAAAAATGCAGCAACTGCTAACATAATTCCAACAGACTTTAGCATCGCTATGGGTGAGAAAGTCTCATCGTAGTCAACTCCTTGAACTTGTGAAAAACCCTTTGCCACAAGTCGAGCTTTATAGACGGTGACATTACCGTCCGCGTCCATCTTCCTTTTAAAGATCCATTTGTTCTGAATGGCCTTTCGCCCTTCAGGTAATACTTCCAAAGCCCATACTTTGTTTTCATACATGGATCCCATCTCGGATTTCATGACCTCTAACCATTTCTCGGAATCCGGGCCCATCATCGCTTCTCCATAGCTCGTAGGTTCGTCGTTGTCCAACAACATGACCTCTAAGACAGGGTTGCCGTACCACTTAGGAGCAGTACACATCCTTGTCAACCTACGAGGATCGATAGTAACTTGATCCGAAGCTTCATGATCATCATCATTAACTTCCTCTTCAACTGATGTAGGCTCTACAGAAACATCTTTCTGCGCTGCGCTACTCTCAGGTTGAAGTAAAGGTTCAACAACCTCATCAAGTTCTATCTTCCTCCCACTCAATCTTTCGAAAGAAACTCTTTCTCGAGAAAGGACCCGTTTTAGCAACAAACACTTTGTGCTTGGATCTAAGATAGAAGGTTTACCCAACTGTTACGTTAGGGTATTCTATGAAGATGCATTGGTCTGCTTTGGGTTCGAGCTCATTAGGTGAAAACCCTTTTTCACATAAGCGTCGCAGCCCCAAACATTAAGAAATGACAGCTTAGATTTCCGCCAAACCAAAATTCATACGGTGTCATCTCAACGGACTTAGATGGTGCCCCTTTTAAAGTGAATGTGGTTGTCTCTAATGCATAACCCCAAAACGATAGTGGCAAATCGATAAGAGACATCATAGTACGCACCATATCCAATAGAGCACGACTACGACGTTCGGACACACCATCACACTATGGTGTTCCAGGTGGCGTGAGTTGTGAAACAACTTCCACATTGTCTTAAGTTGTATACCAAACTCGTAACTCAGATATTTGCCTCTACGATCATATCGTAGATATTTTATCTTCTTGTCACGATGATCTCAAACTTCACTCTGAATTTGTTTGAACTTTTCAAATGTTTCAGACTTGTGTTTCATTAAGTAAATATCCCCATATCTACTCAAATCATCAGTGAAGGTAGGAAAATAATGATATCCACCGCACGCTACAACACTCATTGGACCGAATACATCAACATGTATCATTTCCAATAAGTCACTTGCCCGCTCCATCATACCGGAAAACGGGGTCTTAGTCATCTTGCCCATGAGGCATGGTCCGCATGTCTCAACCGATTCGAAATCGAATGAGTCCAAAGATCCATCAGCATGGAGTTTCTTCATGCATTTTACACCAATATGACATTTAGCGGCAGTGCCACAAGTATGTCGTACTATCATTATTAACTTTGTATCTTTTGGCATCAATATTATGAACATGTGTATCACTACGATCAAGATTCAATAAACCATTCTCATTGGGTGCATGACCATTGAAGGTATTATTCATGTAAACAGAATAACCATTATTCTCTAACTTGAATGAATAACCGTATTGCAATAAACATGATCTAATCACGTTCATGCTCAACGCAAACACCAAATAACATTTATTTAGGTTCATCACTAATCCCGAAGGTAGAGAGAGCGTGCGATGGTGATCACATCAACCTTGGAAATACTTCCAACACTCATCGTCACCTCGCCCTTAGCTAGCCTCCGTTTATTCCGTAGCTTTTATTTCGAGTTACTAACATTTAGCAACCGAACCGGTATCCAATACCCAAGTGCTACTAGGAGTACCAGTAAGGTACACATCAATAACACGTATATCAAATATACTTCTGTCGACGTTGCCAGCCTCCTTATCTACCAAGTATCTAGGGTTGTTCCGCTTCAGCGACCGTTCTCCTCATAATAGAAGCACTTAGTCTCGGGTTTGGGTTCAACCTTGGGTTTCTTCACTGGAGCAGCAACTGGCTTGCCACCCATGAAGTTTCCCTTCTTGCCCTTGCCCTTCTTGAAACTAGTGGTTTCACTAACCATCAACACTTGATGCTCCTTCTTGATTTCTACCTTCGCGGTGTCAAACATCGCGAATAGCTCGGGGATCATTATTTCCATCCCTGGCATTATATAGTTCATCACGAAGCTCTAGTAGCTTAGTGACAGTGACTTGGAGAACTATATCAATCACTATCTTATCTGGAAGATCAACTCCCACTCGATTCAAGCGATTGTAGCACCTAGACAATCTGGGCACAAGCTCACCGATTGAGCTATTCTCCTTCATCTTGCAGGCAAAGAATCTTGTTGGAGGTCTCATACCTCTCAACACGGGCACGAGCCTGAGATCCCAATTTCAGCTCTTAGAACATCTCATATGTTCCGTGACGTTCAAAACGTTTTGGATCCTCAATTCTAAGCTGTAATGCATGACGCACTGAACTATCAAGTAGTCATCAGAACGTGCCTGTTAGATGTTCACAACATCTACAGACGACGCTTGAAGGGGTGGCGCACCGAGCGGTGCATTAAGGACATAAGCCTTCTGTGCAGCAATGAGGACAATCCTCAGATCACGGACCCAGTCCGCATTATTGCTACCATCATCTTTCAACTCTATTTCTCTAGGAACATATAAAAATTCAAGGGAGCTACAGCGCGAGCTAGTAATCTACAACATAATTTGCAAAGACATTTTGACTATGTTCATGATAATGAGTTTAGTTAATCATATTACTTAAAAACTCCCACTCAAATTGACATCCCTCCGGTCATTCGAGTGTCACATGATCCAAATCCACCAACTCAAGTCCGATCATCACGTGAGTTGAGGTGGTTTCAATGGTGAACATCTTCATGTTGATCATATCTACTATATGACTCATGTTCGACCTTTCGGTCTCTTGTGTTCTGAGGCCATGTTTGTACATGCTAGGCTCGTCAAGTTTAACCCGAGTGTTCCTCACGTGCAACACTGGCTTGCACCCGTTGTATGCGAACGTAGAGTCTATCACACTCGATCATCACGTGGTGTCTCGAAACGACGAACTTTCGCAACGGTGCACACTCGGGGAGAACACAATTTATCTTGAAATTTAAGTGAGGGATCACCTTATAATGCTACCGTCGTCCTAAGCTAAATAAGATGCATAAAAGGATTAACATCACATGCAAATCATAAGTGACATGATATGGCCATGAACTTGTGCTTTTGATCTCCATCTTCAAAGCACCGGCATGATCTCCATCGTCACCGGCATAACACCATGATCTCCATCATCTTGATCTCCATCAATGTGTCGCCATGAGGTTGTCGCGCCGACTGTTGCTTCCACGACTATTGCTAACTCATAGCGATATAGTAAAGCAAAAATGGCGAAAATAATTAAAGACAACCCTATGGCTCCTGCCGGTTGCCGTACTCATCGACATGCAAGTCGTGATATTCTATACAATACATGATCATCTCATACATCACATATATCTCATCATGTAATTGGCCATATCACATCACAACATACCCTGCAAAAACAAGTTAGACGTCCTCTAATTGTTGTTGCAAGTTTTACGTGGCTGCTACGGGTATCTAGCAAGAACAATTCTTACCTACGCAAAAACCACGACGGTGATACAAAAATTGCTATTCAACCTTCTCAAGGACCGCCTTTGTCAAATCCGATCCGACTAAAGTGGGAGAAACAGACACCCGCCAGCCATCTTTATGCAACGAAGTTACATGTCAGTTGATGGAACCGGTCTCTCGTAAGCGTACGAGTAATGTTGGTCCGGGCCACTTCATCCCACAATACCGCCGAATCAAGAAAAGACCAAGGGAGGAAGCAATCTGAATATCAACGCCCACAAACTCCTTTGTGTTCTACTCGAGATCTCATCTACACATAGACCTAGCTCTGATACCACTGTTGGGGAACGTTGCATGGGAAACAATAAATTTCCTACGCACACGCAAGATCTATCCATGGTGATGAGAATCTACGAGAGGGAGAGTGGAACTACATACCCTTGTAGATCGCTAAGCGGGAAGCGTTAAGAAATGCGGTTGATGTAGTCGAACGTCTTCGCGATCCAAATCGCCGAGCGTCCCGCGATCCCATCACAATCCATCTCGCGATCCAATCTCGATATGTCTCGCGATCCCATCATGATCCGTCTTGCGATCCAATCTCGATCCGTCCCGCGATCAAATCACGAATCGTCTCGCGATCCTGATCACGGTCCTTCCGATCTAGCGCCGAACGGACGGCACCTCCGCGTTCAGCACACGTACAGCTCGATGACGATCTCCGCCTTCTTGATCTAGCAAGAGGGAGTGGAGAGGTAGAAGAGTTCTCCGACGGCGCGACGGCGCGGCGGCGATGGTGGTGGAACAATTCCGGCAGGGCTTCGCTTAAGCACCTAGAGGAGAAACCGATCTAGATGAAGTAGAGGGAGCACGTGGCAATTAGGGTTAGCTCTCCCCTCTAAATCCTCTAGTATATATAGGAGGGAGGGAGGGGAGGAGGCAGCCTCAAACCCTCAAGGTTTGGCCGAAATTGGAGGTGGAGGAGTCCTACTCCAATCCTATTAGGAGTAGGATTCTTCCTCTCCACTTGGAAACCCTTTCCACCTTTCCTCCTTTGGATTTTTTCCACCCAAAGCCACATGGGCCTTAGTGGGGGGGGGATTAGGCCTGCCCACTAGGGGCTGGTTTGACTCCTCCCACAGCCCATGAGGTCCTTTGGGTCGAGACACCCCTCCCGATGGTCCCCGGTACCCCTCCCGGCACTCCCGGTACACTAACGAAATACTCGAAACTTTTCCGGTGACCAAAACAGGACTTCCTATATATCAATCTTTACCTCCGGACCATTCCAGAGCTCCTTGTGATGTCCAGGATCTCATCCGGGACTCCGAACAACCTTCGGTCACCACCATACATAACTCTACTATACCGAAACGTCACCGAACCTTAAGTGTGCAGACCCTGTGGGTTCGAGAACTATGTAGACATGACCAAGACACCTCTACGGTCAATAACCAATAGCGGGACCTGGATGCCCATATTGGTTCCTACATATTCTACGAACATCTTTATCGGTTGAACCTCTATGTCAAGGATTCAGTTAATCCCGTACGTTGTTCCCTTTGTTCTTCGGTATGTTACTTGCCCGAGATTCGATCGTCGGTATCTCTATACCTAGTTCAATCTCGTTACCGGCAAGTCTCTTTACTCATTCTGTAATACAAGATCCCGTGGCTAACACTTAGTCACATTGCTTGCAAGGCTTATTGTGATGTTGTATTACTGAGTGGGCCCTGAGATACCTCTCCGTCACACGGAGTAACAAATCCCAGTCTTGTTCCATGCCCACTTAACAGACACCCTCGGAGATACCTGTAGAGCATCTTTATAGTCACCCAGTTACGTTGTGACGTTTGATACACACAAGGTATTCCTCCGGTGTCAGTGAGTTGCATGATCTCATGGTCATAGGAACAGATACTTGACATGCAAAAAACTATAGCAATAAACTGACACGATCATATGCTATGTTTATAGTTTGGGTCTTTTCCATCACATCATTCTCCTAATGATGCGATCCCGTTATCAAATGACATCTCATGTCTATGGCCAGGAAACCTTGACCATCTTTGATCAACGAACTAGTTAACTAGAGGCATACTAGGGACACAGTGTTGTCTATGTACCCACACATGTATTTGAGTTTCCAATCAATACAATTATAGCATGGATAATAAACGATTATCACGAACAAGGAAATATAATAATAAACAATTTATTATTGCCTCTAGGGCATATTTCCAGCAAACTCTTTGTCGCACGTGAGGGATTTACATATGATTCAACTATGTCAGTATTGTTGAGAGAACTTGCACTAGTTAAAGTATGAACCCTAGGCATTGTTTTCAAGCATTGCAATACCGTTTTTGCTCACTTTTGTTACTTGCTACCTTGCTGTTTTTATATTTTCAGATTACAAAAACCTATATCTACCATGCATATTACACTTGTATCACCATCTCTTCGCCGAACTAGTGCACCTATACAATTTACCATTGTATTGGGTGTGTTGGGGACACAAGAGACTCTTTGTTATTTGGTTGCAGGGTTGTTTGAGAGAGACCATCTTTATCCTACGCCTCCCACGGATTGATAAACCTTAGGTCGTCCACTTGAGGGAAATTTGCTACTGTCCTACAAAACTCTGTGCTTGGAGGCCCAACACGAGTCTACAAGAAGAAGGTTGCATAGTAGACATCAGGCCTCTCTGTTAAGCCTAGGTAGGACTATGGCGTGTGGATCAGCCGAGGTCGGGCATTACCCGAGCAAGTGTGTCCGACCGAAGTTAATCGAGCGTGTTGGCCAAGTTGGTGCTCCCCTGCAGGGAAATATATCTATTCGAATAGCCGTGTCCGCGATAACGGACACTCGGAGTTGTATCCTGATCTTACAACTAGAACTGGAGATTTTGAAAGAATGTGTTGGCTCCGGGATTGCTTTCTCGCAGGAAGTCTAGGAAGAATCTCTGGGCAAGGTTAAATAAAACTTGCTACTTTAATTATGCTAATCTGCACTCTTCTAATGCTGCAAGACCCTGAAGATGCTAGTCTTCGATAGGACTAGGCCTTCTCCTCTATCCTGGCATTTCTGCACTTAGTCCAAAGATATAACCCCATTCCTTTGATATTGATGCATATTCTAGTATAGTTCTAATATAAGTCTTGCGAGTACTTTGGATGAGTACTCACCGCTGCTTTGCTCCCCCTTTTCCCCTTGATACATTACTGCGATCAGATGACGGAGCCCAGGAGGCGTATGATCCCACCGACGACCACTACTACACCGACGGAGCGTACTACTACGTGGAGGCCGCCCCCGACCAGCAGTAGGGTAGGAGGCCTTGCCTCATTCGATCCGTTGCTTATGTTTGTGCTAGCCTTCTTAAGGCAAACTTGATTACTTATCTTTGTACTCAGATAATATTTACTTCCGCTGAATCGTTTGAATTTGATCATATGTATTCGAGCCCTCGAGGCCCCTGGCTTGTAATATGAAGCTCGTATGACTTTAATTTGTGTCTGGAGTTGGGTTGTGATATCTTCCCGTGAGTCCCTAATCTTGGTCATACGCATTTGCGTGTATGATTAGCGTACGATCAAAATGGGGGCGTCACAAGTTGGTATCAGAGCCGACTGCCTGTAGGTAGCCCCCTTTCCAACTCCTCAGTCGAAGTTGAGTCTAGTCATTGAAAAACTTTTACTAAAATTATTGTGTGGCTTACGGGCCCACATCTCAATCGGGTGGTATTAGGATCTTTTATTCCTCTTCTATATTCTAGGACTCTGATCTCTCTTCTATTCGGGTTAAATGATTTTACTAACTCTAACCTGGAGAGCCGCTTTTCGACAATTGTTATCTTTTGAAGATATGATGCACCCACTATCTTTTGACATCTTTGAACCTCCTTGTTATAGATGCGTCCCTCTAGGCAGCTTGTTCGTCTGGCGATGGCTGTCGATGCGACTGGGTTCCCGGCCATTCTGGTCGACCTGTTGAACAGACTGGGATATCGATGGTACCCCGAGTACACTGTTTACAAGGACTATCACCAGTTTAATCAGGAGCAGTATGAAGCTGTGATGGTTATCTGGGATCGGCGTGACCAAGTGGCTCATTTTACAAAAGTTCACTGGTGCTAGAAATAAATGAAAGCAGAAGCTTTAAAAAGGTTTTAAAAAGAAAAGGGAAATTTGGGAGGGGCACTGCTGAACTAGACCTTAAGTGGCAACAGGGAGGCCCAACCCAGCCAGGCTGGCCTTTACCTAACCTCCCGCCAGAGGGGGGAGGCCGAGACTCGGTGTGCGCGCTGCGAGCCGTCCACGCGATCGATGCCTCCGTGGCGAGCATCCACGGCTCCCAGTCGCCCTCAGTAACCCCTCCCCCCCCCCCCCCCGACGCCCTAACCCTAACCCTAGAGCCCCCAGAACCCCCCTCCTTGCCTCTCTCCCTTGGATTTGTCCTCGGCCGAGCACTGCCATGGCTGCGCCGTGGTGAGCTCACGGCCACCGTACAACTCGAGACGCCCCAGCGTGTCCAGGTGGTCCGCAGTGGACAACTCCCTCTTCCTCGCCAATGGATCGGGGCCGAGACGCTCCATCATCGTTGCCCGGGTCCTCTTCTTCCCCTTCGGGCTCCGGCGACCGCCACTTCGATCTGCACCGCCCTGAGCTCCCCTGCCCTCCTTGACCTGCTCCTCCTCACTGCTGTGAGCGCCGCCTCGAAACCCCCTCTCTCTCACGCGATTCGTGGTCGTAGACGTCGTAGCCGAGGTCACCTCCTCCGGTCGCCGTCGGGAAGGGTCGCCGTCGTTCTGGTCGGTCCCCGACCACCTCGCGTGCATCATTGGATGCGGCGCTCCGCGCTGGTTCGATTCCACTGTCCGCCGCTCCGTTTGGTCATCGAAGGGCTGCTCCGATTGACCTTCGTTGTGTCGGGCTCGTCGCCGGCGTGCTCCCAGCGCGCGCGGGCGTTTAAACCGCCGGTGACCCATTGACCAGTGGGGCCCGTCCTAACTAATAGGGTAATTAGGCACTAACTAACCCACTAATAGACACTCACATCGGGCCCCACCCCCTTTTATTAAACATGTGATTAAAAATACCCCCCCCTAATTAGCTACAATCACTGACTGGTGGGGCCCTTCCACTGTTCCGGTGGATAGGGTCGGCCCAGTCAGCTGCTGACTCAGCAGGGGGGTCCCACCAGTCAGCCTTTGCTGACTGGCCATTTGACTGAGTAACCTGGGACCCCCTGGACCCACATGCCAGCCCCTGTTGCACCTCTGGGTGCACTGCACCGGGTGCACCCAGTATTTTAGTTTTAATTTCGAACTAAAATAAATATATAATAATTTTAGAATATTCTTTAATCTTTATAAATTCATATAAAATAATTCGTAGCTTGGATGAAAAAGTTTTATACATGAAAGTTGATTAGAAAAATCCCACGAATCTGAATACGCCGTCCGTTCATCTATCACATGCTCCTAGCATGATGAACATGCACATTTCACGTTAGGATCATCTGTCCGGTAATGGCCAAAAGACCCGAGAAATATCGTTAGATATTTTCCCGCTCCGTCTGCGACATGTAGTACTGCGATAGCTCATCCCTAGCACTGCGTATTGCCATGTCATGCATCATGTTGCATCTGCTTGCTTGTATTTATTGTTTCTTCCCCCCTCTTCTCTCCAGTTGATACCGAGATTGACGCTGCCGCCAGGTATGACTACGCCACTGACGATTAGCCTTTTGCAGCAGAGCAGCAAGGCAAGCAACCCCCTTGATCATTCCGATATCGCCCATTTCTTTCCCTCTCATGCTTGCATTAGATTTTGCTACTCTATTAGATAGTTCATATTTTGATGCATAGCAAGTCTTTGTTAAACTGCTATTGTACCTACCATTATATTACCTGCTTAGTATAGGTTGATTAGTGATCCCCTATGACCCCTTAGTCCCAGTTGCCGCTGCTTCATCATCGACGACTCGATCAACCGATCGACAAGCCATGTCCGTCACATTCACCGCATACCCCCTTAGTTTTATGACTCTGCAGAGCTACTATCGAGTACCGAGGGTGACACCTCGTAAAGTACTCATGATGCTAACTCTATAGTGTAGCTAGTCGGTAGTGGTTATCGAGGGTGATTCCTCCTTCACCACTCCCGACGATGACTCTGTCGTGCAACACCTGAAGTGTAGACCATCGAGGGTGATTCCTCTCTGGTCACCTTGACGGTTACATCGGGTGGGATCCATCGAGGTTGATCCCTCGGGTTTCCCCCTTGGTGTCATGGACACACGGATACCTGGACTTTACTACTGATACATGTTGAGGTCAGGATGGCCTGGAGGGTGTTGGTGTAATAACGATGAGGCGTGGCCGGGCATTCTTGGCCCTTGCCACAAGCCCTCGAGACGGGGCGACAGGACCACATATCGTGGAGCACCGATTGTCGCCGCAGTTAACAAAGCATTAATGGGTTTGGATATGTGATCTGAGAAGGCCTCTGGCATGTTTCACACTAACCACCACGCGGGAATAAGTATGGGCACTCTACGCCGTACATTTGCCCGAAAGCTCTTAAGACGTAGCAGTTGAGCGGCACGCACCTGGGTGGCCCGCGTAAGCACCATCTTTGTATAAAGAGGTGCCAGGACTGACACCGGCCGTCCATGTAACGCGTAGGATTGTGAAGGGAGATTGGCCTATTACCCCTTTGCGATTAGGATGTAGACCGGCGTGTGGCCTCTCTTTTGAGCCTAGGTAGGACTACGGCGTGTCGATCAGCCGAGGCCGCGCATTACCCGAGCAAGTGTGTCCGGCCGGAGTTAATCGAGCGTGTTGGGCAAGTTGGTGCACCCCTGTAAGGAAGTATATCTATTCGAATAGCCGTGTCCGCGGTAACGGACGCTCGGAGTTGTATCCTGATCTTACAACTAGAACTGTAGATTTTTAAATGAATGTGTTGGCTCCGGGATAGCTTTCTCGCAGGAAGTCGAGGAAGAATCTCTAGTCAAGGTTAAATAAAACTTGCTACTTTAATTATGATAATCTGCACTCTTCTAATGTTGCAAGACCCTGAAGATGCTAGTCTTCGATAGGACTAGGCCTTCCCCTCTATTCTGGCATTTCTGAAGTCAGTCCAAAGATATAACCACATTCCTTTGATACTGATGCATATTCTAGTATAGTTCTGATATAAGTCCTGCGAGTACTTTGGATGAGTACTCACCGCTGCTTTGCTCCCCCTTTTCCCCTTGATACGTTACATCGATCAGATGACCGAGCCGAGGAGGCGTATGATCCCACCGACGACCACTACTACACTGACGGAGCCTACTACTACGTGGAGGCCGCCCCCGACCAGCAGTAGGATAGGAGGTTCCCAGACAGGAGGCCTTGACTCGTTCGATCCGTTGCTTATGTTTGTGCTAGCCGTCTTGAGGCGAACTTGATTACTTATGTTTGTACTCAGATAATATTTTCTTCCGCTGACTCGTTTGAATTTGAGCTTATGTATTCGAGCCCTCGAGGCCCCTGGCTTGTAATATGAAGCTTGTATGACTTTAATTTGTGTCTAGAGTTGTGTTGTGATATCTTCCCGTGAGTCCCTAATCTTGGTTGTATGCATTTGCGTGTATGATTAGTGTACGATCAAAATGAGGGCATCACACTACTTAACCATACCTCATCCATTAAGCTTTGCTAGTCTTGATACCCTTGGTAATGAGATGCTGAGTCCCCGTGGCTCACAAATTACTACAACAATTGGTGCAGGTATAGGTAATGTGATGAGTTGACGTGAGAGCAATGCTTGTTTCTATTTGGAGTTCTTCTTATTCTTCATCGATCATATGATGGGTTCTCGGTCGACAACATGGGATTAGCAGGGTGGCGTCTTCTTCTTTTTGTTTGATTTCATCTGTAGTCGGATCCAGCTCTTCTGTATGATGATTGCTACGTATTGGTGTATTGGAATATTCATGTTGTAGCTTGTGGCGAGCATAAGCCAACTCCATATACTCGTCTCTTCTTTACATGTATTGTGACGATTTCCATTCTTACAAAGCGACCCAAAATGCGCTTCTATCCTTATCAAGACCCTCAAGCCGTCGCGAGGATAGTACTGCATTTTGGGTGTGACAAGTTGGTATCAGAGCAGTACCAACCTAGGAGCCCCCTTGATTGATCGGAACTTGGTCGTTGTCGTGTCTAGAAAAAAAACTATATTTTGATAGTTATATATTGGAGAGTAGGAATTCTTTTTACTCCTCTTCCCTTCGTCGCTCTGGTCAGGAATTGTGACGTAGGAGTTTTGATTCTATCCCTCTTTTCACTCAAAAACTTTTAGGTTCATGCGGGTATTTTGGAACCTATACGATGTCGTTGTGATCAGAATTCTGTTCTTCGTGCCTCCCGTTTGAATGGATTGGACTTGGGGTGTTGAGCTCCAAGGTTTTCTTGTCACATTAGCTATCGTTCAGTTTCCTTAGTATCTAAGGACGAAGATTTTATAAATTGCTTCAATATTATTTATGGCGAGAGGAGTCTGACGCCACCCAGTACTAGAGAGTGCTATCAGATGTACGGCCATATTTAGTATCATTGCAATTACAAGGGTCTGAGGTAGATGGATTTCCAAGGTCTCTTTTTATGTGTTGACGAATGTGATACATTGGAGAGTAGTATCATGCTAGGAGTTGAGTGATGGATTTTGCTACTTGTATCCGTTGGACCAGATTGAATAACCAGAAAATTTCGGGAGTTCTTAGGTGGGAATTCAAGTAGTTGCCTAGGTTTATCTTTCAACAAATGCATGATGTGAGGTTGGGGTTCGACACCTAGTGGTTCGCTTGTTCACGGTCTTTCTTACATTGGTTCTCATTGTGACTTAAAGAGTCCTTATAGCTTTGCTACGAATCGGGGACACTTCGGTCATGTGCACTGCCTTGTGCATGATGGCTACTGTACAATCAAGACCGTGCGAGCCTTACCACGAAAATATCGAGCAAAATCTCTATTATTTGTTTGTTTCCAGCTTAATTCACAAGCCTCATCCTTTGTTTTGTTAGAGTATGGTAATTCGAGTTGCTTCGATGTCAAATGATGATTTCATATCTTTCCTAAGCGGTGTTCTCATATTTTCTATGCGAGTGCTAATTCTCTTAATCAATCGGAATTTTCATGTCAAGTCTTTTCCCAACCAGTGTGCTTCTCTTCAAGTTAATCCGGTCCATTTCAACATTTGCAAGATCATTCTTAGTTTTCTCAACGGAGTTCTTTTCACCCGTCCCAAGTTGTCTTTGTTTTGCCCGCCCTCCCACCCTTTTTCTTTCGAAGCCAGACATCATGAATCAAGTGCCTTTTCTATTCATGTGATGCTTCCGCTATCTTTTCGTCCATATTGTATCTGGTGATTCATTGTGAAGATGCTCGTGTGCTAAGTTCATCATTCTTTGTTCTAGTTCTTCTCCGGTGAATTCAATTCAAGTTTTCAGTGTTCATCATATCATTTTCATTCATAAATCCTTTTTCATGTCAGAAGTTCATATCCAAGCCTCTCTTGTTTATTCACCTCTCTCTATTCCATCCGGAGTAATAAAGATATCTAAGTAGATTCGTTTTCCCGTTCAAAATCCGTTCAAGTTATTTAGAGGCTCTCAACCTTATCAAGTTTTTAATTCGTACCGGTACAATCTCTCCTTCTAAGCAATCGTTTGAATCGTGTTCTCTTTGAGTGGGCCCATAACCCACATGTTCTTCTCTAGGATCCTACCTGGCCTTTCTAATATTGTTCCCGAAGTTTCTTCTCAAATCTTTCTTTGAGTCTGATGTAAGAATGGATGCCGTCGGTCAGATGCTTACTCCAAGATCGCTTTAAATTATTTTCATCATTGTCCCAACCATTCTATTCTTATTATTCCGGAGTATCTCAGTAATTCTTGGTGGTGTTCATCATCATCATTTTCATCTTGGAAGACCGAGGGAGAGTTTTCCCTTAAATCTTTATTTGTTCTCATGGAGATTCGTGGTTCAAGCTTGTTGCTATCCTCATGAATTGTTTCCATTCATGGGAGTTCTTTTCAATTCCGATTATCCGGAGATCCGTCATTTTGGAAGAATCCTTCATTCTCAGCTTTCAGTTTTCGTTCCCAAATGATCGTCAATTGTTGTCTCTCCGTTCATCTCTCAATCTTTCCGGGGCTTCGTTCAAGTTTTCTCTAGTCGGATCATGGTCTCTTCGTTCTCATGTATCCCAACTCATTCGTAGCATCATCATTCATTTGCAAATTCTATTCGATGTTTAGTGCAAAACTTCTTCAAGTTAGTGTTATCTCTCTTCAATCTTTTCAACAAGAACAAGTAGTATGCCAAATCCCTTGATTGTCATCAATTTAACTTGATGAAGGATAAGCCTAACGTAATTCTTATTCTTGTTTCATCAACGTGATTTCAATCCTTCTTCCGGAGTTTTTAAGATATCAAATTATCGGTTCCATGTTCTTCATCTTCTCTTTTCTGGAGTTCCAAGCATTATCAATTATCTCGTCTTGAGGCTCTATCTAAATCTTTGCAGTGCTTCTATCGTGTTCATTTCAACCAAAAATTGTTTTGATCATCATTTAATTTCAGAGTTCTTTCAAGACGTTCTTCATGATGGTTCGCTAAGGATATAATTCATTCTCGAAGTATTCTTCAAGATTATTCTTGTTGGAAGATATCAAGTATTCTTTGTCTTGCATTTCAAAGTGCGGTCCATTTCTCCCTTATCTTTTGAAGATGGTGTTATATCATTCATGATTCACAAGGAGTCTCGAAGTGAATTTGTCAAGAATGTGATATGTAACAATCATTTCTTTCTCAGAGTTATCTAGGATTAGATTTCACCTAAAGCCTTTCATAAAGATTGTTGCTATTATGGTGCTTGTCAATGATCCAAGTATTCTTTAATCCTCTCGGGTAAAGAAGTATTCATCTCCTTGTTGATCTCAATCAAATAAATTGTTTCCGTTAGTGGCAAGTTGTCACCTCGTAATTTTGAGATGTTTTACATAAGCCCACAACAAGCTTATTATTTTCATTATTGATTCTCCAACAACTCCTTCCAATCCTTCTTTGTAAGGATGCTTTTCAAACTCAATTGTGGTAGAAGTTATCATTTCCTTCTCCGTTATTTTCGTTCGAACGATCTAGCTTCTACTCTTTTCTTCTGGAGGCATTGTGATGTTGAACTGTCCGACCCATCGTATCGTTTTGTCAAGATCGTGTTCTTTTCCTTCTTATCCATTTAACCAGAGTGTTGTGTTCTCTTTTCATGTTCTTTTCATATTATCAAGTTTGCCACTCTTTTCAACTGAAGTGCTGCCCAAATTCATTCTTTATCATTCCTTGTTTATCTCGTTCAACTGGAGTGGTTTCGAAATCTCGCTTGTTCATCGTGCCAATTTTCATCTCTTTGCAACCTCCAATGTTCGTTGGTTTCACTGGTCTATCAAAGAAGCAACATAGTTTTCCTCTTCTTTCCTCCTCCTCCTCTTCTCATTCTAAGATCTCGGGGCGAGATCTCTTTGTAGTGGGAGAGAGTTGTAACAGCCCGAGACCAACGTTTCAGATGCCTTCCATGTTTTTCGAGTTTCGCCGTGTGATTTGTTTATTTGTTGCATTCATCATCGCATCATCCGCATTGCATCGGCACTCTGTTGCCGTCATTTTTCATAACTTGCATCCGTTCGTAGTTGCCGGTTCTCCCCGTTCTTGGCGTTGACCATTTCGAGACCAAATACACTTGCACGTACCCGCGACATCATTACAATATTATTTTAAAAGTGGGAATAAAACTTTCTTAGAATGGGTTGGAAGTTGGCATGTGGTCTTGATATATTGTAGGTTGGGCGCCTGCCAAATTACGTCGCATTCGGATGTCGTTTGATACCCCAACGGATAACTATAGCGACACTATCAGTGGTTAAAATCGTAGACGTTTTTGGTTTTTAAAACTCTGTTGTCGGTTAAAAATTTAGATGTTTTTCAAAATAAAACTGTCAGAGGACACTCAATTCCCTCTCTTCTCTCAACCCATGCCATCTACACAGTCCACCTACAACCCCTCCGATCAGAGCCGTCCAATCGCAATCGAAGGGCTTCGAAACCCCCCAAATCCACTAACCCTAGTCTCCCCTTCTATAAATGGACACCCTAGCGTCCAAATCGAGCAACCCTAGCCGTTGTCCTCGGAATCCGTGCGGCCCCACCTATCCAACGCAGCCACTTGGCGCCCTGCCTCTTTCTCCCACCACCAAGTCCGTCCGGGCCCGAACGTGGCCCGCCCGAGCCCATCTGGTCGCTGCTCCACGGAGATAAGCTCCCCCGCATCCGCAGCATGAGCCCAGCTCCTCTGCCCGACCTTGTCGCCCTCACCCGTCGGTCGGTCGCTGGATAAGCCGGTCGAAGCACCGCTGCCCCCTGCCCTCTCCATTTCCATCATCCCCTTCTCTTTCCTCCTCTAATATCCCCCTCTCCCTCTTTGCTGCCATGGACATGACCTCCATGGACGAGAGAGAGCTCACATGCTCGTTATGCGCCAGATCCGGCCGGGGAGCGACCGGATCCATGCCACTGTGACTCGTTCCTGCTTCCTCTATGCCTCCCCGACGGCGTCGTGTCGTGTTGACCAGCACCAGCGTTGTCATGCCCTTAAACCTCTTGCGCCGCCACCCGATCTCCTCGGCCTCAGCGCCACCAAGCCCCTCGACATCGGGAATGGCGTGCCCCGCCCTCGATCTCCTCTTTCCCGGCCTCGCCGAACCCCGTCGTCGCCTTCTCGCCACGGCATGCAGCGCCGCCACCGATCAACCCCCCTGCTCACTCTCCTATTTCATCCGTAGTCGGGTCCTGCTCTTTTGTATGATGATTGCTATGTACTGATGTATTGGAATATTCATGTTGTAGCTTGTGGCGACTGTAAGCCAACTCCATATACTCATTTCTTCTTTACATGTATTGTGACGATTTCCATTCTTGTGAAGTGACTCGAAATGCGCTTCTATCCTTATCGAGGCCCTCGAGTCGACGCGAGGATAGTATCCCATTTTTGGCGTGACAGGCAAGACCCTAAGCATGGGGATGCCCAAGGAACCCCAAGGTAATATTCAAGGAAGACACAAGCGTCTAAGCTTGGGGATGCCCCGGAAGGCATCCCCTCTTTCGTCTTCAATACTATCGGTATATCTTACTTAGAGCTATATTTTTATTCATCACATAATATGTGTTTTGCTTGGAGCATCATTTTTTTGTTTGTATATGTTTATTGTTATTTCTAATCAGATTTGTCAATAAAAGGTTCCAAGAATTGCCTTAAGATGCCTCAGTTGCATGTTTGATGTGTGTTGTGCACAAACAGAAACTTTTGTTGTAGTGTTTGAGTTTTGATATTTTACTCAAACATGCAAAGTTTATGAAGAAAATTACACAACATTGTCATACAATTTTTTATTATTTCCTAAATTTTCAAAAAAAAAATAGTTATACAAGTGTACCTTTGGAATTTATTACTACAAACTGTCATGTTTAGACAGATTGTTGTCATAGCTTGTTATCTACTTGTCCTAGTGTTTTCATGGCTTATATTGGTAGATATAAATTGTGGAAATGATATTATACAGTAGCTAATGTTTGAAAATTATTATGCAACTTGTCTTGGCAGTACATAAAGTGTTGATTAATTCTTATGTGCACTAACCTATCTTACGAGTTCTTGTCAAGTTTTGTGTGGATGAAGCTTTTAAGATTTAGCAAACCATGATATAAGAGGAATTAAAGAGACACAAGATCTCAAGCTTGGGGTGCCCAAGGCTCTCCAAGGCAATATTACCAAAAGTCTCAAGCATCAAAGCTTGGGGATGCCATGTTAGGCATCCCACCTCTCTTCGTCAACAAATATCGGTCAGCTTATGTTGATCCTAAGTTTTCATTCATTCACATGATATGTGCTATTCTTGGAGTGCCCTTTTTGTTCTGTTTTCTATTTTAAATAAATCTCAGATCATAAAGTCTTTGTTGAGAGAATGTCCTCACATAGCTACTTGATTGTTTGACTACTCATTGATTTTCACTTATATCTCTTGAGAGTAGTTTGATGTTTACTCTTGTACTTCATTTATATCCTAAGAGTAAATTGTGAATGAATTGAATATCATAAATCTGAAATCACCCATGTGCTTTATGCTTAGTAGTACTTTCACATTTGGTTTAGAAATTAAAATCTATTGAAGGTTGACAATCACAATATTGGTCATACAAGCAATTTATGGATGATTAGTATAAGGAAGAGAACTTTCACATACAAATATATTATCTTGGAAATCTTTTATGATTGTGAATACCTATTAATTATTTTCAACCTTGATCAAATTAGTTGAAGGTGGACAAGGAAGACAACGTAATGAGTTATGTTTGGGTATATTTGCATAGAAGTTATATTGTTATGGATCCTCCAACATGTGGTGCTTGTTTAGAATCTTTTGCTAGCCAAAACTTCGTACTAAGTAGAGATACTACTTGTGCATCCAAAATCCTTAAGCCAAGTTTCTTCCATAAGAGTCCACCATACCTACCTATATATGGTATTTCACTACCATCCCAAGTAAATTTGCATGTGCCACCTCTAAAACCTTCAAATAAATATCTATTTTGTGTGCCCGTAACGCTCATGGAGCGACGGGGGTGTCAGTATCTTCCATGCTAAGTGTGTTTATCTCATGATGAGTGTTTATTCACTTGTCATTGCATGAGAGAGGCTAGTAAAAAGGATGCCCATTCCTGCATAATCCAAAAAGAAATAAACAATACCCCCCCCCTCCCTAGAAATTTGATTGTTTGGAGGGCACTCGTGAACTCGGCCAGCCATGGAATGTGTTTGAATGGTGGAGGGGAGTAAAATTTCAATTCCATTTGGGAACCGCCATTAATGTGTTTAGCATGGAAGATATTGAAATCCCTTGTCGTAGTGTTGACAGGAAAGGCACACCACCCAAAATATAAGCATCTTAGTTTTAATCAATGAGCTCTGGCACATAAGCAACTCATGCTTTCCTCTGCGAAGGCACATTCTATTTACTTTTATGTTATTTACTTTCATGTTATTTACTTTTCATGTTGACTCACTTTCTTATTCCAACATCAATCTCTAGTTGGCAAGCATCATGTGGTGGGGAAAGATCCAAACACATATATCCAGTCAAATATATTTGATCATGAGTTATTATTGTTGACAATTGATACGTCTCCAACGTATCTATAATTTTTGATTGTTCCATGCTATTATATTATCTGTTTTGGATGTTTTATATGCATTAATATGCTATTTTATATTATTTTTGGGACTAACCTATTAACCTAGTGCCCAGTGCCAGTTTCTGTTTTTTCCTAGTTTTTGAGTATTGCAGATAAGGAATATCAAACGGAGTCCAAATGGAATACAATCTTCGCGGTGATTTTTCTTGGACCAGAAGAAACCTACCAGACTTGGAGAGGAGGGCAGGAGACCTGCCGGGAGGCGAGAAGCCACCAGGGCGCGCCCCTAGGGGGGGGCGCCCCCTGGCTTGTGGCCCCCCAGCAGGCCTCCTAACCCTATTCTTCCTCCTATAAATTCCCAAATATTCCCCCAATACCAGAGAGAGCCACGATAATACTTTTCCACCGCCGGAAGCCTCTGTTCCCGTGAGATCCCATCTTGGAGCCTTTTCCGGTAATCTGCCGGAGGGGGATTCGATCACGGAGGGCATCTACATCAACTCCATTGCCCCTCCGATGATGCGTGAGTAGTTCACCTCAGACCTTCGGGTCCCTAGCTAGTAGCTAGATGGCTTCTTCTCTCTCTATGTTCTTCAATACCATGTTCTTCATGATCTTCATGGAGATCTATCCGATGTAATACTCTTTTGCGGTGTGTTTGTCGAGATCCGATGAATTGTGGATTTATGATCAGATTATCTATGAATATTATTTGAATCTTCTCTGAATTCTTATATGCATGATTTCATATCTTTGCAAGTCTCTTCGAGTTATTGGTTTGGTTTGGCCAACTAGATTGGTAATTCTTGCAATGGGAGAAGTGCTTAGTTTTGGGTTCAATCTTGCGGTGTCCTCACCCAGTGACAAAGTAGGGGTAGCGAGGCACGTATTTGTATTGTTGCCATCAAGGATAAAAAGATGGGGTTTTCATCATATTGCTTGAGTTTATCCCTCTACATCATGTCATCTTACTTAATGCGTTACTCTGTTCTTCATGAACTTAATACTCTATATGCAGGCAGGAGTCGGTCGATGTGTGGAGTAATAGTAGTAGATGCAGAATCGTTTTGGTCTACTTGACACGGACGTGATGCCTATATGCATAATCATTGCCTTGGATATCGTCATAACTATGCGCTTTTCTATCAATTGCTCGACAGTAATTTGTTCACCCACCGTATTATTTTCCTTCAAGAGAGAAGCCTCTAGTGAAACCTATGGCCCCCGGGTCTATTTTCCATATTATATTTTCAGATCTATAAACCAAAAATACCAAAAATACCTTGCTGCAATCTTTTTACTTTTCGTTTTAGTAAACTTTTATATCTATCTCTATCAGATCTCATCCTTGCAAATAACCGTGAAGGGATTGACAACCCCTTTTCTGCGTTGGGTGCAAGTGTTTGATTATTTGTGTAGGTACATCTATTGGGGACTTGCTTGTATCTCCTACTGGATTGATACCTTGGTTCTCAACAACTGAGGGAAATACTTATCTACTTTGCTGCATCACCCTTTCCTCTTCAAGGGAAAACCAACGCAAGCTCAAGAGGTAGCAACAATTATCTTTATGATAAGTGTGTTGGTAGGCGAAACATTAAGCCCCTATCTTTCTCTATGTTCGATGAATGTTGTTTGTTCTAAAAATATGCTTTGAGTACCAACAATCATAGAAGACTATATGATAATTGAGTATGTGGAGCTCTTACTTAGACTTTATAGAAAACAATATGAATTGTGATTGTTTGGTGACTAAGAACAAAGGTTGTTAAGTTTCAAGAAAATGCATTGTTTGAACCATAGCGTGTGAATTGATTGCTACTTTATCATGATGAGTTTTATGAGAAAGAGTTGTTGTTTATGATGCTAGAAAAAGTGATTGAAATTATCATTAATCTAACTTATGCACTATGCTAGCATTCACACTTCATAAATTATTTCTTTTATCATTTACCTACTCGAGGACGAGTAGGAATTAAGCTTGGGGATGTTGATACGTCTCCAATGTATCGATAATTTACGAAGTATGCATGCCATGTTTACAACAATTTTGTATGGTTTTGATGCACTTTTATATGATTTAAATGGAACTAACCCGGATTGACGTTGTTTTCAATAGAATTACCGTGGTGTTGTTTTTGTGCAAAAAATAGAAGTTCTCAGAATCGCTCGAAACTTTATGGTGATTTCTTATGGAACAAAAGAGACCCTCGAAGCTTTGTGGGAGGATCAGAAGACCCATGAGGAGGTGCCAAGGCAACCTAGCGCCCAGGGGGGTGGCCGCGCCGGGATACCTTGTGGGCCCCTCTGGCACCTCCCTGACATGAAACCTACACCAAAATATCCTATAAATTTAGGAAACCCCTGAAATTAACCTAAAATTTCCGCTCCACCGCCGCAAGCCTCTGTTCCGAAGCGATCTTATCTGAAACCCTTTTCCGGCACCCTGCCGGAGGGGGAAATCATCATAGGAGGCCTTCTTCATCATCTTGGCAGTCTCCATGTCGTGGAGGGAGTAGTTCATCCTCGGGGCTAAGGGTATGTACCATTAGCTATGTGTTTAATCTCTCTCTCTCTCGTGTTCTTGATATGGCACAATCTTGATGTACCACGAGCTTTGTTAATATAGTTGGATCATATGGTGTTCTTCCCTCGCTATCTTGATGTGATGAACAGAGTCTTTTCCCTTTGAGATTTTGTTATTTGGATTGAATACTTTGGATTTTAGAACACTTGATATATGTCTTGCATGTGGATACCCGTCGTGACAATGGGGTGTTCTATTGAGTCACTTTATATATGTTTTCGTTATCAACTTGTGGATCCCCGTGGTGACATTGGGGTGATCAATGCACATAGGTTGATGCATGTTCTCGTCCTACTTTCTTTGATAGAATTCTTGGGATACTCTTTGAGGTTCTTTGTGTGGATTGAATGTTATGAATCTGAAATCATTTGTTGTTATTTAGTATGAACTCTAGGGCTGTTTGTGACACCTATAGGGATGGCTGAGTAGATTGATCGGAAAGATAACTATTTAGTATGAACTCTAGGTCTGTTTGTGCCACCTATGGGGATGGCTCAATAGATTGATCGAAAAGATAAATTTGAGGTGGTTCACTACCTACAACAATTTCTTCTCATGCTTTCTGCTAATAGGAACTTCAGAGTGATTCTTTGTTGCACGTTGAGGGATGCTTATATGATTCAATCATGTTAGCACTGTTGAGAGATTGCACTAGTGAAAGTATGAGCCCTAGGCCTTGTTTCCAAGCATTGATACACCATTTTGCTTGCTGTTTGCCACTTGTTACCTTGCTGTTTTCATTTATTCAGATTACAAAAACCTATGTGTACTATCCATACTACACTTTTATCACCATCTCTTCGCCGAACTAGTGCACCTATACAATTTGCCATTGTATTGGGTGTGTTGGGAACACAAGAGATTGTTTGTATTTGATTGCAGGGTTGTTTGAGAAAGACCATCTTCATCCTACACCTCCCACGGGTTGATAAACCTTAGATCATCCACTTGAGGGAAAATTGTTGCTGTCCTACAAAACTCTGTACTTGGACGCCCAACAGAGACTACAAGAATAAAGTTGCGTAGTAGACATCAGTATGTCCCCTTATAAAATGTTCTATAGAAAAACTTGTCATTTACGTCTAGAGTTGGAACACAAGGCATATTCGGCAATTAAAGAACTTAACTATGATTTCAAACCTACCGATGAAAAGAGGTTATTTGACATGAGTTCTCTAGATGAATGGAGGACACAAGCTTATGAACATGCTAAGCTGTTTAAAGAAAAAGTTAAAATATGGCATGACAAGATAATACAAAAACGAGAATTTAACATTGGTGATGATGTTCTATTATACAATTCTTATTTTAGATTCTTTGCAGGAAAACTCCTCTCCAAATGGGAAGGACCCTATATTATCGAGGAGGTTTATCGCTCCGGAGCCATCAAGATCAACAACGCGGAAGGAACAAATTCTAAGGTGGTTAATGGGCAAATAATTAAACATTATATTTCAAGTACACCCATTAACAAGGAAACTAATATTGTCCAAACAATAACACCGGAGGAGCACAAAAAAGAGACCTTCCAAAATGCTCCAGAATCCTTAAAAAGGGCAGGTTTGTGGTACGGTAAGCAAATCTACTCCAAAAGTTCCATAAAAGCAATTTTGTTCCTTTCGGAATAAATAAAAAATTACAAAAATAATAACTAGCAAGGAAAGTACACGAGGTGTCCACAAGCCAGGGGGCGCACCCTAGCCCCTGGGCGCGCCACCCTAGCTCGTGGGCCCCTCGTGGACTTTCCCGACTCCGTTTTCCTTCCGTAGACTTGTCCTGCACGGAAAAAAATCATTATATATACTCCTTGATGTTTTGACCACTGTATCGCAAATTTTCCCTCTGTTCTTGTTTTGTCTTGTTCTCTGCAAGATCTAGAAGCACTATGTTGTCTCAAGATTCAGACGGGGAGAGCTACGTTTAGCACCTCACGGCATATCCCAAGGTCTATGCAGATCTTGATCCCTATGGATGGACAACGGAGGAAGACGAGGAGCCCGATCTCAAAAGAATGGAGTCTTCAAGCGAGGAAGAAGAAGAGTAACATTTACCTCAACCGGGACATATACATGTGGAGTTCAAAAGGTCGAGCTTGCCAAATAATGTTACACCTTCTAGTTCTCGATTTACCCCTTATCGTCGTGCGTAGGTGGATGTCACTTCCTGTTCTGTAGACAAAATACATCCCTTGATGGGCGGTGCTTTGACCATTACAAATAAGCTTCATAAGGAGAACTTCGACCTCAGGCGAGAGGTCAATAAGCTCAAGGAGGAGATCCGTACTCTAAGGGGCATTATAGCCAAGAACATCAATCCCACCACTTCATCACCACCATCACCGAAGAAAGAAATTTGAGTACATAGGTATGGGCACCACCCTTGTATCACCATCACTTTAACCATCATCATCTATTTTAGTTTGATGCTTTGTTATCCTATGATTTAGATGAATAAAGTTTTACTATGATTTAGTTTTGAGTGTTTGCTTCGTGATCTATCTATCTATGTAATCGAGTGTGAGAGTTATATAATAAAGATTAATTTGAATTTGTTTTCTTTACTTTCTTGCATCAATCCTAGCAATGAAAAGAATAAAAATATCATATGCTAATTCCATGGGGAATAATGACTTCACATAAAATAAGTATAATTGATAAAACTTGTTGGAAGTTAACAAACATAGCATTGGTCATTGATGCAATTCATGAAAAAGTAATAATGAAAGAGAGATCTCACATATAAATATACTATATTGGACATCTTTTATGATTGTGAGCCCCCATTAAATATTATATGCATGATCAACTAGTTGACGTTGGACAAGGAAGACAACGTAATGAGTTATGTTTGGGTATGTTCGCATAGAAATTATATTGTTATGGATCCTCTAACATGTAGTGCTTGCTCATAATCTTTTGCTAGCCAAAACTTTGCACCCAATAGAGATACTACTTGTGCATCCAAAAACCCTTAAACCCAGTTTCTTGCCATAAGAGTCCACCATATCTACCTATGGATTGAATAAGATCCTTCAAGAAGTTGTCATCGGTGCAAAAGCAATAAAAATTTCTCCTAAACTTTTATTGGTAGGAAAAATAAGCTTTGTACAAACTTGTGATGGCAAAGAAATAAAAGTGACGGACTGCATAATAAAGTTCACTATCATAAGGGGCAATATAAAGTGATGTTCCTTTCCACTAAGAGCTTGCATATCCAAATAAAAAGCGCATGACAACCTCTGCTTCCCTCTGAGAAGGGCCTCTCTTTTACTTTTCTATATTTAATTTTATGCAAGAGTCAATAATGTTAATCCCTATTGCATTCATGTTATTCTCTACTTCACAAGCATCATGTGGTGGGGAAAGATCCAGGCACATATATCTAGTTGGATATAGGTGATCATGAGTTATTATTGTTGACATTGTCCCTGAGATAAGTTGGTGGGTGGATACAAACTATAAACCCCTATCTTCCTATGTGTATGATTGAAACTTTTTGCTTCACAAATATGCCATGACTGTCAGCAATCATAGAAAACTAAATGATAGTTGAGTATGTGAACTTGCTAAACAAAGCTCTAACATAGACTCTTTCTGAAAATATGATGGATTCCTATTATTTCAATGACTAAGAATATAGTTTGTTAGTTTTCAATAAGGTTTATGATTCATACTTTAGCATGTGGATGGATTGTCACTTGTTCATGAGAAATTTTATGATAGTACGTTGCTGCTATGATAGTGATCATGATGCTTTCATGTCCGTATTTTATTTTATCGACACCTCTCTCTCTCTCTAAGCATGTGGTCATGATTATCGAGTTCGGCTTCCGCTTGAGGAAAAGCAAGGTCTAAACTTGGGGGAGTTGATACGTCCATTTTGCAACATGTTTTTCTGTTGATATTTATTATGTTTTGAATCATTACTACACTTTATGATGCAATCCTAATGCCTTTTCTCCCCTATTTTGGATGTTTCATACAAAGAGGGAGATTGTGGGCGACTGGAATTCTGGACCGGAAAGGACCACTGAAGAGCTGGATATTCTATGGAACTCCAAATGATATGAAAATTGACGAAGAATTATTTTGGAATATATAAAAATTATTGACGAAAGAATCAACCAAAGGGTACCCACCACATGGCAACGAGCCAGGGAGCACGCCCTACCCCCAGGGCGCGCCACCCTAGCTCGTGGGCCACCTGACAGGCCTCCGGTGCCCATCTGTTGGGGAACGTTGCATGGGAAACAAAAAATTTCCTACGCACATGCAAGATCTATCCATGGTGATGAGCATCTACGAGAGGGAGAGTGGATCTACATACCCTTGTAGATCGCTAAGCGGGAAGCGTTAAGAAACGCGGTTGATGTAGTCGAATGTCTTCGCGATCCAAATGGCCGAGCGTCTCGCGATCCAATCACGATCCGTCCCGATCTAGCGCCTAACGGACGACACCTCCGCATTCAGCACACGTACAGCTCAATGACGATCTCCGCCTTCTTGATCCAGCAAGTGGGAGCGGAGAGGTAGATGAGTTCTCTGGCAGCGCGACGGCGTGGCGGCGGTGGTGGTGGAACTATTCCAGCAGGGCTTCGCCTAAGCACTGCTGAAAACTAGAGGACTTGATCTATTGGGGAGAGAGGGCTGCACCGTGGCTTAGGGTTTTCTGGTGCGGCTGCCCTCTCTCCCCTCCAGTATATATAGGAGGAAGGGGAGGGAGGCCGGCGCCCCTAGGGCTGCCCCTAGGTGCGGCCGAAGTGGGAGAGGTGGAGGAGTCCTACTCCAATCCTACTCCAAGTAGGATTCCACTTCCACTTGTTTTTCCTTATCTCCACTTGGACTTTCCCACCTCTAGCCGCATGGGCCTTGTTGGGGGGGTTCGGACAGCCCACTAGGGGCTGGTTCACCTCCTCCCACAGCCCATGAGGCCCTTTGGGGCGAGAGGCCCCTCCCGATGGTCCCCATGTACCCTCCCGGCACTCCCGGTACACTACCGAAGTACCCGAAACTTTTCCGGTGACCAAAACGGGACTTCCTATATATCAATCTTTACCTCCGGACCATTTCGGAGCTCTTCGTGACGTCCGGGATCTCATCCGAGACTCCGAACAACCTTCGGTCACCACCATGCATAACTCTATACTACCGAAACGTCACCTAACATTAAGTGTGCAGACCCTGCGGGTTCGAGAACTATGTAGACATGACCGAGACACCTCTAAGGTCAATAACTAATAGCGGGACCTGGATGCCCATATTGGTTCCTACATATTCTACGAAGATCTTTATCAGTTGTACCTCTATGTCAAGGATTCAGTTAATCCCGTACGCTGTTCCCTTTGTTCTTCGGTATGTTACTTGCCCGAGATTCGATCGTCGGTATATCTATTCCTAGTTCAATCTCGTTACCGGCAAGTCTCTTTACTCGTTCCGTAATACAAGATCCCGTGGCTAACACTTAGTCACATTGCTTGCAAGGCTTAATGTGATGTTGTATTACCGAGTGGGCCCTGAGATACCTCTCCGTCATACGGAGTAACAAATCCCAGTCTCGATCCATGCCAGCTCAACAGACACCTTCGGAGATACCTGTAGAGCATCTTTATAGTCACCCAGTTACGTTGTGACGTTTGATACACACAAGGTATTCCTCCGGTGTCAGTGAGTTGCATGATCTCATGGTCATAGGAACAGATACTTGACATGCAGAAAACAATAGCAATAAACTGACACGATCATATGCTACGTTCATAGTTTGGGTCTTGTCCATCACATCATTCTCCTAATGATGTGATTCTGTTATCAAATGACATCTCATGTCTATGGCTAGGAAACCTTGACCATCTTTGATCAACAAGCTAGTCTACTAGAGGCATACTAGGGACACAGTGTTGTCTATGTATCCACACATGTATCAGTGTTTCCAATCAATACAATTATAGCATGGATAATAAACGATTATCATGAACAAGGAAATATAATAATAACTACTTTTATTATTGCCTCTAGGGCATATTTCCAACAGTCTCCCACTTGCACTAGAGTCAATAATCTAGCTCACATCACTATGTGATTTACATTGTAATGAATCTAACACCCATATAGTTCTGGTGTTGATCATGTTTAGCCCTTGGAAGAGGTTTAGTCATGGGATCTACAACATTCAGATCCGTGTGCACTTTGCAAATATTTATGTCCTCCTTCTTGATGTAATCGCGGATGGAATTGAAACGTCGCTTTATGTGTCTGGTCCTCTTGTGAAACCTTGGTTCCTTGGCTAGAGCAATGGCACCAGTGTTGTCACAGAACAGAGTCATTGGGTTTAGTGCACTAGGCACAACTCCAAGATCTGTCATGAACTCCTTCTTCCAGACATCTTCCTTCGCCGCCTCCGAGACAGCGATGTACTCCGCTTCGCATGTAGAATCAGCTACCACGCTTTGCTTGGAACTGCACCAACTTACCGCACCCCCATTGAGAATAAATACGTATCCGGTTTGCGACTTAGAGTCATCTGGATCAGTGTCAAAGCTTATATCGATGTAACCCTTTACGACGAGCTCTTGATCACCTCCATAAACGAGAAACATGTCCTTAGTCCTTTTCAGGTACTTCAGGATATTCTTGAACGCCGTCCAGTGTTCCATTCCTGGATCACTTTGAAACCTTCCGGCCATACTTATGGCAAGGCTGACATCGGGTCTTGTGCACAGCATTGCATACATGATAGAGCCTATGGCTGAAGCATAGGGGACGACACTCATCTTTTCTCTATTTTCTGCAGTCACTGGGCATTGAGTCTTACTCAACTTCACACCTTGCAATACCGGCAAGATCCCCTTCTTGGACTGATCCATTTTGAGCTTCTTCAAAACTTTGTCAAGGTATGTGCTCTGTGAAAGTCCTATTAAGCGTCTCGATCTATCTCTATAGATCTTGATGCCTAATATGAAAGCAGCTTCTCCTAGGTCCTTCATTGAAAAACTCTTGTTCAAATATTCCTTCACGCTTTCAAACATTTCTATATTGTTTCCAATAAGCAATATGTCATCCACATATAATATTAGAAACGCTATAGAGCTCCCACTCACTTTCTTGTAAATACAAGCTTCTCCGTAAACTTGTATAAACCCGAACGCTTTGATCACCTCATCAAAGCGAAGATTCCAACTCCGAGATGCTTGCACCAGTCCATAAATGGATCGCTGGAGTTTGCAAACTTTGTCAGCATTCTCTGGATCGACAAAACCTTCTGGTTGCATCATATACAACTCTTCCTTAAGGAAACCGTTAAGGAACGCTGTTTTGACATCCATCTGCCAAATTTCATAATCGACAAAGGAAGCTATTGCTAACCTGATTCTGACGGACTTAAGCATCGCAACGGGTGAGAAGGTCTCATCATAGTCAACTCCTTGAACTTGTGAAAAACCCTTTGCCACAAGTCGAGCTTTATAGACGGTGACATTACCGTCCGCGTCCGTCTTCCTCTTAAAGATCCATTTGTTCTGAATGGCCTTACGCCCTTCAGGTAATACTTCCAAAGCCCATACTTTGTTTTCATACATGGATCCCATCTCGGATTTCATGGCCTCTAACCATTTCTCGGAATCCGGGTCCCATCATCGCTTCTCCATAGCTCGTAGGTTCATTGTTGTCCAACAACATGACATCTAAGACCGGGTTGCCGTACCACTCAGGAGTAGTATGCGTCCTTGTCGACCTACGAGGTTCGATAGCAACTTGATCCGAAGCTTCATGATCATCATCATTAACTTCCTCTTCAACTGATGTAGGCTCCACAGAAACATCTTTCTGCGCTGCGCTACTCTCTTGTTGAAGTAAAGGTTCAACAACCTCATCAAGTTCTATTTTCCTCCCACTCAATTCTTTCGAGAGAAACTCTTTCTCAAGAAATGTTCCGTTTTTAGCGACAAACACTTTGCCTTCGGATCTAAGATAGAAGGTATACCCAACTGTCTCTTTTGGGTATCCTCTGAATACGCATTTCTCCGCTTTGGGTTCCAGCTTTTCAGCCTGAAGCTTTTTGACATAAGCATCACATCCCCAAACTTTAAGAAACGACAACTTTGGCTTCTTGCCAAACCACAGTTCATATGGCGTCGTCTCAACGGATTTCGATGGTGCCCTATTTAAAGCGAATGCAGCTGTCTCTAATGCATAACCCCAAAACGATAGTGGCAATTCGGCAAGAGACATCATAGATCGCACCATATCCAATAAGGTTCGATTACGACGCTCGGACACACCATTACGATGTGGTGTTCCAGGCGGTGTCAATTGTGAAACAATTCCACATTGTCTTAAGTGACTACCAAACTCATAACTCAGATATTCTCCTCCTCGATCAGATCGTAGGAATTTATCTTCTTGTTATGATGATTCTCAACTTCACTCTGAAATTGCTTGAACTTTTCAAACGTTTCAGACTTGTGTTTCATTAAGTAAATATACCCATATCTACTTAAGTCATCAGTGAAGGTGAGAAAATAACGATATCCACCACGCGCCTCAATGCTCATAGGACCGCACATATCAGTATGTATGATTTCCAACAAGTCACTTGCCCGTTCCATTGTTCCAGAGAACCGGGTCTTAGTCATCTTGCCCATGAGGCATGGTTCACATGTGTCAAGTGATTCAAAATCAAGTGACTCCAAAAGTCCATCAGCATGGAGCTTCTTCATGCGTTTTACACCAATATGACTGATAATCCCCAAGTGCAAGGAATGATCGTAGCAATTTCCAAAGGTGGAAGTGATAAGTATGGAGTGTTGAACCCACAAGGAGCTAAAGGTAAGATCAATATTCTCTCAAGTCCTATCTGCCACTGATACGACTCCACGTACGCCGAACGTTTGCTTCCAACTAGAAACGAGAAATAAAACTACGTTGTGGGTATGAAGAGAATAGCTTTGCATGATAACGGAGAACTAAAATATAAAAATAGGTGCTATTATCATAAAGTTAGAATATATTACAATATATTACAAATAGCGAGTGTGGAATAATGATGGGTCGGTGTGCGGAATTATCCTAGGCAATTGTTAACAAGATCGGTAATCATTATTGCAACTTTATATGAGGGAGAGGCATAAGCTAACATGCTTTCTCTACTTGGATCATATGCACTTATGATTGGAACTCTAGCAAGCATCCGCAACTACTAAAGATTATTAAGGTAAAACCCAACCATAGCATTAAAGCATCAAGTCCCCTTTATCCCGTACGCAACAACCCACCTACTCGGATTTATGCTTCTGTCACTCAAGCAACCCACCATAGGCAAATCATGAACATATTGCAGCACCCTACAGCGGGAATCCTTCACGTGTGCACGGCATGGAAGGCACCATAGGATAGCACCAAAATAAACATACAACTCAAACCAATCTAGATCATCAATCAACCCATAAGACAAAAGAAATCTACTCAAAACATCATAGGATGGCAACACATCATTAGATCATAATATGTGGCATAAAGCACCATGTTCAAGTTGGGGATTACAGCGGGATGCGGGAGAGTGGACCGCTGGAAAGATATGAGGAAGGTGATGAAGAGGGTGATGTTGATGAAGACGATCACCGCGGCGATGGTTCCCCCGATGGCACTCCGGCGCCACCGAGAGAGAGGGGGAGAGGGTCTCCCCATTGTGCTTCCTCCTCCATGCCCCCCCCCCCTAGGTGGGGAGAGGTTCTCCCTCTGGTCCTTGGCCTCCATGGTGATGATGGCCCCTCCGTCTTCCTCCTCCATGGTCTCCGGTGATGGTGACCCCCTCCGGCAGGGTGCCGGAGAGGGCCAAGATTGATCTTTCATGGCTACAGAGACTTGCGGCGGTGGAACTTCCGATCTAGGTTTCTTTCTGGAGGTTTCTCGATTTATAGGAGTACTTGGCGTTGGAATCAAGTCAGGGGACCACCGAGGGGCCCACAAGCCAGGGGGCGCGCCCTAGGGGGCCGCCCCCTAGGCTTGTGGCTGCCTCGGGACTCCACTCCGGTATATTTTTGCTGCTGTATTTTTTATATTTTCCAAAAATATTCTCCGTAAATTTTCAGCCCATTCCGAGAACTTTTATTTCTGCACAAAAACAACACCACGGTAGCTCTGCTGAAAACAGCGTCAGTACGGGTTAGTTCTAATCAAATCATACCAAAATCATATAAAATTATTGTAAACATGGCATGAATACTTCATAAATTATAGATACGTTGGAGACGTATCAGCATCCCCAAGCTTAATTCCTGCTAGTCCTCGAGTAGGTAAATGATAAAAGAAATAATTTATGAAGTGTGAATGCTAGCAAGTGCACAAGTTTGATCAATGATAATTCCAATCACTTTTTATAGCATCAATATAAACCATAAACAGTAGCTCATCTCATAAAACTTCTCATGATCAAGTAACAAGCTATTCACATGTTAAAGTATAGACCAGAAAGTTTCTTGAAAACTAACAAACCATATTCCTAGTCATCGAACAATTGCAATTCATCTTATTTTCAGGAAGGGTCTATGTAAGAGCTTTGATTTAGCAAATTCCACATACTCAACTATCATATAGTCTTCCATGATTATTGACACTCAAAGCATATTTTTAGAACAAATGGCATCCATCGAACACAGAGAAAGATAGGGGCTTAATGTTTCGCCTCCCAACTTATTTATCATATAGATAATTGTCAACAATAATAATTCATGATCAAATATATTTGTGGATATATATGTCTAGATCATTCCCCAACACATGACGCTTGCCAAGAGAAAAAGGCAAAATATAGGAAGTGGTCAAGATCACCACGACTCTTGCATAAAGGTAAGTACTAGAAAGTAAAAGATAGGCCCTTCGCGGAGGGAAGCAGAGGTTGTCATGCGCTTTTTGTTTTTTGGATGTGCAAACCCTTAATGCAAAGGAACGTCGCGTTGTATTGCCCTTTGTGATAGCAACCTTTATTATGCAGTCCGTCGCTTTTATTTCTTTACCATCACAAGTTCGTACAACACTTATTTTCCTTCACAATAAAAGATCATACATATTTAGGAGCAATTTTTATTGCTTTTTGCACCGATGACAACTTACTTGAAGGATCTTACTCAATCCATAGGTAGGTATAGTGGACTCTCATGGCAAAACTAGTTTAAGGGTGTTTGGATGCACAAGTAGTATTTCTACTTGGTGCGGAAGTTTTGGCTACTATGAGGTGGAAGCAAGCACCACATGTTGGAGCATCCATAACAATATAACTTCTATACAAATATACCCAAACATAACTCATTAAGTTGTCTTCCTTGTCCAATTTTAACTAATTTGCTCGAGTTAGAAAATAATTAATGAGCTCACAATCATAGAATATGTCCAAGATAGTATATTTATATGTGGAATCTCTCTTCCTTCAATATTGTTTCATGAATTGTTCAAGTGACCAATGCGGTGTTTGCTAACTTTCAATAAATTTTACCACATATACTTATTATGTGTGAAGTCATTACTCCCCATGGGATAAGTATATGAAGCATATTTAATTTCAGATTTATGATATTCAATTCATTCAACCATTTACTCTTAGGATATAAGTGAAGCACGAGATTGAATGGCAAACTACTCCAAAAAGATATAAGTGAAGATCAATGCGTAGTCAATTAGTTTAAATAGCCATGTGAGGACTCTCTCTTAATAAAAATTTCAGATCCAATGATTTTATTGAAACAGCAAAGAAAATAAGATGGCATTCCAAGGATAGCACACATCATGTGAACGAATAAAAATTTAGGCCCAACATAGGCTAACCGATAATTGTTGATGAAGAGAGGTGGGATGCGTAGCATCCCCAAGCTTAGATACTTGAGACTTCTTGAAATATTTACTTGGGGTGCCTTGGGCATCCCCAAGCTTGAGCTTTTGTATCTCGTTCAATCCTCTCATATCATGGTTTCACCTATTCTCAAAAACTCCATCCACACAAAACTCGAAAAGAACTCGTGAGATAGGTTAGTACACATAATAATAAATCAACTCTTTATGTACTGCAAAGACAAGTTGCACAATAATTTTCAAACATCATCTACTGTTTACTATCGTTTCCACAATTTATATCTACCAATATAGGCTATGGAAACTAGAGGATAAGTAGATAACAAAACTATGACAGCAATCTGTCCAAACAGAACAGTCTGTAGCAATTTATGAAAACAGTGTACTTATGTAACTCAAAACATTATGAAAATTTAGGACATGCTAAATAATTGATATGACAATACTGTATAAAAATTTCAGAAACTTTCCACGTCCCAGTAAAATATGAAAATTCAAACACTACAGCAAAAGTTTCTGTTTTTATGCAGCACACATCAAACATGCAATGCAAGCATCCTAAGGCAATTCTTGGAACTTTTTATTGAAAAACAAGATTATTAATAACACCTAACAGAAAGTAACAAAATATAAGGACGATCCAAGCAAAGCACATATTATGTGACGAATAAAAATATAGCTCCAAGTGAGGTTACCGATAATGTTGAAGACGAA
The DNA here is from genome assembly GCA_039707655.1 of Elymus sibiricus. Classification (NCBI taxonomy): domain Eukaryota; kingdom Viridiplantae; phylum Streptophyta; class Magnoliopsida; order Poales; family Poaceae; genus Elymus; species Elymus sibiricus. The sequence continues at coordinate 320,182,868 of CM077673.1, forward strand.
AGAGGGGATGCCTTCCGGGGCATCCCCAAGATTAGTTGCTTGGATCTTCCTTGAATATTACCTTGGGGTGCCTTGGGCATCCCCAAGCTTAGGGTCTTGCCACTCCTTATTCTCCTCATATCGATGTCTCACCCAAAACTTGAAAACTTCAATCACACAAAACTTAACGGAACTTCGTGAGAAGGGTTAGTGTAATAAAGATAAATTATTCACTTAGGTACTGTCAAGAAAAGATTCATAATTGTTAACACATGATACCTACTGTATTCTACCATTCCCATAATTTATACCACTAAATATAAGCTATGGAAACACTAAAACAAGCAAACTATGCATGCAAAACAGAATCTGTCAAAATCAGAACAGTCTGTGAAGATCTGTAGTGTAACCATACTTCCCTGTCTCTAAAAATTCTGAAAAATTACGAAAACCTGAAGGATTTCTATATTTAGACTGTGTAAAAATTTCAGATCATTATCACGCCCCAGTAAAAAATTAAAATTCCTGTACTGGAGTCAAAAGTTTCTGTTTTGGTTCAGCATCAATTCTACTCATCTTGTGAATCATCCCAAAGGTTTTACTTGGCACTTTATTTAAATAAAACATATAAAACATAGTTACTACAGTAGCATAATCATGATAACACACAAAAACAGTAGGGGTAAATATTGGGTTGTCTCCCAACACGCGCTTTTCTTTAATGCCTTTTTAGCTAGGCATGACATTTTAATGATACTCTTCCAAGCCTAATTCCGATGATAATTTTATTCATACTCTAAAAGATATAAGTGAAGTTCATATAGAATTCTAAAATTAATATAGATTAACCAATATCCAAGCTCAAAATGTATAAGTGAAGCACACGAAGCATTCTATAAAGCCATACTCAAAAGATTTAAGTGAAGCACAAAGAGCATTCTACAAAGCCATACTCAAAAAGATTTAAGTGAAGCGCATGAAGCATTCTACAAATCAATGAAGGACTATCTCATACTAGAAGGGTGCATAGAAGTAAACGAAAAACACTAAAGACGCATATCATGTGAACAAAATAAAAACCGAGGTATACCGATAATTGTTGAAGAATAAAGATGGGATGCCTTCCGGGGCATCCCCAAGCTTAGATGCTTGAGTATCCTTGAAATATTTACTTGGGGTGCCTTGGGCATACCCAAGCTTCAACTCTTGTCTCTCCGTATTCTTCTTATATCGATACCTCCTCGATCTTCGAACACTTCATTCACACAAAACTTAACAAAACGCTCGTGAGATCCGTTAGTATAATAAAGCAAAATACTACTTTAAGTACCGTTGTGAACTCATTCCAAATTCATATTAGCAATATATCTACTCTAGTCCAACTTCACCATGGTTCATACCCCCCGATACTACCCATAGATTCATCAAAATAAGAGAACAATGCATAGAAAACATAATCTGTCAAAAACAGGACAGTCTGTAGCAATATGGAAACTTCGTATACTTCTGTAACTCAAAAAATTCTGAAAATTTAGGACAAATTAAAAAATTTGTATAGAAGTACTTTGTAAAAATTTCAGAAACTTTTTACATTCCAGTAAGAAATGTAAATTCATGCACTACAGTCAAAGTTTCTGTTTTTGCACCGCACAAAGCAAACAAGCAATCTAATCATCCTAAAAGCAAATCTTGGCACATTATTTTTATAATACAATGGATATATATATACAAGGGGATAATTATTTTTGAGAAGCTTCCATGAAAAATTCTACATTGTTTCCATGAGCATGAACACAAGTGTTCAAGATCGACCCTCACTTCTCCAATGCACAACCTTCCAATCACTTCTCTTTTTGAAAAACTTCTTAGGCATAAGAGGCAAGTAATTCTTTTTGTATTTTTCATTATTTAATTTTTTTGTTTGTTTCACCCACAACTAAATAAAGCAAAAAGGGAAAACAAAATCTACTTAGTGAAGAAAGCAAACAAGCACACACGAGAATATCAACCCCACGCTATTGCTCCCCGGCAACGGCGCCAGAAAAGAGCTTGATAATTCCCAAGTGCAAGGAATGATCATAGCAATTTCCAAAGGTGGAAGTGATAAGTATGGAGTGTCGAACCCACAAGGATCTAAAGGTAAGATCAATATTCTCTTAAGTCCTATCTGCCACTGATACGACTCTACGTACGCCGAACGTTTGCTTCCAACTAGAAACGAGAAATAAAACTACGTTGTGGGTATGAAGAGAATAGCTTTGCATGATAACGGAGAACTAAAATATAAAAATAGGTGATGTTATCATAAAGTTAGAATATATTACAATATATTACTAATAGCGAGTGTGGAATAATGATGGGTCGGTGTGCGGAATTGTCCTAGGCAATTGTTAACAAGATCGGTAATCATTGTTGCAACTTTATATGAGGGAGAGGCATAAGCTAACATACTTTCTCTACTTGGATCATATGCACTTATGATTGGAACTCTAGCAAGCATCCGCAACTACTAAAGATCATTAAGGTAAAACCCAACCATAGCATTAAAGCATCAAGTCCCCTTTATCCCATACGCAACAACCCACCTACTCGGGTTTATGCTTCTGTCACTCAAGCAACCCACCATAGGCAAATCATGAACATATTGCAGCACCCTACAGCGGGAATCCTTCACGTGTGCGCGGCACGGAAGGCACCATAGGACAGCACCAAAATAAACATACAACTCAAACCAATCTAGATCATCAATCAACCCATAAGACAAAAGAAATCTACTCAAAACATCATAGGATGGCAACACATCATTGGATCATAATATGTGGCATAAAGCACCATGTTCAAGTAGGGGATTACAGCTGGATGTGGGAGAGTGGACCGCTGGAAAGATATGAGGAAGGTGATGAAGAGGGTGATGTTGATGAAGACGATCACCGCGGCGATGGTTCCCCCGATGGCACTCCGGCGCCACCGAGAGAGAGGGGGAGAGGGTCTCCCCCTTGTGCTTCCTCCTCCATGCCCCCCTAGGTGGGGAGAGGTTCTCCCTCTGGTCCTTGGCCTCCATGGTGATGATGGCCCCTCCGTCTTCCTCCTCCATGGTCTCCGGTGATGGTGACCCCCTCCGGCAGGGTGCCGGAGAGGGCCAAGATTGATCTTTCGTGGCTACAGAGACTTGCGGTGGCGGAACTTCCGATCTAGGTTTCTTTCTGGAGGTTTCTCGATTTATAGGAGTACTTGGCGTTGGAATCAAGTCAGGGGCACTCCCGAGGGGCCCACAAGCCAGGGGGGCGCCCCCTAGGCTTGTGGCTGCCTCGGGATTCCTCTCTGGTATCTTTTTGCTCCGGTATTTTTTATATTTTCCAAAAATATTCTCCGTAAATTTTCAGCCCATTCCGAGAACTTTTATTTCTGCACAAAAACAACACCACGGTAGCTCTGCTGAAAACAGCGTCAGTCCGGGTTAGTTCTAATCAAATCATACCAAAATCATATAAAATTATTGTAAACATGGCATGAATACTTCATAAATTATAGATATGTTGGAGACGTATCAATGACCTAAACGGCAGTGCCACAAGAAAGTGGTACTATCATTATCAACTCTACATCTTTTGGCATCAATGTTATGAACATGTGTATCATCACTATCGAGATTCAATAAGAATAAACCCCTCACATTGGGTGCATGACTATAAAATATATTACTCATATAAATAGAACAACCATTATTCTCTGATTTAAATGAGTAACCGTCTCGCAATAAACAAAATCCAGATATAATGTTCATGCTTAACGCAGGCACTAAATAACAATTATTTAGGTTCATCACTAATCCCGATGGTAATCGAAGAGCGAGCGTGCCGACGGCGATCACATCAACCTTGGAACGATTTCCCACGCGCATCGTCACTTCGTCCTTTGCCAGCCTCCGTCTATTCCGCAGTTCCTGTTTTGAGTTGCAAATGTGAGCAACTGCACCGGTATCAAATACCCAGGCACTACAACGAGAGTTGGTAAGGTACACATCAATAACATGTATATCATATATACCTTGCTTGTTGTTGGCCGCCTTCTTGTCAGCCAAATACTTGGGGCAGTTCCGCTTCCAGTGACCAGTTCCCTTGCAATGAAAGCACTCAGTTTCTGGCTTGGGTCCAGCCTTGGGTTTCTTCACGGGAGGGGCAACTGCTTTGCCACTCTTCTTGGAGTTACCCTTCTTACCCTTGCCATTTTTCTTGAAACAAGTGGTTTTATTGACCATCAACACTTGATGCTCCTTCTGAATCTCAGACTCGGCGACTTTCAACATCGCAAACAGCTCGGCGACTGACTTGTTCATCCCGTGCATGTTATAGTTCAACACGAAGCTCTTGTAGCTAGGTGGCAATGATTGAAGAACTATGTCAGTGATCGCTTCTGCTGGAAGGGGCATCCCCAATTCAGCCAGACGGGTGGAATACCCACACATTTTGAGTATGTGTTCACTGACAGACCCGTTCTCCTCCATCTTGCAAGCATAGAACTTATCGGAAGTCTCATACCTCTCGATTCAGGCATTCTTCTGAAAGATAAACTTTAACTCCAGGAACATATCATATGCTCCATGACGTTCAAAACGCCTTTGAAGTCCCGGTTCTAAGCCATACAACATTGCACATTGAACCATTGAGTAATCATCAGAACGAGCCTGCCAGGCGTTCACAACGTCTGGAGACTCAACTGGAGTGGGTGGATCACCAAGCGGTGCATCAAGGACATAACCCTTTTGGGAAGCCGTAAGGATAATCCTTAGATTACGGGCCCAGTCCACAAAGTTACTTCCATCATCTTTCAACTTAGCTTTCTCTAGGAACGCATTAAAATTCAGGGGTGCTACTGCGCGATCCATTGATCTACAACATAAATATTGCAAAGACAACTTAGACTATTGTTCAAGATAATGAGTTTAGTTAATCATATTACTTAAAAAACTCCCACTCAAATTGACATCCCTCCGGTCATTCGAGTGTCACATGATCCAAATCCACCAACTCAAGTCCGATCATCACGTGAGTTGAGGTGGTTTCAATGGTGAACATCTTCATGTTGATCATATCTACTATATGACTCATGTTCGACCTTTCGGTCTCTTGTGTTCCGAGGCCATGTCCGTACATGCTAGGCTCGACAAGTTTAACCCGAGTGTTCCGCTTGTGCACCACTGGCTTGCACCCATTGTATGCGAACGTAGAGTCTATCACACCCGATCATCACGTGGTGTCTCGAAACGACGAACTTTTGCAACGGTGCACACTCGGGGAGAATACAATTTTATCTTGAAATTTAAGTGAGGGATCACCTTATAATGCTACCGTCGTCCTAAGCAAAATAAGATGCATAAAAGGATTAACATCACATGCAAATCATAAGTGACATGATATGGCCATGAACTTGTGCTTTTGATCTCCATCTCCAAAGCACCGGCATGATCTCCATCGTCACCGGCATGACACCATGATCTCCATCATCTTGATCTCCATCAACGTGTTGCCATGAGGTTGTCGCGCCGACTGTTGTTTCCATGACTATTGCTAACTCATAGCGATAAAGTAAAGCAAAATGGCGAAAATAATTAAAGACAACCCTATGGCTCCTGCCGGTTGCCGTACTCATCGACATGCAAGTCGTGATATTCTATACAATACATGATCATCTCATACATCACATATATCTCATCATGTAATTGGCCATATCACATCACAACATACCCTGCAAAAACAAGTTAGACGTCCTATAATTGTTGTTGCATGTTTTAGGTGGCTGCTACGGGTATCTAGCAAGAACAATTCTTACCTACGCAAAAACCACAACGGTGATACGCAAATTGCCATTCAACCATCTCAAGGACCGCCTTTGTCGAATCCGATCCAACTAAAGTGGGAGAAACAGACACCCGGCAGCCATCTTTATGCAACGAAGTTACATGTCAGTTGATGGAACCGGTCTCTCGTAAGCGTACGAGTAATGTTGGTCCGGGGCGCTTCATCCCACAATACCGCCGAATCAAGAAAAGACAAAGGGAGGAAGCAATCTGAATATCAACGCCCACAAACTCATGATACCAGAGCTAGGTCTGCATAAATGAGTTTGTGGGCATTGATATTCAGATTGCTTCCTCCCTTGGTCTTTTCTTGATTCGGCAGTATTGTGGGATGAAGCGGCCCGGACCAACATTACTCGTACGCTTACGAGAGACCGGTTCCATCAACTGACATGTAACTTCGTTGCATAAAGATGGCTGGCGGGTGTCTGTTTCTCTCACTTTAGTCGGATCGGATTTGACAAAGGCGGTCCTTCAGAAGGTTGAAAAGCATTTTTTGTATCACCGTTGTGGTTTTTGCATAGGTAAGAATTGTTCTTGCTAGATACCCGTAGCAGACACGTAAAACTTGCAACAACAATTAGAGGACGTCTAACTTGTTTTTGCAGGGTATGTTGTTATGTGATATGGCCAATTACATGATGAGATATATGTGATGTATGAGATGATCATGTATTGTATAGAATATCATGACTTGCATGTCGATGAGTACGGCAACCGGCAGGAGCCATAGGGTTGTCTTTAATTATTTTCGCTGTTTTGCTTTACTTTATCGCTATGAATTAGCAATAGTCATGGAAGCAAAAGTCGGCGCGACAACCTCATGGCGACACGTTGATGGAGATCAAGATGATGGAGATCATGGTGTCATGCCGGTGACGATGGAGATCAAGATGATGGAGATCATGGTGTCATGCCGGTGACGATGGAGATCATGCCGGTGCTTTGGAGATGGAGATCAAAAGCACAAGTTCATGGCCATATCATGTCACTTATGATTTGCATGTGATGTTAATCCTTTTATGCATCTTATTTTGCTTAGGACGACGGTTTCATTATAAGGTGATCCCTCACTTAAATTTGAAGATAAAATTGTGTTCTCCCCGAGTGTGCACCATTGCGAAAGTTTGTCGTTTCGAGACACCACGTGATGATCGGGTGTGATAGACTCTACGTTCGCATACAACGGGTGCAAGCCAGTGTTGCACAAGCGGAACACTCGGGTTAAACTTGATGAGCCTAGCATGTACAGACATGGCCTCGGAACACAAGAGACCTAAAGGTCGAACATGAGTCATATAGTAGATATGATCAACATGAAGATGTTCACCATTGAAACCACCTCAACTCACGTGATGATCGGACTTGAGTTGGTGGAGTTGGATCATGTGACACTCGAATGACCGGAGGGATGTCAATTTGAGTGGGAGTTTTTAAGTAATATAATTAACTAAACTCATTATCTTGAACAATAGTCTAAGTTGTCTTTGTAATATGATTAACTAAACTCATTATGGCTTCCCAAAAGGGTTATGTCCTTGATGCACCGTTTGGTGATCCACCCGCTCCAGTTGAGTCTCCAGACGTTGTGAACGCCTGGTAGGCTCGTTCTGATGATTACTCAATGGTTCAATGTGCAATGTTGTATGGCTTAGAACCGGGACTTCAAAGACATTTTGAACGTCATGGAGCATATGATATGTTCCTGGAGTTGAAGTTTATCTTTCAGAAGAATGCCCGGATCGAGAGGTATGAGACCTCCAATAAGTTCTATGCTTGCAAGATGGAGGAGAACGGGTCTGTCAGTGAACACATACTCAAAATGTCTGGGTATTCCACCCGTCTGGCTGAATTGGGGATGCCCCTTCCAGCAGAGGCGATCACTGACAGAGTTCTTCAATCATTGCCACCTAGCTACAAGAGCTTCGTGTTGAACTATAACATGCACGGGATGAACAAGTTAGTCGCCGAGCTATTTGCGATGTTGAAAGTCGTTGAGTCTGAGATTCAGATGGAGCATCAAGTGTTGATGGTCAATAAAACCACTAGTTTCAAGAAGAATGGCAAGGGTAAGAAGGGTAACTCGAAGAAGAGTGGCAAAGCAGTTGCCCCTCCCGTGAAGAAACCCAAGGCTGGACCCAAGCCAGAAACTGAGTGCTTTCATTGCAAGTGAAGTGGTCACTGGAAGCGGAACTGCCCCAAGTATTTGGCTGACAAGAAGGCGGCCAACAACAAACAAGGTATATATGATATACATGTTATTGATGTGTACCTTACCAACTCTCGTTGTAGTGCCTGGGTATTTGATACCGGTGCGGTTGCTCACATTTGCAACTCAAAACAGGAACTACGGAATAGACGGAGGCTGGCAAAGGACGAAGTGACGATGGGCATGGGAGATGGTTCCAAGGTTGATGTGATCGCCGTCGGCACGCTCGCCTCTTCGATTACCATCAGGATTAGTGATGAACCTGAATAATTGTTATTTAGTGCCTGCGTTAAGCATGAACATTATATCTGGATCTTATTTATTGTGAGACGGTTACTCATTTAAATCAGAGAATAATGGTTGTTCTATTTATATGAGTAATATCTTTTATGGTCATGCACCCAATGTGAGGGGTTTATTCTTATTGAATCTCAATAGTGATGATACACATGTGCATAACATTGATGCCAAAAGTTGTAGAGTTGATAATGATAGTACCACTTTCTTGTGGCACTGTCGTTTAGGTCATATTGGTTTAAAACGCATGAAGAAGCTCCATGCTGATGGACTTTTAGAGTCACTTGATTTTGAATCACTTGACACATGTGAACCATGCCTCATGGGCAAGATGACTAAAACCCCGTTCTCTGGAACAATGGAACGGGCAAGTGACTTGTTGGAAATCATACATACTGATGTGTGCGGTCCGATGAGCATTGAGGCGTGCGGTGGATATCGTTATTTTCTCACCTTCACTGATGACTTAATTAGATATGGGTATCTTTACTTGATGAAACACAAGTCTGAAACATTTGAAAAGTTCAAGCAATTTCAGAGTGAAGTTGAGAATCATCGTAACAAGAAGATTAAATTCCTACGATCTGATCAAGGAGGAGAATATCTGAGTTATGAGTTTGGCAGTCACTTAAGACAGGGTGGAATTGTTTCACAATTGACACCGCCTGGAACACCACAGCGTAATGGTGTGTCCGAACATCGTAATCGAACCTTATTGGATATGGTGCGATCTATGATGTCTCTTGCCGATTTGCCACTATCGTTTTGGGGTTATGCATTAGAGACAGCTGCATTCACTTTAAATAGGGCACCATCAAAATCCGTTGAGACGACGCCATATGAACTATGGTTTGGCAAGAAGAAAAAGTTGTCGTTTCTTAAAGTTTGGGGATGTGATGCTTATGTCAAAAGGCTTCAGCCTGAAAAGCTGGAACCCAAAGCGGAGAAATGCGTGTTCATAGGATACCCAAAAGAGACAGTTGGGTATACCTTCTATCTCAGATCCGAAGGCAAAGTGTTTGTCGCTAAAAACGGAACATTTCTTGAGAAAGAGTTTCTCTCGAAAGAATTGAGTGGGAGGAAAATAGAACTCGATGAGGTTGTTGAACCTTTACTTCAACAAGAGAGTAGCGCAGCGCAGAAAGATGTTTCTGTGGAGATTACATTAGTTGAAGAGGAAGTTAATGATGATGATCATGAAGCTTCGGATCAAGTTGCTATCGAACCTCGTAGGTCGACAAGGACGCGTACTGCTCCTGATTGGTACGGCAACCCTGTCTTAGAGGTCATGTTGTTGGACAACGATGAACCTACGAGCTATGAAGAAGCGATGATGGGCCCGGATTCCGAGAAATGGTTAGAGGCCATGAAATCCGAGATGGGATCCATGTATGAAAACAAAGTATGGGCTTTGGAAGTATTACCTGAAGGGCATAAGGCCATTCAGAACAAATGGATCTTTAAGAGGAAGACGGACGCGGACGGTAATGTCACCGTCTATAAAGCTCAACTTGTGGCATAGGGTTTTTCACAAGTCCAAGGAGTTGACTACGATGAGACCTTCTCACCCGTAGCGATGCTTAAGTCCGTCAGAATCATGTTAGCAATAGCTACCTTTTTCGATTATGAAATTTGGCAAATGGATGTCAAAATAGCGTTCCTTAACGGTTTCCTTAAGGAAGAGTTGTATATGATGCAACCAGAAGGTTTTGTCGATCCAGAGAATGCTGACAAAGTTTGGAAACTCTAGCGATCCATTTATGGACTGGTGCAAGCATCTCGGAGTTGGAATCTTCGCTTTGATGAGGTGATCAAAGCGTTTGGGTTTATACAAGTTTACGGAGAAGCTTGTATTTACAAGAAAGTGAGTGAGAGCTCTATAGCGTTTCTAATATTATATGTGGATGACATATTGCTGATTGGAAACAATATGGAAATGTTGGAAAGCGTAAAGGAATATTTGAACAAGAGTTTTTCAATGAAGGACCTAGGAGAAGCTGCTTTCATATGAGGCATCAAGATCTATAGAGATAGATCGAGACGCTTAATAGGACTTTCACAGAGCACATACCATGACAAAGTTTTGAAGAAGGTCAAAATGGATCAGTCCAAGAAGGGGTTCCTGCCTGTATTGCAAGGTGTGAAGTTGAGTAAGACTCAATGCCCAGTGACTGCAGAAGATAGAGAAAAGATGAGTGACGTCCCCTATGCTTCAGCCATAGGATCGATCATGTATGCAATGTTGTGCACAAGACCCGATGTCAGCCTTGCCATAAGTATGGCCGGAAGGTTTCAAAGTGATCCAGGAATGGAACACTAGACGGCGCTCAAGAATATCCTGAAGTACCTGAAAAGGACTAAGGACATGTTTCTCGTTTATGGAGGTGATCAAGAGCTCGTCGTAAAGGGTTACGTCGATGCAAGCTTTGACACTGATCCGGATGACTCCAAGTCTCAAACCGGATACGTATTTATTCTTAATTGAGGTGCGGTAAGCTGGTGCAGTTCCAAGCAGAGCATGGTAGCTGATTCTACATGCGAAGCCGAGTACATCGCTGCCTCGGAGGCGGCGAAGGAAGGTGTCTGGATGAAGGAGTTCATGACAGATCTTGGAGTAGTGCCTAGTGCACTAAACCCAATGACTCTGTTCTGTGACAACACTGGTGCCATTGCTCTAGCCAAGGAACCAAGGTTTCACAAGAGGACCAGACACATAAAGCGACGTTTCAATTCCATCCGCAATTACATCAAGGAGGAGGACATAAATATTTGCAAAGTACACATGGATCTGAATGTCGCAGATCCGATGACTAAACCTCTTCCAAGGGCTAAATATGATCAACACCAGAACTGTATGGGTGTTAGATTCAATACAATGTAAATCACATAGTGATGTGAGCTAGATTATTGACTCTAGTGCAAGTGGGAGACTGTTGGTAATATGCCCTAGAGGCAATAATAAAAGTAGTTATTATTATATTTCCTTGTTCATGATAATCGTTTATTATCCATGCTATAATTGTATTGATTGGAAACTCAATTGCATGTGTGGATACATAGACAACACTGTGTCCCTAGTATGCCTCTAATAGACTAGTTCACTGATCAAAGATGGTCAAGGTTTCCTAGCCATAGACATGAGATGTCATTTGATAACGGGATCACATCATTAGGAGAATGATGTGATGGACACGACCCAAACTATGAACGTAGCATATGATCGTGTCATTTTTTTGCTATTGTTTTTTGCATGTCAAGTATCTGTTCCTATGACCATGAGATCATGCAACTCACTGACACCGGAGGAATACCTTGTGTGTATCAAACGTCACAACGTAACTGGGTGACTATAAAGATGCTCTACAGGTATCTCCGAAGGTGTCTGTTGAGCTGGCATGGATCGAGACTGGGATTTGTTACTCCGTATGACGGAGAGGTATCTCGGGGCCCACTCGGTAATACAACATCACAACAAGCCTTGCAAGCAATGTGACTAAAGTGTTAGCCACGGGATCTTGTATTACGGAACGAGTAAAGAGACTTGCCGGTAACGAGATTGAACTAGGTATAGAGATACCGACGATCGAATCTCGGGCAAGTAACATACCGAAGAACAAAGGGAACAGCGTACGGGATTAACTGAATCCTTGACATAGAGGTTCAACCGATAAAGATCTTCGTAAAATATGTAGGAACCAATATGGGCATCCAGGTCCCGCTATTGGTTATTGACCGTAGAGCTATCTCGGTCATGTCTACATAGTTCTCGAACCCGCAGGGTCTGCACACTTAAGGTTAGGTGACGTTTCGGTAGTATAGAGTTATGCATGGTGGTGACCGAAGGTTGTTCGGAGTCTCGGATGAGATCCCGTACGACACGAGGAGCTCCGAAATGGTCCGGAGGTAAAGATTGATATATAGGAAGTCCCGTTTTGGTCACCGGAAAAGTTTTGGGTATTTCGGTAGTGTACCGGGAGTGCCGGAAGGGTACCGGGGGACCATCGGGAGGGGCCTCTCACCCCAAAGGGTCTCATGGGCTGTGGGAGGAGTCAAACAAGCCCCTAGGGGGCTGGCCGAACCCCCCACTAAGGCCCATGCGGCTAGGGGTGGGAAAACCCAAAGGTGGAAAGGGTTTCCAAGTGGGGGAGGAGGAATCCTACTCCTAGTAGGATTGGAGTTGGACTCCTCCACCTCCCCACTTCGGCCGCACCTAGGGGCAGCCCTAGGGGCGCCGGTCTCCCTCCCCTTCCTCCTATATATACTGGAGGGGAGAGAGGGTAGCCACACAAAAAAAAACTAAGCCACGGTGCAGTCCTCTCTCCCCAATAGATCAAGTCCTCTAGTTTTCAGCAGTGCTTAGGCAAAGCCCTGCTGGAATAGTTCCACCGCCGCCGCCGCCGCGCCGTCGCGCTGCCGGAGAACTCATCTACCTCTCCGCTCCCTCTTGCTGGATCAAGAAGGCGGACATCGTTATCGAGCTGTACGTGTGCTGAACGCGGAGGTGCCGTCCGTTCTGCGCTAGATCGGGACGGATCGTGATTGGATCGCGGGACGCTCGGCAATTTGGATCGCGAAGACGTTTGACTACATCAACCGCATTTCTTAACGCTTCCCGCTTAGGATCTACAAGGGTATGTAGATCCACTCTCCCTCTCGTAGATGCTCATCACCATGGATAGATCTTGCGTGTGCGTAGGAAATTTTTTGTTTCCCATGCAACGTTTCCCGACACCACCAAGGAGGGAAACCCTCCTTGGGGCGCCGGCCTAGGGGAGGAGGAGTCCAACTCTCCCACTCCAATTTTTGCCCCCCCCCCCCACCCATAAGCAAAGGGGGGCGCCTCCACCACTTGGGCCCTTATGGCCCAAGTTGCCTTCCACCTCTTGGCCTTTTTAGGCCTGTTGATATTTTATTAAATATAGAATTGCTCTAAATACTTTCAGACTATTTTATATATAATTTAACATCTCTGGAAACATTTCCCACCTACATATATTTATCGGTAGTACCCGATATTATACGATACTTCTCTGAAACCCTTCCGGTGACTCCAGAACGCTTCCGGATCCTCTCGAAACTATTCCGACTATTAGTGAAACAATTCCATAAATAAATCCGTGATAATCTCGACCTACTGACAATCAGCAAATCATGATTTCCTTAAGCTTGTGACCCCGTAGGTTCGGTAACTCGTAGACATGAACGAAACTCTTTCGTTCAATGACCGATAGCGGAACTATGGACGTCCATATCGATCCTTGTGAGTAAACGGATGATATTTGAGTGAACAATTTATACCATGTGACATTGCCTATGCTTTGCGATACTTTACAAGACCCGAGGATCATCAGTATCCTCTCGAGTCATCCGCATGCTCGTTATACCGTTTTTATCGTTATCGGTTTGTTGTTCTTTCTCGTTGATGTGTTTCAGCATCCCTGTGACATAGTCATCTGTGTTTGGCAAGATGATGATTAATGTAGTCACATCGAGAGGGTCCTAAGAATAGCTCTCCATCGTCGTAGGAGCAAATCCCACTCTTGAGCTATCTAGTCTCTTGTCAGACTTTCCGATGAACCTGAAAGTTGTTGTTATGATCACCTAGTTACACATGACGTTTGAGCAACCCCAAAGCTCATCGTACGGTAAGAAGTGACTACGATACTCTCATGGTCTAAGGAACATAATACACATGCTAACACTTCGTGTTATAACAATTGATTTCAGACGATATTGTCTCAAAGTATAACAAACAAGTTTGGGTTGATTCAATACGATCGTTCTTCTAACGTCATACTCTCAATGTTTGTTTTTAGGACTATTGTTACACTTAACGATATCATAAGAACCGGAAAACATTATCACTAACAACACCTTAGCCAGTCTGAGAGGCAAGATTGGGAACCTTTGTTTTACCGTTTAACACACGTACTTATGAGTTTTCCACTGAATCACATATTCCAGAATCATAACAGTTATAGCATAGAATACAAACTCTTAATTATGAATATGGAAATATAATAATACAATATTACTGCCTTGATGTCTACTACGCAACCTTCTTCTTGTAGACTCGTGTTGGGCCTCCAAGCGCAAAGTTTTGTAGGACAGTAGCAAATTTCCCTCAAGTGGATGACCTAAGGTTTATCAATCCGTGGGAGGCGTAGGATGAAGATGGTCTCTCTCAAACAACCCTGCAACCAAATAACAAAGAGTCTCTTGTGTCCCCAACACACCCAATACAATGGTAAATTGTATAGGTGCACTAGTTCGGCGAAGAGATGGTGATACAAGTGTAATATGGATGGTAGATATAGGTTTTTGTAATCTGAAAATATAAAAACAGCAAGGTAGCAAGTAACAAAAGTGAGCAAAAACGGTATTGCAATGCTTGGAAACAAGGCCTAGGGTTCATACTTTCACTAGTGCAATTTCTCTCAACAATAGTAACATAGTTGAATCATATGTAAATCTCTCACACGCGACAAAGAGTTCACTCCAAAGTCACAAATAGCGGAGAACAAACGAAGAAATTATTGTAGGGTACGAAACCACCTCAAAGTTATCTTTTCTGATCAATCTTATGAGCTATCCCTATAAGTGTCACGAACAGCCCTAGAGTTCGTACTAAAATAACACCTTAAGATACACATCAACCAAAACCCTAATGTCACCTAGATACTCCAATGTCACCACGAGTACCCATGGGCTTGATTATACGATATGCATCACATAATTTCAGATTCATCATGTTCAATCCAACACAAAGAACTTCAAAGAGTGCCCCAAAGTTTCTACCGGAGAGTCAAGACGAAAACATGTGCCAACCCCTATGCATAGATTCCCAAGGTCACGGAACCCGCAAGTTGATCACCAAAACATACATCAAGTGGATCAATAGAACATCCCATTGTCACCACAGATATCCCATCGCAAGACATACATCAAGTGTTCTCAAATCCTTAGAAGACTCAATCCGATAAGAAAACTTCAAAGGGAAAACTCAATTCATCACAAGAAGATAGAGAGGGGAAAACTCCATATGATTCATCTATATCAATAAAGCTCGCGGTACATCAAGATCGTGTCATCTCAAGAACACGAGAGAGAGAGATCAAACACATAGCTACTGGTACATATCCTCAGCCCCGTGGGTGAACTACTCCATCCTCGTCATGGAGACCGCCAGGATGATGAAGATGGCCTCCGGTGATGGTTTCCCCCTCCAGCAGGGTGCCGGAACGGGCTCCCGATTGATTTTTCATGGCTACAGAGGCTTGCGGCGGCGGAACTCCCGATCTAGGTTTCTTTTCGGGTTTTTTTGTATTTATAGGAATATTTGGCGTTGGAATCACGTCAGGGGGGGTGCTCGAGGGACCCACAAGCCAGGGGGGCGCGCCCTAGGGGGGGCGCCCCCTAGGCTTGTGGCTTCCTCGGGACTCTTCTCCGGTATCTTTTTGCTCCAGTATTTTTTATATTTTCCAAAAATATTCTCCGTAAATTTTCAGCCCATTCCGAGAACTTTTATTTCTGCACAAAAACAACACCATGGTAGTTCTGCTGAAAACAGCGTCAGTCCGGGTTAGTTCTAATAAAATCATACCAAAATCATATAAAATTATTGTAAACATGTCATGAATACTTCATAAATTATAGATACGTTGGAGACGTATCAGCATCCCCAAGCTTAATTCCTGCTCGTCCTCGAGTAGGTAAATGATAAAAGAAATAATTTATGAAGTGTGAATGCTACCTAACATATTCATCATATTCTTTTCTTCTTTGTATAGCATGGACATTTGAACTTGTAAATGATTCAAAGCAATAGTCTAGTTTTAACATAATGACTTCAATACTCAAACATGTCAACAAGCAACCATGTCTTTCAAAATATCAACACTAAAGAAAGTTATCCCTAGCCCATCATGCTCAATCATTGATCCATTCATGAAACACACTCAAATATCATCTATGCCCAATGCTCAAGTACGATCATAGTGCCCCCTAGCTGGTGCACATAAGAAAAGATGGAGACTCAAAGCAAAAATAAAAATTGCATAAAATAGATAGGCCCTTAGCAGAGGGAAGTAGGGATTTGTAGAGGTGCCAGAGCTCAAAGTTTTAAATTGAGAGAGAAAAAATATTTTGGGTGGCATGCTTTTCCTGTCAACGAAAACGACAAAGTAGCTCGCAACACTTTCCATGCTAGATATATCATAGGTGGTTCCCAAACAGAAAATAAAGTTTATTCCTTTTTCCACCAAACTTTCACTTTCCATGGCGGGCCGTATCCACGGTTGCCTTCCATACCAACACTTTCCAAGGAATTTATTATTTGACAACATAAAGTAAATATTTTTTTTCTTTTTCATTTCGGGAATGGGCATCCCTATTACCGCCGCACTCTCGTGCAATGACAAGTGAATAAACACTCATCTTGAGAATAACACATCTAGCATGGAAAAATATTGGACACTCCCCACCGTTTCATGAGCGGTACGGGCACACAAAAGAGAGAATTTATTTTGAAAATTTAGAGATGGCACATACAAATTTGCTTGGAACGGCATGGAAATACCGCATATAGGTAGGTATGGTGGACTCACAAGGCAAAACTTGGTTTAAGGATTTTGGATGCACAAGTAGTATTTCTACTTAGTACAAATGAAGGCTAGCAAATGGATTGGGAAGCAACCAAACCAAGAAACGAAAAATCACATAAGTGAGCATTGAACATAACTAACACCGAATCATGCACCACAAGTAGGATGTAACCTCATTGCATAACTATTGACTTTCGTGCATGCATAGGGAATCACAAACCTTAACACCAATATTCCTACTAAAGCATAATTACTAACATGACTCACATATTACTATCATAATGTTTCAAAACAATTACAAGGAATCAAGTTTAATTTGTCCAACGATCTTCATGATTTTTTTTATTATATCCTCCTTGGATATCTCTCACTTTGGGACTAGTTTCATATATTGCCATTGCTTTTTGGCAAGATCAAACAAATTTAAGTGAAGTACAAGAGCATAAAAATTTCATCTCTCAAAAAGATATAAGTGAAGCATGAGAGGATTTCTACAAAAGTTTCCAAGCACACCGTGCTCAAAAAGATATAAGTGAAGCACTAGAGCAAATGACAAGCTACTCTCAAAAGATATAAGTGAAGATCAATGAGTAGTCAAACAATTAAGTAGCTATGTGAGGACTCTCTCTCTCAATAAAGGTTTTCAGATCTAAGTATTTTATTCAAACAGCAAACAAAAGAAAAATAGCACTCCAAGAATAGCACGCATCATGTGAACGAATAAAAATTTAGGCTCAACATAGGCTAACCGATAATTGTTGATGAAGAGAGGTGGGATGCGTAGCCTCCCCAAGCTTAGATGCTTGAGACTTCTTGAAATATTTACTTGTGGTGCCTTGGACATCCCCAAGCTTGAGCTTTTGTATCTTGTTCAATCCTCTCATATCATGGTTTCACCTATTCTCAAAAACTTCATCCACACAAAACTCGAAAAGAACTCGTGAGATAGGTTAGTACACATAAGAATAAATCAACACTTCATGTACTGCCAAGACAAGTTGCATAATAATTTTCAAACATTAGGTACTGTATACTATCATTTACACAATTTATATCTACCAATATAGGCTATGGAAACTAGAGGATAAGTAGATAATAAAACTATGACAGCAATCTGTCCAAACAGAACAGTCTGTAGCAATTTATGAAAACAGTGTACTTCTGTAACTCAAAAAATTATGAAAATTTGGGACACGCTATAAAATTTATATTATGATACTGTGTAAAAATTTCAGAAACTTTCCACGTTCTAGTAAAATATGAAAATTCAAACACTACAGCAAAAGTTTCTGTTCTTATACAGCACACATCAAAACATGCAATGCAAGCATCCTAAGGCAATTCTTGGAACTTTTTATTGAAAAACAAGATTATAAATGACACCTAACATAGAATAAAGAAAATAAAATGACGCTCCAAGCAAAACTCATATTATGTGACGAATAAAAATATAGCTCCAAGTAAGATATACCGATAGCGTTGAAGATGAAAGAGGGGATGCCTTCCGGGGCATCCCCAAGCTTAGGCGCTTGAGTCTTCCTTGGATATTACCTTGGGGGTGCCTTGGGCATCCCCAATCTTAGGTTCTTGTCACTCCTTGTTCTCCTCATATCGGTGTCTCACCCAAAACTTGAAAACTTCAATCACACAAAACTTAACGGAACTTCGTGAGATGGGTTAGTATAATAAATAAAGATAATTCACTTAGGTACTGTCAAGACAAGATTCATAATTTTTCCCAAATGATACCTACTGTATTCTATCATTCCCATAATTTATACCGCTAAATATAAGCTATGGAAACACTAAAACAAGCAAACTATGCATGCAAAACAGAATCTGTCAAAAACAGAACAGTCTGTGAAGATCTGTAGTGTAACCATACTTCCCTGTCTCTAAAAATTCTGAAACATTAGGAAAATCTAGGAAATTTGTATATAAATCATGTGTAAAAAATTCAGATCAAAATCACGTTCCAGTGAATTTACAAAATTCCTGGACTGAGAGCAAAAGTTTCTGTTTTTGCACAGAATCAAGTCAACTATCATCCACACTATCCCAAAGGCTTTACTTGGCACTTTATTGAAACAAAATCTATAAAACATGATTATACAGTAGCTTAATCATGTGGACACACAAAAACAGAAAGTAAAAGTGTTGGGTTGTCTCCCAACAAGCGCTTTTCTTTAATGCCTTTTTAGCTAGGCATAATGATTTCAATGATGCTCGTATAGGAAATAGTATTTGAGACATGCAAAAGAGCATCATGAATCACATGACACGCACATTTAAGTCTAACCCACTTCCTATGCATAGGGATTTTGTGAGCAAACAATTTATGGGAGCAAGAATCAACTAGCATAGGAAGGCAAAACAAGCATAACTTCAAAACTTTGAACACATAGAGAGGAAACTTGATATTATTGCAATTCCTACAAGCATATGTTCCTCCCTCATAATAATTTTCAGTAGCATCATGAAGGAATTTCACAATATAACCAGCACATAAAGCATTATCTTCATGATCCACAAGCATAAAAAAATTGTCACTCCCCACATAAGCAATTTTCTTCTCATTCATAATAGTGGGAGCAAACTCAACAAAATAACTATCATGAGATACTTGATTGACATAACCACTTTGAATATTAAAATCATGATGACAAGTTTCATGGTTACTATCACTCTTTATAGCATACATGTCATCATCATAATCATCATAGATAGGAGGCATGTCATCATCATAATAAATTTACTCATCAAAACTTGGGGGACTAAAAATATCATCTTCATCAAACATAGCATCCCCAAGCTTGTGGGTTTGCATATCATTAGCATCATGAATATTCAGAGAATTCATACTAACAATATTTCTATCATTCTCATCATTCAAAGATTTAGTGCCAAACATTTTAATAACTTCTTCTTCTAACACTTGACCACAATTTTCCTTTCCATCATTTTCACGAAAGACGTTAAAAAGATGAAGCATATGAGGCAACCTCAATTCCATTTTTTTGTAGTTTTCTTTTATAAAACCAAACTAGTGAAAAACAAGAAACTAAAAGATTTAATTGCAAGATCTAAAGATATACCTTCAAGCACTCACCTCCCCGGCAACGGCGCCAGAAAAGAGCTTGATGTCTACTACGCAACCTTCTTCTTGTAGACTCGTGTTGGGCCTCCAAGCGCAGAGTTTTGTAGGACAGTAGCAAATTTCCCTCAAGTGGATGACCTAAGGTTTATCAATCCGTGGGAGGCGTAGGATGAAGATGGTCTCTCTCAAACAACCCTGCAACCAAATAACAAAGAGTCTCTTGTGTTCCCAACACACCCAATACAATGGTAAATTGTATAGGTGCACTAGTTCGGTGAAGAGATGGTGATACAAGTGTAATATGGATGGTAGATATAGGTTTTTGTAATCTGAAAATATAAAAACAGCAAGGTAGCAAGTAACAAAAGTGAGCAAAAACGGTATTGCAATGCTTGGAAACAAGGCCTAGGGTTCATACTTTCACTAGTGCAAGTTCTCTCAACAATACTCACATAGTTGAATCATATGTAAATCCCTCACGTGCGACAAAGAGTTCACTCCAAAGTTACAAATAGCGGAGAACAAACGAAGAAATTATTGTAGGGTACGAAACCACCTCAAAGTTATCTTTTCTGATCAATCTTATGAGCTATCCCTATAAGTGTCACGAACAGCCCTAGAGTTCGTACTAAAATAACACCTTAAGATACACATCAACCAAAACCCTAATGTCACCTAGATACTCCAATGTCACCACGAGTACCCATGGGCTTGATTATACGATATGCATCACATAATTTTAGATTCATCATGTTCAATCCAACACAAAGAACTTCAAAGAGTGCCCCAAAGTTTCTACCGGAGAGTCAAGACGAAAACATGTGTCAACCCCTATGCATAGATTCCCAAGGTCACGGAACCCGCAAGTTGATCACCAAAACATACATCAAGTGGATCAATAGAACATCCCATTGTCACCACGGATATCCCATCGCAAGACATACATCAAGTGTTCTCAAATCCTTAGAAGACTCAATCCGATAAGAAAACTTCAAAGGGAAAACTCAATTCATCACAAGAAGATAGAGAGGGGAAAACTCCATATGATTCATCTATATCAATAAAGATCGCGGTACATCAAGATCGTGTCATCTCAACAACACGAGAGAGAGAGATCAAACACATAGCTACTGGTACATACCCTCAGCCCCGAGGGTGAACTACTCCCTCCTCGTCATGGAGACCGCCGGGATGATGAAGATGGCCTCCGGTGATGGTTTCCTCCTCCGGCAGGGTGCCGGAACGGGCTCCCGATTGTTTTTTCGTGGCTACAGAGGCTTGCGGCGGCGAAACTCCCGATCTAGGTTTCTTTTCGGGGGTTTCTGTATTTATAGGAATATTTGGCGTTGGAATCACGTCAGGGGGGTGCTCGAGGGACCCACAAGCCAGGGGGCGCGCCCCCTAGGCTTGTGGCTTCCTCGGGACTCTTCTCCGGTATCTTTTTGCTCCAGTATTTTTTATATTTTCCAAAAATATTCTCCGTAAATTTTCAGCCCATTCCGAGAACTTTTATTTCTGCACAAAAACAACACCATGGTAGTTCTGTTGAAAACAGCGTCAGTCCGGGTTAGTTCTAATAAAATCATACCAAAATCATATAAAATTATTGTAAACATGGCATGAATACTTCATAAATTATAGATACGTTGGAGACGTATCATGCCTCTAGGGCATATTTCCATCAAAAACATACTTCATCTTCATGCCAGGCCTCTGGACCAATCGTTGTGACAAGGCTACCGCCAAGCCTCCTAAACCCGAGACCGGCCGAGTGTCGGGCTTCCCGGTCGATGTGCCACCCTTAGTATAATATACCATCACTATGCATCCGCAAGACTAGTTTTTTAGCTATATCTACTAGTCTAATGAATTCGTAGTAGAGCCACGCTAGTAGGGCACAAAGTCTACTTGCACGATGCAACATCTCCAATGAGGGTCACCAAAACATCCCCAAATGTCTAGATTGAATGATCCAAACACTTTTAGCCATACAACGCGGATCACCAAACCGAGATGCACTGGTCCACACGTTTGAATCCCATGCACCATCCCTAATTTGGGGGGGGGGGGGGTATAGGGGAGTCACAACGGTCCTCCTAACCAACTATTAGTTGGACCACATCTTCCCTCGACTCATGTCTCCCACTCATGTCTTTATCCTCTTGCCCAATGTTATTCACAACTCACAGTCTCAACACGCGGGATACCATTCGATGGTCTGCGATGGATGGTTGTCTGTAGACACATCCCAAAGTGTCTGCGGACATTTGCGGAGGTTCATTTGGTAATTGTCGTTGGAGATGCCCTTAGCGCTCGCTTATATGACAATCTAATAACATGGGCCGGCCCGAGTAGCGAAGGAACTAGAAACGTTTCCTAAAGATTGTTTTGGGGTTTTGTGCTTGTTGTTTTTTATTTGGTTTTTGATTGATTTTATTATTTCCTTCCCTTTTATAGTTTTTTATTGATGTTTTTATTTTTTCTTATTTTTCCCATGTTTTATTTTTTTCTTTAATTACATGAACATTTTAATAAGACAATTGTTTTGGTAATATGAGTTGAACACTTTTGACTTGTAGTTTATATTTAGTTTTCCTTTACCTAGTTCATTTTTCCTTCTTCTTTCTTTCTTATAACTTTCTTTCCTTTTATACATTTTCATCACTTATTTAAAACATTGTGCATGGTAAATTTTCAAAAATGTTCATCATGTTTTTAAGATATTGATCATGTATTTCAAAAATTTCTTCAGTCTTTAATAATAGTTTCCTCGTGTATTTAATAGTTTATCATGCTTAGAAAGTGTTCTAGTGTTTTTTGGGAAAGGATCATCACATAAATAAATAATTATTCAGGGTTTCTTTAAAAACATTAGTCTTGTTTCAAAAATATGTTCCTTTTTAGAGGATCGTCTTTTAGCTAAAGAGATTAAGAATGTATTTAATAAATTCATCATGTGTAAAAAATTGTACATTGTGTATTTTAATAATGTCTTCATGGATTTTAGAAAATGTTCCTAGTATATTTTAGCAAATGTTGGTCGCATAACTAAAATATGTTCAGGGTGTATTTAAAACATGTGCATCATGTGTTTTAAAATATTCAACATTTATTTTCTAAAAGACTTGACCTATTTAAAAATATGTTTATAGCATGTTTAGAAAAATGTGAACATTTATTTTCATATGCATGAACATTTCTCATTCAACTATTTTTTGTGATCTAAAAACATTCTTTTCATTTGTAATTTTTTCTCAAGTACGTAGGCATTTGGTATGGTACATATTTTTTTTATTTTTGTACAAGCTGTGTGGAAGTGAGCAGGCGAAGGTTTGTGGACCGGGCCCAAGGACCACGTCAGTCCGGTTAGGTATCATCGGGATACTAGTTGGGCTTTATTGGGTTGAGATACTATCGGGACTATTAGGCTTGCTAATGAAGCTGCGATTGACAAACCTCGTGATGTGGGTTATGTGTAGCTAAGTGCATGTGTCACTTGTCTCATCTTGGGAACCTTGCGTCAAATGATGAACCGTTCTTACCGTTGCGAGCTTCGAAAATAGACCCCATGTTAGGTTTGAATGAATTTTTTTCTCTGATAAAGTCGGAAAAACAGAAATAAAAAACCGAAAATAAAAATCCTCAAATAAAAAAAACAGAAACAAAAGTACCGAAAAAACGTAAAAGCCCAAAAGTAGGAAGCATAAATGTGCTTCTCACTTTTCGGGGAAGCAAAGTTGTACATCACCATGAAGCACAGCTATGTTTTTCACTTTTCAAGAAATACATGTGTGTTTTTTGCTTTTCGGATAAGCAAACATGTGGGAAGGACAGATGTGGTTCACAGTGAAGTACAACCCTCCTTTTCCGTGAAGCATGACTGTGCTTTTCATTTTTAGGAAGCCCGATTGTTCTTTCCTAAAAGCACAATTGTGCGTTTTCACATGGTGTGCTTTAACTGAAGAAACAAAAAAACTTTTTCAAAGAAACATAAGAAAAACCTAGCGAATGCAAAAAAAAGGGAAAGACCCCAACCAACATGCAGAAAAAAAACATGTCCCTTGCTACGGATGCACCCAACGATGCAAGGAACACTCCTGAGTGACCGTTGAAGGTCCTCGCGAGGGGGGGTCATTTATTTCGTCACCCCTGTTAATCAATAGCCTATTAACGTGTAGCCCCTAGGCCAACACGCACGATTGGGCCCAACTAACCTTTCTGAACCTTCCTGCCGCGGTTTTCTTTTTTTGGGTGGGTTTCTGCGTTATTTTCTCTTTTTTTTTCAATTTCCATTTCGTGAATATCTTTTCAATTCATGAATTTTGATTACATTTTTATGGATTCAGGGGGAAAGGTTGAATTTGTGATTATTTCTTTGAATTCATGAACATTTTATTTATTTTGTGAACGCTATTGCGCTAGTGATTTTTTATTTTAATTCATGGTTTCTTTATTTACAAACATTTTAAAAAACTTTGGTGAACATGTTTTTGTATTTGTGAGACAAACTTTTTTGCATTCATAAATATTTTTAAAATTGACGAACAACTTAAATATTATAGAGTGTTGTAATAAAAAACGAAACGAAATTTTAAAAAATGACTAAGTAACTCACTCTAATAAAAACAGAGAATCTTGTAATGCTGGCGTAGGGGAAGCTACGGATTTGATCCCTCCCCGTACCAACGCGTTGATGTGGAGGACCATTATTCGGGTGTTTTTTTGGGGTATTCGGGTGTGTCTCTGGTCATAAACGATGCCCGTAACATACCTAATAGTACATGACGTACACTAGGTCCAGTAATGGCGGCCTATTTTTAATTTTATTTTCGTTTTCTTGTACATTTTCACTCGGATTTTCTAATTTCTTTTCCTTTTTCCTGTTTTCCTATTTCTTTTTGCCTTTTCTTAAATGCATGAACTTTATTAAAATTTGTTCATTCCTTTCAAAGTTGATGAACTTTTTATCATCCAGTGAACCTTTCGTTAAAATTCATGAACTTTTTTTCAAATTCAATGCACTTTTTTCAAAATCGATGTCCTTTTTTCAAAATTGATGAATTTATTATAACATTCAACGAAATTCTGTTTGAATCCGATGAACTTTTTCAAAATTGATGAACGTTTTTTCAAATTCGTTGATTTTTTTCAGCTTTTTCATAATATTTTCGAATTAAATGTTTTTAAAAATAATTATATTTTTTCAAATTTGTGTACTTTCTGTACAGTTTTACACCTTTTATAAAACCTGTGACCGTTTTTAAGTCACGAATTTTTATTTTTTTTAAATAATCCATGTTTTTTAATCGAAATTCAGCAGTTCTTCAATCAACTCGGCAACCGCGCTTGTCATACCAATCGACCTGGGAGAAACAGGTCAAGCAATCAAGCGCTCGCCTTCTAATGGACCAGTCCTCGACCAGTGTCGTGTGAGAGCCCGTTCCTGCAAGTGGCACCTAGGCACCACTTAAGAGCTCCCAGGTCTATGTGCCGTCCGCAACGAGTCCTAACCATGGCTCGCGTGCAGGGAGTCGCCGGTACTAGGCTGGCCCGGTAACCACATGCAACGTCATGTGTTTGTTTTTGGGTCCCGATAACTCCCACACGTGTGGGCGTTAAGGGGTCTGGACACACGTTTCGTGTGGTATCTAAGAGAACCAGCCCACACGTCTACGTGTGGGCAAACCAAGTAATGCCCACACGCCCGATCTTTTGCCTCGCGGTCCCTCCCACACGCCTACGTGTGGGCAAAATAGATAACGCCCACACGCCCGTACGTCCGGCCTCCTACCTCACGGTCTCGCACGCCCCGCGTGATAGTCACCACACGTCCCCGCAGTTGCCATGGTCCGGACCCTCTTCCATGTTCGTTTAACTGCAGTTGCCATGTTGCTGAACTAGAGTTGCCATGTCTGACAACTACAGTTGCCATGGTTGCTCAACTGCAGTTGCCATCTCAGGTCAAGTGCCAGATGCCATTTTATGAACAACTGCAGCTGTTGCCATGCATGGTCTGGTCTACTACAGTTGCCATGATTTGAAAACTTTAGAAGTTGCCACCTACTAACACTAGGCAGTTGCCATGTAACACTACAAAAAGACATGGCAAAATAACATGTTCGGGTAAAGAGAGAGTTGCCATCTGCTTACAAGCACACTAGGGCAGTTGCCATGTACCCTGCAAAACACATGGCAACTGACAGCTTTGGGTGTGGGAGAGGAGACGGGCGTGTGGGCGAACTGATAAACGCCCACACACCAGCCCCTCTGCGTGCGTGAAAACTGGCGTGTGGGCAAACTGCTAAACGCCCACACACCAGCCCCTCCGCGTGGTGAAACAGACGTGTGGGCGACCGGATGAATGCCCACACACGAGCCCAGTCCTACGTGGCATAAAAAATCTGGCAAAACATGCCAAGATTCGTGCAAACACAAACGGACGTTGATCCATGCGTGTGGGCGAGATGCAAACGCCCACTCCTTGTTTTTTGTTTTCATCTTCCGTGTTTCCCTTTTATTATTTCTTATTTTGCTTTATATTTTAATTTGTTTATAATTCAAAATAATCAAATGTATATACAACAAAAATACTACATAAACGTTTTTTAAAATTGTTTATCATGCATTTGAAAAATGTTACACGTGTGTACGAAAAAAGTTTCTAACATTTGAAAAAGTGACGAGTTTCTGAAAAAAAAAGTATGTGAGATTTGAGAAAAACTATATATTTTTCAAAAATGTTTCGTACATTCAAAAATAATGCAATTTTAAAAAATATTTACCATTAAATAAATATTCCAACGCATATCTGATTTTTTTAACATGTATGTGAAAAAAGTTCAAAACATGGTATTGTAAAAATGTTAATAATGTATATTATAAAATGTGAAAACATATATAAAACTATTTTATATGCATAGGAAAAATGTACAAAATGTATGAAAAACTAGACATTAAAAAATACATTTAAATATGCTAATCATGTACTTCAAAAAGCATAACCGTGTATAAAAAATGTTAGTGATGTATACAAAAATTTCACACGTACATGAAAGATTAGCCATCAAAACAAATATTTGAAAAAAATATGTATACCAAATATTAAACATGTATAGAAATTATTAGTGATGTATACGAAAAATATTGAAAATGTACATGTGTTTGAAAAATCTTAAACATTTATACAAAATATTAGTGATGTATAGGAAAACTATACAACATGTATGAAAAAACATATATTGGGGAATATATTAATTGTGTAAAATAAAATGAACATGTATAAAGATATGTCTCTGATGTATATGAAAGATACACATTGTGCGTGAAAAAACTACAAACATGTCGGAAAAACAAAAAACAAAAAGAATGAAAAATGAACAAATAAATTAAAACATCAGATAAAACCCATAATGAAATAAAAGAAAACCGGTAAAATAACAAAGAAAACCATTATAAGAAACCCGAGAATAGTAAAATAAATATAAAAACTAAAAAAATAAGAAAACAGGAAAACGCAAGAAAAAACTTGCTACAACAGCGGAGAAACAAAAAATAAAACTACAGAAAAAAAAACTAATAGTATAGGGGTGAGCCTTCCGATGTTGCCCGCCTGCTCGTGATTCCTAATGAATCAATCAAGCTCTTATTCTCTTATTTTTTATTATTTTTATGAAAAGTACTTTGATTCAAACAGTTTTCTATTATCGTTTTCCATAGAGAAATCGTTGAGACGGTGTTAGCTGACGTGGCTTGAGACTGCGTCGGTATTTTCCCAAAGAGGAAGGGATGATACATCACATATACGGTAAGTATTTCCCTCGGTTATGAAACCAAGGTTATCGAACCAGTAAGAGAACCACGCAACACTATGTAAACGGTACCTACACACAAAGAACAAATACTTGCAACCCGATGCGTAAGAGAGGTTGTCAATCTCTCCACGGTGACAAGATAGATTAGATTGTAGTAGATTGGATAGATAGATCGCACAAGAACACAAAATAAAAGAGGCAAATAAAAAGTGCAGCAAGGTATTTTTGGGTTTTTGGAATAATAGATCTGAAAACAAAAACGACAAAAATAGATCGGAAAGCAATATGTTGGAAAATTAGACCCGGGGGTCGTAGATTTCACTAGTGGCTTCTCTCAAGAAATATCACACGGTGGGTAAACAAATTACTGTTGGTCAATTGATAGAAGATCAAATAATCATGATGATATCCAAGGCAATGATCAATATATAGGCATGACGTCCAAGATTAGTAGACCGAAACGATTCTGCATCTACTACTATTACTCCACACATCGACCGCTATCCAGCATGTGTTGGAAATATGCCCTACATGCAATAATAAAAGTAGTTATTATTATATTTCCTTGTTCATGATAATCGTTTATTGTCCATGCTATAATTGTATTGATTGGAAACTCAATTGCATGTGTGGATACATAGACAACACCGTGTCCCTAGTATGCCTCTAGTGGACTAGCTCGTTGATGAAAGATGGTCAAGGTTTCCTAGCCATAGACATGAGATGTCATTTGATAACGGGATCACATCATTAGGAGAATGATGTGATGGACAAAACCCAAACTATGAGCGTAGCATATGATCGTGTCAGTTTATTGCTATTGTTTTCTGCATGTCAAGTATCTGTTCCTATGATCATGAGATCATGGAACTCACTGACACCGGAGGAATACCTTGTGTGTATCAAACGTCACAACGTAACTGGGTGACTATAAAGATGCTCTACAGGTATCTCCGAAGGTGTCTGTTGAGTTGGCATGGATCGAGACTGGGATTTGTTACTCCGTATGACGGAGAGGTATCTCAGGGCCCACTCGGTAATACAACATCACAATAAGCCTTGCAAGCAATGTGACTATGGTGTTAGCCACGGGATCTTGTATTACGGAACGAGTAAAGAGACTTGCCGGTAACGAGATTGAACTAGGTATAGAGATACCGACGATCGAATCTCGGGCAAGTAACATACCGAAGAACAAAGGGAACAGCATACGGGATTAACTGAATCCTTGACATAGAGGTTCAACCGATAAAGATCTTCGTAGAATATGTAGGAACCAATATGGGCATCCAGGTCCCGCTATTGGTTATTAACCATAGAGGTGTCTCGGTCATGTCTACATAGTTCTCGAACCCGCAGGGTCTGCACACTTAACGTTCGGTGACGTTTCGGTAGTATTGAGCTATGTATGGTGGTGACCGAAGGTTGTTCAGAGTCCCGGATGAGATCCTGGACATCGCGAGGAGCTCCGGAATGGTCCGGAGGTAAAGATTGATATATAGGAAGTCCCGTTTTGGCCACCGGAAAAGTTTCGTGTATTTCTGGTAGTGTACCGGGAGTGCCGGGAGGGTTCCGGGGGTCCATCGGGAGGGGCCACCCACGCCGGGAGGCCACATGGGCCTTAGGGGTGGCGCACCAGCCCTTAGTGGGCTGGGCAAGCCAGCCCCTAAGGGCCCATGCGGCTAGGAGGTGGGAAAAGGCAAAAGCCCAAGAGGGAGGAAGGCTTTCCAAGTAGGATTGGAATCCTACTTGGAGTAGGATTGGAGGTGGACTCCTCCACCTCCACCTTGGTTCGGCCGACCCCTAGGGGGAGCCCTAGGCCGGCTGCCTCCTCCCCCTCCCTCCTATATATACTAGAGGAATAGAGCCCCAAAAGACACAAGTCCACGTGCTAGTTCTCTATTCCCTAGTTCCTCCACCAAATAGATTCCGACGGTGCTTAGGCGAAGCCCTGCCGGAATAGTTCCACCACCACCGCCGTCGCGCCATAGCGCTGCCGGAGAACTCATCTACCTCTTCACTCCCTCTTGCTGGATCAACAAGGCGGAGATCGTCATCGAGATGTACGTGTGCTGAACGCGGAGGTGCCGTCCGTTCGGCGCTAGATCGTGATTGGATCGCGGGACGACTAGCGATTTGGATCGCGAAGACGTTCGACTACATCAACCACGTTTCTTAACGCTTCCCACTTAGCGATCTACAAGAGTACGTAGATCCACTCTCCCTCTCGTAGATGCTCATCACCATGGATAGATCTTGCGTGTGCGTAGGAAATTTTTTGTTTCCCATGCAACGTTCCCCAACAGTGGCATCCTGAGCTAGGTTTATGTGTAGATGAGATCACGAGTAGAACACAAAGGAGTTTGTGGGCATTGATATTCAGATTGCTTCCTCCCTTGGTCTTTTCTTGATTCAGCGGTATTGTGGGATGAAGCGACCCGGACCAACATTACTCGTACGCTTACGAGAGACCGGTTCCATCATCTGACATGTAACCTTGTTGCATAAAGATGGCTGGCGGGTGTCTGTCTCTCCCACTTTAGTTGGATCGGATTCGACAAAGGAGATCCTTGAGAAGGTTGAATAGCAATTTGTGTATCACCGTTGTGGTTTTTGCGTAGGTAAGAATCGTTCTTGCTAGATACCCGTAGCAGCCACGTAAAACATGCAACAACAATTAGAGGACGTCTAACTTGTTTTTGCAGGGTATGTTGTGATGTGATACGGCTAATTACATGATGAGATATATGTGATGTATGAGATGATCATGTATTGTATAGAATATCACGACTTGCATGTCGATGAGTACGGCAACCGGCAGGAGCCATAGGGTTGTCTTTAATTTATTTTCGCCGTTTTGCTTTACTTTATCGCTATGAGTTAGCAATAGTCGTAGAAGCAACAGTTGGCGCGACAACCTCATGGCAACACGTTGATGGAGATCATGGTGTCATGCCAGTGACGATGGAGATCATGCCGGTGCTTTGGAGATGGAGATTAAAAGCACAAGTTCATGGCCATATCATGTCACTTATGATTTGCATGTGATGTTAATCCTTTTATCATCTTATTTTGCTTAGGACGACGGTAGCATTATAAGGTGATCCCTCACTAAAAATTTCAAGATAAAATTGTGTTCTCCCCGAGTGTGCACCGTTGCGAAAGTTCGTCGTTTTGAGACACCACGTGATGATCGGGTGTGATAGACTCTACGTTCACATACAACGGGTGCAAGCCAGAGTTGCACGTGCGGAACACTCGGGTTAAACTTGACGAGCCTAGCATGCACAGACATGGCCTCGGAACACAAGAGACCGAAAGGTCGAACATGAGTCATATAGTAGATATGATCAACATGAAGATGTTCACCAATGAAACCACCTCATCTCACGTGATGATCGGACTTGAGTTCGTGAATTTGGATCATGTGTCACTTGAATGACCGGAGGGATGTCAATTTGAGTGGGAGTTTTGAAGTAATATGATTAACTAAACTCATTATCTTGAACAATAGTCTAAGTTGTCTTTGCAAAATTTATGTTGTAGATCAATGGCTCGCGTAGTAGCACCCCTGAATTTTAATGCGTTCCTAGAGAAAGCGAAGTTGAAAGATGATGGAAGTAACTTTGTGGACTGGGCCCGTAATCTAAGGATTATCCTTACGGCTTCCCAAAAGGCTTATGTCCTTGACGCACTGCTTGGTGATCCACCCGCTCCAGTAGAGTCTGCAGACGTTGCGAACGCCTGGCAGGCACGTTCTGATGATTACTCAATGGTTCAATGTGCAATGTTGTATGGCTTAGAACCGGGACTTCAAATACGTTTTGAATGTCATGGAGCATATGATATGTTCCTGGAGTTGAAGTTTATCTTTCAGAAGAATGCCCGGATCGAGAGGTATGAGACCTCCGATAAGTTCTATGCTTGCAAGATGGAGGAGAACGGGTCTGTCAGTGAACACATACTCAGAATGTCTGGGTATTCCACCCGTCTGGCTGAATTGGGGATGCCCCTTCCGCCAGAGGCGATCACTGACAAAGTTCTTCAATCACTGCCACCTAGCTACAAGAGCTTCGTGTTGAACTATAACATGCACGGGATGAACAAGTCAGTCACCGAGCTGTCTGCGATGTTGAAAGTCGCTGAGTCTGAGATTCAGAAGGAGCATCAAGTGTTGATGGTCAATAAAACCACTAGTTTCAAGAAGAATGGCAAGGGTAAGAAGGGTAACTCCAAGAAGAGTGGCAAAGCAGTTGCCCCTCTAGAGAAGAAACCCAAGGTTGGACCCAAGCCAGAAACTCAGTGCTTTCATTGCAAGGGAACTGGTCACTGGAAGCAGAACTGCACCAAGTATCTGGCTGACAAGAAGGCGGCCAACACCAAACAAGGTATATGTGATATACATGTTATTGATGTGTACCTTACCAACTCTCGTTGTAGTGCCTGGGTATTTGATACCGGTTCGGTTGCTCACATTTGCAACTCAAAACAGGAACTGCGGAATAGACGGAGGCTGGCGAAGGACGAAGTGACAACGCGCGTGGGAAATGGTTCCAAGGTTGATGTGATCACCGTCGGCACGCTCGCTCTTCGATTACCATCGGGATTAGTGATGAACCTGAATAATTGTTTTTTAGTGCCTACGTTAAGCATGAACATTATATCTGGATCTTGTTTATTGCGAGACGGTTACTCATTTAAATCAGAGAATAATGGTTGTTCTATTTATATGAGTAATATCTTTTATGGTCATGCACCCAATGTGAGGGGTTTATTCTTATTGAATCTCGATAGTGATGATACACATGTTCATAACATTGATGCCAAAAGATGTAGAGTTGATAATGCTAATACCACTTTCTTGTGGCACTGCCGCTTAGGTCATATTGGTGTAAAACGCATGAAGAAGCTCCATGCTGATGGACTTTTGGAGTCACTTGATTTTGAATCACTTGACACATGTGAACCATGCCTGATGGGCAAGATGACTAAGACCCCGTTCTCTGGAACAATGGAACGGGCAAGTGACTTGTTGGAAATCATACATACTGATGTGTGCGGTCTGATGAGCATTGAGGCGCGCGGTGGATATCGTTATTTTCTCACCTTCACTGATGACTTAAGTAGATATGGGTATATTTACTTAATGAAACACAAGTCTGAAACGTTTGAAAAGTTCACGCAATTTCAGAGTGAAGTTGAGAATCATCATAACAAGAAGATTAAATTCCTGTGATCTAATCGCGGAGGAGAATATCTGAGTTATGAGTTTGGCAGTCACTTAAGACAGTGTGGAATTGTTTCACAATTGACACCGCCTGGAACACCACAGCGTAATGGTGTGTCCGAACGTCGTAATCGAACCTTATTGGATATGGTGCGATCTATGATTTCTCTTGCCGATTTGCCACTATCGTTTTGGGGTTATGCATTAGAGACAACTGCATTCACTTTAAATAGGGCACCACCGAAATTCGCTGAGATGACGCCATATGAACTCTGGTTTGGCAAGAAGCCAAAGTTGTCGTTTCTTAAAGTTTGGGGAGGTGATGCTTATGTCAAAAAGCTTCAACCTGAAAAGCTGGAACCCAAAGCGGAGAAATGCGTCTTCATAGGATACCCAAAAGAGACAGTTGGGTATACCTTCTATCTCAGATCCGAAGGCAAAGTGTTTGTCGCTAAAAACGGAACATTTCTTGAGAAAGAGTTTCTCTCGAAAGAATTGAGTGGGAGGAAGATAGAACTTGATGAGGTTGTTGAACCTTTACTTCAACCTGAGAGTAGCGCATCACAGAAAGATGTTTCTGTAGAGCCTGCATCGGTTGAAGAGGAAGTTAATGATGATGATCATGAAGCTTCGGATCAAGTTGCTATCGAACCTCGTAGGTCGACAAGGACGCATACTGCTCCTGACTTCCTGAGTGGTACGGCAAACCTGTCTTAGAGGTCATGTTGTTGGACAACGATGAACCTACAAGCTATGGAGAAGAGATGATGGGCCCGGATTCCGAGAAATAGTTAGAGGCCATGAAATCCGAGATGAGATCCATGTATGAAAACAAAGTATGGGCTTTGGAAGTATTACCTGAAGGGCGAAAGGCCATTCAGAACAAATGAATATTTAAGAGGAAGACGGACGCGGACGGTAATGTCACCGTCTATAAAGCTCGACATGTGGCAAAGGGTTTTTCACAAGTTCAAGGAGTTGACTACGATGAGACCTTCTCACCCGTAGCGATGCTTAAGTCCGTCATAATCATGTTCGCAACAGCTGCCTTTTTTGATTATGAAATTTGGCAGATGGATGTCAAAACAGCGTTCCTTAACGATTTCCTTAAGGAAGAGTTGTATATGATGCAACCAGAAGGTTTTGTCGATCCAGAGAATGCTGACAAAGTTTGCAAACTCCAGCGATCCATTTATGGACTGGTGCAAGCATCTCGGAGTTGGAATCTTCGCTTAGATGAGGTGATCAAAGCGTTCGGGTTTATACAAGTTTACGGAGAAGCTTGTATTTACAACAAAGTGAGTGGGAGCTCTATAGCATTTCTAATATTATATGTGGATGACATATTGCTGATTGGAAACAATATAGAACTTTTGGAGAGCATGAAGGAATATTTGAACAAGAGTTTTTCAATGAAGGACCTAGGAGAAGCTGCTTTCATATTAGGCATCAAGATCTATAGAGATAGATCAAGACGCTTAATAGGACTTTCACAGAGCACATACCTTGACAAGTTTTGAAGAAGTTCAAAATGGATCAGTCCAATAAGGGGTTCTTGCCTGTATGGCAAGGTGTGAAGTTGAGTAAGACTCAATGCCCAGTGACTGCAGAAGATAGAGAAAAGATGAGTGTCGTCCCCTATGCTTCAGCCATAGGCTCTATCATGTATGCAATGCTGTGCACAAGACCCGATGTCAGCCTTGCCGTAAGTATGGCCGGAAGGTTTCAAAGTGATCCAGGAATGGAACATTGGACAGCGGTCAAGAATATCCTTAAGTACCTGAAAAGGATTAAGGACATGTTTCTCATTTATGGAGGTGATCAAGAGCTCGTCGTAAAGGGTTACGTCGATGCAAGCTTTGACACTGATCCGGACGACTCTAAGTCTCAAACCGGATACGTATTTATTCTCAATGGGGGTGCAGTAAGCTGGTGCAGTTCCAAGCAGAGCGTGGTAGCTGATTCTACATGCGAAGCGGAGTACATCGCTGCTTCGGAGGCGGCGAAGGAAGGTGTCTGGATGAAGGAGTTCATGACAGATCTTGGAGTAGTGCCCAGTGCACTAAACCCAATGACTATGTTCTGTGACAACACTGGTGCCATTGCTCTAGCCAAGGAACCAAGGTTTCACAAGAGGACCAGACACATAAAGCGACGTTTCAATTCCATCCGCGATTACATCAAGGAGAAGTACACACGGATCTGAATGTCGCAGATCCGATGACTAAACCTTTTCCAAGGGCTAAACATGATCAACACCAGAACTGTATGGGTGTTAGATTCATTACAATGTAAATCACATAGTGATGTGAGCTAGATTATTGACTCTAGTGCAAGTGGGAGACTGTTGGAAATATGCCCTAGAGGCAATAATAAAAGTAGTTATTATTATATTTCCTTGTTCATGATAATCGTTTATTGTCCATGCTATAATTGTATTGATTGGAAACTCAATTGCATGTGTGGATACATAGACAACACTGTGTCCCTAGTATGCCTCTAGTGGACTAGCTCGTTGATCAAAGATGGTCAAGGTTTCCTAGCCATAGACATGAGATGTCATTTGATAACGGGATCACATCATTAGGAGAATGATGTGATGGACAAGACCCAAACTATGAACGTAGCATATGATCGTGTCAGTTTATTGCTATTGTTTTCTGCATGTCAAGTATCTGTTCCTATGACCATGAGATCAAGCAACTCACTGACACCGGAGGAATACCCTGTGTGTATCAAACGTCACAACGTAACTGGGTGACTATAAAGATGCTCTACAGGTATCTCCGAAGGTGTCTGTTGAGTTGGCATGGATCGATACTGGGATTTGTTACTCCGTATGACGGAGAGGTATCTCAGGGCCCACTCGGTAATACAACATCACAATAAGCCTTGCAAGCAATGTGACTAAAGTTTTAGCCACGGTATCTTGTATTACGGAATGAGTAAATAGACTTGCCGGTAACGAGATTGAACTAGGTATAGAGATACCGATGATCGAATCTTGGGCAAGTAACATACCGAAGAACAAACGGAATAGCATACGGGATTAACTGAATCCTTGGCATAGAGGTTCAATCGATAAAGATCTTCGTAGAATATGTAGGAACCAATATGGGCATCCAGGTCCCGCTATTGGTTATTGACCGTAGAGGTGTCTCGGTCATGTCTACATAGTTCTCGAACCCGCAGGGTCTGCACACTTAACGTTCGGTGACGTTTCGGTAGTATTGAGCTATGTATGGTGGTGACCGAAGGTTGTTTGGAGTCCCGGATGAGATCCCGGATGTCGCGAGGAGCTCCGGAATGGTCCAGAGGTAAATTTTGATATATAGGAAGTCCCGTTTTGGCCACCGAAAAAGTTTCGGGTATTTCCGGTAGTGTACCGGGAGTGCCGGGAGGGTTCCGGGGGTCCATCGGGAGGGGCCAACCACGCCGGGCCTTAGGGGTGGTGCACCAGCCCTTAGTAGGCTGGGAAAGCCAGCCCCTAAGGGGCCATGCGGCTAGGAGGTGGGAAAAGGCAAAAGCCCAAGAGGGAGGAAGGCTTTCCAAGTAGGATTGGAATCCTACTTGGAGTAGGATTGGAGGTGGACTCCTCCCCCTCCCTCCTATATATACTAGAGGAATAGAGCCCCCAAAGACACAAGTCCACGTGCTAGTTCTCTATTCCCTAGTTCCTCCACCAAATAGATTCCGACGGTGCTTAGGCGAAGCCCTGCCGGAATAGTTCCACCACCACCGCCGTCGCGCCGTCGCGCTGCCGGAGAACTCATCTACCTCTCTGCTCCCTCTTGCTGGATTAAGAAGGTGGAGATCGTCATCAAGCTGTACGTGTGCTGAACGCGGAGGTGCCGTCCGTTCGGCGCTAGATCATGATTGGATCGCGGGACGGCTAGCGATTTGGATCGCGAAGACGTTCGACTACATCAACCGCGTTTCTTAACGCTTCCCGCTTAGCGATCTACAAGGGTACGTAGATCCACTCTCCCTCTCATAGATGCTCATCACCATGGATAGATCTTGCGTGTGCGTAGGAATTTTTTTGTTTCCCATGCAATGTTCCCCAACAGCATGCATCTAGTGTATTAAGTTCATGGAGAAACGGAGTAATGCAATAAGAACGATGACATGATGTAGACAAGATCTATTCATGTAGGAATAGACCCCATCTTGTTAACCTTAATAGCAACGATACATGCGTGCCACGCTGTCCCTTCTGTCACTGGGAGAGGACACAGCAAGATCGAACCCATCACAAAGCACCTCTTCCCATGGCAAGAAAAATCGATCTAGTTGGCCTAACTAAACCAAAGATTCAAAGAAGAAATACGAGGCTATAAGTAATCATGCATATAAGAGATCAAAGAAGACTCGGATAATATTCATGGATAGAAACTAATCATGAACTAAAAATTCATCAGATCCCAACAAACACACCGCAAAAAGTCATTACATCAAATAGATCTCCAAGAGACCATTGTATTGAGAATGAAAAGAGAGAGAGAAAGCCATCTAGCTATTGCCTACGGACCCGTAGGTCTATGGTGGACTACTCACGCATCATCGGAGAGGCACCAATGAGGATGATGAACCCCTCCCGGATGGTGTTAGATTGGATCTCGTGATTCTGGAACTTGCGGCGGCTGGAAGTATTTTTCATCGACTCCTCTAGGATTTCTGGAATATTTGGGTATTTATGGAGCTCAGAGGCGGTGGAGGGGGGGTCCCGAGGCCACCGCGCCCTGGTGTCTTCTGGGCCCCCTGGGCCTCCTCCCGGGTGCTTCTTTGGTTCACTGGCTTTCTTCTGGTCCAAAAAAAATCTCCAAAAAGTTTCATCGCGATTGGACTCCATTTGGTACTGATATTATGCAAAGTAAAAAACTAGCAAAAAACAGCAACTGGCACTTGGCACTATGTCAATAGGTTAGTCCCAAAAAAAGATATAAAGTTACTATAAAATGATTGTAAAACCTCCAAGAATGATAATATAACAACATGGAACAATAAAAAATTATAGATATGTTGGAGACGTATCAGCATCCCCAAGCTTAATTCCTACTCGTCCTCGAGTAGGTAAATGACAAAAACAGAATTTTTGTTGTGGAATGCTGCCTAACATGTTCATCATATTTTTTTTCTTTTGTAGCATGGACATTTGAACTTTTAGATGGTTCAAAGCAATAGTCTAGTTTCGACATAAAGACGTTAATACTCAAGCATGCCAACAAGCAACCATGTCTTTCAAAATATCAACACTAAAGAAAGGTATCCCCAGCCCATCATGCTCAATCATTGATCCATTCATGAAATACACTCAAATATTAACTACACCCAATGCACAAGTATGATCATAGTGCCCCCTAGTTGGTGCTTTATAAGAGAAGATGGAGACTCAAATAAAAGTAAAAATTGCATAAAGTAAATAGATAGGCCCTTCGCAGAGGGAAGTAGGGATTTGTAGAGGTGCCATTGCTCAAAGCTTAAATTGAGAGAGAAAAAATATTTTGGGTGGCATGCCTTTCCTGTCAATGAAAACGACCGAGTAGTTCTCAATACTTTCCATGCTAGATACATCATAGGTGGTTCCCAAACATAAAATAAAGTTTATTCCTTTTCCACCATTCTTTCACGATCCATGGCTAGCCATATCCACGGTTGCCTTCCATACCAACACTTTCCAAGGAATTTATTATTTGACAACATAAAGTAAATTTCTTTTCATTTCGGGACTGGGCATCCCTATTACCGCCGTACTCTCGTGCGATGACAAGTGAATAAACACTCATCTTGAGAATAACACATCTAGCATGGAAAAATATTGGACACCCCCTACCGTTTCA